>OY978013.1:4516215-5897215 GCA_963854515.1 Pandemis heparana | reverse complement strand
GACAAAGTATTGTTAAAATACACTGAAGAAATACTTTAAAGATGATAATGACAACAAAGGCTTGGAATATATAATGAGACTGGCTGGTCAAGTCATAGAACATCAAAAAAGGAAGATATTTAACCAACCCTCCTCAGTTTGTTCTTTTACTGATCAAAGTAATATGTGAACAGTCAGCAGAGAGTGTACTCGAAGTTTGTGCACAAATAGGAGCCCTATTACTACTCTCCCCTAACATCTCCCTGTCACAGGAACACGCAGGAATCATAGTCAAAGTACTACTCCCTTTGCCATACCCGAATATCCTCATAAACTTTGTGCAAAATGTTGTTGATTATACTCAGTTTGATATGCACATCCTCCCCCCATTCATTAAGTTCATAATTCAATCTGATTTCGACAAAGAGGCTATGTGTACTCTCAGCAAAATTTGCCTCAGAAAATCACAGGTATCAAAGAATGGAATCAAACTTTTTGAGTGGGTGAAGTACCCTATCGACTTTGGACAAAGCCTTCCCGCGTTCATGGAACACTTTTCTAGCGTACTAAACGACGATATCGACAATATATTTGAGAACCCCCTGAGTCTAATGAATGTGCTGTTCTGTCTTCCCCATATAGAGAAGATAAACATGGATAGTTGTGTCTCTGCGTTGAGTCAATTGATTACGAAACTTGTTAAAATATTGGCGAGTTACAATCTGGAAAATCAGAATGGTGGGAACAAGTATCACTGTGACACAACCGCATTGTCGAAATGCGCCAGAAAAGTCCTTTTTATTCTTGCAAACGCAATGGAGTGTGCTATTCATATAACGGGTTGTAAAAACTTGAAGGCTATATGTGACATGGACACTTTGCTGCCTGTGATACTCCCATATGCAGCAGATCCGAATTATTTGACGGCTTTACATTTGCTGGATCTCTATTTGACTGCATGTGACCAAGAGAATGGACTTTCGGGCCTGTTCTGTCACTTATTGATTCCTATCTAAACACCAATGTGTCATCGCCGTTCCATGTGGTAAGATTTTTTTATTATTATTTTATACTAGCTATTGCCCGCGACTTCGTCTGCAAAGAATTCGTTTATCGCTATCCCGCGGAAATTTTCCGGGATAAAAAGTAGCCTATGTAGCTATTCCAGACTTTTCTATATCTATGTGCCGAATTTCATCCAGATTCGTTAGGCCGTTCTGGTGTGATTGAGTAACAAACAAAAAACAAAAATCCATCCATCCATACTTTCGCATTTTATAATATTAGTTAGATTTACATGTTAAGTTTGTTTAATAATGGTGGTCAGTAAATTTACATAAATTTAAAATTTTATATTCCTTTTAGGTGCGGCTCCTGACAACACACATTTACAAACTGTTTGAGAATGTAGAATTGTTGAACAAAACTGCTCAAGTAGGAGGAAATGTTGAGAAATTATCGGTATTTAGTATGTGCTATTCAGTGGAATCAACACCCCCCTCGATACAAGAATACAGGGCTCAACAGAACACGTTGCAAAAGATGGTCTTTAATACAACTCAGTATGCTCTTATAAAAGATACTGATTTTCACCTTTTCCCGTTGAACTACATGTTAGGGGTCCTGTATATGAATTTCAAATTGCTTTGGGAGCCAATAATAGAATTTATAGCAAGCTATGGAAATTCGCTAGCCACTGATGAGTTTTGGCCGACTTTCCATAAAGCGTTGGAAACAGCGTTCGCTAATGCAAAGAGGGATTTTAAGCCATTCAAATTTAATGAAGAATTAGAGAGTGAGTTTGGAGTGCTTAATGAAATGTATGCAGAATATAATAATATTCCTGAAAGACCCGACGTATACAATTATAGAGACCTGCTGTTAAAAGTGATGACAAATTGTATTCAAGTATGTGAAGCAAGGAACAGAGATGTTGTGGTTATATTTCTGAACTTTATTGAAGAAGAATACAGAAGAACTGATAATGCAAATGCACTTAAAATTGATGTTGAAACTCGGAATGATGCCGTGATGGAAGTTGATAAAGATAAAGCAGACGAAGCAAGCATTGAAGACAATACCGATGTTATTGAAGACATCAAAGAAACTGTTTCTGGAAAAGTAACATTTAAAACACTTATAAACGTAATGCAAGTTTTAGCCCAATTTAAGAATCCTAGAGCACTTCACAAAGAACCCATTTTTTGGGAGCTCTACATGGAGTTTCTAAAACATAAAAATGCTGGGCTCCAAAAATTTGCTTTGGAATGTGTCATAAACTACAAAAACAAAAGCATTGTTGCATACAAAAGCAACTTGTATAATCTAGTTGACGATAAAAAGTTCAAAGATGAGCTTACTCTATTCAAAATTACTGAAGATGCGCAAAGCATTCACTTAGAGGACAGGGAACATGTGATTCCGATTATTTTGAGAATCCTTTATGGAAAAATGACGTCCAAAATGGCGACAGATAAGAAAGGCGGTGGTCAAACGCGGAGATCTCTCATCATGAGATACGTAGCTGGCTGCAATGAGAAAGAACTCAAAACATTTATTGACATGGCCTTTTCTCACGTCAAGCAGTACATGACAATGCAGCCGCGGGAAATATATGACAGCATTGTATCTACTTTGGACTTAAAGTCAGTCATTATACCAGGAAAACTACATAGCATTCTTAATCTTCTAGAAGTTGTGCGAGAATATTTCGGAGGATACCTGAAAGACGAATTATTGTCAGATCTGCTGAAGGTATTCGTGTTCGTTTGTTCAACTGTTGGGGGTGTTCTTTCTCGCGGGGAAAAAGTCCACGTTGGTTATTCAAAAGTGATGAAAAATTTAAGAACACTCGCTATAGGAATACTGACAAAGATGTTCGATCAATTTGATAAGTACGCATGGAATGCTGATGAACTATACGTCTTGTTCGAAACTTTGATTTGGCCCCTGATGTCTAAACTTCAGGTGGAAGGCATACACAGTCCTACTGTATTGTTGAAACTGTTGAACACTTGGTGTCTCAACCCAAGATATTATGTTTTGCTCGTCACGTATTCGGAAAAGGATCCATCGCTAAGCCCAATTCCTGAAATATTTAAATTGCTGTTGGCACCACGAGCGAGTCCTGTCGTAGTCAATATGATCCTAGATATGGTGGAGAAATTATTAACATTGACAGAAGATGAGGAAGACAAAGAAATACCGGCTTTGGCGCCGTTCAACGCTTTACCAATTGAGAACAAGTCTGAAGTGGAAGTTGAAATGAACTTCGGTAGCAAAATTTTGATGCCACATATTCCAAGTATTCTGGAAGTCATGAAGAGACGCATTGCAAACTCGGCCAAGTCAAATACAATGAATAAGAGGGACTTGTTAATACTGTCGCGAGTAACAGAACTCGTAGCCTCACCTGAGTTATGTGACGAACTTCTGAATCTTTTACTACCAATACTTGTGAGAAAAGTGTGTCTGAATATGTCAGAAGATAACATGGAGCATGCTGTTAACACAATCATAAATTTACTAGGTCACAGCAGCAATCCGCAAGCCTACATCAAGAATATTGCTGTCCTGTTCAACAAAATCACGCCAGTTGATGTTCGCAAACTGTTGCTGAAATTGTTGTCCTCAATAGCGGAAGCGGCAACTAAGAATAAAGATACATTAACCCGCATAAGCAAAGTAATAACAGAAATGAACGCATTTAACAAAAGGTGGATAGAACAGCCTGCTTTCGACAGAAGATTAGATGCGTACCGAGAAATCTATCAGTTGATAGACAAGAATGAAATCGACTTAGATCTGGCGATACTTATTGTTAATAACTGCTTTTATTTTATACGGACTGAGAAGGACATTGGTTTACGAGACAGCGCATCGCTGTGCTTGAAGAGGATTCTGCCCAAACTGTTACTTAAGTATTGGTCTGCCACTGACGGTCAATACTTGGTACGCGACACAGTTCTATCTTTAATATCAAGTGGTATCCGAGATTCAAAGAATGAAGTGTTAAGAAACGAGTGCATAAATTTGCTTGGAGAACTAGCCAGAGAATGCCCAACTACTGATGTTGTTCTTTCTGATCTTAATCATTTAACCAATAAAGAAGACAGAGAAGTTGATTTCTTTGAAAACATGTGCCATCTTCAAATGCACAGACGAGTTAGAGCGCTGATGAAATTCTGTAAAGTTGCCAAGAAAATGGCCAAGTGCCCATCGCCCAGAACACTCACTAATTTTATCTTGCCTCTAGCGACTACTTATATTTGCGATGATAAATATACGGATAAGAATACTTTAATAGACGCGTGCATAGAAGTGTTGTCTACTTGTTGCAGACTATTGCCTTGGTATCATTATGAGGTCATTTTGAAACTTTATTTGAACAAAATGCGCCATGCTTCTGAACATCAGAAACAGTTGACTCGATTGGTGGTTGGCATTATAGACGCATTTCACTTTGATTTTTCAAAGGCGAAGAATATTGTACTGCCCAAAGCTTTGATGGCAAATGTTGATACTAGAAAACCTAAGAAAAACCATAAAGAAAATAAAGTCGATAAAGCTGTTGAAAACGGTGTCGTTAATAATGAAATTATTGATGACGACGAAGACGAAGAAAAGGATTCAAAGAAGGAAATTGAAGAAAACGAAGGCGACGACAGTACAAAAGACTTGGAAAACACAGAAGTAACAGAAATAGATTTGGACTCCGAATTGAAGGCAGCGGATGATGAAGTATCCACTGAAGAGCCGGAATTAAAAGATACTTCAAATGTTCCAGCATTCGAAAGAATAACACAAGTTCCACCCTCTCTGGCTAAACGGATCATCAATTCTCTGTCATCTGGATTACTACCACAGTTAAATCGGTAAGTCAACATTTAAAAAATATCGTGGGATAATTTTCACTAATTTACATAGTTCCAAACTAAAGAAAGCTTTTAAATGTGTAATAGAGAACTAGACTCACTAAATAACACTGAATAAAAAGGGGTGCTGAACCCATTGCATATATTTTCAACTTTTGTAGTTTAATTCTAAATGTTTTCGTTATTAGCGCTATAGGCAAGTTGACGGACCACGAAGAGTCGCACAAGGTAAATCGTCGGCGTCTCGGCTTGGAACGCCAGGAGCAGGACATGCTGCGCGTGCCAATAGCACTTGCGTTGGTCAAGCTGCTGCAACGGCTGCCAGGAGACGTCCTGAAGTACCATCTGCCTGGGTAAGTTGACGACATGATATTTTTTCTCAGGGTTCTGGACTTTAAAAACAAATATTGAGATGATATCGCATCACTTCGTTGTTCGTCTGACTGTTCGCAAGTGGATCAAGTAGAGTTTCACAGCAAGAGCACATAAAATTTATGAAACAATTTTCTTGTGTCTTGAATCTTACTGATAGAACAAGCAAACTTTTTGTCATCCACGTTTGAATCCGCTTCCTTGGCATTTCCAGCCTTGGGGCCTTACCATACTAAAAGTGACAGCTATAACTTGAACTGAGTCTGAATAGGACGTCATGATAAAGCCCCTGCTCTCACCCAATAAGCTACAGACGATCTTGCTACAATCTTGCTTGTATGTACAATTAATCAAATCTTTTTGAAATATCTTTGTCAGTATGTGATTATTTTTTCCAGAATCATCATTAAACTCTGCTCATTCTTAAAGTCCCCTCTGAAACAAGTGAGAATCACAGCGCGGGACATTGTTAAAAAAATAATGGTGACCATCGGTTCTTCGTACATAGGCATCTTACTCGAGCATTTAACTTTACTTCTGACGAGGGGTTTCCAAGTTCACGTATTAGTAGCCACGATACATACCGTCTTGGATGCTCTAAAAGCTGACTTCAAACCAGGAGAATTGAATGATAACCTCGATTATATTCTCGACGTTTGCACTAACGATTTGTTCGGAGCGCTTTCTGAAGAGAAAGAAGTTGATAAACTCCATTACAAGACGCCAGAAGCGAAGCCTAGCAAGAAAAGTTACGTGACCCTGATGATAGTTTCCCAGAACATAACAGAAGCATGCCTTATTAATCTTCTTTTGCCTTTCAAAGAGGTTCTGCAGAAACACCAGTCAAAAAAAATCGTAATGAAAGTCCAAGAAGCTTTGACTCACATAACAAGTGGTCTAGTGACGAATAAATTTATAGATATTGAATCTTTATTCATATTCTTACACGGCATAGCGTCTGAAAGCATTCCTGAATTTGTGCTCGGCGCTCCTAAAAGAGAAATAACGGAGAAACAGAAGGAAAAAATGCTGATAGCTAAACCAGACTGCTTTATCATTCCTGAGACACCTAAAAGAAATAAGGAGGTTCAAGCAAGGCATGTTAAAGTATCAGCTAAAGCTAACGCTCATGTCCTGGTAGAATTCAGTCTGAACATACTTTATGTGATACTTAAAAGGGAGAAGGTCCCGAGAATGGAATGCAGAGCGTTCGTAGATCCTTTAGTACCATTGTTAGTGGATTCTTTGAGAAGTGACCATGTCAAAGTTACTACGGTTGCTTTGAAATGTATTGGGACGCTATGGACTATAAGAGTCAGTACCCCGACCCTTGAGGAAATGGTGAAAGATATAGTGAAGACCTTGTTCTTGATCTTGCACAAGTACGCTACATTTGAAATTAGCACACAGAACGATAATTATCATTTAGTAAGAAATGCCTTCAAGGTGAGTTTCGTATTTAATTTCTTTGATGATATCATTTCTAAAGCCATATTATCTAACACATTCGAAACAACAATCACATTCACCATTTTTTTCTGACAATCGGAGTAGGATGGGTATAGAAAGTGATGATTAATGTGATTGTCAGCTCCCACTCCCGCACTTTAGGTATTAGGAATGACCCCTGGTCATATTTACCATATTTTTGCTTTTTGACAAGTAATATTTAAAAAAATAACACTAACACTAAACGCTATTCTTTTTTTAGGCAATAACGGTTCTTATCCGCAATGTGAAATACCATACTCTAGACGCGGATCAGTTGAAAACTTTATTATTATACGCGGAAGAGGATTGCCAGAACAATGAAAAGCAGGCTAGCTCGTTTACATTGTTGAAAGCTATTCTAGAAGCAAAACTGGTGTCGACAGAACTTCACGAGGTGATGGAGAAAGTGTCCAAGATTTGTATTTTGAGCGAATCGGCTAGATCAAGGTAATTCGAATACTATATTTTTGATGTTAATAATGATTATGTGACAGTCGAACTTCCGAGATTTTACCGAGTTCCTCGGAGTTTACATTAATTCCATGGAAAGTACCAAAAACTGCAATGTCGTCTCTTTAGACCTAGCGGTTGACATTTCGGGATTGTATTTGCGTAGGTAAATCCCTCTCCAACAAGTGAAGGTTGGCAGTCAACTCCGCATACTTCAATAGTTGGAGAGGCACCATAAGAAGAAGAAGGTAAATCCCACGGAAAATCTAAATAAAAAGTCTTGATACATCACTTCCGGAAACTAGCTATCTCAATACATTTACAAATGCGTCCAGACATTTAAGCGTGAAAGTGGTGAAAGTAAAAAACATTTACAAACATTCGTTTTTATAATTTTGGCACGAGCCGTGGTAGCTTAGTGGTTTGACCTGTGGCCTTCGAACCCTCTGCTTGAAAGGCCACAGGTCAAACCACTAAGCTAGTTTGACCTGTGGCCTTTCAAGCAGAGGGTCGCGGGTTCGAATCCCGGGCTCGCACCTCTTGAGTTTCATTTTTCATTACATTTGAAATTTAGCATGAGCTTTTCGGTGAAGGAAAACATCGTGAGGAAACCGGACCAATCCCAATAAGGCTTAGTTTACCCTTGCGTTGGAAGGTCAGATGGCAGTCGCTTCTGTAAAAACTAGTGCCTACGCACTGAGCCGTGGCAAAATGACGCGATAAACGCTTGGAAGATGATGATGGTACGATTGACGAATCTATGACAGTATGTTGATATTTTACAGAGACGAAGCTCGAGCGATATTCGTGATGTATTTGACGAATTACTCTCCTGGCAAACGTTTGGAGCGATACATACAGTTCTTCGTGTCGCAGCTCAACTATGAGCTGCAGCACGGCAGGGAGTCCTCGCTCAAGTTCCTGGAAATGATCATCGGGAAACTGCTAGTGGTGAGGATGGTCTTTCGTTTTGGTCAAATATTCGTTTTCTCTAATGTTTGTCAAGCTGACATTGGTTATATAGGACACTAGCGTCTGCACGTGACTTCCTCTGCGTAGAATTATATATACCTATAAACCTTCCTCTTGAGTCACTCTATCTATTAAAAACCGCATCAAAATCCGTTGCGTAGTTTTAAAGATCTAAGCAAGATATATGGGGACAGACAGACAGACAGACAGCGGAAAGCGACTTTATTTTATACTATGTAGTGAGGTGTATATTTTATTGTTTTCCTGAATAGTTGATGGTCTCAGTATAAATTCAGTTTAGATTAAACATTAAATTTCACCAAACAATTATTCGAACACCCGAAATAGACCTGGGGAGGACAATTTAGCCAGAATTTAAAGTTTAAATTATTTAACTTAATTTAAACAGAAAATAAGGGATAGGGTTAACTTAATGGGAACTTTCCGTAATTGACATTAGGTTCAAATTATGACGATCAAAATTGGGCGCTAGATCTAAAGATATATCTTTTTGTACATACCTAAACGGCTTCAGTCTTACCAACTTTGCTAGCGTCAAGGTTGATGGTTTGTGTGACACTAACGTTTACCCAGCTGTCAAGTACAGCACTGACAAATAACTGGTTATAATGTTTAAATTAAATTCTTAACGCAGAAGAGACAATGACAACTATTAAGGGTGCGACCAAACCGCCGCGTATACGCGTATCTCACCTTCTTCATACATTTTGTTGCGATTCCGTAACATCACCGTTTTTTAAGCGGCGGTGTGGTCGCACCCTAATAGGATAATATCTAAAGTCGTCACAATTTAAAAGGCCCGTTTTGACAGTTCACGCCCATGAAGTTCTCAATTTTTTACCGATCGAAATGTTCTGAAGGTAATTGTGTTTTTCATTGATGGGTATCGCTCACTCAGCTAAGTGCTGTGCATAACGATTTTTTCAAATTGTCCACAGACTATTAATAATCGGTTAAGGAAAAAATAAATCGATCTAGATATTTTTTTTAAGGCCAACTCGCACTTGGCCTTTATTTGGATTTTATTTAGACCAATTAATTATGCATTTCACCAGCTGTGTAGTGATCTTTACTGAAAATTATGACCTTGCAGCTCAAAGCCGTAAACAATGGCAACACTGATTTCAATAGAATGGCTCCTCTTCATCATCTGAAGAAAATGATTGACTGAAGATTCACTTTCTAATCAGAACTTTAATCCAATGCCACTTTACAGTACATATTTAAATCGATCAAATACTCATGCAAACTTGAATCGATTTATCGTGAGTATCGAGTACCGAGTCGCACGGTGACATCACTAGTTACGTCGGGAAGACAAATGTCAAAACGGGCCTCTTATTTTGTGACGACTCTAACTTTAGGAATTCAGTGTCGCAACATTTTCTTTCAAATCCAAGACTTACTTTCCGAAACTAATAAAATGATTCTAAAAAGAAAAGCTTATTCTTTAAGAGCGTTTATACCTACTGAGCTGGCAACGTCGCATTTTTGGTGTAGGTAAATGCAATGCATTGATTAATCGTGATGGACTTTTATTTTCTTATTAAAAGAGATATAATATTTTATCACTTTAATACAAAAATAAAAGCCCATCACGATTAATCATTGCATTGGACACATTAACACACTAAAAACAAAGTGCACTACAGACGCACATTTGAAACTTTCATTCAATTTCTGTGAAATAATCGTAAAAAATCACCAAAAATGCGACGTTGCCAGCTCAGTAGGGATTAGGTTTTTGAAAAATAAGGTTACGCTGCTGACATTTTTAAACTTTGCTTTTAATTTATAAAAGTCAAAGGGATCAGCTCCATGCAACATGACGCCTCTCTCCCCGCAGTCACAACTAACGAAGCAAAGCGACTATCTCCTTCTCTCTCTTGGCGCGTGTATGCTGAACGACCCGGCGCCGGCTTGCCGCGAGGCCGCTGCCCTCTGCATCGAGACTCTGCTGCGGCGGCTACCGGCGTTAGAGAGGAACCGTCTGTTCGATCTTGTTGTCTCATTCTTTCAGGATACTCAGGTATTAATTACGTATAGGTATAAGACCGCCTATTGTATAAGTACTTTGTTTTTTTGTTTCTGTATTGTTTTGTGGTGTTCAATAAAGAGTATTTGTATTGTATTGTATTGTATTGTATTAAGGATTGGTTCGTCATGTGACAGATTACGTGTCACTTTGTAGAGGGATTAACAAAAATACCGGTGTAGCGCAAAATGATTTTCCATGGCATTTCGTTAAATTTTATCCGATTTTCAACTTTAGTCACATGTTATTAAAGTAGGGAAGCAAATACCGAAAGCAAGAACATCGATGTATCGATACATCGATGTTCAAAAAACATCTCCCTAAAAACATCGATGTATTTTTTTAATTGCTTTTGTTATCTATCTATTTAAGAGTTAAATTGCTTATCTATTATCTATAGCAATATTATCTATTGAATAGGTAAGTCTTTTGAATAAGGAAGGTGTTCTGCTAAACGTACCAAACATTTCTAATAGATGACAGGCAAAAGAAAAACATCATAATAATAAAAGCACTAAAAATTTATAATAGATGGCAAGCAAAACATCGATGTAAAAACATCGCATAAAACAACATCGATACATCGATGTTTTGCAATGGTAAACATCGATGGCAAACATCGATGTTTTTTTACTGAAACATGGATGTTTCAAAAACATCGATGCATCGTTTGCATCCCTATATTAAAGTCGTAGTCGTGTTGTTAATGTTGACCGAAATGTCATGGAAAATCATTTCGCTCTACATCAGTAATTTTCTTAATATGGGTAGAAATATTATCTCAATAGAAATGATTCTGGACGAATTTCCAGTGATATTCAATTGCTACAAGGATCATAATACATGTTTTGTAGGGGACTCGTTTCCCATATTCATCACTGTACTAAATCCCATTAGATACTTGAAAAAAGTTTTTGATTCAGTCTGTTTTTGAGAATAGATCTTTTCGATGAATATTCTAGTAATACAGAAAGAGAATAAAAAAGGAAAACAAAGTAATATTCTTGTAATGTCGGTAAAAAATAAGTCAATGAGAAAAACTATGATAACTCACCAATATCGTTTTCACAGACGCCTATTTTCAGAAAATTTCAGACCCTACGATAGATCAGAAATATTCATAACTTATTATACTTATATGTATTACTATATTTCAGCCAGTACACTTCGAATTAGCAGCTCAAATAAGCATACGTTTCGTCAACGTTGAAGGCAGTGAATTCAAGAACCGTCTCAACACCATACTATCCATAGTAGGGGGCAAGTTACTCCTACTAAGCAACGACATAAGCGAAGGAAGATTCGTCAAACTAAGACTAGAACAGGCTGAGAACAAAACTGACGAAGAAAAACAGAGAGAGAAAGACCATAGCCTTATACAGATACTCAATCTTATCGACAAGATTACAGTCCAATGTGAAACAAGCTTGAAAAATAAGAAGTACAGTTCTGAGTATGATGAAATAGCTCAGCAATGTCAGGCTTTGCTAGCTTATCCCCACGCTTGGGTGAGGCTGAGGGCGGCAAAAATATTGAGCCAGATTCTATTGGCTGTGGATGTTGAAGAGTTGGATGTCATAGTCAAAAAAAAGGTGGAGAGCGAAAGAGGTTTTATTTACGAGAATACGGAGGATGTGCTAAGGAGTTTGGTTTTGGATCTCTGTGCGCAGTACACCGCTGGTGTTTCTCAAGAAATGGCGGAACAGGTGAGTACTTTACTAATCGATATATGTATAACTCTTTATTGTACATAAAACACATGAAAAAGATGCATACAGGACAACACGAATGAACAAGAGCTCTCTCTCTCTCTCATAGCTCGATGAAGTGACTTCAGGGCGTGACCACACCGCCGCTTAAAAAACGGTGACGTTACGGAATCGCAACAAAATGTATGAAGAAACGGTGAGAAAACGTGACGCATACGACACGTCACTGCGTGTACGCGGCGGTTTGGTCGCACCCTAATAAATACAAATTAATGTGATGGATATATTACGTGCTGGCACGTAAGTCTAGCGATGACGAGTCACGTGGAGGGGATCGCGCACCCACGGATACCGTATTTTATACTTCTGCGCATACAAGGTCATCGCTAGACTTACGTGCCGGCACTTATACAACGGTTACTTTTATGCTGATTTGGGAGCAAAGAAAAGTAGAATCGTAGTCTACTCTTAACAAGTATCTCAATGAATATTTGTTTTTGGTCCTTCGAACCGGATCTGGTTTATTTTCCTTTGCTCAAATTCACACTCTTCCCAGGTCACAGCGGTACTATTCCAAATATTGAAGCTAGTGCACTCGATGTCGAGTTTTAAGCTGTCTAACAAGATAAAGGACGACGCAGACGACACGGAAGGCGGTGGGAAAGTCAATATAAGGTGGATCCTCTTCAAGTTGAGGAAAGCTGTGAACGTGGAAGTGGCCAAGGCGCCTGGTTCTATGAACATTGTAAGTTTTTTTTACCACTTTTGGTATTCAAAATACCAATTTTCATACGTGCATACTATTTTAATTTTCAATCTACTCAGATCGAAATTATGGGCATTGTAAAAAACCTTTCAGCTGATATTTTAAGATGAAATTTGTATCTTTACATAGTTCACAATCAATTTTTCTGCTTTCCAATATAAATACTTGTGTAATGTTAGACAGAAGGTACTAACCCCTTTATTTATAAACGTTCTATAGGCTTCTGCTAACTTAACAATCGTTTGTCCTTATCTGTGAAAGGTAAATGTCAATGTGACAGATAAGGACAAACGATTGCTAAGTTTATGAATAAGGGGGTAACAATTTTTCTCTTTTTTTTAAACCAGTATTATCCAAACAGCTAATAAGACCTCATGTTTCAGCGCATCGCAATTTTCACAATGTGGCTCCATCTAGTCAGTTCATTTGAAACTACCGACATAAATTCTATAGTGGACGTCCTTCTGCCGCCGTTAGTTCGCGAACTCTCCACCGGAGACGCAATGGCGCCAGCGTCGCCTGTCAAACAACTGGCTACAAGACTGGGGAAAAAGTTGAGAAGGAAGATAGGTGATATTGAATACAGCAAATTGTTGGCCGAGGCGCAGACTCGGCTGAATATCAGAAGGGCTGAGAGGAAAAAGGTTAGTTTGAGATTTTTTTCGTTGGAGTTTTCAACACTTATGGTTGATATAATGGCCCGTGAACTTTAACCTAGGATAGTATCAGTATATTTGTTTTTTTTTTAATGAACGTTTCATTCATTTCGATTAAAAAATAATATTAATGA
Source organism: Pandemis heparana (assembly GCA_963854515.1). NCBI lineage: Eukaryota > Metazoa > Arthropoda > Insecta > Lepidoptera > Tortricidae > Pandemis > Pandemis heparana. The sequence continues at coordinate 5,883,756 of OY978013.1, read as the reverse complement.
AAAACGGCATTACTTGCTATTTCTACAATTATTATAAGCAAAACGTTATAATAGTTATAATTTAATTTAGTTTTGGGTTAAATTAAATTTTAATTTACAATCATCAAAACGTAAAAAAAAAAACCAAGTTCATTGTACAAATAGGCCGCCAAGTGCTCTTTTGCAAGTACTTGAAAGATCCTGCGCTTTTGGAAAGAAAGACCATCATTGCCAAGAAGAACAAACATGGTAAACTTGGTAGAAAGTCATAAAAATAAGAAAAATTGAACTGGGTCTTAGGTATATTTCGCAAAGTACCAAAATATTCAATAAATTATCTCCAATAACTGTTAAGACAAGTACCTGCGATTCCATTGCCTCATAGAATACGCCTAATTTTGACCAAGAATAAAAAACGAGCAAAGGAAACCTACTGAACTAGAATTAAAATTGTCTAATTTTCCAGGTCTTGTTACAAGAGAAGGTCAATAACCCCGAGAAAGCAGCCAAAAGGAAACTCCAGCTAAAAGAAAAGAAGAAACAGTCGAAGAAAATGAAGATAGAAATGATGCAGGGCAAGAGACCACGGCCCAAGAAGCGGAAGGCGGAAGACATCGACTTGGAAGACACGTTGTTAAGAGATGAATGAATTATATAGTTGAAGCAGGTGAATTATTTTGGTACGTTTTACTTTTGTTTGAGCACCTAAGTTAGTTTAAACATTGATTGTTTATGTAAATATAAATTTAAGTTAATTTGACAAATAAATCTGTTAATTACACCTCTTTGTTTCATTCAACCGTAAATAAAACAACGCCATAAACAAAATAATATTGCTTTATTATGCTCTAAAAGTATAAAATAATTAACAAAATCTACAAACAGATAACACGTACTGAAATTATTATAATTCAACAGTTCAATAGATATCTCCATTTATATAATAATTAATTCAAATGCGTGAAGCACACTGATTGTTTATCCACGTATTCAGTGGTTGTAATTGTGCTACTATTATAAAACAACCAACAGCACACAGAAGACAAAGCAGCGAAAATTTTAAAATTCGAAGTTCGTTTCGTGTTGTCCCGCTTACACTAATAGTGAATAATAGGAGAGTGAGAGGGACGATATAATACGAACTTCGGATTTCGGAGTAACCCCGCAGTGAGCGCGCAAGGGGTTACGTCTTCACTAAATTAACATTTCTGCTACCGCTTATGTGTGTCGATGGCGTATTTATAATAAGCTTAAGGCTAAAGTGTAATTTATTTACATTTTACAACTAGAGCTTCTTAATATAAGTGGAAACGGTGCGACGATGAAGTAATAACTTATAAGTAAAGAGAACGGATCAAACTCTAGTACTCTATGTTAAAGCTACCTTGAAGTGAACTTGAGAATTGGATCATTTGGGATTGCCTGTCAGAAAGAGGCGAGGGGCCTTCACTTTTACCTAAAACTCCTTGGATGGGACACTTCTTACGACCGCTACCCGAATAATTTCTTAGCGAAGTTTCGGTTTAGTTTAGTTTGGAGTTTGTAGTTTTATTTCTCAAGAACACCACCAAGATTTATGGTCATCAGGGTAGCTTTTGTGTTATAAAAAATGCGTAACGACAATAGATCTAAAGACATGATAAAATGAAATCCCTATTAATTTACAGAAACAAAAGCCATAGAAATGAGTTACAAGAATAAGTTAAGCCACCACATTTGACTCAAAGCTTTGTGCTAACCCAGGGTTAAGAGGTGTCAAAAAGTATGAACCAAAGTTAGGTTTAACGTGGGTTTAACAATTTAATATTAACCCTAGACCGTACAAGCCTTAGTACACACAAAAACACATTGTCCCTTAAAGTTAAATTTTATGTTAGTGTCGTATTGACTAATTACGATGAATGGCTATATTTAAATAGCACTATATTATAATAGCACTATGTTTCTTAAATACGTATAATAAGGTACATAGACAGGTACAGGCGAATAAACAAAGCTTTATAACAATTTACAACTTAATACAAGTCGAGCTCGAAATGGAAATGGATAAGTTTATATTTATTTAGAACCCTTTTAACTGGTGCTGCCAGTAAGACTGCGGCTGGCAACTTTTTCAGTAAATAGCTCAAGCCACACAAATTCCACCGTAACTTTGGAACTTTCTCACGATAAATTCCGTAATTTTTTGTCATTTTATTGTGAAGGTTCCATGGCAGGTCCCGAATCAAATTATTCGAATGTACTTGCACAAGTAGGTACTTGAAAAAGTAGTTGTCGGTATAATAAATTCGAGTATGGTGGTAGAGGCGGAGGCAGTGACTAGGCAATTGTAAATTATATATTCGCGCAATGAGAAATTTTCATCAAATTGGCCCTTATTCTAATTTATCTGTCACTTTGACCTTTGGCGATGCCTATATGTGTCTCACAGCAGTCGGTTAAAAGGTAAAACTGTTAAAATCATCGGGTAATTGTACAATTATTAACAAATTTAACCATAACATGGACGGCAGCAAGCTCGGCGATTATCTAAATTAAAAAACAATATTACATCTATTTTTTTTACTAACTCCATTATTCATAATCGCTTGTTCGTTTTATTTAACGTTCATTTTGTTCATTTCGTACAATAAAAATATTATCTGTCTCTACGATATAGCTACGTACTCCAAATTCGATTTTCGGAAGTTATGTGCAAAAATGTAACTTTTCTGTACTTCTATACTAATATTATAAAGAGGAAAGATTTGTATGTGTGTATGTTTGTAATGAATAAATTCAAAAACTACGGTGCCGATTTCAAAATTCTTTCACCATCGGAAAGCTACATTCACCCTGAGTGACATAGGCTAAATACATATAATACATATAATCTATACATATAATAAAATCGTTGAGACCAAAAAATCTGTACATTGAATATTTAAAAAAAAAACCGACCAGGGTGACTTAAAATAAGTAACTGAACATATTAAAACCATTTTTAAAATTTTTGTTTGTTTGTTTGTTTGACTGAGCATCACGTAAAAACTACTTAACGGATATTGTTGAAATGTTCACAAATCTATTTAAATACATTCAGAATAGGATCTAGGCTATAGAAATTTTGGAAAATATTAGAAAAAGGGGGTGAAAAGGGGGTTAAAGTTTGTATGAAAAAAAAAATTTAGATTGTTCTAGAATCATGAAACTCAGAATATATACTCAGTAATAAAAATAAAGAAATACCTGTTTTAGCATTTTTTTTTAATCTCACCCAGAGACGCAAAAAAGAGGGTTTTGTGTTAAAAAATAATGAACTTCATACACCTATAAAATAAAAACCAATGAAGTTTAACCTTTTAAAGTTGCTACATATACTTCCAATCTAATACAGGTAAATATAATTTTTCAGTTTTCTTGAAATTTGATTTTTGAGGTGATTACGCACAAAATAGCGGAACTCAAAAAAATCTGCTTTCCTCGGTATAAGTAGTTGGTAATAATTACAAATACAATAATACTATGAAGAAAATGTATATAGGACATAAAGCCGGAAAAGTGTGTCAATTGTGAAAAAACATTAGTAAAATAATTACTTTCTGCACAGGTATTTTTTCTACGAAGACATTTTTGTCCAACCTAAATTGGCGTCCGAAATTGTGTTCTTTACCTAACACCTAAAGTTCAATATGCAATACCGTTACTTTGTTTTTATTTATTGCGCTATTATTCACAACGCGTTCGGTTTTCAAACGCACTCTTATAAATAATATAAATAATAAATTAATAAATAATAAGCTGACATTATTATGAGGGCGGCGTGAATAAAACGCTTGGCTGTATGCTCTCAGTACCTTTGCCTAAAAAAAGCAAAATCAAAAGGCGCGTTTACGCCTGCGCTACGAACAAGTCAGAATTTTATTGTGAAAAAGTTGGTTACTGAATTTGTAAAAGTTTCTGTCCTCAGACTTATTATAAGATTTTTATTGTTTTGGTTAAATACCACACTGCCAAAGAATATATAACGCTGCGCTGCTGGGCCTTAGCGCAATATGTATCTTAAACACTTCAAGGTAAGCTAGCTTACAAAATTTTCACAAATACTTAAAATCTGAATGTACATAGTACCTACCTATTCGAGAAAACTATTTGAATGTGCCTGTTTAAGGATTAGTACATATTATTGTAAGGGTATAATAATAACAATTTTGATATCGAGAATAGCTCTAAACTATCACAAAAAACACACGCGGACGAAGTCGCGGGCAACAGCTAGTATACTATATTAATAGTAGAGAAACACTGATTGCACCCGTGTGAAGCCCCACAACAACATTATATTGCGGCTCGTGAACTGTAATCTCTTTACAATTTGTACTAGAGTAACAATTGACGACACGCAAATAAAGTGACATTAAAACAATTTTATTTTGCGGCTGCCAAATTATTGCCCTGTACTAATTGCTAGGTAAGATAGTTGACCAGACGCAATATAATGTTATTGTGGTTTCTCATTCTAAACTAAATGAAGTATAGTTATGAATAAGGGAGTAGTAGGTAGGTACCAGTAGGTATGTACACTAAAAATTGCCGTTGTTGCCGAGGGACCTAAATATATAATATTATTATAAAAGCGTAAGAAACATTTAGGTACATTTTCCAAGACTAGGTACGATTTGGATAGGACTAAGGAATGAACCATAAATTATTGGTGAGCCAAATATAAAAAATAAAACTGTTTTCACTAACGGAAATTTACCTAACTATGTATCTACTAGTGTTGAATCAAAGGGTTAATCAATGCTTGAAGTTTTTTAGATCTTAATATTTAAACCTGAATATTTCCTCGTGTAACATTTTTAGAACATCTTGATTTCGAAAAGGGAATTGACAGAATATGCCGATAACATTAATTGACTAACATTTACAGACTGCTTATAATTTTAACATGTTTTAATATACAGTAACATACATACTTCAAAATCCCCTCTATAAACATTTTGTGCTCACACAACGCTATTGCGCGGTCCGATGTTGCATTAAATCGCCAATAGATGTCGGTAATGCCTAGATCACTCACATGTACCGAGTACCTACAGTGACGAGAGAGCGCCCTCGGTCGAGTGCTCGGTTCTTGTGCATACCATTTTCATTCTTACCTGTCTTATTTGGTAAACAAAATTCTAACCTCAAAACGTCTCATTTTTGTTATTTTTTAACTATTTCATCGTAAATAAAGGTAGGTACTGGAGACAAAATAACAGCAAAATTATGTACAAAATATTACCTCAGGTTTATTTGATAACATAACACACCTTATTCTTTACAAAAATTTGCAAATTTAGGTTAGAATTTTGTTTACCAAATAGGACAGGTAAGAATGAGAATGGTATAGGTACCTATAATATTTTGTAACGAGTAAGTACTCGGCCTAGTACCTACTCGGCTATGCAAAATGACCGAGCGAGTCACTCGGACCTTGTTTTGTTTACTAGACACTATTTGCTGTCTCGCCACTCAGTACTCGGTACGTGTGCTTAAAGCATATATTGTCTTAGTGAAGTCAAAAATAAGTGAACTTAACCGCCTTGTTCCTTGATATTCTCTTTATAATAAAATAATAGGTTTAGGGCCTGTTCCACCAGTCTCGGTTAAGTTCCAGTTATCTTAAGTGTCAGTTATTTATGATTCCGTCTCTATTTATTACTACGAAACAGACAGAGACGTCATTCATAGATAACAACCGAGACTGGTGGAACAGGCCCTTAGAATATACTACCAAAAGGATTGGCAATGTAAGATAAAGAAGAGCAGTGACAAGACTGGCAAGAAAGAAGTTATCATAGAGCCATCCTCCCTCGTCCATACTACAGCCACTTACAGGTACTTACTCGTAAGTTAAAAGTGACAGTCAATACCATATTACCAATAGGAATTTTCCGGCTGATTTTATACTCAATTTACCCTTCATTTCCATACAAATTAAAACCGAATCAAAACCCACCTAAAGCAGCATTGCCGATATAGGGTTGTACCTCATAATCTTCGACAGTAATATCCATAGTAGTGACGTGGTCGTGGCTAATACTACGCCTCCCCATCCCAATTCTAAGGACCAGGAGGTGGAGAACTCTCTTGCGGCCAATAGGGGGTACGCTGGGGCCTGTGGTCCAACGACGCCGTCGCCAGTGCCGTCTCCGTGGGTGCCGCGAGTTGACACTCGCTGGATGCGCTTGAAGTGTATTATCATTAGAGTGAACATCGCGAATAGTCCTGGAAAGGAAGGGATACAAGGGTAAGTATGATATTAAATTGATTAACTACTAGGCTGTCACTCCCAGGACTGTGTCACGCTTTGGTCAACTCGTGACCACGGCGACTGCAATGTGGCCAAAACGTCGTCAGATTTCACGTTATTGAGTTCCGGGAGAATGATGAGTCGCAAATATTTGAAACATTAAATTGATTTAACTAAGGGCGCTTTCACATTAGGCAGCAAGCAGCGCGGCAGCTGCTCTGCAGTATAATATGCTTTCTTATTATAACTACAGCCACGCGACTTGTTTCGACAAGGGTGGCGCACTTCATTCCAATAACGGATTCCGACGAGAAAACACCATTGTTGCTCCTGCTGCCGCAGGTATCCGCTGTCGCGCTGTTATTAGCGATCCAATTTGAAGGCTCTCAAAGACATGTATGTACCTATCTATCACAGTTGCATTAGTTATCTAATCACCTACCTACTTACAAACGGGGGCGCAGATCTTGTTCTACCGGGCCATCGCGAGCTAAAGCGCAGTATGCTTAGTGTAGGTTTTCGGTCACAAAATACGTCTCGAACGCGTTTGCGTTAAAATGTCAAATACTATGAGAACAGTTTGTTGCCGTTTCGATCCGCAAGTGGCGCTGCCAATTTTTTCATAGTAATTGAGACGTTTACGTGAACGCGTTCGAGACGTTTTTATATGCGAAAACTTACACTAGAGGCTCTGATAATCTTCTAAATGAACTACGCTGAATGGGAGATAAGTAAGTAAGTAATAGACCTATTACTTACTTTGCTGACTCGGAGTCGCTAATTTTATGCCCACAGGAGAGACAACTTTTGTTTCTTACGGTGTGTATGACTCAGGTAAGTAATGCTTCATTGTACAAATATATATAAAAGAAACAGATACTATTCACAAAAAAATATAAACAACAATAATATATGCACAAAGGCGAACTTATCTCTATAAGGGATCTCTACCAGTTAACCTTTGAGTAGATGAGAGGAGCATCATACGAGGGACCGGCAAAGAGTGAGTTTAAAATTCCAGATAGTGTAAGCCACATAGAGCGTACACATACAGATATCGTACGTAGCAGAGGTAGTGATGTCTATGCGCAGTGCTTTATTAGTGGGTATATTTGGTTTGGTTTTGGTTTGGTTGGTTGGTTGGTTTGGTCACGTAGAGAGGATGGATGAAAGAAGATTAACTAAACAGATTTATATGGGGAGTGTGAATGGGTGCGTTGGGAGGGGAAGGCCTAGGCGGACGTTCCGTGATCAAATTGGGGACGTTTTGGAGAAAGGCCAGGTCAAGAGTACCCGAAACCGACGAGCATGTATGAAGAGATTGATGAATGTGGATGAAGCGAAAGAGGTTTGTCAGGATCGTAGCAAGTGGAACAAAGTAGTCTCTGCCTACCCCTGTGGGAAAGAGGCGTGACGATATGTATGTATGTATGTATGTATATTTGGTTTTTGTGCGGATACAAACTTGTTCAATACTTACCAGCCAATAGATACATGACTCCTGTGACCAGTACGGCGCTGATCTGGTGCTTGCAGACACCGAAAGCGCCCACCAACGCCGCGCTTCCCAGCACAATGAGGCACACCAGAGCGCAGGATATCGATAGGTTCTGCATGCCTGGAACAATTACAATGGAGATCTGTTAACTAATAGAACTGACGCTAGAGAGAAGCGAGTGGCATGGATAAGACGGTCAATATTACCGTGTTACTGGTACTGGTACCTACCTATGACAATATATTTGTGGATTTTAAAACAATTGGATTCGCTTCGATACACATCCAAAATACATCAATATTTCGTGATACGGATCGCGATATGCATGCATCACACGATATTGACCATAGTCTATGCCAGTGGAAAATGTGGTCGCCGCATTCCAACCATGAAATATATATTTTTTTCATTTATGGTTTGATTACCTGCTCGATTAATGCCCACTCCATAATTAGCGAAGTAAAATTTTCATGCAGCGTGTTCAGTTTTGTCTATACATTGAAAAACCAGCGGCATCCAAAACAAAAACGAAATGTTACGCTCATAACAATGAAAGTGGAAACAAACAGTAAACAGCACAGCACTCCCTCGAAATGAGCATCTTCTGTTTATAAAGTGCCACATAAAAAACGCAGCGTATGCGTAAAACTAGAGCACAGATAAGGTGCGACCACACCGCCGCTTAAAAAACGGTGACGTTACGGAATCGCAACAAAATGTATGAAGAAATGGTGAGAAAACGTGACGCCTACGACACGTCACTGCGTATACGCGGCGGTTTGGTCGCACCCATATACAACATATATATGACAAAACCCATTCTAGTGTCCTTGAAGCTACGCTACTCGTAAATGTCGGGATAAGATAAAGAATCACCCTGCGAAGTAATCAGCTAAGTGATATTAATACTTCAGATCAGGGGTTAGCTTTACTACAGTCGGAAAGTAGAGGACGGCTATAAGTACAGTCAAATACACATTAATAGATTGTCCACTCAAATTTTGCATGTAGCTGCTGTAACGCCACTCTTCGCAGATACGGTTGGTGTGCCTGTAAGTGAAAGAGAAGCAGGATGCCGAGCGGTGCACGTCTTTACTCTTATAAAAAAACAAATTGAAGTGAATAAAACTGCAAGGAGATAAAATAAAATATTTTTATTTTTTTTATTAGATACGTGTAGCTTGTTAATTAGACGAAAATAATTTACTTAATATTGTGCTTTTACGAATAATGAAGATTTTCTTTCAGAAAACTACCTGACATTTTTATAGCAATTTTTATATTTTTCCAGTTATTTTTTTTTATGCGAATAGGAAGGCAAACGAGCAAGTGGGTCACCTGATGGTAAGCGATCACCAGTTCCACAAACACAAATAAACCTTTACAGTAGGTTCACAAAAGTATTAAACTCAAACTAAAAATAACAACCATACCAACTAGCAGCAGTAGTTATAATACTCATAGGTAAGTATCCATAATGAAATTTTACTCTCACGTTCATTCATTACATTACAGGGGCCTGAAGTAGGTACCATGAAGTCTTAATGCGATTCACTTTCGACTCAGTTGTTTTAGTCGTCATATTTAGCATGGATCTGACAGCAAGCGAACCTAAACTGAATCGGAAAAGAACTGCAAGACGTCATGGTATAAGGCCCCTGAACAATATTAGTGTCAACTGTCAAGACTATTCAAAATACTCGTAAGGACCTTTCGTTTTTTTTGTTGAGAAGACTTTAGAGCATCGCCACTTGTACTCTTGGCATTATTGACCGACTAGCTGTTGCCAGCGACTTCGTCTGCAAAGAATTCGTTTATCGCTATCCCGCGGGAGCTACGCAATTTTCCGGGATAAAAAGTAGCCTATGTGCTATTCCAGACTTTTCTCTATCTATGTGCCGAATTTCATCCAGATCCGTTGGGCCGTTCTGGCGTGATTGAGTAACGAACAAACATCCCTCCATCCATCCATACATCCATCCATACTTTCGCATTTATAATATTAGTAAGATTATTTTGATGCTGCCTGTACCGATATCATATCTAATGCTCATAATTTGTATTCAAAACCTCAAGTCAACATCTCGGCGTAGTCTTGGCGTACATATAAATGGGTCGAGGGAAACATTATTCCGAGCAAAACAAGGGTCGGTGCCGTTAAGTGCCAAAGGAGCGGAAGGGTGGGCTATTCGATCATAAAATGTTCTTAGTTAACCATAACTACGCCATAATCCAAAGGTAGAGTGGCGTATTGAAGTGTAATTCATGTCCATTCAGATTTCTAGGCCCTATTTTATAAAACTACTATCTGTTGCCAGTGACTTCGTCTGCAAAGAATTCGTTTATCGTTATCCCGCGGGAACTACGCAATTTTCCGGGATAAAAAGTAGCTTATGTGCTATTCCAGACTTTTCTCTATCTATGTGCCGAATTTCATCCAGATCCGTTGGGCCGTTCTGGCGTGATTGAGTAACAAACAAACATCCATACATCCATCCATACTTTCGCATTTATAATATTAGTTAGACAAGTTACAATTTACAAGCGGAAGTCTCTATCTAACACATAGGGTCAGAAAGAGACTTCCGCTTGTAAATTGTAGTTTTATAAAATAGGGCCCTGCAGGTAAAACCTCAAGAATGTATAATTGGTAAATTTTGTCCATAACTACCTAAGCGTAATGATTAACTATGTATATAGGTAGTTTATGTGTTATGTACTTAGGTATAAAGTATTTTTTTCATTGAAATAGGATGGTTTACGCGCAAAAAAAAGTACCACCGTAAAAGTACCGCAACACTCGAAGCTTGACGACCGAATAGCCTAGTGGTTAGTGACCCTGACTATGAAGCTAGAGGTCCCGGGTTCGATTCCCGGTAGGGGCAGACATTTGTATGATGAATACGAATGATTGTGCCTGAGTCATGGATGTTGTATGTATTTAAGTATGTATTTATCTACATTATATAAGTATGTTTATCCGTTGCCTGGTACCCATAGCACAAGCTCTGCTTAGTTTGGGACTGGGTCAATTGGTGTAATTTGTCCCATGATATTTATTTATTTATTTATTATTATTATTGCAGATAGCTAAGTATAGCTCATGTGCCGGTAATTTCACCAGCTGTAGTCTTACCCCCTTATTTATGAACGCTCAATAGACTTCTGCTAACTTAGCAATCGTTTGTCCTTATCTGTCACTTTGATATTTACCTTTCACAGATAAGGACAAACGATTGCTAAGTTAGCAGAAGCCTATAGAGCGTTTATGAATAAGGGGGTAACTCTCCACGCTGGAACACATCAGCGCAAGCAACTATTTGGCGGTTGGATCTAACTAATATTATAAATGCGAAGGTATGGATGTATGGATGGATGGATGGATGGATGGATGGATGGATGGATGGATGGATGGATGTTCGTTTGTTACTCAATCACGGCAGAACGGCCCAACGGATCTGGATGAAATTCGGCACATAGATAGACAAAAGTCTGGAATAGCACATAGGCTACTTTTTATCCCGGAAAATTGCGTAGTTCCCGCGGGATAGCGATAAACGAATTCTTTGCAGACGAAGTCGCTGGCAACAGCTAGTTAGTATATATACAGTAGTAGTACGAAAGGTACTACATAGTTCTCTTTCTAGAACGGACAGTCAGAGAAAGACGAGTAGTCTATCTCGCGCACGACAAAGCTCGATCTCGACCAAGGCCCTCATCATCATTATCACCAGCCTATACACGTCCCACTGCTGGGCACAGGCCTCCTCTCAGAATGAGAGGGCTTGGGCTATAGTTCCCACGCGGGCCCAGTGCGGATTGGGAACTTCACACACACCATTAAATTGCTTCGCAGTTGTGTGCAGGTTTCCTCACGATGTTTTCCTTCACCGAAAAGCTCATGGTAAATTTCAAAAGCTCTACCATTCGCTTAATCGCCCAAACGTGTACTTAATACTCATGTACATACAAATATCCATGACCAAAAGTAGTTTGTAATAGTTTTTTTAGTATGAAACTGCTATGTATTTAACAAATGGACAGCAAAAATTTGACCTTCATTAAAATACAATAGACGTTCAGTGCCTTAATGTCACCGACGAATCATAAGGTCCCTGTGACAATTTATCTTGGTAAACTATCGACGAAAAGTCCATTTAAACGAGAAACGTATTCAAAAGACATTCATTATTTATTCCACAAGCGTTTAAGTACTATTCAGCGCTGAAAGCACTCTGAATAAAAAAGAGATTAACATAGAGCATACATAGTACCTACTGTACAAACATACTAAATATATACCTAAACGGACTTTATACTTAAAGAATTTCAATTCATCATTCAATCAATTCAATAAATCAGGGGCGAATCTTGACCAGTAGGCTTATTGTCTAACTTGCTCGCAATCGCCATCATGTTCATTTTGACAGTTCATGTATGGGCTGACAATTGGCATCGGAATCAGTTAGATGTCACATTCATACAGGAACTGTCAAAATGAACACGATGGCGATCGCGAGCGAGTTAGACAATAAGCCTACAGTTCATAATTCCCAGAAGATTAATTTAAGTAAGTTCTTGTTATAAATTTCAATTTTATTAAAGCTTTATTTCATCCATCCTACATTCATACCTACTTGATAGCTACACCGAATAATGATTGGTGGCTACTACAATCCTGATTTTACTCAATTTCTTTGCATTGTGAGTATAAAAAGATTTCGAAGTTGATTTAGTATTTTTTAGTAGAAAAAAGGACAAACGATGTATCAATTAGCACTTAAAGGCAAAGGTTAGACAAATTTAATGTCAACCAGCCATCAGCCGGCTATTGTTTAGTTTCCTTTAAAAGTTTGGCCTTAATTTACTTATTTAGGGCATAAATATATGTACGTTACCAAGCGGTTATACACCATACTAGGTTGGATTGTTTACGGATTAAATAGACGTTTTACATAGTTCATACTATTTAATCAAGGTAATTTTTGCATTCAAACTCAAGGTGGAAACACATTATTAACACGCGACGCGACCCGATGCAACGCGACGCGTGTTGAGTCGAATCAAATTGTATTATTTTCTATGACCAGAACTAAAGTCGTCACAATTTAAAAGGCCCGTTTTGACAGTTCACGCCCATGAACTTCTCTATTTTTTACCGATCGAAATGTTCTGAAGGTAATTGCATTTTTCATTGATGGGTATCGCTCACTCAGCTAAGTGCTGTGCATAACGATTTTTTCATATTGTCCACAGACTATCAATAATCGGTTAAGGAAAAAATAAATCGATCTAGATAATTTTTTTTAAGGCCGACTCGCACTTGGCCGGTTTTATTTATTTTATTTAGACCAATTAATTACTGAATTTCACCAGCTGTGTAGTGATCTTTACTGAAAATTATGATCTTGGAGCTCAAAGCCGTAGACAATGGCAACACTGATTTCAATAGAATGGCTCATCTTCATCATCTGAAGAAAATGATTAACTGAAGATTCAATTTTCTCGATTTATTTTGTGATTGAGTGAATGTTATTGTAACAAAAATATTAAATGAAAGAAAATTGACATTGTATCATTTCAAAATACCTACAATATCAATTTGAGTAAAATTTTAATCTTTAATCCAATGCCACTTTACAAGACATATTGAAATCAATCAAATACTCATGCAAACTTGAATCGATTTATCGTGAGTATCGAGTACCGAGTCGTGCGGTGACATCACTAATTACGTCGGGAAGACAAATGCCAAAACGGGCCTTTTATTTTGCGACGAATTTACACTATGAACATCCGACGCGACGCCATGCGCATACATTCGTTGCATCGGGTCGCGTCGCGTGTTAAGAGCGTGCATCCGTGCTGAGCTCGCAACGTCGCATTTTTGGTGATTTTTTACGATTATTTCACAGAAATTGAATGAAAGTATCAAATATCCGTCTGTAGTGCACTTCGTTTTGACTGTATTAATGTGTCCAATGCAATGATTAATGGTGATGGACGTTTATTTTCGTATTAAAGCGATAATATACTACATCTCGTTTAATAAGAAAATAAAAGTCCATCACGATGAATTATTGCATCAGACACATTAATACACTAAAAACGAAGTGCACTACAGACGGATATTTCATACTTTCATTCAATTTTTGTGAAATAATCGCAAAAAATCACCAAAAATGCGACGTTGCGAGCTCACCACGGATGCACCCTCTTAATAATGTGTTTCCACCTTCAGTGTCTTCTATCTAATGCATGGCAGCTTTGAACGTGGAGGACCGATATAATTGAATAGCGTATTGCTTGCTCGACCGTGCCGTATCGCTTGATCTGAAGGAGTGTAATGAGTGGAATAAAGTATTTATAAATCAATTTTGCTGCATCGGGTGGAGGTCATTTTAGCTCAATTGAATAGAGTGGTGGAGCTCCCAAGCAAAGAAAATACATAGAATGTGCCAATTGCTTCTCTTCCCGCGCAGATGGTAAAAAACCATCAAGGGAATGGGCGAAAATTATAGGAATCATGTTATAGGCGAATCAGCTAGCAACCCATCACTATTTTGATTCTTTTACAATAATATACGGATAAAAAAAAAACGATAGAGTAATTCAGAATAATATCAATCAGTTTTCAGTAGATGGATGTAAAACGTTGTAGAAACAACTCTCAGCAGTGAGGAAACCGGCACAAGGAGGCTGATTAAGAATTATTTGAATTCAGTATTTCTTTCAATGACAACCGAGTACCTTCCTCCTAGCTCTAACTACTATTTATCGTGGACATATACCCGTTCTTTTCTATTCAGTATCACACGAAGGAGACATACAGATAGAGTTGACAAAAGGGAAGCGACAGCATGATAAATCGATGAGATAAAACACGTTACCCGCGGGACAGAGCTTTATTTATGCCTTGTCCACACGCTCTGATAAACATCCAAACACATTTATAAAGCGTAACCTTCCTTTAGGGACAGTCGGGTGACAATAAGCTTCCTAAGAGCGACTTAATTGGGTGGACTTTTCATATACATACTTACGTTACGAGTTATTAGATAGGCAGAATAGGCAGATCTTATATTTAGCACTAGTGGTGGTCGTTATTACAACAGCAGATAACGTAATGCATTATTTGCACGCAACGAACAACACATTATCGAATCGTCAACTATCCTGTTATCATTATTCGTTGTCTGTTGTCAACGTTGTTCATACGCGCCTATACGCGCACGGTTGCCGCACTCGGCATAGAAGCGCAAGCGAGTGCGCAACAAATCAAGTAGCTATGTGGGAGAGATAGCGCTATACGCGCGAGCTCGCATCGCAATCGCAATTCAAATAACTGACTTTTGGTATCATTATTAGCTGTTACTGTTTGTTGTCAGTCAGTACAATAACAAACAAGGTAACAGAGCGTTGTTTTGCTTTGTTCCCGTACGTTTTTATTACGCTGCGATCGCGACGAAATAAGTAGGTATAACAATTATTTAATAATAAGTTCATTATCGTTTTGTTATTAACAGCAATATAACAGGATAACAGACAACAGTTTACAATAACAGCTATTTAGGAATAACTGCAAAACAGCCGTTATTGCCACCACTATTTAGCACCATGACGTCTATGCGATTTAATTCCGATTCAGTTTAGGTTCGCTCATCATCCATTCTAAAAATGACAGCAAAAACCTGAACTGAGTGTTTGGTTAAATAAGTATGATGCCTGCGCCCTACAGCTTTTTCCTAGAAAGAAAGAAAGAAGAAAGAAAGAAGACATTTATTCATTTTGCAAGACACACAAATATAAGAGCATACACACAATTTTATAGAAAAGAAACAACAACAACAAAAAAAAACACAGACATGAAAATTCATCATCATTGTGTGTCTCCTCAAAAGTGAAACGGTCGCTGGCTCAGCATAACGCTGAGGTGTTAGACACCTGCAGCACTGATTTTCAGCCAGAACCGTCTGTGACTCTAGAAACGATACACAGACAAAATATACTACATAAACCATAAACTTTTACGCAAGTAAAGTAAATAAATAGATATAATAAATAGACAGAACCCGACTTATGTGTGAATAGCAAATACATAAATTGATTAAATAGTTTAAAATAAACAAAAACAAAAAGGAAGGAAAACTATATTGTTCAAAGACAACAAGCTGGCACATCAATGTACAAAATGCTGGAGGACTATTTTAAGGATTTTTGGAGCGTACTTACCAAACTCGATAAGTACAGAATAGATTCCGTTGTCATAGCAAATCCTTGTTAATTTCTTCCATTACTGTGCTCTGGGAGATACGGTAAGGGCTGCCTGCCTCCATTTATTACTTCTTCTCCTAACATTGAAAGGCTAGGTACTTATATGTATATCATTTTGAAAAAGCTTGAGTAAGTCAATGGAATAAAAATAACCAATTCATATAAATATACTTATACTAGCTGTTGCCAGCGATTTCGTCTGCAAAGAATTCGTTTATCGCTATCCCGCGAGAAGTACGCAATTTTCCGGGATAAAAAGTAGCCTATGTGCTATTCCAGACTTTTCTCTATCTATGTGCCGAATTTCATCCAAATCCGTTGAGCCGTTCTGGCGTGATTGAGTAACAAACCAACATCCATCGATCCATACTTTCGCATTTATAATATTAGTTAGAAGAATTGAGCTGCTTTTAGCCAGTGAATTGAGAAGGACATAAATCATGAACGCGATACGAGATGAATACGATCTGGTTACCTATAAAAATAAAATCGTAACTAAGGTAACACATGCACTTTTTCATAAAAATGCACTATTATGCTGCCCAGTAAGTACCTACCTTTTTTATGGTAACTTCAGATGTACTAAATATTGTCTTGGCATTGTATTTTAAACAGGAACACTGACTTGAAATTTGACAAATAATTGCTAAAGCGACTTATTTGGGACCAATTTTGAGACGTAAAAAAAACAATTACAGGCCCATTTAGACACAATGCAAGAATTGTATGTGCGGATATATTGTGGTTTGCCCCGGCAACCCGCAATATAATGAAACTTGCATGGCTACCATTACAAGTGTCTAAATGGGCCTTAAGTAACGACATCACAGCATATTAAACCTCTAATCTTCCTCTAATAATCAAATACAGAACCGCTTACCTATGAAATCTTTTTTAAATCTAGTTACTTATTATTTGGCGTGAAGCAGCAACCCTTACTTACAGCTTAATAATCTTAAATCCCCAAGGGCCGAACCGCTGTCAATCCCATTAAGTACAACAAATAAAATTATTTTCGCATCTGTTTGATGAATAAACCATGAGAGTATAAGCTGTCCGTGTTTATTGTACGTGGTGTCCTGTAAACGAGGCACGGGAGTTCTGGGCAAACAGGATACATCAACTTCGTCGTTTTAATTGATTTGTCAATCGTATGTCGGGTCATTTACTAAGGTGCAGCAACAATATCACATACATTTGTAGCTTCCTTACAGCTTTAGCTCTTAATAATAAAAAGAATAACTTGATTTCGCTTGAAATATGGTACATAAGGTGGTAAAGCACAATACAATTAACGGCTCGCATATTTCACCACATTTCATTTCATTTCATTTTCTTTCATTTAAATAGGCTTCATTCAATACTCAATACTCAATACTTTATTGCACATAATGGTTTTACAGGTGTTATGATTTAAAGTTAGATATCACATTATATACCCTATTGGGCGCAGCAATTAATAAAAATGATGTTTGAGTTTTTCAAGTCTCTAAATGTACAAATTGATAAATGAGTCTTGCTTGACTGACTGACCGACTCATCAACGCCCAGACTAACCCCCTTTTTAATAGGCTATGAAGCAGGGGAAGCTGAAATATTTATTTTTGTTTAAATAAAGATCTCAGTATAGACAAGACATGTCTCATATTCATATCCCTATTGCATGCACGTTTGAGACGTTTTTTGTGTCTCACACACTAGTCTTTCCTTGGTGTCTACATAATTTGACGTCTCTCTTTCCAGCAAGCTAGCTTCCCAAAATAAATTTTAATATATGCAAAATACTAATAATGAACAATGTCCCTCATTATCTTAATAAGACTGTTCTGTGAATTCCAGCCTTGTTTACGCCACCAGCGGCCATGTCGAGACTTCCATTATTCATGTAAATTTTAGGAAATTTTCTCAGACAAGGTATTTCTGAGAGTCCGGAATAATCACCAGCATAAACAAAGGAGCATTAGTGCTCCTAATATTGCTATCAAAAGTAATCTGAATTCGGCAAAAGTTAAGACTCTTCGTACGTTTTAATTATAAATTAACCCTGCCGGCATCAAAATTATAAATTCCGGGCTATGCTTGAATAGAGAAGAATTTTGTTACCCTTCTGCTGAGTAGTAGGTCATTTGTTAGATATTGTTTATTTGATGGGAGAACGTTACTTAAACAATCTAGGATTCTCTGCATCTTAGTCCACCACAGAAAAAAAAATCAGCACTAAAATCTAAAAATGAAAACGTCCCCGAGGCTATTTCCGTGGCTTTGATCAACTTGAAGACTAAGGTAGAAAAATAGCCGGTTTTAGGTCAAGCGTTTTTAGTCCAGATTATGCCAAGTTTTTTTTTCTAATTTTACGTACTTACCTAAGTACATTATTGTATCTATATATATAAAAGAAAGTCGTGTTATTTACACTATTTAAAACTCGAGAACGGCTGAACCGATTTGGCTGAAAATTAGTGGGAAAGTAGCTTTTTTTTCAATATTGTCCTAACAATGTAGTTGCTACGTTAGTAAAAAAAAATTGTCACTGAGCTGGATTATAGTGGATTTGGGACTTTCGCTAAATTTTTTGAGGATCACAGTGGTGGTTGGTGGTGGGAGAAAAAAAACTCACGGGGTAGAAAATAAGAGATACATTTCCTTTGAAATGGAAATGGCTTAGTTAAATTGAAGATAAATTAAGTCTACGCGGACGAAGTCGCGGGTAAAAGCTAGTTAATTATAAATGTAAAATAAATACTTACGATGCTGCCAATCCGCTCTAGGTTCATCGTCTTCGCTGTCCGCTAAGTAGTTTGTGCACATCGGCTGCGTCGGAAACCCAGCTCTGGACAATATTGATACTTCCTCCTCTGAAAAAAATAAGTATATTAAATAACTGTAATAATATTTTGGCCCACCAATTTACTACTGAATTACAGAACCTGCTTGTATACTATTCAGCTGTTTGTTTAATCATTTGGCGCATTCACACTAATTCATCGCATAAAGCGCGTTTTGATCCTGAAAGTACGGGTATAGTTGAGGTACGACAGGAGCAAAAGTAACGCCCCAATTACGATCACGTGCGACCGGCAGCTCTTCATTGCTCGGTCTATACGCTCACAATCCAAAAGTTACTTGACAGTACGCGCAATGTAATTCAAAGTTGGTTACCGCGTCGCCGGCGTCTTTGCGGACATTTGTTTCGTTTCCCCGTATATACTCGTATAGTCGTGGACCTAACCTAAGTCGTCAGCGGGTCAAGTATCTATGTTAGGTTTTATCGCGGGCATAAATCATTATCATATCCCTTTCCAACTAATATACATAATATTATGTATATAAGGGATAGATGTTGTAGATTAGCGATTGCCGTAGCGATAGCTTTCAAGCCCTCAGGGTTTCAAATTAAGCAAATTTTACAATATCATGAAGATGTCGGGCCGTCGCAATTCGAGACTTCAGGTAAATTGGAAATTAGATGAAAGTTAGTCTGAAAACGAAACATTCTTTGCTAAGATTTTATTAAAAGCTGTTAAGCAAGAACGGAGCTCGTCAGGGATTTCTTTGGATATTTGGTAACTTGAGCTAAGGTATCTACGGAGTTGAAAATTGTATATCACTTTATTTGCTTTTCTCCGGATTACGCGTAAATATTTTACACTTTGCTATTGAAGTTTCTGAAATTAGGTAGTCACCATGAAAAGATGAAAAATAATAAGGAAAGCTATTAGAATAGCTACAAGAACGTGACCAATTAATTACTGGTCCGAAAAAAAAGGTAAAATTGACCATGAAATCATAATAAACATATAATATTATTATCCTTCATTTAGTTTGTAAAGATGTTACCTTTTTCTGAGTTATAAAAAACAAACAAACAACATTTTATAAAATTAATACAAACCTTCCAAAGACACACACATCGTCCATATGCCTCCATTCATAGGAACCAAGAACGTCCCTCCGCCTTTTCTGTGACCGGCGTGCTCAATCTGAAAATAAGAAAACTTTTTAATGCTTCCCGAATAATTTACGTCACCTAATTTATAAGAAGTTAAATTGAATTGGGATTCGCAACGACTTGGGACCGTCTTCCTTATATCCAACATTTTCGTTCACTGATGGCAGATTCGTATCTTTTCTTGACTTTATATGATTTTGACGACTGTTGAACACGCTTAGATACCTACTCATTTTCACCAATGCTCACGAGTTTCACGTCGTCAAGATAAAGATAAGATTGATGGTAAGTAGATACTTACGATCGTAGGCAATAATATTGGAGACAACAAAGCACTCAAAATAATCCATTTCTATTCGTATAGCCGAGTAGTACAGCCATTAAAGTGTATCAAAATGTTCTTGAGTGATTTGATATCAGACATTATTTGCTACTTTTTTTGATCGATATACATGTTTATTATTACAATGTCTTCTTTTGCTGACTCGTTAATGGTCATGTCATTAAACGCACAGCAACTAACCCAGTCGACCATTTTTAAAGCAGTTATCCAAAATTTTAAATACCGAAATAGCAATAACAATTTATCACAGGGATTTGTACATAATTATAACTATGAACTGAAGGTTTAATTATATAAATATTTATGATTGATAACACCGTCTTTGTTATTATAGTCAAATGTGGCATAGGATTAAACTGTTATCATGTTAATTATTGTCTAAGTCTAAAGTCTTCCGCTAAGAGTTGAGTGGAGTACAAAATTCCCTAAGCCAGGCTTAACCGTTGACAAGACGAGGATTACCAAAGTATTAGCCTTAAATGTTTAGTAAATTATGAGTTTAGGAGCTCATGAACTGGTCAATAGAATTAGTAAGGCTTCGGCGATCAACGTAAGCGGAATAAATCACTTGAACACGACTTGGTTCTCACGTTTTGGTGATTGCATGGACGTGTCCTTGTCGAATAACGTAACAGAAATTTACGAAAAGATACAAGTACTTATAGCTTCCTTTTGCAGCAGTTTCTGTTTAATCGTTGTGTTCCAGCATGGAGGGTTACATTTGCGGTAAATAAAATAAATAAAACTATCTTCAACTACGCTTTAGGGCAACTTGTAAAAACAAAAATGTAAAGTAGGTTCGGATCTATACTTGTATATAATACCTGATTTTATAGCGATTTTTACGAATTGCTACAAGCTCGTATTTTGCCAGCTTTAAAAAGCAAGCGTTTTCGTGGCGAGGCAGGTATGAGATAGACCCAAGGGTTCTAATTATAGCGTGAAGGTTACGCTTTTTCGACACACATAGATGTATTTGATGAACATTTCACACATTGCACGCTACACGACTAAAAAGGCAATGTAGGGAATATGATATACACCAATACACCTAACATTATGAAGAGTGTGGGTAAGGGTGGTTGAACGTTCCTTTTATGGAAATTATTTCTGCAGACGTAAGCCGGTTCAAACGGGCAACGTGACCAGAATTTAAATTAATAAGTGTATATTGAGAACAATAAATTATTTGGACTGTTGAATCCCGTCGCGAACGGATAATATCAAATATATTTGCAATCCTCCGGGGTTGCGGGTGTCTATGGGCAGTGGTGATCGCTTACCATCAGGTGACCCACTTGCTCGTTTGCCTTCCTATTCTCATAAAAAAAATAAAAAAATAAAAAAAAATAAAGAGAATTCAACAAATAACGACCGCTCATTCTTCACATAAACTAATTTTAAAAACAAGGGAATGCCATTCCATTTCATGGACCAAACACCCTCATTAGTAGTAGGTAAGTACTATAACAACTTTTGGTCGACCAAGGAATTCCTGTACCATTTACCCGTGATCTTTACGTTCAGTGTTACTACACGGAATTTATATTTTCCCTCGCAAGTTAATGTCTGATATGAAACCCTTTACCAAGCAACAGCAAAGCACTTTCTTGAGTCAACTTCACAACGTTGCGTGCAAAAAGGTGCAGTACCGCATCGTGATTGCCAGCGTTAAGGCCAGTTGCCTAATAAGTCCATCGATGGACCTTGACCTGAATGAGGTACCAGGAAGGCTGGTAGCGGAGGTATTCCGCGCAGCTGTTAAGTTCGCAAGAACGTCATACCTGGGGACGCTCTTACTCGAGTCGACTCAACTAAGAACTGTTTTATTTTGAAGCCGTAAAATATACAGCATTTTGCACCATGGTAATAAATACGGCTAAGTACTGCAGTTAGTAGACCACGTTCGTCTTATCACTAAACTTGTTCAGTAAACTTTAACAGTCTTATAATACTTCGTCATATTGTACAATTTTACATTTCCGTAAATACCTATCTCCTCACCTGTTGGATATAATTTTCTATGGATCGGATTACTATTTTAACTTCTAGTACTTACCAAGGCGCCTATGGTCTAAGTTCTGTAAGCACCTAAGCAATGCCCGGTGTCTCTCAATAGATGGCTCCACACATTACACATTAACATATATCTAGTTAAGAGGGTGCATCCGTGCTGAACTCGCAACGTCGCATTTTTGATGATTTTTTGCGATTATTTCACAGAAATTGAATGAAAGTATCAAATATTCGTCTGTAGTGCACTTCGTTTTTAGTGTATTAATGTGTCCAATGCAATGATTAATGGTGATGGACTTTTATTTTCGTATTAAAGGGATAAAATACTATATCTCGTTTAATAAGAAAATAAAGGTCCATCACGATGAATTATTGCATTAGACACATTAATATACTAAAAACGAAGTGCACTACAGACGGATATTTGATACTTTCATTCAATTTCTGTGAAATAATCGCTAAAAATTATCAAAAATGCGACGTTGCGAGCTCAGCACGAATGCACACTCTTAAAACGCGTTTCCCAGACATAAGGCCTAGCTAGATCGATTTTTCATCCTCAAAAACCTCTTTCTAGCAAATTGTGTCCAAATTGTTAAGCCATTTTCGAGATTTCAGCATATGAAAATGAAAAATGAAAATGAAAATGTTTTTATTCCAAAAAGAAATTACAGAACCATACAACTAAGGGCCCTGTGCTAGGATACCCTGTGTTACAGGACCCTTCCATAGTGATACACTGTTTAATGCTACAAGTCGTACAGAGAAGAATAAAGTAATAGCACAAGTACAGAACTAGTAAGGTAAGTAGTTACCTACACCTACTCATTAAATTAGGCATATGCACCATTGCTGCGAAATAATGTGCGCGTGCGTGTGCTTACGTAAGTGATGATATACATACTACCTTCACTACATACACTATAATTAATGTATATCATATAAATACTGCTCGTTAAATAGGATAGGATTGAGACCATTATTCATTAAGAGGCATGTGAAACAGAAGGCTTCTATCCCACGAAATAATAATGGTGTAATGGTCTCTTACAAAAAGAATATCACCAACTTAGTTGGTTTGCTTACCCACAAGTTGTAAAGTTCGATCGAAGCTACTGCTACCAACTATGAACCGACAATGCTTTGCTAACGAAAACTATAATTTAACTTCTAACTTTTCTTCGTATCTATATCGATTTTCAAGCTTACTGTCACGCTGTATATTGCTCTGCTGCGTACTTATATATCATTTTTGTGGAGGAAACTTTTTCATCAAGCCGACAGATTCCCCTCTTTTTTAAACATTACTCTTCGTAAGCACCCATTTTAGGGGTAAAGCGCACCTTCGCAATACAGAGATGGTAGCGTTTCGGAGTTTCATGATAACAAAATTGGACATGAAATATGTGTCTAAAAAGATACCTAATACATATTTTTTCAATTATTTACGTAACAAACTTTAATTTTTAGACAATATTTAGTAACTCTAGCCTATTCATACCATACATAATAAAGCATAAACAATGCAAATATATGGTAAATAAATATTTCTATATTAAATGACAAGAGTTCCCAGTAACCAAACCATACAAAACAGCTCAACACAACATAATAATTCATTAAGGGTTTAATTTGATTATTTAAATGTTTCTCTATAAATCTCAGATAAACTCTGGCAATTGTCGTAATTACTTTTTTAATGACTTTATTATACAGACTCGTTTATTCTGATAATTAATCTCTGTAAGCCTGAGCCAGACTAACAAAAATATATATAAACTAGCTGTTGCCAGCGACTTCGTCTGCAAAGAATTCGATTATCGCTATCCCGCGGGAACTACGCAATTTTCCGGGATAAAAAGTAGCCTATGTGATGTTCCACACTTTTCTCTATCTATGTGCCGAATTTCATCCAAATCCGTTGGGCCGTTCTGGCGTGATTGAGTAACAAACAAACATCCATCCATCCATCCATCCATCCATACTTTCGCATTAATAATATTAGTTAGATTAGATTAGATTTTGTCAGAAGTAGGAATTGATTGCTTTTTTACCAAAGTTTCTTGTTTTGTCTGGAAGTTAGGCCGATAAATTTCTAATGACCTTTATTAAACAGTGAAATCTACCAAATTTAGAAAGCTTATTTATATTTTTTTCAGTACCTACTAACACTAACGTAAACGCGTACTATATTATGTATTTAATGGACGATATTTCGTGTGGGTTAAATTTGACTGGGAAGTTTTGATTGATTAAATGAAATGATGTTTTTGTGTTTGAATGTTTTGTTTGATGTCATAACTTACACACGTACAGTCACCAGCTTAAATAAGTGATCATTTTTGTACCTTGTCGCTTTCAGTCGTTACATGATTTCGTATGGTTTTTCAAACATGACTTTAAAGTGACAAGGTACAAAAGTGATCACTTATTTATGCTGGTGACTGTACAATACGAACATGGCACATTAAACAATTTTAATAAACGTATAACGGGTAAAATAATAAAAAAAAAACATTATGATTCGTTAAGTACTTACTTACAACATAGTATTCAATTCACTTACCTACGTGATAATTGATAAAACGTTTTCTTTCAAACAGAACTACATAGCAGACATCTTACGAGTAGACACAGGGAACGAATGTACCTATATTTGATTGTTTCATAATGCAGTAAGCTAGTTGTCTCATTTCTTCTTGAAAATTTGAATAGGAGCACGACCCTATGAAGCGTTTAGGAAAGGTACCCAACTCAATTATTTTATCTTTCTCCTATTTTGTACTTACATAATAATGTAGAGCAAATGCTATTATTACCTATCCCTTCCTTTCTATTGTCATCGCTTTATACCCATTGATTTGAATATGCCATCATCCGTTTAACTTTGCATAATACATTTTAAGGTTTGGTTTGCCTTTCTTTAGTGGTAATTTATTTTAATCGCTCTTGCTTAGAAGTCAAACGTGTCACATACCCACATCCATGACCGTGTAGTATACCCTACTGTGATTCCATAAACAAACAACGTCTATAGAGCCTTCGCTACGCTTGACAGACAATATTAACTTGATCTGTTCGCTAAGGTATTATTATCATCATCCTCATTATCATCAAGGTATCTTGACGTTGGTCATAACGACGTTGACAACTGAATAAGACACTATTGACGAGTAAACCATCGAAAACTTCGTAGGTTTCATGTTTACGACGAGACCCGTAATTCGAGAGGTCTTCTTGAGCCACTAGTATTTGTTTTCCCAAAGCTCCGGTGTAGAGGGGCTGATTCCGATTATTTTTGAATTCAGTGGAGAATACCTCCAAATTGGTTCCATTTCAATTGCAATCAAAGTCAATATCACTCGAAAAGATCTCTAATTGAGTTCGCCTCTGCGCCTCAAAGAAAGAAAGTTAACGTTCCACCGTCCGTGTTGACGAATTTCTTTTTAATTGAAATTCAAATTGGTAGCCAGTTCTTTTAGTAAGCGTTACCTTGAAACACTTTTCTTTATACATGTACTCTTAGTATAATAATTCATTTCTGTGTACTTCTGTATTTTTAAATTTTTATGTGCAATAAAGTGTTTACATACATACACACATTTCTGTTAAAAAATGATCAAAAATGTTATGTTAACTCAATATTAAAAGCAAAATACGTTGTTATTCCCACAGGTTAAGGTTAAATTCACCATTTATTGGGGCACTCGGATAATAAATGACAAATTTAACACGGCGGGGTAAAACTATCCTAAAATTTACAGCCCGTATAATATTTACTACAATACCGTCCTCCCTACGGAGTTTTGAGGAACTTCTGAAATTTCTTTATCAATAATGGAACCACCTAAAGGTTAAGTTTGGGTTAATGTGTACCCAGACACCGGGTGCGGCGAGGTCTGAATATTTTAAACCTGCAATCAAATTCAAATTACGGTTAAGTACAGTCATGCCCTGTTGAAACCAATAAGCCTACTCAGTACACTTTAAAGTTTAGTTGTTAGCACTCTTGTCAAAATCTCAAACAAGGTAAAATTCTTGTTTTTTAATCTATTTATGCCTGGATAAGTGCGCTGTAGGTGTTATAATATTTACTTTATTTTTATTTTGGTTGACTGGAAGAGTTCTTTGCAGACGAAGTCGCTGGCAACAGCTAGTCTAACTAATATTATAAATGCGAAAGTATGGATGGATGGATGGATGGATGGATGGATGGATGTTTGTTTGTTTGTTACTCAATCACGCCAGAACGGCCCAACGGATCTGGATGAAATTCGGCACATAGATAGAGAAAAGTCTGGAATAGCACATAGGCTACTTTTTATCCCGGAAAATTGCGTAGTTCCCGCGGGATAGCGTAAACGAATTCTTTGCAGACGAAGTCGCTGGCAACAGCTAGTGAGAGAATATATTGCACCGAAACTTCTGAATAATATTTTATCAATCACGGCTAGGAATAAACCTTTTTCAAAGAACGTTGATCGCCACAACAATCGTGTCAGGATCAAATCCAGGGGCCTTACCATGACGTCTTAATGCGATTCAGTTTAGGTTCGCTCGCGTTCAAGTTTAAGCTGTCACTTTTAGTATGAATCTGACAGCGAGCGAACCTAAACTGAATCGCATTAAGACGTCACGGTAAGGCCCCAGATCTTCTGCATCAAACCAAGCGCAACCAATGACTATATATATCTTGGCATTTAGCATTTAGGTATTTAGCATTATCTGGACTCACACATTATCATTCTTAACATCTAAATGGACCTAATGTTATGCAAATTAAGAAACAATTTGGC
This sequence comes from Pandemis heparana, assembly GCA_963854515.1. NCBI lineage: Eukaryota > Metazoa > Arthropoda > Insecta > Lepidoptera > Tortricidae > Pandemis > Pandemis heparana. The sequence continues at coordinate 5,856,621 of OY978013.1, read as the reverse complement.
CATCAATCCACAGTGGGCTCTTCCACCTCTATGCTTCCCAGTGTATAAGAATTTCAGTAGTTTAATTTATGCTCGAACGGTAGCCAACTAAACTCACTTGCACTCACTTTAACCAAGAATATGCCAGAACGAGGCTTCAATACCATGGTTACGTGTACCGTTAAAACCTTAGCTTGAAAGCCTGTGATTTTTGTCAATCAATCAGCGACTTTGCCACCCCTATATTGAAAGTTGCCTGATAAATGATTGCCTTGGGGGCTCCTCGGGAATTTCATCCATAACTCAGGACCTTGCACGTAGCCGACGCCTTGATACTTGAAAACAAGGTTAACTGGCACTTTAAGCCTGATTACTAGTTATAATTTGATGAATAGGTACCACATGGGAAATTTTACAACTGTTGACCAAGTCCCAGTCTTTGTGGTTACTACGCAACTTATAAACATACGTAGATTTTAAATACATGTATACTCAAAGAATTCAGGGACTCAACAAAAAATATTTGTATTCATCGTAGATGTATACCTACATCGCTTGTGTATAATATTAAATAGTAGGGTTTGGCGCGTTTAGCCTAGACGCACGGGTACGAACGAATCTCGACCGGCACACCGAAAAAACTTTTTCGTTTACAATAAAACTTACTTTTCTATGTGCTAGTAAGTGTTGTCTAAGTCACCCCATATTTCTAGTTTGGTAAACTTTTCCATCATTGTCCTGTAGCCACTTTAATAATATAGCTACTACCTACAACGGCTATATACGGTAACTTATTTGTTACTGAAGGCGGAGTCGGGGTAAAACTTTGTTGGTTGTTTTATTATTCATTTTTGTCTGGCTACTTAGTTTCAGTCTCGTTTCTTTCGACAGCCATTTTCTACCGAGTGGATCGGAAAAGAGCTTGTGTAGAATAACATCGTTGTTTATCTGTCTATCTGTCTCTTTGTCAATTAAGCCCCTTATTTCCAGGAACGCGTAGAAGTGTCAAGTAGAAATTATAATAAAATTTTTGGTGATGGGTTAATGTTCCTATCTCTCCGTTAGATATTAGTAATAATCGGTGGTGGTTAAGCAACTTTTAACTGTGTTCGTCTCTCCTTGTCCTTAGGTGCTACTCGTACGCGACTCTCCTCCTGTCTGGCCCCTTTTATTTTTGACATGTGTTAAGCTCAACACTTGACATTGGCAGAATTGTGCAAAGTTGCACGGTAGCCGCAAGCAAAAGAGTGAAGTGAAATGATAATAAAATGTAATACATGAGGCTAAATTCAACCCTCTCAAAGTGTTATTTATACAAATAAAACGTGGGAATCAAAACATTTACGGTACTTTTCTCGTTTAAATAGAATTAAGAAATTTGCCAAGAAGTCAGGGCGCACGACGTAAGTACGAATACAAAAAAACATAAGGTTTTCACTTCATAGTTCAATTTTCCGCTTACAAAAAATAAATACGTTTTTCTAAGTTTATACTTATCAACGCTCAGCACAAACTTAGGCCTAGAGTAGAAATAGAACAGAAATCTGAAATTTTCCATAGAGGTTTGCTTTGTGTTGAGTAGGGATAGATTTTGAAAAAATCACACAGAAGGACTACACCGAGGTGATATATAGGAGAGTGAGAGAGATGGTATGATTAATTTATAAACGAGGGTAAGTCGCAGGCTCAAGGTAGTCCATCAAATACCGTAACTCTGTAATTTTAACGCGCGATTTTAATGAAGATTTTAATGTTTAAAGGGATTTTATTTTAACTATAAAGTAAAAATAACTGGTGCTGAAAGTCAAATTAACGCCGGCAGCTCAGGATTAAACGTTTTAATTAATTCCACTTTGTTTACCTGAAGATATGGTAATGAAAGTAACTTCGTCGTAATGGGAACATTTTACGTTAATAATGAAGTTTATTTCGTTCCCTTGACATGGTTTGCACGCAAGCTATTGTGTTTGCGAAGAATTTGAATATTGCCGCCATTCTTTTCAATGGCCTAAATTAATTATTTTAATGCATCGACTCGTCAGACCCGACAGGGTGGGAATTTAAATTAGGAAATTCGTCAGCATTTCTATTCATAGGTCATACCAATGAAATAAGTTATTTTTAGGGTTCCGTACCTCAAAAGGAAAAAAACGGAACCCTTATAGGATCACTTTGTTGTCCGTCCGTCCATCCGTCCGTCCGTCCGTCTGTCAAGACCCTTTTTCTCAGGAACGCGTGAAGGTATGAAGCTGAAATTTATATCAAATACTCAAGTCCACTGCCCCTTAGAGTTGTGAAAAAATCAAACTTTTAAGTCAACGTAATCAAAAGATACAGCCGTTTATGCCGCAAATTTCCGCAATTCTCAAGGGAATCAAAACCTACAGGGTACTTCCTGAGAACGCAGAATCTTGAAATTTGGTATGAAGGTAGGTCTTATAACACAGATTAAGGAATAATTGCGAAAACCGTAAATATGTATGTATGTCTGTATATATCAGTGACCAATATAAAGTGACCCGACACTGCGTACATTTTGCTTTGGAACAGGGCTTTGCTTACACTGGTTTATAGATATTTATAGATAATGATACGGAACCCTCGGTGCGCGAGTCCGACTCGCACTTGGCCGGTTTTTTAATACAAGCCTTTATAGTCGCTATACTTGCATTGTTATACATCCTAGAAATGTGTAGAAAGTGGGTCAAAAAAAATTGTAGAAGCCAGACAAGAAACATTAAAGCTATAGGCATTGGGGATCAGTCAAGGATTTTATTTTCCATCCCACCCACCCAAGGCTCAATATCGTATAGCAAACTATCACCATAAAGGCTAGTTAGAAAAAGACGTTGCTTTGACATAACGCATTAATTTTTCATGTTAGTAACTTAACAGATTAACTGCATTAACATGATGAATTGGGGCCTCATTCGGTAAACACAATTGGACAGGACATATCACTGGGTTAACGCGAGTTACTGGGGCCTTACCATGACGTCCTAATTCCGACTCAGTTCAAGTTTTAACCGTCACTTTTAGTATGAATCTGACAGCGAGCGACCTAAACTGAATCGCATTAAGACGTCATGGTAAGGCCCCTGCTCCTGCTAGCTTATTACGTAACTCGCTCGCAATCGTAATCGTGTTCATTTTGGCAGTTCATGTATGGGCTGACAGTTGGCATCGTAATCAGCTAGCTGTCACATTCATATAAAAACTGACAGAAATGAACACGATGGCGATTGCGAGCGAGTTACGTAATAAGCTAGCTGATCAGTCTTATCTGTCAACTATAAGTCAAAGCAAGATGCAAAGATCGACATTATCGCCGTGATATCGTAAATTTAAAAATTATTTTTCATTAAATTTACTCGATTGACAGTGGCTTCAAAGAGGTTTCTGTAATGTGAAGTTACAATTGATACGTACTGACATTTCAATATTACAGAAATAGAGCTTTCGACCCTTTGTTTCGACCTTAATGCATTGCGAATGTCTAACAATGTTTCTACGAAATGGGTAGGGAATTAAATTCATTACTGTACCCAATCCTTTTGATGTAAGCCCCTCAAGGCTGCCAACACATTTTCAATTCTCTGTGTTGTGGCTTACTTGCCATCACGTGACCCTGAAGCTTGCTTACTTACTCTCCGATTTCATAAGAAATTTTATAAAAAGAGATTTAAGAATCATGACTCGGACGCATATCAAGTAGAGTGGTAGGAGCATGCCCTCGACCGGAACGAGTAGCGGAACAAAGAGCCTTTTCCCAGCAGTGGGACACTCAATTAGGCTAATATAATAACAAAAGATTTAAGAATGTTTTCTCCCTCAACCATTTTATTTTAAAGTCAAACTGAAATGTGTCCCTAAACTTCTCATCTCTCTACACTTTAAGAGCGTCCTTTGCAAATTAAATTAGCTTTGTACAGTCAAGGAATTTCTTTCCTGACTTATCTAGGAACCTTTTTACGTAAAACGTCATAGTGACATCGCATTATACTAAACTTATTTAATACTAGCTTTTGCCCGCGACTTCGTCTGCGTAGAATTAGTATTTTTGGTAGACATTCAATTAGAGCACAAATTAAATGTTACCCTTAGGATATTATTGCATCTTCGTAGTAAATTTCACTACCCTTTTCATAACTTTGATGATTTCTGCAATCAAAAACTATTCTATGCCCCTCCCCGGGACCATAACAAATATCCATTCCAAATTTCTTTTAAGTCGGTTCAGCGGGAAGAAGGCAAAAGACACGCACTTTTATAATTTTACAATATTTAGTAGATATGGATTTTCAAAAACCTTTCTAATATTTTGCTTCAAAAAAAAGGAAGACCTTTGCCCAGCAATGAGACACTCGATTGAGGTAATATGCATCTGTCAGCGAGAGACTGTTAGGTTATAGGACTTATTGTGTTTTTACTAATTTAGACATAAGGTTTTGTTACTAACAAATTATGGATATTTCCGAAATAAATGATTATTATTATTATTAATATATTAATTTAAAAATATTCATACATTAAGTAGGTACCCAGTTATTGTTGAGATTTGTTAGTTTTCTAAGTGACTTTAACGCCATTTCATGCCCTAAAGATATGTAAAAATAAGATACGATAGGTACTACCATATTAACTGTCAACCCCAATTTTGTCCTCCTCCTTATTTATTTGTGTGCCTAATCAAAAGTCTAAAAATAAAGTCCACGCTCCTATCTTCAAAAATTATAAAACTTCTCTAAGTACATATCAACCCCTATTTCTAATTTATCTATCAACAAAACTCTTAAAAACTATTTTTATCTAATCGAAAGCTTGAAAAAAAAGTTTCACACTTCAGCTTCAAAATCGACCAATTTCCATACAAACTTTTATCTCCTCTGCAAGATTTTTTAGTAGGGACAGGGATTATTATAAAAAAAAAAATCGGCCAATTGCGAGTCGGGCCCGCGCACCGAGGATTCCGTACAAATTCGGCAAGTGAATATGATATCCAGTGTTAGCAGAGCCCTGCTCTTAAGCAAAATGTAGGTGAGGTCATCTTATATTGGTTACACAGGCAGACATTATAAAATAGATGTATTTTTGGTTTTATTTCATTTTAGTTGTGCTATAATGACCCACCATCATACAAAATTTCAAATTTCTAAGACAACTGGGAGTGCCTACATGCTCAGTATTTTTTGAGAGCACGGCGATTTGTATGGAAACACCCTTTCTAATTATTATACCTTCTGATTGTATAGATTTGAGAGTTGATCTTTTCACAACTCCAAGAGACCGCAGATCTAAGTATCGGATGCTTAATTGTATCCTCTAAGATCGGATGTTAATTTCAACTTTATACCTATACGCGTACCCGAGGAAAATGAACTTGACAGACAGAGGGAACAGGGATGGACGGACGAACGGACAACTAAGTGACCACAGGGTTCCTTTTTCTCCTTTACGGAACATTTAAAATAGATACTTCCTATTATTAAAGAAAATAATACAGGAAAGATTTCATTCATATAGGTATCGTAGCGACATCTATTAATGAATAGCGGAACTAATTAACCCATAGTAAACTTTATTATTATTCTGTTGCTTAGTATTATTACAACATATTTTACATGTACTACATTTTTGAACTCAGGACTTCTTCTTTCATTTGGTATCCCAATGAATAATGTACCAAAAAAAATTTTTGGTAGACCCCCCCTTTTTCTTTTATATCTCGGCTTCTAGGTGGAATTTCGAAAAAAACGCGACATGGCAGTTTAAGTTAGATCTCCAGCAATACAATAAAAAAACCGCATTCAGTTTGGTGCAGTAGTTTTTGCGTAGCGCGGTAACAAACATACAGACAGACAGACAGACAAAAATTCTAAAAATTGTATTTTTGGCTTCTATGGCGCTTATAGATGCCCCTTAGTTTATTTTTTCTTTAAAATCTCCTATGTACAGACATCGACCTGTTACAATTTTATTATATGTATAGATATTATAATATAATGCATGCCTATAATAACGATAGCATGATTAGCTATAATATAAGTCTAGAAATTACGCACTGAAATTATTTAATTTTGTATTTTCTCTGTAAGTGAATTTGTATATTCTTAAGAGAAAATAAATACCTTAAACCATAATTAATATTCATGTACAGTAAACCTAAACGCGTATTCGTATTATCTAAGTTACAAAATTAAATGAAAATCAATAAAACGACAGTAAATGAACGCACTTAATCGCAATAAACCCTACATTTAAAACCCAATAAGTTTCAGCTCATGTCATTGTATTCAAAGTAGGAAATCTACTTAAAATTCAGATCCTACTCGACATTCGCCCGATAAATACGTAATACCTACCTTAATTTGGAACAGCTAGCATGTCGCTGTCTAACTTTGAGAACTATACCGAATTAAACATCCAGACATCTACTATGGAAAATTAATGCCCTCGGACTGGAATATAACTTTGAAAGGGTAATGAGAATTAGAATCTGCCTAATGGAAATTTGTTGCCCGCAAACAATAGCCGAGGGCCGTTTTCGAGTTCCAGCGCTCGAAAGTTTCGTTTTATAATGAAAATAAAGCGATTGAATATAAAGAACACAGAACTAACAATAAGAGAAATGTTATGTGTTACGAGCTTAAGGCGTGATATTTATTTATTAACTAGCTGTTGCCAGCAACTTCGTCTGCAAAGAATTCGTTTATCGCTATCCCGCGGGAACTAAGCAATTTTCCGGGATAAAAAGTAGCCTATGCGCTATTCCAGACTTTTCTCTATCTATGTGCCGAATTTCATCTGGATCCGTTGGGCCGTTCTGGCGTGATTGAGTAACAAACAGACATCCATCCATCCATCCATACTTTCGCATTTATAATATTAGTTAGATTAGATTTATCATTACATAGTAATGTCATGTACATTAGGTATATTAAATGATGTATAATATATGTATGCTTTGCTTATATCTTTAAAACTACGCGACGGATTTTGATGCGGTTTTTTTAATAGATAGAGTGATTGAAGAAGGTATATGTACAATTCTACGCAGACGAAGTCGCGGGCAGAAGCTTACAGAATAATTCTAAGATACCTTGCAGAATCAAACATCTCACATCTCATCTCATCTGCAATCCCTCCGGGGTTGCGGGTGTCTATGGGTAGTGGTGGTCGCTTATCATCAGATGACCCACTTGCTCAGTTGCCTTCCTATTCACATAAAAAAAAAGAAAAAAAACGCAGAGGCGTCGGACGAGGACTATTTTCATTCAGGTCCAGGGCGAGCATGTGTGCGCGCGAGTTGTGTCGTACGCGAGATAGACTACCCGTCTCTTTCCAGAACGAACAGCATGAAAAAGGCGGGTAATCTATCTCGCTCACTACTCACCTTTGCCACCTTCTCGTCTAACAGCCACTGCAGCGCCGTATCGGAAGCGTTGGCCAGCGCCGCCAGCGCCGTTCGCTCCCAACCGACGTGCTCCCAGTGGTCTGTCATGATGGCCGCGCACAGCATCGCGGTTGAGCAGCTGAAACAAAAGACATTCGGTCAAGTTGGAAGGAATCCGAAGTTTTTTTGACGTGAATACTTCTTTAGCGGCGTTGGGCAATTTTTGGGATGCGTAAACTCGCGTCAGGCGCAAGACGGAGGGAGAGTTTAAGTACTAGGATCAGGATCCTCTACGAGCTTATTTTGAAATACGAATGAAGCTACATATTTTTGAAGTGTACGTTGATTTCGTCGCTTTAAAGTATGTGAGTTTGGCCTAGTGGTATAAGGTGTGGAAAACAGTGTGTTCTCTTAGGTGACCGGAGTTCAAATCTCGTGTATTTTTTCTTTTTTTTTCTTACTGCGCGAGTGTGCGTGTATGTAGTTTTCACTTCTGCCGGCACCCCCAGCCAGAGTGCTACCCGGGGGTTTATTTAGTTACCTTATTGAAACGAACTGGCCAGTTAGAGTCATGGTTCGGAAACGTTTATTTTTTTTATCTGTATATCAATTTGTTTACTTGCTCTAAACGTAGTTCTAATGGAGACTATCCTTTGTTTTTTTTTGCTCACCAGGTTGACGCCACAGTTGACTAAGGTCCTAGCTGTCAAAGGCAATTCTATAAGATCGGCGCGGAAACAAAGTTTTAAATCTTAATCGTCATTAAGCTTATTAATTATTAATGACTGCTAATGCGATAAGCTCAGTTGATAATAGTAAATACTACAAATGCCTCAAATGGTATATTTAAATAACGATTTTTGCAAGGAAATCGCCGTAATAAAACTACATATTGCGCAGACTTGTTCTACCTAGTTATGTATTTAGTATGTAGGTTAGTAGCTTTAGTATTTACAACGTTACTAATTCTATGGGCGATAGTAATAATATTAGAAGACTTGACGCTTCCCATGACTCTTCACAGCTTTTTCGTGAACAAGAAGAGCGAGTTTTGTGCCTTAAATAATAATAACCTTCGAATTATGCACCAAAATATAGGAGGCCTTTTGGGCAAGCTAGATGAACTGCAGGTAGCATTACAGGAGCTTCACTCTAAAAATCATGAGATTGATGTAGTTTGTCTGAGTGAGACTTTTGTAAGGAGCAAATGTGAGGGTAATATTAATTTACAAAACTTTAAATTGGTGGCCTCATATTGTAGGGACAAAAGCAGAGGTGGCACTGCCATATTAGTTAAAAAACCTCTCGAAGTAAAGACGCTGTTGTTTGATAGGGGTTTGGCAGCGGACTATAATTTTGAATGTTGTGGAGTTGAGATATTAGGATTGGATATAATAGTCATTGTAATATACAGAATACCTGAGCAAACCAAATCACATGTTGGTATTTTTTTATTCAAACTAAATAAATTACTTTCTCATATAGCGTCCAAGCACGAAAAGAAGAAAGTAGTGATTTGTGGTGATTGGAACATTGATGTGTTGAAGGAAAATAGGTTCACCCAAGATCTAAGAAGTACACTTCTAAACTTTAATTTTACAATACACATCAAATCACCAACCAGGATCAACTCATGCATAGACCAGATAGCGAGCAATGTGAGGGATGCAAAAGCTGATACCCACAAACTTTGCCTGTCTGATCATGACACTGCCCAGACTTTAACAATTAAGACCAAGAAGAGCAACACATACAAAGCTTGGTTCGAGTTTAGGAGGGATTTTTGCGATGACAACGTCCGCAAATTTAATGAGTGCATTGCTGCCTTGTCGTTTTCTGATGTCTTGGACTCGGACAATCTGAATGAGGCCTTTACATCCTTCCATGACATATTATGTATTTTCTTTGAATTGTGTTTTCCGTTGTTGAAAGTTAAGGTCAGTAACAGACAAAATAAGATGAAGTGGTTAACAAGGGGATTAAGGACGTCATGTCGCGCAAAACGTAAACTATACCTAAAATCTAGAAGATTAAATACGCTATCTGGAAACAAGACATTTCGCAAATATAATAAAGTCCTACGTAGATGTATTAATAAAGCAAAAGTTATAAGTAGTCACAATTACATTACGAGAAATAAGAATAAGTGTAAGGCGACATGGAATATAATATCATCCACTACTTTCAATAATGCTAATCACACTGACATAAACTATTTGAACTCTGATAACACGACATATAATAATCCGCAAGATATATGTAATTTTCTTAATAATTATTTTATTGACATAGTTGGTGCTAATTCAGATAAGGCTAAGTTGCGACCTGACGTAAATACCCGTAGCAATCTTTCGTCTTCAATATTTCTGAGGCCGGTTAGTGTCGAGGATGTTTACAGGATAATAATGTCGCTGAAAAATACCAACACTAGCGGTTACGATAGCATTACAACCAACATTCTTAAACTAAATGCTGGGTACTTAAGTCTACCTCTGGCTCATTTAATAAACCTTTCTTTTGAGAGTGGGGTCTTTCCAGAGCGATTAAAGTTATCAGTGGTTAAACCGTTATTTAAAAAAGGTGACCGTAGCGATCCTAACACCTACAGGCCTATAACAATAGTTCCGGTAACGTCCAAGATATTTGAGAAGGCCATGTGTGAACGATTGACAAGTTACTTAGAGAAGCATAACATTTTACAACCAGATCAATACGGTTTCAGAAAGGGCCACTCTACTGAGTTGGCATGCTTTAACTTAGTCAAATACGTCACACAATCCATTAATAACAAACTTCCAATCATGGCAATTTTTCTCGATTTGAGTAAGGCCTTCGACTGCGTAGATCACTGCATTCTCCTATCCAAACTTGATAGGAATGGAATTAGGGGCGTAGCACTAGATTGGTTTAGAAGTTACCTACAAAACAGAAAACAATGTACCGAAATATCAAAAATTGAAACTTCTAAAAACCAAGTTGTTAAACAAGTATATAGATCGGAATACAGAGTAAATAGCACAGGTGTGCCTCAGGGCAGCAATTTGGGCCCATTATTGTTCCTGGTCTATATCAATGATCTTTCTCAAGTTACGACGCAGAGGTGTATATTGTTTGCGGATGACACAACACTGCTTGTAAAGGGAGACAATAAGTTAATCTATGAATCCAACATAAATAAAGCCTTGTCAGATATACATACATGGACTACCAATAATAACTTAAATATAAACTTAACCAAAACGTCGTACATTCAATTTCATTCTTATCAGAGTAGTCCTTTGTATTTGAACATAACTTATAACAACAGCACTGTATTAAAAACTGACAACGTTAAGTTCTTGGGACTGTATATAGATAATCACCTGAATTGGAAAAGTCACGTTAATTTTGTATGCAGTAGATTGGATAGGTTCGTTTTTGCCTTGAGAAGACTAAGAGGTACCGTTTCTGTAGAGGCAGCGATGACAGCTTATCATGGGTATGTGTCGTCCGTGCTGAATTATGGGCTTCTGATATGGGGTAACTCAGTGGACGTTGAAAGGGCATTTTTGTTGCAAAAAAAGTGTATGCGTGCTATAGCTAATGCTTGGTACACTGATAGTTGTAGGCCCATATTTAAGAAACTCGGTGTATTATCGCTAGCATGCATGTACATCAAGAAAGCTTGTTTTTTAGTAAGGGACCACCCGGCACACTTTCAAAAGAGAGTGGATGTATTTGTAGGAAAAGAGAGAGCGCAGTACAGGGGCCTCTTACATCAACCTCGCTGTAGTAGTGCTATTTACAGGAAAAATGCCTACAACATGTGCATAGTGTTGTACAATGCCCTACCGTTTCATTTGAGGACTTTGCAAGGTCAAGAATTCAAGACAAAACTTACCAAATGGCTGTTGGAATGTTGTTTTTATAGCATAAGAGAATTTCTGGATTTTAAATGATTATCTTATATGTAATAGCACTAATTGAATTGATTATTTTTATTTATGTTTAATTTTAATATTTTGTTTGACTATTTAATGATGATTTGTAATTTTAATTATGATTTGCTATTCTATTATTATTTGTAATTTGCATGTCGTTCCTTGCGTCGACTGAATACTGTACTGTTTTGTATCTACCATAACATCCTGTACCCTATTCGTGAATGTATTCTAGCAAATAAACTATTCTATTCTATTCTATTCTATAGTATTAGCAGCCGGCACAACAGTATTATTATTTCTAGTTTCGTAATGACGTGAAACAAACCCAGGCTTGATAATAATATAACGTGGAATGTGAGACAATAAATCCTAATGGCATCCTCGTAGCGGTTCGTAGCGGTTAGCAACTCGTATTCGTAGCACGGTCTACGGACGGTCTACGAGAAGCAATAACTTTTTTATTACAATGTCATTTAAACTTGGCGTGAGAACGAACCTTGGAAGTACCTCTATCTGTAATCATAACCGGCCAGCAATAGGTCTCACTCAAAAACAAGTCATATTAAACTTGATTTAGCTAATTTACAAATTGATGAATGTGTAATACGACTGGAGCGATTAGTTTTACGTTCAGTAAATGAAAGTAAATTTTTAAATGCACATCACTCCAAAATACTATTCAAGTCGTATAAATCTGTATTGTAACAAAACTATGGGTACGGCTCAAATTACATTATTGACAAAATAATTAGAAAAATTAAAGTGAAAAATCTTTTAGTATTTCGTTATCAGTGTTATCATCTACGTTTAATTTGATTAGTTTACAAGTTTTATTTATTTACGCAGTAATTTTTAAGAAAATACTTTCGAATATTTTCTAGTGATGTGGTTTCAGAAACAGGGCTCCTGGTTAATTACACAACGCGCTTTTTGAAACAAATAAACACCAATGTGTGCAATATTGGTAATCTTCTAACGTATCGAAAACAATACAATATTAGGAAATATCAAATTAATCAAGAAATTTACTTCCTTATTCCTTCCTTCCTTCCTTCCTTACTTCTTTATTTATTTATCTATTCCCGGCCATAGCTTTACTTTTCGGATTTTCCTGTGTTCTAATTTTCAGTGTCGTTTAGAAAAAATTAAATACAATATTATCAATTCATATAACTATTCCGATTTTTTTATTCGCATCGCTTGTCGAGCCGTATCTTCCCTATAGCCAAAATAATAGCAGAGTATGTAAAGCAAGAAATATCTAACAAAGTCGCTCCAAATCGCGAGTTCTTTGTCCCTAAATCAATGCTCAGCTACTCATACGAGCAGGCGTTAAGGTCATGCTTTTTCTAACAAATAAACAAGCATAAACATCATAAATCTGAGGTCACGGCCAGTCACTCCGCTGCCATATAATGCCCATATAATCTCTCCCCGTACCCACGTCATATTTTATTCACGAAACAATAACGCCGTAATCCAGATAATGTAGACGTATGGCATTCAAGGTAAATTCTGTTTTAATTGAGTAAACAATAAACACGATAAGTGCTGCTTTCAAACAGTACCGTGTAAATAGAAAGAAAACAAACAAACGTTGATTATCAAGATCACGAAATAGAAAACAACTATTAAAATTAGTATTCCGTGATTAAGATCATCTATAGAAGTGAATCTGTTTCGCTATCGAATCTATAGGTACGTATATGCTTTTTTTTGAAAACCAAAGGTAAACGAGTATAGACCGACCGCTTAATGAGTCCTCGCCTGCGCGGCACAGGGGGCGCGGGGTAGGCCACAAAGGGGATCGAGAGAGGTGCGGGTGGCAGGCGCACTACCCGCCCGCACCTCTCTCGGTCCCCGCGGTCGTCCCATCCTGCGCCCACGCACCGCGGGTTACTTTTAATAAGCCATGCAAAAACAGTGGTCACACCCATGTCAGCAGGTTGCGCCCTTGCGCAAAAGTCAACCATGTTAAAACTAGCACTTTCTGTTCTAAATATAGTGTACTATCAGAAATCAAAACGCGAGAATCGAAAATCTGCTACATTTATTGTTCCAGCCGTCGCCGCGTTGGAAGTAGTCGCTGTTAACGATAAATCAATTTCCTGCCGTCGATCCCATTTTGTAGCTTTATTTATCTTTATCGTGATAGAGTAAACACAGCTATTACTTATTTACAGTATCAGTCCTTCAACGGAACTTAATGCCTTGATCACACGTACTGAGTACAGTGGCGAGAGAGTGCCATTGGCCGAATGCTCGGTTCGTGTGTACATGTACTGTGTGACGAGTATAGTATATGAAACTTCCCAGGTGAATTTTTCGCTTCGAGCCTTAATCTTTCAAACTAAGGCCATTGTCTCTATTAGGTATCGCAAAGCCGCAAGCTACCGAGACGCACGTGCCACTACAACATTCATATTGAAAAACAAACGATATCGTCATAGTATTAAGGTTCAAATTAAAAATAATATCTAGAATATCAGTGACATTAAATTTGAACCTTAATACTATGGCGATACCGTTTGTTTTTCAATATGAAAGTTGTAGTGGCACCTGCTAACTCGGTAGCTTGCGGCTTTGCGATAATAGAGACAATGATGGACTTTGTTTGAAAGATTCATACTCAGCCCAGTAAAATGAAGAGCGATTGAAAGAAGACATTTATTCCTTTTTGCAAGAGATACCACACTTTTTGCCAAGCCAAGTGCCCACTTTCCCACCCTGCTTTATAGGCGGAGTACCAATTTGCTGTCTCGCTGCTACTCGGTAAGTGTGATGAAGGTATGAGGCTTATTGCACGGTTTTTTTTACAAGAGAAATTGATGAATGTGGATGAAGCGAAAGAGGTACGTTAGGATTGTAGCAAGTGGAACAAAGTAGTCTCTATTACGTATTATGGTTTTGTCTAGGACGTTCCAGCTCAATACGATTGCCGCGACTACTAGCATATACGAGTAGGTATGCTATGCTCATATGCTACTTATATTTCCTACTTATCTAACTATGTAATTGCTTAATACCTGTGTCCTGTCAATCGTTCTAAGGTCAACTGGAAGAAATCCCTTGTAGGGATAAGTTCGCCTTTGTACATTTGTATTGCCTGTATTTACCTTTTTCACGCGTTTTATGTACAATAAAGAGTTATACATACATACATACATACATGTAATGTAACTAATATTATAAATGCGAAAGTATGGATGGATGGATGGATAGATGGATGTTTGTTTGTTACTCAATCACGCCAGAACGGCCCAACGGATCTGGATGAAATTCGGCACATAGATAGAGAAAAGTCTGGAATAGAACATAGGCTACTTTTTATCCCGGAAAATTGCGTAGTTCTCGCGGGATAGCGATAAACGAATTATTTGCAGACGAAGTCGCGGGCAACAGCTAGTCATCCATACTAATATTAAAAATGCGAGTGTGCCTCTTGACGCTTAAACCGATTGCGCAACTAGCACTAAAAATTATAAAACAAATTTGGACCTATAGGGTCTCCATTACGCAGGTAGCATTCCCGCGCTGTATTGCAAGTATCTTTTGAATTAAGGTTTACCATCATTTGCTAAACAACTTTTCACAAATGCATCATTTCACAAACTCATCACTTGACAAACTTTTATTTTCTACTAAATTATTGACTTTTTGGAAAACTTATAAGTAAGTCAAACCTAACCTAACCTAATGTGGGCCACGCCTAAAGGTTTTTCGATTTTTAAAAAAGTTTACGACTTATCAAATATGAGTTGTCCAATGATGATTTTGTGAAATGATGCATTTGTGAAAAGTTTCTTTGCAGATGACGAGATCCCTTGAATCAATGTACTTGGGCTATGATTATGAGCTACTAGCTGCTGCCTGCGACTTTGTCTGCAAAGAATCCGTTTACCGCTATCCCGCGGGAACTACGCAATTTTCCGGAATAAAAAGTAGCTTATGTGCTATTCCAGACTTTTCTCTATCTATGTGCCGAATTTCATCCAGATCCGTTGGGCCGTTCTGGCGTGATTGAGTAACAAACAAACATCCATCCATCTATCCATCCATCCATCCATACTTTCGCATTTATAATATTAGTTAGATAGTTAGATAAGCGGCGTAGTAGGCAGCCCCATAGTACACATTGCTAATTGCGCGCCAATATTTGATGTGGAGGGAGCGACCGCGTCCTTCACGGCAGGTAACTGTGACAAGGATATTCAAACTCGTGCTGTCAAATACTTCTAGTCGATGTATAATTATGTTTAGTCGCCACACATAGAAAACGTATACACACATGTATGTGTTAACAAAATCAAGCGTCAAACACATTGTTAATGAATAAATACGTAGATATAATTGAGATTGATGAATGTGGATGAAGCGAAAGAGGTATGTCAGGATCGTAGCAAGTGGAACTAAGTAGTCTCTGCCTACCCCTGTGGGAAAGAGGCGTGACGATATGTATGTATGTATGTATATATTAAACTATAGCTGTTGCCCGCGACTTCGTTTGCGAAAAATATGCTTATTGCTATTCCGTGAGAAATATACGATTTCCCGGGACAAATGTAGCCTATGCTGAATGTAGCATCACGCTGAATGTGGCCTTTTTGGCAATATTCGGCACTTGCGAGTATTTCATCATCATCATCATCTCCAGCCTATATTCGTCCCACTGCTGGGCACAGGCCTCCTCTCAGAATGAAAGGGCTTGGGCTATAGTTCCCACGCGGGCCCAACGCGGATTGGGAACTTCACACACACCATTAAATTGCTTTGCGGATGTATGCGGGTTTCCTCACGATGTTTTCCTTCACTGTAAAGCTCATGGTCAATTTCAAATGAAATTTCGCACATAAATTACGAAAAACACATAGGTGCTAGCCCGGGATTCGAACCCACGACCCTCTGCTTGAGAGGCCACAGATCAAACCACTAGTTGACATCACTATATTGCGGAAATAGCAAAGTAGTAGCAGCCATCTCTCTCCAGGCAGATGTTATTGCGAGTATTTGTTGTATGTTAATGTTTAGGTGGTTTATTAATGTTGTTTATGTCTGAGCCTCACGGTAGTTTTATATTAAAAATTTAGGTGGTTTGTTTTTATTTTATTTATATATTTTGTGTTGTGTCGAATTTTGATAATAAATGTATCTCTTCCTCTCTATAGACTCTATCTATCTCTGTATCAAATTTCATCCAGATTTGTTCAGCAGTTCTGACGTGAAATAGTAATGAACCAAAATGAATAGGTGCTCAATACCCATTTCATTCAAAAACGGTACCTGAATACCCATCAACTTAGCTATTAACCACTCACATTAGGTAAGTATAGGTATTATTTCTATATGTATCGCGATGTTATCTTTTTAATATCTCGACGTTTACGTTGAATTTTTTGTGTTTAGTTTATTATCGAAGTTAGGGTCGGAGGGTGTCACCACTGAGCCTTGACGTGGTGATAATTGTAGCTCCAACCTCCTATCATTACTACTTGGTATGGCAATACCTTATATAACTCAGCCCAATGTTTTAAATGTTAGGCCCAGTCGTGAAGTTATAGTTAATTAGCAGAAAACTGGACACCAAACTCCCTTTAAATATTCCTACAAAGCAACCTTTTAAGGAGCAATTACACTACTGCGTTCGCCTAATGCGGCAGCCGAACTGGTTTCAAAATACTGCGGCTAAGAAATGTCGTCTTCACATTAGTCTGTCTGTCTACTTCGGCTAACTAATTAGACGGTTGCAGCTGTCGCTCGCAGAATGTAGCCGACTATAGACCAACCGCTTAAGGGTGCGACCACACCGCCGCTTAAAAAACGGTGACGGTACGGAATCGCAACAAAATGCATGAAGAAACGGTGAGAAAACGTGACGCATACGACACGTCACTGCGTATACGCGGCGGTTTGGTCGCACCCTTAACGAGTCCTCGCCCGCGCAGTTGCGCCACTTTTGCGTGGTAATTTCACATAATCTATCTATCTATTGCCATTGTCCGTCCACTGCTGGACGTAGGCTTCCTTCATATTGCAACAACTTTCGCGACCCTGGGCTTCCCTCATCCAGCCACTGCCAGCTGCCAGCATCCGTCCAACGCGTCGCTGGGCGTCCCACACTACGCTTCTCCAAACGTGGTCTCCACTCTAGGATACGTTTGCTCCAACGGTTGTCAGTTCTACGGCAAACGTGTCCAGCCCATTGCCATTTCAACGTACTAATCCTTCGGGCTATGTCGACGACTTTCGTCTTTTGTCTAAATATGCTCGTTACGGACCCTATCTCTCAACGAGATGCCGAGCATTTCACATAATGTGCTTTCAAAATTCGGGCCCCCAGGTCCATGTAATCCATACGAATCATTTTTGTGACAAAACTCTTCTCACATAGAGCTAAATCTATTTGTCATGTCACCCTATGCCCTGAGGTTATCCAATTAAATTAGCAAAAACGTGGTGTACAGATACAGGTCCGTGCAGTAACGTAACGATAATAATCTGTAACTAGAGACACACCTAAAATTGTTAAATATGTATTGATGACTAAACAAACAATGATTTGATGACGTAACGCTTGATTTTTTTAAATTTAGATCAATAATTACTATTGTCACCATCAGAAAAATCGGAGCTGATAGGTGCTCAAAAATATTTGAAAACGGCCGTTTTCACAATAGCATACCTAGTTTAAGTACGATTTCAGATATCATTGAGTAATACATAAATAATAGCGAACAAAATGTTATCGAGCATTACATAAAAACAAGTGTGTTGTGTTAAAAATAGTAAATTTTTGGTACTTACCTATGTAATTTTAGTGACCTTCGAGTTACGAAAGTAGCCTTAAGGCGATTATGTTCCATAGTCAGATTTTAGTTTTTTATTTTATCTACATTGTCATGTTTTCTTTAGTTAATACACCTCACCTAATAGTTCTAGTTCTAGATCGTTCGATCCTTCTACGCTAACCCACAACGAACCTTGGTTTGATAATGGTTTGCACAGGCCAGTCTGCCTAAGTCTTGGTAGTCTCGTCAACCCCCCACGTGGCAGGGTGGGGGCGCTCGTGACGCATTATGTCACACGTTATTAAGAGCCAGTACGGATTCAATCTTGACGCGGTTCCGTCTCGTACATTCTCAGGCCCGATCATTAGAATAAGGCACCACTTTTGCGTTGATTAACACATTTTATGCATTTTCAAAGCATCTTCAAAGTATTTAGAGCCTCTTCTACGGATATAATTGCCTTTAACGCTCTGAAGATGCGTACAGGGGCCGTACCATGACGTCTTAATGCGTTTCAGTTTAGGTTTTCTCGCTGTCAGATTCATACTAAAAGTGACAGCTAAAACTTGAACTGAGTCGGAATTAGGACGTCATGGTAAGGCCCCAGAGCATTAAAATAACGCGACGCGATGAAACCCAACGCAACGTAATAATAATGGGACCCATTACATTATGCAAAAAATACTTTGAATTTTCATACTAAATTAAAAATAAATGGGTCGCCAACTAAAGAGTACGTGATGCAGATTAGGAGGCTTTTGTATTATGCTGTGTCATCATCATCATCATCATATCAGCCGCAGGACGTCCAATGTTGGCCATAGGCCTCCCCTGTAGACCTGCAGTTGTCTCATCTGGAAGCGGCTTGCATCCACCGTGAACCCGTGACTTTAACCAGGACATCCGTCTGTCTCCTCGGTGGACCTGGTAGTGTAGTGTATCTCTTAAAGGTAAGCCGTACCACGAGTTCTTGAAAAAAACGGTGGCGAAAGACAGGCAGGTGAACTTATATTTAAGGGGTATTTTCATTACTGAACTATAAAAAGTAGTCCTGTTCCATAACTCCCAAACTCCCGTCCCTAAACATAATTAATTCAGCCTACGCGCTACGTATTTAGATCTTAATCAGAAATTAGTGTGCTAAAATAAACCGATAATCGAATTAATCGGGTATCGAATCAGCATTATTCAGTACACGTGTTCTTAACATTATTACCTGACCATTTCATTAGAGGCATGGACCGCACCGTTAACTAAACATAATCTATTTAGTCCTCGTTTCGTTTCATTTCATTACGTGTCAGGGGGTCGACTACCAATTTCGAAATTCGAAGTTTATATTATACCATCCCCTTCTATCTATTATTAAACATTATTGGTGTAAACGGAACGGCACGATGGCAAAATTTAAATATTAGGACAGTTAGGGTATTGCTACTCGACGTTTAGTGAAACTACTAAAATACATGATAATATGAAGTTAGCTCTGAGGTAGAGCAATCGTAATATGAGAAAAAGGAATGCGTATACATATAGTGAACAAGCGTAGCCTATTCTTTGTTTGAGAATGGGAAGTAGGTTATGCGTTTAACATTTAAAACATGAAATAACATTTTATTGAATCAGGCGTTACTTTGCGGAGGTCCATTTAAGTAGCGGAGTAGGCAAGGTAAATATTTTGTGTTCAATTAAATAATAATCATAAAGACAACTAAAGTTTCCTACTAAATATTTTCTGAACGTATAATTAAAATGAATAACGACCTTCCCAGTCCTGTTGAACGTGTCTTTCATAAAATATGTACAGCTACGTATTTAAAAAGTTTGCTTTCTGTTGCCGTAATAACAGCTCGTTTTTTTTGTCACAAAACATGATAATTTGATATTGCATTGTCTACAAACTGGATTGCTTCTAATTGCCTGAAAACACGAAAGCTTCGTATGTAAACGAGTCGAGTTTAACCCCGTCAGAGCATTGAACTCTGTGATTTAACCTGAAGTACCAAATGTACCTAATTCAAGTCATGCGATGGAAAATCTTCGGAATTAGTTTATTATACAGACATTCCGTGACTCTTTGGCGCCCGTTTGATAGCAGCCTGTATTACGAAAGTCACAAGTGCCCTAATTCGGAAAAGTGAAACATTTTACTCTGAAAAACCTAAAGTTTGATGACTAATGTACGGCCCGGAATGTAGAGCTCGGAAGCCGCGCAATACACGCCATGATAATAATAAATAAAAATAAATATCTTGGGACAATTGACACCAATTGACCTAGTCCCAAACTAAGCAAAGCTTGTGATATGGGCACTAGACAACGGATAAACATACTTATATAGATAAATACATACTTAAATACATATTAAACATCCAAGACTCGAGAACAAACATTCGTATTTTTCATACAAATATCTGCCCCGACCGGGGATCGAACCCAGGACCTCAAGCTTCATAGTCAGGTTCTCTAACCACTAGGCCATCCGGTCGTCTAATTCATGGAGTAAGTATATTGCTAGGTATTACCAGACCGTAACCGTTTTGCGGGTGGTAGGGCCTTGTGCAAGGTCCGTCCGGATCGCTACCACCATCTTACACGCTAATCCTGCCGCTAAGCAGCAGTGCTTGCACTGCTGTGTTCCGGGGTGGAGAGTAAGACAGCCGGGGAAATTACGGGCACAAGAGGCATTTCATCTAAGTCCTCTAGGTTGGCAACGCATCTGCAATCCCTCCGGGGTTGCGGGTGTCTATGGGCAGTGGTGATCGCTTACCGTCAGGTGACCCACTTGCTCGTTTGCCTTCCTATTCACATAAAAAAAAAAAAGTGCATTCCGAGGTCGTAATTGGTCGCACCCTAATTTTGTTTGAATTATAGCGCCTCATTTTATTATTTTTATGAAACAGTCACTGGCTCATATTCTTATAAGGTAAAGCATTCTGATTGTTGTTTACTTTTATGAACAGACAATTTTTTTTTTAAGAATAATTAGAGCCTCTGTTCATTATCATTTCATCAGGAAACCTAAATGGCATTGTGTAAAAACATACATACATAAATCACGTCTTTATCCGTCATGAGGCACACAGAGCCTAAAGTAAGTATTTAACAAGACCTAAAGGCCACGTTTAGCATGATTGTGGGCGTATAGGTGGAAAGGAGAATCAAAATAGTGATGGGTTGCTAGCCGCATCGCCTATAACATGATTCCTAAGACTAACATGATTCTCGCTCATCCCTAAGTAAAAACATCAAACTAAAAATACAAAATAATAAATCATGAAGACCAAGGTTTTTCTTTTAAGAGCACCGTGCCCGGGGTAATTTAAGAGCAGAGCCTCTTTACTTTTATTAAACCTAAGGTAGTAAAAGGTTTTCCAGGGTAACAAATAAGATTTTCTTAACATGCCCTAATGGATCTAATGGTATATTTTATTTGGCAAGAGATAGCTTTGTGAGAACAGCACTGTTCTTTTAATATTATCTGTCGGAAAATTGTACTCAGCGAGTGGTCAGATGATGGATGGGCCTGATAAATGGTGCAGTAATCTGGACTAATCATTTCCGAGGGTCTTCCTGATAACCTTATAATAAAGGGCTTAGGCAGCCATTAAAAAGGTCAATGGACTGGACTTATTAATGAGAGCCGTAAGTATCTTCTAAGATACTCGTATTTCAAATTCAGCATAATTTTTCACCACTTTCGAGTGGTATTTTCACAAATGTGCATGTGCTTTCATAAATCGGGCCCCAGTGTGTGGTGACTTCAAGTGAAATATCATGTTGTTAATGAGATGATAAAATACGAAAAGATAGATGTGGTTAGCTGTGTTTTATCTTATAATTGCAACCTTATAACTCTTATAAGCTTAATTTCTAGGCTGTCGTGGTCTTTTATGGTGACACTAGCTTCTGCCCGCGACTTCGTCTGCGTAGAATTAGCAATTGACATGTTTATGGCTATCCCCCGGGAACTATAATGTTTTCCGGGATAAAAAGTAGCCTATATTTTAATCTAGGGTACCAGCTATCTTCGTTCCAAATTTTATTTAAATCCGTCCAGTCGTTTTACCGTGAAGAAGGAACAAACATACACACTCACTCACTCGCATCGTCACAAACTTTTGCATTTATAATATTAGTAGGATAAAAACCGTTGATCCGCTCTACATTAACCACAAAACGGAAAAAATCTCATTAATAATCATCATTAATTATCGATGTTTGGTTACCCAACACGAAAATGCGCGCCAATGTTTTGGTTACTTAATAGGTAATCAAAATGACGCTTCGCTAATATTGAACTGAAAAATTTATGGGTAAGAAAATTGCCAGCTGCAAAGAAGTGAAAGATAAATTCAAATACTTACCTACGTTTTCAATGAGAAACTATCACCTACTGTAATTTACACGGTGTGAGGAGTGTGTAGGGATAAGTTCGCCTTTTTGCATATATTACTAACTGTTGTTTTTATTTTTATCTGTTTCTTTATATTTGCACAATAAAGCATTACTTACTTTAGCTTTTCCTTATTTCGTGGAGTTTCCCGTAAATCTTCCGAAATAAGTAAGTTTCGTGGTCACGGTATTCTTACATATTTGTGAATGGTGTGATCGATGATGTTAGTCAACTTATCTGACTGGCAGATTTACTGGCTTGCGGTCAAAACTCCGACAGTCCCAAGACGGAGTAAGATTACACAGGGTGACTGAATAGTGAATCTAAATATTGTTTTATTAGTCCATATCTATGTAACTTACAATTTTATTGGCTTATGCTAATTTTCAGCAAGTTCTTGATTTCAACACGAAACTACCGTGAGACTCAAACATCTAACTAATATTATAAATGTGAAAGTATGGATGGATGGATGGATGGATGGATGGATGTTTGTTTGTTACTCAATCACGCCAGAACGGGCCAACGGATCTGGATGAAATTCGGCACATAGATAGAGAAAAGTCTGGAATAGCACATAGGCTACTTTTTATCCCAGAAAATTGCGTAGTCCCCGCGGGATATCGATAAACGAATTCTTTGCAGACGAAGTCGCTGGCAACAGCTAGTAATTACATAAAACGGATAACTCACTTATAAAAGCCGAAAACAATGCTCCGACATATGTAGCATTGTTTTCGGCTTTTATACGTGAGTTATCCGTTTTATGTAACTAAGTTCTTGATCATGTTGATAGCTGAAATAGCCTATTAATAGCCACGAGCACTATTTTTTTCAATTTACACTCAATGAAGCTTTATTGGAAAACCTGGTTTTGATTCAAGACTTAAAATCAACCATAATGTATTTGATATGCTCTCACTGAACAAAATGTGCTTTTAAATATCTGGAATGAAATGCAGTAGGTACTATTCTGGTTTATTAAATCCTTTTGATTTCCTATTCAATCTCCGCTTGTCTTTCCAACTATTCGGCTGCTCTGATTCAAGGAAACCTTCAAGAAACAACCCCATCGGAGTTTCCTTCAGGGCTGATTTACAGGAACCCGCGATACAGGGTCGTCGTATAACTCGTAAAAACAAGTGAACGCCACCTTTATTTACGAAATCGCTTGGCAAGCCGAATGCTAGTAGCGGACCATTGATGTACCTATACATAGAATGAAAATTCTTTTTATTTGGCATTGTTTGGAATTTGATTTGGGAATATGAGGCCAAACTTTACGGTATCATATCACAAATTACAAAAATCGAACCCTTATGCTTCCTTTCGTCCTGTCTGACTGTTCGTTCGTACATCATTAAACCGAAATCAAAATCAAAGGTTTATCTTGCAAATTGTCTTTTTTTGAAACTACATGTATTACCATAGCTTTCGGATACCATTATGGCCAAGAAGAACACGCCGCAAGGATTCATACAGGCTCTATACTCAGAAACTAAAGGCGAACAAGGGTTGCAAGAACAACCATAGTTCCCGTTAGTACCCATGTCCAGCACCCTACAAAATCCTCTGCTGATTTCATGTTACGGTGCACATTCTTGTTTAGATTTATACATCCATGTAGCAACAGCACCGTGTAACAAATCTGCCAGTCAAGGGTTTTGCTTCGTCAGATGCGTCTTCGTTGGCTTTTGTTTTTATTCGCTCTTTGTTTTATAGGCTAAGGTGTATCTCGATTTTATAGGGATTTGTGTCGGCAATTTAACAGTGAGATAACTTTTACTGTTCGTGTCGATACTCGGAAACGTGAACGTATCTAACACTAGAGAAATAGTAGATTGTACACCGAGGGGATAAAGAACTGTATTATGTCACGGGTGCGATATTGAATCCTGAGCGCAGCGAAGGACTCTAGATTTAACTCCCGAGTGAAGCGAGGGTGTTATGAGTTAATTCCTGAGCGTAGCGAGGGAATTAAGATTGAGTCCTGAGAGGAGCGAAGAATTTAAGCGCACCCAAGACATAAACAGTTTTATCTCCGAGGAGTATACTCTACTTTTCTCACCTTTTGCGAGACAATAAAAACCAAGGCAACTAGAGAAAGAATTTCATTTTAACAACTGTAGGTAAAACAAAATTAAAAGTAAAAAATATTATTTGAGACATTAGTCCAGTTGTAATATTTTTATTTGGAATCTTAGGAGTTCTAATGCGTACCTAACTATATCACAGCGCCAGCAAACACTCGCGGCTTTTGTTTTATTTGAAATTTGTTTCATTCGTTTGAAAATCGAACGCCGCCGCTTGCCGTGGCATGGCCATCTCGATTTCCGGAGCCGTGCGATTTTTACGAAATTAGACTTTAAGAGTATGACAATAAGAACTATGAGAAGTGAGATTCATATTACTAACCGGCGGGTTATAATGAAATTCAGTACAATATTACTACCCGGCTAAAGCCAAGGGCTGTAATGAGTTACTTTGAGTAAGGTTTACATGATATATAATTAGCCATTGTCGAGCAGGTGGTGTGAAAATTTCATTACTAGGTAGTGTAGAGCTGCCTTGAGGAGGCACTTTAACTAGTACGGGGATTCAAATAGAATTCGGCCTATAAAAACTGGGGGTGCTGAAGGCCTATAACTTTGCTTAAACAACTCAATTCGTTTGAATATTTTTATATTTCTCGCTTCGAATAATTAATCGTTCAATATACAAAATGGGTTGCATCAGCAAGCCCCGTTCAAAGCGATCTGACCGTGCTCTCGAAATCCGAAAAACAAATATTTAAAATCATCGAACGAGCGTTCGATGTATGGATTTCAATCGCACTGACGAACCAGCCAGTCCGACAAACCAGCCAGTTCGCAGATTCGCATGCTACCTCACAGTAGCTAAATGGTAAAGAATACCCGCTTAATCTATATCTGTCCATACTAATATAAAAAAGTAAAGTCTTTTACCAATAGAAAGCCACCACAAAGCATGTAGCTTTTGATTTGTTTTTGTTTTTAACTACTTTTGTCATTGTCAAAAAAACTTTTTCTTTCTTTCTTTTCTTTTCTTTTTACATCATTTTTGTGAGTGTCACAGGCCATATTTAATTCTGCGTGGACGGAGTATAAACTTAACATGTTATAAACTTTCACGTTTTTCACCTAAAATATATGCTTTCCATGTACCTAGTTTATGTTTCGATCATTTTGCACAAATTTTGCAGCAGGTCAGGGGCCATGGTCATGGTAAGCGTCCTAATTCCGACTCAGTTCAAGTTTTAGCTGTCACTTTTAATATGAATCTGACAGCGAGCTAACCTAAACTGAATCGCATTAAGGCGTCATGGTAAGGCCCCAGGTCATAATATTTCATATTAATTTTAGCAGTAAAAGCGTGATTAAATCCCGGGAGTGTCAGAGATTATATACATACTTACCCGCTTACGTAAAAGTAAATAAGCACCTATAACGTAACGTAACGCTTAAAATACCTACTTTTCGGAGCCCCTCTTTTGCCCGAATTTCATATGCCATAATGTAATGTTTGCCATAATGATCATTTGCCATAACCCTTTAATTTTTTCTTTGAAACCGTAATTTTTTCAGGAGCATTGTAATGGCAATCCTGTAGAACTCTATAGGTTAGGTTAGGTTTGTTTCATAACAATCCTGAATAATTAACAAATAAAGAGAAAAAAAGAGTTATGGCAAATGATCATTATGGCAAATACATTTATGGCATATGAAATTCGGGGAAACGATAGAGAACCCCTACTTTTGCTCCCGAAAATATGGCGTTGATTGCCAGATGGTTTCACCAGAAAATACATTCGTATTTATGTAACATCCAGAGAGCTTCCCATTCAGGAACGTATTCGAGATCCCGCGGGAGAGAGATGAAATTACGCCAGTCTTACGTAAAAGGTTCGAGAAATGCCGAATACTGCAGAGACGGAGTACAAGTATCGGATTTCAACCGTTTTAAGAGGGTGCATCCGTGCTGAGCTCGCAACGTCGCATTTTTGGCGATTTTTTGCGATTATTTTCTTATTAAACGAGATATAGTATTTTATCCCTTTAATACGAAAATAAAAGTCCACTACCATTAATCATTGCATTGGACACATTAATACACTAAAAACGAAGTGCACTACAGACGGATATTTGATACTTTCATTTAATTTCTGTGAAATAATCGCAAAAAATCACCAAAAATGCGACGTTGCGAGCTCGGCACGGATGCACCCTCTTAATGTCTATGATAACACTTTATAGATCAATTGGCCCTGAATAGTGAAGATACACGACACGACCAACCGGGTGCTATTTTGACTTAGACAAATTATACTTTAATTAATTAACTAGCACAAAATGACTAGGAACGAGTTACAATGTGAACACTGCGCAATTTTTCTTACAAAAGGCCAGCACCACCACTCACAATAACTTTTTTAAGTATTATCGTTGCAATTAAATCTTAATCAAATTTTACGTAACCACCTAATTAACTACGTAACGGCTGCAAGTTGCCGCTGCGACAGGTCAGGTACTCTACTCCCAAATCCGAAATTTGAAGATCGCTATTATGCGTGCATAACTATTAGAGCCGACCCCACCTCAGTGTTGCCAGATGGAATCTGAAGTATTCAGTAGAAAAATTAAAGTTTTAGCAGTAGATAGCGGAAAAAATCAGTAGATTATAAAATTAATACCCACAAGAGGTTAAGTAGAATTTAGCTTGAATTATAAGTATAATATAATACATTAGAACATATAAATACACATATTCATGTAAACATTTACCTACTGTACTTACATAAGTTAATCTGAGTCAATGATTTCCTTTTTTTTTGCTGTAGTAGCTTGTACTACTATTATTACTATGTATGTATTCTGTGGTGCGTGCTATCCCCGTCGCACTTACAATATAGTTATTAAAGTTATAGAGGACGGCACGCATGGTTCGGAGTGTCTCTGTCTCGCCCTGTCATGTCAGAGCGGCCTCAGGACTACAGTTAAAAAAACCACAAATTCACAAAACCTTAATGTCGTGTTATAAAGGCCAGATGACACGATACGACAGCAAAAACTACATGATCCGATCTGATTTAGAAAAAGCAGGTAGATTTCTTAAATAATAACGTTCCCAGCAGTAGATCAGTAGATTTTTTAAAAATCAGGTAGATCTACTGCTAAATCAGTAGATCTGGCAACACTGCCCCACCTAAAGTGGGAAAAAGCAAAGAAGAAGAAGAGAAGACTCTCACTATTAGCGTGAGCGAGACGGCACTATTAAAATAAATAAATAGTATAGTACAAACTCCTCACAACTCAGCTCACCACCTCAACCTTCTGTTCTGTACCATCGTACAATGCTGTTTGCGTTGATCCATTGAAAATTGTGCCAAATGTTTGTCAGCTCTATAATACAGCTTTCCGTGAAATTAAAATGTGACAAACAATGATTCACGAAAATAACCAGCAGAAAAAGATTATCCTGATTCAAACCAACACGCTAGGCGTCAAAGTCATCTTTCCTATCGCAAAAACACTGTCGCGGTGAACTTTTCCGTTGCCCCAAACGAATAGCTACTTAGCGGAAATTGTGGCAGAAAAGAAGTCGTAATTTCGCTCGAGCATTCTATCAGCTTCGGTTGTGAGCCCCCTGGGCACAACTCATGTTGATATACAAAGTTAGAAATATAAATTGTTGCCAAATAAAGATAAGGTCTCAAAAAAGGCCCCAAAAGGATTCAAGGAAGATTACGACTCAATTACTATGGGAAAATTGGCTGCTGCCAATAAGTACTAGCGGTACTTTTCAATAATAAACTATTCTCGTAGTTAGTACTATTTTTCATATTTTAACTCGAACGCGTTCGAGGCGTATTTTGTTACCGAAAACTTACTAAGCACACGGAGTGCTTGGTGTAAGTTTTATGTCGATTCTATAACGTTTTGTCTCGCCAAATACCTACTATATTAATTTTTTTTTATATTAAGTTTATTCCTGTAATGTGCCACTAGTGATGCTGCCATCTTAGCTCTCAAACGGCGCCGCTTGAGGGCTCTACTCGTTTGTACTTTAGAAAGCTCTACTTACCACCCGCAAATCAATCTGTCAAAGTCGGCTCGACCACTACACTACTGTTTCAGACAGCTTGGTCTCTGTTAAGTCGCCAACACATCTAATTAACCCTTCTGTGACCTTATTACGTCACTCTGTACCTACACGAAAGGTCAGCTGTGTGAGTTTGTGTTTGTGTGCTCCGACTAGAGAGTAGTAGTCCAATATGGAACTCTTACTTTGTGCCATTATCTGCTGTATGTGGTGCAAAAGTTGTAATAACGTCACTAATGTCAGAGGCTATTCCCAAATCCGATATTCGACCATCGCATCGTACCTTCTCTCTCACTCTCTTATTAAAGCATGTTAGTGTAATCGTACAATACGAACTTCTAATTTGTAACTTTAGAGTATAAGGCCAGATCTAGGCACAGGCAGTGTGTCAGCCAAGTTCGCAGAGCAAAAGAGGCGACTCGATAGCCGTTGGGTTACATGACACGAACCATTTTGGGTCATTTTTGAGCCCCAATCACTTGAAATCGGAAGTAAACAACCTGGGTCACTTTTCATACAACTTTCTACGGGAAGTGACCCGGGTAAGTCTTAATTTTGGCAATGTACCTGCTAAAAATGGACTCTAAAATTACGTTGAGGCTTGAACCGTGAATTTATTTAATTATGTCAAATTAAGGGAATTACTTAATCTCTCTCTATCTTTCGGACCTTTTATCGTTTACGAGATTATGACTCCAAAAAGTAGTCACAAAACGAAAAACTTTTTATTGTTTGCTGCTTGGTTCAAATTTGACTCAATAGTGGTGGTTGATCGGATTGCCTTGAAAGTTCGTACAATTGTGTGATGTATAATAATGCAAGTACCTAGGTTTATATTAAAGAATATTTTTACCAAAAATTTACTTATCTACTACACCGGCTGACTGACAACACCGACTAACCCTTTGACAAAGAAAGAAAGAAAGAAGGCATTTATTCATTTTGCAAGACACAAAAATTAAGAGCATAGGTACACACAATTTTATAGAAAAGAAACAATAAAAACAAAAAAAACACAGACATGAAAATTAGATCATCAGCGTGGTGTGTCTCCGCAAGAGTGAAACGGTCGCTGGCTCAGCATTACGCTGAGGTGTTAGACACCTGCAGCACTGATTTTCAGCCAGAACCGTCTGTGACTCTAGAAACGATACACAGACAAAATATACTACATAAACCATAAACTTTTGCGTAGGTAAGTAAATTAATAAATAGATAGAACCCGACTTATGTGTGACTAGAAAATACATTTATAAAAGACTATTAGTCTTCGAAAATTGAAATTTACTTTAATTGTACTCATCTTACGCAATTGTCTTACACACGTAATCGATTCGCGGTTGGCGCCAGCGCGTCTGGGCGTCCTCAATCATAGATTAGTATTCTCATTCTGTTTTTTTTCATTACATCCTCAACAGAGCATAGCCAATACAACACAAGATGGTCGCGTTATTATTTCTTTTTCTAGCTGGGGATTACAAAGGTTCAAGGTTTTGGTGAGATGGTAACAAACAACTTGATATGTGTGTGATGTTTCGTGTTTGACACGCCAAGCTATCGGTTGGTGAACCCGCCATAAAATATTATCATACGTAACCGTCTTGCACATTTTGTCGCGGCAGTCGCAATTGGCTATTGATCATTATGCTGCGGTTCATGCAATTACTTGAAGAGTTCATTAGTCACCTAACCACAGGAACTATGCAATTTCGCACACACACACACACACACGGTTACATTAGTAACATTATTAACAATCTTTATCCCTTAGGTATGGGGTAGGTACTACCCTGTCTAAGACATGCAGAGCCTAAAGGTCACGTTTAGTACGATTGTGGGCTTATAGGTGGTACGGGGAATCAAAATAGTGATGGGTTGCTAGCCAAATCGCTTATAACACGATTCCTAAGATTTTCGCCCATTCCCTCGATGGGCTTTTACCATCTGCGCGGGAAGAGAAGCAACTGGTGCATTCTATGTTTTTTCTTTACTCCCAGACCAGTATCGAAGCAGATTAAAATGTTCTTTTAGAAATTAACCCCCTTATTCATAAACGTCTATAGGCTTCTGCTAACTTAGCAATCGTTTGTCCTTATCTGTCACTTTGACATTTACTCTCACAGATAAGGACAAACGATTGCTAAGTTAGAAGATGCCTATAGAGCGTTTATGATTAACGGGGTAAGCGTCTAAGTAGCTACTTGCTTTATATGTTTTAATGTTCTTAGATTTCATTTCATAATAAATAAATAAATTTCAGAAACGACCTTCGGTCCCCAGGTCGCCACGAATCATGGATTAGAGCCCCCGACTTGTAAAACTAGGCTCCACGTCGCAGCTACGTGACTTGTGTCTCAAAGGAACACGAAAAAGTACTAAATTCTTACCAAATCCTATACATTATAGTTATATCGACATGACAGATACGTTTCTATTCGACGACGGTAGAGTTTTATGAGTTTGATGGATGTTTCAAAATGGAAATGTCTCTCCCCGAGGAAGAAATGGTTTGACTAAGTAGTCTAAGGGCTCAAATATGTTCTTTAATAATGAGTTTCTTTTTCTGATCAAAGAAAAAGTGAATAGGTACTGAGTTCGGGGAGCAACAAAGTGCGGCCAGTTAAACTACGCTTCGCTGTAATGTAGCCATACTTCGCCAAGCAAACAAATAAGTTAACTATTGATACGAGGTGTAGTTGAAATCGACGTCGCATATGTTATTACGACATACTTTAAAAAAAAATTGGTCTGAGGGTCTTTACGCTAAAATATTTTTTGTAGCCGTTAATGAATTCTTGAGTATAGGTATGTTTACGGCGGTTTAGTTCGTAGTATAATCTGAAGTTTATTTTTAAACTAGCGACCCGCCCCGGCTTCGCACGGTATATTATGCATGTATTATACATATAAACCTTCCTCTTGATTCACTCTATCTATTAAAAAAAACCGCATCATAATCCGTTGCGTAGTTTTAAAGATTTAAGAATACATAGGGACATAGGGATATAGGGACATAGGGACAGAGAGAGCGACTTTGTTTTATACTATGTAGTGATAATGAAAAGCACATTTGAACGTTGGATTTTATCATAGTTTTCATAGATATGAAACAATCTATTGTCGTCGTCATTAATATATTATCATGATAAATTAATATGTAAATTATAGTTACATTCTATGTTAAACGATACAGTCATTAACTCAATACTTGGAATTAACAAAAAATAAATACTTTAACTCTAAAAGTAACAAACTTAGCTCGTTGAATTTGGAATTCATCTACAACCTTACTGCTCTATAAAAATATTTTTATCATCTAGCTAGCCAATCGAACAAAAACTTTACAATAGAGAATCCCATACAATTCCATTCCATTCTCTTAGCGTTATCAACAATCAACGGATCCTGAAGAAATAAATAACTATTTTTTGCTAGTGCCTCTACAATTGCGTGAAGCATGCCCGGGCAGGTTTCGGCTACCGACAACCCTTCCCGACTTTATCCCATGAATATTTAAAAGAATTTAAAAGATTTAAGGTCCGTTCTAGCTGGCCACTCCATCAGATTGATTCCGGATTCCTGATACTTCAGGTTTTCACTCAAGTATCTTTTAGTAGTGAAATTTTTGCTTTCTATAGCCGTCTCTATCAAACTGGACTGAAGGACTCTTCTGGTCGTGGGTAGACTCACTGCCTTCTACCACGAGAATAAACGATTGTCTTGACTATTATTCTTCACCCCTCTTGCAAGGATCACGGAATAGAAGCGTCTTCAATGTCCATATTGAAATAATATTATCTGTTCGGAACTGTTCTTGATTGGTATTCTCATCTGATGTAATAGTCCTCCTTGTTTCTGATTTCCTGGTCGTCTCAAGTAAACTCCAACTTCAGAAGCTTTAAATTGCTACTGGTACTCGTTGAGCAGTGGAAAACCTCACATTAACTCCTGATTTTTATATTATCCTAGTCCTTAAATCCGGCGCTGCAATGCTTCTAGTATATTCTTCAGTGGGATACCATATTGCTTACATCGTAAGTACCTATTGACTAACCAGAACGTCCAAAAAATGATTCAGGATATACTTTAACCACACTTTGAAAATGCAATTCTTTTAGCTTTAATAAGTATATTTGGTTTGTTTAGCCAATAATACCCCTGTGGTTGGTTGATCTTATAATGCGGCCCGTGTATGGGATAACAAGGCAGACACAGTCAAAAAAATGTACAGCCAGCATTAAAGTTACATCCCAATACCATAAACGCCAAAATCTATATACATTAACAAGAAAATGATAAAACTCTCCAATTTTAGCGTCAGCTTTCCAAACAGTGGACATTGTGAAGACTACTATTTGTAATCCTATTAAGTAAAAAAAGAAACCTATTACATAATAATATGCAGAGTATTTTATATACGGCATTTTTTTAACTGCCAACTCAGACAACACACAAAACAGGAACTTTATTTACAAAAGTTTTTGTAAGTACAATCTCTTGAACTTGGTGAACAGAACGCAACGAAGAAAAGCCAGGAAAAGAACACAAATCCGCAACAAATTATTGTTGATACTAAATAAACACTATTTTAAACTAGGTACAAAAACCTAACCTAATCTGCACAACACTTCACTAAAACCTCACTGGTCGGTACCAAACAAATCTTCGACTGCAACTAAAGTCAATTAAAGCCAAATTTTGATTTATGCCTTAATGGTTTATATTAGAAATTAAGGTCATTATCATTACTCTAATGAGCCTATAAGATGCAATTTGTATAATACGATGTAGTATTTATACGTTATTTATTTTCAAGTTTAACGTGAAGCTAAGTCATTAAGTAAAATGATATCTTAATTGTTTCTTCTTTATCCGGAACATCGAAGTCTGTCTACATCTAAGTCTGTTCATTTCGTAATTGTCCTATTTGGTTAACAAAATTCTAACCTTAAAACTGCTCATTTTCATTATATTTTAATAATGTATCGTAAATAAAGGAACTGGAGACAAAATTGGGATTGTTCATTTTTTTACAACATACCCTGATTTGAAAACCATTTCGAAGTATGGGGCTTGCGAACTGTTTTATCTTACTGGCGTTCAAAAATACTCAAGGATTACGGATATTTTGCAAAAAAAATATTTGATCTTTATTCGACTTTACCGAGCGGCTGTTGGTAGTTCCAAAAAATAAATCGGCAAATGTCTAGTTTGTCTATTAAATTTATATGTCAACTAGTTATCAGTGTCACCCAATGTCAGTAAAGTAAATATTGTTTTGTTGAAAACTTATAATTGTCGGTCGATTTAAAACGAAATAATGGAAATTACAGAAAATGCTTCGTTCCAACCTGAAATAATGACTCTAAAAACAGCTCCAAAACAATAGTTCGCACGGATCCGAGAAGATTTAAGAGAAAAGTGGTGTCGCGAAGTAAAAGTTGAATACATCAAAGTTTATAAGTACACAATATTGTTGCGAGGATCATTTCGATGTAAGTCGGTACCAAAACACAATGCCACATACTTCCACATTCATAAATTTTCAACTCATTATAACCATGATCAGGATTTAACGCAACATACAATAAGGTTGTAGGTAAACCAAAAATAAACAGTATATTTGACATTGAGATGACAGTCACAACAGTTATGACAACTATTTTTTTTTAATCTCCAAAGGATTGTGGGAAAATTGCCTATTTCAGCCGGCCGTATATAATTTACGAAAAGTCGTATCTCATTTTTTTAAGCAATTATATTAATTAAATTAAGCCATGAAATGACGAAATATTCAAATTGGTTTCTTAAAGTGCTCCATATTTTCTAAAAAATATATAAAAAGGGGGGTTAAAAAAAATGAACAATCCCAATTGCCTCAGGTTTACTTGATATCGTAATACCCCTTATTCTTTACAAAAAATTGTATAATCACAGTTGATATGTTTCCTTAAATTGACCGTTGTTTTTTTTTATGTGAATAGACAGGAAAACGAGCAAGTGGGTCACCTGATGGTAAGCGATCACCACTGCCCATAGACACCCGCAACCCCGGAGGGATTGCAAATGCGTTGCCAACCTTGAGGACTTCAAGGCGTCAAGGGCGGGACTAAAATTTGAATCAATAATTGAAATGAAAAATCTTTGTAGGGTATGTTCAGTGCAATTAACCCAACCACCTGGGCCCTATTTTATAAAGCTAAAATTTACAATTTACAAGCGGAAGTCTCTTTCTGACCCTATGTGTTAGATAGAGACTTCCGCTTGTAAATTATAACTTGTAGTTTTATAAAATAGGGCCCCATAATTTTAATTATTATTCAATCAATATACATATTTACAAAAAACAAATGAAACTATGATTAAATTAAAAACTAAACTTCCGAATAAAATCTGAGAGAACTTGTATTAGTGGAGTATTCGTTACTTCGGTTTGAGATTCATTTTAGGTCCGCTGTTAGGGCCAGTCTGAGCAAAAACTTAATTAACTTACGTAATTTGTGATTCAGAATGCCGCGGGATGGAAATCCACCCGCGCAGAAAACCGGTAAAGTTGTTGGAACTTCTTTAATTTAACTAACAACAAAACCGAGGAAAAGTTAGTGGCGCGGCCTCATTGTCACTTGGCCAGTCGACTTGTTGAAAATATATAGAAGCGACCAATTTTCATATACCTAGCTTCGTAGCGATATTTCCATCTCCCTGTTTATATTTGACCAATCTTTGACGGGTTTGCGTCTGATCGCAAAGATCCGTTTACCTTTCTGAATTTAGTCTCAAAACAAATGGGTTTCGTTAAAAATACAGGAACAGGAAAAAGTCAGCCGTACGGAAGTTACGGGAGACATGCTTAATTTTTTTTATAACAACACAAAAATAACTAAGTAATGGTACTAATGGTATACAATTTTAGATTTTTATTCGAAGGCTCTCTCACCTGGGTGGTGTAGGGGTATAGCACGTATCACGGAATGATGAGGATCCGGGTTCGATTCTCGGCCATAGCTTTACTTTTCGGATTTTTCTGTTTTAATTGTCATTGTCGTTTAGAAAATTTATTACAATGCTACTGAACCTTCATTAAATACAAAAAATAAAATAAAAAACATAACATATAAAATGGATAAAGACTAACCCCCTTATTCATAAACGCACTATAGGCCTCTGCTAAGTTAGTAATCGTTTGTCCTTATCTGTGAAAGGTAAATGTCAAAGTGATAGATAAGGACAAACGATTACTAAGTTAACAGAGGCCTATAGTGCGTTTATGAATAAGGGGGTAGGGCTTCCAAATAACGGAATTTTTCAATAACGGTATTAATACCGCATTTTATTTTTTCAATACCGGGATCCCGGGATCCCGAAAGACGTGATTTGTGAATGTACCTATGTACCAGTTGCTTCACGCGCAAATGGGTAAAGCCCATGCATCGAGGGAACAACCAAATATCTTATTAATCATTTTATTTATAGGCGTTGCGGCTGGCAACCCATCACTATTTTGATTCCCCTTTCTGTACGCCCATAATCATGCTAAACGTGGCCTTTAGGTCTTGTTACCTAGGCCTAGGCCCTGTCTACCATCCGGGATATACTTAGGGCCTGTGTCACCACTCCTTAACTGTCAGATATCTATGATTCCGACTCTATTTATCAATGCTGGATTTAGAGGTCTGAAGGCCTCTGGACAACAAAGGAGTGGAAGCCCCTGGCCCCGAATTATTTTCCTGTCCAAGTTCTTTTGTAGTGTTTAATAGTCTGAATTTGATTTTCTTTTCGAAGTATATTGTGGGGGCCCATCTTTTGTGGAGGCCCAGGGGCTGTAGACCCGGTTGCCCCCCCCCTTAAATCCGGCCCTGCTATTTACTACTACGAAACGGACAGAGACGTCATCATAAATTACTGACAGTTAAGGAGTATTGAGACAGGCCCTTAGACGTGTTGTGTATGTACACCTATGTGCTGTAGCTTACCTGGTGAGCAGCAGAGTCGCCAGCAAGTAAAATACGGAGGGGTGCACACTGCACTCGCACTCCTGTGGCGCGGTCTGCTCCATAGCTGCGTCCGCGCCGAGCTTGTGGTAGGCGATGTACGCACGCGCGGGGCTGCCGTGGGGAGCAATTTTCGTGGCCTTGGATCGCTCCCGGTTGAATAGATCATCTGGTCGCCGTGAGGCTTGGCACCTCACCTGGACAACAATAAGTTTTATTTTATTGAATCAGTAGGCTTATTGTCTAACTCGCTCGCAATCGCCATCGTGTACATTTTGACAGTTCATGTATGGGCTGACAATTGGCATCGGAATCAGCTGGCTGTCACATTCATACAAGGACTGTCAAAATGAACGATGGCGATTGCGAGCGAGTTAGACAATAAGCCTACAGTATGCTTAGTGTAAGTTTTCGATAGCGAAATACGTCTCGATAACGTTTGCGTTAAACTGTCAAATACTATGAGAACCGTTTGTTGCCGTTTCGTCCCGCTGGCGGCGCTGTCAATTATCCCATAGTAATTGAGACGTTTACGCAAACGCGTTCCATACGTTTTTAGTGTCAAAAACTTATACTAGAGGCTCAGGCGTTACTTTGCGGAGGTCCATTTCAATGAACACAAAATATTTACCGTGCTACTCCGCTACTTACGTGCAAGATAACCAAGCTTGTGCGAAATATATACGTTTTGCATTCAACCCTCCACTACTGCCACACAAAACGCACACAAATCCCACAAACTTAATTAACCCTAAAACCACATTTTTTTTGTGGTTTTGGTTTGGATTTATGGTGTTAGGATTAATTAAGTTTGTGGGATTTGTGTGCGTGCAAAACGTATATATGTTGCACAAGCTTGGTTATCTTGCACGTAAGTAGCGGAGTAGCACGGTAAATATTTTGTGTTCATTAACAATAAGTTTGTTAACTCCTGCATTTTTTCAGATGCTTTACCCAGTCTCAAAATTAATGTGGAATTTCAGCAGTGGTTGGGTTACTTTTACTGCGACGCCCTTGCAAATGTTTATTGAAGTGAAAACTGCTTTACCGGCGCTGAGCACTTTTAGGGATGGGTAAAAAATGTTAAACTCGCATCAGGCGTAAAACGGAGGGAGAGTTTAAGTACCAGTTATATTTTGTCCTTTTTTAATATATCTTTTATCTGTTTTGTAAAAGCCTTGGTAGCCTAGTGGTTTGATCTGTGGCCTCTCAAGCAGAGGGTCGTGGGTTCGAATCCCGGGCTCGCACCTCTGAGTTTTTCGGAATTTATGTGCGATATTATCTCATTTGAAATTTACCATGAGCTTTTCGGGGAAGGAAAAACATCGTGAGGAAACCTCCACACAACTGCGAAGCAATTCAATGGTGTGTGTGAAGTTCCCAATCCGCACTGGGCCCGCGTGGGAACTATAGCCCAAGCCCTCTCATTCTGAGAGGAGGCCTGTGCCCAGCAGTAGGACGTATATAGGCTGGAGATGAATTATCTGTTTTACTTTCTACTCTCCCTTCTCGGACGACACGCTAAGCTTGGCCCGCATTCCTAATGAATCTCAGTTTAAGTTTAACCTAGGTCAGCTGACTACGGCTTGGTTATGTAAGGCGCTTTCTGATCCCGTGTTAGATAACATTTGCAGCAGAGGAATATTTCCAAAGCATAGAGAAAACGAGGAAAATTATGGGAGGAAAAAAGTTATTTTTAAAGAACTGTTGCTGTTAGTCTCTCATACATATATGCAGGGGCGTAGCTACCGCCGTATCTGCCGTACCAATTATACGGGGCCCCCGGGCTACGTGGGCCCCAGACGTGCGTAAGCAAAAATTAATACACACATTTTTTTTCTTTTGTGAGAAATTTACCCTTCATAAGGACTCCCCAAATTAATTTTTATACGGGGCCCCGCCAAGGCACGCTACGCCCCTGCATATATGTACCTATTTTACAGGTCACTGGAGAGAGAAAGAGCTGTCACACGGATGCCTCAGCAAGGGTGAGAAATAAAGAAATAAGTTTTTATCAAATACCTAAATCATTCACGGTCCTGTTTCAAGTTAATACAACATTAGAATTATAGGTAGAATACTTAGGGCGAGTGAACACAATAGTCTATAACGTTGCCATTTCGTTAATTGACAAAAAATTATAATTAGTATGATTGTGAACTAGCCCATCGTTAATTCAGTATTCAGTCTCTGAGTCAACTATATCAAAGATACAGTCATTGGAAAAGTTGTTTCCGCACAAATTTCCTAGCTCAAAAAACCTATACCTATATCCAGTTGTCCTACAAATTTGAAATTTGGTGTGAAGGTAGCGGAGCCTTTCGTTTGCCCGAATTTCATATGCCATAATGTAATGTTTGTCATAATTATCATTTTCCATAACTCTATTTTTCTCTGAAACCGTAAATTTTCAGGAGCATTGAAATGGCAATC
The DNA here is from genome assembly GCA_963854515.1 of Pandemis heparana. Lineage (NCBI taxonomy): Eukaryota > Metazoa > Arthropoda > Insecta > Lepidoptera > Tortricidae > Pandemis > Pandemis heparana. The sequence goes on along the minus strand of OY978013.1, from coordinate 5,817,601 downwards.
CTTTAGAACGCTATAGGTTAGGTTAGGTTTGTTTCATAACAATCCTGAACAATTAACAGTTAAAGAGAAAAAAGAGTTATGGCAAATGATCATTATGGCAAACAATACATTTATAAAAATAAATGATTATTATTATTATTATTATTATTATGGCATATGAAATTTGGGCAAACGATAGAGAACCGTGAAGGTAGCTTTTATAGCTCAAATAATGAAATAGGTAAATCTAAAAATCTTATTTCTTAATGTCTGTCTGTTTTTGTATTAACCAATATAAAATGACCTCACGGTGCCTACATAGCTGGGCTCTGTTAACACTGAATTTTTTATTGGCGAATTTGTACGGAACCCTCGGTGCGCGAGTCCGACTCGCACTTGGCCGATTTTTTTTATTAAAAGGTGACCATTTTGTGTGAAAAAATTGAGTTCCTCTTTGATCCGTTTTCTGTTATTTACTGTAGCACTATCTGAACATGAGTAGTAAGTATGGACGTTTTTCCTTCTACCTGATAGACCTGTTTAAGTCCTAAACCATAAGAACCATATCCTAAGCAATCTAATATTTATACCATCATTAGTTTCGTGATTATCACTGTATCATAGAGCAAGTTGAATAGATGAATGGACGGACAGACATGACAAAAGTATACTCCAAAAATTTACCGTTATCTTACGATTTTATTACAGGTACGAATAAAAATAAATTAGTTTGACGTGTACTGCATGCATTGCGGGTATACATATTTATTCTTAATTTACTGATAATTAATTAAGGACATCAACAAAAAGCACAGTAAAAGTATTCCACAAACTTCCCGCAATATTGTCTGGCAAAACTTTCGCCAAATAAACGTTACAGTAAACATTTATTTCCCATGTCGGTTACCATCGTAGTTATAGCCAAATCGAACGTAATCCATCGAAACGACTTGATAAACTACTATTGTTGACTTACACTGCGGGAAATAAACACAAAATACTTACTCGTTCATCGGCATCAGAGCCGGCACGATAAAACACGTTAATAAAAACTATTACTTCACATGTTATTTTTTTTTAATTTGAAAGGGTATTTTTTAGTGTCGCGTGACTAGTGTTGGGTAGAACGTTCCCTCGCGATTGGGGTCGGTTTTCAGGGCACGAGCGATACTCCCCCGCGCTCGACACGAACTGAGGATAATGAAGCAGTTTTTAGGAACGTGGGAAACGGAAAAACCTCGAGTATCGATAAAAATATGTTCAAAGCAAAGAGCAAGTCACCCACAATCTAAGACACTACCTATCCTACCTTTATATATCTGTACTAATATTATAAAGAGGAAAGATTTGTATTTTTGTGTGTATGTAACGAATAAACTCAAAAACTACTGAGCCGATTTCAAAAATCCTAAAATTTAAAAAGCTAAATTCACCCTGAGTGACATAGGCTTTTATTGCTTGCTGCACCCGTGCGAAGCTGGGACGGACCGCTAGTTTGTTATGTACCTAATGATTGGACAAGTCCTTAATGTTTTAATTATAATCATATCAAAATAAAAATCAATTTAAGAAAGCCAGTGTTTCATTCACAAAGTTTAGGCTTAGTTATCTTATTACTATTATTGCCAAAGTACCTGCCTACTTATAAACTACAAATGATAAAGTTTTAAATAAATCGTAACCATTATTGCTTGAAACTCAAGAAATCAAACACCATGTCTGCTGCGAATGCTGCGATAATCAACATTATTTTAACTCAGACCATAAACTATCGATATAATCTAGCTAAGCTCATCACTAGGCTAGTACTGGGCGGGCAGCTACAGTCTGGGCGGGGAAAGGTCGATAGCTACATCGTGAAAACGCGATGCACGATGCACCAACATTAACTTGGTACGTACCTAATTCTAATTAACTACAAGAAATAAGTATGAACTATTATAACAGCTAAGCCACTTGAACGAAAAAAAATTGGAACTTTCAAGATTAGTATTAGGAAATTATGAAAATTAAGTTTTCCTAATAGACACCTACTTTAATTTTATTATCATTCGTAGACATAATTATGTAACTTATGTAAAAAAGCCGTGGTAGCCTAGTGGTTTGATCTGTGGCCTCAATCTGGTTTGATCTGTGGCAGAGGGTCGTGGGTTCGAATCCCGGGCTCGCACCTCTGAGTTTTTCGGAATTTATGTGCGATATCTCATTTGAAATTTACCATGAGCTTTTCGGTGAAGGAAAAACATCGTAAGGAAACCTGCACACAACTGCGAAGCAATTCAGTGGTGTGTGTGAAGTTCCCAATCCGCACTGGGCCCGCGTGGGAACTACAGCCTAAGCCCTCTCATTCTGAGAGGAGGCCTGTGCCCAGCAGTGGGACGTATATAGGCTGGAGATGATGATGATGTACTTAACCTGTTTAATTTTAATAGGCACAATTTTATCATAGAGTAAATAACACTGAACGCTGAAGTGGCAATGTGCCGGTCATCTAGCCCGAAGAACCGATAACCGTTGGGGTAGACGAGTTCTTGAGTGGAGACCACGGATCGGCAAACGTAGCGTAGGACGTCCTCAGACTCGGTGGAGCGAGGATCTTCGCAAGGCGGCCGGCAAGAGCTGGATGAGGGTGGCCGAAGATCGTGCTCAGTGGCGTGCCATGGGAGAGGCCTATGTCCAGCAGTGGACGAACATAGGCTGATGATGATGATGATGATGTAAATAACACTTATTTGTAGATGTACATACACAAATCACGGCTTTATCCCTTACGGGGTAGACAGAGCCTAAGGTGACAAGACACATTTATCATGATTGTAGGCGTACCTATAGGAGAAAAGGGGAACTTATTTGTACTTATTTTTTAACTAAGTTCAGTGTTTCAGTGACAATGCTGTAATTTTGTAGTAAGTAAGTTCAATGGAGTGTTTTATATTAATACTAGCTTCTGCCCGCGACTTCGTCTGCGTATTATACATATAAACCTTCCTCTCGAATCACTCTATACATATAAGTATTAAAAAAACCGCATCAGAATCCTTTGCATTGTTTTAAAGATCTACTCATACATAGGGACAAACATACAGACAGACAAGAAAGACAGCGGAAAGATACTGTTTTATTAAATATCATGTATCATGTATTGATGATGATGATGATGATAGTGATACTTGATACCCGTTTGATACCTATCACTACGCTACACACACACACACACACACACACACACACACACTAAAATCATGCTAAGCGTGGCCTATATACGTCTTGTTATCACCTTAGTTGGCTCACTAGCAAGGTACCTACCCGTGATTAAAGACGTGATTTATGTAACTATAATGTATGTACCTATCTCCACGTAGGTATTCCTGAGAAAAAAGGTCAACAGACAGGCAGACAATGAATCTCTTCGTTCGGACTTCGATCTCTAGGCATAACATCTGCCTAGAGAGATCTTTCTATTACGGCACTTCCCAAATTAGTAGGTACCTACGTACACCGCATTGCCCGTACCGTCGCTGCGGAGCTTATAATTATTACCATTTTCACTAATGATTTGATGTTAGGAAAGTCAATTTTAAATTCACCTGACATCGCAATGTGCTTTTTTAAACTTGGATTGAAACGAAAGCGAAAGCAACGAACGTTTCCCGTCGCTCGCACAAACAAAATGTTCTATTCTATTATTATAATGTAGTCTGTGGAACAATTTGGCGGGTAATTATTGGCGGGAGGGTTTCATTTCATTCGTTACTGTGAGTCATCTCATCTCATCTGTCATACTTGTGCTAGCGGGTGCCCCCAGAAAGAAACCACTATTTGATGTGGATTCAGGTATGTAACCTAACCACACAAATTTAGACTCAATTTATTTATTCGAATCTTATAAAAGTGTTGATTATTACGGTACCTGTGTGATAAAGAGTGAAGAAATTTGTGGATTAACAATTAAAATAAACATTTTCATAATATATTTTCTTATATTTCTATAAAACATAGTTTGTTTTATTACGATGATGTTGGCAGCAATGGCTTTCCTTTGAAAGGTGAAGTTCCATTTTGGTGAGGTGAGGTGTGCACGCGCCCTACTTCTTATTATTTCTTATCTATGCTTTATTATTCTGTCCCTGTCTGTCCCCTTACCTTAGTAGTCTGTTCTATTCTATTCTATTCTGTGGTGTGAATGTCGGCAATGTCGGCATAGCGTGACATCAAATTCTGAAAAACCGTGTTTAAATCGAACAAATCAACTGGAATTAAATCAATTCTGTGTCTAAAACTGGGTAGCTCATTGTAATTACGTACAAATCGCTCAACTTATCTACAGTCAATAAGGCAAGTATCCTTACTTATGTTTTATGTATCACGCTGGCAGTAAAGGTACTTATTTAGGCATACTTAATTTCACTAAAAAATATTTATTTGTTGTTTCGTCGATAAATGAGGCAGATCAATGCAGTTATTGTACATACATAGTGTCCTAATACTGAATAACATGAGTGAATATTAAGGCACGTGCCGCACGTGTGAAAAGCCATTGTTCGAGAGACCGTTAAAATTTTTACCCTTTTATTTTTCTGAAATAAGACCAAGGTGTTTCATTCGACAAGTTAATTGTCAAAACTTAGTTCTTTTTGTGCTACTTGAACGAATCCAAATATACAAACCACATGCAATTAGTAGCTTTAAATTTGTTTATGCGAAAAAAGTCTTATATCATATTCAAACAGTTTTCTTGATATATTCAGATGGGCGACGTACAAGAACAAGAAGTGACATCTCCGACGGAGCTTTTGGCTACTGGGCGAAGAAATCTAGCAGTGAGGGATTACCACGCAGCCACAGAGGCCCTGGCGAAGGCCTGTGAGTTCCTGGCCAAAGAACACGGAGACACTGCTGACCAGTGTGCGGAGGCTTACTTGTGGTATGTCGCAATAACATTGGATTCTTACATAGGAACTTAAAATGATTACTCACCATATCAGAGATGAAAATTGCTGTTATGTGAATTAATCTGTTGAATTGTGGTTTATGCTATAAATTGCGTTTATAGAGGTTTATACAAAATGTAGGTGAATATAATCACTTCAACAGTGGTAGGATAATGTATTTAAAAATAATTTTTTATTGTACTTACAATTGTAAAGTGGGGATCTTTTTTGACTTTAAAAAAGGGTCCATAAGGTACGTTTAAACCTGGGCCCTATTTTATAAAGCTACAAGTTTCAATTTACAAGTGGAAGTCTCTATATAACACATAGGGTCAGAAAGAGACTTCCGCTTGTAAATTATAAATTGTAGCTTTATAAAATAGGGCCCTGTAATTTTTTGTACTGATTCTTGAACCTAACCGAGCCAATGCTAAAACTATTTCATTAATCTATATTTTAAATGGCTGCCATTCCTACAGGTATGGGAAAGCCCTGTTGGGTTTGTCCCGGGAAGAGAGTGGAGTCCTCGGAGACGGCATGCCGGGCGGTAATGCTGACGCTGAGGAAGATGATGGTAATCTATAGAAGCTATTTATGAAATATAGAACTATAGCTGACAGAGAGTAGAACTGTTAAATTGCATGACAATCATGCAAAGGCATACAGTTTCAAAATAGGTACTAGCTTAGTAAGCTAGCTTTAGCTGAGCTTGGCATTCAGTGTTAAAGCACCCCTTTGCTGCCAGACCATCGTGCAAGTGAGAGCGATGAACAAGCGATAGAAAGGCACGATCGGCCCAAGTGTCGGCTTGTGCTACATTTATCGTTATCATGTAAAACTCTTCCATAACAGACTATAGCCACTTGTCCCACCGCCGGCGAGTAGCGAGAAGCGAGTGTTTTTTAGTATGGAACTTTTGTCGCCTGGTGACAAAAGCGACAAAATTTCCATAGGTACTAAAAAACGGTCGCTTCTCGCTACTCGCCAGCGGTGGGACAAGTGCCATAATGATAAACAACCGGTTTGTTTTGGGATGACCTCTTTTGTATAAATAATGTAATAATAATTCTTCCTATAGACCAAGAAGAAGGCGAAAATGGTGAAGAGAATGGAGAAAATGGCGACGAGCAGAATGCTGAAGAAGAGAATGGTGAAACTGTTGTAGAACCTGAAAAGGTGGAGGCTGCAGTGACACCAAAAGATGGAGCGGGGTCTGCCACTGACAAGCCTGGTAGCAGCAGTGGAGATGCCAATGATAAACCTGTGAGTTATATTAATTCAATTATTGGTTTTATTAACTTTTTCTGTCTTTCTTCCTTTTTTCTTTAATTTTTATGGTTACTATGGTTTCTTTATTGTGGCCGGTGGCCGGGAGCCACACTGCGTCGAGAGTTCTGAATAATTAAGACTGTTACTGCTTGTAGATTGAACCCGGTGATTTATTGCTTCAGTGGCGTGTAGGGGGGGGGGGGTCCGTCAGGATAGGCAGCGGGAGAGTGACCCACCACAGCACGCCCTGAGCTCGCAATGGGAACTATATAATTATGCAAAGCTTCTAGTTTGGTTGGATATAGCATTTTTTATATGACATCCATTTGAAAGGCAACTGCTAGAGGTTATATCGACGGTCCCTATTAAAAGAGTCGGATCTGCAAAACAGCTACTTTTCAGGAGAAGCAATCAAAGACATTTTTGTGTATAAAATTGACAATTCTTGGAATTTTTTTACGAAATTTGGCATGAGTTATTATTTTTATTGTACTGAGAGGTATGTATGTAAACATTTATCAATTTCCTATTAGAACATGCCAAAAAGCGACTTGACACTATTTTAACTGGAACTACATCAACGAGATTTGTCAGAAGTGTCACATACAACAATTTTGATCGGACTTTGTAAACTACAATTTGTCGGATGTGTCACTACCGACATTATTAAGTGAACATTGTCGAGAACTTTTTGTCGTAACAGTTACATATGACATTTATATTCGGATATAGTATATTATTTAATGATAGATCCGACACACTCGAATGACTTTTTTGGTGTAAATTAAACAATAATCTTAGTTTAACTGTTCCTAATCAGAGTTAACTTTACCCTATTACTATTTTTATTCCCCTATCCACCTATCTATGCAATACGCCCACAATCATGCTGAACGTGGCCTTTAGGTCTGTTACCTTAGGCTTTGTCTACCCTGTAAGGCATAAAGACGTGATTTATGTGTGTGTACACACACACACATAAATCACGTGTCATCTCAGAAGTTGATTACCGATTTGGTTTTTTTTTTGTTGGAAAGGGAAGACAGTTTGATCCCATTAACACCAAAATCAGGATCTGATGACAAGATCTTGGAGAAACCGAAGGAACTCTACAAAATCTTGTAGGTATAGCGTTAGCAATTTAAGTAATTTTAATGAAACTTGTGCATTTGCCTTCGAAAAGCACTATTTGATTAATTGGATCTAATTATGAAGACCAAAGGGTGGTCATCGGTTTCAATAAGTAATTCAGGGGTTGCGATTCGATTACTGTAATATGCTTGCTAAACACGTCATATTACATTTTCACATTACCATATTACCTATGTACGGTTCATTCATCGTCGGCAAACTGTATGCAGAGGTATTGATTGAAAGAGTTATGAAAGAGACCGATGAGAAAATATGGGATGTACAAGCGGGTTTTAGAAAGGGAATGGGATGCACGGATCAAGTCTGCTCCTTGCGGCGTATAACCGAATAGTATATGCTCAAAGGCCAGAAAATATACTGCTTATTCGTTGACTTGGAGAAAGCTTATGACAGGGTGATAAGGAATGAGTTGTGGTCAGCGTTAGCCATGCATGGGACGAGCAGTAATCTGGTACGAGCACAAAAATCTCTCTATGAGGATTCTAGTGCTTGTGTGAGGATAAACGGGGTGTACACTGAATGGTTTAGAATCGAAAAAGGTGTTAGACAAGGATGTGTTGCGTCACTGTGACTGTTCAACCTATTCATGGATACATGCCTGAATGATTTGATAGAGAATGACTGTGGACTAAGGATGAGTGAGTTAACCATCAAATGCCTCCTATACGCCGATGACCAAGTGTTGATAGCATCGTCGGAGGAGGAGTAGCAAAGAATGGCTAACATTTTATGTGTGGCATTGGAAAGGAAAGGTATGAAAGTTAATGTGAGCAAGATGAAAGCTATGGTGTTCGAAAAGGACGATAGTATGATAGAATGTGAGATTATGATTGCGGGTGAGAAAGTAGAACAGATAAAAGAGTTTCTATATCTGGGCTCGGCGTTTACGAAAGATGGAAAGTGTGAAAGTGATATTGAAAGAAGAATGAATGCAGGAAACATGGTCGATGGAGCGCTGCGCGCCTTTGTGAGCAGTGAGACGGTATCAAAGGCGCGTCTGGCTGTTCAGAGGGGTGCTCGTTCCAACACTAATGTACGGTAGCGAAAGTTGGGAATGGCAAAAGAAGCATGAAAGTAGAATAAAGATAGGCAATAGAAATGAGAGCGTTAAGAAGTATGGAAAGTGTATCATTGAAAGATAGAATAAGGAATAGTGTGATAAGAGATCGTGCTGGTATAAAAGAAGATATAGCGAGAAGATTAGTTGGTTTGGTCACGTAGAGAGGATGGATGAAAGAAGATTAACCAAACAGATTTTTATGGGAAGTGTGAATGGATGCGTTGGGAGGGGACGGCCTAAACGAACGTTCCGTGATCAAATTGGGACGTTTTGGAAAAAGGCCGGGTAGGTAGAGGTCAAGAGTACCCGACGAGCATGTATGAAGAGATTGATGAATGTGGATGAAGCGAAAGAGGTGTGTCTTGTGGGAAAGAGGGGTAACGGTATGTATATGTATGTATGTATGTATATGTATGTATGTATGTATACGTGTATTAAATTCATTTGCGTCATTAACACATCTCCGAATAAATCTTGAAGTTGAATTAATTCATCCTCTAAATGTCTAGGAATCGGTGACTCACATTTTCCTTGAAAAAAAAAACAGATTAAAGCAAAATATTGTAAGCAAAAGCAACATTCGACCGAAAAAAATTGGTTGAGCCGACTAACATTGTCGGTAAACGCATTACCTACATTTATAAATAACACCCGTCCAATCAAAATTGTCAGACTTACCACTTAAAACAAAAAATGCCAAACGATAACCAATTAATACAGTCGAATGTGGTACTACCGACAAAAACAGTTAAAAATTTCCTATTAAAAATGTCGATTATGCCACATCCGACAAAAAAACTTACGAAAAAGCAATTAAAATTGTCGGAACTACCACATCCGATATTTATGCGTGGGCATGCCCAAGTTTAAATTTTTATTAAGCAAAACTTAATTTAATACGGATATAAACGACAATTTTGCGAAATCGCGAGAAATTACCTGGTGACCATCTCTCCGCGCAACATGGTAGGTACTGGCAGTTCCGCGTGGTTGGCCGCCCCCCGCGACCGGCCAAAATTGTCGTAACGTTACAACCGACTTTATTAAGCGGCCGTTGTACCAACATCCGACTATTTTAACCAAAATATCTCGGAAAATAGCCAATATAATGATGTTTTTTTAATGTAGCATTAAAATTTACTGTTTTTTATTGACTTTAACGCAATAATCCCAAAATGGCCAAAATGGAGATCCGACTCTTTTAATAGGGACCGTCGATATTGTAGAGTAAATAAGGGTTCCGTTTTTTGCCATTTGGCTGCGGAACCCTAAAAAGACAAAGTGAAATTACAGAAATATACAATGTTTTTTCTCTTACTGTGGCAGGGTCCTTCAAATGGTGAGGCAGCTGACGAGTCGATGGTTGACTTGGAAAATGAAGATGATGTGGACAACTTGCAGCTAGCATGGGAGATGTTAGGTAAGAATTAAAGTCAATTACCTTGTTACTCCACAACCACACAAGTAATATAGCTATGTCTGTGTAACACATTTAGTTCATGGATAGGGCCCTCCCCAATTGAACAGTAAGTTTTTACACATTAAGGCGAAGGGATAGGCAAATGACCTTGCCCGTTCGTGACGTGGCAAGCAGTCCGATCAACGCGACATCTGTTAAATAATCGACGCGTGAACTCGATGCGAATGGGCGCGTGCTGATGGATTGAAATATTGCACTGCGATGTTAGTAGATGGCGCTTGCTTTAGTTTTCCGATTGCCTACACAGACACAGCATAATGTTCAAATCAGATTTTGCAAAAATAATAAAAAAAAATTAACATTTCGGCATTCGTAACGTGGCCTTTAAGGTCTTGTTACCTTGGGCTCTGTCTGCTCCGCAAGGAATAGAGACGTTATTTATTTATGTATGTATGTGATATAATACATGAGAGTTTGTGACGATGTGAGTGAGTGTGTATGTATGTTTGTTTCTTCTTCAAGCTACAACAACTGGACGGATTTGGATGAAATTTGGAACGAAGACAGTTGGTACCCTAGATTAAAACAGGCTACTTTTTATCCCAGAAAAATGCAGTTTCAGCGGGATAGTGATGAACGTGACGTCAAAGGTGTCCAGAGTCTGTTTAGAGTTGCAACGTAAATTATTATGGCAGAATAAAGTAAAACTTGAACGTGTGCGGGAAAGACAGAATAAGGCATGGTTTTTCCAATGATTATCTTCAAAACCGATATCCGAGGGTCCGAGAGGTCCCCAAACATAAATCCGTAATCAAAAATGAAAAAGGTGGCCGCCATTTTGAATTCTTTAAGTTTTGGACCGATTATTTTCAAAATCGATATCTGAGAATCCGAGTGGTCGTCAAACACAAATCTGCTATCGAAAATGAAAAAACTGGCCACCATTTTGAATTCTTTACTTTTTGAACCGATTGTTTTCAAATTCGATGTCTGAGGATCCGAGTGGTCCCCAAACATGAATCCGTTTTTAAAAATGAAAAAAGTAGCCGCCATTTTGAAAACTTTTGTTTTTCGACTGATTGTTTTCAAAATCGATATCTGACAATCCGAGTGATTCCCAAACACGTATCCGTTATATAAAATGAAAAAAGTGACCGCCATTTTGAAATCTCTAGTTTTTGAACCGATTGTTTTCAAAATCGATATCTGAGGATCCGAGTGGTCACCAAACATGAATCCATTATCAAAAATGATAAAAGTGCCCGCCATTTTGAAATCTTTAGTTTTTGGACCGATTATTTTCAAAATCGATATCTGACGATCCGAGTGGTTCCCAAACACGTATCCGTTATATAAAATGGAAAAAGTGGCCGCCATTTTGAAATCTTTAAGTTTTGGACCGAATATTTTCAAAATCGATATCTGAGGGTCCGAGTGGTCGTGAAACACAAATCTGCTATCGAAAATGAAAAAACTGGCCGCCATTTTGAAATCTTTAGTTTACTGACCGATTGATTTCAAAATCGATATCTGAGGATCCGAGTTATCTCCAAACACGTATACGTTATCAAAAATGACAAAAGTGGCCGCCATTTTGAAATGTTTAGTTTTCAGACCGATTATAAACCGATATCTGAGGGTCCGAGAGGTCCCCAAACATAAATCTGTTTTTAAAAATGAAAAAAGTGGCCGCCATTTTGAATTCTTTAGTTTCTAGACCAATTGTTTTCAAAATCGATATCTGAGGATCCGAGTGGTCCCCAAACATGAATCCGTTTTTATAAATGAAAAAACTGGCCGCCATTTATCAACCCGTTATCAAAAATGGAAAAAGTGGCCGCCAGCTCAGATATCGATTTTGAAAACAATCTGTTCAAAAACTAAACATTTCAAAATGATGACTTTTCTATTTTGTATAACGGATACGTGTTTGGGAACGACTCAGATCGTAAGATATCGATTTTGAAAACAATCAGTACAAAAACTAGTTTTTAAAATGGTGGACACCTTTTTTTATTTTTAAAAACGGATTCTTGTTTGGGGACCACTCGGATCCTCAGATATCGATTTTGAAAACATTTGGTCCAAAAAGTACAGAATTCAAAATGGCGGCCAGTTATTTTTATTTTCGATAGCAGATTTGTGTTTGATGACCACTCGGACCCTCAGATATCGATTTTAAAAATAATCGATCCAAAATTTAAAGATTTCAAAATGGCGGCCACTTTTTTCATTTTTAAAAACAGATTTATGTTTGGGGACCTCTCGGACCCTAAGATATCGGTTTTGAAAATAATCGGTCCGAAAACAAAATATTTCAAAATGGTGGCCACTTTTGTCATTTTTGATAACGTATACGTGTTTGGAGACAACTCGGATCCTCAGATATCGATTTTGAAATTAATCGGTCGGAAAACTAAAGATTTCAAAATGTCGGCCAGTTTTTTCATTTTTGATAGCAGATTTGTGTTTCACGACCACTCAGACCCTTAGATATCGATTTTGAAAAAAATCGGACCAAAACTTAAAGATTTCAAAATGGCGCCCACTTTTTTCATTTTTAAAAACGGATTCATGTTTGGGGACCTCTCGGACCCTCAGATATCTGTTTTGAAAATAATCGGCCCAAAACTTAAAGATTTCAAAATGGCGGCCACTTTTTTCATTTTTGATAATGGATTTATGTTTGGGGAGCTCTCGGACCCTCAGATATCGGTTTTGAAAATAATCGGTCCAAAAACTAAGGATTTCAAAATGGCGGCCACTTTTGTCATTTTTGATAACGGATACGTGTTTGGAGACAACTCGGATTCTCAGATATTAATTTTGAAATCAATCGGTCGGTAAACTAAAGATTTCAAAATGGTGGCCAGTTTTTTCATTTATAAAAACGGATTCATGTTTGGGGACCACTTGGATCCTCAGATATCGATTTTGAAAACAATTGGTCTAGAAAGTAAATAATTCAAAATGGTGGCCAGTTTTTTCATTTTCGGTAGCAGATTTGTGTTTGACAACCACTCGGACCCTCAGATATCGATTTTGAAAATAATCGGTCCAAAAACTAAAGATTTCAAAATGGCGGCCACTTTTGTCATTTTTGATAACGGATACGTGTTTGGAGACAACTCGGATTCTCAGATATCGATTTTGAAATCAATCGGTCGGTAAACTAAAGATTTCAAAATGGCGGCCAGTTTTTTCATTTTTGATAGCAGATTTGTGTTTCACGACCACTCGGACCCTTAGATATCGATTTTGAAAATATTCGGTCCAAAAAGTAAAGAATTCAAAATGGCGGCCAGTTTTTTCATTTTCGGTAGCAGATTTGTGTTTGACGACCACTCGGACCCTCAGATATCGATTTTGAAAATAATCGGCCCAAAACTTAAAGATTTCAAAATAGCGGCCACTTTTGTCATTTCTGATAACGGATACGTGTTTGGAGACAACTCGGATCCTCAGATATCGATTTTGAAATTAATCGGTCGAAAAACTAAAGATTTCAATATGGCGGTCTTTTTTATTTTGATAACGGATCCATGTTTGGGAACCACTGACCTTCAGATATCTTTTTTTTTTCTTTCTAATGATAGACTATACATTGGAGTACTACTTGCCTCATTATCAAAATTTTTCATGCAGTAATTCCAACCAAAATCCTATTTCCCATGCTTGTTCGCTAAACAGCAAGTAAGTATCAAACCAACCTGCCACTAAGTTCCCAAAAAACGGATTGAAAATAATAACTTTTAACAATATAGGTATTATACGTGCGAAGCGAACGAGTACGACTTTTTGAAGCACTGTTTCGCGCCTATTCTGTGACTCAAACAACATGCTTAGCCAAACCAATATGAAAAAACGCGAAGCGAATATTGGCAACGTCGCGTCGCTTACGCACTGCCGCCACCGAGCGAACATGCAACGTTGCTTTTTCCTTATTATTTTCATACGTCTTATCCAAATTATTTTTTTATTTATTTATCTATTATTTTTTTATTATTTTTTTATGAACATTTTTGGTTTTATCTTAATAATTTATTTCATTGTATTATCTTTTTAACATTTTTTTGGTTTCCGAATTTTTTTGTACATTGAAAAGCGCCTGATTGAATGTGCGGGCAAATATTGCGTTCGCCCTTTTCACAGGATCTGGGCAGTACTACTCTCTAAAGCCTTATTTGTTGGCTAATTGAAGCAAACGCACCGTGGAATTTTAATTATGAGTTACTAGAGTGACCTCGTCGAGATTGGTAGCAAACAGATTGGTTTCACCCGAGCAAACCGCGCACAAAATATTTTCGAGACTCTTAGAGCAAACGAATTTTTGTACTAACTACGACATTAAGGAATATGTTTTCACCGGTGAATTCTAATTCAAGACATGTTTTATAGAATGTGCAGTTTTCAAAACTCCAAATTGTGTATTATCGCCATAAAACATGCACAAAAACAACCAATTTATGAGCTTTTGCCTATCCCTTCGCCTTAATTTATCTTACACACAGATTCATCTCCAGTGCTTGTAAACAAAATTCTTCTGTTCATATTATATGTAATTTTTATAAATTATAAAAAGTAAAGAAGTCAAGAAAGTTGTTATAATAGTACATTACAGACCTAGGGCGGTGAATTCGTAATTGTCCCAGATCGCAGGTGTTTGTGGCCCGAACCGAAGGTGAGGGGCATAAATATGCGATCTGGGGCTTTACGAATTACCGCCCGTGGTTTGTACAAAGTTTTACGTCTTGCCTCGGCCAGGAAGTGAGATTTTCTGTCCGCGAAGCGGGCGTAAAATCCCAATTACGGCCAAGGGTGACGTAAAGATTTTTAACTAACAACAGGAGACTTTCTGTCAAGACAAAGAAGAGGCTTAAGAAAGAACTAAGTGGTCTGATGTTGTTAAGATCTTTATGTATAAATGATACAGGATAAAATAAAAAAATTGACTAGAAAAGTTTGTATATATACACCACCAATGATTGCTAAATGCACCATTCTTCATTCTGTCCTTAAGGTTGCCTGGTACAGATCGCTCTAAAGCGATAAGGTCGCCTATTGCTTACCTAATAATTTAATGTATGAATTTACCTGCATTACTAATTTACTTTTTTCTGTGGTGTTCAATAAATTGTCGTCATATTATATTTAAAAAAATTGATTCTGAGTTCACTGTCTCTTGCTCCCCAGACCTGGCGCGCAGCATTCTGCGCAAGCGCGTAGAGAAAGATGGCGGCGCGTCGCGCGCGCAGCTCGCCGAGGTTCACCTCGCGCTCGGAGAGGTGGCGCTAGAGAGCGAGACCTACGATAAGGCTGTCATCGACATGCGTGAGTATTATGCAGCTATAGAACAACCATTGTGACCAGTCTATTCTACATGTTGATGTAGTACACTCACAATCGTACTATAGACCGACCGCTTAACTGAGTCTTCGCCCGCGCGGGTTCAGGGGCGCGGGGTAGGACGACAAAGGGGACCGAGAGCGGTGCGGGCGGGGAGTGCGCTTGCCGTAAGCAGCAAAATTGAGACGGCTCGAAATTTTTTAAACTAGTAACAGTGACATTATTATAATATCATGGGACAAATTACACCAATCCAGTTAGAAGCAGAGCTTGTGCTATGGGTACCAGCCAACGGATAAACATACTTGTATAATGTACATGAATACATACTTAAATACATACAACATCCATGACCCGGGCACAAACATTCGTATTCATCATATAAATGCCTGCCCCACTCACTCACTGACTCAGAGGTTCAGCTACTTTTGAGTGTAACTGAACTTTAAAAACAGATAGATTTAGCACTTTATAATGAATCCGTCATTTAAATAGTTATACAAATCAAAGTGACAAAACATTGTTTATTTTTTATTTTTCAGAGAGCTGTTTGGAGATTCAGAAAGAGCTCTATTCCAGTGACGACAGGCGAATTGCTGAAACACATTATCAAATTGGTATTTAATTTTCTTCACCAAAAAAGTGATACTAAATCTATACATGTATAGTATACCTATAAAAAAGTAACGTGACTGACTGACAGACAATGCGTAGCCTAAAATCACAGAGGTTACAGACTGACATTTGGCAGATATTTTCCTATAACACGTTAGAGGCACAAGCTAGTGCGTTGGGAAACCACTACTTGAAAGGCGGATAGGTTAAACCACCGGGCTATTATTATAATACTTACTATTATGTTTTCTTCCTCAGGTCTAGCCAACTCACTCGCATCAAGCTTCGAGGACGCTATAACGCACTTCAAAAACGCCGCGAACATACTCGAGACCCGTATAAAAACGCTAGAGAACCCAGCAGCAGTTAAAGACGATGCTACAGTCAAGAAGTACTCTACAGCCGACCCCTTCTATTCAGTGGAAGGTGAAATAAAGGAACTCAAAGAACTGTTGCCAGAGATTCAGGAGAAAATACAAGACATGATGGACTACAAGACTGAGGTAAGGCCTTGCGATTGCTTAGAGGAGACGCGGAAGATGTTGAGGAGTATGATTATAAAGGAAAAAACTCGTTGTGCTGTCAATTGCCAGTCATAAGTCTGATCTGTTTGTTTCTCAAATACATTGCAAAATCTATAACAATTTAAATTGTAACACAATTGCTACAGTTTTGATAATAGATATAAGAGTAATTTAGTTACATGTGATTTTGACATTCCGTGTTTATTGTTCGTTTTTGTATTTTAGAAAGTTCCTGTTTCGAAATGCCAAATTGTTTTGACTGAAATTGTGATATGATTGTATTGAATTGAGACTGTTTTTGTCGGTAGTATTTTTTGATGTTATTGTAAGAATTTTACTAGTGCCTTATGGCTGAAGTCTGCCCTTAGAATTGGAATTTAGATATTTAATTAGGGGAGAATTATTATCTGCTTGAAAAATACAAATAAACGCTCAGGTAGCTTACGGATATTTTGGAGCAGATAGATGCTCATCAGATCTGTAAATGTGCTATTTTACACCCAAAAAACATTCAGTCTTTTATAGTCTATTTATTTTAGCTAGATACTAAATTGACAATTACAAATGTCAAATTGTGAAATAATGATACCAGCTTTTATTGTTTAGTGGTTTACTCGAAACCATCGACAAAGTTTGTGGTCTGGATACAAGAGGTTTGGTCATGTTATATTTTAAGAAAAAAATCATGTGTAATGCAAATGTATCATAATCTAGCAAATTTAAAGTTTATTACACTAGCTTATACATACAGAAATGTATACTAAATTTAATTTATCGTTAACTTTCGATAGTGGTGGCACTTCACTATTTTTGGATTGCAAAAAACAGGCAACACAGGTAATGTCATTTTAGTATCTAGATAAATTAAATAGACTATAAAGGAAATTTGTCGGCTTCAATCTGTAAGCAACTTTTACTGGTACACTCATAAAATTACCTCTTTATTCCAATGATCAGAGGTCAGACTTGAAGCCTAACGAATATAAAGTTGCATTTGAATTTGAATACTCAATAGTCTGTAATCCTTTTGTACTGATTAGATTTAAGCGGAACATTTTACCATGTGGCCATTTTTGTATTGTATCGATGTGGTATTGAAATAAAGTTGTTCGGATTTTAGTAATGTGTATTATTTCAGCTGATACCCCAATACATTGATGGCCATGTGGTTTACAGTCGGCAACAGTCGACTGATCATTTGTGTACCCATAGCTCAAACTAGGTGCACTAATGACCAGATTAAATGTTAGCGACTGTAGGCTCTTCGTTCGACGAACGAAATGGCAACACTCGACTGATCATTTGTGTACCCATAGCTCAAACTAGGTGCATTAATGATCAGATAAAGTTAGCGACTAGGCTCTTCGTTCGACGAACGAAATGGCAACACTTGACTGATCATTTGTGTACCCATAGCTCAAACTAGGTGCACTAATGACCAGATTAAATGTTATCGACTGTAGGCTCTTCGTTCGACGAACGAAATGGCAACACTAATTGATCATTTGTGTACCCATAGCTCAAACTAGGTGCACTTATGACCAGATTAAATGTTAGCGACTGTAGGCTCTTCGTTCGACGAACGTAATGGCAACACTCGACTGATCATTTGTGTACCTAGCTCAAAGTAGATGCACTTATGACCAGATAAATGTTAGCGACTGTAGGCTCTTCATTCGACGAACGAAATGGTGATACTCGACTGATCATTTGTTTACCAATAGCTCAAACTAGGTGCACTAATGATCAGGTAAAGTTAGCGACTGTAGGCTCTTCGTTCGACGAACGAAATGGCAACACTCGACTGATCATTTGTGTACCCATAGCTCAAACTAGGTGCATTAATGATCAGATAAAGTTAGCGACTAGGCTCTTCGTTCGACGAACGAAATGGCAACACTAGACTGATCATTTGTGTACCCATAGCTCAAACTAGGTGCACTAATGACTAGATTAAATGTTAGCGACTGTAGGCTCTTTGTTCGACGAACGAAATGGCAACACTTGACTGATCATTTGTGTACCCATAGCTCAAACTAGGTGCACTAATGACCAGATTAAATGTTAGCGACTGTAGGCTCTTTGTTCGACGAACGAAATGGCAACACTCGACTGATCATTTGTGTACCCATAGCTCAAACTAGGTGCACTAATGATCAGATAAAGTTAGCGACTAGGCTCTTCGTTCGACGAACGAAATGGCAACACTTGACTGATCATTTGTGTACCCATAGCTCAAACTAGGTGAACTAATGACCAGATTAAATGTTAGCGACTGTAGGCTCTTCGTTCGACGAACGAAATGGCAACACTCGACTGATCATTTGTGTACCCATAGCTCAAACTAGGTGCACTAATGATCAGATAAAGTTAGCGACTAGGCTCTTCGTTCGACGAACGAAATGGCAACACTTGACTGATCATTTGTGTACCCATAGCTCAAACTAGGTGCACTATTGACCAGATTAAATGTTAGCGACTGTGACTGATCATTTGTGTACCTAGCTCAAAGTAGATGCACTTATGACCAGATAAATGTTAGCGACTGTAGGCTCTTCATTCGACGAACGAAATGGTGATACTCGACTGATCATTTGTTTACCAATAGCTCAAACTAGGTGCACTAATGATCAGATAAAGTTAGAGACTAGGCTCTTCGTTCGACGAACGTAATGGCAACACTTGACTGATCATTTGTGTACCCATAGCTCAAACTAGGTGCACTAATGACCAGATTAAATGTTAGCGAATGTAGGCTCTTCGTTCGACGAACAAAATGGCAATGGTGTACCGTAATACATTTGAATTTTGTTGATGTATAATTGTAGATGACAGACTAATCAATCAGAAGGTCGTAGCTGTACTTGCGTGTTGAGCTGGTGTGATCTCGGTAGAATAAACGATGGCTCGTAGTCTCCTAGAAATATGCGTGGCCATTTTATGTTTTATGATTTCATACCAAAACTACATTAAACACTGACTGGACTGAGTTTTTGCGAGTATGTGATTTTACAAGCTTTTCTTTAGTTTCACCTGTCCCGATGTTTTTCTGTAATCAATCTTGCAAGTTTTTGATCCACACAAATTTCGCATGCATGTGTAAGGGTGCGACCACACCGCCGCGTATACGCAGTGACGTGTCGTATGCGTCACGTTTTGTCACCGTTTCTTCATACATTTTGTTGCGATTCCGTAACGTCACCGTTTTTTAAGCGGCGGTGTGATCGCACCCTAATTCAGATGACAATACAATAATCTGGATTTGGAATACTGGTGGCCCAGCCAGGAACGTCTCCGCAGGTTGTAAGTATTTTGTCTTTTCACTAGACTTGCTTGGGTAACAATTAAAAGTATACTTAGGTAATGAATATACGTAGAACATGCTACTCGACACTACCACCTTGCGGTATTCAGATGGACTGAAATGAATAATGTAAATTCATTCCCTGCATTGTTACAGACAATTAAGCGTGTCCGTGAAACCCTCTGCCCGAGCAATGGGGAAAGTTCCCACTCCAACGGCGATGGTCCTTCCTCGGCGCCAGCCAAGCCCAAACCGGCTGCCTCCGACATATCCCATCTCATCAAACGGAAGAGGAAGTCTAGTGAAGGGGACGCGGAAGCTTCTGCAGCGAAAAGGGTCAACACGTGAATTTAGTCTATTAATGTTAATGTGTAGTCGCCATCAGTTGTATCGGGGCGAGCAAGGTGCTTTATCATTGGCATTGTCTATACTTAATTTAATTTAGAATAAGAAACCACGACAACATAATATTGCGGCTCGTGAACTGTACTCTCTTTACAATTTGTACTAGAGTAATAATTAACGACACGCAAATAAATTGCCATTAAAACAATTTTATTTTGCGGCTCCCAGACTATTGTACTACCAGACTATTTGCTAAGTAAGAAATAGTTGACCAGACGCAATATAATATTACTTATTGTGGTTTGGTTTCTCATTCTAAATTAAATGAAGTATAGGCATGCGGTCTCTGTTACATTGCAGCTCTGATGTTCCATCTTAGGTCCCTTGGTTGCAGCGTAAAAAACCAAATAGTGAGCTACCCCGACTGATAGGCTACTACGCAGCGAGTTTGCAGGCTCTAGTTCGTCCGCCTCCAATGTACGCCGGGACCCCTGATTTTATTGGCTGACTGCCAATAAAATCAGGGGTCCCGGCACGAGATAAATTAAATAAGTGTGCCTACTATTACAAATTCTTACATTATGCCTTGGCGCTTTAACGACAGTCCTGGATTTACACATTTGCCGTCCCAAAGCTATTCAATTTTTGCCACCCCACTCGTGTCCGCAGCCTTAGGTACTTTTTTTTCTGTAATTTTTTATTTGCGCCAATTTTGCCGCACCCCCTAATTTTGCCGCCCTAAGCTTCAGCATTTTTTTAGCCTCTAGTGTAAATCCGGCCCTGTTTAACAACTTTCATAATCAAAAGATTGGCGGCAAATTGTGTAATTAAATGGATAACCACTGGTATTGTTTCAGCCAAGATAACCTCTAGGAATGCTGGAGCTACAATGTAGAAGATGCTACACTACAGTGTGTGTTCCTTACAATATACTAACATACAGTATGCACCTTTGTTGGCTTCAATATATCTGATGTGATGAAGACTTTATTTGACACACCTAATGAATGTCCTTAATAAAGACGGACAGTGTACACAGTGATTCAGCAAATGTCAATGTATGGGAGTTGATCTGAAGAGTCCAAGAGAAAAACGATAAATTTATGAAAAAAATATTTTGGCATTTATTCTCGTAATTGTCGTACCTACGAATACTACCTATACTTACGAATTGTTTTACTTCAAAAATCATAGATCTTTTAAAGCTGTAAAGTGATTCTTCGTTCGTTATCCCCATGGACTCTTCACATGTTATATACGTGTGTGCGAGTAAAATGTATGTAATAAAACACATTAATACCAATGTTAAGAATAATATAATACGACATCGACATAATATCCTACATGCCTTATTATTATTAGCCTTGGTGTAAAAAGACCGTATGGTACGCGTTAAATTGGCGGTACATGAAGGAAATGGAGCTAATGTCGAAATAATAGTTTTCTATGTTTAAGTTAAATATTTTATGATCATTAAAATGGACCTCCGCAAAGTAACGCCTGATTCAATAAAATAGAACACGCAAAAAGAAAGGTATTGTGAAATTTGTTAAGAAACTAAAACAAAAACAAAAGAAAGCCCACCCGTCTTGTTCGCACAATATTAATGAAAATGTAACTATCTACTTAAAGGTGTGACCACACCGCCGCTTAAAAACGGTGACGTCACGGAATCGTCACTGCGTGTACGCGGCGGTGTGGTCGGACCTTAATATTATGAAATGTAAAGACTAAACTGTGTTGGCAGTTCTAGGACCAAAAACTTCAGCGATACGTCTGAATCTTCTTTCATAAAGGTATTACGTTCCTTAATTTTCCTTGTATTCTGAAAGTTCCTTTAGCAAGACACAGACATAAATGCTCTAACTCTACTCGGTGCAAAGAAACCGGGCCATTTTTCATACAACTTTCTATGGGAAGTGGCCCGGTTTCTTTGCACCCGAGTTTAGTTAGTAACCAAGGTCCTCTCAGAAGTATAGAGGATTCTTTCCTTAGTGTGTGTCGGGCTTGGTAACTATGTGAACAAGGGAGTTGGGTTGTCATTGATACAGATGGTAACGATTACGCCATCGATGTGGAACGCAGATGTTATTTTGTTTATCCATAAATTGTAACGCTAACTTTTCGAACACTGTCAAACAATGTATGACATTTGTAAAGAAATAATAACTGAAATTTGGATATTTTATCAAAATTTGATTACGCAATAAAACTACCCCAATAATAGTGTAATAGTTACCCCACCCTACCTAAAGTGGGAAAAGGAAAAGAAGAAGAAGAAGGAGCATAGGACATAATTCTGTGTTACACTTTGTTATTAATACTTAGCGACGTTCAGTCATCACAACATTGTTAAGAAACGTATTGTAATTAGTAGGATAAAGGTGGACTAACCTATATACAGTCAGCGTCAAATAGTTCGTGACACCCAAAGTGGCCA
This sequence comes from Pandemis heparana, assembly GCA_963854515.1. Classification (NCBI taxonomy): domain Eukaryota; kingdom Metazoa; phylum Arthropoda; class Insecta; order Lepidoptera; family Tortricidae; genus Pandemis; species Pandemis heparana. The sequence continues at coordinate 5,795,216 of OY978013.1, read as the reverse complement.
AATAGTTCTCAACACGTCTATTGTTACAGTTGTAATAAGGTCGTGTTGCTAACCTTTTGGCTACTTTGGGTGTCACGAACTATTTGACGCTGACTGTACAGTTAATATCAAATTTATTAGGAAAAAAATATTTAAACATTAATTTGTTATCCACTTCCGGCTTACACTGTAATTTTCTCCATGCTTATAAAGTTAGAATATTTGAATTCTGGTCCACGATAAAACCTTAGCAATTATTTTATTGTTCTATTAAAATCCAGTCTACCCCGTCAGGGATAAAGACGTGACTTTTTTTTTTTTTTTTTATGTGAATAGGAAGGCAAACGAGCAAGTGGGTCACCTGATGGTAAGCGAGCACCACTGCCCATAGACACCCGCAACCCCGGAGGGATTGCAGATGCGTTGCCAACCTAGAGGACTTAGATGAAATGCCTTTTGTGCCCGTAATGTGTATGTATAATAATTAATAATGCTTTCGAATGATGTCAGTGTCACTACGACAAGGTTCTGCGATGGCCAAGGAATCAAATTGGTGCACTACCTTTTTTGCTTATGTGGTGATAAGTAGTCATTGTATCATAATGTTATCTCTCAAATCATAAATATAACTCTACAGCAATTTATATCATCTCAACAGAACCATAAAATCTAAAATAAGATTTAAATCATAATCAACACGTCAGCATAATGTTGTAGTACTATATTATATTGTATCCATTAAAAAATGAATGTGGAAACCTATTAATTTAGTTAAAAGTAGATAAAATTATTTCGATTTATATGATAACTTGATAACTAAGAAAATGTCTATGAGTTTCGTTAAAATATATTCTAAAATTTAGACTGATTCGATAATTAAGGATAACGAACCTTACGGATTTTTCACGGGATTTTTCAATAGATAAGTAATTTAACGGAACTTGCGTGAATTTGCCTTTTTCTGTCATAATCTGTAACTGTATCAGGGGGACAACTCCGAAATCCGATTTTCGAAGTTCGTATCACACCGTCCCTCTCACTCTCAAATTATTAAATATTAGTGAGAGCGGAACGGCACGAAACGAACTTCGAAAATCGGATTTCGGAGTATAAGGCCAGATCTGTTCATAGCCGAAACTGGTAAATTCCAAGTTCGTATCATACCGTTCCTCACACTCTTCTTTTAATTACTATTAGCGTGAGCAGAACGGTAGGAAACGAACTTCGAATTTAAACTTCGGGGTATAAATAAAGTCAGGTTCCGTAAAACTACCCAACTATTAGTCCAGTACTAGTACTATAACGAGGTCCATAACCTCAAGACGACTAAGTATCCATACCAATATTCTTTTTTTGTCTTAAGTTTTTTCTTCCCGTAATGAACATATAACTTCCATTCCATTGAACTTCCTCGTTCTAATAAAAACGAAAATTATTTGAGTCGTCAGATCTGGACCATAGTTGGGAGCTCTTGGACTATACTTGTGTAATTTTACGGGGTACGTATTAAAATCCATAAAGTTTAAAATGTATAATGGGTTCAAATACATACCTAATGGTTCAAAATATATAATGCGATTTTTTCAGTAAATTGCGAATCAACAGAATTGTTATGAACTAAACCTGACCTAACCTAAACCAATCTATAAATTACGCTATAAAAAAATTCATTATACCTATTATTTCACAGAAATTGGCATTATACATTTTGAACTATAATGCATTTTAACCCATTATAAATTTTTAACTTTATATATTCTGATCCGCTCCCAGTTTTACGGTTCTAACTTTGTCATTGTTTTTGTCAACACCTGTGCGTCAATTGCTCCGATTAATTCTATTTAGAATTAGCAACTTGTCGAGGTCTCTTATTTTCTCATTATCGGTTAAATACTATCTTAGTTCAAGCCGTTGCACTTTTTTATTCTGTTAAAAATTATAAAGACTTCTTCCAGAGATAAGTCTGGTGTTTAATGTAAAAGTTACAGACATACAGCAATGGAAATGGCCGACGGTTGTTGGGAAAATTAAGGAGTAATGCAACGTCGGAATTGGAATGCTTTGTCTCTTTTTTCTGATGGCGTTTATTGTTTTTAAAGGGAGATTGTTTTGTTAAAATAACTTAGGATTTAATTTTAAGATTTACTAGTTGCAATTTCATGTTGTAAACTAAGTTAAGATCAGTTTTAATAAAATTAGTGACTTTAATAGTTTCTTGGTTTAAATTTTGACCTTTTATAACATTAATCCTAATGAACAAACACATTTTAACACACCTTACTAATAGTATGAACATTACGGCTATTCTTGTGTTCTTAAATACTACCCCGAGCACTAGACAAATAATATTTTTCTGACACTATCTGGCGTATCTGACGTTCGCAAAAGTAAAGCTAAGCTAAAGTAAGTAAATGCTTTATTGTACAAAAATAAAGAAACCGACATAATTGACAAAAAAGATATTATATATGTACAAACAAAGGCAATTTTATCTCTATCTTTGAGAAGATGAGAAGAGCATAAAACTAGGAACCGACAAAGAGTGTTTAAAATCACAAACTGACAGCTACAATACAGTGTACATCAAATCATTATCGTAAAAGTAGTACCTACAAATTTCTGTCTTAAACTTTAACAACCGCTTTCCCAATATTTTCACCAGATAACATACCCACAAAGGCATCGCACATTTTATCGAAACCTTCAGTTATATGTTCTCTGGTCTTCAGCTGACCTGATTTGACCCAGTCTACCAAATCAGCAAAAGCTTCGCCCCACCGGGATCTCCACCGATATACAATGAATCCTTCCACTTTTAGTTCTTTGAATACTATGCTCGGTTGGAGTATTGATGCCTTGGGCACCATTGTTGGTTTTTCGTTGTACGAGCTGATGCTTCCGCAGACTGCGACTCTTCCGTATGTATTCATTTGAGACATGATTTGGGAGCTCATTTCTCCACCAACGTTGTCAAAGTAGCAGTCCACCCCTTGCGGTGCTGCTTCCTTGAGAGCTTGAAGCACATCTATAGTTTTGTAGTTAAAGGCTTTATCGAAACCTAACTCCTTCTCTAACCATTCCACTTTATCGTCCGAGCCAGCGAAGCCGATGACTTTGCATCCTTTTATCTTGGCGATCTGCCCCACGAGCGAGCCTACCGCCCCAGCGGCGCCCGTCACCACGACTGTCTCACCTGCTTTAGGCTGGCAGATTTCCAGGAAACCAAAGTATGCTGTCACCCCAGGCATTCCAATGGCACCGATGGCAAGAGAATTCGGCAAACCTTTCAAATCAGGAAGCGGGTAAACTATATCCCTTATTGTTGGAACAACGCTCGGGTTTATGATACTGTGGGTGCACCAGCCTTTATGGGAGACGATCCTTGTACCTTCTGGGTATTGTGAGTCTTTTGATTCTAATACCACTCCAAGTTGAAACCCGAATTGGTCGCACGGAATTTCGGAATTTTTGTTATAGGCTCGCATGTAAGGGTCCACGCTGATCCACTCCGTTTTCACGAGAATCTCTCCATCACTGATAGGAGGAAGCTCAGATTCTACTATTTTGAAGTCATCTCGTTTCGGTAAACCTTCGAAGTATTTTTTTACGACGTATTTCCTTTGCTTTACCATGTTGAACGCTTGTCGCTACTCTCGAACTTCCACTAACGCCTTATCAGTGGCGAAATATTTTTTATATGTTTTCTGAAGGTTATCTCATATTTTTATTTTAATGATATGTTGGGGAGTGTTGGGGACATTGGATCACGGTGAACAGTGGATTAAGCGACGTTTGGCGTTATCTGTACTTACATATAATCTCAAACAAACTTGAGCCGAGTAAGTAAGTACCTATTACACGTGAGCTTGAGCTCATTATGTAAAGGGATGACGCACTGTGATTGGCCAGCAGCCATTTTTTTTATTTTTTACATTACTTAATTATTTGAAAGTTATACTAATAAGTTACTGTGTGGTTTCTTTGTTATACTTAGTTATATATTTATTTTGTCTGTTTGTTTAACTTTTTATTGGTTATTTCTGAGTCAGATCAAAAAGTCGGGTAAAAAAACCGGACAGGTAAAAAACCCAAGAGGACCCGATGTTTGGCCTCGTAAGCCAGAAAAAGTTTGTTAATTGATTTCTTCTTTCTCAGCAGCAGTCAGGCTGACTTAAAATTCCTTGAATGGGTGTACTGTACTGGTGCACAAAAAAAATATTGAAAACAATTTTTATCGTAAAAAAATCGAAGTGATTTATTGTGCCCCAGGCCCAGGCCCGTATCCATAGCAATTATTGTATCGCAAAACAGTGGACCACTTCCCACTTATTTAAACTAGCGACCCGCCCCGGCTTCGGACTGGTGCAATCAGTGTTTCTCTACTATATTATGCATGCATGCATTATACATATAAACCTTTCTCTTGAATCACTCTATCTATTAAAAAACCGGTCAAGTGCGAGTCGGACTCGCGCACTGAGGGTTCCGTACAAATTCGCTAAGTTATTATAATATCCAGTGTTAGCAGAGCCCTGCTTTTAAGCAAAATGTAGGCAGTATGAGGTCACTTTATATTGGTTACTTATATAAATAAATACTAAACAAATATTAAATAAATAAATAAAACTACTTACTAGATCTCGTTCAAACCAATTTTGGGTGGAAGTTATATTTTTTTTTTAGTTTTGTCATTCTCTTATTTTAGAAGTTACAGGGGGGGGGACACATTTTATCACTTTGGAAGTGACTCTCGTAGGAACCTCAATATTATTTTTGAAGACCTTATCCATAGATACCACACACGTATGGATTTGATGAAAAAATAAATAAATTCGGTTTCAGTTCTAAGTATGGGGAACCCCCAAAATTTATTGTTTTTATTTTTATTTTTGTGTGAAAATCTTAATGCGGTTCACAGAATACATCTACTTACCAAGTTTCAACAGTAGGTATAGCTCTTATAGTTTCGGAGAAAAGTGGCTGTGACATACGGACGGACAGACAGACAGACATGACGAATCTATAAGGGTTCCGTTTTTCGCCATTTGGCTACGGAACCCTAAAAAAACCGCATCAAAATCCGTTGCGTAGTTTTAAAGATCTAAGCATACATAGGGACAGACAGACAGCCGAAAGCGACTTTGTTTTATACTATGTAGTGATGAAGCATAGTGTGCTCTAATGTATATTACTTTACTTACACTTTCCAGAGTTTTTTATTTTTGCATAAATTAGAAAAACTAATGAAAAATATTATATTCCCTGATTTATGCACCGCTCAACAAAAAGTGTTTCGCTGTCCCTGTCCCCACTCTCCCCTATATAAAATGTTGACAAAGTGCTGGCGATGAGCAAATATCGAATATTTATGCCAGTCATAGTCATATCATATGCAGTAGGATTCAGTCTGAGTCACTTGTTATGTTTGGTATCTTAATGGTTCTGTTTTATCAGTATTATGTAGGGTCCCACAACAAAGAGGAGAAAACCGATGAAAGGGGAACTAGGTAGGTAGAAGTTTCTGTACAAAATTATTACATTATTCAAACATTTAACAGCACCCCCTTTTAAGTGCTTTCTACACTTTGTTTTACATAAAATCGCATAAGCCCCCGTCCTAGATTTATAAATAGGCCGTATAGGCCGCGGCCTAGGGGCGGCAGCGTCCTAGGGGCGGCAGATTTCAGAGGACGGTCACCTTACTCGATTTCAGACGATAAATGTCAATCACGTTCACTGGTTTTATCATGGACGGCGGAAAATAGTGGCCTACACATAAAAAATATAAATCCGGCACTGATAAGCCCACATATTGCGTAGAAACGTAGATAATAAGTGAGCTCTGTGTATTAGTCAATTATTTATTGATAATAGGTACCTTATGCTTAAACTAAAGTTTCACAACTGCTTTCCCGGAATTTTCACCAGCCAACATGCCCACAAAAGCATCAAATACTTTGTCGAAACCTTCAGTTACGTGTTCTCTGGTCTTCAGCTGGCCTGATTTTATCCACTTCACCAGATCAGCAAAAGCCTCGAACCATCGGCCAGCCCATCGTGACACAACGAAACCTTCCACTTTTAGTTCTTTTCCAACGATGATCGGCTGAAGTATTGATGCCTTAGGCAACTCTGCGGGGTTTTCGTTGTTGTACGAGCTGATGCATCCGCAGATGGAGACTCTTCCATACGTATTCATTTGAGACATGATTTGAGAGCTCATTTCTCCACCAACGTTGTCAAAGTAGCAGTCCACCCCTTGCGGTGCCGCTTCCTTGACAGCTTGAAGTACATCTATAGTTTTGTAGTTAAAGGCTTTATCGAAACCTAACTCCTTCTCTAACCATTCCACTTTATCGTCCGAGCCAGCGAAGCCGATGACTTTGCATCCTTTGATTTTGGCGATCTGTCCCACGAGCGAGCCCACCGCCCCAGCGGCGCCCGTCACCACGACTGTCTCACCTGATTTAGGCTGGCAGATTTCCAGGAAACCGAAGTATGCAGTCGCTCCAGGCATTCCAATAGCGCCGACGCCAAGAGAGTTTGGCAAGCCTTTAAAATCGGGGAGTGCATACACCATATCATTCTGGGTAGCACCAGCACTTGGATTTATGATGCTGTGGTCGCACCAGCCCTTGTTAGAGACGATTCTTGAGCCTATCGGGTATTTGGGATTTTTTGATTCTAGTACCTGTCCCACTTGAAACCCGAGTTGGTCGTAAGGAGGTTGGTTCCGGGTGTTGTAGGCTCTCTGGTAAGGGTCTACACTAATCCATTCTGTTTTGACAAGGATCTCTCCATTACTGATAGAAGGAAGCTCTGTTTCGACTACTTCAAAGTCGTCTCGTTTCGGTAGACCTTGGAAATATTTTTTGACGACGTATTTTCTTTGCTTTACCATGTTGTACTCTCGTTGGTGATTGTTGCTGATACGAAATGCAACTGTCGTCCTATCAGTAGTGGGCCGGTTTAAGTACTCATGTGTGTCTAAACCATGATAACACTTTGAGGTAGAACTACGAAGTACAGTGATTCAGTATGATTGGTACACAAGGTTTATCGAATACTTATCTACATGTATAGAAATTTGGTTCTACAGCAGATGTGTATTTTTATGACTTTGTTTGGGAACTGACACATTATTTTAGGACCTCAGTAAAGCTCTACAGACATAAGAAATAATAATAATAAGTCATGCTCTAGCAGAGACATCTTACCTTCAGAGTTTCATTCATATAGCTCCTATAGTTTTCGAGTAAGATAACTGACATAATGAACTGTTATATAGAGACAGATAGACAAGATGGAAGTGTTAGTCTTCCGTTTTGGGTATATCTACAGAAACTTATAAATCTAAGCTATATGACGGCTTTTACGTAGGAGAAAATTTAATGACACACATACATACATAAATCACGTAGGTATTTATCCCTTACGAGACAGAGCCTTTTATTATTATTATAGCCTTTTTATTCCGAATTCGCTACAATTTCAGTAAGTACCTACATGTTCTTGTTGTCGCGTAATTCGGCGTGCCTCATGGCATAGGCCTCCTCCGTGTATTGGAGGGTTTGGGCTATAGTTCCCACGCGCGCGTTTTATTATGGTGTGGAAAATGCGCCTTATGCATCCGCCCAGTACGGGGTTACCGGGGGTAGTTATGTGGGGCTCTCCCGCGACGTCAGGCATACCCACTAAAAACCACACGGATTCCCTATTCGGTTGTATGTGAGGCGTTACGGGAGCACTCGGTGCCACGACCACCGCGGGATGGGGTTCCCTCTTCGCGGCACCTGTGCAATGCAGGTTTGGGAATTCCCACCCTCCCGCGCTGGTGCCACCTGGATTTTTTTATAGAGGTTGTCTCCTCTTTGCCCTCGTCTAAGCGTTACCTATGGAGGACGACGCGACAACAAATGAGATTTCGAAAGGGCAAAACTAGTATTAAAAGAATTGGGATCATAATAATTGATATTATGTTTATCAGGTTACGTTTTAGTTCTAGTTTATATAGTACTAGCTGTTGCCAGCGACTTCGTCTGCAAAGAATTCGTTTATCGCTATCCCGCGGGAACTACGCAATTTTCCGGGATAAAAAGTAGCCTATGTGCTATTCCAGACTTTTCTATATCTATGTGCCGAATTTCATCGAGATCCGTTGGGCCGTTCTGGAGTGATTGAGTAACAAACAAACAAACATCCATCCATCCATCCATCCATCTATCCATCCATCCATACTTTCGCATTTATAATATTAGTTAGATTAGATGGTATGAAAACTTAATATTATTTAAGGCTTTCTTATTTATTACATACATACATACATACATATCGTCACGCCTCTTTCCCACAGGGGTAGGCAGAGACTACTTTGTTCCACTTGCTACGATCCTGACATACCTCTTTCGCTTCGTCCACATTCATCAATCTCTTCATACATGCTCGTCGGTTTCGGGTACTCTACACACACACAGATTTATACGGCGAGTGTGAATGGGTGCGTTGGGAGGGGAAGGCCTAGGCGGACGTTCCATGATCAAATTAGGGACGTTTTGGAAAAAGGCCAGTAGGCTTATTGTCTAACTCGCTCGCAATCGCCATCGTGTTCATTTTGACAGTTCATGTATGGGCTGACAATTGGCATCGGAATCAGCTAGCTGTCACTTTCATACAAGAACTGTCAAAATGAACACGATGGCGATTGCGAGCGAGTTAGACAATAAGCTTACAGGTCTTATTTATTATCAAGGTTTATTCAAAAACTTACGGATTCATGTACTCTGCCGGAATAGTGTACTCTTACCTTAAATACCTTCGTTGATCGATACGTAGTTAGATGACAATATGACTAAATAGGTTTTTAACACGTGTGGAGATACGTTGATAAAAACTATGTTAACTGATAAGAATATAATTCCGCGGACCAGTATTTTAAGTCCATTTTTCTACCCCTGTACTGTACTTATCATCTGTAATTTATGTAACCACTATAAGAACACTCATAATAAGACTGGATAAGTCTTTAATTTTCTATTCCCTCGAAAAGCACTTGTATTTATATTGCTCTTAAAGTGCTCCATCGTTTCGTTAATTTGCCACCCATAAACTGCTGCAAGCTAGATCTAGGTGAAACTTTTAATTACTGCCAATGAGTTTTCTTTCAGTTTGTCCATTCGGACAGGCTAAGGTCAAAAATCATTCAGTCGTTCTGGACAAAATACGGTGTCAGGTACCTACCTACTTATTATTAATATTATTAGAAAGCAAACAAGATAAAATAAATGTAGTACATAATATAAGGGTCGATTTTTTAATCATCAGATAGGACCTATTCGACGAACAACTCTATGGCACTTGTCCCACCGCCGGCAAGCGTTTTTTAGTACCTATGGAAATTTTGTCGCTTTTGTCGACGGGCGACAAAAGTTCCATATTAAAAATCACTCGCTTCTCGCTACTCGCCGGCGGTGGGACAAGCACAAGTGCCTAAGGGTAGGTATCTGTTAGTTGTGCTTATCTGAGGATTGAAAAGTCGGCCCTAAGTAGAATATTTCAATTTGACAATTAATGTTTAGTATCCAAGATGGCAGACATAATTTGGTACTTACATGAAACGAAAATGGTGATGGGTGTCGTTTTCGAGTACTAGGTAATTTGGTGGCTCTCACTAATTTGGGTTATTTTTTGGATCCAAGATGGTGGCCCTGCGCACGAGTTTTGCTTTTTTTTTAATCCAAGATGGCGGATGACATTTTGACACTTGACACAAAAATGGTGATTGGTGTCATTTTCGGGTAATTTGGTGGCTCTGAGCCTGAATTTGGCATTATTTATGCTTTATTTAACTGTACATGGGCCCAGGTCCAACGGTGAACACCTTTCAGCTGCTGATGACGATGATGGTGATTATTTTAAATCGTAGAAAAAGTATAGGTATGCATCGTTGCATAAGTAAGTCAAAATGAATATCTTGGGACAATGCTTGTAATATGGGTACTAGACAACGGATAAACATACTTATATAGATAAATCATCATCATCATGTCAGCCGAAAGACGTCCACTGCTGGACATAGGCCTCCCCCAAGGCTCTCCACTCGGACCGGTCCTGTGCCTTCCGCATCCACCGCGATCCCGCGATCCTGATCAGGTCGTCGCTCCATCTTGTTGGAGGCTTACCAACAGCTCGTCTTCCGGTCCGCGGACACCATTCGATATAGCTGTAGATAAATATAAACACTTAAATACATATTAAACATCCAAGACACTGCGGAGTTTCCCAAACGCTGCCCATCCGAGTAGGATTCGACGACTGACCTCTTTCTCGTAATCGGACCTACCTAATTGGATGCTTTGTCCTGGGTATTATACATATGCGTCAATAACTTCAAGAACCGAATTCTCAACCAAAACAGGGGTAGGTAGACACCACAATGGACATTCGACATGACCTTCGTCTTGTCCATGTTCATTTTTAGGCCTATCCGTTGGGAAAGTCGGTTGAGGCCTTCGAGCATTGTGCTGAGTTCTTCCATCGACTTTGCCATGACCACGATATCGTCAGCAAACTGAAGGTGAGTGATGTATCCGCCATATTATTATAACGTTTGTAAATAGAGTCTGGCCAACGAAAATTCGAGACTGGAATCACGCGGAGAATTTAAAATTTGTGTGCGCAAGTACTTCATTGATACATTTATATATTTTACATGATCGGTATTATTATTAGAACAGTATTATGAATGAACAGTAATTGCGCACAAATATTAAAGATCACCAAGATATATATATTTTTTAATTTGCTGCCGTGATGCGCAATTACATTTCTAACTTTCGCTAACCAGACTAGCCGTAGAATGAGAATGCTAAAGACTACCGAGTACCTAAAAAAGACTAGCCTAATGCTAGCCTTTCATTATTTTTTATTTCGTAGGTACTCTTATATTTTTTAATAAGGCATTAGCAAGACACATACATACATAGGTACACAAACCACGTCTTTATCCCTTACGGGGTAGACTGAGCTTAAGGTGACAAGACCTACAGGCCACGTTTAAAAGATTAGAAATAGTGATGGGTTGCTATAAAAAAAAAACATGATTCATATGATTTGCGCCCAATAGCCACTCCACTTCACTATTATTCATCTATCAACAAAAAAATTGACGTCACATTTTGTCAGTGTGTCATTTCATTAACGTCATTAAGCACTTTCAAATCATTTAGTGTCAAATAAACTGAAAAATTATTCTGTAATCTATCTACCATATTTATAGCCATGGCTAACGGAGATATGCAAAGGGGATTCAACAAGCACATGACGTTTGCAAAGTACAGGGTACCCTTAGTGGGGGCCCTTGTGGACTACATGGACTCTAGCATCGAGTACCTGTGGAAACGGACCTTTGATAGAGCTGAGAAACTTCACATGAAGTCCTCAAGAACGAGGGTGTCGGCGACATTTTCAGCGATCTTATGTCTGATGCTCGGTTTCATAGCAAATGTCAAGTTGGAAGTGGTAACCTTTGACGAGCAACCGCTCCCCAACGATTTACATTTCGTGTTGATGAGTAAAGACGACAACATCTATATTGACGATATCGATGTCTCGCGTAAGTATTTGTTTATCAGGTAATAGATTGATGAAATACGGTCACGTGCTTCAAAGATGGAACCTGATAGCTTATTACGTAACTCGCTCGCAATCGCCATCGTGTTCATTTTGACAGTTCTTGTATGAATGTGACAACTAGCTGATTCCGATGCCAATTGTCAGCCCATACGGCCGTTTGTCCACCGCCGCCGTCACCGTCACGTCACCGAGAACGAGATGACGGCGCCGAAGTAGCGGTACAGTATACATTTACTTAAGCCGCGTGTCCACCGCACATCCGTCACCCGAGCGCTGCGGTGGACACGCGGCTTAAGTAAATAGAAAGAAAGAAAGAAAGAAGACATTTATTCATTTTGCAAGACACAAATATAAGAGCATGTACACACAATTTTATAGAAAAAAAACAACAATAAAAAAACCAGACATGAAAATTTGATCATCAGCGTTGTGTTGTGTCTTCGCAAAAGTGAAACGGTCGCTGGCTCAGCATTACGCTGAGGTGTTAGACACCTGCAGTAGTGTTGCCCAAATTCAGTCTTGGTCTTGCAGTCTTGGTCTTGTTCTTGCGTTTTTGCAAGACCAAGACCAAGAACAAGACCGCGTATTTTTAGCAAGACCAAGACCAAGACTGACCGTGCAAGACTTGAGCAAGAACAAGACATAGCCTGCAAGACTCTTGCGTCTTGCAGCTAGGACTTAGCGCTATTTCACGGAGTAGTTAGGTGTAACAGTTCGGTGTATAGGTAGGTACGCTTAGGAATTCTATGAGACGCAAAAAACTATATCAAAGAATATGAAAAACTGGACCTATGCGCATTACGACTAATACCATAAACATAGCGAATAAAAAAATATCTATTAAAATCAAACTGAGTGCATGCATAGTTATGTTTTAACCATCGGTACTTTGATAATGCGGCATCAAAGGTTTTGTACTTACTTCTCAAAGAAATTTGCCGCTTTTCGGAAGTACATGGTTATGATACACGCGCCGGCGGCTTCTTTTGAAATCTAAAACAATCGTTGCCGCCGCGCCGAAATCATAACATTTGACACTATTCATGCAAAATAATGCTCTGTTATGGCTATGTTAATTCAAGCTCACAATGTTCCAATTCTAAAACGTTTTTCTAAGATTTAAAGTAAACTTTAATAAATAGTAATAGACTAATAGGTAATTGCAAGACTTGCAAGACTCTTGCTGCAAGACCAAGACCAAGACCAAGACTGGGAGCGCAAGACCAAGACCAAGACCAAGACCAGGTGTATTGGCGCAAGACCAAGACCAAGACTGGCTAAGTCTCGTCTTGTTCTTGCATTTGGGCAACACTAACCTGCAGCACTGATTTTCAGCCAGAACCGTCTGTGACTCAAGAAACGATACACAGTGTAGATTAAATAAATTAATATACTACATAAACCATAAACTTTTAAGTAAGAAGTGAAGTACCTAATAAATAGATAGAACCCGACTTATGTGTAACTAGAAAATACATAAATTTATTAAATAATTTTCAAAAAACGAAGTGTAAACAAAATTGTTCAAAAACAACAAGCTGGCATACCAATGTGCAAAGTGCTGGAGGACTATTTTAAGGATTTTTGGAGCGTCAATAAGTGAACCTTCAGCTTGCGCTTGAAGGTGTAACTACTTGACGCTCCCTGGATTGGGGGAGGAATATCATTCCAGCACTTTGACGCCGCAAACTTGAAACTGCCTCGGAATGCCGCAGTCCGGTGCTTAGGCACGAGAACCATTGCGCTTCTGCGCTCACTCCTCGACCAAACCATCTTGTTAAAGAGGTATGATGGGGTATGAAGAGGTATGATGATAAATGTATGTGCCGCTACTTCGGCGCCGTCATCTCGTTCTCGGTGACGTGACGGTGACGGCGGCGGTGGACAAACGGCCTACATGAACTGTCAAAATGAAGTCGATGGTGATCGCGAGCGAGTTACGTAATAAGCCTGTGGTACCCTTATGCTTTATCGTCTTGCTATAAAGTTGATTTGTCCATTGGAATATTGATTGGAATGCTAACTTAAATTTTATCTTATCACGTGGCCGTATTACGGCGTTCTATCTTCAGATGATGTGGTGATAAACTTTTGCGTTTGAAATGGATAGGTTTGATGATGTTTTTGATAGGTATTCATTTTTATTTTACAGGAGTATTGTGTTGTATCGAAGCTTCCGATTGTCTCGTTCTTCTCATTAGCTGTTTGCTGGTTTGGAACTCATCAAACGTGGTTAGTAATTAACTGTTAAAAATAGCATGAATCAGCGGACTAGATTATAAATAATCAGGGATTCAGCAAAAACGTAAAAAAAAAACTAACTGAGGTAGTAATATATATTATAAGGCCATATCCGTTAAAACTAAACCTTTACTACCGCTTTTCCGGTATTGTCACCAGCCAACATTCCTACAAATGCGTCGTATATGTTGTCAAATCCTTCGGTGACATGCTCTCCGGTTTTCAACTGACCCGATTTTGACCACTTCACTAAATCAGCAAAAGCTTCGCTCCACCGAGAAATCCACCGTGGTACGAGGAATCCTTCTACTTTCAGTTCTTTAAATACCATGTACGGCTGGACTATTGTTGCCTTAGGCAGCGATGTGTCATTATACGAGCTGATGCTTCCACATACAGCGACTCTTCCGTACGAATTCATTACAGACATAATGTCAGAGCTTAACTCTCCACCGACGTTGTCAAAATAACAGTCCACTCCTTGCGGTGCTGCTTCCTTCAGAGCTTTAGCTGTGTCTTTAACAGTTTTATAGTTGAAGGCTTTATCGAAGCCTAACTCTTTCTCCAGCCAAGCCACTTTATCGTCGGATCCTGCAAAGCCGATGACTTTGCAGCCTTTGATCTTGGCGATTTGGCCTACGATCGAGCCAACTGCTCCTGCGGCGCCCGACACCACTACAGTCTCACCTTCTTTAGGCTGGCAGAGTTCAAGCAAACCGAAGTATGCTGTCGCTCCAGGCATGCCGATTGTTCCAATGCCGAGAGAATTCGAAAGACCTTTCATATCAGGGAGTTTGTAAATTTTGTTCATCCCTGTGGCAGCTTCGCTTGCATTGATGATGCTGTGGTCGCACCAGCCCTTGTGAGAGACGATCCTTGAGCCTTCTGGGTATCGGGGGTCTTTCGATTCCAATACAAGCGCAACTTGATACCCGAACTGATCGTACGGGAGAGGGTAGCGACTGTTGTAAGCTCGCTGATATGGATCGACGCTGATCCACTCCGTTTTGACAAGAATCTCTCCATTATTAATAGGAGGAAGCTCAGTTTCTACCACTTCGAAGTCATCTCGCTTCGGGACACCTTGAAAATATTTTTTCACAACGTATTTTCTTTGCTTCACCATGTTGAACGCTTGTCGGAATTCAACTAATGCGGTATCAGTAAAGGAAAGATATAAGTAGTATTGTGTTTGTTAAGCCTAGATAACACTGAGATAAATGGGTACAAAATACAAAGTTTCAAATGAAACAACAAGTACTTACCTCTACTTAGGTTCACAATTTATGTCGACGGGTGAAAGGTTATTTGTATTAAGCGTCATTTTTTGAATTTTACAGGAGAAGCAATCAAAGTTTTAATATTTGGAAAAAAAAAACTTAAAAAAAACTAATGGTTATTTTTCCACAAAAGTGCCAGCAATAGATGTCATTTTGAAAGGTGCATTATGCATTTGAAATTAATTAAAAACAAACTTTTATTTCTGAAAATGAACGTCGCTTCATACAAAGTAGCCCCTTTTTAGAGTCAGGCAAGATGTTTTAACGGCCAACAGGTCCCGCTAGTAGGTTCAGGCAAAATGGTTAAAGTGTATTGGTTGATATTTTTTAGGAGAAAGCTTAATTAATCAAACGTCATGTCACAAGCCGTGACAAAGCAGTGTAATGCAAATCGGTCTATACGCCATATGCATTTAAAAATTGGGGAAGTTCATATTGATTTAAAAGACATGCTTAGTATTACTGTTTACCGTATTAATGTTTACCTATGTTAACAAATAAACGATTATGATTATGATTATGATTATGAGTATTAACGTAATTGTATTAAATCACAAATTTACTATGAATTACTTAGGTGTGGACGGTTGATGCTCTAATATTTAGAGACGGGAGTCAAATATACAAGTGTTTTTATGAATAAAAAAACAAAATAAATTTGAAATAAAAAATGGATGTAAGTACTTTTTAAAACTTAAATGTGTCAACTATAAAATTTTGGTTTGGTTTAGGAACTATGAGATTGTGAATTATTTTAATTTCACCAAACTTACGCATATCAAAGAAACAATTTTCAACATAAAACTGCCGTGAGACCCAATCATAACTACACAAACGGAAAACTCACGTATAGGTGCCGGCACGTAAATCTAGCGCTGACAAGTCACATGGAGGGGATCTGCGAACCCCCGGATACCGTATTTTATACTTCTGCGCATACAAGGTCATCGCTAGACTTACGTGCCGGCACTTATATAAAAGTCGAGTGATGCTCGATTTTTATACTACGTGAGTTATCCGCTTGTGTAATTATGAACAGCAACAATCATAATACTATTCAAATAAACAACTTCCGTACAACAAAACGTTACTAACAAAGTATTTGTCTTTTATTTTCAATCCTTTATTTTATTATAAAGTAAATCTGGCCAACTTTGAACATAAAAGCAACCAACTGTTACAACTCTCGTGCGCCGTCGTCACTTTTCACTTTACGCAGAGCACATTATGTATCTGTTCTCACTATTTGCGAGCGACTGATGCGTCCGCGCGAGGAGCGGAGGTCGGAGATATAAACACGACTCAAACGTAATAACACCGACATACCGTCGATTTGAAGTGTTTGAACCGACAAAGCAAATTTGACTAATACGAGTAGTACATTGTTATGCTTTAAGCTACACAAAGTGTTTTTCAACTAGTTGATTTGTGTATGTTTAAATAACCTAATAAAATATTTCAACGCTTTAAACGACTAAATCGCTACAAAAATGGAGGTCCAAAATGCTCAAGCAACATATTTCTTTGAATTTGACATTGTTCAATAATGGTTCAAGCGATATGTGGTATGAAAATTAGGTGAGAGCAAAATAGTTTATGTGACATGCTTTATTTATTTTAGATGCAAGCATTACATTAAGCATACATTTGTATTAAGCGACATGTCAGTTGATTTTTTGTGGAAAGCTAAATGCTTTAATCGACGTTGCTAGTGAATTACAAATGTAGGAAAAACGTTTTAAACGACTTCACGACAGCTGTTTACGCATACGATACGTAAGCGTTGTGCCACCATCTTAATTATGGGTAGAAATAATCAGTTCACATTTTGTGATTCTAATTGCTGAAATATTTAACATGTTTTAATTTCAAGGTTTTGTTTAATTACTCCCATCCATCCATCCATCCATGGCAGCCCTTAGTTCGTCCGTCTTCGGAAATAGGCCTCCTCTCCCTTTCTCCACGCCTGGCGATCGACAGCCATACGCATCCATCCTCCACCCGCCTGTCGGCAGATATCGTCCTTCCACCTCATTGGTGGTCTTAATTACACCCACTTGCAAAAAAACGGGCATCCATGGTTTTTAGCGTTCCGTACCTCAAAAGGAAAAAACGGAACCCTTATAGGATCACTTTGTTGTCCGTCCGTCCGTCCGTCAGTCAAGACCCTTTTTCTCAGGAACGCGTGGAGGTATCAAGCTGAAATTTATATCAAATACTCAAGTTTACTGCCCCTTGAAGCTGTGAAAAAAATCAAATTTCTAAGCCAACGCAATCAAAAGATACAGCCGTTTATGCCGCAAATTTCCGCAACTCTCAAGGGAATCAAAACCTACAGGGTACTTCCCGTGAACGCAGAATCTTGAAATTTGGTATGAAGGTAGGTCTTATAGCACAGATTAAGGATAATTGCGAAAACCGTAAATATGTATGTATGTCTGTATGTATTGGTGACCAATATAAAGTGACCCCACACTGCGTACATTTGCTTTGGAGCAGGGCTCTGCTTACACTGGTTTATAGATATTTATAGATAATGATACGGAACTCTCGGTGCGCGAGTCCAACTCGCACTTGGCCGGTTTTTGTATTTTATGTGCATAAAAGCTTACTAGAAAGTGCCTAAAAATCTGGAAAACCATAGGTGCCCGATTTTTTTGCAAGAGGACACCCCCTTAATTTTTTTTGTTTTGTTTAAGTCAAATTTCGCGCTGTACCTACCTACCTACCTAGGTATTAATGAACTCTAATTTCACCCATTCCTAAGGTCAGATTGATTTAAAATTTATATGTGTGAAGATTGAATAAAAATTCAAGTACATCTGGCAAAAAAAATTAAACTCATTCGGTTAATTGTTTAAAAAAGGGGGGTCTGGATTTATCTTAATATTTTGGAGATATTTACCTGTATAAAAATAAAATGTCATTTTTGTAACTCCATTCATTTTAATGATACGTTGAAGAAACATTTCTTATTAATTTTGGTAAGAATAATTATTTGTTGTAGGTATATTACTTTGAAAATCTATATTTTTTCCCACACTGTTTCAAGGATTAAATTTTGACAACAGCCTTGCCAGAATTCTCTCCTGCCAACATGCCAATAAATGCGTTGTACAGATTATCAAATCCTTGTGTGACGTGCTCCCTTGGCTTCAACTGACCAGTCTTCAACCATTTGATTATTTCGAGGAACGCTTCCGGCCACCGCTTAGTCCAGCGGCTTACTACAAATCCTTCTACTTTCAGCTGCTTGAAGACTAGAGCTGGCTGCAAAATTGTAGCTTTTGGCAGCTTTGTTATATCGTCGTTGTACGAACTGATGCTTCCACACACAGCGACCCTACCAAAGAGATTCATCTGTAGTAAAATCTGGCTGCTTATCTCTCCACCCACGTTGTCGAAATAGCAGTCCACGCCTTTTGGCGCAGCTTGTTTTAATGCTTGAGCTATATTAGCGGTTTTGTAGTTAATAGCCTTGTCGAAACCTAGTTCTGTCTCTAGCCATTTCACTTTATCGTCCGAGCCAGCGAAGCCGATGACTTTGCATCCTTTTATCTTGGCGATCTGCCCCACGAGCGAGCCCACCGCCCCAGCGGCGCCCGTCACCACGACTGTCTCACCTGCTTTAGGCTGACAAATTTCAAGCAAACCAAAGTACGCCGTTGCTCCCGGCATACCTACGGCACCGACTCCTAATGATGGTGATAAATCTCCCAGATTTGGAAGTTTGTATAATTGCACTGATGGATCGTCTTTCTTGGCAATATCAATTACAAAATAGTTGCACCATCCCTTATGTGTCACTACTCTGGTGCCGACGGGGTAGTCGGATGCTTTGGATTCTTGTATGATGCCTACCTGATAACTAAACTGGTCGTAAGGGACAGGCACTTGCGCATTGTACGCTCTTAAGTACGGATCTACGCTGATCCATTCAGCTTTGACGAGGATCTCTCCATCCTTGAGAGGTGGCAGCTCATGCTCTACTAACTCATAGTCGGTCTTCTTGGGTACTCCTTGGAAGTGGTTCTTGACTACGTACTTCTTCGCTTTCACCATCGCGTCACTGTAATTTGCAAAAAAAAACGAATTATTATTATACTCGGTTTCAATAAGGAAGGGTTGTATGTGACATTAACATTGACAAATCTAGAGGTGAGGCTTCTTTGTGACACCTTTCACATAAAACGATGATCGATTATATCTTAGTACTAATAACAATCGATTCCATAAAAATAACGACTGCATATTAATTTATTACATAAATGCTATTTCGATATAATGATACTCAAGTCAATCTCCTAAGATGTTATAATTATAACTCCTATTTTACGCTTTTTGTTAAGTTGTGTTTTTTCAACAAAATAGGTTGTATAAAATATTATTTAACCTCATAATGTAATTGAAGTTCTAAGGAATCTATTTAGAACGTTATTAATGCTCAGTACCAAGTATTGATTTATACCTAAGTAATTCAATTTAGTATTTATTTTGCTGTCCAAACTTTCGTGAACGCTAACAGTTACATTCTATAGATCTGTCACACAACCCTTCGTTATTGAAACAGACCGTACCTACCTATTGAAATAATTGGCTAGGCAAGGGCTAGGCTAATAAATAGTTGGTTTTGGATACGTGAAAATTTTGAGGGCAGTAGGTAGTGGTTTAAGGTTTAGTACGGAACCCTGTACTGCGTCTGGCCCGACTCGGACTTGGGTGGGTGGTTTTTACGTATCTATTTAGATTATGTGCTTCGCTCTATGTTTATTAATTAATTAATTATGCGGAGCCAACCATTTGGGCGTCGGGCAACAACATTTTTATTAATTCTTTTTTTTTGTTGTTGCCTTACATAACAGTCTTCTTTTTTAATTTTATGAATGGTTTCGGCACGCCCTGCAATTTTAGATGGGGTTACACAAAGACGCAATGAAGATACTTTTATTTGATTTCGATCATACGTTTAGATAGCTACCTATAAATAAATAGCGAGCATTGCAACATTTTAGTGAATAGTTGAAATACATTGTATTAAGGCGTTACTTGAGGTTACGATGCATATAATTATGTACCTACCTACTAATGAAGTAGGTACCCAAACTAAATTACTTACAAACAATTCTATTTTAATTTCTAAACGACACTGAAAATTAGAACACATAGAAAAATCCGAAAAGTAAAGCTATGGCCGGGAATCGAACCCGGGTCCTCGTCATTCCGTGACGCGTGCTATACCCCTACACCACCCAAACAAAATCACACAAATCAAACAAATTCTTTTTTAATGAAATTTGTTACCTATAATTTGCGTTAATGAACACAAAATATTTAGGTACCTTGCTACTCCGCTACTTACGTGCAAGATAACCAAGCTTGTGCGAAATATATATGTTTTGCATGCAAACCCTCCCTCCACTACTGCCACACAAAACGCACATAAACCCCACAAACTTAATTATCCCTAACACCACACAAACACTGACGCGCGTTTCGATCCCTCTACGGGATCATTTTCAAAGTTAAAGAGCACAGAGAGCGAGCGCGAGAGAGAGCGTGGTTATCTTAAACGTAGGTAACTAAGTAGCGGAGTAGCAAGGTAAATATTTTGTGTTCATTATAATTGACCTCCGCAAAGTAACGCCTGATTCAATAAAATGTTTATGTTATTTTCGGAGTAACTTCAAGATCTGTATTCCGTGAAAACGATGTGAAACGATTGTGAAAACAGTAAAAACAAAAACTCACAGCATCTTATCTTATTGATTATTTTATCTTTTGTTCGCGTAGGTAATTTGCGAGCCGGTTTGTTGCTTTGCACAAAGATAATTATCTCAAAAATGCACTAGAAATAAAAAGTAGGTATTTATTTTAGGTACTTACCTATAGATTTATTCTCTTGAAATTAATCTACGTCTGTTTTAAGCAGTTTGAAGTGTAAAAATTGAGCCAACCTGGTATAAAACAGCGATTTGAGACCGTGATCGAATGTTCAATACTTGTAGCGGCGACGAATTTCCGTCTGAGACTGAGCTACCGGTGACTGGTCCGCCGGTCCACAAGTTGGCCCCAAAGTTGGTAACGCCGCTGTTGTGTGTGTGAATTGAGATGTTACCATTGGCCCCAATATTGGCGCCAGCGTCAGCTACCGGTCCTTACAGATCGTTTTTATGTAAATAATATTAAAAAAATCGTTTTGTGCGGCACTGAATTATTATTTAAATACGCAGATGCGACATAACTAATTGTAGTTGATCCAGAATCAATTTAATTTGATTGGTAGTGACAGGCTTGCGACGACATTTTCTGACACGATGGTCCTTCTCCCACGTATTATTAGCCTAGCGTGCATGGTGACTTAGCTAAGGTACTTTTCTATAGGCTGTGACTAATGCAGTACAGTACGTCTGTATAATATAAATCTATTTTACGTAAGTAAGTAGTAGGTACGCATGTCTAATTATTTTGGTAGCTCAATATGACAGTAGGCATGTGAGCACAGATTAAATAATAGTAAATGATGTTGAGTGCGAGCGCTGAAGTGATTCCCATCTTCCAACCTAGCAATCCCACCCAGGTTGGATATTGGGAAATCACAGTGCCATCTTCCAACCTGCCTCGGGTTGGATAGTGGGAACAAAATTTGTTATTATTTTTTCTTCCCATCTTCCAACCTGTACATAAGTACAGTCACAAACAAAAAAAAAACAAAAAAGTTCTTACATAAATATTTATTCCTTTAAAATGTTCCATTACATTTCTTTAAATTAGATACCTATTGATATTAAACTTAAATATCAGTTTTACATTAAAAAAAAAAAAAAAATGAACTAATAACACATCACAATATCCTTTTTTTATAATTCTACTATTTTTCTGGCCATTAACAATGTTCTTTCCTCAAGAGGAAGTGGTAAGTATTATTGTATGGCCTGCGAAATATCATACAACAATGCAGGTAAATGTGAAGAGGTATGATATCACTCTTGAAACAAGAGCTAATTTGCGTGACGATTGGATACTTAGGTTTTTGATTGTGTTAGGAGATAATACATATATAAAAAACAAGCCTACGGTACACGCTATCGCCGGACAAATCTAGATACAGACAAATGTACAAAACTACATAAATATAAACGTATAAACATACCAATTACTTGACTATAATACAATTACTTAAGACTGTACCCTATTCAGTATCTACAGGTTGGAAGATGGGAAGAAAAAAAAAATGTTCCCACTATCCAACCTGAGGCAGGTTGGAAGATGGCACTGTCATTTCCCAATATCCAACCTGGGTGGGATTGCTAGGTTGGAAGATGGGAATCACTCGAGCGCTGCACGTTGAGCCAACGTTTGATCCAACGTTTGGCCAATGTAAGGGTCATTCGAGTCGAATAAACAAACAAGCGTTGATGACTATGCGCTGAGTATGTCCAATAACACATTCATTCAAATTTTTGTCGTAAAAACGTACTGCTTAGGCCCATTTTATGTTGCGTGGAGTAGGATTTAGCACGTTGTATACTTTTAACTAGCGACACAATGACATAACATTTTAAATACTTTGTGTATTTATAGTTTAGGCATAGAATAGATAATAACAGGGTAGAACGGAAGCTCTTTTGACTGCGTCCAAAACGCCTCCATTTATGTACCTACTTCCCCCTTCACGTCGTTACACCCCTCTGTCGTCCAGGCGTATTGCTAGGGTTGCTTACCGTTAAATATTATACTTAAGTACGTCTAAAGATAATATCGCAAAAAAATAAGTTTTTATTTAGTTACTTCGAAATAATTTTATTTTATTCTAGTTTTACAAAATATTAAATTTATAAATCATTAGGTACGTACCTACATGTTATAGATAGGTACTTCTAAATAAGAAGTTATTACGAGTGCCATACCAAATGAAGCCATTTAAGATGATTTAAGTAAGTATTACTTACCGACAAATATAAAATAAAATACATACAGGCTCACGTAAATCTAGTAGTTTAAGTGCCAAACGTGCGTGCGGCGACGCCGGCCGTGGCAGCCTAACTGAGTCGCTCGCTTAACGAGTACTGTAATATCGTGACCTTGAGTCCGGCCGGAGCAGGAGATTCCGTTCTACTATGTTCTTACTTATTCTATGGTTTAGGGTAGACTGGTTTACCGTATCGGTCCAAACGCGTGTATTGGTGTATTAGGCATAGTTATAGTTGCCGGCAAACATCTTGAACATGACCTTGAATGCGCAGAAGTGAATTTAGCGTCTCTTTGGTATAAAATTAATGGTTAAACGAACTTACCTGAAGTGAAGTTTGGCCATAATTATACGAGACGTTACATCCGAAGAGATTTAATATTCACTTGGTAGTACACTCTTCCATGTACTAGGCATCCAGCACAATTTTTAGATAATAAAATAAAAATAAGAAAGTCAAAGAATTCCCGTTCACCATCGCCGCGCCCTCTGACGGCGCGCGCGCCAGTCTTCATTACTTTAGAGGATTGTTTCTACTCTGCAAAACTATGGGGTGAATGGTGAGTATAGAGCTATTCATGTAGGGCAGGGCGGGACCTTAAATCTCTTCGGATGTAACGTCTCGTATAATTATGGCCAAACTTCACTTCAGGTAAGTTCGTTTAACCATTAATTATACTAGCGACGTTACATCCTTTGAGATTTAATATTCACTTGGTAGATGTTTAGCGCTCTTTTTTGCAGAGTTTGGTTAAACTAAAGGAAATAAAACTTTCATTTATACATATTGTTTTAATTCCACTGTATATATATATATAATATGCATTAATTGTGAATCCTATATAAATCGTGATTAAACTATGGACTAGCTTTAGCTAGAAATTAAATCAATTGTTATAGATTGCCTCCGCGAAGGCATTGTCGGCATCCATATCTGTCGTTAGAGGCCTATTGTAAAATTTAGAAAACACTAAGGAATTACCGGACCAACCCGCTGTTTTCTTAATAGTTTCAACGGACAGTCCTTTGCGTTTAGCCGCAGAAGTAGCGGCATGTCGCGTGCTATGAGCGTTAAATACCTCTGTATCTATTCCACTAGAAGACAGCGTATTCTTGATCCAGCGGCTAATCGTGCAAGCGCTAGCGTTGTGGATCGGCTTCTTAGTGGTCAAGAAAAGCCGTTCTGTTCCTGGACTATCTCTTAAAGCCTGAGTCTTCTCTATGTATGCCGACAATGTTTTAGCGGGACAAATTTCCGCTTTATTTGGAAAAAATGGTATAACAAGGCGTGGCATAGCACGCCCAGGAGCAGATGTTTTTATCAAATCATCGATTATCATTATGATATTAGCTTCATTAAAATGAACGTTTGATGATCGAATTAACGTCTGGACTCGTTGTGCAGTTGACAATGCGAGCAGAGTTACGGTTTTACGTGTTAGGAGATCTAAGCTCAAGTCTTCGTTTGGATACAAAGTAGCTAAGTGGTCCAAAACTATGTTAGGATCCCAGGTTGTTTCATATTTTGGGAAACAAGGTTTGATTCTATAGACCCCTTTCAAAAATCTACAGATACAATTGTCTTCGCCGAGTGATTTACCTAAGATTAGGGAAAGGGCTGATCGACAGGTGTTTAAAGTTGAATAACTAGCCCCGCGATGATACATTTCAGTTAGGAAATTTAATACCTGAGACGTGGTCACTGAGAAGCAGTCCAGTTTATTCATTTTACAGAATGACCACCACTTAAGGTAAACGCAATTATATTGTTTAAGTGAACTTGTGGCTAGCGATGACATCATTATATTGATGGTTTGAGGTAAGAGGGACTGCCTGGAGAACGCTTCCCTGATAATACTGTCGCCACCAGGGTAAGCTTCCTCCAAAGTGGGTGGTGCGTTCTGAAAGGCGATAAGAGCAATTCAATGTTAGGTTCCAAGTAAACAGGCTCTGAGCATGACAGTGTAGTCAGTAAAGGGAACCATGGCTGGCTCGGCCAGTAAGGGACGACCATGATGCCAGTTGCTTTGTCCACGACAATTTTATTTAAACACCTTAGTATTAAAGAGAATGGCGGGAACGCGTAAAAGAAGTAGGGGCTCCAGTCTACCGTAAACGCATCAATATTGAACGCGTGAGGGTCTGGTTGCCATGAGATGTATTTACGGCATTTAGTGTTAATGCGAGTGGCAAACATATCTATCTCGGGAAATCCGAAACTATGAGTAACTTTATGGTAAGCATCATATGACAATTCCCATTCCGTGTCAATGTTGGTGCGCCTGGACTCTTGATCAGCCTCCGTATTCTCCTTGGATTTGACATAAGATGCAAAGATAAATAAGTTGCGACTTTCGCACCACTGCCAAATTTCGCGTGTTATATCGTTAAGGTGCACATACTGCACCCCACCCATTCTATTTATATACGAGATTGCCGTCGTATTGTCGATTCTAAGCAAGATTTCCTTGTTTTGCAACTCGCTAGCAAAGCACATAAGACCCATGAACGCCGCTTTAAGCTCTAACAAATTTATATGGCTCTCTTTTTCAACTGCGTTCCAGAAACCGTGAGAGCGTCTTCCGTTGCAATAAATACCCCAGCCAGTAAGCGATGCATCCGAGAATATTTCCAGCGAATATTGGTTTGACCGAATTGGATTCTTGGTAAATATTATGTTTTGTGACCACCAGTTCAAGTCTGGTTTTATTTTTTCTTTTAGCAACATAAATTGGTCATAATCTTCCCCGGAATCCCTCAAAGCAAGGAATTTTTCTCTCTCTAAGCGCTTGGTATAAACCCAACCGTAAGAGACGGCCAGGCAGGCGGAAGTAAGTAACCCAAGGAATGTAGCAAATTCTCTAATTGTAAATTTTTTCTGTTTGGAAATATTCTTGGATTGTTCGTAGATTTTTTGGCGCTTTTTGTAAGGTAACTCTAGGCTCATATCAAGGGTATTTAATTCGAACCCTAAAAAAGTGCATATCTGGCTTGGCAATAGTTTGCTTTTCTTGTTATTAATCACGAATCCTAAGTGATTTAACAAATTGGTAGTTTCTGTAACGCAGTCGCGACATTCTTTGTAAGTACGACCTATACACAGTATGTCATTATTTTATTATTATATATAAAGCTCGATACCCACTGACTCACTGACTCACTGACTGACATGCTGTTTTGAAGAACCCGGAAGGGGTAAAGCTCGACTCTATACACGGTCGTATCAGAAATGCCCCCCCGACCACCAGAAAAATACGAAATCGACCTGAACGTGGAAACTGACCCGACACATGGGGCAGCTCTCCGCGACGGCTCGACCTACAGAGTTTGTCCGCAACTAAAGTCGCTCAGAACAGCCGGCCAATGGGTGAGCCGGTCCGAGATTTTTCAAAATGGCCAAAACAAGATGGCCGCCATACAAAATTGAAACGCGAATATCTCATGGGCCAGTCGAGATAGATGGGTGGTGCTCGACCAAATGTCATTCAGGGTTGGGAGGGAAATCTGACCGAGTACTTTTTTTTCCAAGATGGCGGATTCAAAATGGCGGCCAAATTTTTTTTTTCTCCGATCGGATTGAAATTTTGCATCCGGGGCTCGAAGAGGCCACAGATTCGAACTGCATACCTAATTTTTTGATTCCGCCATTTTCCAAGATGGCCGCCATACAATGTAATTTCTGTATCTTTGACCTGTTGTTTTGAAGAACTCACAAGAGGTGGGGTTCGATTTTTTAAACCATCGCATCAGAGATTTGCCTATCAGTACCAAAAAAATGTAAAATTGACCTGAACGTGGAAACTGACTTGACACATGGGGCAGTTCTCCGCAACGGCTCGACCTATGGAGTTTGCCCCGAACTAAAGTCGCTCAGAACAGCCAGCCAATGGGTAAGCTAGCCAAATTTTTTTAAAATTGCGAAAACAAAATGGCCGCCATACATTATTGAAACGCGAATATCTCCGAGGCCAGTCGAGATAGATGGAGGGTGCTCGAACAAATGTCATTCTAGGTTGAGGGAGAAATCTGACCAAGTATTTTTTTTTCCAAGATGGCGGATTCAAAATGGCGGCCAAATTTTTTTTCACTCCGATCCGATTGAAATTTTGCATCCGGGGCTCTTCGAGGCCATAAAATCAAACGTCATACTTGATTTTTTGATTCCGCCATTTTCCAAGATGGCCGCCATACAAAGTAATGTCACACTCATTGACTTACTTGTGTTTTATAGCAGCTTTTAGAGATAGGGTTTGACTCTATACACCATCACATCACAAATTTTATCAAAACTCCAAAAAAATCCAAAACCGACCTGAACGTGGAAACTGACTTGACACATGAGCCAGTTCTCCGCAACGACTTGCCCTATCGAGTTTGCCCGGAACTAAAGTCGCTCAGAACAGCCAGTCTATGGGTGAAGTGGTGCTTTTTTTCAAAATTGCAAAAACAAGATGGCCGCCATACAAAATTGAAACGCCAATCTCAATAAAATCTCAAAAGCCAGTCGCAATAGATGTTAAATATTCGAACATGTATCATTCAAGGTCATCTAATAAAGCGTAGTTTTTTTCAAGATGGCGGAATCAAAATGGCGGTCTACTTTTTTTTGAGTCCGTTCCGATTGAAATTTTGCATCCGGGGCTCTTTAAAGCTACAGATTCCACCGAGTACCATTTCTCAGTGTGATCCCCAAGTGTAAAGCAGCAGTGCCACCGCCAAAACAGCGTCGACTTACGCCGCGACACTAAGAACGAGGAAACGATCACGTATAGGCGCGAATTTAATGTGAGCGATTTATGGGTCGTGCCATACAATGCAGCTCTTCTGTTTAGTACCACTAGCAGTCGCGTGCGCAACCGGTTTTTCAAAATATCATTGTTTTACATAGAATTTCCCCATACAAATCATGACGAGGTCCACAGACTTTCTGATTACAAAGTAAATTAAGACACAAACGTTTCATAACGTCAGAACGTCACCGTCGAAAAACGTTGTGTCATATTGTGTGGCACCAATGCACTACAAATTTATATAAATTTTGTGACGTAGCTAAGAAAATTTAGTAGGTAGGTATAGACATTTGGCGTTCACTGACTTTGTGGTAACGACACTAACGACTCATAGACTCACTTGTGTTTTATAGCAGTTTTTAGAGATAGGGTTCGACTCTTATACACCAACGCGTCACAAATTTTATCACAAGTTCCAAAAAAATGCAAACCGACCTGAACGTGGAAACTGACTTGACACAGGGGGCAGTTCTCCGCGATGACTCGCTCCGCTCGCTCGCGGTGTCCTATCATTCATAGAATTTTTTCGAAGAATATACTTACTATAAGAATAAGTAATTTGTTAGGCCCGAATATATTTTCTCGATTTTTTGGGCCGCCCATTAAGTAGCCGCTCCCGCTGTCGCGGTATATAGTCGGTGGTACGACCAAGCAAAAGTGCTGACGCAGGTGGCGTCCCGAAGGTAGGCACTTCCTTTCTGCCAAGGTACCAAAGTCAAACCATCAGGTCTTTTGCCATCTGTCCGGCTTAGAAGAGGCTTCAGCATACCTCTACATGCCACATTTGCCGAAATCAACGCCCTTCGGATAATATCGATTAGCGCGTGATGGCGTGGAAATCTCCCCGCACAACGACAACAACTGAGAGCGTGGTGACCGTTGCTCTCCACCATGGTGCAACAGATGCACAAATGAGGGTCGCAAACATCGCAGCCCAGGCGAAAAGCCACCTCCACCCGCAAAGAGTCGTCATCGAGGAGTGTTCCCAGATGTGGAGAAGGAAATGCGTGTAACCGCGCGCCGGATTCCGGCCTAGATACTGTATGCCGCCTGGCCCTATCCACACCCATTGACCCCTCCAAAAGGCCATCATAAATCCACTTCACCACTGCCTCATCCCATGAGCGCTCAAGATGATCATTTTCGGGTACCGACGCATTCGAGACTAGACACGACCAAGCTGCCCGAGCATCAGAAGCATAAGGTATTGTGGCGTTGCAACCATCCAATGAGTGAATATAAGTAACAAGCTCCACAGCCCCAGCCACCGACGCCAGAAAGGCCGGCAGGCTAACGTCCCGCACACGTCGTAGAAGGAAGGTCCCACTGGTCCCAGCTAAGAGAGATATTTAGCAAACACTCAACCGTCTCTTTCAGCATAGAATCAAAGGAATCAATATTCGCAGTGTACAGCCAGTTAGGATAATTTTTTATTCATATAATTTTATTTCTAAGATGGAAATATAATTATTAGAAAAAACTTGACTATTGTGAATTTAAAATAGTACTTAGAAAAAAGGGGGTTTAGGTTACGTTAGTACAACGACCACGACAAAAACGAAATGCTAACAGAAAAGTAGGTTAGGTTAGAACTGCGCCCAAACAAAAAACAAATTCTACCAAAAACGCATGGCTAAATTGGCTAATGTACCCTGTAAATTATCTGGCTGAAATGAAAGTAGCAACCTTGTATATGTAATGATTTTCAGTGTATTGTCTATTATGTTAAGTAAATAATATGAGAATTAATAATATATATACTACTATGTTCTACCATGTATATATAGGTATATAAATAAAAAAAATGGTCTCAAAAAGTAATGAATTAAGATTATATGAGATGAGTTTTTCATGAGTTGATCATTCTATGAATGAATGAATGAATGAATGAATTATTTATTCGCAGTAAATGTTGTACAAAATGATGTAATGATGTGTCTATGAAATGAGAATATGAGAATCTTTTGCTGTGGAACAAAATTCTAAAGTAAATAATAATAAATAGTAAGTAGTAAATAATATGAGAATTAATAATATATATACTACTATGTTCTACCATGTATATATAGGTATATAAATAAAAAAAATGGTCTCAAAAAGTAATGAATTAAGATTATATGAGATGAGTTTTTCATGAGTTGATCATTCTATGAATGAATGAATGAATTAATGAATTATTTATTCGCAGTAAATGTTGTACAAAATGATGTAATGATGTGTCTATGAAATGAAAATATGAGAATCTTTTGCTGTGGAACAAAATTCTATAAAAATATTGTCTACAATTATAGATAGTAGTAATATAGTTGTAGTAGCAGTAGAAGTATACAACCTGCTCGACCAAAATATCGTTCAATGTGGGAGGGGTAATCTAATGAACCTATTTTTTTCCAAGATGACGGATTCAAATTGGCGGCCAAAGAATAAAGTAAAAAAGGTTAGAATATTTGAAAAAAAAAAACAGGGCGGCAGGGTGCCCTCCGCGGGCCCCGCGGGGCCCGCGGCCCCCACGCGAAATGCTTTTTCCAAGATGTTTGATTTCAATGAGAAGGTAGGTATGCACTATGGTTTCATTTTAAGCTCCAATCAGTAGCAATAATCTGCTCTTCGAACCGAATAAGTAAAATTAGTAATAAAAAACGCATAAAATGTTAGAAATATATGAAAAAATAAACTGGGTGGAAAGGTATCCTCCGCGGGCCCCGCGGGGCCCGCGGCCTCCACTCGAAACACTTTTCCAAGACAGCGGCCGAAGAATAAATTTAAAAAAGGTTAGAAATATTTAAAAAAAAACAGGGTGGCAGGATATCCTCCACGGGTCTCACGCGAATTACTTGAATTTTCGATTCCGCCATTTTTTCCAAGATGATCACCATTCAAAGTATTTTCTGTATTTTTGACCTGTTGTTTTATAGCAGCCTTTAGAGGAGGGGTTCGACTATATACACCATCGCATCAGAAACCTTACCAGACGTACCAAAAAAATGTTTAACTGACTTGAACGTGGAATCACACACTGGCACATGGGCCAGCTCTCCGCAACAACTTGCCCTGTCAAGGTTGCCCAAAACTAAAGTAACATAGAACAGCCAGCCAATGAATGAGCCGAGCCGGTCAAAGTTTTTTTTCAAAATTGCGAAAAAAAGATTGCCGTCATACAAAATTGAAATAATTAATTTTTTCCAAGATAGCGGATTCAAAATAGCGGCCTAACAATTAAGTAAAAAAGGTAAGATATATAAAAAAAAAAAATAGGGTGGTAGGGTACCTCACACAAAATACTTTTACTTTTTCCAAGATGGCGGATTCAAAATGGCGGCCAAAGAATAAAATAAAAAGGCCACTAGACCAAACGCACATACGTTAAAGCGACGAAATCAACGTACACTTCAAAAATCGACCGCGACTCTATCTTAATTCGTATTTCAAAATAAGCTCTTAGAGGATCATGATATCCTGGTACTTAAACTCTTCCTCCATCTTACGCCTGGCGCAAGTTAAACATTTTTTTACCAATCCCAAAAAGTGTTCAACGCCGCTAAAGAAGTTTTCACTTCAAAAAAAAAGAGTTGAAACGAACGCATACCAGTAAAATAAAAAGAGGTTAGGAATATTAAAAAAAAAAAGGTGGCAGAGGACCTCCGCGGGCCCCTCGGGGCCCGCGGCCCCCACGCGAAATACTAGTTATTATATATAAAGCTCGATACCCACTGACTCACTGACTCACTGACATGCTGTTTTGAAGAACCCACAAGAGGTAGGGCTCGACTCTATACACGGTCGTATTAGAAATGGCCCCCCGACCACCAGAAAAATACGAAATCGACCTGAACGTGGAAACTGACCCGACACATGGAGCAGCTCTCCGCGACGGCTCGACCTATAGAGTTTGCCTGAAACTAAAGTCACTCAGAACAGCTGGCCAATGGGTGAGCCGCTCCAAGATTTTTCAAAATGGCGGAAACAAGATGGCCGCCATACAAAATTGAAACGCGAATATCTCAGAAGCCAGTCGAGATAGATGGGTGGAGCTCGACCAAATGTCATTCAGGGTTGAGGGGGAAATTTGACCGAGTAATTTTTTTTCCAAGATGGCGGATTCAAAATGGCGGCCAAATTTTTTTTTTCTCCGATCGGATTGAAATTTTGCATCCGGGGCTCTTAGAGGCCACAGATTTGAACTGCATACTTAATTTTTTGATTCCGCCATTTTCCAAGATGGCCGCCATACAATGTAATTTCTGTATCTTTGACCTGTTGTTTTGAAGAACCCACAAGAGGTAAGACTCGATTCTATACACTGTCGTATCAAAAATGCTCCTTTTAAGACGAAAAAAATGAAAAATTGACCTGAACGTGGAAACTGACCTGACACATAGAGCGGTTCTCCGCAACAACTCGACCAATCGAGTTTGCCCAGAACTAAAGTCGCTCAGAACAGCCAGCCAATGGGTGAGCCAGCCAAATTTTTTTAAAATTCCGAAAACAAAATGGCCGCCATACAACATTGAAACGCGAATATCTCCGAGCCCAGTCGAGATAGATGGGTGGTGCTCGACCAAATGTCATTCAGAGTTGAGGGGGAAATCTGATTAAGTAATTTTTTTTCCAAGATGGCGGATTCAAAATGGCGGCCAAATTTTTTTTCACTCCGATCCGATTGATATTTTGCATCCGGGGCTCTTTGGGGCCACAGATTCTATTTCTGTTTTTATTTTTTCGATTTCGCCATTTTCCAAGATGGCCGCCATACAAAGTAATGTCAGACTAATAGACTTACTCGTATTTTATACCAGCTTTTAGAGATAAGGTTCGAATTTAAATACCATCGCATCACAAATTTTATCACAAGTATCAAAAAAATGCAAAACCGACTTGAACTTGGAAACTGACTTGACACATGGGCCAGTTCTCCCTAACGACTTGCCCTATCGAGTTTACCCGGAACTAAAGTCGCTCAGAACAGCCAGCCTATGGGTGAACCGGTATTTTTTTTTTCAAATTCGCGAAAACAAGATGGCCGCCATACAAAGTAATGTCACACTCATTGATTTACTTGTGTTTTATAGCAGCTTTTAGAGATAGGGTTTGACTCTATACACCATCACATCACAAATTTTATCACAACTCCAAAAAAAATGCAAAACCGACCTGAACGTGGAAACTGACTTGACACATGAGCCAGTTCTCCGCAACGACTTGCCCTATCGAGTTTGCCCGGAACTAAAGTCGCTCAGAACAGCCAGTCTATGGGTGAACCGGTGTTTTTTTTTTCAAAATTGCGAAAACAAGATGGCCGCCATACAAAAACGCCAATCTCAATAAAATCTCAAATGCCAGTCGCACGCAATAGATGTTAAATATTCGAACATGGTATCATTCAAGGTCATCTAATAAAGCGTAGTTTTTTTCAAGATGGCGGAATCAAAATGGAGGTCAACTTTTTTTTGAGTCCGTTCCGATTTAAATTTTTCATACGGGGCTCTTTAAAGCTACAGATTCCACCGAGTATCATTTCTCAGTGTGACCCCCAAGTGTAAAGCAGCAGTGCCACCGCCAAAACAGCGTCGACTTACGCCGCGACACTAAGAACGAGGCAACGATCACGTATAGGCGCGAATTTAATGTGAGCGATTTATGGGTCGTGCCATACAATGCAGCTCTTCTGTTTAGTACCACTAGCACATTCGCGTGCGCAACCGGTTTTTCAAAATGTCATTGTTTTACATAGAATTTCCCCATACAAATCATGACGAGGTCCACAGACTTTCTGATTACAAAGTAAATTAAGACACAAACGTTTCATAACGTCAGAACGTCACCGTCGAAAAACGTGTGTCATATTGTGTGGCACCAATGCACTACAAATTTGTATAAATTGTGTGACGTAGCTAAGAAAATTTTGTAGGTAGGTATAGACATTAGGCGTTCACTGACTTTGTGGTAACGACACTAACGACTCATAGACTCACTTGTGTTTTATAGCAGCTTTTAGAGATAGGGTTCGACTCTTAGACACCAACGCGTCACAAATTTTATCACAAGTTCCAAAAAAATGCAAACCGACCTGAACGTGGAAACTGACTTGACACAGGGGGCAGCTCTCCGCGATGACTCGCTCGACTGGTGTCTTTTCATTCATAGAATTTTTTCGAAGAATATACTTACTATAAGAATAAGTAATTTGATAGGCCCGAATATATTTTCTCGATTTTTTGGGCCGCCCATTCAGTAGCCGCTCCCGCTGTCGCGGTAGTCGGTGGTACGACCAAGCAAAAGTGCTGACGCAGGTGGCGTCCCAAAGTAGGCACTTCCTTTCTGCCAAGGTACCAAAGTCAAACCATCAGGTCTTTTGCCATCTGTCCAGCTTAGAAGAGGCTCCAGCATACCTCTACATGCCACATTTGCCGAAATCAACGCCCTTCGGATAATATCGATTAGCGCGTGATGGCGTGGAAATCTCCCCGCACAACGACAACAACTGAGAGCGTGGTGACCGTAGCTCTCCACCATGGTGCAACAGATGCACAAATGAGGGTCGCAAACATCGCAGCCCAGGCGAAGAGCCACCGCCACCCGCAAAGAGTCGTCATCGAGGAGTGTTCCCAGATGCGGAGAAGGAAATGCGTGTAACCGCGCGCCGGATTCCGGCCTTGACACTGCATGCCACCTGGCCCTATCCACACCCAATGACCCCTCCAAAAGGCCATCATAAATCTACTTCACCACTGCCTCATCCCATGAGCGCTGAAGATGATCATTTTCGGGTACCGACGCATTCGAGACTAGACACGACCAAGCTGCCCGAGCATCAGAAGCATAAGGTATTGTGGCCTTGCAACTATCCAATGAGTGAATATCAGTAACCAGCTCCACAGCCCTAGCCGCCGACGCCAGAAAGGCCGGCAGGCTAACGTCCCGCACACGTCGTAGAAGGAAGGTCCCACTGGTCCCAGCTAAGAGAGACATTTAGCAAATACTCAACAGTCTCTTTTAGCACAGAATCAAAGGAATCGATATTCGCAGTGTAGCCAGGTAGGATAAGTTAGGTTAGATTAGGTAGGTTAGGTTAGGTTAGAACTGCGCCCAAACAAAAAACAAATTCTACCAAAAACACATGGCTAATGTTACCTGTAAATTATCTGACTAAAATGAAAGTAGCAACTTTGTATATGTAATGATTATCAGTGTAATGTCTATAATGTTATGTAAATAATATAAGAATTAATAATATTTGATTCGTCATTCTACTATGTTCTACTAAAAAAAATGGTTTTAAATTCTCTGTATTACTTTTTAAAATAACCGGTCGCTATTTAAAAAAAATGTGGTTAAGTTAGTACAACGACCACAACAAAAACGAAATGCTACCAGAAAAGTAGGTTAGGTTAGGTTAGAACTGCGCCCCAACAAAAAACAAATTCTACCAAAAACGCATGGCTAATGTTACCTGTAAATTATCTGACTAAAATGAAAGTAGCAGTTTTGTATATGTAATGATTATCAGTGTAATGTCTATAATGTTATGTTAATAATATAAGAATTAATAATATTTGATTCGTCATTTTACTATGTTCTCCTAAAAAAAAAAATGGTTTTAAATTCTCTGTATTACTTTTTAAAAAAACCGGTCGCTATTTAAAAAAAATGTGGTTAAGTTAGTACAACGACCACAACAAAAACGAAATGCTACCAGAAAAGTAGGTTAGGTTAGGTTAGAACTGCGACCCAACAAAAAACAAATCCTACCAAAAACGCATGGCTAATGACATGTAAATTATCTGGCTGAAATAAAAGTAGCGACCTTGTATATGTAATGATTTTCAGTGTAATGTCCGTTATGTTAAGTCAATAACATAAGAATTAATAGGAATATTTGATTCGACATTCTACTATATTTGTATGTAATTAAAAAAAAGGTCTTAAAAATTAATGAACAAGTTTAAATGTAATGAGTTTTTCATGAATTGATCATTCTATGAAATGAGAATATGAGAAACAATTGCTGTGGAACAAAATTCTATAAAAATATTGTCTACAGTTATAGTAGTAATATAGTTGTAGTAGTAGTTAGTATATCAGCCCACCTGCAACCTGCTCGACCAAAATTTCGTTTAATGTGGGAGGGGTAATCTAATAAACCTATTTTTTTCCAAGATGAAAAAAATGCATAACTGACTCGAACGTGGAAACTGATCTGGCACATGGGCCAGCTCTTCGCAAAAACTTGCCCTATCGAGGTTGCCAAGAACTAAAGTAACATAGAACAGCCAGCCAATAGGTGAGCCGGTCAAAGTTTTTTTCAAAATTGCGAAAACAAGATTGCTGTCATATAAAATTGAAAAAAATATTTTTTTCCAAGATAGCGGATTCAAAATGGCGGCCAAAGAATAAAGTAAAAAGGTCACTAGACCAAACACACAAACGTTAAAGCGACGAAATCAAGGTACACTTCAAAAATCGAACGCGACTCTAGCTTCATTCGTATTTCAAAATAAGCTGTTAGAGGATGATGATTTCCTGGAACTTAAACTCTCTCTCCATCTTACGCCTGACGCGAGTTTAACATTTTTTTACCCATCCCAAAAAGTGTTCAAGGCCGCTAAACAAGTTGGTTTTCACTTCAAAAAAAAAGAGTTGAAACGAACGCATACCAGTAAAGTAAAAAAAAGAGGATAGGAATATTATAAAAAAAAAGGTGGCAGAGGACCTCCGCGGGCCCCTCGGGGCCCGCGGCCCCCACGCGAAATACTAGTCTAAGTATATAACTAATAGTAAGCCTTTACTCCTCAGATGAGACATAACCGGCTTCATGAGTTTCGTAAAAACGAACGGAGCCGAGCAAAGTCCGAATGGGAGGCATGTAAATTCGTAGGTGTCAAGAAACTTAAACCTTAAGAGTTTTCGGCATGATTTATGAATCGGAATTAAGAAGTATGCGTCCTTAAGGTCAATTGTTGCTAAATATCCAGATTTAGAGACTAATTTAGTAGCGGTACGAATGTCTTCCATCTTAAAGTGATGGTGATCTATGAACTTATTTAGATTTTTAAGATTCAGTATAAATCTAAATGTCCCGTCACTTTTGGGAGTAAGGAAGATTTTGGAAATAAACTGACCAGGAGTCGGTTGGCATTTGACGACCGCCCCACAATCGAGTAACTTAGCAATAGCGATATTGAGATTATCAACTTCTGTTGGAGAAAAAACAGAGTTGGGAGGTTCAATTTCTTGAACCACCTTACAATTAAAAGGGATTTTGTATCCCATAACGTATTCCAAGATTACCGGGTCGTTTGTTATATTCTGCCATTGGTCAATATAATTCCGTAATCTACCTGCATGTTGTTGTACCTCTATGGTTGTTTGCGTGGCATCCTGCTGCTCGTTTTGGGCGGCGGTGCCTGGTATCTGTCCGATGTCGTTCGCCGGGGAGGCTGTGGAGGAGCGCGATTCCTGGGCCCACCCTGTTTGTTCGGTCGTGAGCCCTGTTGCCTGGGTGGGCCCTTCCAGTTTCCCTGACGGGGTGTATATTTCTTAGAAGAGGGTGTAGCGGCGGTATAAGATCTCTTGATCTGAAGCCCCGACTTCTCAGCTGATTTAGAAGCCTTAATTTTGTCTCCGAGATTCTCTCCAAAAAGATAGGAATCCCTGTTGACATCCTGAATCATGTTAGAGAATTTTTTGTCCAGACTTGGTAGAATAATCTTTCGTCTACTGTTTGTCTCTTCATAGTGCAGGTCAGCTAATAGTTGGCTGATGTCTGCAATCTGTTTTATTACAGAAAGTTTTTCCATCTCGCTTGAAATGAGCGATGCTGTGAGCTTTGAAAGACCAGCAATTGCGAGCCCGAGGAGATTTTGAGCCTTTTCTAATCTTTTGTCCCTTTGCCGAGATGAATCGGACAGTACTGCTGCTATTTCCGCATTCAGTTTGGGAGCCTTGAGCGTTTTGAAATTTTCGGGAATCAAAAACTTTTCTGTTAGCTCCTGTTTCTGTTCTTTACCGAGTCCTTCTACTATTATTCGCCCCAAACGTTTAGATATCTCCTCCGGAATTTTGGGGCCAAATATTTCCTCTTTTTCTTTTGACCCACCAAGGGCTTCTAAGATTTGGGCCGGTAAGTCGATGGGCTCGACTGTTGTTAGACCACTTGTACTAGGACCCGGGTCGTTTGTTTGGGGTGTGTTTTGTACCGTCTCAATGACTACTGGGGTTTCGACTGCCGATACTACAGACTTGACCTTCTCTGTATCGGAGTACTCGGTTGCGGAGGCCCTTGAATCTTCGTCGTTGTCAGAATAGTCAGCCGCTGAGTAGTCGCGATCGGACACTGCAATAATTTGCGCGATCAAAAAAAACAGCCATTAGGAACGTAACATTAATTTCGTACAACATAGCAACGAGCGCGCGCCCCTCGATATGGTTACGTTAGTTAGTGCCAGTTTACTTTAAGGTCGTAATCGCATCACGACTCATAGAAAATCAGTTAAACACCGTAATCGCATCACGGTCCTTAATAACTGATTGTAAACGCATTGAGGTGGGCAGATGTCAAAGCTGCACGGTCTCAAACTGAGCATTGGTCTTTTAAAGTCTTTGGTTGCAATCGCGTCGCAACTCGAGACTAAAGTTATTGACCGTAATCGCATCACGGTTCTACATAACTGCAGGTATGGTAGTTGTTATCGTAGTTAATAATTACATCACAAAATATTTATATAGAAATTACGCTGTGAACTTTCCTTATTATGATTATAACACAAGTACCTACATCACATTAAGTTGATATGCATTATGTACATTGTTGTGTTTTTTACCTGGTGATAGTAGCTAATCGATTGTTTTAGCAATGCCGCGCCTTACGAGGTAAGCAATAATCGACCTTATGCGTAAAGCAATTAAGATCGTCGAGCATAGACCGGCCCGTATTATATAAAAAAAAATATAGGGTAGATCGCGACCACCGAGCGCCGCGGGCGCCTGTTTTAGATATCTTAGTATTTGTAATTATACAGACTAGTTTATAATTATACAGATACGAGTATATTATTATGTGTGTGCAGAAGTTGCGGGACTCACCTTCATCGTCGCTGTACGAATAACGCCTATCCAGACTTTGTTTAAGGCGTTTTATTTTCCGTCGTATGTCCTCCGAACGACGTCTTTTCCGGCGTCCCATGTTCTAATTCCTATTTCGTTACTTAACACACTATTCGAATACTAGGCAACACTAATTTGGTAAGATAATTAAATTAATTTGAACGAGAACGTGCTGCGGTGCCTGCACAAAGAAAGCGAATGAAGACTGGCGCGCGCGCCGTCAGAGGGCGCGGCGATGGTGAACGGGAATTCTTTGACTTTCTTATTTTTATTTTATTATCTAAAAATTGTGCTGGATGCCTAGTACATGGAAGAGTGTACTACCAAGTGAATATTAAATCTCAAAGGATGTAACGTCGCTAGTATAAGTACCTACATGCGCGAACTTATCCCTTCCACGTCGTTCTTGCTCAAGATGTTTGCCGGCAACTATACAAGTGTTTTGGGAGTTGTTAAATAAAAGAATACAGATTTGTTTTGTTAAAACTCGTAGTCATTGAGGTAATAAAAGTTAAAGATTAGAATGTGCAGTGTAATTGTAATTAATTTATTATTAAATATTATGAAATTATTATCCGAAACAATGACAAAGATTATTCTAGACTCACGATATCCAATAATAATTATACCTGCTATGGGTGGTGTAGGGGTATAGCACGCGTCACGGAATGACGAGGACCCGGGTTCGATTCCCGGCCATAGCTTTACTTTTCGGATTTTTCTATGTGTTCTAATTTTCAGTGTCGTTTAGAAATTAATAATTATTATTTTTTTATAATTATATTTGTTTTGCATTAATTAGTTAAATAATAATAAATGCATTTATTTCGAACAACAGAGATTCATTTTATGTCCCTTACATCTATGTTAGTACTACATTTAAATGAAGAATTAAATTGAAGGATAATGTCAGTCGCAATGTGTTTAAGGTAGTAGATAAACCTTTAGTAAACAGACACTACCTACTCGTATATTATAGCACTCCTGCGGTTTTCCATTCGAGGAAATTTTGTGTAATACCTAATATTGTTAGTATTGTTTTATTTCTATCTTTAATGGTAATAAACGTTTATCTTATCTTATCTTATCTTATCTTATCTTATCTTAATGCAGGTATTTTTAACCCCCGACGCAAAAAGAGGGGTGTTATAAGTTTGACGTCTGCGTGTGTGTGTGTGTGTGTGTGTGTCCGTCTGTCTTTCTGTGTGTGAAATCATAGCTCTCAAGCCGATGGACTGATTTCGATGCGGTTTTCTTCATTCGAAAGCCAGTTTCCTTGCGGTGGTTTTTAGCTATTTTTGGTAAAAATCGGTTCAGAAGTTTGAAGAATAAGTATCAGCTCTTTTCCAAATTGATGCAGGTACCTACTTAAGGCATTATTAACACAAAATTGTTTATTTACGTATGATTACTCGATAAATGCGTGTAGGGTTTTTAATGTTTCGACTTTTCGAATAGGTGCGTAGCTACTTACCTAACCTACCTATTCGAAATTTCAGTGAGAAATTTTCAGAATTTATTTTTTAGGTACTACCTAGCTACCCGGCTTCCACCTAGTTAGAGTAAACCCTCACTGCAAAAAACAGTTTCTTTACAAATCTCGGGCAGAATGGAATCCGGATCGCGAACTATTCTGTGCCACGTGCCACTATGAAAACTCGTTTTCAACCACAAATTAAAATTATGTGAGACGAAAATAATGTGAAGTCTGCATGCCACTAGCAATGAATTTAACACAACACAGCAAAATCGTGCAAGGCTTAGGACAACTTTGTCAGGACTTGCATGCTAATCGAAAACACGACACGGCCTAGTGTTACCAATTTGACGATTTGCGCAAGTCCTAGCGACAAAGTTATTTAGCGACTTATCTGGCGACTTATAAGGCACTTCACTTTTGCATATTTTTAAAGTTTCTAAAAATGTTTTATTGGTTAGAATAGAATAGAGAACAAAATTAATAAGATGGATCAGCAATTCAAAGGAAGGAGGAAGAAATTGTAGGAAACAACCTAAATCTACTTCTTTGATAATTAGAGTATAGTTATTAGACAATCTTTAATTGCGTAAAAACCTAAAATATTGGAACCTTTCATTGACGATTCTATTCTACTCCTATTTCTGGAACTAGTGCGCCTTTTATTAGCGACTGTTCAAAAAATTCAATTCTGCACCATTCCTCTATTTCCCCGTTCGTCTATTCGGTCCCCGTTGGTCCATTTCCCCGTTCGACAATATAATCAGAGCCTCTAGTGTAAGTTTTCACACGAACAAACGTCTCGAACGCGTTCACGTAAACGTCTCAATTACTATGAAAAAATTGGCAGCGCCACTTGCGGATCGAAACGGCAACAAACTGTTCCCATAGTATTTGACATTTTAACGCAAACGCGTTCGAGACGTGTTCTGTGACCGAAAACCTACACTAAGCATACTGAGCCTCTAGTGCAAGTTTTCGCATAATAAAAACGTCTCGAACGCGTTCACGTAAACGTTTCAATTACTATGGAAGAATTAGCAGCGCCACTTGCGGATCGAAACGGCAACAAACTGTCCTCATAGTATTTGACATTTTAACGCAAACGCGTTCGAGACGTATTTTGTGACCAAGAACCTACACTAAGCATACTGATAGAGACACGGTTCTGGCGTTTCGCCGGCCGCCAGCGGCACGCTCGCTTCGCTCGCTCGGCTCGCACGCCGTGTGATCGCGGTTCAACCTAACAGGAAGACCTCGCTACGCTCGTCGTCATACCTAACAGTACCCAATGGCCAGCGGACAAACGGGGAAGCTGACGGACGGGGAAAAAGACGAACAGGGA
This sequence comes from Pandemis heparana, assembly GCA_963854515.1. NCBI lineage: Eukaryota > Metazoa > Arthropoda > Insecta > Lepidoptera > Tortricidae > Pandemis > Pandemis heparana. The sequence goes on along the minus strand of OY978013.1, from coordinate 5,753,401 downwards.
ATCTAGTTAGGTACTCATTAGATGAACATAGAACCTGACGTAACGGACCTATACGACGAAGGCCACCATACGTATACATATTATATCGTGTCCCGCGTGTTCCAATTTCAATTTAGGTAGTATTTCACATTTCCTTTTTTTTCATGTGCTTGTATAAAATATTAGGTAAAATATATCGTACACATTTTTTGCCAAAACATGACTTGCAGTATTTCATAATGATATATTCCATGGTGTAACACGTAAGACTGCAAGCAACAATGAGCTTTATTTTCGCTATTATTAGTAAGTGAGTAAAAATAATGGTGTTAACATAGGTACATCATGGTAAAGCGATATCGTATCTAGATAGGTATACTCGGTATATATTCCGTCATCAACAACATGATTACGTATTATCATGGAACTGAATGGTGATACATGCACGAGATTTAAAATTAATCATGTACGTTAACTAACTTATTATATTTACTCGTATTTAAAAAAATGCTGGTACAAGGGACGATCTGCCAACCTCCGCTATTTGTTTTTGGGATATTAGGGAGAAAAAATGTTATCTATGCCCGTGATGCGTAAATTCTTACCTGTCCTATTTTTTGGTAAACAAAATTCTAACCGCAAAACGTCTCATTTTTGTTATTTTTTTAACTATTTCATCGTAAATAAAGGAACTGGAGATAAAATATCAGCAAAATTATGTACAAAATATTGCCTCAGGTTTATTTGATAACATAAAACACCTAAGTCTTTTATAAATTTGCACATTGAGGTGAGAATTTTGTTTCCCAAATAGGACAGGTAAGAATGAAAATACTATACCTACTAATATGCATTAAATCCAATAAATAACCGATATTACGTTTTGTTTCACTAAGGGTACCTCCTCGTTAACATTAACTTGTAAAATTTACAAAATTATGCAGACTGAAAGGTTTACTTTTAACTTATTATTATTACCTACTAGCTGTAGCGGTATAGCACGCATCACAGAATGAAGAGGATCATAGCTTTACTTTTCGAATTTTTCTGTGTTCTAATTTTCAGTGTCGTTTAGAATAAATAAAATAAAACGCTTTTTAAAAATCGTCGTCAATTTATTAAATTAACAACCAGCGATAAGTACATAATTTTAGCAAAATAAACCATTCTCGCATTCTTGCATTATACTTTAACAACAGCTTTTCCGAAGTTTTTCCCGTCCAGCATGTCAGTGAACGCATTGAAAACATTATCAAAACCTTCAGTCACATGCTCCCTCGCCTTCACCTGCCCTGACTCGATCCACTCCACGAGTTGTTCAAAAGCTTCAGGCCAACGTTTTACCCAATTCCAAATTGAGAAGCCATCTACCTTCAGTTCTTTGAAAACAATAGCAGGTTGCAATAAAGTAGCTTTCGGTAGCTGGTTAGCATCTTCATTGTAAGAGCTAATGCTTCCGCAGCAAGTGACTCTTCCTCCTTCGTTCATCTGGTAAATTATCTGGCTGCTTATTTCTCCGCCAACGTTGTCAAAGTAACAATCGATTCCATTTGGAGCTGCTTCTTTGAGAATTGTAGGTACGTCCACAGTCTTATAATTGTAAGCCTTGTCAAATCCTAAATCTTCAACGAGCCACTTGACTTTGTCGTCAGAGCCAGCAAAGCCGATAACCTTGCAACCTTTGATCTTAGCGATCTGGCCGACTAACGAACCAACAGCTCCAGCAGCACCGGTCACTACTACTGTCTCACCAGCTTTTGGTTTGCAGACTTCTATGAATCCTAAATACGCCGTTGCTCCTGGCATCGCAATGGCTCCCACTCCCAAGGAAGGAGACAAGCCTTTTAAATTTGGCAGCTTGTACACGGATTCCTTAGGATGCTTGCCTTTGTTGTCGGTGCTGACGACACTGTAGTCGCACCAGCCTTTGTGAGTTACGACTTTGGTTCCTATGGGGTAGTCGGGGTCCTTAGATTGCAGAACTTCGGCGACTTGGAATCCGAATTGATCATATGGAGGGGTTAGTCTGCTGTTGTGCAGGCGTAAGTATGGGTCAACACTGAGCCACTCGGCCTTGACGAGGATCTCTCTGTGCTTGAGTTCCGGCAGCTCGTGCTCCACTACCTCGTAGTCTTCTCGTTTGGGCGCCCCCTTGAACTTATTTTTCACCACGTACTTCCTTGCCTTAACCATGTTCGCGGCTTCTGCAAACGATTTTAGTAAACATTATTTTTATTTTAGCATCAACTCGATTTTATAAAGTCCGTAAATATTTCTGAGACTGCCATCTGTCCGTCTAAGGTCCGTTTGTCTGTCAGAATTGTCGGAGGGGTATTTTTGAATTTGAATTTTCACAGAGTAAATATAAAACATGAACAACAAAACAATATAAAATTTCATAGTTGTGTCGTATTGCCTGACAAGGAAAATAAATGAGACACATACTTGACATATTTACTGTGTGAGCGTTCTACTATGGCTCAAAAATCAATTGATTCGACTGTTCTGTGGTAGGTATGGAATCCTTGGTATACGAGTTCAAATCTACCATGGCCCGTTTTTCAACATATCTAATGTTTGTGTTCTAATAGGTACACTTAGGGTACCCTAAGTGTACCTATTAGAACACAATACGTGCGTTCATATGTTTCGTAATATAGAATACCAAAGTTGACATCACATCTAGCTCTAGAGTTGAAATAATACCTATACAAATATAACTTACGTTATATAACAGGTATCTGATAACGAATGTTTGTTGTCACTCTCCGCGAGGATGAGACCTCTGTATCGACAGCGTTGGTGGGACTGAGGTAGTTGACTCGTGCGCAGTTTATAAATATGGCGAATATGGATGATAAGCCAGTTTGTCGATAACACGATGAACATTTTTACTCGTAGGTTAAGGCAGAGTGCAGGGGGGGGGGGTTACCATGACGTCTTAATGCGATTCAATTCCGATTCAGTTTAGGATTGCTCGCTGTCAGATCCATACTAAAATGATCTTGGTTGAAATGGTCTTGCCTGCTTATACTCGATATTTGATAGCGGTCTATGAAACATGTCCAGTCGAGGGCATAAAATATCGATAAGTACAGCTATCATGTCAAATATATGTGCCACCGACCTTATTGCTTGTGGTATAAAGGTGTATAGATGTTTGTGACGTCTTGGTAACGTGCACATATTTATGCCCTTGACTGTCCATCATAATTTCAGAAGTCGCCACTCTGCGGATTTGGGGTGACCCTTCGGGGCCTGCCGCCTGATCTGATATGTAGCTAGTTATAGTTAATAGTGTAGGAAGAAGTCACAATTAGTGAAAAATCTCTCCAGGTAGATTGTTATAAGTAGATGTTTTTGACATCTTGGTAATGTACACACAGCAAAGCTATTCGGTAAGCACCTTTGCATGCACGCGCCGCTTTAAACCTGCTTACCGAATAGCTTTGCTGTGTGTACATATACTTATGCCCTTGACTATAAATATATCGCGTACACATTTTTTGACAAAACATGACTTGTAGTATTTCATAATGATATATTCCATGGTGTAACACGTAAGACTGCAAGCAAAAATGAGCTTTATTTTCGCTATTACTAGTAAGTGAGTCAAAATAATGGTGTTAACATACATCATGGTAAAACGATATCGTATCTAGACTAGATATACTCCGGATATATTCCGTCACCAATAACATGATTACCTATGTATTATCATGGAACTAAATGGTGATAAATGCACAGGATTTAAAAATAATCACGTACTTACTTAACTAACTTATTACATTAACTCGTATTTAAAAAATACTGGTAGAAAGGACGAGATCGTCAACCTCCGCGATTTATTTTTGGGATATTAGGGAAGAAAAATGTTATCTACTGGACTCATGCATGAATTACAATAATTAAAACTTAAAATTAAAGAGTAATAGGAAATATCAAATTAATCAAGAAATTTACTTCTTGATTTTTAATGTTTACTTTTTACGTTTTACCGTTAGAAATTTAATTTCTAAACGACACTGAAAATTAGAACACATAGAAAAATCCGAAAAGTAAAGCTATGGCCGGGAATCGAACCCGGGTCCTCGTCATTCCGTGACGCGTGCTATACCCCTCCTAAACAGATAGAAAAATTCGGAGGCTTACTCACCTGCTATGGGTGGTGTAGGGGTATAGCACGCGTCACGGAATGACGAGGACCCGGGTTCGATTCCCGGCCATAGCTTTACTTTTCGGATTTTTCTATGTGTTCTAATTTTCAGTGTCGTTTAGAAATTAAAGAGTAATGTTTGGGTCGGTGCAACTTGGGCTACAGCAAAACAACCTGAGCCAAGTACCGGTAGGGAAAGGCAAAAGGTGAACTTAATTTGGGCGGAGGACGCAAGTCCGACTTCGAAGCGGTCGGAAACGTAGACCGTTGTTTTTGTTAAGATCCGCTAGAAGCAAACCTTTATAAAAAATCTAGAGTGCCTCAAGGCGCTTATGGGGATGGAATCATGTCCTCGATACAGTCAGCTATAAACAGCAGAGTATATACCTGTCGTCGGATATTCATATACCCAAGGGACGCGATCACATGTAACCTTCCGGCCCGTAAGCCCTAAGAACTAGGCCACTTCAGGGGCTGTGATTAGACAATTTCTATTAAAACTCCAAAGTGCCACCAGCAGTGCATTGCCTGTAGTCCTACTAATTTGTTCTACTCGGAAAAAATGCTGCCATTATATTGAATCATTCAATAATATTTTAATACAAAAATAGATTAGGTTACTTGGGTATCTTCAGTTGCCCGAAGGGCAAAATACCCAGAAAAAGGAGCTCCGCCCTTGAAGCATCGTCGAAAACCAGTAGGTCAAGCTGTAGTAGGACCACGGGCAACAGAGGACACAGCTAGTAGGGAAAATGTGTGACTTTAGCGGGTGGCTGAGTAGTGGGTATGCTATGCCCATCTGGGGAGAGCCCCGCATACCTACTCCCCGTTGTCTCGAACACGAGGATGCACAAGGTCTATTTTCAACACGATTAAAAAACGGACCAATAGCGTGTCTGCAATTGCCCGTGTTGAGTACCTACGTAATATGCAGTAAATATTCAATATAACGTTTTCTTTCACTATAGGTACAATTCAATTTTTATAGTTATAGCTCCATCGATACTGTCGATGATTCTGCCAATGTCGAGGTTGAAAAAGACACTGCTTGTTTTTAATCAGCCGTTGTTCGGTACCTTCGGCGTGCGGTACTCTGATGAGAATCTAAAATAGACAACACATCACATACATAAATTGTTAGACTACCTACAAATATAATTTGTTAATTTTTATAAATTTACATAGACACTATAGGTACAGTCAAGTAAATAATATACGTTACCAAGACGTCAAAAACATCTAGATACCTTTAAACCTTTATGCCACAAACAATAAGGTCGGTGACATATATTTGACATGATTTCTGTATCGATATTTATGCCCTCGATTGTACCTACTCGTCAACGTGAACTTGCAAACTCATTACCTACTAGCTGTTGCCCGCGACTCCGTCTGCGCATAATTCACTTATCGCTATCGCGCCGGAATTATGCAACTTTCCGGGATATAAACTATCCTATGACCCTCCCCAGGCCGAGACTGATATTATCTGTATTCCAAAAAAAAACAACTAAATCGACCTAGCGGTTTAAGCGTGAAAAGGTAACAGACAGACAGTATTACATAATTTTAGTAGGGATTATTACCTAAGTATCTATTTATTATGTACTTCTGCCGTGATTTTTTTCACTTACGACCCAAAAACAACGATTTTGCTGGTAGCTGAGGGACACGAAATGTTTTTCTTTCAACATTTTATTCTTCCACTTTATTGGCAGCCTGGTTATTATTATTATACATCAGCTAAATTATAGTTCTCTTTCAAATACGTCGCAGCCAGACAGACTCAGATGAACGTGGCGAAACTAAATGTTTATAAATACAGTCGACTACGGTTTTAATATCTAATCATATAATTTTGCTTCGGGATTATGTTTAGGGCAGTTATTTAAAAAAAAACTTAAAAAAATCGTTAAGTAGGTATAAATTTATTGAACAGCAACCTGCGGATACATAATTTTAGGAAAATAAACCATACTCGTGTTTACAACAAACCGGATAACTCACGTATAAAAGCGAAGGAATGCTCCAACAATTGTTTCATACTCGTATTCTTGCATTTACACTTTAACAACAGCTTTTCCGAAGTTTTTCCCGTCCAGCATGTCAGTGAACGCATCGAAAACATTATCAAAACCTTCAGTCACATGCTCCCTCGCCTTCAACTGGCCTGACTTGATCCACTCCACGAGTTGTTCAAAAGCTTCAGGCCAACGTTTTACCCAATTCCAAATTAAGAAACCATCTACTTTCAGTTCTTTGAAAATTATTGCAGGTTGCAATAAGGTAACTTTAGGTAGCTGACTAGAGTCTTCATTGTAAGAGCTAATGCTTCCGCAGCAAGTGACTCTTCCTCCTTCGTTCATTTGGTAAATTATCTGGCTGCTTATTTCTCCGCCAACGTTGTCAAAGTAACAATCAATTCCATTTGGAGCTGCTTCTTTGAGAATTTTAGGTACGTCCACAGTTTTGTAATTGTAAGCCTTGTCAAATCCTAAGTCTTCAACGAGCCACTTGACTTTGTCGTCAGAGCCAGCAAAGCCGATGACCTTGCATCCTTTGATCTTAGCGATCTGGCCGACTAACGAACCAACAGCTCCAGCAGCACCGGTCACTACGACTGTCTCACCAGCTTTTGGTTTGCAGACTTCTATGAATCCTAAATACGCCGTCGCTCCTGGCATTGCAACGGCTCCCACTCCCAAGGAAGGAGACAAGCCTTTTAAATTTGGCAGCTTGTACACGGAATCCATTGGATGCTTGCCTTTGTTGTCGGTGCTGACGACACTGTAGTCGCACCAGCCTTTGTGAGTTACGACTTTGGTTCCTATGGGGTAGTCGGGGTCCTTAGATTGCAGAACTTCGGCGACTTGGAATCCGAATTGATCATATGGGGCAGTTAGACTGCTGTTGTACGCGCGTAAGTATGGGTCAACACTGAGCCACTCGGCCTTGACGAGGATCTCTCCGTTCTTGAGCGCCGGCAGCTCGTACTCCACTACCTCGTAGTCTTCTCGTTTGGGCGCCCCCTTGAATTTATTCTTTACAACGTACTTCTTGGCCTTAACCATGTTCGCGGCTTCTGCAAACGATATTAGAAAACATTATTTTGGCATTTATCGCAACAAAATCTAGCATCAACTCGATTTTTTTAATGTCAGTAAATATTTCTGAGACTGCCATTTGTCTGTCTGTCTGTCAGATGCGTCAGGGGTGTATTTGACTCATAATAAGCAGTTAGTTACTTTAAATTTTCACAGAGTAAATATAAAACATGAACAAAAATTAAATAAATATTGAGGAACCTTTATTACACAAACGGATAACTCACGTATAAAAGTCGAGTGATGCTCGACATGTTTCGGACTGGTTCGTAGTCTTTGCTCTTGGAGCGCTCACCCCGGCGGTAGCGGGACGAACACTACGCGCCAGCGCTTTGCTCGCGCGGCTACCCAACGCACCTGACAGCGGCGCACAACTACCCTCGTTTTCACACACATATATACGTGAGCTATCCGTTTGTGTAATTATGATTGAGTCTCAAAGTAGTTTCATGTAGATTTAGGAACCTTTTCACAGAAAATTTGATAGTGGTATCGCATTGCCTGACGAGGAAAATAAATAGGACACATACTGTGTCAACGTTCTACTATGGCTCAGAGATCAATTGATTCGACTGTTTAGTGGTAGGTATGAAATGCTTGGTATAAGAGTCCGAATGTCACTTGGCCGGTTTTTTTAACATATTATTTGTATTCTAATGGCTACACTTAGATATACCTACGTACAGAATACCAAAGTTGGCATCAGATCTAAAACGAGAATTTAAATAATTAGGTATGCACACAACTTACATTAATTAACAGATATCTGATAACAAACTTTTGTTGTCACTCTCTGCGTGGATCCGACCTTCTGTATCGACGGCGTTGGCGTGACTGAGATAGTAGACTCGTGCGCATGTTTATAAATATGGCGAGCCAGGATGATAAGGCTGTTTGTCGAAAACACGATGAACATTCTAGTCGTATTAAATAGTGCAGAGTGAGTGGAGATCTTTGGGGTTTGGGAATGGAGTGGCGTGCAAAAAGTGTGTGGCGTGAAAGTAAGTGGAGATTCTTCTTCCAGTACAACAGAGGTAAAGGGAGGAGGGAGTCTAAAAATGCAAGTCGCACACAAAATTACTACCTATTCATGTATACTCGTAGGTGGTGTACGTATTGAGTATAGAGCAGTGGCGTGGCGTCAAGTTTAACAGAAGGCAAGCCGAAGGGAACTTAACTAGCCTTTTCCTCTAATTCTGCACAATAAATTGCCCATCTGCCTTAAAATAGGCAAGCCGGTGGGAATCGAGTTCTATGGACGCCACGCCACTGGTATAGAGTTCATGTTGTGATGGGTGGTTTTGAACAATCGCTAGATTACAACACCACTGGCAAGAAACGTTGAGTTTTTTAAACTGTCAGTCACATCCAGCCAGTCATCTCAATACAGAAGGTGCAGATGCGTAGCCAGCCAACCTAAAAAGCCAAGAAAAAATTGCTTAGGAGCCAGTAATTTCATCGGCCGGCTTTCTCTCCAGCGCAAGCACTGTTGCGTGGAGGCAGGATTAGCGAATAAGGCGAGCTAAGGGCTTTAGAAACTCCAGTCTTGCATGCTTAATCTAACTACGAGTAATATTATAAATGCGAAAGTAGGTATGGATGGATGGATGGATGTTTGTTTGTTACTCAATCACGCCAGAACGGTCCAACCAATCTGGATGAAATTCGGAACATAGATAGGGAAAAGTCTGGAATAGCACATAGGCTACTTTTTATGCCGGAAACTTCCCGCGGGATAGCGATAAATGAATTCTTTGCAGACGAAGTCGCAGGCAACAGCTAGTACACTATAATTTGATAGAGGTCTATGAAACATGTACATCATAATTTCAGAAGTCGCCACTCAGCGAATACCTCTTCCTGCCGTGGTTGGGGATGACTCTCCGGGGCCTGATCCTGCGGCAGGTACCCACGGTCACAGCGCTCGTCTACACCATGGCTATTGTCGACGGCAGCGTCAATCCACTTTTCTTGACTGCTTTCATTTTCCTATTCTGTAAGTGCTAGTCTCAATTAGTTTTTACAAAAAAGATAGATTTCCTCAGAGATTACGAATCAATAGTAGGAATCTAGATCACCATTCGCTGATTTGATTAGTGTCTTTATCGCAGTTTTGCCTTGCTGAATAGTAGACCACATTCACGGGAAAAATATTTCGATGTTTCTTCTTTTTCTTAGCGGCCAGTTGCACGCCACGGAGGTATACCTTGTTACAACTAGAGTCTGTAATTTATCAGCAATGTAATAATATTTTATTCTTCTATGCCAGTGCTAGAATCGCGGGTGTGCTTGGAGATAACGCGGACGATGCGCGTGCGTTGGGAGCGGCGCGAGCACGCCGCCGCCGTCGACGGCTCTACTCATTACGAGATCGAAACGCTATGGAGCAACGACGATGTTCAGAGCATTGAAGTGCGCAACTACGTTTACTAGAGTAACAAGTGAACTTTAGGAACAAAAAGCTTGTTGGATTCCGAAAAAACCAAAGGGCTTTAGGGTTTTATAAATGAAACTGCTTTTATTCCGAATCTGGGAGTGCAGGATGGGCTTCGACGTTTTCGATTAATTAAGATAAAGCAATATTTGATTTTTGATTATAATTATTACTCATGAATAAAAATGTCATTGATTATAAATAGCAACAAGAGGTGCACGCGTTTAAGATTATAATCAAGTACCACCTATACCTACCTACTACCTATACCTATCAACTTATACGTTAAGGTTCTAATAGTTTGAATCATCATAAAATACCTATTATTTTTAAATTAGTAAAAGTTTTCTAAAGTACCTAATTGTTGTTTTCTTTTTCAAAGAAACTAATTTGTAAAAGTTACAAAAAAAATGAACAAAAACAGCGAAATAGTTAGGTGTTTATGTTTGCAAGGTGTTCAATATGTTACAATAATACAATTACCTAGTTTTGCTACGATTTGTTTTCATTTGAAATTTATCTTGATACCAATGTATCCATAAGTTTGTGCACTAAGTATAACAATTACTCAGACATATTACACATAAGATCACTTGCCCGTCTTTCACATAAGTACTTAGATTGAATCTCAAGAAGCGTCGAAGTTATCAGTCATTAGTACCAATTCAATACTTACTTAGCACCGCTTTATATATTCATGCTGATTGTTTGGCTGTGGGGTCTTCTCTGCATTAATTGTCATGTTGATAGATAACTTTTAAATACTACTATAATGGTAAGTAAGTACATTTTATTTTTCGCTATAAATGGTAGCTGTGTTAATTCAGAGTAAGCTATCTCCAGTTTAAATTTCGTTTGAAACTGTCCAGCCGTTTAGGAGAGAAAAATTAACAGCCATACTCACACGATTTATTTATTTATTTGTCTGTCAAGCTGTCCCACTGCAACCGCAAAGGTCTCATCTTTCCGCCCCTCGAATCTTCTATCGAGAGCTTACTCCTGCTGCTCTATTTGATATGCGTCTAAGTCTTCCCGCCGTCTACTTTTCGATTTGCCTCTGCTTCGATGGTCTACCTACGGAACCCAATTGGTAGCAATTGGAGCTGATCGGTGCATATGGCAGACATGACCGGCCCATTCCCGTTCAAGCTTAACGAACTTGGTTGAGTTAAGTCACAGAATATATAATAGTATGTTAGTACAGAATGGCCACGCTCAGTTACCCCACCCCTCAAGCGCAGGCTGCCGGAAAGCTGCTGGCAACTAGTAGGGCTCGCAACGCGATGTGTGTCGGCCGCACGCCACTAAGTTCGGGAACCTATTCTACCTACTTCATTTTATAAAACATTAGAAAATTAATGCTTTCTGAAATTATCATATGCCATATGTTCATTATAAGTACCTATATTTATGTATTTGGTAGTACTTATTATAATAGGTTTTTGCGATAGACAGCCCTGTGTATCTTACGCACACATTGACGCGTGTAAAGACGACGTCGTGCCTGTGTTCATTTCAGAAGGCGGATTTTGTACGTCGTGGCCGCCGTGTGGTTAAGGTGCGACCACACCGCCGCTTAAAAAACGGTGACGTTACGGAATCGCAACAAAAAAATTTATGAAGAAACGGTGAGAAAACGTGACGCATACGACACGTCACTGCGTATACGCGGCGGTTTGGTCGCACCCTTACTCCGAAATTCGAAAATTGGATTTTCGTATTCCTACTTTTCCTCTCACTCTCAAATTAATGACTTTGTGTGAGCGATGTGGCACGAAATGATTTTTGAACATCTAATTTTGGAGTATGTACAGAGCCTCTAGTGTAAGTTTTCGCATATAAAAAACGTCTCGAACGCGTTCACGTAAACGTCTCAATTATTATGGAATGATTAGCAGCGCCACTTGCGGATCGAAACGGCAACAAACTGAACCTTTAGTGTAAGTTTTCACACGAGCAAACGTCTCGAATGCGTTCAAGTAAACGTCTCAATTACTATGGAAAAATTGGCACCGCCACTTGCGGATCGAAATGGAAACAAACTGTTCCCATAGTATTTGACATTTAAACGCAAACGCGGTCGAGACGTGTTCTGTGACCGAAAACTTACACTAAGCATACTGTTCTCATAGTATTTGACATTTTAACGCAACGCGTTCGAGACGTATTTTGTGACCGAAAACCTACACTATGCATACTGGTCTATTCCGTGTTTCTTGCAACACAGACGTAAGTATCCAAGGAATTTCAGGTCAATAGCTTACTGTAATTAGACCTTTTATTCAGTTAAACTTTAAAGTACCTATTCTTAAAATATTAGTAGTTTGTATATTTTAATGACACAGCAAGTTCGAAGTTCTTACTTACGGTAGGTATTAAAAAAAAGTGGCGTCAAGGTCGTCATGATAAAATTGCGGATTTATTTATTGTACAGGTTGTTACTAAACCGTTGATCAAATTTAACCAATAGGTACCTACAGTGGTGATACGGCCACCCAATTCTGTAATTCAGTGTTTTATCACTATTAACGTAGCACTATTCCTTTCGCAAGCTTAGGCCTGTCAATCAGAGGATGTCGTGAGGGGTGCGTCCCACGAGATATAACTACAAAATATCTAATTTCATAATAATTACGTTCACAAGATATAATGAACGTTAGCTATAACAGCAAAAAGTATAATTTTTTAACGTATAAGGCTTAAATTATATAACGTTATTTTTATATAACTTCAATTTGTATAGGATTTATATGGACTAATTTCTTTTAACATAACAAACATTGAACCTAACTGAAACAGCTGCAAGACAATGTTTAATTTTCGGCGAGCGAGCGAAGCGAGCGAGCAAGACGGTACAGAGCGGAAGCGACTCGGATAGGTTGGGTTCAAAGGCTAATGCATGCTAATGCGCATTTAGCCTTTGGTGTTAGTTTTTTTTTATAACCGCCTAGAAAACCCCCTAACCACATAGCTAATTCAATAAACAACTGTGCATTATGTTTTTTGATGTTAGATTAATTGATTAATATTATGTTATAAATCTTAGCTGGTTATGAACATTATATGTTTTGATCGTTATTTCAATTGATATTATATATAAACAACGTTATACCTTACAAAATTAGATATTTTAAGATTATACTTTTCGTTCATTATATCTAGTAAACATTATACTAAACGAGTTTATATAAAGTGAGCGTATATGTTATGAACATTAGATAATAAGTTGTTATATATCTTGTATTACTTACACCGTCGTAAATGAAATGGCTTTTGCACTTTAAATATATACAGTCAGCATCAGAAGAACCTAGATAAACAGTCGAAGAGCTCCAAATGATCTACACACGACTCTATTGCCAAGGTAATAAAAGGGTCTGTAGATCATTTTGAGCTCCTCGACTGTTGCTGCCTCGAAACTTCTGATGCTGACTGTACCTACACTTTTTGGTTGGAAACGATTAGGTGCTTGAGCCACTTTTCTATTATATTCTCACGTTAAAATAAGAGTACAATACAATACAATAACTCTTTATTGAACACCACATATAACAATCAAAACAGAGAAAAGGTATACAGAAGTAATAAGGTAACAATAGACGGCCTTATCGCTACAGAGCGATCTCTACCAGGCAACCATAACAGAATGGATAAAGGTAGATCTGAGCAGGTGGTGCAAATTAGAATATAAATATGAATATACCTAAGTAGTGAAAATACATACATACTAATACACATACAATTACATAATACATTATATATGAAACACATTATATGTGAAACACAAGAATGGTAATGTCTGACAGCTGTAGCGAATTTTCAATGACAAAGCTGGAATCTAATACGCCTGATTAAGTACTGTATTTGTTTTGTAGTGTATTCCTTTTTTAACCTCAATACTTTTCAATATGTAAAAAAAGTTCAGATTATCGCTTCGGTCTTGAAGGTATTGTTATAAAAGTATAATGATAAAGGTGTCTCTGCTTTAATTGTTTGATAATATTTAAAACACGCGTTGTTAAAGAAATTAGTGACTCATTACATACTGCACATAATTTAATCTATTAATCACTACTTACGTTTGTAATTTGCAACATTCTGTAGTTTTATATTCGAAGTCATCGGATTTTATTACTGCTATCTAAGTAATTATTTGATTACAATATTAAATGATTATGATTATGAAAAACAATAAATTATCAGTTTCATAATTATTAATAACCTAACCTAAAAATTTCATTTTAGATACAAGATTTTTGCTGACTGTACTTTTTGTTGACTGTAGTTGCATTGTCATCCGTCCTACACTTGTTAACCAAATTTCAAGTTAACCTAACCAACCGTTGAAGAGTTCCCTCCTGCGGAGACGATCCTAGCTGGACCACCAGAATTTTACTACCAGATTATTGTATCGTCATCAGACTTACACAAGTACCTATACAAAATTTCAGCTCAATCGATTGAAGATTATCTGCTTCAAAATTGAGTCGCAAGGTTCCACTCGGACAAACATACATAAATACATTGCAAGTTAATTTAAAGCTTGTAACTTGTAATAATAATAGAATTGTATTTTAGTTGGAATAGAATAGGATTGGAACTGACAGTTATTTCGGTTGTTTCATATTCTTACGTCAACCACTTGGTGGGTGCCAGAGAATGGCCAACGACGACGAGGCAAACCAAGAAGGCGATGATGGGAAGATTTGGACGCGTATATGGAGGAATGGCCTGATATTGCGTCGGACCGAGAGTTCTGGAGGTCGAGGGGAGAGGCCTATGCCCAGCAATGGGACACCGCAATAGGCTAATTAAAAAAAAACGTCAAATTGTGTATGTAATGCCAGATCTTTCAATCCTATTCTCATTGCGGTTTATAATATCTCAAGGCAGAAATGGTCACAACTGCCAAAATAGTGGAGTATGTTACCAATTCTTCATCTTCTGGTGCCATCTTCTATCGAAGGTTGGCGATCATTACGGCGACTTGAACCTTCGACACAACAGCTCTGAACAACGATCGGGTGCTTTTATTGTACCACTGGCGTAGATTTTTAAGCCAAGATGATACCGATTGATGATCAATGTGACCAATTGGAATCACCAATTGAAATTCTCGAATTTTAATGTCTGTTGCAGTGCAATGAATAGAATTGAATGAGAGAATGACAAGACTCGGTTAGCAAAGCACGCTTAAGGTTACCTTCCATATAAACGTAGCCACAGTCGTAGCGCGCACCTTGTTGCTAATTATGTTTAAAAGGAGTTTTATAAACTCCTCGTCAATCATAAACATGCACCCGGGCGTTGAAACTAGAATCATCACGAGGACATAGGTACATATAATTGAAAAGGCTCTTCGAAGCACTCCACTTGAAGTCTTCACATCGGCTTCTCATGTGGTGCTATCTGGAAGAGGGTGAACGGAGTTGACACATCCAAGCTTCCATTTCAATGGTGGTAGACTGTCCTCCTTCAGAAGAATAAGGTAATTAGCTTGAACGAGTCCCTGCTGCATCGCTATTTTACACCCTGTTGAAGCTCGGATACGTGATCTTTGCACCAGTGAGACCAAAAGTGTCGGCAAAGCTGTTCGACTCGCTAGAACCGAGAAAAATGATTGTGCTTCTGGTGTTGATATTCCTGCATTCGCAGACAAGAGAGCGGGCGTTCTATTAGATTCTAATAATAATTAGAAAGTGGCCGGGTGTCAGCAATATCAGGTTTTTTGGGTTCGATGACGTAGGCGTTAGTGGTCGATAATTTAAAACTGCTTTGATCTAACTAACGTAGTATTAGGCTCTTTATAAGTGAGAATAACAATTTCTCGGCACTTGATTTAAATTATGCTTGGTGGACTTAACTTCAGGCTCCCAGAGACCGCCAAAATGAGGTGTGCGCCGGAATGAAATGAACGTTATCAATTAATTCACTAGCTGCAAATGACACTCAGCGCAACGAGTCTCCCCTAGTCTGAGGTAGTGACCTATTGCTGATGCATTAGTGGCAGCGAATATTTTAAAACGCCTATGAGTTTGCTACAGCAATGAAAGTTGACGCTATGTCCACGTATTATTTTATTGGGTAGTAGGGTTCCAAAAGTTGTAATGGTACGAGGGCAGGTTGATAAGTAACTAGCCTAACAAGAAAATACTGAGGTAAACGAAGAATGAAGTCTATCACCAAAATACCATTGGACCAAAGGACCCAAAACACAGACGCCATCACTTTTCCAGCTGATTCTACAGCTTACACTTTTCTTGAAGCCAAAGATCCAGATTTTTGATACTATTTTATTGAGTTTTAGATTCAAGCGTGTAGTGATGAACCCATGCATCATGTGTTATTACAAATCGTAACAAAAATTCGGTATTATTAGGTTCTCCAAAAAAGCTGAAAACAGTGACATGTCATGATTTTGACGAATTTCTTCATACACTATTATCTATACTATTGCCGTAAGAAAATCGTAGGCCTAATAACCAGGAAAGTATTTTAAACTAAAGGGACGCAGATTTTTGATGAATTGTTAACAATGTCTATTTTATTTTATTTATTTTACTGTTTCTAAAAACAATATAAAAACAATACAGTCATATTAACACAAGATCGCAAACACGTTCAAAACACAATTTTATTCCGCGCGTATTATACATTTTTGTTTTAAAGGGTCAAATAAATAGCTTTACACACGTAACAAGTAACACACGTAACAAGTCTATTCGCAATCAAACTTTGACCACGGCTTTTCCAAAATTGTCACCGGCCAACATGCCCACGAATGCGTCAAAAAGATTTTCAAAACCATCAGTGACAAGCTCATTTGCTTTCAACTGTCCACTTCGGATCCATTCTGAGATTTCTGCAAACGCTTCTGGCCATCGGTCCGCCCATCGCGACGAGATAAGTCCTTCTACCTTCAACTGTTTAGCCAAAAACACCGGCTGAACATCAGTAACTTTAGCACGATTCTTTGCATCTTCATTATAATTACTTATACTTCCGCACACAGCCACCCTTCCAAACTCCTTCATTTTAGATACAATTTCGCTAAACGTTTCACCACCTACGTTGTCGAAGAAACAATCGATTCCTTCAGGAGCTGCTTCTGAAAGCGCTGTCACAGTGTTAACTTTCTTGTAGTTGAAAGCTTTGTCAAAGCCTAATTCCTTTTCTAACCATTCCACTTTTTTATCTGAACCTGCAAAGCCGATTACTTTGCAGCCTTTAATCTTGGCAATCTGACCCACTACAGACCCCACGGCACCAGCGGCACCGGTCACTACAACAGTTTCACCAGCTTTAGGCTGGCAGATTTCAAGGAATCCAAAGTAAGCGGTGGCTCCTGGCATTCCAACAGCTCCAATGCCATGGGATTCAGACAATCCTTGTAAATCAGGTAATTTGTAGATGGGTACGTTATTCAAAGAGCTTTTTTCATTTTCACTTTCAACGTAATAATCTGTCCACCCTTTGTGGGACACAACTTTTGTTCCGACTGGGTATTTCGGGTTTTTAGATTCTTCAACTACTCCTACTTGGTAACTGAATTGGTCGTAAGGAAGTGGCATTTGGGTATTGTAAGCTCTTAAGTAAGGATCTACACTGATCCACTCAGCCTTAACTAGGATGTCTCCATCCTGAAGAGGCGGAAGGTCGTAAGAGACCAGTTCATAGTCGTTTCTTTTAGGTAGACCCTCGAAGTATCGTTTGACGATGTACTTTCTTGCTCGCACCATTATTGAAACTGAAATCGATATAAAACAACTTTTAATTTTCTAAAATATAACAGTCAAGTGCGAGTCAGACTTGCACACCTCGGGTTCACTACAAATTCTTGAGAAAAAAGGTTTTGATAGACGTACGTATAGACGACACGGACGGACAGACGGACAACAAACCTATCCTATAAGGGTTCCGCTTTTTCCTTTAGAGCTACGGAACCCTAAAACTGGCCAAGTATGAGTCACGTTTTTAACTATGTTTTTACTACAGGATTGAACGAAACTCCTATTCGCTTTCGCGGGATTCCTATTTCTATTCCGTTTGTCCTTCAGGCATTTGAAGATACCTAACAAACCTAACCTAATTTTACTATCTCTAGTAAGGATTTTTAGGGTTCCGTAGCCAAATGGCAAAAACGGAACCCTTATAGATTCGTCATGTCTGTCTGTCTGTCGGTCTGTCTGTCCGTCCGTATGTCACAGCCACTTTTTTCCGAAACTATAAGAGCTATACTGTTATAACTTGGTATATAGATGCATTCATATTGCATGAACCGCATTAAGATTTTCCCACAAAAAAAGAAAAAAACTATTAATTTTTGGGGTTCCCCATACTTAGAACTGAAACTCAAAAAATTTTTTTTCATCAAACCCATACGTGTGGGGTATCTATGAATAGGTCTTCAAAAATGATATTGAGGTTTCTATTATCATTTTTTTCTAAACTGCATAGTTTGCGCGAGAGACACTTCCAAAGTGGTAAAATGTGTCCCCCCCCACCCCGTAACTTCTAAAATAAAAGAATGATAAAACTAAAAAAAATATATAACGTACATTAACACGCAAACTTCCACCCAAAATTGGTTTGAACGAGATCTAGTAAGTAGTTTTTTTTATTTAATATGTGTTTGTCTATATAAAAACCAATATAAAATGACCTCACACTGCCTACATTTTGCTTAAGAGCAGGGCTCTGCTAAGACTGGATTTTATAATAACTTGGCGAATTTGTACGGAACCCTCAGTGCGCGAGTCCGACTCGCACTTGGCCGGTTTTTTATAACAGTAGGGCATAGCGGTGGGAACACGAGATCTAACCTGAAGAATTGTCTCAGCCAACGATATACAAGCAAATAACGGGTTTCCTTACCTAACAGCGTATTCTCCACGGGAATCAGTCAACGACACAAACTATCAGGTGTTGTAGAACGTTCGTTTTATATTCATATTTATCCTGAACGATAACGTCAAAACGAATGACTTCACAGAATACAATCAGCTTTTATCTTGCTTCGATTAGGTCTGTAACATATTTTATCGGCTTTATAGTGTGGTCAGGTATACAATAATACACGAGCTCAACTCGTAGATGAATATAATAATGATAAGCCTCGATTACTTACGATACGTACTGGGGTAACCCAATAGTAACATATTTTGTTCTTGTTAGGTAGGTAGGTAGTTTTAGTGAAGTGTTTGAGGTAGTCTGTGGTGACAAACATGCTCTCGCAATGCCGCAAATTATCAACATTGAACCTACCAAGTGGAGTAACACTGCAAGGGCCTGCGAACCAGAAATAACAATTCTCCATGAGCTTATTTTATTGTCATTTCTTCATCTACAACCACGACCGCTCTGGCAAGAGTGTACGACTCAGAAGAGAGAGATAATAGTGAAATTTTAGAACACGTACTCATAGTTAGTAATGCTCTAAGGTCTTCGTGCACTCATGGAGTGGACCTATAATATAAGTGCGGTCTTAATCTGATAGGTCCAACCAACCCATTGGTGATTTGCCGCGCACTCTTGTGCCTTCAACTCTACTGAAAACGAACAAAAAATTACTTGCACTAATTTCAGCAGTACACAATGGAGTATGATCGCTGGTATTAAACTTTTGCAAGCTCTAGAAGGTCCGTTTTAGATCTATTAATGCTGGTTTAATACTTTAAGGTACCTAACTACCTAGGTATTAAGCGCCCTTTTATGAAGGCATTACTCGTCCGTGAACCCACCGTTATGTCCCACTGTTACAAAAATCCTCATCCTCACTAGAGATAATAAAATTAGGTTAGGTTCGTTAGGTATCTTCAAATGCCAGAAGGGCAAACCGGGCAGAAATATGAACCCCGGCTGAAGTGTAATTCGTCATAATTTTTCATAACAGTGGGAGTGGTCCCACTAGGGGTAGCGACCCGTTTTATGGTATGTAAAGTAAAGTTAAGGTGATTCATTGTTAAATAGAAAATTATGGTGAAAGATATCATGGATCTTCATCGTTGTTTTCAGCATTCCTAAGATTTACACAAACTGTTTGACTCGTTCTTTATTATGCTGAGAAGTAAAATGCTCTTCCTGCGTATGTGGTCCCCCTGACCACTAAGTAGGTATACCTAAATTAAACTGCCTATGATAGGCATCTAGAACAGGTACTAGTATTAAGTAAGCGTGCTTCATCTTATTATGCCTACCACATTTTCGCCATCAGGTAGGTGGTCAGACGCAATTGCATTAATCCTAATATTTTATTTCCAGGAAACTCGTGACATTTTACTATCGTAATTGATTAGGTATGATTATGATAAAACTGTCTAAGCAGTGACTTTACAATATTTAATCGCAGATAAGGAAAGAAATATTTTGGTTTGTTTCATTTGTAGTAAATTTATATAAAGTTACAACATTGGTTACAGAAATCGGTTTCAAAAGATTTCGGCCTATTCCCCTTCAGTTATATTACAACCTTCAACAACTTCGTTAATGACTCAGTTTTGAGCGTGCAGAGTATATCTACAATCCACTAAATTCTGTTGATCTTTTGAAACATTTACATAATATACCCCCTTGCAAAAAAACGCATATAAAACATCACAAAACGGACAAAAAAATAAGGGACACTGTTTTTTAGGTACTTACTTCTTGGTGATCAAGATAAAAAATAACTCTAAAATTTCTTCAGTTTGGAAAAACGGAAACGAGTAGGTAGCTACATTAAAAAAAGGCTTTGCTACCAAAACCTACTCAGACTTTTTAAACTCCTTCCAGTAATTTTTTAGTGATCTTTATAAAAGGTATTATAATAAATACATAAGTAAGTAAATAAAAGAAATATCTTGGGACAATTATTATCAATTTTACTAACCATGTCCCAAACTAAGCAAAGTTTGTAATATGACTACTAGATAACAAATGAACATACTTACATAGGTAAGGTAGATAATATACCTCTACTTAAGTCATATTAAACATCCAAGAATCGAAAACAAGCAATCGTATTTTTCATAATACATACTTACATAATTATTTGCCCCGACTGGGGATCGAAACCGGGACCTCAAGCTTCTAGTCAGGTTCTCTAATTCTCTAACCATCAAGTTAGTATAGAAAACGGGCACGAAGCTGTATCTTCTGCGTCCACAATATCGACGGGCACGGCCGTGATGTAAATCTTTTAATCGGTTATTATACTTGCTATGAAGATAAGAACGCACACCTGTCAGAGCAACAAGGTGATATTTATTTACAGCTTGCCCTTATGTTATGTATGTTTTGAGATCTCGAAGACCGCTCTGTCGTTTTCGAGGAAATTTGCTATGTAGGTTTTTAGGGGCGAAAAATCGATCACTCGAGTTCTTATCTTTGGGAATCTGGAATTTTAAGCTCAGGTACTATTTAGCTACATAATATTGATTGACTAGGTCAAGTGGTCTAAATCAACGGTCGGCAACGACATATTGTAATGTATTGTATACCAAGACAAGTATCAATCAATAGGTACGTAGATAAGGTATACTCGTTTTTTCTGGATTTCGTTAAAATTTTCTCACAGTATCCGGACCCCACCTAAAACTTCTTGTCGACCCGTCTAAGTTGTTCCACGATATTTCTTTAGATATATAAATAGGTGAGTTAGACAGTTTGATACAAAATTCACATAGTACCAAACTTAGCAGCTGGGTGGATCAACGTTTTCGTTTCACTTGTTCCTGAGATTACTGATGACGTTAAGTAAATTATGTCCAGATTGCCCAGTGCACTGGATCTCAGGCACTACTGTAGAAGAAGTCGTCGCCACTACCGTCTTTTCATAAGGCAGGACCTAGGGGCGCACAGTAATCTGGGGCCCTGTTCGAGAGTTAACAAAGAATTTCGAGTTATCAGATTTTTGGGGCCTTTGCAGGGCATGAGAGATGAGAGCTAGGCCCCGTATAATAAAGTAAAGACGGAACAGATCGTTGCGTTTGAGCATGAACAACTTGGTGGTCGACCGAATGCTTCCAATCATTCGGTTGATACTTACCAGAAATAATACTCGCGTCCCGTCGCGTCGTCCCTTACATTTATTATTAACATTGCAGTAAAAATTTAATTATATTTATTTTCCATGATATTATCAATTGGAACCAGCATCAGCTCTCATAGGGAACGTCTGATGACTCCCAAAACAACCTTTGAAGTGATATGAGAAGATCTTTACTTCGTATATTCTATTTTTGACGTCAAATGATAGGGTACCTATCAACCAAAGTCCATGCAAATCTATCAGAGATAATTAGCTTTTAAAATTGCATACTCATATCAACATCCGGATACAGTGTCAGTGTAGTAAGATTATCAATCGATCCCGCGATAATATTGGCAAAGTACAGACAACAACACACTTAACTCACTATTACACATATTTTCACATTATAATACTAGCTACAGAAATGCCCACTTATGTGTGCTGGTTCCAGTACTTGCCTATTACGAGGCAATTCTTGTTTTTTTTGTATGAAAATATTCCTATAAAATAATGTCCTTGTGATAATGATATCGTGCTGTTTTGCATTGTCACCTATGTAGCATCCTCTGAATATAAATACTAGAACAGTGCGACCAACGTCCAACAGTCAACTTCGACAGCTTTGTGGAGTAAATCGCGAGCATTCAGTCCAGCAAAAGTAAGTAAGTATTACAAACTATCTTTCAAGGAGATACCATAAGTAAAGCTTGCTGAATACAGCTGTCTTGGTAAGCAGACCATATTCAAAGCTCAAACCACGGTCATTTGTTACCGGACATATTTCGTTCAGTCGGTCGTTTGCCATTAAGTATACAGTTAAATGAACAAAAAATATTTTTCACGTCTCATGCTCAAAAAGTTCGACTTTATGCTGGATGTAGGCTGCATAAAATGGCATTTTATGCTCTTGTGCATAAAGTAAAATCTTCGTCTAAGACCAAAACAATCGGGTGCCAACAGCTACAAACAATCACTAAAACTTT
The DNA here is from genome assembly GCA_963854515.1 of Pandemis heparana. Classification (NCBI taxonomy): domain Eukaryota; kingdom Metazoa; phylum Arthropoda; class Insecta; order Lepidoptera; family Tortricidae; genus Pandemis; species Pandemis heparana. Next base: position 5,730,735 of record OY978013.1, on the reverse strand, counting down.
ACGACAGCATATTTTGTTTATTTTTTTAAGTTTTTTTTTATTATAATCTGCGGTCTATTAAACTGTTTAATTAGTACCTTAAACTAGGTAACAATAATTTGACAAGTTATTATTGAAACAAATAAGTACATGAAAAATAAAACTTTTTTAAAATATAAATCAACACCAGCCTACTCGAACCTTACCGCAGTATCACGTTTAAAAAAAAATAAAAAAAAAGTTAACTGGCGGGAACTCAGGCGGGAACGTCTTATTTTCTCTTAGTAGGTTTTATGTTGCAATTTGTTACTGTTTTACTATTAATCTATACATATAATAAAATCGTTGAGACCAAAAAATCTGTACATTGAATATTTTAAAAAAAACCGACCAGGGTGACTTAAAATATAAGTATCTATACATATAATAAAATCGTTGAGACCAAAAAATCTGTACATTGAATATTTAAAAAAAAAACCGACCAGGGTGACTTAAAATAAGTAACTGAACATAAATTAAAACCATTTTTAAAATTTTTGTTTGTTTGTTTGTTTGTTTGACTGAGCATCACGTAAAAACTACTGAACGGAAATTGTTGAAATGTTCACAAATCTATTTAAATACATTCAGAATAGGATCTAGGCTATAGAAATTTTGGAAAATATTAGAAAAAGGGGGTGAAAAGGGGGTTAAAGTTTGTATGAAAAAAGAAAATTAGATTGTTTTAGAATCATGAAACTCAGAATATATACTCAGTAATAAAAATAAAGAAATACCTGTTTTAGCATTTTTTTAAAATCTCACCCAGAGACGCAAAAAAGAGGGTTTTGTGTTAAAAAATAATGAACTTCATACACCAATAAAATAAAAACCAATGAAGTTTAACCTTTTAAAGTTGCTACATATACTTCCAATCTAATACAGGTAAATATAATTTTTCAGTTTTCTTGAAATTTGATTTTTGAGGTAATTACGCACAAAATAGCGGAACTCAAAAAATCTGCTTTCCTCGGTATTAGTAGGTAGTTGGTAATAATTACGAATACAATAATACTATGAAGAAAATGTATATAGGACATAAAGCCGGAAAAGTGTGTCAATTGTGAAAAAACATTAATAAAATAATTACTTTCTGCACAGGTATTTTTTCAACGAAGACATTTTTGTCCAACCTAAATTGGCGTCCGAAATTGTGTTCTTTACCTAACACCTAAAGTTCAATATGCAATACCGTTACTTTGTTTTTATTTATTGCGCTATTATTCACAACGCGTTCGGTTTTCAAACGCACTCTTATAAATAATATAAATAATAAATAAATAAATAATTAGCTGACATTATTATGAGGGCGGCGTGAATGAACCGCTTGGCTGTATGCTCTCAGTACCTTTGAGTAAAAAAAACAAAATTAAAAGGCGCGTTTACGCCTGCGCTACGAACATGCCAGAATTTTATTGTGAAAAAGTTGGTTACTGAAATTGTAAAAGTTTCTGTCCTCAGACTTTTTATAAGATTTTTATTGTTGTGGTTAAGTACCAAACTGCCAAAGAATATATAACGCTGCGCTGCTGTTGCTTACAAAATTTTCACAAATACTTAAAATCTGAATGTACACAGTACCTACCTATTCGAGAAAACTATTTGAATGTGCCTGTTTAAGGATTAGTACATATTATTGTAAGGGTATAATAATAACAATTTTGATATCGAGAATATCTCTAAACTATCACAAAAAACACATGCGGACGAAGTCGCGGGCAACAGCTAGTATTCAATAATTTCGTCAAGTGAAGAGGAAATAACACTGACTCCTAACAGTCAATTTATCAGGAAAAACCATTAAATATATCGTTGTCCTAATGTCACATTTAATTTGAATTTTTTTTTTGCAATGTTTTGGTTTTGTTTCTTGTTTTGGTTTTGTTTCGTGTTTTGTTTAAGTGAAAAGCAGAGTGTATAACTCGTTCATAAAACCCATTTTCCCTTCGACGTGTCTATCCACCCTCGCCGTACCGGCTCGGGTGGCTATATGAACGTCTCAGTAAAATGGCTTGTTTTATGCTTTTGTTGTACAATCTACTATACCTTGCTACTCTGCTACTTAAGTAAGATGCTGTCAGTGGCGTAGTAGCAAGGTAAATATTTTTTGTTCATTCAAATGGGCCTCCGCAAAGTAACGTCTGACTCAATAAAATATAATTGCTGGTAGCTTTTTCCAGATTTATAATGAAATGTGTATAATTAATTGAATAAACACAAACAAAAACTGTGTAAATTTGTAAAGTAACGTAAAAGTAAAGTTATTTTTAATGTGATCAATTAATGTTATAGTATTTAATTTGCTTTACAGATTGATACAATGGTGAAAGCAACCAAATACGTCGTCAAGAACAACTTCAAGGGCTTGCCCAAACGAGAAGACTACGAGATCGTGGAGTACGAGCTTCCAGAGGTCAAGAATGGAGAGATCCTCGTCAAGACCGAGTGGCTCAGCGTCGATCCGTATTTGCAGTCGTACAATGCCAGTTTAACCGTCCCGTATGACCAATTTGGTTTTCAAGTCGCCTCAGTGGTACAAACTAAAGACCCTAGATACCCTGTCGGAACTAAAGTAGTGAGCCATGCAGGGTGGGCTGACTATAGCATCCTCAGTACCAACAATGAAGGCAAGGATCCCATGGATATTGTGAGCAAGCTACCAGACTTAAAGGGGCTGTCACCTTCCTTAGGTATTGGGGCCGTAGGAATGCCAGGAGCGTCTGCATATTTAGCGTTTCTTAATATTTGTAAACCGAAAGCCGGTGAGACGGTAGTAGTTACCGGAGCCGCCGGAGCTGCTGGCTCAATAGCTGGTCAGATTGCGAAGATCAAAGGCTGCAGAGTCATTGGTTTTGCTGGCTCCGACGACAAAGTTAAGTGGCTGGAAAATGAACTAGGATACGACAAAGCGCTAAATTATAAGACAGTGGACGTCCTGAAGGCTCTGAAAGAAGCCGCTCCGAACGGAGTAGATTGTTACTTCGATAACGTAGGTGGAGAACTAAGTAGCCAGATCATGAGTGAAATGAACTCAAAGGGAAGAGTCTGTGTATTCGGAACTATCAGCTCCTACAACGATGGTATGCATTTCAATCAGCTGCCCAAGGCGACCATTTTACAACCAGCTATTCTTTTCAAGGAACTGAAAGTGGAGGGCTTCATTATTTGGAATTGGGAATTTAAACTCTGGCACGAAGCGTATGCACAAATCATGGAGTGGATCAAGTCAGGGCAGCTGAAGGTGAGGGAACACGTCACTGAGGGTTTCCATAATATTTTCGATGCATTCATCGATATGCTGTCTGGCAAGAATTTTGGAAAAGCTGTGGTCAAAGTGTAAATAAGCTTGAGTTTGTGAAAAACATATTTGTACCTATTTGTATTCTCGACATTGTTGGATTCATTGTCATACTGGCTAGTGATTGTGATCTAAATGCTAAATTTGTTTGTCGTCTGATGAAATGAATAAACGATTTTTAAAATAAATTCTTGTGTTTGTAAGAAACTCAAGCCACCTTTTTTAATAATAATTTTATGTTCCTCTTTGTGGCAATACAAGACGAGACAATACATAATAAAACCGGGATAACTCTAAGTACCTATGCAAATAAATAAATAAATAAAATAAAATAAAATATTTTTTTATTTACCAATACACAAAGAAAAATATACATTAACAAAGCATTCGGTACGAGGTATTAGGTAAATAGGAGAGGAGACTTAGCAGGCATGCTGGTTTTCAGTCTCCAACCTGATTAAAAACAAACTTAAGAGCTCACGATAAATTATCGCTCATTCCATCATTTAGATGCTGCGAATCGAAAGCTGCCCCTAAAAGCAACCAATCTGCGTATTCATGGCATTCCTACAGAACCAGTCATGCTGTCATCATTGCGCCACAACAGTTTATCAATTAAGTACTTTGGTCGACCACTCCATTTAGAGGTTGTAGACCAGCGATCCTAACTTAAACTTACGTCTATTTTTCATGTTAAGGATATCATATTTAGGTATTCAAGTAAGGCGTGATTGTAAATAACGGTGAATATCATAACAGTATCGCATGCATGCGTTATGTTCCCTTTTTAACTTGTTTCTCTGTCTTCTTATAAAGACAGAGACCATACACTAAGTAGTCCAAGCCTGATAAAACCAGTGCATCCGTTAGCCTTAATCTCACAGATGTGTTTAAAAATGGACGGATTTTATACAGCGTCTTAAGAGCCCCATAACACTTTCCAATTTTAGATTAAATGTGTTCCTCAAAAATCAACTTACCGTCAAACAGTATCCCAAGATGTTTCACTATTAGCGACTCCTCTAATTGTACGCTATTAATTATAATCGAAGGCGAGACGCGGCGAACGACATTGATTTGGTGTGTCGTGCCGAGTACAACGTATTTACATTTGCTGGCATTTAACACTAGTCCATGAGCTTCTGACCATATTCCTATTGAAGCCAAGTCTTCGCTAAGATTACTAACAGCATTCAATAAATCCGTTTTATCGGGGTTAGCGCGAATAATAACTTGAGTGTCATCAGCATACATATGTGCGAGTCCAGATCTTGTACACTCAAGTAAATCAGCGGTATAAAACGAGTAAATTGTTAGGCCCAGAATGGTTCCCTGGACCACCCCTCTGAGGACAGATAAAGGTTCAGATCGACTCTTTACTCCGTCACAACCCAAACATTCTACCAACTGCATCCTATCACGAAAGTAAGAAGAACCAAAGCAAGAGCAAACATGTATGTCACAACCGTAGTATTCTAGTTTTGCTAGGAGAACTTCTAAATTTAGACAGTCGAAAGCGCGGCTATAGTTCAATAGGACAAGAACTGACGCTTTGTTTTCATCTGACGCAGTCAGGACTTCATCCACGATGTGCAAAAGCGCAGTAGTAGTACTGTAACACTAAAGCCAGATTGCTGTGTTGTGTTGGCAAGATGTTGTGAAGCTCTAGGTACGACATCAACTGTCGATGAACTAATGACTAGACCATACGGATTTGGATAAAATTTGAAACGAAGATAGCAGGTAGGTACCCTAGATTAAAACATAGGCTACTTTTTATCCCCGAAAATTGCATAGTTCCCGCGGGATAGCGATCAACATGTAAAGGTCGTAGCTGCCTAGAGTTGCAACGCAAATAATTATTGCAGAATATAATTAATGTTCTTAAATCTAATTCTACGCAGACGAAGTCGCGGGCAGAAGCTAGTTTGTAATATTTGAAACCAAAATGGTTTAAATATAATCTCGGTGTTTGTCAATTGTATTTGTAAATATCAAATTAATCAAGAAATTTACTTCTTGATTTTTAATGTTTACTTTTTACGTTTTACCGTTAGAAATTTAATTTCTAAACAACACTGAAAATTAGAACACATAGAAAAATCCGAAAAGTAAAGCTATAGCTATAGCTGTAGGGAGTTTGTAATTGTGTCGTACAGACACATCATTCAAACAGATGACGCTTAGCGAGAAATATTCGCATAGTAACAAGGTCACGTGACAGTTGGTAACAGATAGAAAAATTCGGAGGCTTACTCACCTGCTATGGGTGGTGTAGGGGTATAGCACGCATCACGGAATGACGAGGACCCGGGTTCGATTCCCGGCCATAGCTTTACTTTTCGGATTTTTCTATGTGTTCTAATTTTCAGTGTTGTTTAGAAATTAAATTGTATTTGTTTATGTTTATATTGCACAATAATGAGTAATAAGTTTTCATGCATAGGTATACACACACACATCTAACTAATATTATAAATGCGAAAGTATGGATGGATGGATGGATGGATGGATGTTTGTTTGTTACTCAATCACGCCAGAACGGCCCAACGGATCTGGATGAAATTTGGCACACAGATAGAGAAAAGTCTGGAATAGCACATAGGCTGATTTTTATCCCGGAAAATTGCGTAGTTCCTGCGGGATAACGATAAACAAATTCTTTGCAGAAATAAATGAAACCAAAATTAGCTTCAACATAATTCATTTCTACAAAATACACCTACAGAAATAATAATATTATAGTAATAAATAACAGGATTATCTAAATATATGACTTAAAAACTTTATGATATCACAGTTACAACAGTTGCAAATAACTTAATTCATATAATTTCTTGTCAACTACAAACTATCTTGTACTTACTTTGTATCACCCATGAAAGTTGTTTTGTAAAATTATTGCCTTACTAAATTTATTCTGGAAAACCCAAACAAAGGCTTTCATTTTAGTACCTATTCGGGAAAAAATACTTATATTATATTTTTGGTACGAGTTTCACCAGACGGTGCATTTCTTTACAGGATTCATAGGCGAGCCGGGCGGGCAGTGGAACTCTCTGGCAAAATCTTGCGAGTTGGACAGGGTTCCTATGACTCTGAAGCGGCCTGGAGAATGCACTGCGGTCTTTAACTTGTTCCTCATTGCTTCTGGACGCATGGCACCGCACCACACCTGCAATTTATAATCTGATAGTTCCTTATTGTCTCCAAATCAACAAGAAGTCCACTGCCTTTGAAATAGACTGCGGTCCACAACGAACGCGTGTTGGTCACACCGCATGCAATAAAGTGTCGATACGATACGATGATAATTAATAATGTTTGACGACCGGATGACCTAGTGGTTAGAGAACCTGACTATGAAGCTTGAGGTCCTGGGTTCGATTCCCGGTCGGGGCAGATATTTGTATGAAAAATACGAATGTTTGTTCTCGAGTCTTGGATATTTAATATGTATTTAAGTATGTATTTATCTATAAAAGTATGTTTATACGGCCTATCGATCCTTTAGTAAAGCCGTGGTAGCCTAGTGGTTTGACCTGTGGCCTCTCAAGCAGAGCGTCGTGGGGTCAAATCCCGGGCTCGCACCTCTGAGTTTTTCGGAATTTATGTGCGAAAATTACATTTGTAATTTGCCACGAGCTTTTCGGTGAAGGAAAACATCGTGAGGAAATCTGCACACATCTGCGAAGAAATTCAATGGTGTGTGTCAAGTTCCCAATCCGCACTGGGCGCGCGTGGGAACTATAGCCCAAACCCTCCAATACACGGAGGAGGCCTATGCCATGAGGCACGCCGAATTACGTGACAATTTAATAAATAAACGACAATAACAACAACAACAACATGTACTTACTGAAATTGTAGCGAATTCGGAATAATAAGGCTTATAAATAAAAATGTTTATCCGTTGTCTAGTGCCCATATCACAAGCTTTGCTTAGTTTGGGACTAGGTCAATTGGTGTCAATCGTCCCAAGATATTTATATTTATTTATATTTATATTTAATGTTCAACTATTAATCTGGCTATCTCATTGGATACCTCTACACGGTTTTCGCTTAGTTCAATAAAGCACCAATCGAGCTCGTTTCGGCTCCCCTCGGTTGTCAGCACACATCTCGTCCTCCAATATAATAATATACTCGAGCGCAAAGAAATCGGGCCACTTCCCCTAGAAAGTTGTATGAAACGTGACCCGGTTTCTTTGCCCCGTATACTTAAGCTTTGCAATGTTCACTTTTGTAACAGAATGTAGTGTTATTCTCATAATTTATGGTTATTTTATCTTCAAAAGTCTAAAGCCGTATCTCTATAAAAACTGACCTGTGCAAAGTTGAGGAAGAAGAGTTGCGTGTGTGTATGATTGAGGCCCGGCAGAGTCTCTCCGTCAGTGCCGTGGCGTTGTACCCAGTGAGTGTAAGCACGGAACGCCTGCTTAACTCCTCCATTGTCTGCTATGTTTTCCCCCTTAAAGAAAGAAAGCAACATTATAACTATTTTGAATGGGATCGAGGACAAGTGACTAGTTTGGATGCTTTATCATTACCAACAGCATCATGTTTCTCATGAACTGTTGGATAAAATGCCTTTGAATGCAGGAGCGATGCCTAATTCATCCGTTCTACAGCAGAAACTAATAATACGACCACGCATTGTTACGTGCTCTTATAATCGCCTTCGTCATTTCTGTCCATCAAACGGTATAAAATAGCGGTACATGGAGATGGAAAATGCAATTGCGAACGCAAGTGCTTTGAGCTAAAGTTTCCCATGGAGGTGTCGCCATTTAGCCGCTATAAAGCGTCGAATAAGGTCACTGAAACGTTGTTTATGGACGTTAAGATTAGCATGACGTTGCGGTGTTAAAAACGCTCTCTAGAAAACCATGCAACAGAAGCGATGTACAAAGTGTAACGAGTAAGAAAAATCGAAGTTTTATACAACTCTTAGCTTCACGATAAATAGTTAAAATTTCTTTGAATGTTGAGGTCATGGGACATATAAAAAAACACCGGGTAGCACTACGGGAGTGCCAGCAGAAGTGAAACTAGACACACGCACGCTCGCACAAAAAGAAAAAGAAAAAAATACACGAGTTTTGAACTGCGGTCACCTGAGAGAATACAGACTGTTATTCCACACCTTATACCACTAGGCCAAATGCACATACTTACATTAAAGCGACGAAATCAACGTAGGTAACTACACTAAAAAAATCGAACGCGACTCTAGCTTCATTCGTATTTCAAAATAAGCTCTTAGATGATCCCTGATATCCTGGTACTTAAACTGTCCCTCCGTCTTACGTCTGACGCGAGTTTAACATTTTTTACCCATCTCAAAAAGTGCTCAAAGCCACTAAAGAAGTTTTTTCACTTCAAAAATTTCGGTTGAAGGTACCTGGGTATTCACACCATCCAGTTTCATGTTGACTTCAGGCACGATGTACCGGCCATACTGGTCTATGAGGCACTGGGCGCGGTGGTGAAACGCTTCGATGGCGGAGTCCGACCACCACCGGTGGAGGTTCCCGTTGCAGTCAAAGAGGCGGCCCTTATCGTCGAAGCCGTGGGTTATTTCGTGACCTAAAAGAATTGGGGCATAGAGAAGATACTATCAATCCCCGCAACAATTTTGTTATAAAATAATGACCAAGTTTCAAACAAATGCCTGCCATTGCATTTCCAATATCATTGATTGATGTGATTGTCATGAATAAACTTTTTTCTTCTTCTTCTTCTTCTTCAATATCACAAGGAAACAAGACTTAGGGCTTGTGTAACCACTCTAATTCCTAATATTTTAAGTGTCATATATCTAATGCCATCTCTATCTGATTCGTAGTAATAAATGTAGACATCTGACACTTACAATATCAGAAACTTGACAGAGAGTGTTGGAACAGGCCCTTATCAACAGCGAGAAGAAAACCAGCTGTCAAAGCTATAATGCTCGTGTTAAATTTGTCATCTAACTAATATTATAAATGCGAAAGTATGGATGGATGGATGGATGGATGTATGTTTGTTTGTTACTCAATCACGTCAGAATGGCCCAACGGATCTGGATGAAATTCGGCACATAGATAGAGAAAAGTCTGGAATAACACATAGGCTACTTTTTATCCCGGAAAATTGCGTAGTTCCCGCGGGATAGCGATAAACGAATTCTTTGCAGACGAAGTCGCTGGCAACAGCTAGTCTGTTATAAATATGTATTATTTTATATCTCTCACCTATAACAACACCTATGCCTCCGTAGTTGAGTGACCTTGGAAAATGGCGGTGATAAAATGGAGGCTGTAAAATTCCCGCAGGGAACATGATCTGGTTCTTGTTGCGGCTGTAATATGCATTGACCACTGCTGGCGCTGTGTTCCATAAGGTCTTGTTAACTGGTTGCCCTATACTGGAAACGATGTAATGTTAGCAAGATAATTTAGATACCAATGGAAATATAGAGTTAATGATGATAATGACGATACTTTGCAAACTTTTTACGCTACGTAAGACCTGGCAGTCATCGTCTTTTTGAAAGCGCCGCTACTCAAAATGTGTACCTATGCACAATTTTATTAAAGAACCTTTTGCGTCCTATGAGCAGAATAACTGTAGTATTTTTTTAATTTTAATCTAAACTAATATTATAAATGCGAAAGGGTGGATGGATGGATGTTTGTTTGTTACTCAATCACACCAGAACGGCCCAATGAATCTGGATGGGATTCGGCACATAGATAGAGAAAAGTCTGGAATAGCACATAGGCTACTTTTTATCCCGGAAATATCCCGCGGGATAGCGATAAACGAATTCTTTGCAGACGAAGTCGCAGGCAACAGCTAGTATTATAAATGCGAAAGTATGGATGGTTGGATGGATGGATGTTTGTTTGTTACTCAATCACGCCAGAACGGCTCAACGAATCTGGATGAAATTAGGCACGTAGATAGAGAAAAGTCTGAAATAGCACATAGGCTACTTTTTATCCCGGAAAATTCCTGCGGGATAGCGATAAACGAATTCTTTCCAGACGACGTCGCGGGCAACAGCTAGTAAAGGATAGAGTAAGATTTTTTGGTAGTATTGCTACACAACTATATAGCCGTTACGCAAGTTTTATGACCAATTATCAGGTTGCGTTTGTTACTCTTTTTAATATTTATTTAAAACGCAAACTTAAGTTGGTATCTATTTCGTCGACATTGGTAAGTTTAAACTTTATTTAGTAAACTTATAATGAAGACTTGCTCGTTGGCCTTCCTTATATTTACAAAAAAACTTTACTAACGTTTAAATAATAGCTCTTTAAAAGTGTCTGGCACTCACCGAGATTGCTCCATCTGCGTTAAATGTTGTAAAATATTCAATATATTCTCAAAATACATATCAGGATGAATCTGGACTTCTTTGTACCGTTCATCTAGCTCATATTTATTGAGAATAAAATCGGGATACCCTATCCTTAGCATCATGGCGTCTACCTTGTGAGCCGCTAGTTTTTTCGTCTCACTGTCTATCCAATCAATTTTATGTAGAAGTTCTCTAAAAGACTGCTGTATTTCGCATGTCATGGTGAGAGTATCGTTTTTGCTGGTCTCATCGAAGTATTTCTTCACAAACATTGAGCCTAGCGCCATTCCCATATTTGAATTAACTTGGGATATGCAATTTTTCCATCTTGGTGGGGCTTGTTCTCTCCCAAATAAGATAAAATAAAACCTGGAAAAGCAAATAGCTTAAACCATATTTTGTATGACGAAGTAATAAGATGTTAAAAGAGATAAGGAAAAGTACAATAAAATATGTACCTATGTAGATTGTATTAAAGAAATGCAAGAAATAGTAAGTACAACGAGTAAAAATATGAAGCTTACTGTTGTTTGGCTGACTGAAATCTGTCGTCGAGGTTGTTGACCCTGTGTCTCACGAACCGCCACAACAAGTAATTTGACAGAATACTTGGATCCGTCTCATCAATCAGCTTAACCAGATGCTGTGTTTATAATAAAAAATCAGTAAAATTGGCTTTTAAAATACTTTACAATAATTTCATTCTTTACATTTTAAAAGCTGACGAAAATATTGTAGCAATCAGAAATATCAGAGTGGACAAGGTGTTTAAAATGAAAGGTTGTAAAATATTTAAACACCTCTAAACGAGCAGATTGATAATTCGCGTTTACAGAATTGTAGTTTTTAATAAACAATTGGGCCGGTTCTTCCGATGTATATGTGATGGCTTAAGTATCAGTCCAAAAATATGACCAACTAGTGTGTCTGAACGTAAATAAATCAAAATGCCTTCTAAATTTATAATTAAGAAAGTCCGCCGCCACAACTGTACGTATGTACGAGAAATTTGAATGGCATGCGGGCAACTGAAAAATTATTAATAAAATAAAACACCAGAAACTATAGGTACCTACTCTATATGAATAAAATGGCAAGAATGACTAACTATTTTTTGACGTGGATGTCTGTGTGTGTGTGTGTGAACTTAAGGTTCGACCATACCGCCGCGTATACGCAGTGACGTGTCGTATGCGTCACGTTTTCTCACCGTTTCTTCATACATTTTGTTGCGATTCCGTAACGTCACCGTTTTTTAAGCGGCGGTGTGGTCGCACCCTTATTTGGAATGCGATTTTTTTCAATGCGGTAGTTCTTAGCCATGTTTCGTACAAATCGGTGCAGCAGTTTGAAGAATATCAGCTCATTTCCAAAATTATGTGAGACATTTTTGGCACTAAATTGTTTATTATCGACAAATGAGTGGGTTTTACTTTAATTTGAACTTAATATAATTTTAAACGTACCCTGACGTAGTTCAGAGCAAACAGCACGACTGTTTCATTTAACTGTACAGTCCTGTTCATAACGACGCACAGGTACCTTCTCCAGTTCACCTCCGGTACCAAATGCATCATTTTTTGCAGAGTCATCCTACGGTATAGCTCTGACACGTTTCTCCTATCTTCAGGAGCTGATGTTATCTTTGCTAATCTAAAATATAAAACTAAGGCATGAAAATCATGTTACATTTTAAACATTATTAAATGAAGAAGACGTTGACCATTAAGTACCTTATTTCAAAATCTATAAGCTTATCTGCACTACTCCTCACGTATGAAGGATCTCCACCGAGCAAAAGAGCTACTTTGATGAGATAATTTTTGTATGCATTCAGATAAATTCTATTCGAATCTTGCAGAAAATACTCTCTCGTCGGTAGACCTGAAAAAAACATCTATTTCAATTGGTTATAATATAGAGACGTCACAAACAGAAAAATATTACTGATTTACCTAAGCTTGTCTGATCAAATTGAATCACGAATTCATCAGAATTTTTTATATCTGGTCCTACCCATTCGGAAATTAGAATGTCATTGTTATAAAGTCGTAATTTTGCCATAAGTTCAAGCCAATCAAATTTTTTTGAATCCCATGAGGGATGAAGTATTGGCCAGCCGCCTAATAAGTTTAATAAGTCCAAGAGCGGTTGATGTGCTCGTTTCTGTAGTATTTCGTAGTTCATGCACGATTTGAATAAAAATCTAGCCTTCGTTGCTGCGTCTCCATCGGCTGGGTCGTTTAAAATTGAAGTCGAAGTACTCAATCTCGTAATGGGATCCGGGTCAGATCTTTTACGTATATTTTTGTTTTTAACTGACATCGCTTGTAACTTTCTACGAATAAAACTGGCTTTTGATTTGTCAAAATTATTTCTGAGATTGACCTTTTTTCTTTTATAGTTTTGCTGGGGATTTTTTAGAATTCCCATTCGCTTTAACCTGAGCTTATTGCGTTTGTAGATTATCTTTCGTGTAGACTGATGATTATTGGACTTTGTTCTGTTACATGGTTTAAATATAGCTCTTGTCCTTCTTTTTAGAAGATGTCGCATGCGATTTACAAATTGCAACGTATGTTCATCACGTGCGTTCCAATCATATTTATATTTTTCTTCATTTGTACCATTCAGAATTTCACGAGTATCGGCTTCGATGGTGTCTATATACAGTTTATCGTTTTTAATATTTTTCCATTTTTTCAAATTGTTTAGAAAATTATAGTGTGTGTCGAGATGAGCACCAGGGTACTTGCTAGCGAATGATTCTGTACTTTCAAACTCCAATAGATTTTTGAGAACTGTATCCAGATTCTCTCGAAGCATTTCAAAGGTATCGTATCTGAATAGTAAAGAAAAAGGTAAATATCACCATTTATTTCAGGCAACTGAACTTGTAAGTACAAGATCTTACCCCGCTTTGTCAGCAGGTATCGGATTTAAAGTTGCCCAGTTCCCACAAGCGTATTGATAAAAGTCATGACAAGGGTCTGCCTCGGCATCCATGTTTCGTCTCATGATGTTCGCTTGCGTAGATCTGATGGTTTCCCTGTCGCCTTGCCCTTTCCAAAATGCATGGATACCTGTAGAATAAATGCAATAAATTTTGACAGCAGTAAATACTCGTAGGTACGTGCCAAGATCAGTTCCAGGTCATCGTGATGAAAATATCTTTGTGAATATTTATAGCACAATAAAAGATGGCAAGTAAATGGATAACCTTGACGGTATTAGGCCAAACGTCGATTGGATAAATGGTCATGACATGAAAGTGTTCTGTATTGTGAACCAATTCATTCGACATATGACGTCATAATAGCATTGCCCATGAAATAGCTAAACATGATAAGCAAAAGTTCATACTATTAAACTTGTAGAATTAGCGTCATAAACATGTTTTTATCGATAATTGACATGATTAATGATCAGATACGGATGAGATGATAGGAATTAGTTCCGATAAAAATGATCAATTCACCTTATAGCTTTCACAGTGAAAGAAGAATCAAGTAATTCTATAAAGAAACAAATACCTATTTAGAAATGTTGCCGTATTCAAATATTCTTCGTGAACTATGTAAGTAGAAAGTGCTGACATCATTTAAGCCTTCTTTAAAGGAGTCTGTCTAGCTAAAATTGGGTCGTATTTAAATGTAAATTTGTCTACATTAGAGTTAAATTGATGGCTCATTTTGAGAAATCAATCAGTACTCATTGCAGGCATCAGCATTTGTATCAATCGAATCAAAATATTTTAAATCAGGCAGACATAGTGTTTCTAAATTGAAGAGTTAAAAAAAGCTTGTATCGAATACGATTTGGTAGATTTTACACCTGATTGTTCCCTAGGTGGCTTGTAATGATGTGCCGAGGAATCCATTTCCTCTTCTTCCAGTTCTGGCTGACCGCGGACTTGTTCCACTACGTCGTCTAAAGGTCCACGATCAACATGCTTTTGAGGGCGCACCATGCTACAAAACAAAAGATAAAAATGTTCATTGAGCCATAACCGATGACTAACTTATGAGTTTAGAATATGCGGATGCGGGTGGTGGGGTGGGCAAGGTCTATCTGGATCTTTTAGCCAAGCAACTGTGCTTGCGCTGTTGTTTTCTTGCCCTGGCGTGGAGAGTAAGACAGCCGACATAATGGCAGATATGAGGTATTCCACACCCTCTAGGATAGCAACGTAACTGCGATGATCCTTTGGTGTGTATCTTTTTCAACATTATTTTATTAAAAGTAAAAATATAGTACTGCTTCGCATCAGGTACGTTTATTAATCTTCGGATCAAGTGTTCAATCAAGTCAACACGTTCAATCAAGTGTCGTGTAGGTCTTTGTGAACGATCAACAAATGTTTCTCATTGTGATGTTTGATTTCCAGCCGAGTAGGTAATAGATACTCATGTCGTACCTATCATGCGTAGATTTTCATAGATTAGAATTCAAAACACAAACATTTTCTTTTGTTCACATCCCACTTAACAAATAATCTTATTCAAATCTACCTATCATTACCCACCCAGTACCTGGTCATTAACTGACTGAAAGCGCTGAAAACCTGAACTCTCGAACATATAATAGCAAGACGATTAGCGTTAGAGTTGCGTTACTTCACAGTTTTTAACCGATTTCCAAAAAAGGAGAAGGTTCTAAATTCGGTTGTATTTTTTAATGTTTGTTACCTCATAACTTCGTAATTTGTGGACCGATTAGATTTTTTTTTAGTTTACATACTTCTTACGTTTTAATTTTATTATCAATTTATAGTAATGAGTACGGACACACCTATCAATGGCTTCGCCTTCCTCATTATTGGCACTTGTATCCGCTAATTCATATTCTTCTTCGCTGCTCTCTTCAGTGCTGTCTTCGTTGAAGTCTTCAACTGGAGCCACCATACTTTGCAAAGGATCAGCTTCCCTAGATTTGTTAGTATTTATTTAATTACAAAGTACTATGCTATATTGTGATTTACTTTAAATTACTGCAGTGGGGCTTAACGCTCATTTCACAATCTAAAGTGGAAAAGCTTGCTTGATAATACCTTCCCATTACAGGCAGAATCGCTTATCTGCAGTTGTAGCTGTAGATAAGCGTTCAGGCTGTACAGAGATGGTGACGACATACAGTCCCAACACATGAATATTGAGCTTATTTGACACACGACTGATAAGTTGATACCAATTTGAATTATTTGAATTAAACGGCTACACTACACTACACTAGTTGCCTGTTTGAACACTCCTTAACTGTCAGCTAACTATGATGACGTCTGTGTCTGTTTCGTAGTAATAAATAGAGACGGAATCATAGATAACTGACAGTTAAGGAGTGGTGAAACAGGCCCTAAGGCAAGTGACAAGTGGCTCAACATTCTCGTGCCACTACTGGATGAGGTGCTCCGTATACCTATCTGGCGTGATTTAAATTACTCGAAACCCATTTCGCATAATCTGTATAAAGGAATCACTTGTAGCAGAATGATTAAGTGCTCTAATTTTCAAAAATCTACGAAATTTATATATTTAAGAAATTCTGCAATACGATGACTCTACCAAAAGAGTTCACCTATGTATAATTTTAAGGGGTGAACGTTTTAATGATCAGTGCCATATCTGTTGTGAATTTAGCTTCATAGCAGGTTTATTACACGTTCGTAGTTTGCGAACTTCTTTTGATTTCGGTTGTATCGCGCGGTTATTTGAATTGTGAAACCCCAACATTTTTGCCCGATGGAATAGAAATAGATACCTAAGTGAACTTCATTCCTTAAAATGCAAACGACATTTTGGAAACCACACATAAAATAAGTATGTAATACCAATACCTAATCAATACTTATAAATACAATGTTTACTTACCTGTATTCTTGAGACGTCAATGGAAATTGACTCATGCGTTTCAACCTAGTGGGTGCTTGAACTTGGTTTTCCGAATCCCAAATGAACATATCACTTTTACCGTATTCATTCACGTCTCTCTTATGCTTGGACCGACTGGCTAGCATCACCTCTTCAATAGGCAAAAACGAAGTCCGAAACCCCTCAAACAATTCCCTTTCGTCGGGGTCTACTCCCTCTAACTTTGTGTAAACTGTAGGCATACTTTTAACAACGAACTGAGGATCGTCCAGAGAGCTGATCGGTTTTTTGATAACAAAGAAAGCCGCGATGACAAGCGTTGCTAGTACAATCACACTAGCGGGTCGACATAGATTTGTGTTTGTTTGTTTGATAGTTATTCCATGGGGTGGACTCGGCGTGTCCACGCGCGTCATGGCAGTTTCCGACTGACTGTGTCAGTTGGTTTGACGGATATTCGTAAGTGGAACAATCACATCACACAACTGCGTGGCACAGTATCTAACCTATTGTGTGACCCTGGTGCTGGATTAACCACGTAAATTGTAAGCAACCAAGCATGTTGACCCGCGTCCGCGTCGTACCGGTGAAAACCTGAATAGTTAATCCGATATTGATACGTGTATAAAAATAACTTGGTTTTCAATCCAACTATACAAACTATTTCTTTAGCTTGAAGGTTAATCACAATCATAGATAACGTTTATAAGTTTGAAAGGTCTTTTGCCCGAATTTTGTATAGTGTTACGATTAAACGTTTGCGTTGTTTAAGATTGTGATATTTATAGATTGTTCATTTGAAATGCCTTCTTTTACCGAGGTATCAAGACAATTGCATGTTATAAATGAAATAATACTCTCTGACATTCGTAGTGGATTTGGTTAGTTCATGTACCTACCTAATATTATCTTCCTTTTATTCTTGTTAGTTATTGTACGCTTAGTTAAGTATTCATTCCTCCAGAACCATGTGCTCCGCATTGTGCAATTTCTCTTACAAACCTCATTTTAAAGTTCTCTGCTTAACCCTTTCACTGCCGGTTATGTAGACCTAAGACAACTTCAGGAGCCGCAAACGTGCACGCGCGTTCAAATTACTCCAAAAACAAAACAGCGGCACTAGGGTGAAGGTCACATAAACGCATAATTATGCGTTCCTGGAACTGAATGCGTTAATTAGATGTTAGATGGCAGGCGCTAAGCTGATAGGTGAACTCAGAGCAGAGACGATATTTAATAATTAGTACCCAGATGACCGAGCTTTGCTCGGTATTTTTTTGGTACGTTTTCTAAAAATGAAGCCAGATCGATTTATCGTCCCCGAAACCCCCTACATGTCCCCCTGAAAATCGTTGGAGCCGTTTCCGAGATTCAGATTGTAGTATATACAAGAATTGCTCGTTTAAAGGTCTTAGATACGTAGGTAGTATATGTTCTAGTAGAGCCAACACTAATAAAAATATATAAGCGAGTTATCTACGTAAAGTTAGTCAACGTCACTGAGTAAAGTGGTAGGAGTCTGTGATCTCCTAGGGTATACCACACCAATCGATTGATCATCGATCGATGGTAGAATGGAACATTCGACGCCGATCGATAGTTTCTACTAGAGCTATTATCGATGTTCCATTCTACCATCGATTGGTGTGGTAATACTCTTAGAATGTCATTCTGGTTGGTGTTGCTATCTCACTCACTTTTATGGGTTTGATATTTGAATCGGCCGAGTGAGAAATACAGCAAGATAAGCCCCAATGGCATTCTAAGAGCTCAAGGACTGTAGGTATTTAGAAAAGCTTGTGAAATTTCACAAGGCTGTGATTCTAGAATAACACATTTTACAGGTAATGCCATTGAAGAAGAAACAGTTGCGTTCAGTAAACACCTATTTGCTACAAAGAACTGGTTCTCTCGCATATCCAACTCCAACAAGAAGATCTTCATCTTGGCTTTGTTGAAGCACCTTAACAGTGCGTGGGCAATATCAGTGCTGCTGAAAGCAATATGGAACTGTCGCCCTAAGGATGCTGTGTCGTCTGTTTGTGAGTGAGTACTTTACCACTTAAGGTATTTTCATTCTTATCTGTCCTAATTTAGTAAACAAAATTCTAACCTCAATGTGCAAATTTTTGTAAAGAATAAGGTGTATTATATTAGCAAATAAACCTGAGGCAACATTTGTACATAATTTTGCTGTTATTTTATCTCCAGTTCCTTTATTTACGATGAAATAGTTAAAAGTAACAAAAATGATTTTGAGGTTAGAATTTTGTTTACCAAATAGGACAGGTAAGAATGAAAATATCTTAGATGGTTGACTCCACAGAATAGAAGAAAGATGTTGGGAGGGCTCTAATAGAAACCAGAACTTGTGTAGAGCAGGCACTATAGCAGGTATTTGATGTATGTATGTCGCGTGCTGGTGATAAATAAATAAAAATGCACCTTAGAAATGAAACGCGTGTACTCCGCTAAGACAAGACAGAAAGAGAGTCAATTCAGAGTACATTACCTACTCCATAATTGCTGGTGTCGCCATCATGCTGCCAGCCAGCTTAATGTATTTACGTTAAATATTGTAACAATTACACACTGTAAACTCTATAGGCAAGTATATTTATGTAAGCAATGCACTTAAACATTCCACAGTACGCACGAGGTGCGGTTATTGGCGCATAAGCTAACGCAGTAGGTAGTGAATGTGCAGGAATGTATTTGGTACGTACAAAATTAGTAAGTGAAGTGTGTCATCTTATCGCTTAGACTTGAACTCAAGTGGATGCTTGCCCTTTGCCCGAACTTGAGTCTTCATCAACATGCATCGCGGAGAATACGGTTTCATTTTAGGAGCATAATAACACTGTATGTAAAATTTGAAAAAGCAATGTTGTAGCTCGTTTGGAAGCGTTGTAATTCTTGATTCAGCGATACTGCATAAATCTTCTTCAACGAGTGAACGGTCCGTTGGTAATATTTCGTATTTTCCCTACAAACTTGTTTTAGAAAAGAGATTTGGAGCAGTTACGATCAAGTTCCCTTGGACCACAACAGGGCAGCAGTGCCTTTGAAGACGCTGATTCTTGTCATGAAATCGGATCGAGAATGGTTTATTTCCCTTGAACCAGTAAGCATTTTGAAGTTTCTTTCGACTACATTTACAAGCGATTATTCGGCTTCACTGTTCGTGTACGTGAGCTCTTAAAACGCCATTCGGGTTTGTCTTCAAGGGTGGTGAAATAAAGAATGCCTCAGATAGCAAGAGCTTAGCGTACGAGCCAAAGGTGAGGGCGATGCGACCTGAGGCTTTCTTTATCACCACCCGAGGTGTGTACATAATTTTACGTCTTCCCCTGGCCAGGAAGTGGAAATTTCCACTCGCGTAGCGGGCGATAAAATGCTACTTACGGCCTGGGGCGACGTAAAAGTAAGTACTTAGGTTATTTTTCATCTTTTTTCCACCAAGGACCAACAAGCTATAGTCTTGTCGGAGCTTCTCTCGATCGCTGGAGGTCCTTTGATGTGGACAGTGCTACAAGAGGCGCAGATCATTTACGAGAAGTATCGGGAAGATCAGCTGTTTAATATACAAGAATGTATGGTGGTCACTGAACCGCCGATGGAGAAGGTTGATAAATCACAAGTGGTGCTCGAAAAGGCAAGATTTTTACAAGCTTTTATTTAGTTTCATCTGTCCCGATGTTTGTCTGGAATCAAAATCTTGCAAGTGAATTTTGATCCACTAACAGTGGGCTGGTTGACGTGAGATTTGGCCCACTTATATAAGTCTGGACAATACAATAATCTACGCAGACGAAGTCGCGGGCAGAAGCTAGTTTAAGACTAAACACTGTGACTAAACTCAATTTGCTGTTTGCACTCTTTTCAATTTCTATCTTCTTTAGACTCTAGGTCTTTTTGACTGGGTCCTGAGAGTAATTATTACAATGTCTCTCGACAGGGTAAGAAGGAGCCAACACCTCGTGGTAGGTCGTCTATGGCTGGCGTGGAGCCCGAAGTCAAACAAAATGTGCCAGGACAAGCTCAGAAGGAGGTAAAAATATTTAATACGAACTGGGGCATCTTAGAACTATAATGCAGTATTTTAGCAAGACAATTTAAGTGTTGTTATTGAACAAAAAACATTTACCTTGCTGCTCTGCTCAAGCTTGCTACGCGCTCTGAGTAACAACGGAGTAGTTAGCATGTTTTTTGTTTATTGAAATGGACCTCCGCAAACTAACGCCTCATTCAAAAAACATCTGGAGTTAGTTTGATTGAACATTCCTGTAAAGTTTTATCATTGTTATTTTTCGGCGTCAAAGGATCGACTTAATTTTAAATCAAAAATTATGATGATATTGATGATAAAGATAACCTATCCTATTTTAGTAGAACCTAATCATTAAGCGACACAGATATATTTACATTCTTACCTAATATCTCCGGAGTGCCATGACATGAACATGTTTAAGTAGTGGTGGTCGTTATTACAACAGCAGATAACGTAATGCATTACTTGCACGCAACGAACAACACATTATCGAATCGTCAACTATCCTGTTATTATTATTCGTTGTCTGTTGTCAACGTTGTTCATACGCGCACTGTTGCCGCACTTGGCATAGAAGCGCAAGTGAGTGCGCAACAAATCAAGTAGCTGTGTGCGAGAGATAGCGCTATACGCGCGAGCTCGCATCGCAATCGCAATTCAAATAACTGACTTTTGGTATCATTATTAGTTGTTGCTGTTTGTTGTCAGTCAGTACAATAAGAAACAAGGTAACAGAGCGTTGTTTTGCTTTTGTTCCCGTACGTTTTTATTACGCTGTGATCGCGACGAAATAAGTATAACAATTAGTATTTGATAATAAGTTCATTATCGTTTTGTAAAACAGCAATATAATAGGATAACAGACAACAGTTTACAATAACAGCTATTTAAGAATAACACAACACTGTTATTCATTATTGCAAAACAGCCGTTATTGCCACCACTATGTTTAAGTATAATATTGTAGGTATCACGGTCATGATGATTTTAACCTAGCAATAGGACAACTATTTTAAGAAAATAATCAGCGCAATTTTCATTTTAAAATTACAGTTAGACCTGAAATTGGCGCAATGGCATTCCATTATAAAAACCATGAAAGACAGTCTGAAGTTAGAAGAGCTGGAGATGACGTTTATTGACGGTACCAAAAAGAAGATATGGAAAGTGAACAGGCCTGTTCCTGAAGTTATTGAGACGGTGGATTTTGTAAGCTAATACCTATTTCTACAAGTGCCGGCACGTAAGTCTTGCGATGACCGTTGATGCGGGTTAATCGAAAATAAGGTATCGCGGGGGAGTGCGGGTGTCGCGGGCGGGCGTACACCACGTTCGACTTACGTGCCGCCATCTGTATCTGGGAGCTGTTTTTCCTGAATTTTCCTGAAACATGCTTTTAGTATGTATCTTATTCAGTTTGTAGTAGGGTTTGGGGTAACTGAAAAAGAAGACGAGGTTCTCAAATCATTTTATCTATGTATTTGTTAAGTATTTTCTTCGATATTTTCGCCATATTTACCTACTAGTGTTTGCCCACGATTCCGTCTGAGCAGATTTCGCTTATCGCTGTCCCGCGGGAACTATGCGATGTTCTGAGATAAAAACTATCCTAAGTTCTTCCAGGAGACTGAAACTATCTCTGTACCGATTTTTTTTTAAATCGGTTCAGTGATTTAAACGTGAAAGCGTAGCAGACAGAGATAGTTTCACATTATAATATTAAGTAGGAAAGTAGAGCTTTGAATGATTGTTTACATTCACGACTTATCTATCATACAATACAATACAAACACTCTTTATTGAACACCACAAGTCAGTACAAAACAATACAGAAACCGAACAAAATATACAATAGGCGGTCTTATCGCTTAATAGCGATCTCTACCAGACAACTAATAAGACAGAGAAATAATTTAGAGACAGTTTAAATAGGTGGCGGAAACAAATAGACAGGAGAAACGCAGGGATAATAAAAACTACAATACTAACATAAATAATAATACATAGCTAAATAAATAAAATAAAATAATACATACATACACACATAACATTATTGTATAATTCCCTTGAGGTTAGGCGTAACTGCAACCTAGTCACCGCTTGTAGTATTCTGCGGGGCGAGTTGGATTGCCCCGAACTGGTCAGTCAAGTTGTGAGGTTGTAACTCTCCGTCCGCGGGCGCGCGTGCTTCTGGCGGTGCCAGCGGCGCGCACTGTGGCGCGCAGGAACTCCCCGCTGCCGCGCGCGCTGACGCTGCTGAACGCGCTCCTGGCGGCAGCACCTGAGTGTGACCTGCTCGCTTGCCGATGGCTGACTGTGTGCTCTGAATGCTTGAGATTCTGCGAGATGATGGATGTTAGGCAATCCAGTGTTTTTAAGTGATTTTAACTTTGTTATTAGTTTATAAACTGTTGTTTCTCGGTGTATTGGTTTTTAACTGTAATGCTGTGCAAATATATTTTCATTAAATAAATAAATAAATAATACTTAAGACTTATCATAATATGTAGTTAAATTTATGTAAAATAAAGAATTTGATTGATTGCTTAATGGATTGATTAATGATCTTTCCGCAGCTTCAGTTACTACCATCAGCTATAGGCAAGCGTATACTCTCCTTTCTGCCCAGCGCCCTTCTCGGTGAGTGCTCGCGCGTCAACAGGTATTGGGCATACCTAGTCGATGACTTGAAGGCTGAGACTGCTGCCAAGCTAAAACTTGACGCTGACATTGAAAAACTAAAGGTTTGTATGTTATATCACATCATCTCCAGCGTATAACATGTAGGTATACATCATATTCATATACATCCAATGCTGATCTGGAAAACAATGAAAAACCAAGGACCGAAAACCGATGATGATGATGAAGTACGTAGTTGTCTAGCTTATCGCAGTTGTCAACTGTAGCTTATTTCAGGACTTAATGCTACGTCACGACACCAGTATGAACACCATGGATGGAACGGAGGTCACAGCTATCACAGTGAACTCTCAGAGGACCAGCACAGCGCTGTTTATCATAAACGAGCGGCCCAGTCTCAAGCCCAGTGAGAAGTCAGGTCGTTACTCATTCAGGAACCTCCAACCTAAGCGTGGTGGAAAAAATGTTAGTTGGATCCCTTTAAAGGCATCTTGTAGATTTTATAGAATGGAATATTGTATTTCACGCCTACTTATACTTATACCCCTTATTCATAAACGCTCGATAGGCTTCTGCTAACTTAGTAATCGTTTGCCTTTACTTTAACATTTACTTTTCTCAGATAAGGTCAAACGATTGCGAAGTTGGCAGAAGCCTTATAATAGGCTATAGGCTCTATGAGCGTTTATTAATACCTAAGGGGGATATTGCCTAGGCATTATTGATGGAAACGTTTACTTTAGGTCAATTTTTATTTTGTAGAAAATTACGTCAATTCGCAACTTGGCTGAGATGTCTGAAAGATTAGATAGAAGGGGTGCTACTGATGAAAACTTGTGGCACTGGTGCAGCGCTCTCCTTAAACCTGATGGTTCGATTAAGGACAAATCGTGCATTTCTTTACCACAGGTACTCATACTCATACTCATTTGTTCGTAATAATTATAGTTATTACGTGTCATTTATATCATTATTTTATTATATTTCATGTCAAAACAACTCGTGAAAATTCAAAAAA
This sequence comes from Pandemis heparana, assembly GCA_963854515.1. Taxonomy (NCBI): domain Eukaryota; kingdom Metazoa; phylum Arthropoda; class Insecta; order Lepidoptera; family Tortricidae; genus Pandemis; species Pandemis heparana. The sequence goes on along the minus strand of OY978013.1, from coordinate 5,706,484 downwards.
CATTTCAATTAAAAAATGTAATAAAACTGCAGCACTATAATAAAACAAATGTTCTGCAATCAGTAAGTAGTAGACTTTGACTGCCAGGAAAAAAGTACGTCGAATGTGTAAAATGTGTGTACGAGAAGCCAATTCCTGAGTTTAATTTTAAAACATCTTATCGACGAGGCCGAAATGATCGTATCAGGCAGTCGGTTATAAACTGGCGGGCTAGGGGTAACTTAACACTAAGCCATAACATAACCCAATTCTGTGATGCCTTACATCCAATGTGTTTGATATCCACCGATCATATTCATTGGTCCACATAACTAGCATGGCACTGGTGATGCGTGCTATACTTAGCATTCTATTAGGGCTACATAGCTTAGCATTAGTGGAAACGTCATAGCATAGGTAGATCTCAGTGGCTTTTGAAAACTGACACTTTTTATAATCCTTTAGAATGGTGTCATAGCATCAGGGACGCAGCTTTTCCCGTGCCCACTTATGAAATATTCGATACAGCTGCCACTCTACCCACCACTCAAAGAGAATCCCACTGCTATGTAAGTAATACACATTCAAATGTTGATTGATGAAAATGACTAAGTACCTATGGGTTATCAATTTTTATGTGTCTCAAGCCTTAAATATCGATAAAGAAGCGTATTTTTTTTCTAGTTCAACAATCAAGAAGCGAAACATTACGAATATTGTGCGGGTTGCACATAATATTAAAAAGAATGTTGAAGACAGCAAGCGCTTGAAGCTTTGGAGTCGAGACTTCGCTTCTCTCTATCCTGCATTTAAAATTCCTTCCTACAAATGTCCTGTATAGTTATATTGAACTAAAATGCAATATGAACAGTTATTTACTTATTTTATTATATTTATTATTTTTTCAAATGACTGTGCGTTTTGTTTTATTTTGTTACTAAAGGTTAGTGTCATTCTATGGAACTTGCTAACGTAAACAAACCGCCACATTGAAATTGTCTCTTAATGATGAATTTACTAGTTATGTTAGGTTACATACTTAGCAAGTTTCATAGAGTGGCACGTTACATAATTTTGTTTTCCATTTATTGTTCAATTTATATCTTAGAAATAGTTCAGTGCCTACTACCATTATTACCTTTTGAAATTTTTATTTTTGTTGCATTAAAGCCGGTTAATGTCTGTTTTAACCTGGGTTTTAAGAAATAAGTTGTTATATCGATAGGTACCTTGGGGCTCAATTGTCGTATAAGCCAAAAGTCGACTTTTCAGGAGAGCCAAAAAACTAAAAAGAAAATTAAAAAAAAATTGTAACTCTTTTGTTTTAACTGTTATAAAGAAGCTTCGTAGGACAAAAGTTCTTAAAATTATGAGTAGAACAATATGGATTCATAAAATTTAAGATAAGACCCATAACAAAGAAAATAGATGGCTTATACGCTTCTCAAAACCAAAACAGCTAGTCGTTTATGACCGAAATAATAGTTGCTGTACTTGCTACTTAGGCCGTAAAAGTCAGTTATTACGATTTATTGAAAAAACCAAAAGTGTTAGTCACCGGTTTTCTTTTTTTGGTTAGGTACTTTACTGTAAAAAAATAAATCACGTATAAACTAAACACCCCAAACTACTTTTCTGCGATAATGATTATAAGGTGGTATAAACAAAATCAGTTTGAAAATCGTATTTAACTTTCAAAGTCCATTAATATTAAAAACGTTTGAGGGTTCGTTAGTAACAAAAAATTCGTATAGAAAAAAATATATATATTGGTGAGGGTAAGAAATCAATGCCAACGAAAAAAACCACAAATGTCGTTGATATTATTAAAAATATTGTTCAAGTACCACATAAAACGACAAAAATGAAAAGTAACACAAAGAATAGATCATTAAATACTTCTAATCTCTTTGAATTTAAATCAATATTTTTTAAAAATTATGTATTTAACGCTCTTTTTATTCCGAATTTATTTTTGTAGGAGTTTATTCACATGAAATGAAACGCTACTGCAGGCACAGACATCATTATAAACTAGTTTATAATGATGTCTGTGACTGCGGGTCGCACTCCAAACTTTATTCTGTTATTGGAAATAATTCAGGTCGTATTCACCCAATTGGTTTGGTGGTGGCTTATACTACGCTTATACATCCTAAAAATGAAACTTAATTGCAGGGCCCTGTTTTATAAAGCTACAGGTTACAATTCTACAGGCGTTTATTGGCAACATTTGTCCTGTTTTTTACAATTTGCGTTTTATAAAAGTACTGTGTAACAATTTTACATGCTACAGGTACAGGCGCCTGTAGGCTGATCATAGACAAAAACGTGGACCTCTATTAGTTTTAAATGCATAATCGAACAAGCGTTTTATAAAAATATTGTAAAATACAACTGTAGATTGGTACAATTGTAACGAAAACTTACATACGTCTTGAGACTGGTAACAAGGGCTACAGGTGCAGAATTATCCTCTTCTTCAAGTTATTCAACTCAAGATCTTCAATTTAAGGAATGATCCGCTTATGAAGGACTCGTCTAACTCGTTATTATAAGAAAAACGGGACTTAATCACGTAATTAAAAAAAAATACAACCGAATTGAGAACCTCCTCCTTTTTTTGAAGTCGGTTAAAAATACGTCCTCTCGAGACCATGGATGCAAAGTCGCGTCTGAAACGTCGAGGTATTTACAAAAATATACTTTATTTACGTGATTAAGTCCCGTTTATCTTATAATAATGGGTAAAAATCGCGAAAGTTTAAATCGTCGAGGGCGAATATTCAGCGATTTTTCGTCATTATCGTCTCAGCATGTACCATTAATAGAGATGATGCTGAGACTTAACTTTTTATAACAACGAAACACAGTATCGGTGCTGCATTTGGGTAATAATTCAGTAAAAATAGCTCAAAACGTGGCAAAATATATGGAGAACATTTATCTATTGGGATGGATACCTTATGGGGTGAAGTCAAAATTTATCAACTCTCCCCCCTCCTCCGGGGTGCGCGTCCCCCCCCCAGGCCCCCCGAAATGTCCCGAAACGCGGTTTTTTGAACTTGTTGAGAAAACTGTTCGCGATACAGAAAAAGTGTGTAGGAATGAAATAATGTACAATAAATTTACTATAAATCTACCATACACATGAAAGCGGTATCTCTTATGGTTTTGACGCAAGAAGACGCTGAAAATCATATTTTTTTGTTTTTTTACAATAAATTTTATTAAAACTTCAGTTTTCTCAGAAAATACTCATTTTACAACTAAAAAATGTATGACTTAAATGAACAATGGAATATTCCCTTTAAAAAGAGGTATAATTTATTTATATATTAGTTAAATTGACCATTTTATGATAATTTAAATATTTAATTTGTCATGAACAATTTTTTTTACTTGAAGATTAGGTAGGTTTAAAATGTTTTTTATATAGTTTAGAGTTAATTATAAACCATGCTAGTGTAATTTTGTTTATTTATTCTCAGTTATCCGCAAATAATAAGTATATTCATTCATTTCCAAAAAGGTACTAAGATGTTTATTTAATATAATCAACTATTTATTTAAGTATACACTTTTATTTAAGTAACTTACATTGAATTTGAAGAGAGACATTGAAATAAACAATTGTTAACACTCTTATTATCTGGGGGCACGGCAGTGCCCCAGCTAAGATAGCCAAGTGAAGCGCAAGAAGGGCACTAGTTACCTTTTCTCGAACCGCTTTGTCGTTATTTTGTACCCTCATAACTTGGTTTTGGATTGTACGAGATAACTAAAATTCTCGGGATATGATGTGAATAGTAGACTTATTACAAGTGTAAAGTTTCAATTGCATGGCTCTTATATTTAAAATTTTATTGATATCTAAAAAACTAGTGGTCGTCACTAGTGATCATCATATTAAATTCCTAGAATGCTCTAATTTGGTTTGTAATCTAGATTAGTATACAATCAACAGCAAAAATCTAAAATTTGGAACTTTAACTCTTCCTTCAATCGGTCAAACAAACTAGCGAATGGATATTTTGTACGAAACTTCGCAAATTTTGATGCCAGCGGTCTGAAAATTGATAAAGGGTGTTGTTAAAAATAATAAACTGTATATTTCAGAATTTTCAGTAATTTAAACTGAATTAGTGGATGAAATTAAGCGCGTGCAAATGTGGTGTTTTCTGAAGGCACTTGTCATAAGCAACAACTTACAAACTTTTTACGTTCTAACTCTACAAGTGTTTAAGAGTTTGTGAAGTCTACAATTTAGTAAAAATAATGTCGTTGGCCGTTTTGCTACCGTCATATAGGCGTAAGGTAAAAAAATCACTGTTCATTACTTTCCTGTTAATAACAATAGTTTTTTAAACATGAAATTACCGTGAGACTCAATCAATAATATGTGACAACAAATAGTAATAATAAAATAATAATAATAATAATACTTTATTTACTTTATTTGTAATATGTGATCGTTTCGCTGCCGCCGGGGCAAGCGGTCCAGGAATAAGGACTACGAACTAGTCTGGAATATGTCGAGCATCACTCGACTTTTATACGTGAGTTATTCGTTTGTGTGATTATAATTATCATTACAATAGTTCTTATAGTTACGAATTTCAACTTTCTAGGACGTAAATTTGTTGACCACCAGTGAGTGAGTCAGTGACGAAATCAGAGTTTTTTAGATATCTATAAAATTTAAAATATAAGAGCTTGTAATAAATCCACTATTAGCCGCGTATTCACTGGGCGAGCCGCCTCGCGCGGCAACTTCGTGAGGCAAATCCTCGACCTGTCAGGACGTGCCTCGCCCGAGGCGAACGCACGTCTCGCCTCGGGCGAGCGTGCCTCGACCTGAGCCGCGCGGTGTCGGTTTTTGTCTATGCTCAAAGGCGCCTTAGCACGTTTGCCGCGCTCACTCAGGACGGTTGTGTTTTGCCTCGCTTGTTCGTCGCGTGTTAGCGTCATGGATAAAGAGCAGTGTCTTAAATTAATACAACTATATGGTGAATATAGACGATTATGGGATGCGCAATGTCCCGATTATACAAATAGAGGACTAAGAAGATGCGTGGAGAAATATTAGCGCGCAATGCTGCCTCAGCCTCACCGCGGCTCGGCTTTGCCGCGCGAGGCAGCCTCGATCAGTACGATTTCTTGCATGAGGCTGCCTCGCGCGGCAAACGTCCGAGGCTGCCTCGCGCGGCGGCTCGCTCAGTGAATACGCGGCTATTCACATCATATCCCGAGAATTTTAATTATCTGTTACAGTCCAAAACCAAGTTATGAGAGTACAAAATAACGACAAAGCGGTTCGAGGAAAGGTAACTAGTGCACTTCTTGCGCTTCATTTAGCTATCTTAGCTGGGGCACTACCGTGCCCCCAGATAATAAGAGTGTTAACATTGTTTATTTTAATTTAAGTACTTAAATAAAAGGGTATACTTAAATAAATAGTTGATTATATTAAATAAACATCTTAGTACCTTTTTGGAAATGAATGAATTTATTCACACTAATTATTTGCGGATAACTGAGAATAAATAAACAAAATTACACTAGCATGGCTTATAATTAACTCTAAACTACATAAATAACATTTTAAACATACCTAATCTTGAAGTAAAAAAAATTGTTCATGACAAATTAAATATTTAAACTATTTTAAAATGGTCAACTTAACTAATATATAAATAAGTGATACCTCTTTTTAATGGGAATATTCCATTGTTTATTTAAGTCATACATTTTTTAGTTGTAAAATGAGTATTTTCTGAGAAAACTGAAGTTTTAATAAAATTTATTGTAAAAAAACAAAAAAATATGATTTTCAGCGTCTTCTTGCGTCAAAACCATAAGAGATACCGCTTTCATGTGTATGGTAGATTTATAGTAAATTTATTGTACATTATTTCATTCATACACACTTTTTCTGTATCGCGAACAGTTTTCTCAAAAAGTTCAAAAAACCGCGTTTCGGGACATTTCGGTGGGCCTAGGGGGGGGACGCGCACCCCGGAGGAGGGGGGAGAGTTGATAAATTTTGACTTCACCCCATAAGGTATCCATCCCCATAGATAAATGTTCTCCATATATTTTGCCAAATTTCCCATACAATGGATTCTAATTTGCTTGAGCTATAAGTAATACGAGATATAACAACTTATTATCTAATGTTCATAATATATACGCTCACTTTATATAAACTCGTTTAGTATAACGTTTACTGGATATAATGAACGAAAATTATAATGTTAAAATATCAAATTTTGTAAGGTATAACGTTGTTTATATATAATATCATATATTCTTCCTTCCTTCCTTCTTTACCTTAGCTTAGTTAGATTTTAAGTTAGTTTTTAATCAGGTTGGAGACTGAAAACCAGCATGCCTGCTGAGTCTCCTGTCCTATTTACCTAATACTTTGTAGGTACCTAATGCTTTGAAAATGTACATTTTTGTTTGTGTATTGGTAAATAAAAATTTCTTTTATTATTTATTTATTTATTTATTTATCAATTGAAATAACGATCAAAGCATATAATGTTCATAACAGCTAACATCAAAAAGCATAATGCACAGTTGTTTATTGAATTTGCTATGTGGTTAGGTTAGGGGGTTTTCTAGGTGGTTATAAAAAAAAACTAACACCAAAGGCTAATGCGGGAGCTTCGCTGCGCTACGCTCCCGCATTAGCCTTTGAACCTAACCTATCCGAGTCGCTTCCGCTCCGTTCCGTCTTGCTCGCTCGCTATAAAACAGGGCCCAGGTTCCGAGCCCAGGTTGTATAATAAACTTTGTTCAATTTTCAGAAATCGTTAAGGTCGTATACGCCAAGTTTGATAAGTAATGTCCTTTATGCCAATTACAAATTTTGATTTAGGGTCAATAATACCTTTGCATTTTTTACACTCCAAGTAGCTGGCTTTTATAACTCGTTTTTTTGAAATTTTCTGTTTAGAGCAAGAGAAAATTGAGGTTGTACGAGTATTTGATATTTTTTTGCGATTTGGATAATTTTAAATATACACGTCGATAGAGAAAAAAAAAACTGAGTTAAACTGCATTCAAATCTCATTTTCGTCAAAATGGGTTATACGACAATTGAGCCCCAAGGTAGCGATATATGCAAGAAAAGAAGAACTTTGTATATTTATTAGTTTATTGTGAGAAAATCGGAAACAAATTTACCGATTTAAATGAAATTTGCTATGCAGTGGTTTTTGAAGGCGAACAATCGCTCTAAGGTAGGTGTCATCTTTGGGAAATCGCGTTTTTCACAGTTTTGCAAACACCCAGGTACTTGACTACTTTGATTAGTGGTTAAACGTACATAACTGGGTGTACCTACATAACAAATGCTGCAGCAGTGTAATGGAACCTTTATACGAGTATCACCTTTAGTCCAAGTCTTTCGTAGGTCGTCGGCTTTAGGGTTATAGATGGACCTTTTAGTGCAAAAAGGTAAAGTAGGTACCTACTATTCTAATACTTTTTGGATGTTATAAAAATGTTTTGTACCATGGACATTAGCTTGACGTCACCTTGACTTTGACCAATATGTCACTTTTACTTTTGTAGAATTTTACACTTGTTGAATTTTTTATTTTACTTATTTTATTTATTATTTTATTGGACATGCCTCTATCAGCTTTCGCTGAGCTGACAAAACAAGTACATGTTCTTAACGATCTTATTTTAGAGGACATGGTTTTTGGTAATGAAATTTTACATACATACATACATAAATCACGTCTTTATCCCTTACGGGGTAGACAGAGCATAAGGTAACAAGACCTAAAGGCCACGTTTAACATTTGACTTTGTTTTGTAATATTTAGTGATTAAATTTCAGCGAACGACCAAGATGAATTTGAAACTATACAGTTCAATAAGCACCTATTTGCTCTTAAAAATTGGTTTACACGTATCTCAGCACCGAATAAGAAGAGATTTTTGCTGGCTTTAATAGAGGATATTTCTTCGGCGTGGGCTTTGGCACTGGTATTGATTTGTATATGGAACTGCCGGACTAAAGACGCTGTTATGTCTTTATGCGAGTAAGTATTATCCAGTGGCGTTGCATGAAAAAATTTCGTTGGCAACCCGCAGAAATAACATCTACCTTGTGAGAGAGAGAGAGAGAGAGAGAGAGAGAAACATTTATTTACACACATTCGATACACTGAGATATAAAACAAGGAGAAATACAATATACTAAGGAATAGTACCGATATGGTGTAAAATGGATCCCACTCAGCATAATGCTGTTTTTCAGTGGGACCCAGATAAAACTATAAAACTAAACACTAAAAACACATACACTGTGGCGACACGAACGCCAGTGGAAAACACTTCACAAACAAGCTGACAAATACACGGAAGTATGTATGGCAACACTCGACTGTGACCCTGTCCATGAAAAATGATCGAAAGAGAGATGTTTGGTAGAGGAAACCCGGTGGAAGTCAAGATAAGTAGACACGCTAGTCACGCCATAGGTACTGAGTGTGGTTCACCTTTTTAACTTCAATTACCTACTTGCTTATGTAACGTCAACGCGCTTATGTTTTATGTTCAACATACCTGTGTATACCTACATAATTGTAACTGCATATTGTTCAGAAAAGTGATTCAAACTAACAAATTTAAATTTACAGACGTAGAATTTGGAGCAGCTACGATCAATGTCCTATGGATCACAACAGGACAGCCCAGCCCATCCAAACGCTCATACAAGTCATGAAGAGTGATCGCAAGTGGTTTCTGACACTGGAACCTGTAAGCGCGGTCCATATCGGATGCGAATGGTCGTTTTTTCTAAGCTGAATTTATACTAAAACCATCGACTTTCAGGAACAACAAAGTAAATCTAACCTAACCTCTACATGACCTGGGTAAAAACTTTTCCAAGATGTTTTCACCGCCGGTTTTTTTTTAGATCAAACGATCATTCGACCAAAGAATAGATACAATAAAATATATATATTTAATCTTCGTCTTACGTCTCTTCGTTCTAAATATATATATCTAGCTATGTACGCTTAGCGTATTGCTAACATAAGGGCCATATACATTAGCAATTTAGCACGCACAATCAAATCGCTGAGAAATTTCCGGACACGCTACTGTGCAAGGGCCCTTAATGTGTATTCGAACTAGTAAAAGTACTTTATAAATCATTATGATCATCATGTCAGCCGAAAGACGTCCACTGACGGACATAGGCCTCCCCCAAGGCTCTCCACTCGGACCGGTCCTGTGCCTTCCGCATCCACTGCGATCCCGCGATTCTGTTCAGTAGGCTTATTGTCTAATTCGCTCGCAATCGCCATCGTGTTCATTTTGACAGTTCTTGTATGAATGTGACAGCTAGCTGATTCCGATGCCAATTGTCAGCCCATACATGAACTGTCAAAATGAACACGATGGCGATCGCGAGCGAGTTAGACAATAAGTACAGGTCGTCGCTCCATCTTGTTGGAGGCCTACCAACAGCTCGTCTCCCGGTCCGCGGACGCTATTGGAGAACTTTCTGACCCCATCGGCCACCGGTCCTGCGAGCAATGTGCCTTTACTTTATAAATATTAATCAAGATTTAGAAAAATAAGCGGCTTCGTCGACCATCGACACACTTTTGTTTATACGAATTTTGTCCAGGAGACTCAAGCAAAGGTGATCTGCGAACTTCTGTCGGTCGTTGGCTGTCCGATACTACTGGAGATACTGCAACGAGCACAGCATATTCATGAACGGTATCGCCAAAATCAGATCAAAAATATAGAAATGAGTTTAGTTGTCGACGATACGCCGACGAAGACGGACCATTCGCTTCCTGCTTCTGTTTCACAAAAACCGGCAAGTTGAAAGAACGTCTTACACGCGAAAAGTTTAAGATATATTTTTTTTAATAGTCAGCTACAATTTTTAATAGTACTTACATAGAATGTTTGTGACCTTGACAACCTTTGTAAGGGTGCGACCAAACCGCCGCGTATACGCAGTGACGTGTCGTATACGTCACGTTTTCTCACCGTTTCTTCATACATTTTGTTGCGATTCCGTAACGTCACCGTTTTTTAAGCGGCGGTGTGGTCGCACCCTAATAGTCAGTTTTTTTCTATTAGCTTCTTTCTTTCTAAATATACCTAGATTCGTAGTGGAAGCTGTCAGATACATAATTACCTATATCAGGAAAGAGAATTTGTTCGAAACTAACATATTGAGAAATACCCAATGTATAGCCCGACCGCTTAGCTGAGTCCTCGCGCGCGCGGTGCAGGGGCGCGGGGTGGGACGACCGCGGGGGCCGAGAGAGGTGCGGGCGGCAGGCGCACTACCCGCCCGCACCGCTCTCGGTCCCCTTTGTCGTCCCACCCCGCGCCCCTGCACCGCGCGCGCGAGGGCTCATTTAAACGGTCGGGCTATAGGTATTTTAACTATGCTACTGAAATGTTCAATCATAATAAAATACATAAGCTATCAATTGCCAAACTTGATTAATAAAGTATGTAAGTATGTCTCTTTACAGGATAAAAGTAGACCATCACAAAGTAAGGCCGCTGGTGCTGATACTTCATTGTTTGCACAACAAAAGGTATGTATGTAAATAATATGTAGCTAACAGAAAAATATTTAACGGTGCTCTTATATAACAAATCTTGCAGTAAAAGAAATTGGATCCACTATTAGCGGTCAAATTGCCTTAAAACTCTACCTAAGTCAGACGACAGAATAACGTATTAGTTGTCAGCAAAAAGAGCTTGTATTTTTTTACTTTTTCCTTTATTATTAGCTAAACGAACATTTGGCTAAATGGGACGCTAAAATCAAAGAAATGAAGGAGAAAATGAAGCTAAATGAATTTAAAGTCTGTTTTAAAGATGGTACGCAAAGGACCATTTGGCAAATGAAGAGAACCAATCCTAAAGACACTGAAACCGTAGATTTCGTAAGTAATTAATTCACCTGTTGCAAAAAGTGTAAAAAATATTAGGTATTTTAAATGTGACTAGTAAAAATATCTCAAGTTTTGTATTGTAATTCAAACACAATAAGGGTGCGACCACACCGCCGCTTAAAAAACGGTGACGTTACGGAATCGCAACAAAATGTATGGAGAAACGGTGAGAAAACGTGACGCATACGACACGTCACTGCGTATACGCGGCGGTTTGGTCGCACCCTAATTGTATTGATTATGAATAAAAATAAATAAATAATACATCATCATCATCATCAGCCTATGTTCGTCCACTGCTGGCGCGGGTATATTCTTTCGCGGGGTTATTCGGTCAATTCTTAACTCCAAATCAATTATGTCATCTCCTAGCAAAGGTTGGGATTTGTATTTTTCTAAATACTTGGTGAAGAGGGTAAGTTTACCTTTGATAGTTCCTCTTTTTTTAATAAGGCTTTTGAGTATAGTTGGTTCTATAAGGGTCGCTTCTAACTCGCTTTCACTCATTTTGGGAATTATGCTCAATACTCAACAGAAAATATTGAAATTGGTAATTAATTAGGTTAAAATTGAATAGGTAATGCCAGCCCACTTGCCTTTATCGACGTGTTCGCTCTCGGTTCTCGGCCCGCACGTTGCTCCAAGTGGCGCGGCTGCAGGACCCGCGCGCCGCCCGCGCGGTCCCCTTCGGTTGCTCGGCCCGCGTGCGCGCTCCAAGTGCGCGGCTGCAGGACCCGTGCGCCGCCCGCGCGGTCCCCTTCGGTTGCTCGGCCCGCGTGCGCGCTCCAAGTGCGCGGCTGCAGGACCCGCGCGCCGCCCGCGCGGTACCCTTCGGTTGCTCGGCCCGCGTGCGCGCTCCAAGTGCGCGGCTGCAGGACCCGCGCGCCGCCCGCGCGGTCCCCTTCGGTTGCTCGGCCCGCGTGCGCGCTCCAAGTGCGCGGCTGCAGGACCCGCGCGCCGCCCGCGCGGTCCCCTTCGGTTGCTCGGCCCGCGTGCGCGCTCCAAGTGCGCGGCTGCAGGACCCGCGCGCCGCCCGCGCGGTCCCCTTCGGTTGCTCGGCCCGCGTGCGCGCTCCAAGTGCGCGGCTGCAGGACCCGCGCGCCGCCCGCGCGGTCCCCTTCGGTTGCTCGGCCCGCGTGCGCGCTCCAAGTGCGCGGCTGCAGGACCCGCGCGCCGCCCGCGCGGTCCCCTTCGGTTGCTCGGCCCGCGTGCGCGCTCCAAGTGCGCGGCTGCAGGACCCGCGCGCCGCCCGCGCGGTCCCCTTCGGTTGCTCGGCCCGCGTGCGCGCTCCAAGTGCGCGGCTGCAGGACCCGCGCGCCGCCCGCGCGGTCCCCTTCGGTTGCTCGGCCCGCGTGCGCGCTCCAAGTGCGCGGCTGCAGGACCCGCGCGCCGCCCGCGCGGTCCCCTTCGGTTGCTCGGCCCGCGTGCGCGCTCCAAGTGCGCGGCTGCAGGACCCGCGCGCCGCCCGCGCGGTCCCCTTCGGTAGCTCGGCCCGCGTGCGCGCTCCAAGTGCGCGGCTGCAGGACCCGCGCGCCGCCCGCGCGGTCCCCTTCGGTTGCTCGGCCCGCGTGCGCGCTCCAAGTGCGCGGCTGCAGGACCCGGGCGCCGCCCACGTGGTTCTCTTCAGTTTTCGTCCCGCGCGCGTGTCGCCCGCGTGGTATGTTCTTGGTGCTCGGCACCACAGCTCGCCCACGTGGCTCTTTTCGGTTTTCGGCCCGCGCGCGTGTCGCCCGCGCGTCCTGTTCTTGGTGCTCGGCACCACAGCTCGCCCACGTGGCTCTTTTCGGTTTTCGGCCCGCGCGCGTGTCGCCCGCGCGTCCTGTTCTTAGTGCTCGGCACCACAGCTCGCCCACGTGGCTCTTTTTCGGTTCTCGGCCTGCGCGCGTATCGCTCGCGCAGCCTTTTTCGTTGTTTTGCCACGTACCTTCAACGCCTTGTGTTGAACGCCACGTCGCTCGTCCCAGCTTTCTTCTTCAGAGGGTTCTCGGCCCCGCCTTGAAAAATTCCGCCGTCTTCTTTGCACGTGGCCTCTAATTCCGTCTAGCGTTTTTCACAATTCCGTCGCAATTTTTTCGTAATAATAACGTTGCGATGTCCGGAACAGTCGTCGGGGTCACCAATGTTGGATTCGTAATCCTCGAGGTGTCGAAGGTGGTGGCAAGAAATAAATATTGCTTTTACGTTCAGCTTGGTTTTTATTTTGTCTTACACAAGACGCCATATTCTTTCTCCCTCTCACCAAAAATGACGCCATCTATCGGCCGTTGGCCAAACTACTTACATATCTATTTATCGACCCTCCAGTGAGGTGTCAGTAGTTGCGAGAGCACGCCACAGATGTGCAAGGGTAAACATCACACACTCTTACACATACAAACAGACACACAACCAAATTTTCAGCCCTCTGCCAACGCCCAGTCAACGCTGCATGAGGGTGAGCAGACTCCGAGCACATCGAAGTCTGTCAACTTACTGGCAAACCAGTATGACACCTCTCCACCGGAAGTTAAGGTACCAAAACAAATAATATTATCTACAGCGCAAGTGAAGGTGATAGATAATTTCAACCAAGCTCACATAATGAGAGCATTACTCGACTCTGGCTCACAGTCGAATTTTATTACCGAAGGTGCATTTAGCAAATTAAATATGTCCACACAGACCGTTGATTTAGAAGTCTTAGGATTTAATGAACGGGTAACCAAAATAAATAAAACAAGCCAATTTACTATACAATCAAAAGATGGCTCGTTTTCAACCAACATGTCTTGTTTTGTTGTACCTAGTATATGCAATTTACCAACACATCTAAAGGGAGTGCAATCTTTTAACATTCCTAAACGCTTTAACCTAGCCGACGACTCATTTTACCAAGGGGGAGAGATTGATCTCATATTAGGTGCAGAACTATTTTACGAGCTTTTATGCAATGGTCGGCACAGATTAGGTGACGACTTGCCGGTTCTGCAGAAAACGCTACTTGGCTGGCTGGTCACTGGTGCTTATTCATTAACTTCTCCAACGCACCAAAAGGTGAGATGCAATTTTGCTCAAACCAAAGCGCTCCAAGATTTCTGGAACGCAGACGAATGTCATTCAGCGATCACAGTACCACATGATGAGTACACTCTGTGTGAGAAAGTATTCAGTGAACACAAGAGAACGACTGATGGTAACTTTGTGGTGGACATTCCTCTAAAGGAACCAGTGACAAGCTTGGGCCAGTCGCGACCTGTTGTTTATAAAAGGTTTAAGACCTTAGAGTCCAAATTTGAAAAAGACCCATTGTATAAAGAAAATTATGTCAAATTCATAACCGATTTTAAATCTTCTGGTCACATGATTGAACACAAAGGTAGTACGGAGGGCTGCAACTATTTGCCGCACCATGCTGTTCTAACTCCTCAAAAACGGACGACCCCACTCCGAGTAGTAATTGATGCTTCGTTTAAAACAAGCACAGGGGCGTCCCTAAATGACTTACAACCAAAAGGTACAATAAACCAAGACGACTTATTTGACATATTGTTGCGATTTCGAATAAACCGATTTGTAATAAACGCTGATATTGAGAAAATGTATAGAATGATATATATTAATCCGAACCAACAAAGCTTGCAATGTATTCTGTGGCGCCACTGTCCCACAGATCAATTACGTACCTACAGACTGACGACTTTGAGCTTCGGTCTGAAGAGCGCACCCTGTATCGCTACAAGGTGCCTTCAACAGCTTTCGCAGGAGAATCAGGGTCAATACCCCGAGGCAGCGGCGGCTATATCTACCAGCTTTTATATGGATGACCTCCTTCACGGAGGAGACGACGAGCAACAGCTAGCCGATACAGCCTTGCAGATCGAAAAAATCCTGCGTGGAGCTAATTTCCATCTTCGCAAATGGAAATCCAATTCACCAATCATACAAGGTATTGTAAGCAAATCTCAAAACACTAACACTCATGTGACACCTACATCAATAGGACACGATAAGGTGTTAGGACTGGCGTGGGACAACACAACTGACTATTTATTCTACCAATTAGAAAAGCAAAAGGTGCAAAAGCCACTAACCAAGCGAAAGGTACTGTCACTTGCCTCAAGCATTTTTGACCCACTGGGTCTGCTAGCACCAGTATTAATAATTTCTAAATGTTTTATCCAAAAGTTGTGGAAAATCAAAAGTGACTGGGACGATAAGATCCCACTCGAGTTATCGAATGAATGGGAAACATTTTATAATGACCTATTCACACTAAATTCATTGGTTGTACCCCGCCATGTCACAATACCTAACTATAGTAAAATCGAATTACATGGGTTTGCAGATAGCTCATTGACAGCTTATGGGGCAGTAATCTATATACGTTCCATAAGTAATCATGGTAAGATTTTGTCACGATTGTTGTGTGCAAAAACAAGAGTAGCAAGAAGTGAAACTATACCTAGACTTGAGCTACGAGCTGCGTTATTATTAGCTACTCTGTATACCAAAGTAAATAAAGCAATCAAGCTGAATTTTGAGAGTATATATTTTTGGTCAGACTCTAATGTAGTTTTATCATGGATCAAATCGCAACAATATGACAAACTTACCTGTTTTGTAAAAAATCAAGTGACCAAAATAAATACATTAACCGAGTCTAAAGATTGGGACTGGGTTGTCTCTGGCCAAAACCCAGCCGATCTCCTGACGAGGGGGCTGCGTGCTGACAAGCTAGCCAGCTGCCCTTTGTGGTGGAAGGGACCCCTGTGGCTGGAAAAACCAAGCACAGAGTGGCCATCTCACCAAGTCGAAATTACCAATATAAAAAATGAGTCCATTGAAGTTCACTGTAATTTATGCACAAATAGTTCAAATAACCAATTTATGACTCCTTTATTTGAAAAATGGTCTGATATAAACAACTTGACTAGATGTTTTGCATTCATTTTAAGATTTATTAAAAATTGTAAAAACAAAAACAATAGGAATCGTGGCTTGCTGTCTGTCAATGAGCTGAATGAGAGTCGAAATAAATTAATAAAATTTGCTCAAATTGAGTCTTATCCAAACGAATACCGATTGCTTAAGAGCGGTAAGCCATTACCAAAGTCGTCATCCCTAATTAGTTTAAACCCTTTTATGGAGGATGATGTTATAAAGGTGGGGGGGCGCTTAGACTTGTCAATCTACTCTACTCATAAGAAACACCCTACTGTTTTACCCCACAAACACAACCTAACAAAGTTAATCATGCGCGGCGAGCATATACGATTAATGCACGCTGGGCCACAACTCTTACTGTCATCAGTAAGAGAGCGATTCTGGCCTATTAAGGGTAAGAGCACAGCCAATAGTATTGTACAGAAATGCGTGACCTGCTTCAGGGCCAAACCGAAGGTTCATATTCCCATTATGGGGAATTTACCGGCTGTCCGAGTAACCCCGGCTCCCCCGTTTCAAAATACGAGCGTTGATTACGCTGGTCCCTTTACAGTAAGGGTCAGGAGGGGACGTGGATACAAGACTAGTAAGTGCTACTTAGCAATGTTTGTGTGTCTTGTAACGAAGGCAGTTCACATCGAATTAGTCTCAAGTTTACACACTTCAGCATTTCTTTCTGCCTTTAGACGATTCGTGGCTCGAAGGGGCATGCCGAAAGAGATGCTGAGTGATAATGGCTCTACATTCCATGGCGCGAATAACGAGTTAACCGAGCTTTTTAAATTTATAAACGATAACTGTCAAATGTTGACAGACTCTTTTGCAAAAGAGGGCATCACTTGGAAATTTTTACCTGCTTACGCAGCCCACATGGCGGGTCTCCACGAGGCCGCCATAAAAAGTTGCAAAACGCATTTGAAAAAGATTTTAAAAGATGCGTTACTAACCTACGAAGAATTTGCGACAATACTAACCCAAATAGAAGCAATTTTAAATTCCAGACCATTATGCCCAATACCAACATCAGATAACGATGAGTTAAGTTGCCTAACGCCAGCCCACTTCCTAATCGGCAGGACGCCGACCGCCCTGCCCGACTACCAGTACGAGGGCGTTCCGGTGAATAGATTAACGCTGTTCCAACAATTCCAGCAAATTCACCAAGACTTCTGGCGCCGGTGGTCGCGGGACTACGTGGGGCTGCTGCAGGAGCGCTCCAAGTGGCGCAGCTGCAAGGGCCGCCTGCTCGAGCCTGGCACGGTCGTACTCGTGCGCGACGAGCACCAGCCGCCGTGCCGCTGGCTCCTAGGCCGCGTCACCACCTGCTTCCCCGGGAAGGACGGCGTCCCCCGAGTGGCAGAAGTGAAGACGTTGCGCGGCATCTACAAACGGGCCTTTAACAACCTCTGCCCACTACCATTAAATTAACCTCATTTTCTTTTGCCTGCAAACCACAATTACCCTATAACTTTCTATTGTTTGCAAGCAACCTTGCAATTAACCTGCAACCTTTTACTGTTTGTAAGCTACGATTCGTTGAAATTAACCTGCAACCTTTTACTGTTTGTAAGCTACGATTTATTGAAAATTAACCTACAATTTACCTTTCAAACTGCATACTTGTCAAAAGTAACCTACTACTTTCTATTGTTTGTTAACTAACATGCTCAATTTACATGTTTATCTTACCTATTTGCTTACCTGTTTGTTGCCTGTTTAAATTACCTATTTGCTTACTATGTCTACCAGCTACACATAACTTAAGTACCTAAATTACTTCAACATACTGTCTAATAAAGAATCCCTTTCTTGTTGTACCTGTTTGGTAAGGTTCTGATTGTATAAGGTAAGGGGATTCATTTTATTAAGTGCAAGTGCACCTAATATCATGAACAACCCTAGGTGGGAGCATGTCGCACTTACAAGTAGCGACATCTGTGGCGTGCTCTCGCAACTACTGACACCTCACTGGAGGGTCGATAAATAGATATGTAAGTAGTTTGGCCAACGGCCGATAGATGGCGTCATTTTTGGTGAGAGGGAGAAAGAATATGGCGTCTTGTGTAAGACAAAATAAAAACCAAGCTGAACGTAAAAGCAATATTTATTTCTTGCCACCACCTTCGACACCTCGAGGATTACGAATCCAACACTGGCTGGACATAAGCCTCTCCCATGGCACGCCACTGAGCACGATCCTCGGCCACTCTCATCCAGCTCTTGCCAGCCGCCTTGCGAAGATCCTTGCTCCACTGAAATAAATACATACATACCGTCACGCCTCTTTCCCACAGGGGTAGGCAGAGACTACTTTGTTCCACTTGCTACGATCCTGCTTGGAATAAATAAATAATAATAAATACCTAAGGCCCAATTTTTGCAAGCTGTCATTCAAATGTACCATTCTGTGCTGAATTCCAAAATACGTTCCCTTTAGAGTGAAATAAAATTACAACTCGCATTATTTTGGTCAAATATCCTATCTAAATACAATGTTACGAGTATATTAATTAAGCTGCATTTTTGTCGCAATACACTTTTTGTCGCTTGTAAGTATTGGCTTACTGTATATAATATTTAGTTACCTACTTATAGTTGTAAAAAAATATAGTTACCTGCGCTGGTGACAAGGTAGCGGTTTCATTTCAAATAATTTAGCTATATCTCTATTATGATATTTTAGGTACAATTACTACCGTCTGCCATAGGCAAGAGAATCCTGTCGTATCTACCAGCAGACCGCCTTGGCGATTACGCCCATGTCAATAATTACTGGGCATACCTCGTGGAAGATCTCAAGGCCGAACGCGCTGCCAGAGTCAGAATAAATGCGGATTTGGAGAAGTTGCATGTAATGAAAGTGCTAAATCGTCACAGTAGTCCCTAATATCTGAGATAGGCCATATTCCACAACATACAGCAGTAGCCCGAGTAGGGGCTCGGGGGGTCACACCCCTCTCTCATCGTAGTCATCGTACTCAGCGATTTTGTCTATTATGACAGATGGCTTATAATAATGTCTACACTCCCATTTATAGTTTTCGATTGTAACTGGCATATTTTGAAGCAAAATGCTTGAATACGGTTACAGTTTTGTGTGGAAAATATTAGGCTCATTTCATTTGTTTGATTCGTTTATATGAAAGTCCACGACGCCTATAAAACAGTAGGTACCTACCATGATTGGCTGACAGAATTTCGAAAATCCCACAAGACAAAGAACTGGCTTATTTCTTATTCTGCCATGGGATGTAGTCGCGGCAGCTAGCCTACGCTGTTGCTAATAATTATCTGATAATTAAGGTAACAACGTAGGTTTTATTGAGGGGGTTAAGGATATACCTTAATCTTATTTCTAGGACTTAATGTTGGCCAACGACACAAGCATGGAAGATTTCGAGACGTTCGAGTTCAAAGTCATGGCTCCGAGTATACAAGCACCTAGTCTCGCGCCCTCGTTGAAGATCAGAGCACAGCAACTCCCGAGTACAAAGACTAGCATGAAATCTGCTGGGGCTTACTCCTTCAGGCGCTTTCTTAATGACAGGATGAACCAACCTGAGGCTTCTACTGTAAGGGCCTGTTTCACCACTCCTTAACTGTCAGTTATCTATGATTCCGTCTCTATTTATTACTACGAAACAGACAGAGACGTCATTATAGATAACTGACAGTTAAGGAGTGGTGAAACAGGCCCTTAGTCAATACCCGACCAAATTGCTAGTCTTCAAATAAAGGGTGAATATAGGCGATGCGGCTAGAAACCCATCACTATTTTGATTCCCCTTTCCATCTATACGTTCACAATTATGCTAAACGTGGCCTTTAGGTTTTGCTACCTTAGGACCCGTCTACCCCGTCAGGGATAAAGACGTGATTTATGTATGTATGTATAGATATTGACTAGGCTAGAGATCTTTATGTTCTTAGACCACATCAACGTTTACCATTCAGGACCAAGTCTGATGATGCTTT
This sequence comes from Pandemis heparana, assembly GCA_963854515.1. NCBI lineage: Eukaryota > Metazoa > Arthropoda > Insecta > Lepidoptera > Tortricidae > Pandemis > Pandemis heparana. The sequence continues at coordinate 5,686,643 of OY978013.1, read as the reverse complement.
TTTGTCACAGGCAGGTGTCTCATAGGAAGTTCTACGTGTAAGTTCTACGTGAGCAGCGAAGGGGTATATGGGGGCGGAGTCTGGCTGGCTTGGCTGTGGCTTTTTAGACCCACGAACACTAGGACTTCATTATATTTCATGCTCAACTCTACTATCCACCTTCGCCTGCGGCTTGGGTGCATAATAAAGTCTTGGGCAAAGTAGCACGCTTTATGCGCTTCTTAAAAAATCTACGATTAATTTTATTAAGACTTGGATGGATTGAAACTTCGGAGAATTTTAGTTAGAAAATATGTACATATTTAAGCAGACGCTGGATATGGGGGTAGAGGGGTAAGCGGTAAGCGCTTTGCTTCCTTTTGCTGAAAAGGGAAGGGGTTTCAAACTTCCACAAATTCTGCCTACGTAAGACTTGAACGTCATCAGTGTTATTACAAAAAAGTTAAACAAGAAGTGTCTAAAAATAATCTATTGCAAAATCAACCTTAAATCAATGGATTAATAAAAATTTTAGACACGCGTTCAACGTCTGTCTAATTTTTTTTGTCCGCATGTGTTTATAGATTTTACAAAATCGGTTCAGAAATTTCAATTTCTTTCAAATTTGGCGTGTGGCAATCTGTTTACAGATTCAAGTTCCAATTCGCAATATGGCTCAGATGTCGCAGCGCTTGGACAATCGGGGTGCGATGGACGACAACGTTTGGACGTGGTGTGAGACCATCTTGAAACGGCGCAGGCCCAAGAATACCAGGTCGATGTCCAAGGAGAAGGTAACAAGTTTGTAAGTCAACATCCGCTGAAGGTGCGTCGGAGAGAGGTGAAAGACGTGTCCGGAATATTCTATGTGGTGAAGGTGGTCCTGATTGTCATTTCGGTTACTTATTCGTTGATGAATAGGAAAGAATCAACGGGAGTGCGGCTGTTTTACATGATTTGACCTCACTTATTTCGCGGACGGTATATCACGGTCTTCCGCTAAGTAGGTAACGCCTGAATCTATACAGTTTTCAAGTTTTGTTTTTAGAGTTCCGTACCTCACATGGAAAAATCTCCCGTCCGTCTGTCTTGTCAAGACATAAAGTTGAAATGAATACCAAATAGGTACTAACTAAGGACTACGGTCCTTTGGAGCTGTGAAAAAAAACAACCTCCTAAGTCAACTCAATCAAAAGATAGTCATGCTCACCATGCTGCCGTGCCGTGCTCACAAAAAATATAGCATAACTAATGATTTACTTTACCTACTTAATTCTCACAGTTATGTTTTGACGTTTTTTTTTTACAGGAAAATGACGGGGTTCTGTTGTTTGGAAACTTGCATTTTCCGTGTCCTCTGATGACACATGTTTTGAAGTTGCCTCTCTGTCCACCCTTGGTTAAAGATCACACAACAAGGTACGTTCATTCGGAGCTACTTACTTGCTTATGGCTATAGGCAAACTATAGGTAAACACTAACCTGACTAATGGGAAATTATTAGGTCGATATGTTTCATAGGCCCTATTCCGAAATTCGATTTTCGAAGTTCGTTTCATCCCGTTCTGCTCACACCAATAGTCATTAATTTAGGAGCGAGAGAGATGGTGTATACGAACTTATGAACTCGAATTTCGAAGTACCTAGCCCACCAAGAAATATTTTATTAGGTACATTACATAAGGAATTTTTGGGCTCCCAGCCTAGCCTTAATGCATATAAACTTAAGTAATACTTACATCACTAACGAAGTTACGTGTTTCGTTAAAATGGCAATTAGTTAATTAATTAGGCAGGCCCCAAAGTAGTATTAGCCCACGGCCCTCATTGACTCACGCTCCGCCCCTGTTGAGGAAGGTGCTTTAAATATTAGGCAAACTTGCTTATGTAGTCGAAAGTTTATTTATTGTTTTCGTAATACACTACTTAATTATAACTGTAAGGTTTAACCTTATAATGCTACAATGTAGACAGATTTGTAAATAAACTGTAAATGCATTAACATATTATGTAAGTTAACTTCCTTTATTTAGAATAAGAACTGACACATCATTTCTAGGAAGTCTGTGTGGACAGAGTTTTGTCAAAGGGCTACTGTGTAAACACAATACATTATAGACAAATTGTATCGTAGTAACTTAAGCTTTACGCTAGCTTTACGCCGTGGTAGCCTAGTGGTTAAAGTGGTTTGACCTGTAGGCTTATTGTCTAACTCGCTCGCAATCGCCATCGTGTTCATTTTGACAGTTCATCTATGGGCTGACAATTGGCATCGGAATCAGCTAGCTGTCACATTCATTCAAGAACTGTCAAAATGAAAGCGATGGCGATTGCGAGCGAGTTAGACAATAAACCTAGGTACTGTGGTCTCTCAAGCAGAGCGTCGTGGGTTCAAATTGGTATTGCCATGAGCTTTTCGGTGAAGTAAAACATCGTGAGGAAATCTGCACACATCTGCGAAGAAATTCAATGGTGCGTGTTAAGTTCCCAATCCGCACTGGGCGCGCGTGGGAACTATAGCTCAAACCCTCCAATACACGGAGGAGGCCTATGCCATGAGGCACGCCGAATTACGCGACAATTTAATAAATAAACGACAATAACAACAACAACAACATGTACTTACTGAAATTGTAGCGAATTCGGAATAAAAAGGCTTATAAACGTAAGCTTTTAGAATATAACACACTTATCGTCACTACTTTGAAAAAATCTCGTATCTCGGAACCCCTAATCTTACGAAGTGAACTTTATTTACTGTAAGTTAAGGTTTAGTTTTGTTTGAATATTCATTTAAGATACGAGATTTGTTAAAGTAGTGACGTTATGCTGTTGTGTCGGTTAGCGCCTATAAAATATAGTTTCAACCATGAAAGTCGGTCACATTGTTCGGTACACCATAGAAATACTTTCAACATGAAACTCCGTGAGACTCAATCATAATTAAACAAACGGATGACTCGCGTATAAAAGTCGAGTGATGCTCAACATGTTTCGGACTAGTTCGTAGTCCTTCCTCCTGGAGCGCTCGCCCCGGAGGCAGCGAAACGAACACTGCGCGCCAGCGCTCTGCTCGCACCACTCACTCAACTTTTATACGTGAGTTATCCGTTTGTGTAATTATCATAGAAATAGTATGGTGTGTCGAACTTTTTTGTCACTTTGCTGTGGCGTAGCTACCTAGGGGCTAGGCGGTGCAATGCCCCAGGGCCCTCAAATCCTTGATAAAACCTGCTAATCGCAACAAAATGTATGAAGAAACGGTGAGAAAACGTGACGCATACGACACGTCACAGCGTAGGTATACGCGGCGGTTTGGTCGCACCCTTATTACGTAACTCGCTCGCAATCGCCATCGTGTTAATTTTGGCAGTTCTTGTATGAATGTGACGGCTAGCTGATTCTGATGCCAATTGTCAGCCCATACATGTACTGTCAAAATGAACACGATGGTGATCGCGAGCGAGTTACGTAATAAGCATGCTGATTAGGTTAGATAGTGCTGGGGCCTCATTTTTTTTATTTGCACCAGGGCCCCAAAGTGAATGTAATCACTACCGTTTTAAGAGACGGGAGTGCCTTACAAAAAGCGTGAACTCGTATTAGTATTAAAACGCAGGCGAAAATAACCTAACCCGCCTAAATTCGAATGTCGTCAATTATCTACTGCTTTGTTAGGTTTCAACGTTCTTTCAAACTTAGATAAGGTAGGTAGGTAAAAAAAAATCGCCTTCGTTGAGGCTTGCTCGAGACTGCAGGGCCCTTGGACACATAGTTACGCCACTGTCGCTTTGGCTGTTTCATACTAGGTATAGGTATGACGCTGACTGTACTAGTCAAAACATCTTTCGGTCATTTTACAGGTCCAGAGTGAGTCGTAAGAGAAACATATCGAATGCAACGGTCACGAGCCTTTTCAAGGAGCACGGGGACAAGAGAGTCGGCCTGTGGACCCGGAATCTATCTTGCCTATACCACGCTTTCAAAGTGCCTAGCTATAATGAGAAGGTGAAATAAAAGTGGTTTGTCCAAATGATTGTCTTTTGTTTGTGGAAGTCTAGTTTAATAGGGCTTATAATTTGCCCAGTTAATTCCTAATGTGACCGCTTAGGGACAATATTGTGTCTATGGCATAGATTCGGTCAATATTATCCAGGGCCGTCTTTAAACTATTTGAGGCCCTGGGCACATTAGGATCATGGGGCCCCTATGACCTAAATATCGGTTATCATTTGGTAATCTGGCAGGAACTAGGGGGCCCCATTCGATCGCGGGGCCCTGGGCAAGTGCCCATAGTGCCCAGTGGAGAAGAGGGGCCTGATATTATCGTGTGATCCAGGCATATCGCGAAATATTGATGCGTATCGCAGCGAATCCGTTTGTTTTCAAATCCAAGATCCCATATTGACGTATACCAGATCACGATAATATTAAGCGTCGTATCCGTGCCTATCAGAAAACCCTCATACCATGAGCACTCATCTCAATAGATGGCGTGGGTGGCCTAAGAGTTCTATCGATTGGGAGCGTCACAAACAGGACTGAAAAAATAAAATAAAATCAAACAAGATGTATAATCAATATTGTAATATTTAAGCAAATAAAAAAATAATCTTATTCATAATAGTAGGTAATTAGTGTCAAATATAAAAGAATCTAATTCAACCAAACTTAAATTAACTTTGTTATAATTGATACAAAACTAAATAAGTATTAGTTCTGTTTCATAACAACAGAAAATAACACAATATGCGATTATCCAATCATAGATATAAGGTAGTTTGCGAAATTGAAAATTGTATACATTTTAACTTAGCAATTAGGTAGTTACAAATTTTAAAATATACATGTATAAAAAAAAACAATTGAAATTAACTACAATAATTTCAGATCAAAGATAAGACATGCTTGCTCGATACCATAAAGGGCAAATTATCAGTAGGTACACACAGCAAAGCTATTCGGTAAGCAGGTTTAAAGCGGCGCGTGCATGCAAAGGTGCTTTACCGAGTAGCTTTGCTGTGTGTACAACGGGTAGTTCTGAACATTCTGGTTATAAAGGATTAGACATAGTAAAAAACTGAAAAAAGTATTGAAAAGCAAACAAGGTGTAATTTATCAATCAATACTTCACCTAAACAAATTAAAACAAACATTCTTATTCATCTTAAGTATTTAGTGTAAAAATTTAGAATCAAATTCTACCAAACTTGGTCAATTTTGTTTTGATACAAGTAAGTATTAACATAATATTAAAGTTTTGTCTTTCAATTAATAGAATCATGCAATTCTAGAAACATGACAGTCTGCGAAATTGTTAGCCGCTTACATTTTTATTTTACAATTCCAAATCTTAACAATAGGTATATAAAAATTAAACCAACTAATAATAATAAAACAAGATTTGAAGTAACACACACATTATTATCATGACATAGAGATTTTTAAATTATTTACCAATTTTTAATAATCTAAGTACTCTTCAGCTTCGCATTCTTTTTTATCAGAAGCCTCCTCTTCGGCTTTTTCAGTGTCTGCCAGTTTTCGTTTCAGGTTATAACTTTTGTGAATAACGTCAGCTGGAGTATTGGTTGTCACAGCAAAACTGAGTTCTGGTAATTTGAAGTCACACGCAAAATCCAGAAGTGAAAATACATTTTCGGGCACAACTGTTTGAGCTAGCTTAGTAATGCATTCTTCTTTCAGATTTGTGAGACAGTACTCAGATGCTAGAGTTAACAATGGAAGTAAATCATTGTATTCCGGCAAATTTCCTAAGTATAAAAATTCTTTCAAGTGATTGAGAGTCTGCAGAGTGTGACCTTTCATCTCAACAATGCCTTCATTTGACTCCTTCCACGTGTTAGTCAGCAACCCTTTGAAGAAATCGCTATGAGCAGCCAGGTACGCTCTATGCACAGCCACATGGCTCTCTTCTGAGCCCAGGCGGAAATCGGTCAAATCCAAGTCACCAAACAACTGTTCAAGTCCGGGTGTTTTTTCGGTATATTTATAAACACTTGCATATACTTCTGCCTCAGCTTTAAAACAGCTGAGATGATTTACATGTTTATGATCCAAAGCACCAATTTGAATCCAACTTGACCACAAGTTGGGGCAGACATGTTCCTTTGAATAATTTAAATCCTTGCAGATAATACTAATTTTGTATGGTGTGTCCTGTGTGTTCTGCAATGCTATATATAAAAAATCAGCTTTTACTCTGAAACTTACTTTTACTTTGTTGTCAATTTGATATACTCTACTCTTGCATGTTTCCGGTTTATTACCGTATGAAGTTAAAAAAAACTGTGTAGTTGCACCTTTCTCTTTCATGGTTACATCTCTGAAAATGAAATATAGATCTATGTGAGCTGGTTAAAATAATCATCATAATTTTTGAGAATTCCCAGGAGAGTCTATCTGTCTGTTTATTTTGCCTAGTTCATATTTTACCAATATGTTTACCCAGAAACTACTGGGAGGCGCCTTATTACTTTACGGTAGGGTAATAAGGCGACTACACGTAGGTAATAAAATTGTGGGAACAAATAAATCACTACATAGTTTCCCTGTCTGTCTGTCCCTAATCCCTATGTATGCTTAGATCTTAAAACTACGCAACTATGCGGTAAATTTTGTTATCTATTAGACATGGAACTCTTTAGAATACTTACAAACTGTAATTATTTTACCTATACTATTACTATTGTTGTTGTTGAGAAATAAATATTTCTTTCTAAATTTCTATGTTGGGAAACCCACATAGAAATTTCCATCGAAATCGTTAAAACCGTTTTTGAGATTCTACATTTAAAAATATATGTACAGGTGGCGGCAAATAAGTAAAACGTGGAGGGGATATGCTCAGTATGAAAAACAACATCATTATCATACTGCGCATATCCCCTCCACGTTTTACTTGTTTTGCGCGTCTTATACAATACAAGAAGTGTTTGTTTAAAGCAAGATCGCGATTGATAAACAAAAACAAAACTTACAAGTCATGCCCTGCCATTGTGGTTGTGGTGATAAAGACAACGTTACAGCCAATTATAAAACTTTCTTCCACGATAGGTTTAATTTAATTGAGTGATCCACACCCACACACGAGAACCAAGAAAGAAATGAAAACTGAACTGTGAAGTTGTGAACTGAAATGAATTTCGGTCCTGTCCTGTCGGTCCTTCTCCGCTCCGGTTCTTTTCTTTTTGCTTCTGCCTCTGACAGTGCTGGCTGGAGTGGCTGGATCCTTCCCAGAATTCCTCCCTCCCTTCCCTTCGGTTCGGTAGGGTTGCCAAACCTAGATCAGTAAATTTCGACGGTTTGCAATTTGCAACGTAAAATCTAACTAATCTAACTAATATTATAAATGCGAAAGTATGGATGGATGGATAGATGGATGGATGGATGGATGGATGGATGTTTGTTTGTTACTCAATCACGCCAGAACGGCCCAACGGATCTGGATGATATTCGGCACATAGATAGAGAAAAGTCTGGAATAGCACATAGGCTACTTTTTATCCCGGGAAATTGCGTAGTTCCCGCGGGATAGCGATAAACGAATTCTTTGCAGACGAAGTCGCTGGCAACAGCTAGTATGATAAATGCGAAAGTATGGATGGATGGATGAATGGATGTTTGTTTGTTACTCAATCACGCCAGAACGGCCCAACGGATCTGGATGAAATTTGGCGCATAGGTAGAGAAAAGTCTGGAAGAGCACATAGGCTACTTTTTATCCCGGAAAATTGCGTAGTTCCTGCGGGATAGCGATAAACGAATTCTTTGCAGACGAAGTCGCTGGCGCTGCTCAAAATTAAATGATGAATTATTGTTTTAATCCTTTGCTAACCCTCAGAATAGAGAATTAACATCAATCTGCTGTGAAAATGATATTAAAAGAAGAATGAATGCAGGAAACATGGTCAATGGAGCGCTGCGCGCCTTTGTGAGCAGTGCGAAGGTGTAAAAGAAGGCGCGGCTCGTCTGGCTGTTCACAGGAAGGGTGCTTGTTCCAACACTTATGTACGTTATAAAAAGTAATTTAACTAGCGGTAGCGACACTTTCTTCTCGATATAGTAATTCGGTAGGTATGTAGTTTGCAAATCTTAAAATTACCTTATGTCTTTTATGACTTACCTCACTGTCAAATTTCTAGTCTCTTGTATATAGAAAGTCAAGGAAATTCTTATATTGTTCTAATGTTTTAACACTGTGACCGACGGCGACTCGCGCGGCTCCGTATATGGTAGGGTCGTCATGTAAGGAGTGAACTGGGAGCGAAGTGAAACCCGGTCGTCTTGATGTAATGATGCTTTAATACTGCCAAGATTACATAGGATTCGGATATATATGCACTTAGTATCTACGTAGGTATGCTAATGCTACACTACACTTGCAACAGCCCTTAAGACACCTAAATCCGGCCCTGTCACAAAATCCGTTCTTAATAAGAATCCTACTAATATTGTTATGTGATGATGTGACGATGTTAGTGAGTGTGTATGTTTGTTCCTTCTTCACGCTAGAACAACTGGACGGATTTAGATAAAATTTGGAACGAAGATAGCAGAGCAGCTGGTACCCTAGATTGACACATATGCTACTTTTTATCCCGGATAATTGCACAATTCCCGAGGGATAGCGATAAACATGTCAATTGCTAATTCTACGCGGACGAAGTCGCGGGCAGAAGCTTATACTATATCTGACATTTACTAGTACCGCCCTGCCAAATATGTCATCTTTAGTTGGTCCTACTGGATTGGTTGGATGGTTTTCAAGATTTCGAGATTCATCACGATTAGTCAGTGAGTGAGTGAATGAGGGACTCTTCGCTTTTGTATTATTACTTACGTAGATATACAAAAAAATATAGTCATAAAATATAAAATTATACAGAATCCAGGTCCAGGACTTGGGAGATTAATAAGAATTTTTGTACTCAAGTTAAGGATGTTGCACGTATTTAACCTATTTAAAGTATGTAGTTATTGAATATTTATCTACGTTCCATGCTGGTCTGGGAGCAAAGAAAAAGCAGATTGTACCAGTTGTTTCTCTTCCCACGCAGATGGTAAAAGCCCGTCATGCTGTGGTGACCTTTAAGCCTTGTTAGTTTAGGCTTTGTCCACCCCGTAAGGGATAATAGTACATTATGATTTATGTATGTATGTTTATTACTATTATGGATTATTTACGCTTTGATTAGTTTGGGACTAGGTCAATTGGTGTAAATTGCCTCGTGATATTTATTTATTACAGATCATAATTGACTAATCTAACCTACCTACTCTTCGCTTCGAGATATAAAACTAGTGAGATGCACACGTCTGGAACAGGAGTAAAGGTGCGCAAAATACGTTGACATACGTTGGCATACGCAACAAAATGTATGAAGAAACGGTGAGAAATCGTGACGCCTACGAAACGTCACTGCGTATACGCGGCGGTGTGGTCGGACCTTAAAAGAGTCGTTATAATCTGATATTTCCGGAGAAATTTATTTATATAGTAACACTGTGTTTATTCCGAACATTCGTTTTGTTTTCCAAATGTTGCCGGTTTTTCGGGGATTCCAGGGCCCAGCAGCTTTTATATTTTTTAATACTTGACTTACTTTGACCCACATAATTTATTTACTACCTTCAAATATAGCTTTTTATTTTAAATAATAACTGTATTGCGATAAATTTCATATTTACTCAGTCATGTTGTAGATACCATAGATTTAGGAACGTTTAGTGAATACTCATTTATATAAGAAAATTAAAAAACGCCTTTTACTAAACGTCAATGTCAAAATAATTTCTGGAAAGTGAAGTGAAAAATTAAAATAATAAAATATAGGTACTCTCTGTTTTAGTAAGAAAGTTGCGTAAACAGTTCTAGAACCTCGTTAATCGTATGATGATAACATTATAACTTAGAACAGTGCATCGAAAATACATAACAATGAGTAAGCATATGTATTCTACAGCGAATTTGAGTGACAAAGAGTTAAAGGAGCAAGGAAACAGACTATTCAGTTTACGGCGTTATGAAGATGCTATGAATTGCTACACGAAGGCCATAGTGAGTACATTATGTGTTTTTCTGATCAAAGAAGTCTCGCTTCTTGAACTCGTACATGTGCAATGTTACATTGAAACAGTGGGAATCAAGTTCGCATTTGTTGTTTTAAATATAAGAAAGCATAAATAGTAATCTGAATAGCTACAGCTCGTGTAATTTAGCTCGAGATTGGTGTATAAAGTAGAACATTTGCCTACCTACCTTACATTACTAGATATTATTATTTTGTTGACATGCCTTTTGTTCCTTGACATTGGTTTTACAAAATTACAACAGTGTCTATGAAATATCTCTTAATAAAATAGTTTGTGAGTCACAGTTTTATGAACACAAAACTCTTACCTTACTTCTCTGCTACCACAAACATTTTTGCTGTACAGACCTGAAATCAGTTAGGGTGCGACCACACCGCCGCTTAAAATACGGTGACGTTACGGAATCGCAACAAAATGTATGAAGAAACTGTGAGAAAACGTGACGCATACGACTATTGGACTTGATGACAACATCTCTGGTCCCTATTCCACCATCTAGATAATTTACGACAAGTGACAATTCGAAATGCAATGCATAGTCAATAATAAGCCAACCGGCATGGATTTTTGTAGTTTGTTACATAAACAGAATTGTCACTTATCAGCGACTATTGTCGCATTGGTGAAATAGGGACCTGTAGGCTTATTGTCTAACTCGCTCGCAATCGCCATCGTGTTCATTTTGACAGTTCATGTATGGGCTGACAATTAGCATCGGAATCAGCTAGCTGTCACATTCATACAAGAACTGTCAAAATGAACACGATGGCGATTGCGAGCGAGTTAGAATTGTCTAACTCGCTCGCAATCGCCCTCGTGGCTTATTGAAGCCTACTGGTGAATGTAGTTGTGTAGCTAAATTATTGTCAGTTTATTTTTATAGCAGTATTACTTTCAGTTTGTACCTACCAATGGGTTAAATTTGTTTAACTAAAATAAATTTTAGTATTGTAATTTTTTTGATGGCTCTGTAGGTAATTCTGCTAGGACTTCAACTGCTATTAGTAACCGATTTAATGTAATGCTACATTTTCACCACCAAGTAGCTCTAGGGAAATTGTCAACTTTTTCTTGTTGTACTGTTTTCATATCAATCAATGATAGCAAAAAATTTAATCAAACAATTTTATTCTATTCTATTCTCCCTTTATGGCGGCCGTGAGGCTTGGGCCAATGTCAGTTAAAAAGACAAGTGTGCGGTTGATTCTGTCCACATCAATTTTTCATCATATAGGTATGACAGGATACTGACAGTGGTTGAAACACTATTAAAACTACCCTTATCTGTGTTACATTACGTTTTCCACCTATTGTATACATTGTTCTTTGTTTATGTATTGTTTTGTACTGATTTGTGGTGTTCAATAAAGAGTATTTGTATTGTATTGTATTGTATTGTATCTTCTGATAACAATCTATTAAACACTTAACCCCTTATTCAGAAACACTCTCTAGGCTTCTACTAACTTAGCAATTGTTTATCCTTATCTGTCACATTGGCATTTACCTTTCACAGATAAGGATAAACGATTACTAAGTTAGCAGAAGCCTATAGAACGTTTATGAATAAGGGGGTTATTCATTCACTGCACTGTTACTATACTTTACTGTCATTTTACTTTCTTTTTCACAATAAATTGCGGTTTCAGATAAAGAATCCTTCAGTTGCTACATATTTTACAAACAGAGCACTATGCCACCTCAAAATGAAGAGATGGGAAGCCACATGCCAGGATTGCAGGCGTGCACTTGACATTGACTCCAACCAGGTCAAAGGACACTTCTTTTTAGGACAAGCACTCGTTGAACTAGAGTGCTATGATGAAGCCATAAAACATCTTCATAGAGGTAAATAGTTCCTTAAAGTATGACAAAAAATAAGAAGCTACCATTTATAGTCATATTTGGTATTTTTCTTCAAGAAAATAGAATTTAATGTTAAATAATATTTAGAATTCCTTTAGATTACCTATTTATAATGATTCCAATTTTGCTATTTTGATCCCCATATATTTGATTATGGAACCCCGAATAAAAAAACAATAATCTGTCACAGGGTGGGTGGGGCAGGTGACAGCTTGTGTTGAATGAAATAATATTTTTTATATTATTCTAATTTTTCGTTTCGGTACTTCAACTCTTGTAAGGCCTTTTTGCCTAATCATAATTCTATGTGAACAGAAAGTACCCCATAACTTTTAATCCACTGTGTTTGTATGAAAATATGCTTAAGAGATTGTATAAGTTATTTGATTGCATGAACTTAGAAAGTTCATAGACCATTGCCCTAAGTGTAAGGGCATAAATATCGATACAGGCATCATATCAAATATATGTGTCACTGTTTGTTACATATAGGTGAATAGTGCCTAAGGAAAAGTGTCACTTACAGGCACACAACAAATGAAGTGATCTTGTTTCTTGATTCTTTTTGAGGTGTATCTAGTCCGTTCGTAACTTTAGTATCCAGTTTTGTATGCAATATGAAAAAGTTGTGGTTATGTTATGGAACTGACCGCACACAATTGACAACATTTCATATTTCTGAGTCTGTAATTTTAATGGTTCTCTGTATTTTGTTTGAAAAGATGAACATGCTGACAGTTTAATTTTTTCGCTAGGGCTTGTATTTATTTTATAATTATATTATTAATTTTTGCTTATTCTAAAAGGGCGTAACTCCGATACTATCACAGAACACACACTTATCCCTTTGTCTTTTCTCTATAGAAAAAAAAACTGACGTTAATTTCAAATTGTCAATGTCAGGCCCTATTCTCCAATATTCGATTGTCGAGGTTCGCTTCGTGCTGTTTCGCTCATACTAATAGTTATTATCTTGAGAGTGAGAGAGAAGGTATGCAACGAACTTCGAAAATAGAATTTCAGAGTTGCCCCCCTTGTACTTTGAAGTTGTCAAAAATACAAAATTATGATCGCTTATTTTTTCTCGTGAAAAAAGCAAAGGCGTTTCACCTATCCTGTGGTAGTTTTGGTAAAATTAGGACATATTTTTAATTAATTTTTATTTTTTATAATAAGCGATATTAAAATTATATAAACATACTGCAGTGATCAGGAGGCAAAATGCTTTCGATACATATATATATTTTCAGGTGTTATAAAAATGAAATGTTGTCAGTTCTAAAATGCAAGGAAGGCATCTTTCGTTGGCGCTTTTAATAATTTAATTTAAATGTTTCCAATGTATGTTAAATTGTTGACAGCGAACGACCTAGCACGTGAGCAAAAACTGAATTTTGGAGATGACATCGCAGCTCAGCTCCGTATTGCTCGGAAGAAGAGATGGAATGTGCAGGAAGAAAAAAGAATTGCGCAGGAGATAGAACTGCAGTCTTATTTGAATAGGTAACCATCACTATCATACATTAACATGAATGTCAAGAAACGAGTTTGAAAGTCATGTAACAAGTGAAAATACATACATACATACATAAATCACGTCTTTATCCCTTGCGGGGTAGACAGAGGCCAAGGTAACAAGACCAAAAGGCCACCTTTAGCATGATTTTGGGCTTATAGGTGGAAAGGGGAATGAAATTAGTGATGGGTTGCTAGTCGCACCGCCTATGATTCCTAAGATTTTCGCTCATTCCCTAGAAAATAAAATAAAATATTTATTACGAAAAAATATTGTTACTTTATTGCCGTATGCCTGATCCAAGTGAATTACTTTTGTTAATTTAATTAAATATGATCAATTTAATCCAGTTACATTTCTCACCCACGCACATCTATTTTCAGGTTAATAAGTGAAGACATGCAGCGTAGAATAGAGGCATTGAAGTTAGAACACAATAACGAAGAGGATGTCAGTTTAAAAACATCGAAAATAGAAGAGGAATGTGTGAGTAGCACTACGGGCAATATATGGTAGTACTATTTTATTGAATCAGGCGTTACTTAGCGGAGGTCCATTTTAATGAACATAAAATTACCTTGCTACTCTGCTACTCAAAAAGCCGCTTTGAGTAGCGGAGTAGCAAGGTAAATATTTTATGTTCATTATGGTAGTACTGTAGCTGATAACATGAACAAAGGATGTACATTGAAAGATTCATCACCAATCTGCAGAAGGCCGTGTTTCGAGGGACTAAAAATAAATATTAAATGATTGGACCACAAATCATTTAATATTTATTGAAAAAAAAAACATGAATTTGTTGCTAACTTTGGTTCATAGCTGTTCCATGCGATTTGACATTACAATTTTTTTTTTTTATTTTTTTTTTATGTGAATAGGAAGGAAAACGAGCAAGTGGGTCACCTGATAGTAAGCGATCAGCATTGTCCATAGACACCCACAACCCCGGAGGGATTGCAGATGCGTTGCCAACCTAGAGGACTTAGATGAAATGCCTCTTGTGCCCGTAATTTCCCCAGCTGTCTTACTCTCCACACCGGAACACAGCAGTGCAAGCACTGCTGCTTAGCGGCAGGATTAGCGAGTAAGATGGTGGTAGCGATCCGGACGGACCTTGCACAAGGCCCTACCACCCGCAAATCCAGTAAAACTATCTTTTACCAGCAAGGCTGCCGTAAATCTAACCTGTCTTCACTGAATGTTATTTTACTTGCCGTATTTATACGAAACCCTAGGTGCGCGAGGTTCTGACCGGCTATCCGGACGTTTATGTGAAATTATCGCTAATGCTTTGCGTGACGCTCGGCATTTTTCCGCCGCTTTTCGCGGGACTACAGTCACGTTAAAATATGTACCATTTGATTCCTACATACTCACTGTAACTGGTATTACCTATACAAAACCACGCATTCGCCAAACACACCGCACCGTTGAATATTTAAGGCGACACTGGCCGCGAAATTAGCGCCAATTCGGAAATGTTCTTATATCTCCTAATTGAGATCAATTTTCAATAATTTCCGAAGGTTAGATACTAGGGAAACACCTATAATATGTATTATCCACAACAAAGTTAAAGGGGGGTCGAAAATGGCCTGAACTGCTTCGAGAAAAGGATGTTACGGCCGTGCCGCTTTTTTTTGCTCGACTTGGTTAAATCAGTGTTTGGGGTTTGTTAGCTGGATAGTACTAGTAACACAAACACTCCTTGATTTGTACACGTTTTAATAATCGTCCACAAGTGATAGTATACAGTTTTTGGATATTACAAACAGAGTTGTGAGGTAAAAGCGATCTCAGGGCGTAGCATGAGTCGTGCTGGATATTAGGTTAGTTAGTTAACAAGTAAAAACTAGTGTTGGCAATGACGTTTAGATTTTATCGGTCCTGTAACGGGCCAATCAGCGACGATCACCGCGTGTCGTACACGGCTGCTGATTGGTCGGTTTGAACTAGGGCACAGCTTAAAATTAGTGGCGGAATGATGCGGCACGCAGCTAGTCGCTAGTGGCGCCACAAGTGTATACAATTTGTTGTTCTCTAGTTGTCCCAAAAAACTTGCACATAACTTAAACGGCCGCGTTTACTATAAGGTGTGTACTTAATCAGTTAAGGTAGATTGTCTTACGTTTGTTTTTTTTTCAGAATAATTACACCAGCGAGCTAAACAATTTATTTGCCAAAATAGATGATAGAAGAAGGGTGAGTTTTTATACATTTTTCGTATGCTAATAATATAATATGTAGTATATAAAAATATGAGCAAAAACATTTTTTTTTGATAGCCTATTTCGTGTCCCACTGCTGGGCAAAGGCCACTTCACTGTCACTAAACTTGTCTGCGACAGTTGTCGCTTTGGTGAAATAGGGGCCTAGTAGTCTTAATTCTTATAGTACCTAATGATGCGGATTTTTTGTTGTTGTCATTTTGTTTGTATTTTTTTGGTTTTATTTACCTTTGAAATTTGGTACACATAATGTTGCTAGTGACAAAAAATCCAGCAAAAAAATGATTTTTTAAATAAATGCTTTTTATACAGAAACGCGACGTTCCCGACTACCTGTGCGGCAAGATCAGTTTCGAGATCCTGAACGAACCGGTTATAACGCCCAGTGGCATCACTTACGAAAAGAAAGACATCGAGGAACATCTCGAGGTAAAAAATACCATTAAGAGAGCGACAACTACCTTTATTTTAAGGTGTAAAAATTTAAGTACTCACTGCACAATGAGAGCTGCCCATAAATAAAAATAGGAACAACGCTCACGAGTAATTTGTCCAATGCGGTGGTCTTAAAAGACCACATATGACAGGACGCTGTATCGTTCAGCTGTCAGTGTGTCAGAGAAAATGCCCAATTGACAACATTTCATTTTTATAACACCTGAAAATGTATATATGGTTCGAAAGCATTTTGCCTCCTGATCACTGCAATATGTTTATATAATTTTAATATCGCTTATTATAAAAAATAAAAATTAATTAAAAATATGTCCTAATTTTACCAAAACTACCACAGGATAGGTGAAACACCTTTGCCTTTTTCACGAGAAAAAATAAACGACCATAATTTTGTATAATAACTTCAAAGTACAAGGGGGGCAACTCTGAAATTCTATTTTTGAAGTTCGTTGCATACCTTCTCTCTCACTCTCAAGTTAATGACTATATTAGTATGAGCGGAACAGCACGAAGCGAACCTCGAAAATCGAATATCGGAGAATAAGGCCTGACATTGACAATTTGAAATTGACGTCAGATTTTTTTCTATACAGAAAAGACAAAAGGATAAGTGTCTATTCTGTGATAGTATCGGAGTTACGCCCTTTTAGAATAAGCAAAAATTAATAAATTAATAATAAATTAAATACAAACCCTAGCGAAAAAATTAAACTGTCAGCATGTTCATCTTTTCAAACAGAATACAGAGAACCATTAAAATTATAGGCTCAGAAATATGAAATGTTGTCAATTGCGCAGTAAGCGAATTGTTCGGACAGGCGTATCTTGCGGAGCTGCCGTATTTGTGGTCACCAGTCGGTGTCACTGTCAAGATATCCTACTAATATAATAAATGCGAAAGTTTGTGCTGTTTTTAACGATTTGACGAAGTGAGTCAGTGAGTGTGTATGTTTGTTCCTTCTTCACGCTAAAACGACTGGACGGATTTGGATAAAATTTGGAACGAAGATAGCTGGTACCCTAGATTAAAACAGGCTACTTTTTATCCCGGAAAATTGCATAGTTCCCGCGGGATACCGAAAAACATTTCATTTTTATAACACCTGAAAATGTATATATGGTTCGAAAGCATTTTGCCTCCTGATAACTGCAATATGTTTATATAATTTTAATATCGCTTATTATAAAAAAATAAAAAATTATTAAAAATATGTCCTAATTTTACCAAAACTACCACAGGATAGGTGAAACGCCTTTGCTTTTTTCACGAGAAAAAATAAGCGATCATAATTTTGTATTTTTGACAACTTCAAAGTACAAGGGGGGCAACACTGAAATTGACAATATTTCAAATTTCTTTATATTCATAAATCAAAAACCATTTCGAGAGAAACACTTGTAGAACACAATAAAAATATTTTTGGATTTTTTCGTACAGTATTTTTTGGAAAAATGAGCAAAATATGTAAAACAGGAAATGACGTCTAGCGGCCGGTCCAATACAGCCATTATAAAAAACCTTGTCTTCCGGGTTTCCCTTTGACATTTACAATTTTCACAACACAACACTACTGACAGCTGACGGTTAATTCATTCGCACACCACTCGGCTTTGTTGCCATCGGGAACACTAGATAACTGTTTGCCGGGCAATAATGATAATATTTTTGCAAGTTTTCATTTAAAATCATATTATTTGTGAAGTATTCTGTTTGAGTTTGTCAGCTCGTTTTGACGTTCATCGACAGTGACAACTGCATTCACTGTCAAAGTATTTAAGCACAGGTTTTGGCGGTCAATTAATGTAATTATTTCAACGTTTTTTTAAGTGTACGAAACAAAGCAGTGACGTCATTTCGCTAATACTTGACGTTTGTTACTTACGTCCTTTCTGCTTGAGCAACGATTTAAATGGATTTTTCCACGAAAATACAAGATTTTTACGAATATAAAAAAATATGGGTGTCTTAAATTTGTGCGTTCTTTCCAGCCAGATAATAAAAAGTAGCTCTTAAAAAATTGAAATATTGTCAATTCTGTTTTCGAAGTTCGTTGCATACCTTCTCTCTCACTCTCCAAATAATGACTATTGGTATGAGCGGAACAGCACAAAGCGAACCTCGGAAATCAAATTAAACTGTCAGCATGTTCATCTTTTCAAACAAAATATAGAGAACCATTAAAATGATAGGCTAAGAAATATGAAATGTTGTCAATTACTAATTCTACACGGAAGAAGTCGCGGGCAGAAGCTAGTAAAGATATAAAAAGTACAAGGTAGACCTACCATAGGCGGTTTTATCGCTTGTATGCGATCTCTTATTATCTCGATCTTGAATTAAATGGTTAAAAGCTTTGTTTCTGTTACCTGCCATCAGGTGACCCACTTGCTCGTTTGCCTTCCTATTCATATAAAAAAAAAACTGAGTACCTAGTCTTTTATTTTATTACACTGTTTATTTTTTCAGCGTGTCGGCCATTTTGATCCAGTGACCCGGGTGAAGCTGACAGCGGATCAACTCATACCCAACTTCACAATGAAGGAGGTGATCGATTCGTTCTTGCAAGAAAACGAATGGGCCCTCGACTATTAAACTATAGTAAATTATTATTTAATTATAAGATGTCGGATGTAATGTCGGTCGAAAATGATGAGCTTCGCCTTTTTTGTTAACAAATTAATTAGTCCATAAAACGAAAAAGTTCGAGTTCGCTTGCTGAACTTTGAACCCGCGTGTCTTGAGCTTGAGTACTGTGCGATAAAACCAATAGCACCAAAGCGCGTCTGACCAGCCCACTCGAACAACTTGATCGCTTGAATACGCCTATAATGGCTTGATGATTCTGCTAATATACTTACCTAAAACAAAGTATGCAATAATAGACAATAGTACTTCATTTTTTGTTTCATATGATTAGGATTCTGACGCAGGTGTTTTTTAAGGGAAGTTTTGTCTTAAATACCTAAGTATGTTTGCTTGACTAATATTAAAATAGCAATTCATGAAATAAATACGTTTATTTTTACAACTGACGTTATTCAACAAAAAGACGGAGCAAATCAATAAAAAACAGAATAAAAAACATAGACAAAACAAGGAAACAAGGTTGTATGTACACAGTCGTGCACAGTATGTACCATAAGCCAAATATGTGGTCTACCACCGTAAGGTTAAAATTCCTTTGCACGTCACAATATATATAATGTCGATAAGACAGGCTGTCAACTTGAAAGTTCGACTTTTTTGGCGACGACATTTATTTGGGCGACCGTACCTAAGAAAAAAATTGTTGTGGTATCGTTCGAGCGGAACGAGGGAAATAGTTTTAAATAAATTAAAATTAAATAGTCTTGGTTCACGTAGCCACGTTCTGTGGTACTAATAAGTTTCATAAAATGTTGAAATAGTTTCGGTTTTGATTTAGTTCGGAACAAAATGTACAAAGAACTGATAACGTTTTAAATAAGTTATTTTTAATAACGTTTCCGAGTGCGTCGTGTAATAAACGCTTGTTAAACGGGTGTGACATAAGTATTTCGTTTTTCTTTATCTCCTATTAAGTCATTTGCTTTAGCCAGGCAGACTATACCTACTTCATTTAATTTAGGATGAGAAACCACAACAACATTATATTGCGGCTCGTGAACTGTAATCTCTTTACGATTTGTACTAGAGTAACAATTGACGCCACGCAAATAAAGTGACATTAAAACAATTTTATTTTGCGGCTGCCAAACTATTGCACTGTACTGCTAGGTAAGAAATAGTTGACCAGCCGCAATATAATGTTATTGTGGTTTCTCATTCTAAATTAAATGAAGTATAAGCAATGATAATAACCGGTCTGTAACTTGTTATGAATAAGAGGATAATTTTTTACCATTTTTATCGGTTAAAAAGGATAGGTGAAAGTAAGATAGAAGTAAACCCATGATCAATTCCAAAAGTTTTTAAGAGTTGAGTAATTATGGAAAACAATATTCCGTATTATTTATTACGCGTTGTAGACTGCGATTACTTATCATGTGGTTTATTTGGGTAAATAAGCATGTTTGCGTTACCTGTTTGTCGCCATTGACTTGATATGGAGTCAGTAGGATGCAGTGTAAAATGTACCTTCATTTTGACAGGATAAAGTTGACAGTGCTAGTGACGTTAAAGCCGCCAGGCGGCGAAAAGTTTAAATCTTGTAAATTGGTGTAAGTGTAAATTTTAATTGTATTCTTACTAAGTTTGTTAATTAAGTTTGTGTAAGCGTGTGATATCGGACACAGTCTGTGCATTACATGCCACGCTGAGTTGACTGGATAACCAACAACTACACTTTGTTCTAATGGACCTATTTTTTTTTATTTATTCATCGGTGTTAGGCAAAGTAAACAAGGTCCATACAGACAAGTCTGGTGTTCGTAACTATATATTTGACGGGATTTTTAAGCGCATAATTGACGTAAATGTAGCTATTTTAACGAAGGGGTCAGGGGCCTTACCATGACGTCTTAATTCCGACTCAGTTCAAGCTTTAGCTGTCACTTTTAGTATGAATCTGACAGCGAGCGAACCTAAACTGAAACGCATTAAGACTTCATCGTAAGGCGCAGGTTTTGGGATAAATGGTATGAGAGCCCTTCCAACCTCTTTTGGAGATGTAGGTACTATCGTCAACTTGAACTGCCGGGCCATTATGGAACGCTGGTTTTATTTTAACATTGCCAATCCTTGGAAAAATGTTAATTGACAATCAGAAATTTCATCTTAGTGACATTGTTCTATGACTTTGTAAGCTCAATAGTTTGGCGACCGTATTATAGTATTTTTTACAGTTATTTTGCTATTTTAAATGACTATGTGAGGGTAGAGAAATAAGTATGTGGTACCAGATATGTTTTACCGTAAAATATCGTCATTTTAAGTTATTTAAGAAATATTTGAATAAACTGTACAATAACTACATACCTATTTGTTTAACAGGTTTTATTTAATAAATTCCCTCTGATTCTATAACAAATGTTTTTGTTAAAAATGCCATTCCCCACACCTGGAATATTAGGGAAACACGGTCGTCTCTCTCTTGCATACATATATTGACTGTCCTTCTGACACACGTTCTAAAAAGCTCTTAAAACACCCATCAGACCCACCCCCTGGCCATACCCCTGGTGGCACGGTGGGACTGACCCATATCACCATAGTAGTGCTGGGATTTGAGAAATTAAAAAAAAAAATCGAGCTCCTATTCCTGGGTGGTTTGCCCTTCGGGCATAAGGAGCTGCCTAACTAAAGTTAACCTACCTAATACCCGTAGCTTACAGCACTACGGTCGTATGGCTCAAGTCCCACCGTACCACCAGGGGTATGGACCGCGTGGGTCTTAACCCGATTGGTTAGCGTTCTTGCTCGTTGATATTCTCTTCGTGTAAAAGCATGAAAACGAAATTTAGATTACACTAAAATACCAAGAATGGATGCTCTGTTTCTGGCTCTTTGTTGACCCTGAATGAATGAATGATTGAATGTTTATTCACAGAACATATAATAATTATTATAATGGTACAAAAAGACGTAGTACAATTAGGTCCATAATACATTCAGCCTATACAAGTGAAAATTTACTGAACGAACAATCCTCTCGAAAATGGAACACTTAAGTTTCTTGCCAAAGCAGGCGCATCATTTAAATTCAGCAACCGTATAAATCATATGGGGATTGTTTTATTAGTGAATTGAATAGGCAAGCTGGATGCTTGCCAGAAGCAACAGTTGCTTCTGCGAACGTGGTAATGAGGTGGCGGGCTGCTTTGACAATAAGGGAAAGTTTGGAAATTTAAGGCCCTATTTTAGAGAGACCAATAGAGACGTGGTAAATGACCGTTTTCCAAAAGTCCACATGTACATTTTTTCCAGAATTTAAATATTTTGGGTTTATCTTACTCAGAAACGTTTATACTTACCCTATCGATTTTCATACGAAAAAAAATGTCCCAGATTTTACTCTATGGTATTTTTTTTCCTGCTCGTCACGTTCCATACATATATACCTATATTAAAGAAAGTGACGAACCGGAATGGATCGATAGGGTAAACGATTCTGAGTAAGAAAAACCCAAAATAGGTAGTTAAATTCTGGAAAAAATGATCATGTGGACTTTTTTGGAAAACTCCCTAATATGGGTTATATAATCATTTTACAGATCATAAAATCGATATTTTCATATATTTGGTTAAATGCTGGTTTGGGAGCAGAAAAGATTTATTTATTTATTTATTTCACACACAAGCAACTATCATTACAGGTTACAACCTAATGCGATAGCGCCTAAATTAATTTTAATTTTACAAAGTCCAACTCAAATTTTAAAAATATTAATTAATAATAACTTAAATTAGGTACATTAATTACAATAATTATAATACTAATTCTTTTAATTTCACATTTCATTAATTTACTTATTCTAAGACATATAACATAATACATGCGTAGTTATTTTAAACAATTCTGTCATGGTACAATAAAATAAATCACTTCTATCAGCAACTAGATTGAGTGTGCAGATAGCACGGCTGAGGGGTGCGTTACGAAGCAGGTTGGTCCGGCCGAACGGCTCCACCAGCAGCGCCGCGCAGTCGTCGGTCACGCGCAGGCTCAGCTGCTGCAATACGCCCGGGTTACACATTTCTCCCCGCAACACTTTTACCACATAGCAAACAAGTGCTACGTCTCTTCGTACCTCCAATTTGTTGTACCCTACCATGCCAATTACGAACAGTGTGGGATACATCAACGGGTAAAAAGGGTACACTCCATATAATTTCCAGTACAAATATCTGGTAAACTTATTTTGTATCCTCTCTAACATATGCTTGTATTTGTTCTCCTGTGGAGCCCATATTGCCGCATTGGATTCCATCTGACTCCGTACCAGAGCATTATAAAGAGCTGCGGTTGCTTTGACGTTCGTAAAGCTGTCTGCTTGCCGAAGTACAAAGCCAAGCATCCTGTATGCTTTTTTGCATATGTTAACAATATGTTCCTTAAAATTAACATCTTTGTTTAAACGCACTCCTAGGTCTTTCACTGTGTCCACCCTGCTCAACTGCGTTCCCGCCGCTTTATAGTTGTAGTTGATTGGTGTTTTGGCCCGGCTAAACGATATTACAGCGCACTTATCTACATTAAACTGCAGATTATTTCTGGAACTCCACTCGACCACTCTATCCACATCCCGCTGCAGGCGAGCGCAGTCTCCCTCGTCTTTGATCGCCAAGAGCAACTTAAGGTCATCTGCGAATAGTAGGCATTTGGCGTCTCTCAGTACTTCCGGTAGGTCATTAATCATAATGATAAATTCCAACGGCCCCAAGTTGCTTCCTTGACTTACCCCTGTCCTGGTGAAATAAGGCCGCGATACGTAATCTGCATACTCTACGTATTGCATTCTGTCCCTCATGTAACTTGCAAAAAACTGCAATAACTTTGGAGTGCAGCCGATTGCCGCCAATTTTGTTAGCAAAATGTCATTATCGACTAAGTCGAATGCTTTCTTGTAATCAAAATACGCTGCGTCAACCTGCACCCCAGCATCCACACTGGGAACTACGTACGCCATGGCGTTAAGGAGATTACTTGTCGTGCTTCGCGCCTTCCGAAAACCGTGCTGCGCGTCTGATAGTTGCGCTGCAACTTGACTCTGGACACTCCGCTGTACTGCCGATTCGAATACTTTCGCTGATGTGGAAAGAATCGCAACAGGTCTGAATCCGCTAACTTCGGCACTTTCACCCCCTTTGGGTATCGGAATAACCCGCGTGATTTTCCACCGTTCCGGAAAGTAGGAGTTATCTAATACACAGATATGATACAACAGGGAAGAAAAGATACTATGTTGTACCAGTTGCTTTTCTTCCCGCGCAGATGGTACAAGCCTGGATGCGGCTAGCAACCCATGACTATTTAGACTCCCCTTTCCAACTATACGCCCACAATCATGCTAAACGCGGGTGGTAGGGCCTTGTGCAAGGTCCGTCCGGTTCGCTACCACCATCTTACTCGCTAATCCTGCCGCTAAGCAGCATTGCTTGCTCTGCTGTGTTCCGGTGTGGAGAGTAAGACAGCCGGGGAAATTACGGGCACAAGAGGCATTTCATCTAAGTCCTCTAGGTTGGCAACGCATCTGCAATCCCTCCGGGGTTGCGGGTGTCTATGGGCAGTGGTGATCGCTTACCATCAGGTGACCCACTTGCTCGTTTGCCTTCCTATTCACATAAAACAAAAAAAAGAGGCCTTTATGTCTTGTTACCCTTAGGCCCTTAAGGGATAAAGTCATGATCATTATGTATGCATGTCTATATGTATGTACCTACATCAGTGATTTGTCACATTAGGTAATTATCCCCTAACTAAGTTTATAAGGTTTATAATTTATTACTTTATCCCCTGCATTGAATAAAGTCAATTCAAGTCATTAGAACTACGATTAAATAGGTATTTTACTTACTGTACTTCAAAAAAAATCTCCATTTAGTACCTACCTAATAGCTTTTGCTCGTGACTTTGTCTACGAAGAATTATACATATTATACTATACGCGATTTTCCAAGATAAAAAGTAGCCTAATGCCCCAATTTTATTTCCGGGTGTGGTTTTTACGTAAGTATGAGTTTGCGATAGCAAAGCCGCAACTATGTCAGGCAAAGTAATATGTTGGTGAGTATATGTTCTTGACCGACAGCATTATATCACTGCTGAGACAAAAACAACACATTTATCGCACCCAACGGCGCAAAACATCGAGACAAATAGGACGGATACGTAAATTTTGCTTGTGGTTAGGTACACAAATCGTTACTTAATTTATTTTTATATTAATGAAGTTGCAGTTTGCATATTTTGAAAAAAAAAAGCTAAAAAACTTGGTAAGTAACTCTAAAATGGTTCACTTTTGCATAATGCATTATACGTCGAATTATCACTACATAATAAAACAAAGTCGCTTTCTCAGTCCCTATGTCCCTATGTCCCTTTGTATGCTTAAATCTTTAAAACTACGCAACGGATTTCGATGCGGTTTTTTTTAAATAGATAGAGTGACTCAAGAGGAAGGTTTATATGTATAATACATGCACAATATACCGTGCGAAGTCGGGGCGGGTCGCTAGTTATCAATAATAGAAGATAACACATTTGAATTAAACAATGCTTGATATAAAGTAGGTACACAACATACTACACAGACAAAGTCATCCTTTAAAGTCATCTTCAAGCCAACCAGATAACCTTATGTAAGTATAAATCGAGGTGCTACGAACACCGATTCTACGGTGGCTACGAAGACAGCTACGACGTGCTACAATGTCTACGCCATTGGATCATTTGATTTAAATACGATCTGTGTTCTCTGATTCTTATTCTGGAAAATATTTTTGCTCGCTGCTGTTATTATAGCATTATCGTATCGTACAGTCACCACGTAATAATGTTGAGGCGCTTGCCACTTATCTTAATTTAGCCGTATAAATCGTATAATGGAAATCAGGATGTACTTCGGTCACACGACTGATAACGAATTATACGGCTAAGGCACTTGTCCCACCGCCGGAGAGTAGCGAGAAGCGAGCGTTTTTTAGTATGGAAATTTTGTCGCTTTTGTCGCTGAGCGATAAAAGTTCCATACTAAAAAACACTCGCTTCTCGCTACTCGCCGGCGGTGGGACAAGTGCCTTAATTAAGACAAGTGGCAAGTCGCGCAACATTCCTCGGTAGTAACTGTCAACAATGAAAATACCTTAAGTGTAATTGACTCGTTTAGATTATGATACCTACCTAACTATTCATATTCTATGTAGTTACTAGCTGTTGCCCGCGACTTCGTCTGCAAATAATTCGTTCATCGCTATCTCACGGGAACTACGCCATTTTCCGGGATAAAAGTAGTCTAATGTGTTATTTCAGACTATTGTCTATCTTTGTTCTAAATTTCATCTAGATCTGTTCAGCCATTCTGGCTTGAAAGAGTAACAAACATTCGTAAATACATCCATACTCTCAAACTTTCACGTTTACGATATTAGTAGTATTTTAGGGGATGGGTAAAATGGGCTACATAAATTACATATTCTAGCGTGTCTAGTTCAATTCTGTATCAGAATAAGCCTTTTGATATATTCGCGAAGGTTTTGCTGGCCGTCGCTTACCGCCTTCCGCCTCGGCGCTCTTTGAAATATAGCGATTTTCTGATTTTACAAGAATAGTCGTTTTGTTCCGATTGTACGAAATTTTCAACATATTTAGACATCGGTTTCCGTTGCACATTTTCGTATATGTATATGCAAAACGTTGCCTTCCCATTTTCTTGTACAATGGCATGTAGAAAGAAAGAAAAGAAAAGAAAGAAAATACGTTTATTTGACGCATAGGACAACAACAGCACAAACTAAAAATAAACAACACAAAAAAAATAAAGGAAAAATAACTATTAGGTAGGTACTGAGTGTGTCGCTGTTCAACGTCAAAAAGGTTTTCTGCTGATATGTCTTGTATTCAATAACGAAAAGTTATCATTGATTGTTAAAGTTTGAGGACGGTTCACTCACGTATTTTTAGTCGAGCTCTGCCAAGTTTCGAATCAATTGTTGTTCTTTCTCAAAGAATACAGTAAATTTAAAAAACAATTTGTGTAAAAAAAATAATGAGTTCGGTTGGTACCTATCAAATGTATAAACAAGTGTGATTGTTTCGTAATCGGGTTATTAGGCTATTTGATTAATATATGACCTAAAAAACTTAGTAGTCGTCTGCTGTAACCCGTTAATTAAAAGATTAAAAATGGAGAAAGCCTTTATTTTCGTACTGAAGACCAATTAACTACTTAGTTTGCGTGCGTTCCACTTATAAACTGTGTTTCCTTGCTAAACACTAGGTAGTTCATTTCAACGAAGCTTTCACCAAAATATACCTAACTTACCAACCGTATCAAACAAAGAAAATAATGTCAAAAACCGGCCAAGTGCGAGTCGGACTCGCGCACGAAGGGTTACGTACCATTATCTATAAATAAGTAAGCAGAGACAGTATGGGGTTACTTTACTTTGGGTACGGAACCCTAAAAACCAGCCAAGTACTTACACAAAAATATGTAAATATGTATCAAATACGAACGTGCCAATTTATTTTATACCGGTAGCGGCGTAAGAGCGTGTGGTAGAAATTTTAGTTTAAGTATCACTGTTTTAAATTAAAAGCAAAATATTTATTTATAGAAATTAGTTAACTTTTATAGATTGAACGTGTTTAATAAAACCTTCGTTACATAGACAGTGGCTGTACAATCAATTCAATAACAACAAACCTTAAGGAAGCTGGCCACGATCAACGTCGCGTAGAGTCCGTAGAGTTTTTAATAGGCAACGCCGATGTTTACTAAGGTAAACAGACACCCACGAAGAACATCGGTAGTGTATATACCAAAGACTATAACAAATTAATTGTTTAAAATAGTTTAAACATAAATCAGAGTAAAAGGTCGATCCATGCACCGTCAATTTTATAGAACAGTTAACAGCCGCCTTTTTATTTTTTTTCTTTGATGCTGCGGCGCGTGTATGGTCTAGCGTCAATCCAATCAGCCAGGGACAGCCAAAAAGTTTGAAAATTCTAAAAATGTTTGCTATTCAAAATACTTCTCTACAAATTTAGTAAGCATTTTTCCCGTTAATTGCACAGTCGTTAGGATTAAGGATTAAGTCGCGTTCTTTATTGGTACCTCGGATCCAAATAGTTAAATAACAATGTTTTGTCTTTATCTGTGTAACTGAAAGTTGTATTGAAAAGAAAGAGAGAAAGCGTCATATCAACCAAAGGAAGCTTATTAGCATTTAAGAATACGGGGGACTGCTTTTACGAGGACCTTATAAATTCTGAATATTTTACGTGCATTTTATTATATTTCCGTGCAAAGTCAAAGCGTTTTTTATTTTATTATGTTTTGGGTCCCAATACCTCTATTATTATAGAATTACATTTCGACTTTTTTTCTTGTGTGTTATTCTATAGGATTAATAATAGGTACCTAATCCTTAATCTTCTAAGTTTGCTGCAGTGTACAAAAGGTGAAGCCTTTTTCAGCCTAAAGCTCCTATAAGTTCGTGTTTACTTTATACGTGTAGAGGTTACTGTAAACTCAAAATTAATTAGAAGTATTTTCCTTAAAATATCACAATCTCCGTCGAGTTCCCACGATATCGCGATGACTTCCGCGATCGCGTAATTGAAGAATCCAATACAAACTTCACTGAACACTTAACAACCACATCTTGCGGTCCTTGTTTCACAGCACGGGACAGAAAGGGACAATTACACCAATTTGGCTAAGAGGCCCTTGAATGTTTGAACAGAGTTCTGAGAGGAAGTTTGATAATTAGAAAACTGTTTGATTAAGCTCGCTCGACGGAATGCATGATTTATTTTTTTATTAATTAAGAGTAAGGCCGAAAAGGTCGATTTGGCTGTGATGTTTGGGTCAAGCAATTTCGGCGTTTCAAATACTATACTTTGCTATGTTTGCATAGTACTTAGTGGATTATCGTGTGTTAAACATTACGACAGAAGGCGTCGTTTTCCGGAAGGTACGCCAAAATTCTTGTGTAGACGCAAAGGCTTATAATGTACTGCTCATACAAATGCATCAATTGAATCATGATAGGTACAACAGTACCTTCATACTCTTACTTAATGTACTGTTGCCACTACTACAGTGTTCCTGTGCTGCCAATTTAGTCGTAATATAGTAATTGGTACTACTTAAATAAGTAAGTATTTTTTAACAATAACTTATGCCTATACACTAATAATTTAAAACGGAAAGTATTATAAATATCTACAAAATCCCTGACTGACTACAATCTCTAAAACGCTTCCTAAACAACAAATGCAACGAAAACAAAGTTGTAGGTAACCATATTCTTTACAGCATAACATTAAATTCCAAAATCGTCAACTCAAATTCTCTTACAAAGCCAACGGCAATTTGCAGGCAACAAGATAAATTACAGCTCCACCAATTTCCCGTGACGACGTCGTGACGGCGTCGTCGCGTCGTGTCGGGCCAGTCGTCACGCACGCGCTGTGTCGCCCGGAATGCGACAACCGCCCCCCACTTTAACCTCGGTAAGATACGCACAAAGAACTATGGTGCGAGGATTATCACTGAACAAATTTATTGGCATGGTTTAGAGTCTAAACTTTAGACGGTCAATATTATCTTTTGTTTTTGTTTTAGTATTTTTTGTCTTTATATTTAATATGGAAACTCTCTGCCAAGAGTGTAACGACTGGAAAAAAAAAACAGCGGGTAGCACTCCGGGAGTGCCGGCAGAAGTGAAAACTACAAACACGCACACTCGCGCAAAAAGAAAGAAAAAAATACACGAGATTTGAACTGCGGTCACCTGAGAGAACACACTGTTATTCCACATCTTACAGGTACCACTAGGCCAAACGCACATACTTTAAAGTGACGAAATCAACTTACACTTCAAAAATCGAATGCGATTCGCTAGCTTCATTCGTATTTCAAAATAAGCTCTTAGAGGATCCTGATATTCTGGTACTTAAACTCTCCCTCCGTCTTACGCCTGACGCGAGTTTAACATTTTTTACCCATACCAAAAAGCGCTCAACGCCGCTAAAGATGTTTTCACTCCAAAAAGACCTAATTATTTGGTCTTTTTGGAGTGAATTGTTACAATGTGATGAAATAAACGTTAATCGATTTCTCTGGGTGCAGCAGTTAACAGCCACTAGGCTATTCAAAGTGCTTTTAAACAACTTCACTACCCAAAGTTATATTCGCACTTGGTAATACTCATAGTCCGTTTCCGCTTGCATGTCAATGTGAAATCAGCCTTAGTGAAACTTTTATCAACCAGTAGCTGATGTGAAAACTGATAAGAGTATAAAATAGTACTTTCTTGACCAACTTAACAAGTGCGTAGCGCAACTACTAACTAGACCTTGCTTTGTTTTTTGTGATTCAGAAACGGCGTAGGTTAGTATAAAGACGTTTTTCCAGTGTAAGTAAAGGCGAGTGACATTAACATTAAGGACGTTGCGGTGGTAATTATTATGCCCTCAAGTGAACTGAAATAACTGAATGCATGATTTCCCTACGACGTAACATTCAGAAAATCAGTGCAAACTTTGTGTTCAGCAATTTATGAAAATAGTCTTTGTAAAATGTGAAATTTCGATGCATTTAGTTCGCATTCTCCCTCTCTTTCTAGCTCTGGTCCTTCTCGAGAGCACGCTCCTGCTAATTTACTTGTTTTTTTTTATTTTATTTTATAAGCCTTTTTTTTTTTTTTTTTTTTTTTATTCCGAATCCGCTACAATTTCAGTAAGTACATGTTGTTGTTGTTTTTATTTATTAAATTGTCGCGTAATTCGGCGTGCCTCATGGCATAGGCCTCCTCCGTGTATTGGAGGGTTTGGGCTATAGTTCCCACGCGCGCCCAGTGCGGATTGGGAACTTAACACACACCATTGAATTTCTTCGCAGATGTGTGCAGGTTTCCTCACGATGTTTTCCTTCACCGAAAAGCTCATGGCAAATTACAAATGTAATTTTCGCACATAAATTCCGAAAAACTCAGAGGTGCGAGCCCGGGATTTGAACCCACGACGCTCTGCTTGAGAGGCCACGGGTCAAACCACTAGGCTACCACGGCTTTTACTTGATATCGGAGTATAATTTATCTGCTATCCCATTTAGCCAGAAAAACATCGCACCACAATTCCTCGCGTCTAGTATCGAAGGCTCCCGTTTTCCTATGCCCTGCGCAGATCGTAGGGCGGGAGCGGCTGGCTATTAGGGTTATCAGTTAGAAAATTCTAAAATACCGTCTAAAAATCCCAAGTCCATAGAAAAGCTTTTTTTATGCAAAACAAAACAAGAACCTGTTCAAATGTTCAAATGTTCAAATGAAGATCAGCAGGATAATGTTTTGTATGTACCTATACTAGGTTCTATTCTACACACTACGACCCTACGATCTATTAAATCATCCCGCCTGACAAAATCGTGTCTACTCTAAAATCTGGGGTCAGATTTGTATGCGAGTTCAAACGTGTCAGGATTTCGTGTAGCTGGTAACTCTGGGCGCGACGGGCGGCCCGATTCATGCTTACGGCGTCCCGTCAGCTGTTCGCGAGCCATGAATGCGACGCGCCCGCGCTCGCCGCATCGATTGACTGATACCTGAGCTGCTCCGAGAGGAGCCACGTGCGCCGAGCACCCGTCAGTGCCGCCTCGCCCGCCGGCCTGACCGCGCACCCGCGACACCACCGTCCCCACACATGTGACGTGACAGCATCTCAATGGATTGCCAGAGGTGACCGGTCGACGGACCAACCACGAAACCCGACGGGTAAGCCTTGTAAACACGCGGGTTTATTATAAGTAATGACAGCATTAATAGTTGGGAGACAACCGTGCGACTGCGCCGTGTGATGTTTACCAGTCCTAGTACCTTCTCATTACATTAGCCGATTTTTCTAAAGGAATGTTATTGTTATCGATCGTTTGCATGCTCCTCTCGTTTAGGACAAATTTGTTAAATTGAAATGTTTACGTAAGAGGAATGGCCGCGGCTGATCGGGACGCCCTTGATTATCCGCGGAATTGGAAAGGATGAATATTATCACTGTCCACACAGGCTCCTCAATACGCCTAACACGCTAACGCTCCTCTCTGCCGCTCCTTTACACGTTACATAAAATACCAACGACTCGATGACCACATTTTGAATGACCTTCCCAAACATTATGACCGACTTGACCTCATATATTTGTGACTAAGTCGGCAATATACTTCCGAGAAGCTCTCTTGTCAATTTTGCTCTTAGCACACCACAATATGTGTACATAACATTGACCTATCTTAACGTCCATCCTTTTCCGTCCACGCTCTACATATTTCACTTTTTTGCGAGCAGTTTCATAAGCAATACAAGTCTCTTTACTGTCATTATTATAACCGCTTTGATTTGTATTTTATTAACATGTTCTTGGCATGATCAAGCAACGTATCTTATGAGACATCTGTTGAAGTGAATTTTGTTGTAACAATCTGCAATTGTAAATATACCAGTATTTTATTTTACCTTTTTATGAAAGACATGACATATGTAGTAATATTGTTGTTCTGCTGATATTTGTTTGACAATATTCTTATCTTGATTCATTAGTTAAGTAAATTAAAAATTGAGTATAAAAGTGGAAGCTTTTCACGATCTCCCTTGGGTGTTGTGTGCAGTCGACTCTTGTTTGTTAGATATACCTGTGTATTTATGTTTATGTATTTTTCGCTACTGATTGGAGTGCCAGCCACTTTTACAATTTAAATTTGCATTAAGTACTCAATCCGACTGAAACCTAACACAAAATCTACAGTTCTTGCAAACAGTTATCACAATGGTACCATTATTTGAAGATTTTGTTTAGCAGTGAGTTGATTTTTTGTCATAATAATTATTGGGAATAAATCTGCTGACATACTATTTTTTCACAAAAAGGCAGAAACTATGCCATCTTCTGAGATTAAATGTATCCTGAGTAATAATCCAAATCCAGGTTATAAATTATTTACTTGCCAAATTCCAACAAGCCCTTTTAGCACCAAACGTTCATACACAGATACACTCACAAACTTCGACATATTAATATTTAGCAAAATTTATTTTATTTGGTCTTAGGCCTTACGCCTTTGTACATCTGTTTATTTTATTACCTGTCCTGGCCGACACACAAATATAAGAGCATACACACAATTTTATATAAAAGCAACAAAAACACAGACATGAAAAATACATCATCAGCGTTGAATGTGTCTTCGCAAAAGTGAAACGGTCGCTGGCTCAGCATTACGCTGAGGTGTTAGCCACATGCAGCACTGATTTATCGATCAAAAAAAGAACATAGCAATTGATTCATACGGAGAAGGAAATGAACTAGCGGCCCACCCCGGCTTTACATGGCGATGCCACAATTATCGACATAATCTCAATCAAAACAAAAAACTTTAAAATTTATAATACTGAAATCTTCCCTTATGAATCACTCTATCTATTGGCGTCCAGTGGTTTTTGAGTTTATCGCGAACAGACAGACAGACAGAAAGACAGACGTGAAGGAGGACTATGTTTATAATAATATGTAGAGATAAGCGGTGAAGGAAAACATCGTGAAGAAACCTGCACATGTCAGCGAAGCAATTCAATGTTTGAAGCTCCCAATCCGCTGGGCCCGCGTGGGAACTATAGCCCAAGCCCTCTCATTCTGAGGCCTGTGCCTAGTAGTGGGACGCATGGAGATGATGAATATGATGATGTAGAGATAAATGTAACCAAGAGGAATGTTTGAGTAAGTTGCGTTCCGTATCCGCCCACATTGTGTGCCCTGTTTCCTTGACCTGATCTGGTCCAGTTAAGCTGGGTTGTGTGGAATATCAAATGCACCCGTTTGAAATTGCTCGTAAGCTTGCAAAAAGCTTTGTACTACTTTGACTTTATTAGTGTGCGACCACACCGCCGCGTATACGCAGTGACGTGTCGTATCCGTCACGTTTTCTCACCGTTTCTTCATACATTTTGTTGCGATCATACATGTGGTCGCACCCTTTCAGTGACGGACCAAATAAAAAGTTAAAAAAGAGTTCAGAAATTCTAGTGTTAGTTTTAATATAAGAACATCTCGAACGCGTTCGCGTTAACCTCTCAATTGGACACAGTTATAAAATGCACAAACGTTCCGACCCACGACACACTATTTTGATATAAACGCAATTTGAAGCTCTAGAGATGCACTTTTTTGTTCTAGTTTTAGTACCTACACGCAATTTTTTTTATCTATATTTATGCTTAATTACAACAAACCGGAAACTCACGTATAAAAGCCGAAGGATTGCTCCGACAATTGTTTCGGACTATTGTATTGTATGTCATCATCATCATCATCTCCAGCCTATATACGTCCCACTGCTGGGCACAGGCCTCCTCTCAGAATGAGAGGGCTTGGGCTTTAGTTCCCACGCGGGCCCAGTGCGGATTGGGAACTTCCCACACACCATTGAATTGCTTCGCAGTTGTGTGCAGGTTTCCTCACGATGTTTTTCCTTCACCGAAAAGCTCATGGTAAATTTCAAATGAGATATCGCACATAAATTGCGAAAAACTCAGAGGTGCGACCCCGGGATTCGAACCCACGACCCTCTGCTTGAGAGGCCACAGATCAAACCACTAGGCTACCACGGCTGTTGTATGTATTGTATTGTATTGTATCGGGTTTGTTGTAATTATGTGTGAGACATACGGTAGTTTCATGTTGAAAGTATATTTATGCTAATATTGTAAAAGAGAAAACATTTATTTTTTATTTTACCTTTTTGTATTTTTGTTTATTAAGACAAACTCAAAAACTACTGAATTGATTTAAAAATCTTTCATTATTAAATTGCTACAGCTATCCTTGAGTAACATAGACTAAGTTATAACTTAATTCTGCGTAGATAAAGTAGCGGACAACAGTTAGTTAAGTCATAATTATTTCTTCTTCTTCTTCTGGTGCCATCTTCTATCGAAGGTTGGCGATCATTACGGCGACTTGAACCTTCGACACAACAGCTCTGAACAACGATCGGGTGCTTTTATTGTACCACTGGCGTAGATTTTTAAGCCAAGATGTTCTTCTTCTTCCTGGGCTTCGTCTACCTTGGATTTTACCCTGCAAGATAAGCTGTAACAACTCGTACTTTGAGCCTCGCATGATATGGCCCAAATACTCCAGCTTTCTTCTTTTGATGGAGAGGAGAACTTCCACCTTTTTCCCTATTCGCTGCAGCACCACCACATTTCTAACTTTGTCTCTCCAGGATATCCTTAACATTCTTCTATACACCCACATTTCGAAGGCTTCCATCTTCTTACACATGCCATCGGTCAGAGTCCAAGCCTCAACACCGTATAGAAGAATGGAGAAAATGTAGCAACGCGCGAAACGAACGCGGAGCCCGATATTAATGTTCCTGTCACATAGAAGTTTCTGCATCTTGGTGAATGCTCCACAATAATTAATATTTATTGCATAATTATTTAAAAGGTCTCTTATTATGTTACCTGCCCGGCTAGCACGACAGCACGCAAGAGTCGCGTCGCGCGAGATAGAATACCCATCTCTTTCTAGAACGAACAGAAAGAAAAAGACGGGCAATCTATCTCGCGCGCGACGCGACTTTTGTGCGCTGTCGTGCTAGACGTGCTGTAGTACCTACTTACCTACTATTCATCATGCTGTAATATTTTAATGAATTGTTTAATATTACTTCTTTTATAAACTTAATTTAAATTTGACACCGAAACGAAAATAAAACCATTGGAATATTAATTCGTATACGGGGTTAAAAATTCAACATTTCTGCTAAATTGAGCGGTCAATTTGAAAGTAGATTGAGAGATACAGTCATTTATTTAACGGAATTAACGAGTCGATTAACGAGGAATTTGTGTTTCGGGATGCATTCCACGTTCCAAGGGGATGGGATAGGTCAGGGATTAAGGAAAAGTGATGCCTACGTATTAATGTACTTACGAATAATTATGGCATTTTATATGCATAATTACATACATATCATCACGCCTCTTTCCCACAGGGGTATGCAGAGACTACTTTACTAATTTATTACTTTTTGTTTTTTACTACTTTTTTTTGCATAATTATGTAGATAAAATTCGGAATGAATTTCAGTACTGCCTCGCTGGAAGCTGAAGTTAAGTCTCTATTTAGAGTTAAGCTTGATTTAGTAATGTCAAAATGTATGGAACTATCAAAATTCAAACCAGATTTAGCGATTACGTTGACATTTATTTTTCCTGCAAAACGGTCTAAGTATTTATAGTTCCATACTTATTAAAAATTAAAGTAGTACTCATAAATATAATAGAGTTACTATCCAACTGGAACCATGATGTAGGTAGCCTTTGTCAATCAAAGACGACATTTTGATTTTCTCTTGTAGGTATAAGGGTGCGACCACACCGCCGCTTAAAAAACGGTGACGTTACGGAATCGCAACAAAATGTATGATGAAACGGTGAGAAAACGTGACGCATACGACACGTCACTGCGTAAACGCAGCGGTTTGGCCGCACCATAAAGCGGCAAAGCTATCACCTTATAGGAAGTGGGTTAAGATCGACTGCCTGGATATGATTACATTGCTTGTAACTTAGTTACAATGAAGTTAAAGTAAGGGTGTTACAATATAAAATATTTGTAATTCAATAAAATTGTGAACCATAAATTTATTGAACACAATTAATAATTTATTGAATTAGTAAATAATTATGTTTTACACGTAAACACTTCCTCGGTTTCCACATAAAATTTCATAATTTATGTAAGTGGAAGCACAGGCTTGGCTGTTTTGCACGAGCGATAGCGGAATACCAGCAAGGCATTTTTTTTTCTTTTAACAGCTCATTATCTCAAACAAAATAAGATGTTAACGCCTAGAGCATTTTCATTTTTGCCTGTCCTATTTGGTAAACAAAATTCTAAACTCAATGTGCAAAATTTTTGTAAAGAATAAGGGTGTACTTAAGTATTATGTTTTCAAATAAACCTGAGGCAATGTTTTGTTCATAATTTTGCTGATATTTTATCTCCAGTTCCATTATTTACGATGAAATAGTTAAAAAATAACAAAAATGAGACGGTTTGAGGTTAGAATTTTGTTTACCTAATAGGACAGTAAGAATGAAATACCTTAGTAAAGAGAGGTAAAAAGGCTGGCGGGAGAACGGGAGAAGTGGCAATTAAATACTCCACCGACAAAAATCCAACTTAAAATAGTGGTGATAACATGCAGTAAGTACAGTAAAATTGCAATTCCGTTTACTCTGTGCTGCCGTCGTGTCGGAATGTGCGTGGACTCATGAGATTATCCCCGGCCACAGTGGAAATCGCCGGCAAAACATAAATTTCCTTTTAGGATCCAGTAGCTCAAAAAGTAAAGCCGAATGCCGTGCGTGACCCTTTCTGTTTCAACTGAGAACACTATATACCTACTGGCGACACGCCTTGATTCCTATATATGCCTCTATCTCACTAGCTAGTCGAAATCGAATTCACTTTTGCTGGCCGTTTAAAGCAAGGGTGTGTGTAGTATAGTGTCCACGGAAACCTAAAGTATGTATCAAGCCTATACTAACTTCTTATAATAAATCAGCGTTTAAAGCAAGGGTGTGTGTAGTATAGTGTCCACGGAAACCTAAAGTATGTATCAAGCCTATACTAACTTCTTATAATAAATCAGCGTTTAAAGCAAGGGTGTGTGTAGTATAGTGTCCACGGAAACCTAAAGTATGTATCAAGCCTATACTAACTTCTTATAATAAATCAGCGTTTAAAGCAAGGGTGTGTGTAGTATAGTGTCCACGGAAACCTAAAGTATGTATCAAGCCTATACTAACTTCTTATAATAAACCAGCGTTTAAAGCAAGGGTGTGTGTAGTATAGTGTCCACGGAAACCTAAAGTATGTATCAAGCCTATACTAACTTCTTATAATAAATCAGCGTTTAAAGCAAGGGTGTGTGTAGTATAGTGTCCACGGAAATCTAAAGTATGTATCAAGCTTATACTAACTTCTTATAATAAATCAGCGTTTAATCGATCATTGGTACTTTCCTTAATCACTACATAGTATAAAATAAAGTCGCTTTCTCTGTCCCTATGTCCCTATGTATGCTTAAATCTTTAAAACTACGCAACGGATTTTGATGCGGGTTTTTTTAATAGATAGAGTGATTCAAGAGGAAGGTTTATATGTATAATACATGCATAGTATACCGTGCGAAGCCGGGGCGGGTCGCTAGTTAGGTATATAAGTACCTATGCCACAGGTGTACGGGAATTTTTAAGTAAGGGTGGTCCAAATCACGAATGACGACCGGATAAATACGAATCGTAGATGTTAAATATATATTTAACTATGTATTTATTTATAGAAGCTTGTGTATCCGTTGCTACTCTGGGACTAGGTCAATTGGTATCAATTTTCCCAAAAATATATTTATTTAATTTAGTAATTATTACAAACATTCATTCCATTTATTGTGAAGCTCTTCCCAGTGTCTAGGTACTTTATACAAAAATAGCTAAAAGGTAAAGAACCGAATTGTTAATGTTTTTTACTTAACTAGCAATCGCAATTTCTTTTCCGCATTTTTTTGATAAGCTAGACAATACCTTCTTTAATTTAAAGAAACTTAATAAAACAAGGGAACGAAAACATTTACTTTAACAAAACATCTATTTGTAAGGCACTGGGTTAAATGTATATTGTTAACCTAAAAAACTTCATCATGGAACCATCCACTAATGAACCAGCGGTATCGGAAAGCGATTTGTTAGATGAACTAGTCATTAGTTTTAGTATTTTACTGTCATCATAGTCACGACTATGGCCTTGGTATCTGATATTATTGAGTAAAACAACAATTTAGAGAACGTAAAAAAAGTCCAGAAAAATGAGTCTATTTTTCCAAATTGTATACGTACATGATTATTGTATTTTTACTTCCGATTACCTGTTAATATGATTGCTTCCACTTTTTTATGATACGGGGAAGGAAGGAATTACGTAATTACGTTCTCATGTTTGTTTACTTCTTGAATTACTTTATGAAATAATATGAAACGTTTTGTTGTTCTAGACTCTTCAAGGCTATTATTTATTTATTTATTATTTATTGATAACGTCATAAAGGAAGCTTCAAAATTGACTAGTGCAAAATCCCGAATAGTTAACGGCTAAGTCATCAGTCATCCGACATTAAATTTTGCTCGTACATTACATTAAATTATGTGACAACGATCAGATTAAATGATTTTGTAATTTCTACCACTATAACCAGTATGTGCGAATGAAGCCGCCGACAAAAGCTAGCATTATCATAAAAGTAATTTTATGATTTCGCGTCACAAAATCACTCAATCTGGTATGATTCCGTGGAAATTTCATACCCTTCTCAAAACCGTCCGCTTGGCTAGAGCTCTATTTTACTGCATCGAAGGTTGTTGAAATTAGCAATATAGAGACCCTACCTACTATTCTGAGTCCACTTTAATGAGGGATTAGACTCAGCTTACGGTTTGCCTTCCGAATAGGCCCCCCCAGGCCCCCAGCTATGGATTGCGGTCGAGTTTGATTACTGCTTTGTTTAAACGCTCGTTTAAATTTAATTAAAACGCAATATGAATGTCTTTATTCGAATGAAACATTATTTAACAATAAAATTGTGTATATTTATCTCTTATCAAATTTTTTGTAGGTGCTAAATTTTACTTAAAATCGAAGGTTTATTTTGAAATTAGGCCGCCAAGGGCTTTTAACATAGGAACATTACTATGACGTGTTCTTTCTAATACTTAAGGAAAAACTATATTCGAACAAAGTAACTATAATTATGATGTATTTCGCATATCAGGAACGTAATGCTGAATTGGAAAGCCCGTAATATCACTCTACTAATCTGTCGGATTATTATAAACTTTATGCTTTAATGCATCCATACCATAGTAAACTTTTGTGGAGCAACACTGTGCAGTGCAACGCGGTAACTACTTATCTGTAACTCTTGTGACTACTAAAACAACTTCTTGTTATCGGATGTTGTTCTGTCACACTTGGAAACGTTCCACAAAAAGTAACCGCTTTGTGGATGCACCTTTACACTACTGGTATTTTGTTTAATCTGTGGTAAAGATCAACTTTGTCTGTGCCTTTTTTTCTACATAGCTGCCTTGTAAGCAACGTACGTCTTATTGTATTGTTTTGTGTAATACTCGTAATTACAGCATTTAATTTGAGATGTTGTTTTGCCCCACGGATTTTCCCACTTTCGAGTGGTGTGCTTCCAAAAATCGGATTCTGCTCGATTTTTGAAAACAAAGGACCATGCGTCAAAATGGGCCTGAAACCAACAGCATTGAGAGTTATGTCAATAAACAAGTCTTAAAATATACTTTACTAGCTGTTGCCAGCGACTTCGTCTGCAAATAATTCGTTTATCGCTATCCCGCGGGATCTACGCAATTTTCCGGGATAAAAAGTAGCCTATGGCTATTCCAGACTGTTTTCTATCTATGTGCCGAATTTCATCCAGATCCGTTGTGCCGTTCTGGCGTGATTGAGTAACAAACTAACATCCATCCATCCATCCATACTTTCGCATTTATAATATTAGTTAGATTTCATTATATGGGCACAAAATCAAATTCCATTGCACAACTAAGATATTTGTATTTTAGTCACGGTGAGTACGAGCTACGATAAATGCGTTCGGAGAATATTCATAGTCTGGAGGGTAGGTATTTAAAAAATGAAGGTAGGGATATCAACCGTTCCATTAATTATGTTCGTTCGGTGTCATTTCAATATCGTGTTTTACCAAAAATAATATTATTTTGAGTCATTTAAAACCTCTTTTACCTAGGTATCTCTTCTTAAGTACCTATCTTATATATATAGTGTTACTCGATATCGCAACGTTTGTATGATCTCAAAGAGCACCTGTTTTTGATAGATCCTATTTACTTAGACTTACATATGAATATCTCATATTCATATTCATTTATTCATTGTTTATGTCATGTACATTATAGTTAAAGATGTTATAATATATTCAAGTCGGTCCATGGCGCCCTGTAAGGGCACACAATGGTACTTAAGATTAGATTAAAATTAACACATATTTCCAATTAAAATAAGATAAAATTACATTAAAATTACAGCCACCCATTAATTATTATTATTAATATTATTTGTCATGATTATTATGTTAAGGAGTTATTAAAAAATGTCATGTTTAGAATTATATTGGAATCCAATTTAAATTATTAATTTTAAATTGACAATGTTAAATGTTAAAATTATAAATAAGTACAAAATATATTAAATTTACTAATGTCATTTTTTAATTTCATCATTCAAGAACTCGTCAACAGAATAATAACTCTCAGTTCTGCAATGGAATTCGGCTTTGCGCCCACATAATGAAATAAAGTAAATTTAAGACTATTTAATGACTTAAGTTTCAGCTCTGTTGGTTTGAGAACCAGGCTCCATATAAAGTTGGCCATGGTCGGTTGTTGACAAGGTCAATTGGAGTTACATATCGCTTATTATTGAGAGCAACCAGCACAAGACCTCCACAATATTTTAGCCGATTAGTCTAAGACGATTTTGACGTATAATTGTCAAAAAATATAGACAGGATCTCTTAAAATTATACCGGAATATTTGAGAAAGTTAGTTTGACTAAATAGCCATGTAAATGATTTTCAGGATTTTTGAATTATAGTTGACAAATCGATGCTCAAAGTGAACCGTGTCAAGGGCGGACTAAACTTTGAATCAAATATTTTAATGAAAAATCTTTGTGGGGATGTTCAGTTGGTCTAAGCAAACCACCCGCTGAAATAATTCGGAAATAATCTGAGAAACCTTGTCCTTATATCAAAATCGACGTTTGTAGTTTCTTCTTCTTCTTCTTTTTATTTGTGGCGTATCAAGTCGTTATAGCGACGATGACTTCGCCAATGTCAGAGTAACAAAAATATAATTAAAAATTCTTGTGACAAAATGTCGGCAACGTTGTACTGTATATAACACGGTCAAAGACCCCCTCCCCCTCGTCGGGCTCTTAGCCAACGGTCAATGATATCCCTCAGAAACGGCCAGGAAATTAGCCGATACCCAGGGTGCACCGGACCAAGCACTGCTCTTCCCCCCGGACGGATCCAGAAACGTTTGTAGTTATTACTCGTATTATTGTAACTTAGTGCAACTGACATTAAGCATAGGAGAAATAGTGATTCAAAGAACGTATACTCGTATTTAATGCTTGCCGGCCACGGACCGGACGGCGACCGTTTCCAATCTGTGCCCAGTGCCGCGGCACTCTAATTCCTCTCAAACGTCCCTGCTCAAGGTTTTTGCGCTCTTTTAAATGGGTCAAGCATTTCCTTTAATGTGTTAGCGGCTGTCTTGTTTTTCCTGTTTAGATTTAAGGAGATTGTTGCGCGAACTCTTTACCTTTTTGATACTTTTTATGTATATTTTTAATTGTTTTTGCTTTTTGAATCTTTCTTTGTTATGTCTTGTCAGTATGTTTTGTCTTGCAGTAAAAGAAGGAGTTCAGTTTTGTTGGTGTTTGTCTCATTATAGTTAGATTCCCTGCTCATAAACCCATTAGGAATTAATTATCATACAGTCCACATTTCGTACACTTCAGAGATTTATAGACTAACATCATTATTCATAAACGCTCTATCTAAAGGCTTCTGCTAACTTAGCAACCGCTTGTCCTTATCTGTTACTTTGACATTTACCTTTCACAGATAAGGACAAACGATTGCTAAGTTAGTAAAAGGCTAGAAGCCTATAAAGCGTTTATGAATAAGAGGCTTAGGGTCCCTGAATTACTAAAAACATTTAAAAGACTTCAAACGGCTATACTCCTTTGTTTTGTATAGTACAGTAAAAAGTGGGATTACCTACTTCTTTATTGTAATTTTTGTGGGTTAATAATTTACTTAATTTGCATTTCTCATGTGTAATTGTTTTAAATTTAAATTTATTAATCTGTTTGTACTTCTGTAGGTAAGTACCTATTTATTTTTATGTATACAAGGAGGGAAAGCTAGCAAGCGGACTGCTAGTTGGTAAATTAAATAAAAACCGCTGCTTTTAAATACCTGCAATACTAGAGGAATTACTAGTGGGCCAAGGGGAATCGTTCATTACTGTCACAACTTTAGCAGTATGTATGGATCTATTACATATTTATTGCAAGCCAATATAAAGTCCGTCATCAAGCGTCTAGAACTTCTATGAGTAAAACATATTAATATTACATTTTTAACATACGTGTACCGGAAAATGATATCAAGTTGGATTAGGGCGAGTCATTTCTGTTAGCGG
Source organism: Pandemis heparana (assembly GCA_963854515.1). Classification (NCBI taxonomy): domain Eukaryota; kingdom Metazoa; phylum Arthropoda; class Insecta; order Lepidoptera; family Tortricidae; genus Pandemis; species Pandemis heparana. The sequence continues at coordinate 5,643,444 of OY978013.1, read as the reverse complement.
AAACAAATAATTTGAAATATAAAAAATATTACTATAATTGCAGACTGGCCATTGCCCGCAACTTCGTTCTAGGATAAAATATAGCCTTTGTTAAATAAGGTATTGTTTTAAATGGTTCAATGGCTTTGAAGATTATACCCTGTATTCAAATAAATAAACAAAATTATATACATACTTCTTTAATGTAAGTACGTACCTAATTTTTTAATCAAGTGTGAATTTTTTGTACAATGAGTCAGTCAATTTGATAGTACAACGGTTATAAACAAACGTTGAAGTACTAACTATCGCATCTGTTATATTAATCTCAGAAAAGTATAATAATTTGAAAACTTCTTTTAAAGTTGGTTTAATTATTTATCAATAAAAGTAGATACCGATCTTCTTCATACTTATCATGTTGGCTGCACCATACTTCGCCTGAAGTGTGGCGCCCACAGTCCACACCCGCGCTCCCCGCATCACCCTATAATAATAATAATTGTGGCACGATGCCCGAAAGATTTATCAAAAATACGAACAAAAGTGGACTGTATTTCAACGAAGGTGATTTCCTACGTGTGTTTCTACGTTCTAGGATTCAAATTAATTTAGGCGGCTATAATGTTATGATTGCGATCGAGCTCACCTGATCTCCTGAAGCGGCGCCGGTCAGAGCAGATGTCTAGGGTCACATCCAGAGCTGGGCCCAGTGTAGATACTTCCCTTACTGCTAAACTCCACAAGCACACTCCACTTATATAGCCCGTTCGCAATCTTAATGGTATTACTAAATTTGGATACTATTTGGGTTCGAGAACACCTTGGTTGAGGGTTCCGTGGCAGCAAATACGACAAGTAACTATCACCAAGAGACTTCTACGATACACAACTTAACAGTCGCTCGAACGAAGTGAAAGTGTTTTTAATTCCAACTGTCAAGCCATACAAAAAGAACTAGTGGAAACGGAAATGTCATATTTTGACAGCTATATTGTTGCCATTTTTAAATTAAGACTGACACGATCGAACATTCCGCCCACCTAAATCCGATGGTACACCGCGGCATTTACCACTAAAGCGATATTATATAAACGATAGCTTAGGAACCACTGAAGGTGGTTACGATACGTTATAGATACTCTAATACTAAAAGAGATTACAAACTAAATACGACAAGCTACAGCTGCCTTGCATTGGTGAAAGCAGTGTAAGCGAAAGAGAATAAAAAAAAAAAAATAAGTTAGCTAAATGTCTGTAGCCAAAGGCAAAGGACAGATCTTTGCAAGAGGCCTTCTGTACTGACCAGCTGCAGTCTTTACCGTTACTACTCGACAAATACCATCTGCACCTGGGTGCAGTGCGACAATACGACCTAGTGGCCAGTTAAACGGGCTCAATAGTTCGTTAACGATGAGCACCATAGTTCCTACGGTGATATTAGGATTGGACTTATCCCACTTAGCCTTTTGCTGTAGTGTGTGCATGTACTCACGATGCCACCTGTGCCAAAAATCTTGGTGCATCTTCTGTAAGAGTTTCCAACGCTGTAGGATGCCAAGATTAGAATCCACGAAATTTTCTTCCGGCATGATCGACAATGGCTCCAGAGTTAGGAAATGACCCGGAGTTAGGGCCGAGAGGTCATTAGCGTCTGAGCTCAGGGGCGTCAGAGGCCGTGAATTCAACATCGCCTCTATCTGCGATAGGACCGTGTAGAATTCTTCAAAGGTGAGTCGTTGAGAACCAATAACGCGAGCTAAATGTGTCTTTGCAGACTTAATTCCGGCTTCGGCCAGGCCGTTGAAGTGAGGACTCCCGGGAGGGCTGAACGAGAACTTAATCTCCTCGGATCCTGCAGCCTTTTGCATTATAGAACCAAGGTAGTTACTAGCACCGACGAAGTTGCGACCTTGGTCGGAGACGAGATGGCTACAACGACCACGACGTGCGATGAACCTTCGCAGTGCCGCCAGGAAAGCTTCGGAGGAAAGCTCAGAAGCCAATTCGATATGAATCGCCTTGGTGCTAGTACAGACGAAGACACAAATATAGCCCTTGAAGCTCTTGGTACCACGGCCGCGCCCGAGGGCAATGAGGTAGGGTCCACCGTAATCGACGACAGAACTCGAAAAAGGTTTTATTTGGTTGACCCTATACGAAGGCAGATTACCCATGAGTGGGGCGGGAGCGAGTTGCGGGCGAACACGAAAACATTTAAGACAGCTCGAAATCACAGAGTGTATTGCACGTTTGCACGATAGAATCCAGAAGTGTCGAGAGAGAATATTTTTAAGCGTTTGCACACCGGGGTGCATGAAGCGGGTATGGTACTCACTAATTAGAAGCGAAGTGAGACGGTGTGAGCGAGGCAGCAATAACGGATGTTTAGCTTCGAATTCAACCTTAGCGTTGGCCAGGCGACCGCCCACCCTGAGAAGACCCACTTCATCGAGAAAAGGTGACAACTTTCTTAAATTTCTTGGAAGCAAGTTGGGGGAGCCTTTATTTAAATGCGCTATCTCTGACGAGAACACACTCTCCTGCACCGACTTTATTAGAAATCGGAACGATTTATTTAATTCCGATGGCTGCAGGGATCCACCGACCCGCTTTTCCGGAGAAGATTGTCTCGAATTAAATATGAATCGAAAGCAATAAGATAGAATTCGCTTTACAGTTGAAAGCGACGAGAATTTATTCAACAACGAGTCCATGAAAGTTGGTTCGTTGGAAACCACAAGACTAAAGATTCGCTGCTCCTGTTGCAAATCTGTATTCGAAAGCGACAGAGTGTTCGTAGATGGCCAGTTTTCCTCACGATCTGCAAGCCACGTAGGACCTCTCCACCATATGTCATGACCGACAAGGTCACCAGGCAACAAACCGCGCGAACCGCAGTCTGCAGGATTCGAGTGCGTCCCGACGTGCCTCCATCGATCCGGAGCAATAATATCGTGGATGTGGCTGACCCGATTGGCCACGAACGTCTTCCACTTTGACGGGCACGACTTTATCCACGACAAGACGACACTAGAATCCGACCAGGCGTAAATATTTTCAACGGAGTAGAAAGGTTTCAATGCTTCAGTGGTTGAACTCATGAGGTCAGAGAGAAGGACGGCAGCTTGCAGCTCCAATCTTGGAATAGACTGCTTACGAAGAGGTGCGACTCTCGACTTCGCACAGCACAGAACGACAGAGCAAGATCCATGAGAATCGACGATACGGCAGTAAATTACCGCGCAGTAGCCACGTTCAGAGGCATCTCCGAAGCCGTGGAGCTGTAGCGATACAAAAGAGCCAACTATACGACGAGGGATGGACACTGATGCCAGTAACGGCAATTCAGATTTCAGACGCCGCCATTCTGAAGCAATATTAGAGGGCGCGTCGTCGTCCCAAGCGACACCAGCAGTCCAGAGTAACTGCATTATGTATTTGGCGTAAAAAGTGAGGGGACCAAGGAAACCCAAAGGGTCATAAATGCGGGCAATTTCGGACAAAATTGTACGCTTTGTGCATCGACAGTCACTGGGCTCGGCAACTCGAAAACGAAAGGAGTCAGACTGAGGCTGCCACAAGAGTCCTAATATTTTCAAGGAGACTTCAGCTGAGTCTTCGAAGTTCAACAGCTCTTCAGAGTACAAATCCGAAAGTGGTAGGCTATCTAGAAAGATACCACTGTTTGAGGTCCACTTTCTTAGATGGAAACCTCCCGACGACAATATTTTAGTGAGCTCTGCTTGGAGTGAGAGTGCCTGCTCAACGGAATCCGCTCCAGTGACGACGTCATCGACATAGATGTCCCGAGCAAGGACAGCGGCACCAGCAGGGTATGTTCCAGCGGAGTCATGAGCAAGTTGAGCCATTGTTCGAAGAGCCTGAAACGGGGCCGAAGAAACGCCATACGTAACAGTTAAAAGACGATAGTCACGCACAGGTCCAGCAGGAGACGGTCTCCAGAGGATACGTTGGTAGTCAGCGTCCTCTTTAGGCACCAATATCTGCCTGTACATTTGTTGCACATCGCCTGTGAATACTACGGCATGCCAGCGAAAGCGTACGAGTAGATCAAAAATGTTGGCCTGAAGTTTAGGGCCAGCGAGAAGCGTGTCGTTCAATGAAACACCTTTACCGTCCTTCGCGCTTGCGTCGAATACAACGCGGAGGGGTGTGGTAACTGAAGCGCGCTGTATACCGTGATGTGGTATATAATTGAAGGAACCCGAATTACCAGGTGGAGGGTCAACCTCCTCGAGATGACCACGCGACTGATAGTCTTCCATGAAGTCGACATACGCCTTCCTGAACTCAATGTTACTGTTGAGCTTACGCTCCAATGACAAGAATCGCTTAAGTGCGATGTCCCGAGAATTATGAAAAGTAGGTTTATTCACAGGGTCTACAAAAGGTAAAGGTACTACAAATCTACCTTCTTCATTACGAGAATGTTTACTAATAAAATAGTCTTCGCAAAGTCGGTCCTCTTTGGACAAGAAACTATCGACCGGAGAAGTAATGTTTTCTAGTTCCCAAAACTTTTTTATGGAACTATCCAGCGACAACATTGGCGAATGATTCGATGACGAAACGAAAAGGCAGTTATTATTATTGCTGCGATAGGCAGGGTTATTTGTGAGCCGATTGGGGTCGCACTCGCCCATAACAATCCATCCAAAGGTGGAATTTAATGCTCTGGGTTGCCCGGGCTTCCCTCGCCGTAGACCAGGCAATAATGACGACGCGAAAATGTCTGCATTCAGCAGCATGTCTATGGGTCTCGGTTGAGCGAAGTCGGGATCCGCAAGACGAAGATTACATATGTGGGACCACCTCGATGAATCGACAAGTTGGCTAGGCTGGTCAGCACATATCGACGACAGCACGAGAGCTTCTAATTTAATATTCGACGCCAAAGGTTTATTACCGGTTGGCTTTATTTCACACGATAGTGAGCCTTGCGGTTGAGCGACAGAATTGCCAATCCCATTTACGGAGTGATGGCTACGACAAATATCGAGTCCGAGCCTCATAGCGCAGGATTCTGTAATAAAATTACAGGCGCTAGCGCAATCGAGGAGGGCACGCACTGATTGAAAGTTACCATAAGCGTCTTTAACCTCAATCCTAGCAGTCGAAAACAAAACCGTATTTTCACCAGCCGATGAAGTCAAAACCGTGTTACCTACTGGGTTACCCGAATTATGAGGCGCGCTGCCTTCCACTGAAGGCGCAGGAGGAGGAATTGAAGGAGCGTTTTGTGTTGCTTTTGTAAAATGTAATAATGTATGATGCGAGCAGTGACACACACTACAGCGAGAGGCCCGACAAGTTTTTACGCGATGTGTATTCGAAAAACACAATATACACAAACCCTTCTCTTTTACAAAATCAAAACGAGATTGAGGATCCATATTTAAAAAATCCTTGCAAGTGGTAAGACTGTGCTGGCCACCACAAAAGTTACAAATCTGACCAGAAACGACAAAAGATGCTTTTTGTTTGGTCACACCATTATGAACCTGTTTATTTGAAACCACCTTTTTATTCGATACCACCGAGTTATTATTAATAGGCAAAGACGAAGTAATTGATAAGTTAAGCGCCTTGTATTGTTTTTCAATGAACGCCTGAACATCATTAAACGCTGGGATTTCGTCACTGTTATGCTCGAGTTGGAATGCCTCGCGAGTGCATTTATCTAATTTAGACCATAACAGATGAAACAGCATAAAGTTCTTGTCCGGTAAACTATATTTATTTAACACCGATAAATTTTCTGAAAATGTTCTATATACGCGTTCGAGTTCACTGGCAGACTTTGTTTTGATAGGTTCACAACACAATAACTTTTCATAATAGTGTGTAGCAATTTGTCCTTTTTTGTCATAATATTTACATAAACAATTATACGCATCTTGGTAACTTTCCGGAGTAAGGGGGTAGTTTTTTATAAGATCATAAGCGGTACCTTCCACACTCGACAAGAGATAGTGTAACTTTTCAACATCCGAGATATTCCGCTTATGAATCAGCGAATTAAATAACTGGATAAAACTCACCCAATTCTCCAAAGTTCCATTAAAAGGTTTTATAGACACCTTAGGCAACTTCGCATTTACTGTTTCACCAACACAAGTCTTTAAATCACTTTTCTCTGGTACTAATCTTCGGCGTAATTTATACCTAATATTAGACACTTTTGTTTCAAATTCAAACGTTATTTTCATTTCATCACTTCGCGCGGACGGCTCCAGCGACGACAATACTTTACGCTGCGCGTCATGAAATTGTTCCGATATTTCCTTCAAATCACTCTCCATAAATCCTAATAAGTCTGATTGCGCAATAAACTCAACCCGCATAATTGCATAGTCGCGCGCGATTTTGTTATTGTCAACTTCACAATCCTGATAATCTTGATTACACGCATCATCTTGATCTGACATTTCAACCGATACAGATTAACCAAATACGAACGAAATTTTTAAATAATACAGATACCGTTCCGTAAAACACTAACTAACCACTAACTTAGCGAAATAAACGGTAACTAAACAAGTTAATTTAGTCTATGGTAAGAACTCGTGTACCAACTTAACGACAAACCGATAACGACAATAAAAGATGGCCGAGTAACTTACAACAGTATAACACGTAAATCTCAACCAAGGCAAAGTTTCAAACTACCCACAACATAAAAAATAAAAAATAAAATTCGATAAATTCGTAGAAAAATACGTAAGAAATCGCGAAAAAGGCACTTTTCAGTTATATCCGGTCGAATGACCAAAAATGTGGCACGATGCCCGAAAGATTTATCAAAAATACGAACAAAAGTGGACTGTATTTCAACGAAGGTGATTTCCTACGTGTGTTTCTACGTTCTAGGATTCAAATTAATTTAGGCGGCTATAATGTTATGATTGCGATCGAGCTCACCTGATCTCCTGAAGCGGCGCCGGTCAGAGCAGATGTCTAGGGTCACATCCAGAGCTGGGCCCAGTGTAGATACTTCCCTTACTGCTAAACTCCACAAGCACACTCCACTTATATAGCCCGTTCGCAATCTTAATGGTATTACTAAATTTGGATACTATTTGGGTTCGAGAACACCTTGGTTGAGGGTTCCGTGGCAGCAAATACGACAAGTAACTATCACCAAGAGACTTCTACGATACACAACTTAACAGTCGCTCGAACGAAGTGAAAGTGTTTTTAATTCCAACTGTCAAGCCATACAAAAAGAACTAGTGGAAACGGAAATGTCATATTTTGACAGCTATATTGTTGCCATTTTTAAATTAAGACTGACACGATCGAACAATAATAATAATCATTTATTTCAGATAACTAAAGATCCATACAAAAATAAATTACACTACAGTCAAAAATTACAATAATATACGTCTACGTCGTACGTCGTGTGTGTCCTATACGTGAGCATCAATACCCTGAAATGAAAAATGGCTCCCACACATTATGGCCACACAGAGAAATATGTGATTCCACTGGTGATGCTTCTGGCAGCCAAGAGCCAGCGCGTTACAAGAATTGCTTAGAAAGCATCGTCTAATAAATCAATACCCTCTCAATTTCAAATTCAGTAAGCTACATAAATAAAGTTATGGAACCGGTACTGCGATATGTAAATATATGTACACCGGAAGATCAAGTTACTCCAGAGTTTTCATAAGTTTGTAATCGCTGGCAGTCCCACGCGTACCCAATAAGGACGTGACCTAGATACAACTGCATTGGTACCAACTTCCGACGCTTACCGCAAAACTTACCTAGCGTAGTATTCCACATAATTCGTCCCACTCACACTATATCAGTTAGAACGAGATGAAAACAGTCCGCGATTTACGACTCGTGTAGTTTTAGCAAACTGAGAACTCCGTACAATCAGGCATCTAGGGATTGGGTAGGTATATAGTTTCGAGATATTGCCGCCATCTGTTTTCTATATACCATCCCTTTAACATATTCACTGCTGAAAAAGCATAGAGTACCTAAGTATAATAAGTAATATAATATTTTAAATGTGGTGATTTTTACAATACAAATACATAATAGAGTTATTTTAATTAAGATCGCATCAGATGGAGATTCTAGGAGTTTTTAAGCTCTACGTGAAAAACGAAGTCTGTGGACTGAAATTGAAAAGTTGAAACAGCGAAATTATACTACTGTATTGGTTTTACTGTGGCACTTGTGGTTTTGGCACTCGACGATGCTGTTTTGTTTCACAATATGCCAGCAGCCAGCACATATTTCACCACGTTGCAGCCGAAGCTTTGTCAAACGTACGTGACCATGTTTGCTTAAACTCTGTCACGAAAATGGATGCTATTGTAACTCTTAGGAAACTTTCGCGTTTGTCTTGGATGAAACAGTTAGTATAATAATGCATTTCTTATAAAACCAGTAGGTATATGAGCGAGAAAAAAATTGGACGAAAGAAGTTCGGATTGGCCCTAAGCTCACGATTCAATTCAGACTCGGTTTTTTTTTTTTTTTTTATATTAAAACCGACAAACGGGCAAGGGGTGCACCTGATGGTAAGTGATCACCGCCGCCCATGGACAACCACAGCACCATTGGGACTGCTAGCGCGTTGCCGGCCATGCAAGAAGTGGTACACTCGCCTCTTAAAGGTACCCATGTCATAGCCAGTTGGAAAAACCCCAGCCGCCAGCCCATTCCAAATTTTACACGTACGGGGCAAGAAAGACCGTTTAAATCGTACGGTGTTGGAGCACGATCCATCGAGGTGATGTCGATGGAAACTACTTTTGAATCGAGTAGTACGGTGATGGAACTTGGCAGCTGGAACAAGGTTAAAAAGTTCTTCGGAGCACTCCCCATTATAGATCCTGTAGAACACGCAAAGAGAACTTACGTCTCTGCGAAGAGGAAGAGGGTCAAGTTTCACAGAGAGCATAGGGTCACCAATGATGCGGCATGCCCTGCGTTGTAAGCGATCAAATGGTAGGAGCTGGTATTGAGGGGCCCCAGCCCAGAGGTGCAAGCAATACTCCATGAGTGGTCGAACCTGAGCCTTATATAGCTGTAGGCTATGGATTGGTTTGAAGTATCGCTTCGCTCGGCCGAGGATCCCCAACTTTTTTGCAGCTAATTTTGCTTTGCACTCCAAATGATCGCCAAATTGGACATTGCAAGACACATCGACACCAAGGATTCCCAAACTTCTGAGATGTTAAGGGGAGAGTTCCCGAAACAGGGTGCTACGGTAAATGGGTTTTTTTTTCGCGGTAAATGCGCAGTTCAGGTTTTAGATGTAATTTTTAGTATGGATCTGACAGCGAGCGAACCTAAACCTAAACTGAATAGGGATTGAGTCGCATTAAGACGTTATGGTAGGCCCCTGATCTCGAACGAGATGTAGCCTAAGTCAAAATCAACATCTAGTTAAATTAAGTAGATAAGTTTATCTGTGTATACAACATTTTGTTACCCGGCAATAACAGTAGACAAAGTTCGAGCAAGGACTCTGCTTTACGTTGCTACTAATTAAGTGTTTCGTTATTGAGAATAGTTGTTTACCTACTTGCCATGATATTTCTGACTAATGAAATGAAGGGCGATTGCTAGAGATGAGATTGCACGAACTACGAAAGGTACTTGCGAAAGATAGCCCGGGAAACTTTTTAGGAAAGTTGTTACGTTGTTTTTCATTTATTTATGAGTCAGCGATTATATTCGGTAGGTATCAATTTTAGCTAAGGCTTTGGGCTTTCTAGTTTTGGCTGTGATCTTATGTTTATAGATGTTCTAGGCTATTAATGTGAATTAGACTTGGCTATTCTCACTTCTTACCAATGCAATTTGGTACGTAAGAGTCGTGACTTGCAATAGTTCTCATAGATGGCGTTATTATTAGTACTACAACTTTTAGCTTTATTTTTTTGACTTGTGCTGTCAACCCATTACCTTCGGTATTAGTGTAGGTATTAGTTATTACTATTCTTGGGCCCATGGAGGGACGGGTGCGTACGTAACGAAACGAAATACGTTAGTCATACGATACCAATCGCGTTACTCTAGTTTCACCTACGTTATTTTCACCAAAGTCGCATGAAGTAAGTATTTTGTTCTTCATTCCGTCTATAGAGTGTTTGACCTCGTTGAAGTACATTCGAACAAGTAAGGCTTATCTACATGGATCGTGAAATATCGCGCGATATGGATGCCTGCATTGCTGTGTCGAGCGATCCTACCAATATTATAAATGCGAAAGTTTGTGACGATGTGACGATGTGAGTGAGTGAGTGTGTATGTTTGTTCTTTCTTCACGCTGAAACTACCTACTAGACGGATTTGGGTAAAATTTGGAACGAAGATAGCTGGTACCCTAGATTAAAACATAGGCTACCTTTTATCCCGGAAAATAGCATAGTTCCCGGGGGATAGCCATAAACATGTCCATTGCTAATTCTACGCAGACGAAGTCGCGGGTAGAAGCTAGTTGTTTATAAATTCATCGTATAGCAGGCCGGAAATATATGCAAGGAACTCAATGTTGCTTGAAAGTAAAAGAGCAACGATTTGGCAGCATGGTGCCTGTCTGAAGTCATAGACGAAAAAAAACATAGGTCTGTAACAGATGGTCGAATGATCGTTTGGCCTAAACTATATTTTATACTGCAACCATCGACTTTTCAAGAAAATTATAACATAAACCTAATATATCTTATAATATCTTATCTTACTCATCTCATCAGCCTATTGTAAAACATTGGACAAAAAGATACTTTGGGATTCAATTCTTACATTGTTTAATCATATTTGGAAACAAAAATGGGCTAAAAGAATGTGATCAAGATTATCGAATACTTCTTTCCTACATGCCCACACACACATGCCTCATACATGCCTTTTTTTCCTGTTCTTGAAAAACCGGCAACGCACCTGTGATTCCCCAAGTCTCGCAGGTGTCCCTGGGCGATGGTGATTACTTTCCAACAGGTGACCCGTCTGCTCTTTTGCCCCCTCTTATATAAAAAAAATGCATTCCGTCACGGCCTTTTTCCAATGAGGAAAGGCAGAGACGTACCACTTCGTTCCACTTGCTACGGTCCCGACTCATCTTTCGCTTCAACCACATTCATCAATCTCTTCATATACACGCTCGTCGTATTTTTCCACTTCTACAAAAGAAACGTTACAAAGTTGGCTTACAAAAAGTTTTTTTGCTGCTCTCAGTCAAAAATAAAGCTTTAGAGTGAATTTGTTGGCGACGCCGATGTGAATCCAATGTAGTCGTTTGATTACAAATTGTACAAACAAAATCATAAAGTTGAGTACTGGGCGGATTTGTAGAGTTATTTTAGAAGGGCCTCGGAAGGCTTTTCAAGAGTACTTTATGTTAAGTGGATATCTTCAATTGCTAACGCTTGTGCTGGCGTCATTGTCTTTTCAATAAAAGTTTGCACCGTTCCTCGAAATAAGTTCAGTCTCAATATTTATGCGTGAATTAGGAATGTTTATTTATTATTAGGCAATCTACGTCTGCAAATTTCTGAACGACACTTAATTACTAAATTAGAACCAGGGATGTTATGGATATATAATTTCGGATCCGGATACGGATATGGATATTGGTAAAATATATTATCGGTTTCGGTTACGGTTATGGATATTAAATTATTTCGGATATCCGATAGTTTCGGTTACGGATATGGATATCCATAACAACACTGCTGTGCATCTCGCGCTGTGACGTCATTAAGTAGCGGGAGAGGTGTCGCATTCCAGCGGAGTGCACAGTTAATTCGTACGAGTTGTAGTATTTAGTTAGACTCCGCCCTATCCGAAACTACCCAAAACTTTTATTTCGGCTTCGGTTACGGTTACGGATATTTTTTTATTTCGGATATCCGATAGTTTCGGTTACGGATATGGATATCCATAACAGCACTGATTAGAACACATAGAAATATCCGAAAAGTAATCGAAGCCAACCTGGATTCTCATCATCCGTGGTAGCGCTATATTGCTTCACCACCCATAATAGGTCATGACCACAGAAATTTAATTTCTAACGGGTAAAACCGTAAAAATAAATATAAAAATCAAGTTCCCGCGGGATAGCTACTAGTATAAAACAAAGTTGCTTTCCGCTGTCTGTCTGTCTGTCTGTCTCTATGTATGCTTCGATCTTTAAAACTACGCAACGGATTTTGATGCGGTTTTTTTAATAGATAGAGCGATTCAAGAGGAAATTTATGTATGTTATAGTTCTACGCAGACGAAGTCGCGGGCAGAAGATAGTCCTACTAATATTATAAATGCGAAAGTTTGTGAGTGACGATGTGAGTGTGTATGTTTGTTCCTTCTTCACGCTAAAACAACTGAACGGATTTGGATAAAATTCGGAACGAAGATAGCTGGTACTCTAGATTAAACATAGGTTACTTTATATCCCGGAAAATTGCATAGTTCCCGTAGGCTAGCTATAAACATATCAAAGGCCGTAGCTGCCTAATGTAAATCTAATTCTACGCAGACGAAGTTTTTTTTATTTATTTTTATTATTTTATTTTTATAGAACTAAAAAGTAGACACATCGCTGTAGTGTAATGTAGTTGCCTGTGTGTACAGTTAGCGATGATTACTACTAAAAAAAAATTTAACGTATTATTTTCCTGTTCTAGCTTTTTTAGCTGCCTACTTTTTTATTACTTAAGTAAGTCTTATTTTCATATTTTGCGTGTATATCTACTGTGTATAATTTAGCGACAACTATTAGAACACTACTGCGTTTTATGTTTAGTTTTTCTAATCATTCAATAATCACTCAATCAATTTCGATAAAATTTAATATGGGACCATTTTTGAAGACCTAACAAAAAAAAATATTTCAAAATCAATTCATCATTGGCACAGTCATGGTGTAAAAAGATAAAACAAATAGAATATTCAGTAAATAAAAATGTATAAGCATCTTTTCATTGATACGAGATATCAGACATCATGCGCGTATTGCACGATTATGGTTTAAGAAAATATACACTCATCAAAAATGTCTAGGGGTATTTTTTATCCCTAGACAATTTTGAAAATTTAAATTTAGGCATACTAGCTTCTGCCCGCGACTTCGTCCGCGTAGAATTAGACTTAAGAACTGATGTTGATAGTAATATTCTGCAATCAGTATTTACGTTGCAACACTTTTAACATGTTTATCGTTATCCAGCAGGAACTAAACAATTTTCCGGGATAAAAAGTCACCTATACTTTAATCTAGGGTACCAACTATTTTCGTTCCAAATTCTATCCAAATCCGTCCAGGCGTTAAAGCGTGAAGAAGGAACAAACATACACACTCACTCACTCACATCGTCACATCGTCACAAACTTTCGCCTTTATAATATAAGTAGGATAGTACGATTACTACCAAGTCAACAGATCAAATTTGACCCTGGATAAAAAATATCCTTAGACATCTTTGATGAATGTGTGTATAGCCTATCGCTGGTCATTTCGTCGACGGTGGGACAGCTGCCTTACACACGTTACTCTAACTGATAACACCAAAACGCGTGCTCATCACTTACTTTAGTTCCGATTTGGAATCAGTTACGAAACAGTTACGAAGCAGTGAACAATATCCGCCGGTGATCCATCACAGTAGATGTCGAGTTCTCCTTATCTCGAAATAGAAAAAATCATGTCAGATTTGTGTGTGCGTTTGAAAGATTTATAATAATCATATAAAGCTAGTGAACATAAAATATTTACCTTGCTACTCCGCTACTCACGTGCAAGATAACCAAGCCTGTGCGAAATATATATAATACTAGCTTCTGCCCGCGACTTCGTCCGCGTAGAATTAGCGATTGACGTGTTTATCGCTATCCCGCGGGAACTATGCAATTTTCCGAGATAAAAAGCAACCTATGTTTTAATCTAGGGTACCAACTATCTTCGTACAAAATTTTATCCAAATCCTTCCAGTCGTTTTAGCGTGAAGAAGGAACAAACATACACACTCACTCACTCACATCGTTACATCGTCACAAACTTTCGCATTTATAATATTTAGTAGGATGTTTTGATGCGAGTAGCGGAGTAGCATGGTAAATATTTTTATGTTCATTAGAATGGACCTCCGTAAAGTAACGCCTTGCCTGATTCAATAAAATAAATAGGTATATCAAGCTACCTTTCACATGCGACTGCGGAGATTTTTAAACTGATTTCGGTCTTTGTAAGGAACTAGAGTTTGTAAAGTTAGTAACCTTCCATGCTGGTCTGGGGGGGGGGGGGGGGGGGGGCAAAGAAAAAACATAGAATGTAGCAGTTGCTTCTCTTGCCGCGCGGATGGTAAAAGTCCATCGAGGGAATGGGCGAAAATCATAGAATCATCCATCACTATTTTGATTCCCCTTTCCATCTACAATCATAGTAAAAGTGGTCTTGTTGCCTTAGGCTCAGCCTGTATACTCCGTAAGCCGCAAAACATGATTATATATGTATGACGTCAGTATGATACAAACATTTTTTTTACTATCGACTAAAAAAAATACTACCACTACGCGTGTATGTTTAAAATTTACTTTATCAAGGCCAAGGTCATTTAACCACCCTCCGAATAACTTTAACCACGCGTTGAAAAAGACTGTGAATGTGTTACGTAGCAGTATACAGGGTATTCTCGTAACCTCGGGCCCGTGTGGTGCTCCATGCATAATTCATAGCGCTAAACACATGTTGCCACTAATTACTGCCACAGCGAAACGTGTGTAATTGGAAAAGAAATTGCTAATTTCTTTAAAATGTGTGTTGTTGAAATAAGGCGGGTGCTGTGGCGTGCCTTAAGGAATTTATTAGAAAGGGTTTTTGCAACAGATATCTCTAAGCATTATGTATAATAATGCGTACAAATATTGCTCGTCTTACAGTGGCGTTGCGTCAAGTATGTCAGAAGGCAAGCCGAAGGGAACTTAACTAGCCTTTTCCTCTAATAATTCTGCACAATAAATTGCCCAACTGCCTTAAAATGGGCAAGCCAGTGGGAATCGAGTTCTATGGACGCCACGCCACTGCTATGTATGTATGTATGTATGTATGAGTAATGTAGGTAAATGTATAAACATCTTACAAGTCAACCTTAATCTAGGGCTTCCCGTGATTGTATTGATATGAAATTTATAAGGTAAATTATGTAAATCATAGGTATAATGATATGATGTGGACCATGACAATAACATCAGCAAAAAGCCGTGCGTCAAAAATGTATGTTTTTACAAATTAAAAAACTATGGGCTATGTACACATCTCCCAGGTAAATTGTCACAACAAAAGATTTCGAAACATTTTATGTAACACGAACGCAGTAAAGAAAAAAATAAGCAATTTAATTTGGCAGCATTATGCTAACAGAACAGCGCGGATGATTGTGGTCGATCAGCTACGGTCATGTTGTTCCTTAATCGGCGTGCGAGCGATAGCGGGAGCGGAAGCGAGAGCAATAGCGGAGGCGGAAACTGGACGGACTTTATGAATCATTCCAATGCGCCAAAAACTACGCTGGCTAAGAAAAAAAACACTGGGGCCTTACCATGATGTCTTAATGCGATTCAGTTTAAATATGTTCGCTCGCTGTCAATTTCATACTAAAAGTGACAGCTCAAACTTGAACTGAATCGGAATTAGGACGTCATGGTATGGCCCCTGGTTTGCTTTAGTTGCTTTTCAGATGAATCAAATTCCAATTAAAAATATTAAGCATAAATAGGTAGAAATTGACACATCAGGATTATCTACATTTTCTGGTTCTCAGTGACAGGTGGAAAAGTTCATATCTACAACGGTAATAGGGATCATATAAGTATAAGAGAAACGATGTGCAAGTGCGTCGCGATTAGTGACTTAAATAACCCCTCTAGTGGCTGTAAATTTTCTCGCTTTGCATAGCACAAAATGACGCGGCGACAAATGTAGTCGCCGCGTGTTAAAGAAAGAAGTCGCGTATTTGGACCATGTTCTCCGAAAGAAGCAGTAAGCAAAACCGCCGGAAAACGAAAGATTAAGACGTAAAATGTCAATACTCCGTATCATCAGGGAGTGGACCGGCAGCAAGACAGTGGGTCAGCTATCTAGAATGGCTATGGACAGGACTAAATTTGAAGAGCTGACTGCCAACCTTCGATGATAACCACTTATGCAATTTTCCGGTCAAACTATCCTATGTCCTTCAACGAGACTTAACTATCTGTATACCTTTCATCTAAATCGGTCCAGCGGTTTAAGCGTGAAAAGGTAACAGCCAGACAGACAGAAGAGTTACTTTCGCATTTATAATATTTATGGATTTTATTGAATCAGGCGTTACTTTGCGGAGGTCCATTTCAATGAACACAAAATATTTACCTTGCTACTCCGCTACTTACGTGCAAGATAACCAAGCATGTGCGAAATATATACGTTTTGCATGCAAGCCCTCCCGGCACTACTGCCACACAAAACACACGCAAATCCCACAAACTTAATTAATCCTATCACCCTAATCCTAATCCTAATATTAATCCTATCCTGGTGATAGGATTAATTAAGTTTGTGGGATTTGTGTGCGATTTGTGTGGCAGTAGTGGTGGGAGGGCTTGCATGCAAAACGTATATATTTCGCACAGGCTTGGTTATCTTGCACGTAAGTAGCGGAGTAGCAAGGTAAATATTTTGTGTTCATTAGTATGGATAGTAGGAATGAGTGTTTGAGTGTCAACAAAACTGTGACACCCACTTCGCTCAACTTCCGTGCACACGACCTTAAATATCATTAATTCAGTTTCACAACACAGCCTATTACGTTACGGAATATCCACTGTTCTCCTTACATTAAGATAATGATACTCCGTCATAACCGAGCCCTGAAAATGAAAAAATGAGGGCTTTAGGTGATAATGGGTTTCTTTTAAATTAGAACTTGTGCTATGTAAAATTAGGTACGGATATTTTTCGGTTGTTTTGTGTAGAAAAGTGCAATGGTACCGGTCGTGTTTCTCGGAGAGTTGTAAGTTGCAACTGATGTCAGTGGGTATTGATATGGCTGACATTTAATTATAGCTGAAAAAAAAAAATTTTTTTTTGTATGTGAACTTTTTTTTTCTGGCTACCAATGCGACCATAATCACGCAAAACGTGGCCTATAAGTAGTTTCGCAGCATCCGTAAGGAACAAAGAGGTGATTAGTATATTATATGGTACCTACGTGTATGTATTGTAAATTTTGCAGGGTGACTATAGTGAGATAGTTCAACGGGGCTAATGGATTGAGTTAAATCATAAAAACCTTCCCAGAACCTGATTTACGAGGCTTCGAAAAACACGTACTTAAATTACGACAAATTAAAACTAAAATCATACAATTCATATGCAATATACGACTTCGAAAGTACTAAAATCAAAGTGTATCTAAAATAACTTATATGACTTTGAAACCTTTCGGAGAACCAGGAAGTTTCGAATACGTTCTGTCACTAAAACCATGTCCTCGCCTTTACGAGTTCCCGAGAGCAAACAAGGAAAATGTTCTGTGCCCTAAAACCTTCGTGTGTCATATGACAATACACTGAATAAATGATGAACTACCTACCTACAATTTTCACTTTGCGGCCCGCGAAATGAAGTGGCGCTCAATGTGAAGCTTTATGTAACAACACTTACGGCTCATTGAGACGAATTGACGGGACGTTTGCATGTAAAGTACGCGCGTGTTTTGTTTAACATTTTTTTTTTCCACTTTTATGGCTCATTGCATAATTTTTGGGGTGACCTAGTGAATTTTTATCAAGGACAGCGATGTTTACAAGTTTTGAATTAGGTTGAATACCGAGGGTACGTTTGTATGGAATTTAAATTTGGAATTTACTTTTTAGTATCTTGGGTGGATGTTCTGCTTTGCGACCTACTACTTAGGATTTTTTTTAAAGTCAGTTTTAAAGTCAATAGAAAAAATAAAAATACTGGCCGAAACAGCCTGTCCAATATAAAAGAATAAAACGTAACTTTTTTGTATTTTAAAAATAGAACTCGGCCCTAGCGCAAAAAGCTACAAGCATTTTGAACGAAACAGTATTCGTTCTGTTCTGATGCCCACTCGTCACGTAACGACGCATTCACGAGTTCTGTATGCAACTTGAAAATGCTCCGCAAGTGTTTCAAAAGCAAATTGTGCTTTTGAAACTCATTAGCGTAGAGCATTTGAAAAACGTCTCGGGAATGAAATGTTTCTGGCTGCTTTAGTGTTTTGTTTGCGTTTACTTTTTGAAATGTACCTAGGTATATGCGAGAATGAAATCTTTCTATTGTAAGTAATGGAAAATGTCTAATTCGTAAAATGGTTTACATAATAAATAAGAGTGCGCATAAAAAGGTAATGGATTAAAGTTAAGAACCATCTGCAGTAGAAAGAAAAAAAAAACTACTAGATTTATTTTCAAGCTACAATAATGTCAAAATATATGGAACTGTCACAACTAAACCGGTTTAATAGCTTAAAAAGTATAATTTTTTTATTGCAAATGGCCTGAAATTAAATAAAATGTTTCGTTATTCAAAAATAAATTCAATTCTTAAATAAAAAATAAATAAATTTGAACTATATAATTCATAAAATAAATACAATTTTAATTACTTAACCATTCATCTCTTATTTGTAGGATAAAATGTTGAATAACCGTTTTTGAGATCTATAAGTAAATGATAAAATTTACCTACTTACTGTATAAAAACCTGAACAACCCAAACAGTATCTCCCCGAAAAGGAGAAAAAGAAAAGAAAGTTCTCATTTAAAAACACAAATAACTATTATTGACGTACCTACTGGCGCGTTTTACTTTTCGTTTTTTTTTAAATAATAGGTAAGTATTAAAATATTTGAAATACGCCTCAGGGAATTAAATATTGCCGCCTGTTATCGTGAGAAATGGCTTTCACCTACATTATTGGCTTTTCAAAATGATTGCATGAATGTTAAATTTTACATATGCCACCAAACATAATAGTGTGGTCAATGGGAGTAGCGGTTGCTATTCGTTTAGGTATATCATCACTAGATTTTAGAAAAGACTTTTGCGCATGGCACATGTTTCTGTAAATTGTAGCGTATGTATGCGGAGGTATAGATATTTTTATGATAACAATAGCTATACATTGTACGGGGTTTGGTGCTCAAAAATATTGAAATACCTACATCCCTATAATTAAGTCAATTATATTTATTTACTTACTTTTATTTAAATAATATTAAAATATGTATAAAACTTCTTTAACGTTTATATTTCGCGACCCAATCCCAAAGAAGAGCTATAAAAGTGTCCTTACGAGTGAAAAAATATCATTTCGCTGCAAAAAAGTTAGCTATCTTAATTTTTAAGGGCACGATAAGACCGCCCTTCCGACGGACGAAATTCTATTCCTGTCAACAAAAGAACATTAAGCATTAAAAGGGAAAAGTAGGGCCATTACTTAATTTAGTAATAATTGCCCGTTTTGCTATCGTCTTTGTTGCGGCCACAATGACCGTGATGTCATCGGCCGGACGGCACACCCTCATTGGTCCGGGAGCAGGTGATATAAAAACGTTGTATTTTTCATCCATCTTTGAACACACATACATACTATAGACATCGCTTAAGGCGCTGTCAACAGCAAATGACCTGGAGCAGCGCCACTCTTCAAACATACGATTCACGTGCCTGTTAGTGAAAGAGAAGAAACTATTCCGGCAGCTTGGCGCGCGTCTAAAATCTTGCAAATAAGACACAAATCATAAGAAATAAACAAAAGTATGGATTATTTGTGAAATATGACTCGTTAGCCGTTTAGGTATGAATATGTTGACTTTATGTTTTTAATTGCAGACCCATACGTCGAAAAAATAAAGACATAGAACCGTTTAATGGTGATTTTAAGACCAATCTTTGCAATTATTTTCTATCGAGCCGATTTTGTTCAATTATGTATCGAGCCCATCTAGCGTGTTTGAAATATGATGAAAATTAACATTTTTTTTTTGTGTGCAGTTTTTCTTAAAAAAGTGTTTAAATAACATCAATTTCAACAAAATTAGGTGTTGTCAGCCTCTTAACTGAGTCCTCGCCCGCGCGGGTACAGGGGCGCAGGGTAGAACGATAAAGGGGACCGATAGAGGTGCGGGCGGGTAGTCCGCCCCTGTGCCTCGCTGGCGAAGACTCATTCAAGCGGTCGGTCTATAATATTATAAATACGAAATAAAGTTGAAGATGGTAAATGTTTCTATTTTAAGAGGGTGCATCCGTGCTGAGCTCGCAACGTCGCATTTTTGGTGATTTTTTGCGATTATTTCACAGAAATTGAATGAAAGTATCAAATATCCGTCTGTAGTGCACTTCGTTTTTAGTGTATTAATGTGTCTAATGCATCGTGATGGACTTTTATTTTCTTATTAAACGAAATATAGTATTTTATCCCTTTAATACGAAAATAAAAGTCCATCACCATTAATCATTGCATTGGACACATTAATACACTAAAAACGAAGTGCACTACAGACGGACATTTGATACTTTCATTCAATTTCTGTGAAATATTCGCAAAAAATCGCCAAAAATGCGACGTTGCGAGCTCAGCACGGATGCACCCTCTTAAGAAGAAAATTCAAGATGCAAATTGCCTAATGATTTTATTTTAAGTTGTCATGATATTGTACCTTTTATTTTGATTAAATTATTATTCTTATTTGAAAAATAAATGCCCAACTACAAAATACAAAAATTCTGTTTACATAAAAACTTCCACAACCCTTAATAGTGTATTTTTGACGTGACAACGTCTTATGATTCGATGGAGCCGGCTGCACGCACGAAAAAACATGACTCATGCGGCGTTACCTCGCTCTGAGGCGTTCCATTTAAGGCTTGAAGTGCAAGCGAGAGCGCGGAACGAGCGACAAAGAGGCACAATCGGCCTCCGCGTTCGGCAGCGTTCGACGTCTGTCTCTCTCCTACTTGAGTGAGCGATGCGTCCGCCTGGACAGCTGCTATATAATAATACATTTACATGTTTTCGTCAAGTATTACAATTGCTCAAAGCACATTCATACTTGTAAAAACTATGTACATTGTAAAAAAAATAAAAATTGACATAATTGTATTTATGCGTACAAATAAATGTAACTTGATCAATTCAATTGTGATTTCCATTTACCTCCTTCTCTATATCCATACAAAATATCTATCAAACAAATAAAATAAAAATTTTCTTTTGAAAAATGCAACCATTCCAATCAGTACTCTCTTATGACGTAGTCACGTTCAACTATCGTCAGTAAACCGACTTTACAGACAACCGATTTTTTTATCTTGTTTGGAGGCTTAGCTAAGTTCTACCACGAATGACAAATACACTTTACAATTGTATAAGATGGTTTAATTATTGATTTCAGCAACAACGGATCGCTAAGTACGTAAATGATACTTTTCTTTCGCTCTTAGCTCCCTTGCTATACATCAGTTTAGAGGTCGAATGAAACAAGTATCGGGAGGAAGCGTGTAGCACGGATATAAAATCAAAATGTTGAAATACTTCAAGATCTATTGTTGTTTTTAATAAAAAATCATAATTAAAATCAGGATTACTTGTGTTCTTAAATATAATTTTACTGTCGGTAAAAGATCATACGATTAACTTACTCTGTTAAGTATTTCTTTAACTTCACTTATCATCGTGATCTTCTTAACTGTATATTTAAAAACTGCAACTTACGTTATTTTCAGTGTTGCTAAGAACTTAACATTTTTCGCACTTTGAGATTTTGGATTTTCAGAAACAAAGCTGAGAGCGACCACTTTCTTTAGCCAAATATTGTTTATAAGCATAAATTACTGATAATAATACTTGCTCAATTTTAAATAAAATCTCCGATGTCAGCTTATACCTTACACTCAATACTCATTTATTTCCATTTTAGTAGTTATCTAATATGTGACCTAAAATACTTTCCCATTAGTTAATGATTATCTTTACATATTGTAGCGTATTAAAGTTATACCCCGAAGCTTCATTATTATAATTATGTATAGGAAAAGAGCAAAGCGAAGCTGTTGTAGCGAAAGTAATACTCTAGGGCTGCTTTTACACTATCTATGTACCTACAATATAAACAAGTTTAGTGTATCGCATT
The DNA here is from genome assembly GCA_963854515.1 of Pandemis heparana. Lineage (NCBI taxonomy): Eukaryota > Metazoa > Arthropoda > Insecta > Lepidoptera > Tortricidae > Pandemis > Pandemis heparana. Next base: position 5,621,268 of record OY978013.1, on the reverse strand, counting down.
TTTACACCAGGGAAGTACAGCACACTAAAGTGTATTGTGCACTATATTGAAGACAATATTTTTATAGAGTTTGGTTGCACAAATTTGTTTCTCATATTTTCATTTAATAGAATGATCAATTCATGAAAAACTCATTTCATAATAATCTCAATTCATTGATTTCAAGACCATTATTTTTTACTAGATAATAGAATTAATTTCAGCCAGATAGTTTACAGGTAATATAGCAATGCGTTTCTACTAGAATTTGGTTTTTGTTGGGGTCGCAGTGCTAACCTAACCTAACCTAACTTTTTGGTATCATTTTGTTTTTAAGTAAGTCTTTTTTAAAATAATAAATATGTACTATAATAATACCTACATCTTAGATGCAAACTTATGTGAATAATAAATCTACCACTAGTCATCTTTTGAATCAGACAAATCAAGATAGGGTGCTCAAAAAGCCAACAGTCTAGTGTCGCCTCTATTAGTTTTTGCTGTCATTGCCAACCCTAATTACGTTTCCAAGCGGTTTAGGGTTGCCAATGACCGCAACGTCCAACGAGAACTGTGGCTAAGACCGGGATAATACAAATACAATCAGACGGCCACAGGCTTAAACCTCGTTGCAACCCTAATCAAATACTGGTCCGAGATGGCTTCTAGAAAGCTCTTCACAAATGTAAGAAGGTAATGTCCCTAAGTAAAGAAAATAAATCAAATGTTTACAAGTTGAACTCTTACCCCTCTTACCCCTTTATTCATAAACGCTCTATAATGGGCTTCTGCTAACTTAGCAAGCGTTTGTCCTTATCTGTGAAAGGTAAATGTCAAAGTGATAGATAAGAACAAACAATTGCTAAGTTAGCAGAAGTCAATAGACCGTTTATGAATAAGGGACACTTTGAGCTACACGTTGGTATTGGTATGATTAAGCTGCGTACTTATATTATACAGTATGTTCCGACGTGGTGGGTAAAAGTAGATTAAAGACACGAATAGACGACGACACAAATTGTGACACAAGTGTCGGACACTTGTCTCTTCATCATCATCTCAGCAGCCTATACACGTCCCACTGTCGGGCATCACTTGCTCGTTTGCCTTCCTTTTCCAATAAAAAAAAAAAAAAAAAAAATAGGCCTCCTCAGAATGAATTGGCTAGGGCTATAGTTCCCGCGCGGGTCAGCCGGATTGGGAACTTCACACACCATTGAATGTTTTGTGTCAGGATGTTTCGCACATAAATTCCGGAAACGCAGAACTGCGAGCCCGGGATTCGAACCAACGACCCTCTGCTTGAGACTGGTCAAACTACTAGGCTACCACGACATTTTGTCAGAGCCTCTAGTGTAAGTTTTCACACGAACAAACGTCTCGAACGCGTTCACGTAAACGTCTCGATACTATGGAAAATTTGGCAGCGCCACTTGCGGATCGAAACGGCAACAAACTGTTCCCATAGTATTTGACATTTTAACGCAAAAGCTTTCGAGACGGTGTTCTGTGACCGAAAACTTACACTAAGCATACTGTTGTTACAGTTAAGGTTAGTTCGCAGATGGATACCCGGCTTATGGTACCTATTTGAGATGTTCAGATTCATTACATAAAGGCCTTCGATGCGTGGAAGATAGCGGGAGACCCACACGTATCCTAATGCTCCGGGTTTACGACTCCTCGCTTCGCTGGCCTTACTTGGCACGGTCGCCAACTTTAATTGTTGGACATAATATGTATGATACATTGTTATAGCCAAGTCAAAGCGAGATGATTGCTTGCCATTTTACAAACAGGTTTTTTATTAGAGCTAAAATTGTGTAACTGTCACTTCAATTTAAAGTCCGTGTAGACGACGCACGTAGCTTGCACTTATCTTTTTGTTATTTTGTTAAGTTTTCTATTTCATTAAGTATACTATTTTAGGTTTTATTGACTCAAATAGGTATCTTATCTAGAACACATTATTGTCAAGTTACTCTGATGAAAGAATGTCTCGAACTTGTTCGGGTCAAGTCTTAAAATGTTACACAGGCTGCTGCTCGCCAGTTCTGTTACCTTGAACTTGGCTTGACACGCTACCGCGTATCTAAATTTGTATGAAAAAATTGGCAGCGCCACTAGCGTCATGTAACGGAAACGAACTAATCTATGCATTGGATTTTGATACTTCAACGCAAACGCATTCGAGACGCTTTTGTTTACAAAATTAACACTAAACGCCGCACTGACATACGGAGATCAAAAAATAATCACTACTTACATAGTATAAAAAAAGTCGCTTTCCGCTGTTTGTCAGTCTGTCCCTATGTATGCTTAGATCTTTAAAACTACGCAACGGATTTTGATGCGGTTTTTTTAATAAGTAGATAGAGTGATTCAAGAGGGAGGTTTATAATAATTGTACGCAGACGAAGTCGCGGGCAGAAGCTTAAAAGAAAAACTAACATGGGTGTTGAAGGTTGCTCATAGCAATCAAAGTATTATTGAAACGTCAATGAGAACGTGTTCGTAACATTTCTTATGACAAAAATAGACTCGGCTGCAAATAAACCGGGTTACTTGCCGTAAAAAATTGTATGAAAAGTGTTTTGCTTTCTTTGTACCCGAATATGTATAATACATACATACCGTCAGGCCTCTTTCCCAGAGGGGTAGGCAGAGACTACCTTGTTCAACCTGCTACGATTCTGACATATCTCTTTCGCTTCATCCACATTCATCAATCTCTTCATACATGCTCGTCGGTTTCGGGTAGGTACCCGAGTATATGTATAATAGCGACCCGCCCCGGCTTCGCACGGTATATTATGCATGTATTATACATATAAACCTTCCTCTTGATTCACTCTATCTATTAAAAAAAATCGCATCAAAATCCGTTGCGTAGTCTTACAGATTTAAGCATACATAGGGACATAAGGACAGAGAAAGCGACTTTGTTTTATACTATGTAGTGATATAGTGATGTATATTTACTAGAGACTGTCGAGTCTGTGTGCTAACTCGTCAATAGTGCACGATCGAACGTTCGAGTTAGTTCACCTCTAGTTTTGGACATGAGGTCAACTAGTGAGTCAGTTTAATCAATCACAGTTCAAAGGCGGTGAATCACGGGGCCTTACAACTTTACACTAAAACTCAAACAAGTGACTTTCCAAATTATTCCTGCCAGAACCTCTAGTGTAAGTTTTCGCATATAAAAACGTCTCGAACGCGTAAATGTAAACGCCTCATTTACTATGGAAAAATTAGCAGCGCCACTTGCGGATCGAAACAGCAACAAACTGTTTCATAGTATTTGACATTTTAACGCAAACGCATTCGAGACGTATTTTGTGACCGAAAACCTACACTAAGCATACAGTATGCTTAGTGTAGGTTTTCGGTCACAAAATACGTCTCGACCGCGTTTGCGTTAAAATGTCAAATACTATGAGAAATTTTAGTTGCCTTTTCGATCCGCAAGTGGCGCTGCTAATTTTTCCATAGTAATTGAGACGTTTACGTAAACGCGTTCGAGACGTTTTTATATGCGAAAACTTACACTAGAGGCTCAGATCGAAGATCGAATCAGTTTATCCAATATACTTACACTTAAATATATAAAATCTAACTAATATTATAAATGCGAAAGTATGGATGGATGGACGGATGGATGGATGGATGTTTGTTTGTTACTCAATCACGCCAGAACGGCCAAACAGATCTGGATGAAATTTGGCACATAGATAGAGAAAAGTCTGGAATAGCACATAGGCTACTTTTTATCCCGGAAAATTGCGTAGTTCCCGCGGGATAGCGATAAACGAATCCTTTGCAGACGAAGTCGCTGGCAACAGCTAGTAGTTAAATAATTTACAAAATAAAGTCAAATAAACTTAAATGGTTACCTATTAAACTTGCAATGTTTGTTATTGGGCCAATGGGTGTATAATTTGTCCCATAGTATTTATTTATTAACTAGCTGTTGCCTCCGACTTCGTCTGCAAAGAATTTGTTTATCGCTATCCCGCGGGAATTTTCAGGGATAAAAAGTAGCCTCGTATGTGCTATTCCAGACTTTTTCAAACATCCATCCATCCATACATACATACATACATACATACATATCGTCACGCCTCTTTCCCACAGGGGTAGGCAGAGACTACTTCCATACTTTCGCATTTATAATATTAGTTAGATTAGATTAGATTTATTTATTATTTATAAATGTAGCAAGTCAAATTTGTCAATTTTTAGTAAAATGAATGACAATGCAATCTACTTACGTGAAAAAAACTTGTGTAATCCTTTTTTAAACAAAAACTCACAAGATAACAATCTTCAATACTTACGCTTCATTTTCGTCAAACTGTAGCTCCGAAAAACATCAAGCGAAAGGAAAATTAAAATAAATACATTCAATGATACGTTCCAACGCTGCTTTAATGGTCGGCGCTGGCGCACTAACGAGGCGCCGCGGGGCAAGGATTCGTATTTCCACGTTCTATATTGAAATCTATACACACCTACTCGTTTTTTTTTCTTTGATGCTCATAAAATTGTATATAACCAAGTCTTTAGCGCTCTGAAAAATAACTTTAGTCCTAATCAACATGGTTTTATCAAGCATCGGTCTACAGTATCCAACCTTGTTTTGCTTAATGATTATTTTACGGAAGGGATGGACAATGGTTTTCAAGTTGATGTTATCTATACTGATTACAGTAAGGCATTTGATAGGATTGATCATGGCATTCTTATTTCTAAATTGTACAGAATGGGGGTTCATGGAGACTTGTTGAGATGGTTTTCATCCTATATAGATAATAGGTCGCAGGCTGTTGTCATTAATAATTATATGTCTGGATGGATACCTATTCCAAGCGGCGTCCCTCAGGGCTCCTTACTTGGACCGTTGCTTTTCAATATCTTTGTTGATGACATCAGTAAGTGCTTCACATTTTCAAATTTATGATGTTTTGCTGATGATATGAAAATATATGCCAAAATTAAGACGGAATCGGACTCTTTGCTTGTTCAGTCCGAACTTGCATGTCTTGATGATTACTGTCGTCTTAATAGGCTTGACTTAAATGCATCAAAGTGCTTTTCTGTTACTTTCTCTCGCCAGCGCGAAATAATTAAAACATCTTATACCTTAAAAGGCATAATACTGCAAAAGTTGCCTTCCATGAGAGATCTTGGTGTTGTGCATGATTCTAAACTATTATTTGATGTACATATTAACGATATTATAAGTGATGCGTTGAGGATGCTCGGATTTATTGTGCACTGCTCAGCCAATTTTTCTAAAGCGAAAACACTTAAAATATTATACTGTTCGTATGTCAGAAGTAAGCTTGAGTATGCATCACAGGTTTGGAATCCTTGCTATCGGACGTACATTGACAGAATTGAAGGTATACAAAAGAAGTTTATTAAATTTCTTTGTTTCAAATTAAAAGTTCCTTACAATTCTTCGGATTACTATGCCCTATGTAAGAAGCATCATCTTATTCCATTGCATAAACGGCGTGAGATAGCTGACATTATCTATGCCCTCAGTATAACAAGTGGCAACGTCGACTGTCCCCAACTGCTGTCCAGTATATCGTTCAACACTCCTAATAGGTCTAAAAGATACCACCCACCAATTTCACTTAAATTTGGCAAAACTAAATACAGGAAAAACAGCTTTTTGAGGCGGGCTTGTCGTAGTCTGAACGAAGTGGCGGAGGAGCTAGATATCGATGTTTTTAACTGTAACCTCTCTACGGTGAGACGGCGTCTGGCGGGGAGGTGGTTTGAGTGAGCGTACTGTATGTTTATTATGTGGTCACTGCGGTTTCATTGGGTAATTCTTCTTTTTTGTTTTCTCTCTTTACTATGTATAATACTAAGTGAGTTTTGCTGTGGTGTTTTTGTGTGTTTGCGTAGTGCATCTTTGCGACCATGCGCGTACTTTGTTTTTCTTAATTGTATACAATTTGTGTCTAGTTGTGAGATCCTGTAATTGGCTTTATTGATACTACAGAAGTAATCCATTTTGAAATGTATAGCTGTTGGTTCTCCGAAAATAAATAAATAAATAAATAATGACTGATGTAATTGGCTGTTTATATTATAACCTTTATACAAAATAAACTGTTCAAATGGTCTTGTTGAAAAAAGAACGTGTGTTTTACGTGTTTTTCTGCAGTATTAGAGAGAGATAGAGATAGATAGATAGAGATAGAGATAAGTTGTTCTAGTCATAAAAGAGTCCGTCATGTTTTGCCTTTCGGCGTACAATTATGTGGAAGAGAATGTATTGTAACAACTAAATTGCCTACTTTGGTTTTATTTTCTGTTACACTTTATGACTATTAACTATTACTGTAGTCTAATAGTAGATTACATTTCGAGCGTGGAGAAATAAAGAATGTCTCAAATCGGAGCTTGTCGTACGATCCAAAGCCGAGGGCGATAAACATACGACCTGAGGCTTTCTTTATCACCGCCCGAGGTGTGTACACAATTTTACGTCTCCCCCGGACCATGAAGTGGAAATTTCCACTCGCGTAGCGGGCGGTAAAATGCTACTTACCGCCCGGGCGACGTAAACATCTAAGAGTGACGTTACATTAGTGACAGGAATGTTAGCACGAGTATCTAGACAAGCGGGAGCTTGTCACGCCAAAGTTCAAGCTATCAGAACTGAGCCCCTAGTGTAAGTTTTCGCATATAAAAACGTCTCGAACGCGTTCACGTAAACGTCTCCATTACTATGGAAAAATTGGCAGCGCCACTTGCGGATCGAAACGGCAATAAAATGTTGTCATAGTAATTGACATTTTGACGCGAACGCGTTCGAGACGTATTTTGTGACCGAAAACCTACACTAAGCATACTGGCGAGCTGGGCCCTATTTCACCAAAGCGACAATTGGGAATGGATGATTATTTTAAAAGTGCTTGGTGATTTTTCTATTGATAGGAATAACCATCCTTAGCTACGGAAAAAAAACAAATTTTTCAGTCGAGCCATATATTTTATAAAAATAAAAACATTTTACTCAGTCACTCGGCGGCCTTTATACGGCAGTAAGCAGTACGCCAATGACATATCAAATTAAAAAAAAAATGCTGCTTGAATCTGTGGTACACGATGACATTTATAGTTAAAAGAAGCAGAAGAAGAAGTTTAGTATACCATCAACAATCTACAGACGGCGCCACTTAGCCGTTGCTTGTTTTAGCTTCCGAGAGTGCGGTGCTATCAACTTTTTTTTTTTAATTTGTTAATGCCGTATAGGGGCCGCCGAGTGACTGAGTAAAATGTTTTTATTTTTATCTAACTAATATTATAAATGCGAAAGTATGGATGGATGGATGGATGTTTGTTTGTTACTCAATCACGCCAGAACGGCCCAACGAATCTGGATGAATTTCGGCACATAGATAGAGGAAAGTCTGGAATAGCACATAAGCTACTTTTTATCCCGGAAAATTGCATAGTTCCCGCGGGATAGCGATAAACATGTCAAAGGTCGTAGCTACGTAGAGTTGCAACGTAAATATTTTTTGCAGAATATAACTACAAACACCAGTTCTTCAACCTAATTCTACGCGGACGAAGTCGCGAGCAGAAGCTAGTAAAATATATGGCTCGACGGAAAAATCTGAAACTTTTTCCGTAGCTAAGGATGGTTATTCCTATCAAAATAGAAAAATCACCAAGCACTTTTAAAATACCTAATCATCCATTTTAAAAACTCGACGAGAATCTACACTGCCACCGCTTGGTTTCATACCACGCATTGCAATTCCAATTGTCAATTGTGAACAACAACTCTCGGATTGGTGAAACAGGGCCCCACTGTGTGTAATATTACCATGATGAGCAATAATAACGGTCGTTTTTCTCACAACTTCGTATAGAAAGTGTCCCATTATTTTAGCTGGTCAGTGTACTTGTATTTCTAGAAACGTATCACGATTCACGTTACTATTGATAATTCCAATGAAAAGCGACGCTCGTGATGCATCGCCGCTAAAGGTGGAAACACATTGTTAACACGCGACGCGACCCGATGCAACGCGACGCGTGTTGAGTCGAATCAAATTATATTATTTTCTAGAACCACACTATGAACATCCGACGCGACGCCATGCGCATACATTCGTTGCATCGGGTCGCGTCGCGTGTTAATAATGTGTTTCCACCTTTATGCCTGTGATCACTCAGCTGGATAACATGATAGCGTAGTCAACAATAGCTGCATTTGGGCTTTGAAATGAGTGAACACTTGTCACAAGGTGAAACAAGGTGTGGGTGTAAAAATATAATACAAAATAAATATGCACAAAGTCGTTTCAGTCAGCACTGCTCTTGAAGGATAACAAGCACTGGCCTGAGACTTCGGGTAGGCAGGTAGGGTGTTGGGATGGCCTCGGACTGCTCCGAGCCGTCAGAGCGGAGAGTTGGTGGAGCGGAAGTGTGGTGTAGGTAGTAGACGGGGAAGGAAGGGCTGCAATAGTGGCAGCCCTTTTTATGTTTATAAACTAGTAGAACACAGCAGCAATGTGGCAGCAATCTTTTAGTTTTTCAAGATAAAAATCCGGAATGCGGCTTATGCCTTGCCAAATAATCGAGCAAGTCGCAGGAAAAAACAAAAGCCGATCGTAAATTTTATTTAGAATTTAGTTTTTATTTGTAAGCGGCCAGTGCGCTTTTGGCGTGTCGCGGAGGTTTACCATATTACACACTTATAAATAAAAGTGTTCCATATCCCATCAAGTTATTTGTTTTCTATTACCTAATTGTAATCCGCCAATTTATGGCAGATTTAATACACGAACGCTTTGAAAAAGGAGTAACTAAACGCAGATCGCAAATTATGCTAAATTTAAAGTTACTTGGACTATTTATAAGTGTTTAGTAATGGACTTTTTGTTACTTATGGCTGAAACTAACATATTATTAGACTAAAACATGAGTCAGTGTTGTTTTAAATAAGTGCATTATTATTACGTTTTTTGGCAAATAAATGTTTTCTGAATTTTTGCAGTGAAAACTTCTTTAGCGATGTTGAGCACTTTTTGGGATGGGTAAAAAATGTTAAACTCACATCAGGCGTAAGACGGACGGAGAGTTTAAGTACCAGGATAACAGATCCTCTAAGAACTTATTTTTTGAGTCGTGGAGCAAAAGTACTAGGGCATCAGCACATTGTTAGAGGTCTGTCAATATAGATAATACGTAGGTTTTATTATTTTGGATGTCAATCATCCTACATTATGTTTACGCCAAATATCAAGTCAACCTAAAGTTAAAAGTGGGTCAAATTTGATTTGCTACCTGTGACTTAAAAATACACAAAAGTTAAACGAAACCTTGTACAAAAATGTTCTCACATTCTTCCACCATGCGAATACCAGAGTAAAACGCAAAATTAACATTCCAAATTACAACCGTAAAGCATTCACGGCCCCATTCTTTACCCGTGCACGCTGCATTTCACTTCACACCTTCCATTACAGTAATGAAACTTAATTAATTTGCACACGTACATAATATATGCCACGTCCAGTGAAAGTGACGTATGAGACGAAGCACCGGACGTGGCCTTAGGTTAGGTTGACGAGCGTAGCGGTTAGCGGCAAGCGGAGCGGGTACGATGACGTTGAATTGAACGGTTTTTAACCGCCATGAGTTAGAGGGTATCAGGGTATCAGATGACCCGTCTGCTAGTTTGCCCCCTCTTATATAAAAAAAGGGAATTTTGAACACGTGCGTACAAAAGTACTTTTTTAGGTTCATTTTCAATAATTTTTAACTCTTTACTTGAAGTAAATTGTAACTATTGTAAATCAGAAAATATAATAAAGTTTTTGTAGGAAATTGCCGAATAAAATTTAGAACGTCGTATTTGAGCCAAACCTAGAGTGTGTCAGTGACCGTCATTACTATCAGCAAAATAGTTTCTTAGCCAGTTAATTTAACGTAGTAAAAGATTCGTGATAACGCTACGAAGTTGTTCTATCGTTACTATGTAAAGCATAGCACTATGTTAAAAGTGCTGCCTTTATAAATACTAACAAATTTCTCCATGTGTCTCCTATTATTTTGCCTTTAAAATATAAATATAAAGTGAGTTTTTTTAATTCCCAGCCACTGCAGAATTGAATTGGCCCTGTACGATGTCTGAGCACAGAATGATTAATAGTGTAATTAAGTGAAGTCGTAACACTCGCGCTCTTATGATTACGATTAATCTCAGCCTTTATTACATTATGCTCCATCCTGACATATTTTGGAGATAATTTACAGACACTTAATGAAAAATTTCTGCTTCGTATTATTTTTATGTGACAGGAAGGATGATCAGGATTTTGTATTTGTATCTTGTATTATAAGTATAGCTTCACCTACTATGGGTGTACTATGGGTGGGTGGCGTGGGTGGTAATATGGGTACTATGGGTTTACCTGCTATGGGTGGTGTAGGGGTATAGCATGCGTCACGGAATGACGAGGACCCGGCCATAGCTTTACTTTTCGGATTTTTCTATGTGTTCTAATTTTCAGTGTCGTTTAGAAATTATAGCTTCAAAAACGAGAGCAAGACAGCTGGTGATACAAGAATATGTTTGACACATGACACGTTTTAATAAGAACATGTTAACGTGTTTAAAATACTCTAGCATTGCGAGTGTCCATGAGTTGTGGTGGTCATTTAAATTTAAGTAACCCACTGGCATGTTTAGCTACCCGTGTCACAAAAATAAATTAATTAAACTGTTTCGATCACAATTAAATAAAAAAATTGAGTTTAGAATTAATAGCCTAGTTTATTAAAGCTAAATACCATTATTAGCCAAGTTTATTAAAGCTAAATACCATTATTTATATTGTTTAGTATCAACCTAATTTTAAATAACTAACTAAGCAGAAAATACTCGTAACTCATATAAGACAATATACAATTTTCGTTTCATATGGCAAGGACTATCAGATTCACAGGCGAGCGAAGTTTCAGTGGTATCTCGTAGATCAAAGCTACAAAGGTAGTGCTACGAAGGTAAGAGCTACGAGATTCGTAGCATCGTAGAATCTCAGAGTTTAGGGTCGGGTTTAGTGAGATTTAAGTTTCAGATTTGTAATTTAATAAATTTTATTTAAAAGAGTCAATGTTTATGAAAATTGTACAAGGCCATTCTAAAAATACAGATGTGATTCAGAAACTTTAATAACAAAATAGGTACTTCAATGTTTACAAGTAAATATTACTATGTGCGGTTAAGCTTAATTAAAATAAAGAATTTTTAAGTCACTCTGTATTCGTTTCAATATTTAGACCGAATTCAAATTGCTTCAAAATAATAAGTAGGATGCGCATAAGGCATGCTTAAATTAAAATAAATAGTTAATTATGTTGCTAAGCACAAAACTCAAGAATGGCTGACCTAATTTAATAAAAAGAGAAAAATTGGAATAATTGCTTGGCGAAACGTAAAAACTGAATGGTCAGGTCAGCTAGTTATAAATTATAATTAATGCGTAAGATATTATTTGAAAAATCTACTACCACAACGCTTTCCATTAGTTGCTAATAATGTTGTCAATAAAGTAAGTACAAGACTTGTCGTTATACGTACACCATATTTTAAAATAATCTCATACCTCTACCTGTAAAGAGTATAGGCGTTTTGAAAATATAGCACTTATTTTAGAAATTATCAAACAAAAGCCTCGCCGCTAGTAGCGAAACTCAAACCGCTCTTCTTTCCGCTCCAGCCTCCGCTCCGCTAGGCTCTTATATGGGTAGGCTTTATATTGCAGCGCTGCCAACCGTAATTGCCGGTAATAGACGGGTGGAAGCGGGCTTTATTTGTTTACGTGAATGGGACGCGTTAAAGATTCATGAATGGGGGTTTTAGGTTCTATTACGAAATGATTAAGAGATTTTTGATTGTATTGCTTTTGATTTTGAGCAGTTTTAGGCAAAACCTATTTCATTCACATTTTATAAAAATATTTTTATTTAGTTTCAACTGTCCCAAGATTATTCGCAGTATGCAAGTACAGTTCGCAAAAACTTGTATTTAAATATTTTTAAAATTTTCTTTTCTATTTTCACGTGTAGTAAAATGATCGAAATTTTTGTAAGAGTACCATACATTATCAGAAACCGAAAAAAAATATACATACCGTCACGCCTCTTTCCCACAGGGGTAGGCAGAGACTACTTTGTTCCACTTGCTACGATCCTGCCATACCTCTTTCGCTTCATCCACATTCATCAATCTCTTCATACATGCTCGTCGGTTTTGGGTACTCGTGACCTGACCTTTTCCAAAACGTCCCCAATTTGATCACGGAACGGTAACAAGACCTGGCCATACGTTAAGCATAGATAGGGCGTACAGATGGAAAGGGGAATCAAAATAGTAATGGGTTGCTAGCCGCATCGCCTAGGTGGGCTTTTTACCATCTGCGCGGGAAGAGAAGCTACTGGTACCCACATTCTATGCTCCCATACCAGCATGGAAGTACTTAGTATTTCAGTTAATTGAACTACTTATTTATTTTTCCAATTAGTTTCATTAATAATCGCGGCCAAACAAGATTATGAAGTACGCGTCCAGTGAAAAACTAAGTTATGAAGGTTCAAAAGCTAGCTGTCTCCCTCTGACACATCCATTAACTAGGGTTGCCAACATCTGAAACTTGAAAAAATATAGTAACCAGGAAATCATTAAATTGTTTTTTTTTTTTTTTTTTTTTATGTATTTTTGAGTTTCACTGAAGTAGGTATACAAAAGACGACGACATTTCTATTTCTATTGTTCCTATTTTTTTTTTATTTGTTTCTATGTGGTTATGTATTTATTTAATGTGTTGTGATCATGTCATCACTACATAGTATAAAACAAAGCCGCTTTCTCAGTCCCTATATCCCTTTGTCCCTATGTCCCTATGTTCCTATGTATGCTTAAATGTTAAAAACTACGCAACGGATTTTGATGCAGTTTTTTTTAATAGATAGAGTGAATCAAGAGGAAGGTTTATATGTATAATACATGCGTAATATACCGTGCGAAGCCGGGGCTGGTCGCTAGTTATGAATAAACTTGTTTTTCTTTCTTTTTTTCCTTCTATTATTGTTAGTTCTGTTGCAGGATTTACTTATATCGGTACTTATTTACACGTGAATGGATTGCTCTGAAATTTGAAATCTAGGCATACGTAAATCCAAAGACAATAGAACAGGTGTAATGAAATACCACAACCGAATAGTCGTTTTATTATGAAAGTATTTTGAAATTTTAATTTTGTTTGAAAGCATTATCTAACTAATATTATAAATGCGAAAGTATGGATGGATGATTACTGATTGTTACTCAATCACGCCAGAACGGCCCAACGGATCTGGATGAAATTCGGCACATAGATAGAGAAAAGTCTGGAATAGCACATAGGCTACTTTTTATCCCGGAAAATTGCGTAGTTCCCGCGGGATAGCAATAAACGAATTCTTTGCAGACGAAATCGCTGGAAACAGCTAGTTTAATCATAAACGCTAACAACCCTATTCGTCGCGTGTGAGAGGGATAGGTATAAAAGTCCTTGGTATAATAAATCTCGGTTTGCTATAATTCATCGCCCTTTGCCACTAGGTCAATCGCTATGGCGGGGTGAATGCCCTGTGAATGACAAATTACTTTGTGATTGTAAGCCGACTTGAATTTCTAATTTACTACCAATGTTTAATTAGTTACAATAAACTTTTTTAAAATTTATCATGGTTATGTATATGGTATTTTCATTCTTACCTGTCCTATTTGGTAAACAAAATTCTAACCTCAATGTGCAAATTTTTGTAAAGAATAAGGTGTATTATGTTATCAAATAAACCTGAGGTAATATTTTGTACATAATTGTGCTGATATTTCATCTCCAGTTCCTTTATTTATGATGAAATAGTTAAAAAATAACAAAAATGAGACGTTTTGGTAAGTCGTTATGACATTTGCAGTGATAAGGTTCCACAGTACGCGCTTCAGTTTCTTTCACTGTACATTTCAGGCCACACTGTGTAGGCTTTCGCAGTTGTCCGTCACTGCTTGAACAACGCTGAACTGTTGCGCTTGCTTTGCGATAGATGTCGCTAGTAGTTGGCACATTGGAACATAATAATAAAGTTGATTGTGCCCAATCTATTTGCTAGTCCGTGGATCTGTGAACAAACTAAACCATTAAAAAAAACATTTTATAAAAGGTCAAACGGTACGAATCATCCCTCCTATGTCTTGTATATTTGTTCTATTGGAATCAACATTGTAGCGGCCGAAGAGACCTTATACACTCATCAAAAATGTGTAGGGATAAAAAAATATTAATTTAAAAAAATATAAAACTACCGTGAGACTCACACATAATTACAACACAACGGATAACTCACGTATAAAAGCTAAAGAGCGTTCCGAACGCGGGAGTGTTCGTTTCGCTGCCGCCGGGGCGAGCGCTTCCTGATGAAGGGCTTCGAAATAGTCCGAAACAATTGTCGGAGCAATTCTTCGGCTTTTATACGTGAGTTATCCGTTGTGTTGTAATTAAAAAAATATAAATATTAATTTAGAAATCTTCAATACAGGCATATTAGTACCGAGTCAAAAGATCAATAATTTTTCTAGAGATATTGGTTATCCCAAGGCTTTTTTGATGTTTGTGTACTGATATAAATATTATCACTTAACACACTCAATAGGTCCTTGCCACAAAATTTACATCTGCAGTTTGAAAATCAACTAGACGTCAGGGGGATTGGATTTTTCAACTGTATAGTTAAGTTTGTCGTTTATTGCGACTTATTTTATAAACTTGGGTAATGTTTGCATTGTAACGTTTGGTACCGAATCCTCGGTGCGCGAGTCCCACTAGCACTTGGCCGGTTTTTATAACTATACCCATAAATTAATGGATGCACGTTCCGTGATCTGATTTTACACCAAGCGCGGAAGATAATTAATGAACACCGTATTAAATTAACCAAGAAATACGGTGCGGTTATACCCCTGGGAGGTGATTATGAAGTTTTAATTAATTGGTTTCCTATTATTCTTAAAGAAATTTAAAAGTAATTTCGAGATACCCACCGACTTGAGAGAAGATTTGCAGGTCAAATTTTATTCCTTTAATTTAGAATGAGAAACCACAATAACATTATATTGCGTCTGGTCAATTATTTCTTACCTAGCAAATAGTACAGTACAATAGTCTGGGAGCCGCAAAATAAAAATTTGTTTGCGTGTCGTTAATTGTTACTCTAGTACAAATTCAATGAACACAAAATATTTACCTTGCTACTCCGCTACTTACGTGCAAGTTAACCAAGCCTGTGCGAAATATGTACGTTTTGCATGCAAGCCCTCCCACCACTACTACCACACAAAACGCACACAAATCCCACAAACTTAATTAATCCCAACACCACACAAACACTGACGCGCGTTTCGATCCCTCTACGGGATCATTCTCAAAGTTAGAGCACAACCGATGCACATGCGAACCAACGTTGTACTAATTTGTAAAAGTATAAATAAACTAAATGTACCCACATTCGTATATTACCAAACTACCCTCTTATTTATAATTTTAATTAGCCATCAACAACTACCTTCATAATTTTTTCCGACTACAACAAAAACAAAGAGGGTTATGTATTTAACAAAACAATTTTACTATTCATCAAAATGGACACGCAACAAAGGTGACGACACCAAGTTCACCTGTTCGTTAATTATTGAAGCACTATTGTTGTACCTAATTATTTCCAACTGCTCTAAAACATCCAACCGTATACCCTTTTCACAAAAATGCAAAACATCAAATGCTGCTGAATTTGACAATGAATGATTTGATTCTAATAAGTGTTTTGCAAAATTTGATCTATCTGGATGATTAAGCCTAAACGAATAATAATAACTAATTTTGATGAATAGTAAAATTGTTTTGTTAAATACATAACCCTCTTTGTTTTTGTTGTAGTCGGAAAAATTTATGAAGGTAGTTGTTGATGGCTAATTAAAATTATAAATAAGAGGGTAGTTTGGTAATATACGAATGTGGGTACATTTAGTTTATTTATAGTTTTACAAATTAGTACAACGTTGGTTCGCATGTGCATCGGTTGTGCTCTAACTTTGAGAATGATCCCGTAGAGGGATCGAAACGCGCGTCAGTGTTTGTGTGGTGTTGGGATTAATTAAGTTTGTGGGATTTGTGTGCGTTTTGTGTGGTAGTAGTGGTGGGAGGGCTTGCATGCAAAACGTACATATTTCGCACAGGCTTGGTTAACTTGCACGTAAGTAGCGGAGTAGCAAGGTAAATATTTTGTGTTCATTGAAATGGACCTCCGCAAAGTAACGCCTGATTCAATAAAATATCTAGTACAAATTGTAAAGAGATTACAGTTCACGAGCCGCAATATAATCTTTCTTAATTGTATACTAGCTGTGGCCCGCAACTGATTAGTTTGCATCCCATGGGAATTTCGCAGTTTCCCGGGATAAAAGTAGCCTATGTTAAACAGGAATCACAGAAATACTTTATAAGATCTGTTCAATGGTTCCACCTTACAAATCATTTTTAATTTGTGTTTTTTTTATCTGAATAGGAAGGCAAACGAGCAAGCGGGTCACCTGATGGTAAGCGATCATCACTGCCCATAGACACCCGCAACCCCGGAGGGATTGCAGATGCGTTGCCAACCTAGAGGACTTAGATGAAATGCCTCTTGTGCCCGTAATTTCCCCGGCTGTCTTACTCTCCACACCGGACCACAGCAAAAAAAAAAAATAAGCTGTCGTTATACGCATGCCTTTATTATGCAATGGATTCTCAATTAAAACGCTTTGAACTAAGTTTCAAGGATGGGAACGCCAACTCCGTAAAATATTCATTTGAAAATGATCCGTTCAAGACTTATAACTCAACAATAACCCCCTTATTCATAAACGCACTATAGGCATCTGCTAAGTTAGTAATCGTTTGTCCTTATCTGTGAAAGGTAAATGTCAAAGTCACTTTGACATTTACCTTTCACAGATAAGGACAAACGATTACTAACTTAGCAGAGGCCTATAGTGCGTTTATGAATAAGGGGGTAAGTCTTTAACCATTCAGGGGCCTCACCATGACGTCTAGTGGGATTCAATTCCAACTCAGTTCAGGTTTTAACTGTCATTTTTAGTATGGATCTGACAGCGAGCGAACCTAAACTGAATGAGAATTGGATCGCATTAAGACGTCATGTAAAGCTTTAGTTATTGTGTGTCATGCAAAAAGGAATAAATGTCTTCGACTCAGTTTAGATTTTAGCTGTCAGTTTTAGTATGGATCTGACAGCGAGCGAACCTAAACTAAATGAGAATTGGATCGCATTAAGACGTCATGTAAGGCTTTAGTTATTGTGTCATGCAAAAAGGAATAAATGTCTTCTTTCTTTCTTTCTTTTCTTTCAGTTATAAGATCCGCTTCACCGTTTTGTTAGACAATATTTATAAGACAAGTTAAAAAGAATAGGTTTAGGTAAAAAAATACACCTTCAAAATTAAATTACGACTGAGCTTTTAGGTAGCTACCTACATTGTGATAAAATCATAATAATAATGCACCATAAATGAAGTGACAATATGAAAAAACGACTTACAGTAATAGGCAGTTCCAATAAGCAATTTTAAAGAAGGCAGTAGGTACATACATAGGTATACCTAGGTAGGTACTACAATTTTTAAACAGCCCTAAATTTTACCGCCAATCGCACAAAGTTTGCGACGTTGACCCAAAAATTCATCTTTAGTGAAGTAATCCTTTATTTGCACATAATAAAGGTCACAACACACAGAATTTTTAAAATTTGCCGTTCGATTCTAGCCTCAGCTTTCGTTAGCGAGACTCTACGCCTTTACCCATAAGCTTTTAATCGATCAGTTGCAAGCATAAGGCTTATAATTGAGTGACGATGGTATCAGAGTACGTAATTGAGGGCTGTCGATGTCCGCGTCCCTAGTGTTGACACCCCTGACCTGTGGGGTGTGGTGGGACTGCCGGCGGTACTTAATTTGTTAACAATCGATAACGATTGTTTGAGAGGTTAACTATGTGCGAAGGAGAGGTGCCACTGGCAGCGGAATTGTAAGTTAGATGTTTGATTTGTTTATTTAGATTGCATTAAACTATTTAAAATAACCATGACACTAGTCAAGGCTCAAAGGCTTAATTCCTTAGCAAGTTGTTTACTGAATTTGTCTTCATCATTTGTGTCTATGATATAATTTTTTGAAACCCGAATATTTAAAATTCGAATGCTAATCTTCTAAAACTGCCGTTGTAGATTGACTCACTCGAAAATACTTGCTAGACTTCTGTTCTATCTAAGTTCTTATTACAAACGAAACATTTTTTCGGGTGTACCAGACAGGATTTGAACCCGCGTCTCTGGGCTATACGCACTAAGCGTCCTACCAAACCAACTGCATCACCGGGACTCTCTCCCGCGAGTTCAAATCCCGTCTGAGAAATCTGAACAACTTATTTGTTTATAATAAAAACTTAGTTTCCGCTGAGCACGCGTATAGCTACAAAAAACGAACAATACATATTTCTATTCTATCTCATTTATAATAAGTGTAAAATTACTTATTCTAAGAAAGAAAACATTAAAAGTAACATTAAAACTTACACTTATTAAACTAACGAACTTATTAAACTTATTTTGATTACCCTTACCACCTATACGCCAATCATGCTAAACGTGGCCTTTAGGCTCCTTTAGGTCTTGTTACGTCAGACCCTGTTTACCCCGTCAGGGATATAGACTTGATTTGTGTATGTGTGTATGTATGTAGGGGCAAGTGCTCAACCTGTGGACACTTTCCAGTTTTTAGACTATTTTGAATATTTAAAAAAAACTGTCAATATTTCTGTAAAACTATTTATTATTTTAGTATCTTAATTAAATAGCCTTTCATAATCACCGCTTTGTTTTTAATTATCTACTAAAACTATAGAGATCTAAGCATATTTTAAAAAAAGCTCATTTTGTCCATAGCTATCAGAAAAATCGCGTGTCTCCAAGCTTAATTACCAGTAAAACGCTAAGCTCCACGCTAAACGCTGTCACAGCCGCCCCGCCTCGATGATTTATGACTGTTTACGAACCCTGTTAAATCATCGACGTACGCGTCAGTGCTGAACATGAAAATTTAAGGCGCATGAGTGTAAAGGTGTACGTTAATAGGTCAGTGCTTTCACACCTCAGTAGGGAGGAAGGTCGCGGTTAAAGATTCAGGAAACACTTGCTGCTATGACCTCGTGTGAACTTAAGAGTTTTTTGGAGGTAGAATTGTTTGATTGCTTTTATTTTGGGTGTTGAGTTACATAAATACAAAGGCATCACCATCGGCATCGTATCATATTATCATAAGTCATAATCAAAACAAAAAAACACTCACAATCAAAGTCTTCTCTTAGTATCCTTTCCTATGTGTCTATCTGTAGACACTCATCAAAATTAGGAAGACAGAAAACATTACGACAAAGTGGTCCAATTAGTCTTGAAGCGGATAGTAATGAGTGGACTGTATTAGAAATATATGGTAGAGAAGAATGGATCGCAAGGAAAAGCAGGTCCTCAGGTCAAGACTGTATTGACACTGACAAGAGTTCAAAAAAAAGGCAAAAACAATTAAAAAATATATAAAAAGTATCAAAAGGTAAGGAGTTTGCGACAAGTCTTTTGTTTTAATAAGGGTACATTTTTCTTTTCCAGGTACTACGGAACTCTAAAACTGAAACAAATCGTGTTTCATCTCTAACCGCTTTTGCTCAGACATAAATAAATAAATAAATAAATAAATATTAGGGAACAATTCACACAAATTAATCTAGTCCCAAAGTAAGCGCTAGTAAGGCTTGTGTTATGGGTACTAGACATAGAGTGTTTAAAAATCATCCCTTTGCCATAGCGTAAGAACTTTTAACAGTGGGTGCATTTGTGTACCCATGCTAACAGGCTACTTAAGATCATTAGAGTTCCGGCGCATACTGAAGCTCGGTTGGACTGGAAGGTCTGCGAATTAGCGTTTGAAGTGCGACCACACCGCCGCTTGAAAAACGGTGACGTTACGAAATCGCAACAAAATGCATGAAGAAACGGTGAGAAAACGTGACGCCTACGACACGTCACTGCGTATACGCGGCGGTTTGGTCGCACCCTTAATCGCACCATACGGCGTAGTTGCCCTGTCTAGACAGCCGAGTTACCTCACTAGTTTTTTTTGTACGCTATGCCTTTACGGCTACCCTTAACTGGCCCAACTTAAGTTAATTATACCCTTAATATTAAAGTTACTGCTCCTTTGAGGTATAGATGATTTATGCGCCTCATTCATTCATCCGTCACTTAATTACGGGTCAACCCTCTAACAGCTAAGAGACTCGCCAGACAGTTTTAAAACTTATACGCATGCGTGTAGGTCGTTATTGCGGTGTGCTTCTTGCCTTATTTATATGACACAATTATGCGGTTATAAGGTTAATTAAGATTTCATATAAGTTCCTTGTACCACTCAGAGTCAATAGTTTAATGAATGAAAGAAAGAAAGAAATATTACACAGAAACTAGAATTCAAAGAAATAACGGAACAGTGACGCTAGGGCTGAGAATCGAACCCAGTTTCACATAATTACCCGAGCGATTTCATTCCAAAAGTTTACTTAAAATAATACTATTTAACGCAATAATAATAACAATAACTTATTATGTAGATCTAATAACCGTTTATTGAATAATTGAAACAAATAATGTCTAAAATTACATGCGTTCTAAAACATCTGTAATTTGTTTACCCGTTAAAATAAAAATCACTAACAAACATAATATTCATCCTTCACTGCTTTGAAATCGGTGTATGAATGGTTTTGATTAACTTTCGCTCGAATTATGGATGCATGAAACGTGCATGAAACGTAATCGAGTCTCCATTCGTATCAGGCGCGCAATGTCAGGCATAGGCAGAGTTAACGTAATGATATCAGCGATTCAGCGCACAATTGGCTGTTTGAAAATTTGCATGGACGTGAATGCGTTGACATTGTTTATCTTTTTTACTCCCGACGTAAAAGAAGAAAGAGAAGAAAGAGTGTTAGAAGTTTGACGCCGATGTCTCTGTGTGTGTGTCATGTGTGTCTGTCCGTGTCACCGTAGCTCTCAAAACGTATTTTGTTTATTCGAAAGCCAGTTTCCTTGTAGTGGTTCCTGTTTCGTAAAAATTGGTCGAGCAATTTGACAGAGTATCAGCTCTTTTCTAAACAAAATGAGGCAAGGCCTTTCTGGCATACAGTAAATTGTTTAATTTTTATTCACACATGATTATTCGATTAATGCGTGAGAGTTTTTTTTTTTTAATTTTAATTTAACGCTATCGACATTCACATTTCTTTTCTTGTTACAGTCCAATCTCATTCTGTTTTTGCTTATCCGTCTGTCCTTTCTTCAGTGTGGATGTGGTAGGCTCATGAGCCATGCCACATTAGTGTTTTTGGTTACTGTAACGTCCAACAGTTAAGGTTAAAACTGAGTTACGGCTCGCTGATGAGTACCTATCCGATTCCTCAGTCACAGGGATGTATCTTTAGAAACGTAATAAGTACTTACTTGAAATTTTCAAAGGGCGGTAATACATACATTTTTCCCGCAAAATTGCATATTTATGTTAACTATAAAAGTTTTTTTCGGAAGTGGCAAGCAACTAAAAAAATTTAAAAATCGTTAGATTTTTCCACCTTGCCAAAGACGCAAACTTCACCAGCGTTCCCTGTTTGCTTCAATTCGATATACATCGTATAATAATCACATCCGTCTTATTTTGTGTAACAGCATTATATCGTTTAACACTGTGAATAGCGCTGATTTTGCTACACGAGGAGTGAATGCAATTGAGTTATGCCAGGATTCTGCCATATGTATTCGTTGCCGACTGGAATTTCATTACCAGGAATTGCGAATACTAACTAGAAAAAAAACTGTTCGTGCTGTCAATTGGGTCATTCGAATTAGACCGCTTTACCGTAGACGTAAATCCTCGTTCTATTAATCTGAATAATGATTGAAGGAAGTGTGTTAAAATTGCATGATAAAAGTGACTTTCTTATCGAGTAGAGAAATTTTTGATTTTTAGGTTTCCGTACCTTAAAAGGAAAAAACGGAACCCTTATAGGATCACTTTGTTGTCCGTCCGTCCGTCCGTCTGTCATGACCATTTTTCTCAGGAACGCGTAGTAGAGGTATCCAGCTGAAATTTATATCGAACACTCAGCTAGGTCTACTGCCCCTTGAAGCTGTGAAAAAATCAAACTTCTAAGTCAACGCAATCAAAAGAAAATTACCCTGTAGGTTTAAAACCTACAGGGTACTTCCCGTGAACTCAGAATCTTGAAATTTGGCATGAAGGTAGGTCTTATAGCACAGATATAGGAATAATTTTGTTTGTATATATCAGTGACCAATATGAAGTAACCCCTCACTGCGTACATTTTGCTTTGGCGCAGGGCTCTGCTTACAGGTTTACAGATATTTATTGATAATGGTAAGGAACCCTCGGTGCGCGAGTCCGACTCGCACTTGGCCGGTTTTTTTACTTGATAACGATTCGACAATTGGAATAACGATGAAATTTTCTACCACGCAAAAAATATAGCAAAGAAAGTCTGAATCGCTTCCATCCTCGGTCCAATTATTTTAAAAACAACCCTCACTTAAGCGAATGATTCTGTAGTTATTTCGTGTATTAATCGCGATAATTTCAGAAAGCATTAATTTACCATTCTAAGCACTTTATTGTACATAATAATATATTGTACATAATACGTTGTACATAATACGATCGGGACAGATGGCGTGCTCTCGTTTCGGAGGCCAAGACCCTATTTGGGTCCCTGAGCCAAGTTAGTTAGTTATTGTACATAAAACACAATAATTTTACAAATGATTACAAAGTAGTGATATAAACAAACTAAAGCTACCTTAAAAATGAAACGCTCACTTGTTTATTCCTCCTCATAATAAACCCTGCTTAGCCGACTTATAAACTTGATCCTATTAAAATAAAGCACCAATTTGTTCTCCGATATTTTCAAGACTTTCAAGCCTGTATTAATGAAATTTGATATGAAACCTTTAAGAGGCTTTCCAATAGGAACTTAATTACGGGGCTTATCCGATAGCAAAGTAATATTTTATTTTGTAATAAGATTTTTAGTTTGAGGGTGTTCTGATTTCATCATGAGGTTCTTTAAACAACTGGTACCACAATGGAGTTCGGAATAAATAATCTATGACATGTCAATATTTATTATAAGATATAATATTCTTTTTTGCAGTTTTAGCACGAAAGATTAACACACATAATATGCATACTGCTTGCCCACAACTTCTTTTACCATTTGTTTTATTTTAATATTCCAAAAAAGTTTCAAGGACATACAACAATGTTTTAAAGTTTATTACTTTTTCAAGCTTAAACGCCCGGATTTGCGTCAAGTTTTAAATAAAGGTATCGACCCTGAATTAACACACGGTAATTTTTTTTGTTGTTGTTTCGGTATTAAATTTCAAGCCTCATCTGTAAGTTGTTAACGGTAGTAACTTTTGCACGTTGCTACCAAATACCCTAGCAGCCAATCTTCCTCTCGCGGCAGACTCGCGAGCCACCGCCACACTAGGATTTTTACTCGACTATGGCAAGGCCAAAGGTGGGTTATGATTTTGACAGGCAATGTAGGGTAAAGACATCATCAGCCCGGAGACTATAGTCAGCATTTTGAGTCTTTTATTCGTTATAGAGGAACAATTAGAAACAAGTGAGAAACAGGTTTGTACTAGAGTCAGGGTTGCTTTTGTTAATTGATCCTCGAATAAAAATAACATGAGAGAATGAAGTCAAAACTTTCCTTGAAAGGCTGACTAGGTCCCGGGCTGAATACTGGCGCCTTTACCCTATGTATTTGGTTACTGTAACGTGCAAAAGTTACGGTCACAACTTGCACATAAGGCTTGAATTTTTTTTCGGAATTAAAACTAGCTTAACTATTTGATTTGATTATTTGTATTAATTTTAATTTAATTCATTTAGTATAATTTTTTTAGAACTGTGATTGTGCATGCGTAGTTCTACTGTGCTGTGGTTGTCGTTTGGTACAACCCTCCTTAATATTTTGTACGCCTAAAATGGCAAGAAGTGGCGAAACTTATTTTATTATGTCACCTTTATTTGTAACACCTACATTTATCAAATAAATGATTGATTGATTGATTGATAGCCTGTGTGTTAATTGAGGGCTTCGCCAGTCACTAATTTTACAACAACGAAGTCGCGTTCAAAAATTAGTCCGTACGATATCGTGCTTTGAATGGTTTCTTATTATTTTCTTGCGAAAAATGTAGTCCGTACTCCAAGTTAATAGTTAGATATCCTATCTGGAATGCAGCCAGCAGAAGCAAGCGACCGTGAATTGTAAAAGTCTTAAACGATGTCGTAAAAGAACTCTGGAAACTTATAATTAGCATGACCGCATGCAATGCCTTTGGTTTGAATAATTTTATTATGCTTTAGAATTTGAAAAATAATAATTATTATACTACTAGCTGTTGCCAGCGACTTCGTCTGCAAAGAATTCGTTTATCACTATCCCGCGGGAACTACGCAATTTTCCGGGATAAAAAGTAGCCTACGTGCTATTCCAGACTTTTCCCTATCTATGTGCTGAATTTCATCCAGATCGTTTGGGCCGTTCTGGCGTCATTGAGTAACAAACAAACAACCATCCATCCATACTTTCGCATTTATAATATTAGTTAGATGATTATTATATTTAATTTTTATATGAACTTGGGGACTTGTTTGTTTACAAAAGTGTGAAATTGGATTGGAATGGACTATACTTGCTAATTCCCCTTTCCACCTATACGCCCACAATCATGCAAAACGTGGGCTTTAGGTCTTGTACGTTAAGCTCTGTCTACCCCGAAAGAGATAGAGACGTGATTTGTGTATGTATGAAAGTATACTTGCTAAGGCCGCCTATCATCACAGATGTAATTTTTTAAATGAACCTTATCTATTAAGTGATCGCTGCACTGGGAACACCTTGACGACTTTCAAATATTTTTAACTGTATTTGAATCCGAATGGTACTTACTCGTACATACAGAGGAATTAGAAAAAATGTATGGCCGTGTTATTCTATTACACGGTCACTAGCAACCTGGCTCCTATTTCACCAACTCTTGCGGGTGGTAGGGCCTTGTGCTAGGTCCGTCCGGATCGCTACCACCATCTTACTCGCTAACGCTAAATGTTATCTGGAACACGAAGGTATATTACCTGATGTTCAGTCGGGATTTAGAGCTGGATACAGCACTGCTACGGCACTGGCTCATGTTACGGATGACATTATTTCTGCATCTGACTGCGGTGAGGGTAGCATATTGGTGTTGTTGGATTTTTCTAGGGCATTTGACTGTATAAGTGTAGAACTGCTCCTACAAAAGATGTCTTACTACGGTATCAGCGCATTGGCGAGAGACTGGTTTGCATCGTACCTTACAAATCGCAAGCAATTTGTTGCCGTGGATAGTGATCAGGGTACAGAAGTTCACTCGTTGACTAAGCTGATCAGTAGGGGCACTCCTCAGGGCTCGATCCTGAGTCCTATACTTTTTACATTATATACCGCTGATTTAAGTAGCAAGCTGCAATATTGTAGCATACACCTGTATGCAGATGACACGCAGGTCTACCTCTCATTTCGTCCTGGAGATATCGACGAGGCGGTGCGAAAGATAAACGTGGACCTAAAAGTCATTTCGCAATGGGCCAACGATAACTGTCTAGTCCTTAACCCTACAAAGTCCAAGTATGTTGTCTTTGGGACGAAGCATCAGTGCAGACAGATATCAGATCGCAACCCCAAAATTATGATCGACGACAGTGTCATTGCACAGTCATCCACTGCTAGGAATCTCGGTCTCGAAATGGATGGTGAACTCCGTTATGATGAGCATGTTCGCAACAAAATTAGAAACGCCTTCTACCGCCTTAAAATTCTTTACGGCATACGGAACTTTCTTTCTGAGGAAGTAAGAGTGACATTAGTTGAATCCTTGGTGCTGTCACACTTCAATTATTGTGATACAGTTTATGGACCCAGAATACTCGCCAAAACTGCACATGCCATACAGCGAGTTCAGAATGCGTGTGTTAGATTCTGTTATAAAATACCGAGAAGAGCCCACATAACACCGTATTTAAATAAATATAATACACTAAAAATGGCAGGTCGCAGACAACTTCATCTGGCCAGCTTTGTGTCCAAAATTGTACACAAAAAACGGCCAAAATACCTGTTTGACAAAATATTCTGGGTCCGAAACTTACACCAGTGGAACACTCGAGGACAGGCCTCGAATAAAGCAGTGATACCCAAGCATCGCACTAAGGGATACAGAGGTGGGTTCAAATTTGCAGCTTCCAAGATATGGAACGACTTGCCACCCCCTCTCCGTCAAAGTATGTCCCAGCCTACATTTAAGCGAAAGTTTAGAGCCATTATGTATGAAACGCAATTACAAAGTAGCTGCAACTACCGCTAATTGAGTTCGGTGTAGTTCTCATCATCATCATGAGTGTTGAATGTTGGTTTATTATTTTCTTTTTATTATGTTTTCGTATTATTTTTTGTTTTGATTTCTTTTGCTAAAATTTTAAATTCTAATTTTGTTTTTATAATCTTGTTGCATTTTGCTGTTCGTGGG
Organism: Pandemis heparana; assembly: GCA_963854515.1. Lineage (NCBI taxonomy): Eukaryota > Metazoa > Arthropoda > Insecta > Lepidoptera > Tortricidae > Pandemis > Pandemis heparana. The sequence goes on along the minus strand of OY978013.1, from coordinate 5,594,442 downwards.
GTTATTTTTTTTTTTTTCTTCTCTCTTGCACGCCAATTAACCCGCTATACTCGGCACCCCAGCATGAGCCACGGGGCAGGCTGAAAACCAGCGCTGGCAGCTTCTGCGTAAGCGCAGCATAAGCTGAGCCTGCTCCTTTTGCCATTATGTACTTAAGTTTTTTTTTGTTTACATAACAATGTGATGTTAATTCTTAAGTTAAGTCTGTATTTCTATTTTATATTTTTAATGGCAATAAACGTTATCTTATCTTATCTATCTTATCTTATCTAATCCTGCCGCTAAGCAGCAGTGCTTGCACTGCTGTGTTCCAGTGTGGAGAGTAAGACAGCCGGGGAAATTACGGGCACGAGGCATTTCATCTAAGTCTTCTAGGTTGGCAACGCATCTGCAATCCCTCCGGGGTTGCGGGTGTCTATGGGCAGAGGTGATCGCTTACCATCAGGTGACCCACTTGCTCGTTTGCCTTCCTATTCACATAAAAAAAAACTCGACAATTGTCGGCGACATGTTACAATTCGAAATGCAATGCGCATTCAATATGAAGCCAACCGGCGTAGACTCTCGTAGAGTTTGTAATGTGAACAGAATTGTCACATGTCGTCGACAATTGTCGTATTGGTGATTAGGGGCCTGACAACAGTCGAAATACGAAGTTTGACGAGGGACATTAAGAAAATAGACTCACTGTGAACTGTATGCAGGCAAACAGCGACCGCTCACTTAAATATTAACCAGTAATCACACACACCAGGGTCGGAGGCTGGAAATAATTCAATGTAGCTTCATTAGTTTTAACGAATGACGGTCAAAATTGCTCCGGTGCCCCGTCAAGAAACACTGGGCCTTGTGTTTTGGTTCGTGTCTATTTCTAATGAGAGAAAATAAGTTAGCAAGCTTCGAGGTAAAGAAAATAAAAGTATTAAAAAGAATCACTGCGCACGCGACATGCAAAAGAAGAGCGGGTAATTGTGTCACAAAAATCCTATCAATGTTTTGTTAGAGTTGTAGCCATGAAGTGACGAAGCCTCATTTTACCAGTAGCAACACTGGACGATGCCGCCATCTTGAGCGATGACGTTTGACAGTGACAGTACGTCACGTACGTCAAGCAGATTCCCTCCAACGGGAGGTCGGATTATGGTTCCTCGAGGCGGAATCGACGCAAAAGAAGCATGGTCTTGGTTACCGTGCTTTGTGAGATCTTGTGTGGCTTTTCCTTTCTGTTATTGTGTAATTATCTGACCAAATTGTGTGTCCCATCATGCTGGGGACTTGGTTGGAATCGTTATAGCTTTTGTTCCTTGTTTGTGAGTTATTTGTAAGACCGCTTGGATACAATTTGCTACTGGAATCCTGTGTTTTTAATAAAATAAGAGCATCTTGCCAAAAGTCTTATAATTGTGAAAGTTTGTGAGCATGTATGTGTTTGTTACTTTTTCAAGCTAAAACAGCCGAATAGATCTGTATGTTTTAAATTCATCCAATAAAATATACAATAACTCTTTATTGAATACCACATATAACAACCAAAACAGAAAAAAGGTATGCAAGATATACCAATTTCCACAAAACCTAGAAAAATTATTTACCTACTCAAGCCATCTTCGTACAAATAGCAATACTGTTGTATACTTCAGACTACTATACTACCTAAGTAAGAGCATGTGCTAGCCAACTACCCGCACTGAAATCAAACCACAACGCTAATCGCTTATTCGCGTACATTTCGAGGGCAATCAATGATCCCACTTCACCAAATTCAACTCTGTGTCTTTGGAAATAGTCATATTTCAAATTCAAACATCATAGAACCTTGTTATATTCAGTCTGACGAGTGTTGACGCTCCTAACGAGCCCCTAGCTTTTGCACTGGAAAGGTTCCACTTTAGGCATTTCAAGTCTAGTTAGCTAGTTCTTTCAAATGCCGCTTGAGTTTTTACGCAGTTTTGTTCTTTTTGTACGATTATTTTTACTGAAACATCTGGTATACGTCAGTGTAAGTTTACTATAATAAAAAACGTCGCGGATGCGTTTGGGTTGAAATAGTTACAGTACATATATTTAGTCAGCTGCAGAACTCTAAATGGTTAATGCTACTATTTGGGGCTTAATAGAAAGAAGGAAAGAAGAAAGAAAGAAGACATTTATTCATTTTGCAAGACACACAAATATAGAATAGAATAGAATAGATAGATTTTCAGCCAGAACCGTCTGTGACTCTAGAAACGATACACAGTGTAGATGAAATACATTAATATACTACATAAACCATAAACTTTTAAGTAAGAAGTAAAGTAATAAATAGATAGAACCCGACTTATGTGTAACTAGAAAATACATAAATTTATTAAATAATTTTCAATAAACAAAATAGCAAGTATATTAACAAACAATTAATAAACGTTTCCTTTTTTTTATTAAGATTTTTTGAAAATTAGCTGTTGCCTGCGGCTTCACCCCCGTTCCAGTTTCAACATTTAAAAAAAAACCTGTTGTATCCCGTTTGGCTTAGTCGTTTGCAAGTTTTGCGCTTAGCCACAGTTTTTACAAATCATTTTCATTTATATGGCTAGATAGTTTATATCAAGTTATTCGAATAAACCCATAACTGATACGTCTAAGAAACTCTCTAACTACACTATATCCGATATTTACTCAAGGTAATGTCGCCCAAACAAACCTCTAAACAACGTTCTATCGTATCAGTCAGCTAACCCCATATTAAATTTACCCCATTACAAACAATGCGACTACTCCCATCGCCAAACAGAAACGTATCTTGCTCAGATATGAGCAGGGTTCAAATTGATTTATGCCAGATAGAACTCTCCGAGGACCAGTGGCACTGCAAACTTGACAGAGGATTGACTTGCACTGCAGTTAACAACTTTAGTTTCCGCGGGTGAACTAACTGCCTTAACGATATGTTGTGTAACTGGCCTCGAGGTTAGTTTAACTTGACGCTTATTCTTTTATACACTGGCTAGCAAAAATAACGGGTCTATACAAATTTGTATGAAAAGCGACCTCGTTTGCTCGTGAGTATACAAAAGGTTCTCTTTTTTCTCGTGGATCACGTTCAAAGTTTTACTGTTTTTACCATGTTACATATCTACCACATTTTTTCATAACTACAGGGTGATCAATCCAAATGGGTCAGTAGAATGAAGTCAAAAACTATAAGAGATAGGGGAATCTGTTCTTAGAAACCATGGCACTAAAGTCGTCACAATTTAAAAGGCCCGTTTTGACAGTTCACGCCCATGAAGTTCTCTATTTTTTGCCGACCGAAATGTTCTGAAGGTAATTGCATTTTTCATTGATGGGTATCGCTCACTCAGCTAAGTGCTGTGCATAAAGATTTTTTCATATTTATTGTCCACAGACTATCAATAATCGGTTAAGGAAAAAATAAATCGATCTAGATAATTTTTTTAAGGCCGACTCGCACTTGGCCGGTTTTATTTATTTTATTTAGACCAATAGTATAAAATATATTTATTTAACAAAACTCCTAAAATACAACTTAAATATAAATAACAAGATAAACTAATTTAACTAAAACTAAAATAAATCTAAAAACGTACTCCCCCGCGGCATTGAGCCAAAGATGCTGGCAGCATTTCCCCGCTGTATTGCAATACTAATACGCTGAGCGAGGAAGCTGCCAGCTCTTTGGTCTCCGTTGCAGTCGATCAGCCTCTTAGTCAATTCTTTCATGAACACATGCGCGCTGGGACCCCACGGACCTAAGGTCTCAACCCCGAATGGCAGGAAGTAGTATTCGGGGCCGAGACCTTTATATTTGTTAGTTTTTAATTTTTCGGCCGTCTCTGCTGCCGCACCTGCTCTAATAGCTGTTCCTGTTTAGACCAATTAATTACTGAATTTCACCAGCTGTGTAGTGATCTTTACTGAAAATTATGACCTTGGAACTCAAAGCTGTAAACAATGGCAACACTGATTTCAATAGAATGGCTCATCTTCATCATCTGAAGAAAATGATTGACTGAAGATTCAATTTTCTCGATTTTTTTAGTGATTGAATGAATGTTATTGTAAAAAAAATATGAAATGAAAGAAAATTGACATTGCATCATTTCAAAATACCTACAATATCAATTTAAGTCAAATTTTCTAATCAGAACTTTAATCCAATGCCACTTTACAATACATATTGAAATCGATCAAATACTCATGCAAACTTGAATCGATTTATCGTGAGTATCGAGTACCGAGTCGTGCGGTGACATCACTAATTACGTCGGGAAGACAAATGTCAAAATGGGCCTTTTATTTTGTGACGACTTTAATTTAAGATTGATTAAAAATGCCATTCAATACGCCAAAGTACGAATAATGTATTCTATAATATTCTACAAAATCCGTTCACCCGTGTTTGCGTGATCGAGCAACAAACATCAAAACTTTCTCATCTGTAATGTAGTATCTGCAATTGTATAGAAAAGTCACGTACCGCGACAAAATGGGAACACATTGCAAAGAGCTTTTGTACGTATTCTGAACAACTTTGAAAGCAAAAGGTAAACGATTGCACAGTTTTAAAACGTTTTCAGGACCCGACCTTCCTTAGTTTCGAAATTGAATCATGTTTCAGTTTTCGCACACGCGAAATGGAATCAAAATGGGTGCAACAAAGTATTTACTTGGTACAAAATACCTGTTACTTTCAAAATAAAAACAACGTGGCGCTAAATAAAGACGATAAAACGCTACTGGATTTAAAGTTTCTGTTTTTTAGTGCTGTTTAGTAATAAATTTAGCCAGTCACTCATTAGGTACGAGAACAAAAATACAACGTGACCTCTTACAAAAACTTGTCTACTTACTTTTAAAAGTCTCGAATAGTTTAAAATACTTGTTACTGTGAGTATTTTTTTCACCTTGTCAAAGTGTAACACAATGGAATTTCAATTTACGTGACTAAATGGAGGAATACTAACCAACTCGTTTGAGTTTGAGCGTGGCTTTGTAAAAAATACTTTCATAAAAATAATAGTTGTGCTTTTCTGTGTTGTGTAACTTTTTTCTTTTTTTAAGTTAGAGAAAGAGTTCCATTCAAATTAAATTAGTGGGAAATTAAAAATGCTTAACATAATACAGTAACACACATAAATACTTAACAGCCTATATATATACCACTGCTGGGCACAGGCCTCCTCTCAGAATGAGAGTACTTGGACTATAGTTCCCACGCGGGCGCAGTGCGGATTGGTAGTTATACATATGTTTCATACATGCTTCACACACACCATCATTTCTTCGCAGGTGTATGCAGGTGTCCTCACGATTTATATATTTTATTTTGAAAAAATGACTTTCTGCCGAGTTTCTTGTGGCGCATTCTTCTTGGCAATGATGATCTGTCCAATGCGCTGGTAGTTTCAAAAGTCATGTTAAAGAGCCCATGGCGGCCTATTTGCAAAAATAAAGTTTCGAAATTCGAATTTTTTCCTTCACCGAAAATCTCGTGGTCAATTTAAAATGTGATTTAAATTTCGCATTTGCGCAGTGATTTCCGCTAGTCAGTGTACACATGAAATCCCCATTTGACTAAAACCCTTGCTATATTAAACACAGAGCACCTTGTAGTACACTACCTTGGAGTCGAGCCAACTCTGTCTATAATACTCTAAACTCTTGTTAGGGAACTTGAGGACAAGAAAATCATGTCGTCCTTATCTTGTACAACTAGTTTGTGAAGGACAGCTCGTTAGGCTCGTAGGTATCTGAGAGAGCATGGGATATTTACTAATGATTATTTGACGAGTTTGAATTTCACATTTATGAAAGTTCGGTGAAGAAACCTATGGCTGCTACACCGGGCTCTCCCTTTGGGAGGAGGCCTGTGCCCAACAAGTGGAATGTATATAAGCGGGAGACAGTGATGATTTATTTTTGAAAACATTGAAAAGTTCGAATCATTTGAATAAATCAATCATTCATCCATTTTTTTCAATTAATCGCGACGCGACCCGATGCAACGCGACGCGTGTTGAGTCGAATCAAATTGTATTATTTTCTATGACCAGAACCACACTATGAACATCCGACGCGACGCCATGCGCATACATTCGTTGCATCGGGTCGCGTCGCGTGTTAATAATGTGTTTCCACCTTACTTATTGAAACGAAAATAAATTCCCGTGCCCGTGCCAGACAAAAAAAAAATGTACACGTGAATTTTTTTTATTGGGATTTTAGTTTAGAAGTCGAGTTATAATCCATCAATCCGTAACATACCGTTATTTGGTTTTTCAATTCAAAACAACAAAAATAAATACGACGCCAATTACTTTCACATCGTTATTTGTATTCCAAACAGAACATACAGTTTAATATCGCAATAGTATTTGAAAGTTTACAATGCAGCCGTTTTAGCGACTTTATTTAGTAGTAATATTGGTTGACCCGTAGTTCTCTGAGTTTGGACTCTACAAAACACACACACATACACACTCATAAATCACGTCTTTAGCATGGCCACGTTTAGCAAGATTGTGGGCGTATAGGTGAAAGGGGAATCAAAATAGTGATGGGTTGCTAGCAGCATCGCCTGTAACACAATTACTAAGCCCATTTCCTCGATGGGCTTTTACCATCTGCGCGAGAAGAGAAGCAACTGGTACATTCTATGTTTTTTCCTTTACTCCCAGATAAGCGTGGAAGCAAACGCTCTACAAAACGTTAGATAATAAGTAAGTAATTCTGTATGTTTTGCGGGTGGTAGGGCCTTGTGCAAGGTCCGTCCGGATCGCTACCACCATCTAACTCGCTAATCCTGCCGCTAAGCAGCAGTGCTTGCACTGCTGTGTTCCGGTGTGGAGAGTAAGACAGCCGGGGAAATTACGGGCACAAGAGGCATTTCATCTAAGTCCTCTAGGTTGGCAACGCATCTGCAATCCCTCCGGGGTTGCGGGTGTCTATGGGCAGTGGTGATCGCTTACCATCAGGTGATCCACTTGCTCGTTTGCCTTCCTATTCACAATAAAATAAAATAAAAATGTTGCATAAAAAAATTACAAAGAGACTGAACGACCTTAATGGGGACTGAAGAACTGGCAGCTTCCTCGCACAACGTATCAGTATTGTAATACAGCGGGAAATTGCTGCCAGCATCTTTGGTTCTACGCCGCGGGGAGCTCTTTTTTATTTTCTTATTAAACAAGATATAGTATTTTATCCCTTTAATACGAAAATAAAAGTCCATCACCGTTAATCATTGCATTGGACACATTAATACACTAAAAACGAAGTGCACTACAGACGGATATTTGAAACTTTCATTCGATTTCTGTGAAATAATTGCAAAAAATCACCAAAAATGCGACGTTGCGAGCTCAGCACGGATGCACCCTCTTAATGACATTGTTTAGTTATTGCGTCCCAAAGTGAATGAAACAATTTTTTTTAAAACATAATCATAATTGTATAAACTTAAATAGCTTTATTCCATTAAGATTTATCACTGTCATTTATCTATGATTCCGTCTCTATTTATTACTACGAAACAGACAGAGACGTCATCATACATAACTGACAGTTAAGGAGTTGTGAGACAGGCCCTTATAGGAACCACTTTATTTCAATCTATCTTTTACTTGGTTACTATTTTATGCCTTTCTTTCGCCATGTGTGTTCTGCCGGCAAAATGTGTACAAAAAAAACATGCTCACTATTGTATTGTAATTACCTATTGCCTTAACCTTTTTTAATCCTAAAGATGATCGTTCAGTTTAAAAAAAGAAACTTTAAACTGCACTGACACGGTGCCAAGTTAGCTAGGAAAGCGTTAACACCACATCATTTGGCCAGCGATCTCACTTACAACGACCGTTTGGCACCGGGTCCTGGTTCAACAGGATGTAGGCGATTTAATACCTGCTTAATGTGAAAGAGTTTTAAACTTGGCGACCAAATGTACAGTCGGGGACATAAAAATATCATTACAGCTATCATGTCAAATAGATGAGTGTGAGAGAGAACTTTAACAATATAACTTACATAATTGTATTTCCATTCAAAACCGTCAACATAAATTGAACAATTATAATAAGTTTTTGTTAAAAAAGTAACTTTTAATACGACTTCATTTTTACTGTACTTGCATTTGATTGTCATCCGTCCTACAGTAAACTAATTTGAAGGCAATCCGACCATAACAAGGTCAAGTTTGACTTGCAAGATTTGACCCAAAAAACAACAAACAAAATTAAGTTAACAAAAAGCTTGTAAAAAACCTTTTACACGACTATTTTCACGTTCCTATTGCGAATCTTTTACCTCTAAAAACAACCGTTACGGCGACTTTATCTCACTTTGGGCCTTACCATGACGTCAAAGTCGCTTGCTGTATCTACATAGGTACTAAAAATGACAGCTAAAATCTGAACTGAGTCGGAATCGAATTAAGACAATATCATCATGGTAAGGCCCTGGATCAAGTCTACCTTCCCGCACAAAGAGTTTTTAAAAATTTCAAAATGTAATCTAAAGAAATTACCTGCATAGTGCAAGAACATTAAAGTTACTCGGCTCGGAGCAGAGCCGCTCAAAAATGTATAACGTAGTTCAAGATCTCATCTCAGCCTCAGTTTGATATCGCAAAGGGTCAAGAGATTAAATAATGAGGTTCACTGCCGTTTGCCAACATGTTTGATCAAATACATCGTACGGCAAACACTTCATGTGACCAAACTTTATTTTATACTACTACTTTGACTTACTTTTGGAAAAGTTATAAAGGCTACTGTCGTGGTCCATCTAATTCGCCCAACCTGGATAAAATGCTGCCATTATTTTGAATCACTCAATAATGTTTTAATACGAAAATAGGTAGGTTAGGTTAGTCAGGTATCTTCATTTGCCCGAAGGTCAAAATACCCAGAAAAAGGAGCTCCGCTCTTGGGCGGAGCACCGTAGAAGACTAGTTGGACATACTGTAGTTGAGCGACGGGTCGGGAGCGGTTGTAAACCAGACAAAAGTATGTCACATGTCTTTTAAAATTTTGTTTTTTAAAAACTTATGAATTATTAGTTCAAAGTGATGTAAAATTAAGTATTTTGCAAAAAACCTTTGCGATATTACATTAATAGGTACGTTTTTCTGTTTCCCCGGTAGAGGGATGTTTGAGCATATCAGGCAAATTCCTGTTATCTAGTGGCCCTACTCTAACTCGACAGAAAGTAGCTATCCGCTTGCAAAATCACATCCGAGACCTTGGGAGTTAACATATATTTTTAGAACTTCTGGCAGTATTAAGACAGCCACACGATGAGTATCATAGTCGCGTTTCTTAATGTATTTCCAATTTGTTGAAAGGATTAGGGAAATATTTACATAGCCAATTGATAACACTGATGCCTATGACTTACGATTTACCTTATTCGTCTAACACTAATAAATACCTACCGACTCTATTTCGTCCCACAGGATTCCGTACTACAACATCTAAGTATTATTTTTCTTAGTTATAGTTATTACGTAAATAATTTTCGTTCGAATGATGGTTTGACATAGGTACTGATTAATTCCACTAGAAATGTTTTTCAAATCGATACACTCTCGTAGATCATATTTTTGCAGCCAAACTTGACCATTAGCCATAAATTGACCATGTAATTGAATTGTACAAAGAATGGAATAATGCATGGTTTTTTGTTTTATTTTGTTTTATTATTATTTTATAATCTTTTTGACTTACGCTGTAATATAATCTATCAATATTATTGTTAATAACTAATTAATAACTGGAAAAAATTGTGATTAAACTCACTAACAAATCGTACGCCAAAAAGGCAGATCATAGATGTACCTCAATACTCTTAGTAACATCTTTTTCAAATACCTATGATGACGAATAAACAATTTTCATTTAAAGAAGTTTAATTATTAGGACGTCAAAGCAAAATCGGCACAAATTTCTTCAACATCATCATTCCAAGTAGCTTTCGCAAAATATTCTTTGTAATTTACAAATCAAACAAAATAAAACTATGATAAAATTAAAAAGTAAACTTAAACTAACTATAAAAAGTTATAAGTTATAAAAAGAACACCCCGTCTAGCCCTGCTGGCTGTGGCAGGGTTCCCAGGACGCTAGCGGCATTACCCATTCTTTGTATCAATTTATAAAAAAATATCCGATTCGCCTTAAGAGTGAGATGCTCAAATCCAAGAAGTGGCCAATTCCGGCAATCGACGGCTCTCCTAAAGGTGCCCTTAATGCGTTCTCACGAATCAATTCCAGAAACCGCCAACTCACCATGATTCCGTCTGGAGCCGTACCCAAGTTACGTACGCGTCCAATCGAATTAACAATGCCTATTATTGCCAAAACCTTAACCTACACTATATAGGTAGTAGGTACGGCTGACACGAAAAACACCAAGGCCAAATCTATCTCCGGCGCAGATCGAAAATTGCGTGTTCGGGCCCCTTTCAACATTCCTCCTGTCTGCCTTCCTCGAAAGTGGCATAAAGCAACTGAAATTATTAGAACAAATGAACGTGCAAAAATCAGTGGCGGCCGATTCAGCGTGGCGTGCACTTCGATCGTGGCGAAGCAAGGCGCGGAGGAAACGTCAGAAAAATCGAATTTCCATGACGGCAGTCGGAGTTGAGCCGGCGCGGCGGCAAGACCGCGAACAGCGCCCGCGCCCGCTGCACCATACGACGCGCCTCAACCGACAAATCCTAACAGTGCTCAAGTGTATCCTTATGGTAGTGTCACATGGTGGGCTAATTATCGGATTATGGGTTTGGCCGGACGCGCGCGGGTCACTTCGCCGCCCGGCCACATAAATTCAAGTTCGTTTGTTTCTTTATTAAAAGGTGACGTCACCGGGGCCGATTTTAGTGTTTGTGATCACGATTATCCGGTCAACTTGATCGAAGTGCTCCAGTTGCATTGTCTCACATGCTTATGTCATAAGGTTTCGACTGGAAGTTGTCATGTATTCGGCGAATTACGACCTTCAGTATTTATTGATTAATAAACTATTGCATTGTCCTATGTATCGAAGGCTTACTGCAGAATTCCCTTTTGATAAAAAGAACTTTGTTTGCAGACTGTTTGCCAATATCTATGCAGCCTTCAAAAAGTGGTGGCAAACGAAAGTTCTGGAACTATATATTATGTTAGTAACGATGAATTTGATAATGATCTATGTAGAACTTTGGACTTTTTCAAGTGGTGAACAAGCACGACTCTATTCAAATTAATGTTACTTGGTATGTATTTAATTAAGTCTTTTCATTGTGAAACCGATACTGTGTACTTAAAGTTCTAGCTAAGTTTTATGTCGTAATCATACTAACGTAAACTTTTAAAACTATGTAACTAAGACGATAACTTGACTTCGCGTCTTAGTTAAACCATTTACTACTCGTATTCACTCAAGAAAAAACATGACGGATATTTCACCTTTAATCTAAGAACTGGGAATGCAATTGGCAGTGAAAACTGCCACGTCAGAGCTGTATTTTCTAACACATTTCTGTATCTTTATATCTCCAGTCCAGTTCTTTTTGAAAACTGCAACAAATTCCCGCCATTTCAATTGAGCTAAAACATTTTCCGCATCCTCTGTAGAAACAGATTTCATATTGGATCAAATGTCACCTGATCTATTTGAAAACATTGATTTAATTTCGAACAGTTCAACTATTTCATATTTTGGATTTCAACAATGTACAAGACGACGCCAAATAAAAGCAGTGTCTTCAAATTCTTCTTAAACTTCTTATGGCGCATCTCTGACTATAGAGGTTTGGCAGTCAGCTCAGAATATTTCTACCTGTCTCTAGCGAGGTGAAATAGGTTGTTGATACTCGCAATGCCAGTCCAATGTCAAATAACCTTCAGCCTACTCACCAGCGACTATGCTCATTATAATGAGTCCTAGGAAATTGTCTTTCATGTTCCAACACAATGCCCCAGATATACCACTTTTCCTTGCAAAAAGTACCTAATTCTTAAACCCACCAATATTCCTATTTCCACATATCTACTTAATATTACGTGACTCACAAACTGTCATGTTTGAAAACAATAAATTTCCAGTATAAAAGATGACCCAATAAATACAATTACTACCATACATGGCCAACAATATGAGACGAATATATCTTCCGAAGATAAAGCCTTTCGACGTCTGTGTTAACAGATAAGATATATTTGAGAGAATATTTTCGTGGTCTCGGATTTTCCGACTTTTCCCGCCTTTTCTCTGATTAACATTACGAATTGTATTTTCGATGGTTTTGGCGACAACTTTATCCGCGTAAGTTAATGGAATCGAGTAAAATGGACACAAAAGGAAGCAATTTTTAATTAGTAGGCAATTAGGTACTGAAAAAAAAAAACTTTTTATCATGCATTGTATAAAATAGTACAATTTTTTTGCGTATTCGTTATTAGTTTTTGAGTTATTTATTAATAGGAAAGTATTTAACTAAATCAAGCTGCGTATAAATATGAAGCAAGTCATCGCCCGCGCACTTGTAAACTCTTTTCATTATTTAAGTATAGATACAAGCCCATACCTGTAACTATACATACCTACTTTCTCAGGGTGTTATTTCAACTTAGGTATCTTCAAAAGAGCCTATTCATTTTTAAAGGGCCAGCAACGAACTCTTAACCCTTCTATGTTGTGAGTGCTTGTGGGCGGTAGTGATTACTTTCCATAAGGCCACACAACCACACATAACAACACACTCGTTTTCCTCTATCACATAAAAAAGAGGTCTAGCCACAGAATAAATAATAGTATTAAAGTTTCTAGCTGAAAAAACACATGCACAATTGATCAATACAATAGTTGAAATACCCTCATTATTTGCATCTCATCCTGTACACCTAATAATGGCATAATGGGATTTGGTCGATTCAACATTTGTGTCCACTTTCCTCTGCCCCAGTGCAACCACCACCATCCACCACCATCTAACGCTAAACTATATTCGAACAGTGTCTTGACAGATAAGGATGAAAATAATCAAATTGCACTAAAATAAATTACAGTCAGTGAGCTCATATCATGTCATTCGGGTTTCTGGTACCATCGCCCGATTCAAGTATTAAACCCATAAGAGTGAGTGAGACAGCAAGAAAAACTCGAATTTCATTCTAAAAGCTGACGGACTGTGCCGAGCTTTTATCCATTTATTTATTACATGGTCACACTCTTGATAACAATATAAAAATTAATTTATTCCATAAAATCTAAAACTGCAAATTTACTATAATAGTCACATATACTTTACTTACTTTGTTTGTCACTTGACAATGCATAAATGAACAAAATGTTTAATGCCTAGGTACTTCAAGCCTTTGTTTTATCTAGAATTTATATATGAAAACAAAATCTTGGTCCGTAGCTTATTTTGTCTTCATTAAAAAATCCTATTTTCCACTAGTTATTTGTTTGCTTTATAACGAATATTAAAATACCAGAGCAGGTCAAAGCACGCAATACTTAACTTTCATTACATCTGTCGTTAATTTACATAATGTAATTAAAACGCAAAAATCTCATACGCTATGTATGGAATATATCCTAAGGGAATATTACATCAATGTTATAGTTGACTGAGGAATTTTACCATCTAAGGTTTAATAAATAAATAGATAAACACTATGTAAAATACACCGATATCATAGATAGCGGTCTGAACTAAAGAGTTGACTAATAAAACCCGACTTTGAACCTATATATCTCTAACAACGATGTATAAATGATAAAATATTGTTTCTATATATTTTGTAAATGTTTTTAATCATTTAAAAAAAACCTTAAGTCTTTTTAAAAGATTTTGTTTTTTTTTTTGTATTAAATTAAGACTGATTTCTAAATGATGGACCTTTCGTTAGTTTAAATACATTTTTTGTGCAAATCCCATTTTATTGAGCACCAGAAAAGTTTCAGCTGACACAATGTAGCGTAAAAATTTAGGGCACGGTACGACCCAAAAAAGACGAAATTGGTGTTAACGATGAAAATTACAAATTCGCGATTATCTCTACAATATTTGGAGTCCTAATTCCACTGATCCTTCTTCAAATAAACTACATTGCTCACACCTTCTATAATAATCGAGTGACAACTACATTAGGACATACCATAATTTCATATATTATATTTTATAGGTCAAACATAAACTCAGGGGTCAGCAAACTTTTTAGACAAAGAGCTACACTCTAAAAAAAAATGGTTGGCCCTATCAATATCTTGATAGTCATAATCAAGCATCTTGATTCCATATACGAGCCTAACAAGGACTTAAACACATCAAATAAAGTAATTCTGATTGCTCTTACTATTGCTATGAAACTGAGCCAATTAAAATTTTGTTCAATATTTAAATAAAAATTAATCTTATGTAAATCAACAAAGACAAAAATAATCAAATAAACTATGAAAATGTTCATAACCATCAACATACTTATCTGTGATAATGAATTTGTTAAGGATTGAATCAATCTACGTTACATAATTATGCCAACAAAGCCAATAACAGATGCAAGGTATACAACTGTTAGGATTAATAACATACCTTCTTTATTAGTTCAATCACAGATACACTTATTGTTTTAAGGGATCAGCTTTCTTTGATTCATTTAAAATCTTAATTATTGTAATTAACTTAACGTCAACTAAGAGAAAACTGCTCTTAGTTGGTCTTCATTTTTTAGAGTGTAGATGTCGGAAAAATATCATTTTTTCAGAAACTCAAAGACTTAGCATGAAGAACTTCATTAGATAGAACTTGTACATAAATAGAATCAAAATAAATCGTGGCATCGACACATAATATCGACCATCGACCATTAAATGTCGCAGTGGGTGCACGTGCTTATTAAAAGCACATTACCGTAGTGACAGCCTTATAATATTGACGTGACAAACTAATGGTACGACGTCTGACAAGGTCTTGAGCTTGGTCAAAATCATATAATTTAAAAAGGGAGAAATGTCGGGATTAACATTTGGTATTTATAAGTTACTAGCTGTTGCCTGCGACTTCGTCTGCAAGGAATTCGTTTATCGCTATCCCGCGGGAATTTTCCGGTATAAAAAGTTGCCTATGTGCTATTCCAGACTTTTCTATATCTATGTGCTGAATTTCATCTAGATTCGTTGGGCCGTTCTGCCGTGATTGAGTATTCGCATTTATAATATTAGTTAGATTAGATGTGAAAGTTTGTGAGGGTGTACGTCTGTCTATCTGTACTTACTAACTCTTTAACGCTAAAACGAAGAGACACTAGTCAAGGCAACCACATTGTCAAAATTCTATGAAACGTAACCAGTTATATTTGCTTCTCAGTGTGATACTTACTAGGCATACCAATGCTTATGTAAACTCACATTACGATAAAATCATGCAAAATACCAATTAATGGCAAGAATGAAGGTGTGCTAGTTCCCACATGCAATATGAATTCGCACCTTTTGTGGAAGAAAACCGTAAGTCAAATGACTTACGGCTTTTTTCCACAAATGGGTTGCATTCAGAAGCTGATTACACCATGTCTTCGAAGTGAAGTATTTCTGAAGTTGTAATATGTAAAATAAAAAAGCCGTGGTAGCCTAGTGGTTTGACCTGTGGCCTCTCAAGCAGAGTGTCGTGGGTTCAAATCCCGGGCTCGCACCTCTGAGTTTTTCGGAATTTATGTGCGAAAATTACATTTGTAATTTGCCATGAGCTTTTCGGTGAAGGAAAAACATCGTGAGGAAACCTGCACACATCTGCGAAGAAATTCAATGGTGTGTGTTAAGTTCCCAATCCGCACTGGGCGCGCGTGGGAACTATAGCCCAAACCCTCCAATACACGGAGGAGGCCTATGCCATGAGGCACGCCGAATTTCGCGACAATTTAATAAATAAATACAAAAATAAACGACAATAACAACAACATGTATTTACTGAAATTGAAGCGAATTCGGAATAAAAAGGCTTATAAATAAATAAAAAATATGTAGTTGTATGTATGTGTGCTGGAAGAGATCCCTTTGAGGGATAAGTTCGCCTTTGTATATATGTGTATCTTATTACGTGTAAAATTAATGTGTTTGATATACAATAAAGAGTTATACATACATACATATGTGGGCCATACTGTATTATAAAGTCAAAAATCTACTCAGGTACAATGATCGTCAGATGCATGCGAGCAGTTTAATTAGTTGCTCAAAAAGCATCTTATTATACAGGTCTCTTAAAATTGTTACGTGCAAAGGATTTTTAAGCTCAGGGTGGCAGACGACATATTTGATTGATGGTTCATACATACACAGACAGCGTGGAGCGATTTTGTTTTAAATTGTAAAAAATATTAGTTCTGTTCTGAAATCAAACTTGTTAATGTAGACCCACATACAATGTAACTACCAAGGCAAGTAAATAAAACTTTGCAAAAAACATTATCGGTGTGTAGATAGTAAAAAAAGAATCACGGCGATGCTAGTGTGCCCAGGCTTTATTACGTGGCGCCCGTGTGCGGATTTGGCGCTCTTATTGCACCTTTCTCATGTAAATATGGATGATGACTTCCAATATGGGTTACGTAAAACTCCAGAGGGGTCAGAGGTTACAAAACTAGGTTATGTTGTTTTACTTGAATACATAAAACGCATAGAGTTATTGCAAATTTTATTTCAACACCATAGAACTTGCCCCGTACTTTTATCCCGTACCCGATTTTTTTTTTCGTTTATGATAAAACTTATTTTCGATAAGCAGGACTACACAAACAATGTATAATATATATTAATATAAAGAACTTGATAAGTCAAACTAACTTAATTATAATTAGAAAAATAACGTAAATATAAGTACAAGTCTCACCAAAGTCATATTCCAAATTAAGAGTTGACACGTTCTCTATTTTTCGTATGTTTCCAGCACAATCTTATCTTACATCGATTAAAATGTATCATAAATGTTATAACCATATACGAACGAAGGGATCACACAAATAGAATTTATTTTTAATGAATATTTATTTAACTGGGCAGCATAACGACATAATTTCGTATGAATCAAAAGACCCAGAATCAGCGGGCACGCTGGCTTATATAGATCATCCCCTCCCTGGCTTGCGGCCGTAGCGCAGTGGCGTGGCGGGGCTGGACTGGTGGGAGGTGATGACGTAGGGCTGGCTTGGCTGTGGCTGTGTGGCAGGCGGCTCATCGCGTTACAGTCGGCCATCCTGTAACAATTGCTCCCGCAATGGAAACACAAAAATAATATATTAGCTCTCAAGCAAATCAATTAAGTCTTCAGTCTCTAACTGCTCATCGCTACTACTTCCACTATCTGTGTCAGGTGTCACCCCAGTATAAGGTCGAATGGCATCAGCCGATACTAGACCAGAGAAGCTTTTATAGCCCCGCATGCCCTTAATGCTACGTATCCTATACCTATCATTGCTTAACACATCGGTTATCACATAGGGACCTGAATAAAGGTCATCGAGTTTGGTATTTACCTTACTGGCACTGCTAGTAGGGGCTTGCCTCCACAAAACTAAATCACCTTTCTTATAATTACGACTACTTTTCCGTTTTTTATCAAAATTACGCTTCATTTTCTGACTAGCCTTCTTGATTCGTTCGCTAGCTTTGACTCGTCTTGACTCTACCGGTTCATCAACCCTACCGGGAATATTTACATCACACACGGACCTACCAGCACGCGAAAACATTAGGTCATAAGGTTTATATTTAGTGGTGTCATTTATACTGTTATTTATGCCCCAAACCACGTCGGGTAAATGATTAACCCAATTATTGACGGTATCGTTGGTGTCAGTGGCTCGAAGCGCATTTAACAAAGTCCTATTTGATCGTTCGACTTGGCCGTTAGCGCGTGGACAAGCTATAGTGGTCAGTGTATGCTTGAACTGTTTATCCGTCGCGAATTTCTTAAAGTTCCTACTAGTTAAAGCCTTTCCGTGATCCGACACTACACGCTCAGGATATCCAAACAAACTAAATATCCTTGTAAGAGCTCGCACGGTCTCTATAGAGTTCACGGTTCTTGTAGGTTCCGCGAAAATAAATTTGGTAAAAGAGTCTGTAGCCACGAGCATGTATTGGTACCCTTTTTTTGTCTTACAGAAAGGTCCTAAGTGATCGATGTGTACCATTCTCATCGGTTCAGATGGTTTTTCGATAGGATGCAACCGTCCTTCCTTCTTACCATGCTCGCCCTTTCCATACGCGCAATGAAGGCATGACGTCACATATTTACGTATAAAGCGGGACATTTTAGGGAACCAAAAGTCAGCTTTTATCAATTCGGTACACCGCTTTACGCCTACGTGACCTACATCATCGTGGTGCATTTGTAATATTTTCCACTTGGCTAATCCCGGTACTACTAAGCGATTCCCTGCAAGTGTTTTACGGTACAATCGTTCATCAATCAATACATAATTGTTCACAATATCCTTATCCTGACACTTACTTTTTAGAAGCTCCATAATTCGCATCAATTTATCATCCTGGCACTGCACCGTATAAAACCAATCAGCGACTTCTAATCGGTTCACATTGACAGAATCGATTGGGTTGCGACTTAGCGCATCGACGTGCTTCATGCGTTCGCCCGGCCGGTACTCTATACTAATATCGAACTCTTGGATTGATAGCCACCACCGGGCAATGCGCGGCACGAGATCACGTTTTGTTAAGGTTGCGCGAACAGCTGAACAATCCGTTACTATTTTCACATGTATTCCCACTATATAAACGCGAAATCTACGCAAGGACTCAACAACGGCGAGTGTTTCCAACTCGTAACTGTGGTAAACACTTTCTTCGCGACTAGTTACCCGACTAAAATACATAACTGGGCGCAACGTACCGTCAGTTTGTTGTTGTAGTAAAATACCCGCAATTCCTAACTTCGATGCATCGGTATGAAGTTCGGTTGGCAATGTGTGATCGTATAATGCTAATACCGGTTTTGAACATAATTTGTTTTTTAAATCGTCAAAACTGTTTTGTTGAGATTCGCTCCAAACCCAGCTTGTATTTTTTTTTGTCAATTCCGTCAGTGGGCGAGCTATAACTGCGAAGTTAAATATGAATTTTCTAAAGTAGCTACATAAACCGATAAATTGGCGGATCTCATAGACGTTACGTGGCGTAGGAAACTGTTTCACCGCTGCCAACTTTACTTCACCCGGTTGCATGCCATCGTATGAAATTTCATGGCCCAAATATGTGACTTTGTTTTGCAAAAACGAGCACTTGGACATGTTTAATTTTAGATTTTCCGATTGAAGCTTTTCAAGTACGGTTTTTAATACCTCTAACCCTGTAGGTACATCATCCGATGGTAAAAGTAGGTCATCGAGAAATGCCACAATTTCAAAGCTACCCACCGAATTTACTATTTTATTTATCATTCGCATAAAAACTGACGGAGCGTTTGCTAACCCGAATGGTACCCGCGTATATTCGTAGTGGCCTTCTGGTGTAACAAAAGCAGTTTTGTGTGTGTCCTCGGGATTAAGTGATACCTGGTGATAGCCTTGGGCCATGTCTAAGCTAGTGAAATAACGCTTCTTGCCTATTTTTGCCACTTGGTCGTCAATGTTTGGCAGTGGATACCTATCGCGAATTGTTACCGCATTTAGCGCACGAAAGTCGACGCAAAGCCTACTGTCTCCATTTTTTTTTTTAACTAAAATAACTGGTGAGGCGTAGTCGGATTCAGACTCCTTAATAATGCCCGCGTCTAATAATTCGTGAACTTTAGTGTTTACAATGGATTGCTCGTGATGTGCTAATCTGTACGGTCTACGATGAATGGGCTGATCACTGGTAAGCTTAATTTTCATTTCAACTAACTTCGAGCATCCTAATTCTTTAGTGTTACTAGCAAAACAATGTCTATAGTTTGAGAGCAAGTTTATAAGCTCGATACGTTCTTGATCAGATAGTGGCTCCATTTTGATGTTATCTAAGTTTACTCCCCCGATGTGCAAGTTTGAGGCGAGTTTTGTACATAAAACACTCTTGGCTAACATGGCACAATAGTTATTAGAATGCGAACTGACCTGTGATTGGCATGGCATGGGCTCGCAGGGCTCCGCTCGCACCAGGGTTTGTCCTTCCTCCAACACGATGTCTGCTTGGCCCGCGTTGATAATCTTCATGTAGCCTTCACTGCCTCGTAGTGTCGTGGCGGGTATAGAGAAGGAGACACCCTGGAGTTCATGGTGTCTTGCTGGAGTTGCGACGATGTTCTCTTCGGTATTTCCCAGGATGTGGACTCTAATGATTGAAGTTCCAGCTGGCAATGATTCCTTGGCTGTAGTAACGACTCTGTACTTGTTACATTCTTCCGATACCTCGATTTGCGAGAGAAAATTACGATCTCCATGTAAGACGGCAGTGCCATTGCAAACCACTAGCGACATGCCTTCAGCATTAATCACCGGTTGACCAATCAACAAGTTGACTCCATCCATATTCACATCGCTGAGGTAGGCACGGCAGGGGATGTCCATTCCATCTATTTGCAAATCAAATTCGACTTCTCCTCTGCTGGTAATAATACCTCCAGAAAATCCTTTCAATACGACGCTGACGCGTTTTGTTTCGAGCTGCAACAAGGTTGATACTTGTGCTGATAGTACGTTGACCTGGCTTCCTGTGTCGATATAAGCTTTGACGTAGACGCCGTTTATTCTGACAGTTTTTTTGTATATATCATTGTAGTTCTGGATCAATTTTATTTCTTTAACTGCGTTACTCGATTCTGATGAACTAGGCTTGATATTCGATGGACACTTTGGCGCAATGTGACCTGGTTTTCCGCATTTAAAGCAACTGCGTTGGTCTGGCAGGGGGCAAAAACGGAGCAGATGCCCAGTTTTCTTGCATCGCGGGCATGGATCTGTCACCGGGTTAACGGTTGATTTTTTTTCGTTCCCACGATCACTCAGTCTATCTTTGCTCGAGGAACGTGAATCTGCATACGTAGTTTGATAGTCATCGAAGGCAGATAAAAAACCTTCGTATAGCTGCTCGGGGCGTTCACACTGATATGCCCTCGCATTGGACTGTAACAATGGCGGTAGGCCTCGAATAATGCATGAAACGGTGGCGCTATCTGACAACTTACATCTGAAGCACATGGCTATTTTGTCTTGATAGTACTTTGTCATTTTCTCGCTGGGTAGTTTCTTCCTGCTTATCATTTCTTCGAACATGCCGGCGTAGTCACGATGTTTCGGGAAGGCTCGTAGTAGCAAGTTCTTCCACTTTTCCCATGAATGGTCGTAGTTTTCGAGCCTATTATACCACTTCTTGGCTTGACCTCGTAGTTTGTCTTGCAGGTAAAATGATTTAGTTTTCTCGTCCCATACGTATATTTCACCTAACTGATCAATTTTCTTCAACCACGCGGTTACAGTACATTCCTCGCTATCTGGATCGAATTCGGGTATTAGGGATGCCGCACGAAGTCCTTTGCTATGTAATTGTGTGGGTAGTTCTTCATTTAATTCTTTTATGGCTTTGTTCACTTCATGGGTGAGGAGGGATTTCAATAGCTTCTTCGCTGGCGGACCGGATTCTTCGTCTTGATTTTCTCTTGAACTCTGGTGTTCTTCATCAGACGAGGCTGGGTCAAAATCTTCCAGTCGATTAGGAGGATTTGCATTTTCTTTGTGCTTTCGCTTCATCATCGTACCACTTCTGACTTGTTATAACCATATACGAACGAAGGGATCACACAAATAGAATTTATTTTTAATGAATATTTATTTAACTGGGCAGCATAACGACATAATTTCGTATGAATCAAAAGACCCAGAATCAGCGGGCACGCTGGCTTATATAGATCATCCCCTCCCTGGCTTGCGGCCGTAGCGCAGTGGCGTGGCGGGGCTGGACTGGTGGGAGGTGATGACGTAGGGCTGGCTTGGCTGTGGCTGTGTGGCAGGCGGCTCATCGCGTTACATAAATCTAACCTATTGGCACACGTCACGTATTTTCATTTTCTCCTTTGATATACCACAGGAGTGCCACAAGGGGTGGCTAGTTTGTCCCACTTCAGTCGTTCTACAGCGCAACTAAAAGACTCATTAGCCGTCAGATAACGGATCAATTACAGACCGAATGACGTATGTATAAAGTCTAAATTAGAGGTATTACGGGGAGGCAAGTAAGCCTTTATGAAAGTGCCAGGTATCGTTGAATGGGCCGGTTGCGTCACCGCTTACCCTATTTCTGCGGTCACGCAGCGATCATTTGTGCAAGTACCGACGATCAAAGAGTTTTAAATGGTGACTATTTACAACTAGAATTACCCCTTCTGTTAACTGTGCGTGGATCAAAAGTTTCGTTGGTAGGTACTTACTCACAATTGTTCTGAGTAGTTGAAGAAGTGGATTGTGAGTGATGATTTGACATACTTCCGCACTAGAATCGGTCAATTATTTTTATTGACACACAGATAGGTCAATTATCTTTTATTGAGCGTTTTGATCACTCAGCTCAAACTTCAGAACACTAGTTTGCATTACGTTAAATACATTGATGTAACAATGAAAACTTATGTATTGCGATATAAGTGAAATAGGTATCTAAGTAAACAAACTCATAATATAAAGACTTAGGTAGTAGGTACATACTACTTACTTATAAATCTATTACATTAGATTATAATGTTTGTTAAATATTTAATATGATAGGATAGTAGGTATACTTTAATTCATTTTCACTGTCCAATAATAAATATGTACTGATAAGTAATATAATACTGTTTAAATTGGTTTAGAATGGCACCAATTTGCTGTATCATCGTGTAAAATACTTAATAAGCATTATTTAATTCGCGCCACACAATATTTAATCATAAATTCCATCAAAACCGAAAATTGAGGCAAATTAAACTAACATTGAGTTCCATTTTATAGCATCATAAATGACACTTTTCATCAAAGCTTCGCGAACATCTATCTATTATTTCGTTTTGCGTATAAACGTTTTCTCCAACAAAAGCTACAGCCCATAAAAATCGTCGTGAAACGTTATTTTTAACGTTGTGGGACAATCAATCAGTGCCTTGTGAAACGTTTTTCTATTATACACGTATTTGCTAAGGAATAGGAACCTTCAAGCAGTATTCTAGAAGGTGTTTTGTTCAATAACGGTCCTGTTTAACCTGTAGCATCGATACATAAACTTTTGATGTTAATATTTACTGTGTTTACCTGATATTTATTATATTTTGTCTTAGTATGGATACGCATACTTGTACTTGTGTACTTGTTGTTGTTCATGCTTGTTGTATACCATGAATTATACAGACAATAATAGAAGGGTAGGTAAAACGAAACAGAAGGGAGGCCGTGTATAGAATACATAGATTTTGAGAGACAGCGGAAAGCGACTTTGTTTTATACTATGTGGTGATTTACTCAACACGTTTATTTGCGTTAGTTTTCCTTTATTGCAATATTTTACTAAGTGGGTCGAAATCGAACAATGAGTTAGGTACATATCTACGTAGGAATTAAAAATTAAAAATCTTTATTTTTTTTTTGGTATTTTTTTAGTTAGTACATTTTCAGTGAGCTACATCTTCGGCCTCATCTGCACTTACCATCAGGTGAGATAGAGGTCAATCGCTGGTCAGTTTATAATAAAAAAAAAAAAACTATATTTCATTCAAATAAAAATGACTTCCAGTTTCATAGAAATCATAGGGTGAGAGCATGTCCTTTCTCGAAGTCGATTAAAAACTTTCGGTCAAAACCAAATAAAATAATAAATACACTGGAAAAATTATCAGACCTATTTTCCTATAATATCCAATAATAATGTTTTTTATTATGTATATTCAAATAGACACCACATTTTTATTTTCCAACTTACTCGAGCTGATTCATAAGTCTTAGTTTTGTCGGTTTTAAAATAAACAGTGCTACGCGACATCAAGCTCGTAGCAATTCCGTAGCCTAGAGCTACGCCGTAGCAGCGCTACGAAGCGGTTATTGTGAGACTGTTGTGATGAAAGTTGATTTTTCTCGTATTGTGGTGATACTGTACAATTTTATTGTGAGAAATGAAAATAAAATTAATTAGAAGTGCAAGAAAAATAGATTTGGAAAACAGTATTTTAGTTGTGGCAACGGAAATTTAGGAGAAAATTGACTGTATCGGCAAGAAAGTTTGCGGGTGGTAGGGTCTTGTGCAAGGTCCGTCCGGATCGCTACCACCATCTTACTCGCTAATCCTGCCGCTAAGCGACAGTGCTTGCACTGTTGTGTCCGGTGTGGAGAGTAAGACAGCCGGGGAAATTACGAGCACAAGAGGCATTTCACCTTAGCCCTCTAGGTTGGCAACGCATCTGCGATCCCTCCGGGGTTGCGGGTGTCTATGGGCGGTGGTGATCACTTACCATCAGGTGACCTACTTGCTCGTTTTCCTTCCTATTCATATATAAAAGAAAGGATAGTTCTGCTAAATACTTATTTCTAACTTATTGATTGTTACTAGAGCATAACATTGCATTGTACACGTGCTTAAAATTACTGATTTTAGTTTGATAATTGATAAATATAGGGTGCTAATAGTTCTTGTAATCTAACTATCTAACTAATATTATAAATGCGAAAGTATGGATGGATGGATGGATAGATGGATGGATGTTTGTTTGTTTGTTACTCAATCACGCCAGAACGGCCCAACGGATCTGGATGAAATTTGGCACATAGATAGAGAAAAGTCTGGAATGGCACATAGGCTACATTTTATCCCGGAAAATTGAGTAGTTCCCCCGGGATAGCGATAAACGAATTCTTTGCAGACGAAGTCACTGGCAACAGCTAGTATGCCATATAAACGTCTGGTTTTTGATTTTTAAAAAGAAACAAACGGATTAAATCGACCTGGTATGTAGTACTTAGTACTAATGTAACGGCCGATTGATAAATGTACCTACTACGAAAATAATATTAGAAATGAAGAGCTGCATTTAAATTTTTCTACTCATGTTTCAAAATCAACACAATTTTTTACCATTTTCGAGTTATATGTTTTCAGGGTAAGTAATACGAGATATAACAACTTATTATCTAATGTTCATAATATATACGCTCACTTTAAATAAACTCGTTTAGTATAACGTTTACTGGATAATATAATGAACGAAAATTATAATCTTAAAATATCTAATTTTGTAAGGTATAACGTTGTTTATATATAATATCAATTGAAATAACGATCAAAGCATAATAATGTTCATAACAGCTAACATCAAAAAGCATAATGCACAGTTGTTTATTGAATTTGCTATATGGTTAGGGGGTTTTCTAGGTGGTTATAAAAAAAATAACTAACACCAAAGGCTAATGCGGGAGCTTCGCTGCGCTACGCTCCCGCATTAGCCTTTGAACCTAACCTATCCAAGTCGCTTCCGCTCCGTACCGTCTTGCTCGCTCGCTTCGCTCGCTCGCCGAAAATTAAACAATGTCTTGCAGCTGTTTCAGTTAGGTTAAATGTTTGTTATGTTAAAAGAAATTAGTCCATATAAATCTTATACAAATTGAAGTTATATAAAAATAACGTTATATAATTTAAGCCTTATACGTTAAAAAATTATACTTTTTGCTGTTATAGCTAACGTTCATTATATCTTGTGAACGTTATTATTATGAAATTAGATATTTTGTAGTTATATCTCGTGGGACGCACCCATGTTTTCATATGCGATATTAAAAACCAAAAAATCAAGCTCCAGCGTACATTATAATAAACCTATTACGTCTTACATTGAAACCAACAACAATATTCTTAAAACATCACATAATAATGTCGTAACCCTATGACGAACAAAACCCCGTAACACGAATGCGCGATCGGCGACACAGCAACGAGTTTCTCATACATTGCGTGTGTTACCAGTTAACTGTTGTGCGGAGAGCAACTTGAAGGTGTAATGGATAGAAAAATTACTCGCCGCGTCGCAGGTCGAGTGTGGTCATGGTCTCTTTTAAACTGTATCGGCTTAGGAATTTGTTTTACGGTTGGTTTTAGGTTCAAAGAACCGTTAGATCGGCCGATAAAGCACGCTAGTGAGTAGCGTATTACGTAAAATCTCGACAAGCTTGAGGTTTAGTTGAGAATACGGCGTATAAACAAAAAAATACGTTAGTCACTTGACCTTTGAGCCAATGTTGTTGGAATACTTCTGCAAATGCCCGGTGGCATTAAATTGAAAAAAGCAGTTATTTTCGATTCGTAAAACTGCTTAGTAAAAGTAAACGATGATACTTTCTTCACTATGTCTCAAGAAAATTAGAATGAGGTGAAAAATTGGAAAAAACTTTAGGCATTTTTTACAAACGAAAAGTTTAAAATTTATTAACACTTTATTTAATTTATTAACATTTATCATTAAGTTTCTTAAAAGTGACAAACATTTACCGTCTTCGCAAATAGGATTTATAATAAAATTGCTGGACCGATTTTAAAAATAAGTACCTATTATTCTCTTGTTTTCAAAATATTTTCTTATTTCTCGAATCGTCATTCTCATTTATGCTTTGAAACATACACCTGAAAGAAAGTGCAAGAGGTTCGAAACGAAATTCCTCCGTGCTAAAGAGAATTAAATATAAGAACAGGAATTTGTCTTCCTAACGACCAATTTACATGCAAGGCAAAGGGTCGGATGTTCTTGAGAAGGCTCTGTCTGTGTATAATATTTATATTCGTATTAGGGCCTGTTTCGCTAGTCCCAGATAACTTCATAATAGTTTATATGCCTGCCCCCTTATTCATAAACGCAGATAAACGCACTATAGGCCTCTGCTAGCTTAGCAATCGTTTGTCCTTATCTGTCACTTTGACATTTACGTTTCATAGATAAGGACAAACGATTGAAGGGGGTAGATATCTATCATACCGTATCTTCTAGGCTGGTCTGGACCTGGGAGTAAAGATAAAACGTAAAATGTACTAGTTCTCTTCCCGTGCACATGGTAAAAAACCCATCGAAGGAAACGGCGAAAATCTTAAAAATCATGTTAGGGATGCGGCTAGCCATTTATCACTATTTTGATTCCTCTTTCCACCTATACGCCCACAATCATGCTGAACGTGGCCTTTGGATCTTGCTAGTTTAGGCTCTGTCTATCCCGTATTAAGGGAAAAACACGTGATGTATATATATCATACCGTCTTTGGTTGTTCTCAATAAATCTAACTAATATTATAAATGCGAAAGTATGGATGGATGGATGGATGTTTGTTTGTTACTCAATCACGCCAGAACGGCCCAACGAATCTGGATGAAATTTGGCACATAGATAGAGTAAAGTCTGGAATAGCACATAGGCTACTTTTTATCCCCGAAAATTCTCGCGGGATAACGATAAACGAATTCTTTGCAGACGAAGTCGCTGGCAACAGCTAATAAATAATAATAATAAAATTTCATGAGGTAATAGACGTAGTCTCAAACTAAGCAAAGCTTGTACTACGGTTACTGCAACGAATAAACATTTTTACATGTCATGTGTAGATAAATACATAGGTAGCTACTTAAATACATTGAAAACATCTAAGACTTTTTTTAATATAAATTCTGTAAATTTGTTTAAATAATTACAAATACGTCAAAAAAAATACAACCAAATAACAAACAATAAATAAACAAAAAATAACAATCAATCAAACAATCCGCCCCGCGTCAAGACTTGAGGACAAACAATAATGTCTATCATAAATGCATAGTAGATCGCAATCATCCCAAGAACACATTTGGACTTAAGAAAGTTTTCTTAAAAAATATTTGAATTAATTCATTATTAATTTATTATTATTCGGGCGGTATGGTACAGGATTGGCTCAAAATTTGATTTTAAGTTGTAAGTGTAGATAATTTGTTACTAACCTAGTCTTAAGAATACTAACACTATTGAGTCATTGTTACTTGAATAAACGAATATTATTATTATTATTATTATTGTAATTATCTGCAAAATACATATTTATCATTATAATTATAATTTATTTATTTATTTATTTTAATTTATTTATAATTATCTGCATCGAGTTTATGGTCAGCCTTGTGGTCATCATCGGAGTTTGAACCCGGGATCTCAAGCTTCATAGTCAGGTTGTCTAACCGTAACCAGGCTATTCGAAAGTCAAAACAAACGTATCATAGATATATATAATCTAACACATGAGATATTAAGGAAGGACGTTTTCGAGAGCAGTGAAACAGGATTCGTAAACTCGTATTGCATGCGATTAAAGAAGATGGACTGTTGTATTTATGTACGAGTATGTATGTATGTATTTATGTATGTATTGTATGTATGTATTTATTTGCGTATGTTGGAGGAAACTGCTGTAAAGTTGTAAAATGTACCAATGTTTTTAACAAATACTCACTGGTTAAATGGCAAAAGGTTTAGGTTTAACCTTTAAACCAAGCGTACTTAACCAGCATTAATTTAGATTGACTAGCGCTCCCAGGCGGGAACTTTTATCGTTTATTCCATTTAAGTTCCAACTGACGTTGAACTAAGTTTCACGGTACTCATTTGCATAATATATCGAGTTAGGGCTTAGGCTTAGATATCGTGGTTGGGTTATTTATCTAAGGAGATTCAACCACCATGAAAGTGTTGCCAATCTCTTAAAAATAGCTAAATTATGTGTTAATCTTAGACCATTTAAATATCTTGTTTATTGCATTTTACATTGGGTTCTTTTATCATACACTTGCTTCTGCCCGCGACTTCGTCTGCGTAGAATTATACATATAAACCTTTCTCTTGAATCACTCTATTTATTAAAAAAACAACATCAAAATCCCTTGCGTAGTTTTAAAGATCTAAGCATACATAGGGACGGACAGACAGCGGAAAGCGACTTTGTTTTATACTATGTAGTGAAGTATAGCGTCAATGTGAATGAATCTTGTAAGGGAACACGAACAAAGGTAGAATTGCGCAATACCTACTATGTATTTAGTAGAATCATTCTCTTATTCATAAACAAGTTACAAAGTACTTGTAGCCCATGCAGAGGCGTCTCTAGCCGTTGTGGCGCCCGTGTGCAACCAGTACCCTGGCGCCATAACACGGGCGCAGGGTCTTTGAGAGCGCCGGCGCCGCGAGCGACGCATCTTTGGAGGTGTCGCATTATAGGGCGCTCGGCGCCCCCTTAGACCCGGCGCCCGTGTGTGCCGCACACCCTGCCCCATAGGTAAAGACGCGTCTGAGCCCATGGACGGCCAAAGTTTTGGCGTGTGATCTATAAAATCATTTTATAAATTGTCGAGTGTCTTACAATGTTACTATTAATGGTCAATGTAACAGGTGTACGCGATTAGATGAGGAGACGGCGGAGCCGGGGCGGCGCGCTGTGACGCGAGACCGACGGAGATGCCCGCTAGCTGAGCGGGACCCGGCGGCGGTGCATGTACGCGGCGGCGGGCGGCGCGTCGCTCGCGGGCCGTAAGGTAAGCCACAGCTATTAGATGAAGAGACGGCGGAGCCGGGGCGGCGCGCTGTGACGCGAGACCGACGGAGATGCCCGCTAGCTGAGCGGGACCCGGCGGCGGTGCATGTACGCGGCGGCGGGCGGCGCGTCACTCGCGGGCCGTAAGGTAAGCCACAGCTATTAGATGAAGAGACGGCGGAGCCGGGGCGGCGCGCTGTGACGCGAGACCGACGGAGATGCCCGCTAGCTGAGCGGGACCCGGCGGCGGTGCATGTACGCGGCGGCGGGCGGCGCGTCACTCGCGGGCCGTAAGGTAAGCCACAGCTATTAGATGAAGAGACGGCGGAGCCGGGGCGGCGCGCTGTGACGCGAGACCGACGGAGATGCCCGCTAGCTGAGCGGGACCCGGCGGCGGTGCATGTACGCGGCGGCGGGCGGCGCGTCGCTCGCGGGCCGTAAGGTAAGCCACAGCTATTAGATGAAGAGACGGCGGAGCCGGGGCGGCGCGCTGTGACGCGAGACCGACGGAGATGCCCGCTAGCTGAGCGGGACCCGGCGGCGGTGCATGTACGCGGCGGCGGGCGGCGCGTCGCTCGCGGGCCGTAAGGTAAGCCACAGCTATTAGATGAGGAGACGGCGGAGCCGGGGCGGCGCGCTGTGACGCGAGACCGACGGAGATGCCCGCTAGCCGAGCGGGACCCGGCGGCGGTGCATGTACGCGGCGGCGGGCGGCGCGTCGCTCGCGGGCCGTAAGGTAAGCCACAGCTATTAGATGAGGAGACGGCGGAGCCGGGGCGGCGCGCTGTGACGCGAGACCGACGGAGATGCCCGCTAGCTGAGCGGGACCCGGCGGCGGTGCATGTACGCGGCGGCGGGCGGCGCGTCGCTCGCGGGCCGTAAGGTAAGCCACAGCTATTAGATGAGGAGACGGCGGAGCCGGGGCGGCGCTCTGTGACGCGACACCGACGGAGATGCCCACTAGCTGAGCTGAGAAGTTTGTGAGTGAGTTGTGTATGTTTGTTCCTTCTTCACGCTGAAACGACTGGATGGATTTGGATCAAATTTGAAAACTTTTTATCCAGGAAAATCGCATTTTTCTCGAGGGACAGCGATAAGCGAATTCT
This sequence comes from Pandemis heparana, assembly GCA_963854515.1. NCBI lineage: Eukaryota > Metazoa > Arthropoda > Insecta > Lepidoptera > Tortricidae > Pandemis > Pandemis heparana. The sequence goes on along the minus strand of OY978013.1, from coordinate 5,563,801 downwards.
CCGCAAACAGTCACGGGCAACAGCTAGAAGATAATATTTGTATTGTGTTGTCGGCAGGCTCGCCAGCACGGCCGCCAGCCCGCCCCGCAGAGCCCCGGGCACTCCCCCCCGCACCCCGCGCCGACCGGCGTCCGCGCATACTCCTGCCAGCATTGGGAGTCCCGGCTCGCCCCGCCCCCCCGCCCCTTCTCCGCCGCGCCCTCAGAACACTCCTGCGATGCCGTCGAGGTATACATGTATGCCGCTGCTGTGTTTTAGTGTTAAGCATGATTGTAGATGTCGCTAGCGTCGGTGCAAAAACTTTTTTCTAATTTTTACATTCCGTAAGCTCTTAGAATGTCATTCGGGATTGTCTTGCCGTCTCTCTCACACGTATCAAGTATGTAACCTATAAGAGTGAGTGAGGCAGCAAGGCAAGCCCTAATACCATTCTAGCAACTCACGGACAGTACCTACGTTTGATCACAATCCCACCTTTAAGGTGTGACTGTGAGTTGCACTAAGCTTAACAATAACAATAACTGACGATATATTAATCTCTGGTTATGATTATTGTTATTGTTTTAGTAACTCGCGCTAAGATTGAGCGCAAATGATCGAAAATCTGACAAATAATTTTTGCATTGGCGATAACGATGTCTAGATTTTAAGGTTACAAAGTTAATTTTCGATTTATTCTTGTTTCTTTGCAAAATAAATAAAAAAACAAGGCCACTAGTAATGTTGGCTGTGAACAATTGCCTAATTAGCATTATTTAAGTGAAATTCCGTAATCAACAAGATTAATCGAACGTTAACGATATTAGATGTTTATTTGATCGATGTTTTGTGTGTTTAAGGTTCATTTGAGAATGTCAAAATATGCCTGTCTGTGTTAATGTATACTTCGACCGTCTGACAATCCAAAAGACCATTTCAATAATGCAGAAAGATTGGTATTGAGCATAATGTAATGTTACTATACCGTCAGAATGGACGTACAGGCCACTATTTCATCAATTCGACGAATGTAGGTGACAAGACTGACAATTTGAATTGCAACGCGTTGTCAATATGAAGCCAACTGGAGTAGATTCTCGTCGAGTTTGTAATGTAAACAGAATTGTCACTTGTCACCGACAATTGTCGCGTTGATAAAATAGGGGCCTCGAGTAACTCTTTAAATAATCTTCGTCCAGCTCCAGCACTTGACAGACTACCATAACGTGAGCCCTTTGCTCGTACATATTATACAGAGCCAGGTAACTTTGCGGGTGGTAGGACCTTGTGCAAGGTCCGTCCGGATCGCTACCACCATCTTACTCGCTAATTCTGGCGCTAAGCAGCAATGCTGGCATGCTGTGTTCCGGTGTGGATAGTAAGACAGCCGGGGAAATTACAGGCACAAGAAGCATTTCATCTAAGTCCTCTAGGTTGGCAACGCATCTGCAATCCCTCCGGGGTTGCGGGTCTCTATGGGCAGTGGTGATCGCTTACCATCAGGTGACTCGCTTGTCGTTTGCCTTCCTAATCATATAAAAAAAAAGAAGGTGTCTCGCTTCAGTGGTCGTGACACGTTGACATCACTGATGGCCAATTCTCAAACTACGCTATGTCGAGACACGTGGGGTCTACTCTCAAATTCGACTCTTTCCATCTCACTCACCTATTAGACAAAGATAGTATTTTAAGTTGTTTAAGTGGGAGAGCACGACTCGAAATTCGAATTATTTCGGAGTGTAAGTTACTCCATAGCGCTTATGGGCGAACGGGTCAGGTTATGGTTTTGTGTCAAACGCAGCGCAAAATCCACGGACGAGGTTTGTTTAGAGACATCTATATAGTTGGATATTTCTAGGTAAAGTAAGTATAAGTGGTGTTATTGGTTGTAATAATTATAAGCATGAGTAGGTGTTTTATGTGAGACAGTGCAACTGTTTAGATCGGTGGTGTAGGTGCATTCGTACGTTACCCATAATTCCCCGCCATTGTACCTACCATTTCTTTTAACCATAGTGCGTTTTAGCCTCCAACATTATGATAAAAGTGTCCATGAATAAAGTGTCAAAAGTGGGCCGGCCATGAAACAGCGACATCTAGCGGCGAGAAGCGTCCGATGGAAGGTGTCAAAGAACCAGAGACTGCGACTCGACGTGCGGAACGAAACATGAGTGACAGTGAATAAACAAACAAACAAATATAACTGTTCAACACTAAACGCCAAAGCGCTTGCTTCCATTAATTTCACACTTTGAACATATCGATAATTTAAGAATCGACCACTATCGTAACTAAATCGTTCAATTAGCTATTAAAAAGTAATTATAGTTTTGCCTTTCTCGTGCCTCTCTTTATCCAATTCTAAAGCATTCTAAAAGTGAGATAAACCGGGATAAATAATTCTGTGATGGGATTATAAGAGTGATATCGACGTTCGTTGTGTAAATAATTAGATCTTTCTTAATAATTAAAAAAAAGTAATAATTAGAAAATAGTTCGCGCTAGCCGTAGTTAGTGAATCTGCTCGAGTTTAATTAAATTAATCGCGTTTAACTACTAGTTTAACGAACTTAAGTGAGATATCGCGTTTATAATACGCGAGTGTACAACGACTGAGCGGCTTTGCGCCGATTGGCTGTGCCTTTTTTCGTGCGTGTGTGAGCGAGACCACAAAACTGGCAAGTATGCAGGCAGCTCTTATGCTAAGGAGCAAATCGCGGGAGAGAAGAAAACAGCGCCTCAAGAGAGGGATGAAACATGACCTCCCGAGTAACATCGCGACCAAGTCTATAGCTCCATTCCCGAGATACCCTCCTGCTTCATGGGTATGTACTATCATAAAATAATTATTTAAGGATTGCCATTTTTTGTCTAGATTTAGAAATTTACTGTCTCTTTTTAAAAATGTGTGTACCTAAGCCTGAAATTCTACACAAAAAATGGCGATCTTTTTGCCTCTTAAGCAATCCTTTCATTCATAAGCTCTTATAATCATATATAAGCGCTGGTTTTTAGCTAAGATTGTTGATATATTTCGTTTTTATTTCAAAACTCTTGCGCTGAACGAATAAGTTATAGAGTTTTTTGACTCTAAAATATAATAAGAATTTATTTCAAGCTATTAGCCTCTAGTATGTGTATAAGCAAAATCGCAACACGAAGCGATCCCACTTTACGTACGACAAAAACCTGCGCGTGATGGGGTGCGATTTTATAAAAGCGGATATGGTTTTTGACCAATCACAACAGTTGGAATCCACGTCACTTTGACACATTATAAGGGGAAGGCGGTACTTTCAACAAACGTGATTGTGCTGATTGGTTGATTCTACACGACTCTGTTTCTATGACAGCGAAGCGAACCTTAGGTTTGTTCGTAAGAGCCTATTCACTCGCTCGCGTCCTGCTGCGATTTTGCTGGTTTGCGTAGACATAAAGAGCTTGGCTACCACGGTGACTGTTTTTTCGTTTATCAGTGCATCTCTGTCTTACTTTGATAATTAAAAAGAGTCGCATATATTGAAAAATCGGCTGCCAACGAAAACCATTGCGCTGTATGTAAATGTCGTGTTTCGATTTTGCATGTTGTGTGGTTTCAGTGGTAGCGGTGGAAAGCTTTCGGGTTCAATCGGTTTCAAATAGGGACGGTGATGTGTTTTACTGTACCAAACTGATACTGCCTAAACTTAGGGCCGTATTGTCAAATGCGCTCGGAATCGTATTTGCATTCGCCGAGTCTTTCTGTCAGACAGTCAGGATGAGGATAAAAAACACCTACACGCAGTTTTTGTAGATGAAAATCTTATACATACTTTATACTCATACTCATACTCATTAGTTCGTAATAATCTAATTTAAATAGCATAGCATTTCATAGCCAATATACATATGTATATATGTATATTTGTTTGCCAAAAAGTCGTCGACTGCTGATGCAAATTTTGGTCGATACGTTGCCCGTATACGCCGCTAGAGGGGGTGTAACTTTTCCCATATTACTCGACCTTTATACGTGAGTTATTTGTTTGTGTAACTACCTATGTATACTATTATTATATTTATTACTATTATGTATATTGTTAGGTCAGTGTTTTACAGTGGCAGAAAGCAGCTGCTGGCTTATAAGATTTGTGCCTAAAAGTCTGTTTGATACAAAAAAAGCAAAGTTGATTCTATCATCGATCTAATCGAACAAAAGTCGGTAAGACCGTGAGAATAATCTCCTGTAACACAAACCCAATACCAAATAAATATTTAACGAAAGGACATAATTCCCAAGCGACGAACTCGGACGCAGCCTGAATTTCAGCTCTACAGAAAATGCAATATTGGAAATTGTGAATGGTACAAGCCTACGTTACCGAATTGGATTTGGAGTACTATAAAAGTATTAAAATTGTTAAGGAGTTGTTCATATCGATGGTTATGATATAGATTGACGGTGATATTTTTCAGTACGTGTGTACATATTTGGGATATCGTAGGTTATCTAACTAATATTATAAATGCGAAAGTATGGATGGATGGATGTTTGTTTGTTACTCAATCACGGCAGAACAGCCCAACGGATCTGGATGAAATTCGGCACATAGATAGAGAAAAGTGTGGAATAGCACATAGGCTACTTTTTAACCCGGAAAATTGCGTAGTTCCCGCGGGATAGCGATAAACGAATTCTTTGCAGACGAAGTCGCTGGCAACAGCTAGTGTACCCATATTTCTAAAGATTTAATTAGATCTTAGCTGTAGAAAAAACTTTGTTTCATTCAACAAGTGCGTCTTGATGCGTCCATTCATTGCTACGGTGCTTATTTGCATAAGCAGTATGATATGCGAACTTGGACTGTATGATGCAGTAATAAGCAGTGTTTTAGGATAGCCACTTAGAAGACTGGGCTGCACGAACCCCGTTAACAATGGGAAATGAAAGTACTTACTTGTATGTGTATTGTGTTCGTCATTTTCAAAAGACAAGGAACGTCTGTATTCTACTTTTTAGAATTGCTATGAGTATTAGGGTAACAACGGGGGCCTTACCATGACGTCCTAATTCCGACTCAGTTCAAGTTTTAGCTGTCACTTTTAGTATGAATCTGACAGCGAGCGAACCTAAACTGAATCGCACTAAGACGTCATGGTAAGGCCCCAGGATCCTTAGAAATATAATATTTAGTATCGTAATAGGTAATGCACATCAAAAAGCCTTGGGATCATTAACCCTAGTGCCCTAGACAAATTAGATGTTTTGACTCTGTAGTAATATGCCTATATTGAAATGTTCACAACTGTCTAGGGATAAGAAGTATCTCTTTAATCAGATGATCTATAAATACTTACGTACACACAAATAGGTACTTCCTTATATAAATAAATACAATAATAATATATATTCTGTTTAAAAAATCTCAGGGATCAAAACGTGTGTATGTGAAAGTAGTATATAGATAGTTATGTAAAAATGAATTTTAAATGAAAAATCTTTAGGTCTTGTTACCTTAGGCTCTGTCTACCCCGTAAGGGCTAGAGACGTGATTTATGTTTGTATCTCATCTACTCAAAGGTTAACTGGTAGAGATCCAAGGGATACGTTCGTCTTTGGGCATATATGTATTTTTTTGTGAATTTCTTAGAACAGTATATAATTTATTTACACAATATACTTATTTACAAAGAACAAATTAAACTATGATTAAATTAAAAACTAATCTTAAACTAACTATAAAAAGTTATAAGTTATAAAAATAACACCCCGTCTTGCCCTGCTGGCTGTGGCAGGGTCCCCAGGACGCTAGCGGCATTACCCCTTTGGACCGCAAGTGCGTTCCAAAGGGATCCAGGGATCCGATTTTTGTGAATTGTACCGTCAACTGGGGTGACTTTGGTAATTTTGGGGCTACTTTGATCGTTTTAAAATTACTATAAAATCGATATTATCCATATCCGGTGAATGTTTAGCATGTAGACGCAAAGGCGATCGACGAAGACATTGATTGGAAGCAGTAAACGCAAATAAAAAATAATGGTTTTGTCATTAAAACTACTTTTTAAAGTCACCCCGTAAATCAAAGTCACCCTAGTTGACTTTTTTTTTTATGTGAATAGGAAGGCAAACGAGCAAGAGGTTCACCTGATGGTAAGCGATCACCACTGCCAATAGACACCCGCAACCCTGGAGGGATTGCAGATGCGTCGCCAACCTAGAAGAGGACTTAGATGAAATGCCTCTTGTGCCCGTAATTTCCCCGGCTGTCTTACTCTCCACACTGGAACACAGCAGCGCAAGCACTGCTGCTTAGCGGCAGGATTAGCGAGTAAGATGGTGGTAGCGATCCGGACGGACCTTGCACAAGGCCCTACCACCCGCTGACTGTATCTGTTTCTTTATATTTGTACATTAAAGCATTTTACCTATTTACTTACAAATTCAAAATAGCACAAAATGTACAGCACCCTAGACTTTTACGTACAGTACCGAACCCTATTTCGAATACAATGTTACGTTTCCATCCATCACCGGTAACAGATGTGTAAACCTCAGTGATTCCGCAATTTCGATACTTTAACGATGTCGTATAACCCGGATATGCATGTAAAATAATAAAACAGGCATAAAATAAGTCAGAACACAACCAGCATGTGCCTAAGTAAGAGATATCAGCTATAGGTAAAAACAAGGTAGCACCGAAATTTTACAACGTAAATGTTCCCTTTATTTATGAAAAATAACAGACCTTTTATAGGAAAAATTATTCTTTCCTTTTGTAAGGCAAAGGCAAAATGTCAAAGTGACGGATAGGTGAAAGAGATAAAAGAATATGTCATCATCATCATTTCTTTATACTTTTTATTCAATTTGGAAACAGTTTACAAAACAAACAAAGAAAAAATTCCGAAAATGTCTCATTTGCAAAAAATATCTAACAATACGAAGAACAATTGTGAAACATGATTTGCAAAAACTACATACAAAATAAACGATCTCTAACTCAAGAATAAGTTTTTTATGACTTACAGTCGTGAAGCATTTTTTAATTTTTACGGTTCCGTACCCAAAGGAAAAAATGGAAAAGGAAAAGGAGGAAATGGGACCCTATTACTAAGATTTCGCTGTCCGTCCGTCTGTCTTTCTGTCCATCTGCCGCCAGCTCATGAACCATGTATCTCTGTTGCCGCTATAACAACAAATATTGTAAATTTTTTATATCTGTCTGTCTATGTCAGTAACCAACATAAAACACATACATTTTGCTTAAGAGCAGGGCTCTGCTAACACTGGATTTTATAATAACTTGTCGAATTTGCACGGAGCCCTCGGTGCGCGAAACCGACTAGCTCTTTGCCGGTTTTTTCTCATTTAGAACAGTTAAAACTATGGAAAAGAACGTACCTAGTCCGCTATCATGTAGTCATTATATCATACAGCTTTGTTCTAGTTCTAGACGCCGGCCATGCATAATTGCATCTCGCATAATTGGCAGACTAATTAATTAGGTCGCTTATGATCTTAGGTGTTAACGACGTGCTGCCTTGGTAATTGACTGCTCGATGTTGATACGTTACAAGAATGTAATTAATTTTGAAGGAGTTAATGAAGAATTATTTTGAAGGAAATTGGCGTTTAATTTATTATGTTCAGTTTTCTCAATACAGGTACAAATTTCCCGAAAAAAAAATATAAAATACTGCTTAGAGTCAGTTTGCGGAGTCAATATTTTTATTCATACTCTTTGCCTTGTGAGTAGCTCATCTTGTTTACTTGTTGGAGTTTCATTGTACTTGTTTAACTGCATGCAGACAGAGATGTTTAGTTAAAACAAGCTTTTCTTTGCCGTTTGGGCAGAAACGTTTTCTTTTTAATTGGACCGAAATTAAATGAAATATTTTTATTGCAAGGATACAGCTCACAAGTTATAGTACATTACAACCTCACTGTGTTCTGCCTCATAGGCATGCAAAAATGTAGTATTGTAATACAGTATTTACTAATAAATTGAGCTCTGTTAACTTACTAAATTTGAAAATTAATGAGATCACAATATCCCACAGCTAAGCCGTTACTGAGATCTTAGGTTTCAAATTCAATTAGCTTTTTGCACTTCACCATAGAAATTTATCCTAATTTTATATTCTTTCTAGTCGGCGCCTTTATCTAGGTAGGTAAGTTAATTTTACATGCCAAAAATACCATGTTTGAGTCTCCTATAAACAACATCGATTTTGACCCACCCCACTTCTTGACTACCTACCTATCTCAGATAGATTCAAAACTGTCCAGTAATCACAGTAGTTTTCTTAAAAAAAAGCGACGAGTAGCACTCCGGGAATGCCGGCAGAAGTGAAAAAAGCAGCTTAGATTCGATTTTAATGTTGTAACCTCCATGACGCTCAAGACGCGTACCGTACTGGCCGCTTATAAAAAAACGTAAGTATATCTCTATATTGACAGACCTCTAACAATGTGCTGATGCCCTAGTACTTTTACTCCACGACTCAACAAAAAAACACTTCAAATATCGAACGCGATTCATTCGTATTTCAAAATAAGCTCTTAGAGGATCTGATATCCTGGTACTTAAACTCTCCCTCCGTCTTACGCCTGACGCAAATTTATCATTTTTTACCCATCTCAAAAAGTGCCCAACGCAGCAAAAGAAGTTTTCGCTTCAAAAAACTAGCGAAGTAACCCAATTTATGTTCCGTTTATTGATTCTGATCTTAGCTACTCCAAACAGTACGTTTCCCGATGGTAACTGACTAAACCTGTTAAAGGTTAAAGCAGAAAAGCCCGTCGACATCGAAAGACATCATTCTAACCTCATTCTTATCAATATCACAGACGTGTTGAAAGATCGCTCGATTTGCGTGGTGCCTCGTTTATTCAGCAAGCGGTTGTCGTCACCCATTCAGCTATCATGCGGAAGCTATTACCCCTCTCTACCCCTACTATCCCCCTAAACGCACCTTCGTTACCACTCCAGCAATACAAACTTATATCTTCTACCAATAAACAACGATTTCTAATGCAATGCCTCCTAAGACGGCAACGTAAGGTTTCAATTTGTTTAGTAAGTTGTTTTGTGAAAGATTTCTAGGGTGTCAGAATGATGCGACGTAAGTTTCACTTTGTCGAGGTTTCGATAACTTTTCGAGGAAGAAAACGTCATCGGTTGAGCGTTGAAGCGATTTATGATTCGGAAATGAAGATTTTTACGCCAAGCGATAAGTGACGACACAGGTTACGTGCTCATTTTCAATCTGATGACTCATGGTTCATGTGTTCATGTACCTTTTCATTTAGAACAAGCAAAAGTTAGGACTAAGGACTTGAATCTTCAAACCCTCCTACTTGATCTAATTTATCTGGTCTGAGGTCTTTCATAACATTTTCTTAAGCACCTACAAGCCTCGTATCGAGCAAACATTATAAAATCACATTTGTTGTTTTATTGCACAAAATAAGTTGATTTAGTTTGATCCTGTTTGAATTACTCGCACCAATCATACATTGTAAACTTGCACTTTAAATTACTTCAACAAAGTAGACACCTTCTAAGCATGTCCTCGTCTGTGGTCCGTCATTAAGTCAACAATAAACAAGTCATCGCTACGTCACTATCTAGTCATGCATCGTATCGACCCCGCTCATCGATATCTGCATAGCGCAGACCTTGGCACGGCAACCTCGGGACAACACTATCGTGTAAAATTAAGGACAGTCTTTCTCTATGATAATTTAGCACCATCACGCACATTTTGTAGCGTGATACATTGCCTGGTCTAGTAAATATTACGTAAGTTTGAGTCTAATTGAAGCGCGTAATGGAACTCTATTGGATAATATTATGGTTGAAAAATTTAGTAGTTTTGAAGCGGGGCTTGAATATTTTTAAAGCAATTTTATTGATGGCATGCAAACATATTTAATGTGCTTTTCTTTTGAATTGTGTTGTTACGTGTGATAATAGATAATTATAATGGTTGTGCTAATTGATATTTTTACTGCAAATGCTTTGACATACATAACTTTACTGTGCTAGTTTTTAATCGATTTTAAGTCCTACCTTTTTGGCAGAGATGCGATTTATTTGAAATACTTCTATTTAAAATGCAAATACAAAATGCAAAATACCTATTTTGTTTTTTGCATTTAAATGCCTTTTAGTAAAAAACATTTTGTATTTTATTTGAAATACCTTTCGAGATGTATTTTGCATTTTTAATATTCATTTCAAAATGCAAAATACTTTGTGATTAAGTTTAGCCAACATTACCAGTCAAAATGAACGAATGACGCTTGTATTGCCGAATTTGACCGATAGAGGCGCCTGCTAATTATTATTATTAATAACATAACAGAATTTATTGATACGCGTACTGATAAATATGACCAAAATGTCATGCATAAGGTGCCATTTGGCTCGGCATTGTATCTCTATTCTATTTCTCATAAATATGACCAAAATGTCATGCATAAGGTGCCATTTGGCTCGGCATTGTATCTCTATTCTATTTCTCATAAATATGACCAAAATGTCATGCATAAGGTGCCATTTGGCTCGGCATTGTATCTCCATTCTATTTCTCATAAATATGACCAAAATGTCATGCATAAGGTGCCATTTGGCTCGGCATTGTATCTCTATTCTATTTCTCATAAATATGACCAAAATGTCATGCATAAGGTGCCATTTGGCTCGGCATTGTATCTCTATTCTATTCCTCATGATAAATACCTAAAATAAATAAAAATATCATTCGATTTGGTCAAAAGGTATTTTATTTTGAAAATGTATTTTGAAAATACCTATTTTGCATTTAGCATTTGAAATACAAAACGCAAAACTATTTGGTATTTTGCATTTGAAATAGTAAATCTGAAAAATATTTTGCATTTCGTATTTAAATGCTTATTAAAACCATTTTGTACATCTCTGCTTTTTGGAGGTTGGGCACACAATTACAGACAAAACTCTATACAAATAAACACCATCTGCGTGTGACCCACCCGACAAACTTAGACGAGACTTGTTTAGACCACGTGTTTCAGAGATCAGCGTTTTTTTATTTCACAAGTATAATAATCTGGTAAATGGTATATGGTAGGTAGGTATATGGATAAGGGGCAGGGGCTACGCTTAGATTGTGACATTAAAATCCGAATGTAAAGGCATTTACGCGTAGGTAGGATTTTTACACAAAATGTTCTTTTTGTACAGAGAAAACAACTTAGGTGGAAGGTCAGTAACAAAAAAGACAATCTATCGACTGTAGATCTCGGAGTGGAGATTATTTTTATGAAGGGTTAAGATCTTGTAGCGATGGCGGGCAGATATAAAAGCAATGCCCCGCCAAGTGGAAAATGATGGGCCGTATAGAGATTATCTGTCCTATCGTAAAAAATAAACGGACCAGCAGCGAATGAGGCCCAGCGTACGCGTCCCGAATGGCAAAACCGCTGAGTGAAATGTGGTAATTTGTTATTTGTTTACGGATTGGGAAAAAATACAAAATATTTCGATAGAACCGCTATAAAATATAAAAAAATACTGAATGACTTATTGACTGCCTACCCTTGTACGCGAGGCGAATCGCCCAGTATGGCTGTATTATACAACATACGAGTATATAATGTAAAGCATGATTCGGATTTTACTAGACGTTAGTTACTTAACTAACGAATTACGAAATATGTATTAAAATAGTTAACAGTTTTTAGCTACGACAAAATGATGAATAATTATGAATATTTATGATATCGGTTTTACTCAAAATTGACCATTTCTGTTGTTTTTATTGAAACATTGTCAACTTTTTTTAATTCCAATTTTCATTGGACAAACCTTTTAATTACCTAATAAAAACAAAAACATGCCTAACTTAATTTTGTTCTTAACTTTTCATGTGTGATGAAATCAAACAACATTTAAATACATTTAAAACTATTTACAAACTTGCAACGTATGTACATATACATATATTATTAATAATATGATAATGTATTATTAACAGTAAAAATGACATCATAAATAATACTAAATCTAACTTACTTAAAAATCAAAAACAAACTTAAATACTACATCAAAAATAACCGCTTTAACACTATTAATATAACAATTATTATATTGTGCTGCCTTGCCCTAAACAAATTAAACATCATGAATAAGCAAGCACTTATAGTAAACACAAGGGCGAACCTGCTCCTGTTATAGAAAAGTTCCCACGGGAAAAAAAGTTTCTCATGAAACAACGGACAGTTGCTGACAAGGACTAAATGTTTAACGACGCTGTGTCGCTCACTGTACTATAGCCGTACAACTTAATGAGACCACGTTAATAAAGAAGGTAGGTAATCACAGTAACACTGCACTGCACTGTGATTGTGCACTGCAAGGTATTTCTCTCAAAGTCAACCTTACATTCCAAATAATAGGCCGGGACGTATCACGTTGCGGGCGCGGTGGAACAAGTGGTATGTAATGGATTTTCATACAAAATGGCAGGCCTTGGCCTGCAAAGCGATCGTGTTTTGTTTTGTGGTGGTCGTCGTGCGCGGCGCGGGGCGCGCTGCTGGAGGACACGCACGCGGAGGATATGCGCCTGCTGCTGCTCGGCCGCTGCCTAATGCACGCGCTAGCGGCAACATTCTAAGGGTTTTTTTGGAGTTTTTTTATTTATTTCATTGCATGTTTGAGAAAAGCACTATACAAGCCTCGGCGTGAAAGAACTTGCAGGCCTCGCGAAGCTCGGCCGTCTATATACATTACTCAGCCTGCAAGCCTTTCTTTCCCGGCCTCTGCAGTAATGTACTATTACTGTCCGGAGTCCGACTTTTTACGAAATAGGTACAAACTGCCATATAAATTTGTACCAACTCCGTAAAAAATCGGACTCCGAACAGTAAAGTTCCTTGCAGTGTACATCGCCCTAATCGTCTATTTTCGAGTCCAATCCATTTTAATGCCTTTGTAATAGTATTTTATGCAACCGTTGCATAATGGGGGTTCATGAAACACGAATGAAGACCTGATTTTGTACAGTTGCATACATAACTTTATCCACACATATGATCATAAGTACTCTAAGATGGGTTCAGAAGCAGTAAAGAAATGACCAGCATTATTACAACCAATTATACTAGGTTCTGTCTACCCCGTAAGAAATAAAGACGTGATTTATGTATGTATTTTACTATGAGTACCTACTCTCTTGTCCCTGATAGTAGTTCAAATCTGTACTGTAATGTTATTATAGTATACATAGATTATGTAAGGGTGTAATAATGCTGGTTATTTCCCATGGTTTCTGAACACATTTTAGAGCACTCATACTCATACTCATTTATTCATAATAATTATAGTTATTACATGTCATTTTTATCATTATTATATTTTATTATCTAATGATTAATGATAATGTGCGTAGATAAACAAACATTTAGCTTCACATCCAAAGGAAGGATCATACTTGATATCTCATGTCATTTTTTATCAATTTCCTTTAACAATGATGGACTTGTTTGTTTACAAAGCGTTAAAATGGATTGAAATGAACTTTACTATACACTCACTAAGCATCTGCTATCTCTTTTATAAATTAACCTCTTACTTTAACGCTTCTGGAAAAATCTATCACGTCGTTACATTGCCGTGTTTACGTTTAAATCGTGCATAAAAGCTATCGTGCGGTAATAATTATTTGATTATTAAATACCGTAAACGCCGGCAAATTACGTATAATTTAACTACTCCGTCACCACGTAACTAACGTTAAAATAATGGGGTAGGCAGTGGCAATTTTAAATAAGACGTAGGCACAAAGCCTTCTATTCTAGATTTTATGAGTACTTAATTTAGTTATTTCCAGTTCTTTTAGAACACAGTTCTTAATAATCATAACTCAATAACTGAAAAACTAACATACTAAAATACTAATAGAGTTTATTTTAGGACAAAATCTGGCTTATTTATTAGTGCTAGTTTAAGTCAAATTGAAGCATTCATTGTGACAGTTGACGCTTATTTATTAAAATGATAACTATTTTGAGCAAATATGTATACGTTAGCCGCTCTGGCAAAATAGTTTTAAAAGTTTGAGAACTGTTTTCAGAACATTTGCGCGTGAAACACCCATGTGTAACGATATCAAATTTTTTTCATCGTCATCATCTTCACCAGCCTATAATAAGTTCCATTGCTGGACAAAGGCTTCCTCTCAAAATGAGGGAACTTCATACACGCCACGTGCAGCAGGCTACCATTTTTTTTTATTAAAACTTCATAACTGTTTTATTTTTAACTAGCGACCCACCCCGGCTTCGCACAGCACATTACGCATGTATTATACATATAAACCTTCCTCTTGAATCACTCTATCTATTAAAAAAACCGCATCAAAATCCGTTGTGTAGTTTTAAAGATTTAAGCATACATGGGGACATAGGGACATAGAGACATAGGGATATAGGGACAGAGAAAGCGACTTTGTTTTATACTATGTAGTGATTTCAATTCAATGAAGACCTTTATTTAGTCAATAATAATCTGGGCATATTTTTAACACGCTTTATTAACTTCACTTGTGTAAGTGACAATAATCTTAGAATTACCTAAATGTTAACCTATTTACCATGGTCCGATTGACATGGAACTCGTCAGGTGTGTTTTATGTAGCATCGATGGCAACGTAATAATAGTACCGTCAGCAAAAATAACAATCATTTATTCATCGCGGCCATGGTATTTACAATTACGTTCTTTTACTAGGGTTGCGTACCCAAAGGGTAAAAACGGGACCCTATTACTAAGACTTCGCTGTCCGTCCGTCAGTCCGTCCGTCTGTCACCAGGCTGTATCTCAAGAACCGTAATAGCTAGACAGTTGAAATTTTCACAGATTTTGTATTTCTGTTGCCGCTATAACAACAAATACTAAAAACAACATAATAATAATAATTAAGCTGGGCTCATATACAAAAAACGTGATATTTTAGCCCTTTATCATGGCTACCACTCGCCGAGCTAGATCTCAAGAACCGTAACAGCTAGACTAGAATAATAATAATTAAGGGGGGCTCCCATACAACAGAGTAGTTGTTGGCGTTTTAACAGAGTAACGTTAACAGAGTAGTTGTTAGCCTTTTTTCTGGTACGGAACCCTTCGTGCGCGAGTCCGATTCGCACTTGGCCGGGTTTTTATAGCTAGTACAGACAAGGAGCCTGTCTTAGGCTAGATTGCAGCAATACTTTACATTGAAGGGAGTACAATATAAAGCTCATAATAAATAACCATCTTCTTAGCTAATTTTATATGTCCTTTATTCTACTACTAGCTTCTGCCCGCGACTTCATCCGCGTAGAATAAAACTGAAGACCTGATGTTGATAATTATATTCTGCAATATTTTTTACGTTACGACTCTAGGCAGCTACGACCTTGAACATGTTTATCACTATCCCGCGAAAACTATGAAATTTTCCGGAATAAAAAGTAGCCAATGTTTTAATCTAGGCTACCAGCTATTTTCGTTCCAAATTTTATCCAAATCCTTCCAGTCGTTTTAGCGTGAAGAAGGAACAAACTCACTTACTCACATCGTCCCAAACTTTCGCATTTATAATATTAGTAGGAGTAGGATTTTCACAAGTGGGTATTTTCACAGCTTGATGTTTGCAAAGCTTGGAAAAAAACTGTCTCAGAAATGAATTTTGACAATTTTGTCGCCCCTAAATTCCTACGAAGCTAATTTCTTCGAAATCATTAAAGCAGTTACCGTGCTTGCTGAAATTAATAAATAATTAGGTACCTACAAGAATTGCTCTTTTATTCTGTCCTTATTAATACAAACAATAATAGTAATTGAAAACCGGCCAAGTGCGAGTCGGACTCGTGCACGAAGCGTTCCTTACTATTATCTACCAAAACGGCAAAAAAATCAGGACTGTTGAATGGGAGTCCCCCTTTAAATATTTATTTTAATTGTTTTTAGTATTTGTAGTTATAGCGGCAACACAGTGATACATCATCTGTAGACATTTCAACAGTCTAAGTATCACGGTTCATGAGATACAGCCTGGTGACAGACGGACGGACGGACAGCTAAGTCTGAATAATAGGGTTCCGTTTTTACTATTTACTATTTCACTAAAGAATATAATATATATATATATATATTTTTTTATAATCTAAAATTTTTACAAGGCTTAAGTGCACCTGTGTGACTATGCCAGCCTCATTGGATGTCTCTAAAGAATATTTAAATTCAGCAACGTTTTGTATATACAAAAAAAAAATCAGCAACGTATTGTATATTGCGATGGCGGGACGATTTGGACGCGTAAGTATATGGAGGAATGGCCTGATATTGCGCCGGACCGAGAGTTGGGCTATTAAAAAAAAATGTATTTATATTATGTACAGTTTTGAAAACAAAAGCAACTTCATTCGATTAATCCGAATTTACATTATGCAACTAATTTCGTGCAACTAGCTTGCAACGAGCATTACATTGCTCGGCCGATAACCGAACGCTTCAAAAGTGATTAATCAAACGCCGCAGTGTAATGCTAGTTGCACGAAATTAGCTGCATAATGTAAATTCGGCTTTAGAAACATAATGAGTCCCTCAAACTCACCTTAATTTCAGTAAAACAGAACACCAATGGCCTTATAATGTCTAACAGCGCAGTTATTTCGGTCACAAACTAATCATCGTCCAATTAAAGTAGAGTCGTATCGTAATTAAATCAAACATTAACCGAACTCGCCGCGAAATCATAAAGAAGAATAATAAAGGAACGATATTACATTTTTACCAACAACCTGGAAGTACGAGTAAATACAAAGTAATTTAATGTTCGACTAAAATTACCTACACAGAGGTAATTATAATACACACACACAAATCAAGAGTACCCGAAACCGACGAGCATGTATGAAGAGATTGATGAATGTGGATTGTGGATGAAACGAAAGAGGTATGTCAGGATCGTAGCAAGTGGAACAAAGTAGTCTCTGCCTACCCCTGTGGGAAAGAGGCGTGACGATATCTATGTATGTGTGTATGTACACAAATCCCGTCTATATCCCTTAGTTAGGGAGTAGACAGAGTCTAAGGTAACAATACCTAAAGGCCATGTTTAGCATGATTGTATGCGTAAATGTAGAAAGGCCTGGGACGAGAAGCAACTAATACGTTCTATGTTCTTTGCTCTCGGACCATAGCATAGAAACTAATATATACTTCATTTAATTTAGAATGAGAAACCACAATCTAACTATCTAACTAATGTTATAAATGCGAAAGTATGGATGGATGGATGGATGGATGTTTGTTTGTTACTCAATCACGGCAGAACGGCCCAACGGGTCTGGATGAAATTTGGCACATAGATAGAGAAAAGTCTGGAATAGTACATAGGCTACTTTTATTCCGGAAAATTGCGTAGTTCCCGCGGGATAGCGATAAACGAATTCTTTGCAGACGAAGTCGCTGGCAACAGCTATTACTTAGCATTATATTGCGTCTGGTCAACTATTTCTTACCTTGCAAATAGTACAGTGCAATAGTTCGGCAGTCGCAAAATAAAATTGTTTTAATGTCACTTTATTTGCGTGTCGTCAATTGTTACTCTAGTACAAATTGTTAAGAGATTACAGTTCACGAACCGCAATATAATGTTGTTGTGGTTTCTCATCCTAAATTAAATGAAGTATAGTACTAATGGGAGTTACGGACGGTTTTTTATCTTACCCCGCTTTTCGACTTACCCCAACGCACTATACCTATAATTATAATCAGAACCGAAACTGAACTACGGTTTCTATTTCAGATTCAGTCGAAATTAAAAGTTTGGTTCATTCATTATTAGTTTGAGAGCGATTCTAATGTATAAATCGCTCTGAGTAGGTACCTATACCTAGCAGTGGCGTGGCGTCTATAGAACTCGATTCCCACTGGCTTGCCTATTTTAAGGCAGTTGGGCAATTTATTGTGCAGAATTAGAGACCCTTCGGCTTGCCTTCTGATATACTTGACGCCGCGCCACTGGTACCTTGGTACCGGTAAATCTTAAATATGTTTTTTCAAACCGTTTTTACGATGTTTTTTTTTATTTTCTATCAATTTTATTTCTCCCAATAATATACACTAGGCTGTTAAATATAGCGCGGTCCGTTATCATTAATGGGTACAGTAAGTTGCTATAAAAAAGTTGTTACCTAATTAGACCTAATTATCGAGGCAAATGGGTTTAATAACCTCTAAAATGGTCTTGACTTCACCTCAAACAATTTCTGTTTTTACTTACTTACTTAATAGCGTCATAAAAACAATTAATGGACTTGTTAAAAAAACATACAATACAAGACACAAAGTAACAAGACTTAAAGGCCACGTTTGGCATGATTGTGAGCGTACAGGTGAAAAAGAAAATTAAAATATGTAGTGATGGGTTGCTAGCCGCATTGCCTAAAACATGATTCCTAAGATTGTTGCCTGGGGCTTTTACCACTTGCGCGGGAAGAGAAGCAAAAGAAAATAAGAAGTTTTTGAAGTGAAAACTTTGAAGTCAAAAATGACAAACTCGCGTCAGGCGAAAGAGGGAGGGAGAGTTTAAGTACCAGGATATCAGGATCCTCTAAGAGCTTATTTTGAAATACGAATGAATCGCGTTCGATTTTTGAAGTGTTTTCTTGTTGAGTCATGGAGCCAAAGTACTAGGGCATCAGGACATTGTTAGAGGTCTGTCAGTAACAGATAATACGTACGTTTTTTTAGTAAGCGACCAGTAAGGTATGCGTCTTGAGCGTCATGGAGGTTACACAATTAAGATCTAATCTAAGCTATTGTTTTCAATTCTGCCGGCACTCCCAGAGTGCTTCCCGTCGCTTTTTTAACTATCAAGTCTATATACGATATCAGCTAACTTGCTAAATAAACCAACGAATTTTTAAAAATAACTCTTGCGCCAATTGATTTCCCGTTTTACCTTAGAGATCAAATCGGGATTCAATTTGTCTTTAAAAGCAAGCGTATCAATCTCATCCAGGAACGCGATCGAAAGCATTTGAATTCACAAGATTGATGGCTCCAAAGTGATATTTTATTCCGGTTCAAGTTTTTTAATAGTATATCGACGATTTTGTGATGGTTCATCTAATGTCGCTTCTCTCTAGCATTACAGGAAAAGTGACTTTATGGGTTGAATAGTTGCTGTTGTGTTCCGTCGTGGAGAGTAAGATAGCTGATGAAAAGGTGTTCTGTCTCAGCTCTCTAATCCGGCAACGCATTTGCAATCCTCTAGTGTTGCGATTCTTATGGGTGGTGGACTTCACTTACCATCAGGTAACCATTTTGCGTGTTTGCCTTCCTTGTCTTTAAAAAAAATACACTGAAGAGTGAGAAAGTGTCAGTATGACTAGTATAAGTTGTTGTCCGTCACAAATACGTCTCGAACGCGTTTGCGTTAAGGCGGATGCTCGCGTTAGCTCATTGTAAAAGTCCCGTTAGATGGCGCTATAATCAATTTCGTTGGTTTTTTGTAGTTTTTAGAAGATTCTTAATACATTTCTAGATTATCAATTGATTTGCGCACACAATTTAATACGGCCGATTTTTTGAGACCACACTCAAATGGTAACAATGCACCAATTCGGAGAATAGCTGCACAAACGCTGGTGTCACTAACGAACTTATACAGATACTAGGTCTTACACACACATGCAAATGGAAGGCGCTAGCCGGTGGAAAAATATTGCAACACCTTGCTAAGCTGTTAGCGTAACTTTTCACGTTATATTTACGTTTTTATATCAACTTTACTTTTACCAGAAATTTTACAAATCTATACGTGTACAAAAGTAAGTCGTGTTATTTAACTATTGATAACTTTGGAATGGCTGCACGGATTTTTATGATTTTTGATTTGTTGGCTTTCTCTCTTCCACGAATAGCCGAATATGTAATCCACTATACAAAAAATGCACTAAAAAAACTTTAATTTTTCGTATGCAGCGCCATCTCAGACCAAAACTGACTTTCGAATTTTTATTTGCCAGCTCAGCTAGTTATAAGTATTATTTATATGAGTCTAGCAGATGCAAATATGTGAATCAATGCCACCTTCAACCCTTTTTGAATACCAGGGAGTCGATTTTTTTTGTACTTTGTTAGAATGAGGGCTATCGTATTTGTACTCACTAGTTGGCGCCATTGTAGAGTAAGGTATATCACATTATTCAGGATTTCTTTCAATTAATATTTAATAGCAAGCTATTTATTACCCAGTGTTGCACAGTCCCATTTATCTTCTAAATTAACTGCCATTTTATTTGCCTGCTTAATTTGGCTCCTAATTCTCAAAGCTCTTCTTTTATCTTTTAATAAACCTGCCGTATGTCTGCGATAATAATCGGAAACAATCTTAATAACACTAAAAATTCGTTATGCAAAGCCGGAATATGTAACTTGTAGGTACTACTAATTTTACGTTTCTGTATAATACCTCACGTTACAATAGCGCCTCTAGCGGCAAATTCATATGCCGTCATTGCTAGTATCTTCAAAAGGTAGTACCTATTAGTATGTAGGAACCTGCGATTCATATTTGATATTCGCTCACACGTAGAGACATCATCATCACCATCGTCTGACATTTTATTAATACTCTTATGCATTATAACTTGTAAGCGTTTCGTCTGGGGCATAGTCTAAACAGCTAGCGCCGTAAGGTAGGTATTGTCGTTTCGAGTCAGGCGCGCCTTTCGTAAATAGGTAACTTGAGAATGAGCCTGGTTGCAGCGATGAGACGAAGTCACTCGTGCTAACCATTCGGATCCTTTCACCAAAATGCATTGCGGTATAGATTCAGACAAAGGAAATAATTACGCATAGCGGGTAGGGACTAAGTCTGATTGCTTCTTGGCCTAGGGGTTTAGTTAGGGGTTTGGTTAGATAATTTTGTTCCAGAGTT
The DNA here is from genome assembly GCA_963854515.1 of Pandemis heparana. Lineage (NCBI taxonomy): Eukaryota > Metazoa > Arthropoda > Insecta > Lepidoptera > Tortricidae > Pandemis > Pandemis heparana. The sequence continues at coordinate 5,542,855 of OY978013.1, read as the reverse complement.
GTGAGCTGCCTTTTTTAAGTTATGTCCTTATGTCATCATAATTCATATTTATAGTAATTCATCGTATAGCGCATAAAAGGAAAAAATAATATTAGATAATTATGATGACTTCGCAATAGGTAGGTACGTCAAATAAGATAATGACAACTCCAAAACAAATCTAATCCACAGACATCATTATAAACTAGTTTATAATGATGTCTGTGATCTAATCCATCTCAACTCGCTTTTACTTACTATAATACTTACTTCCACAAAAGTCCAACTTCATCCGTCGATGGTTTTGATTAGCGTTACCTAGAGTGGGATAAAGCAGAGTACTACGGTGTCTAGTCCACACGCGAAAAAATAAAATTGCAGCTCGACGCGTATTATATCAGCGCTTTCCTCATGAGCCTACTCTACATATATATATTATGTGCAACTAGTTGTGCCATTAGGAATTTCGGGTCAATAAAAATAAGAATTCTCATTTGAGATAGTAAAATTAGGTTAGGTTTATTAGGTATTTTCAAATACCCGAAGGGCAAACTGAATAGAAATAGGAACCCCGCTGTCGACCTTACGGAGGAGTGAAATGCCTAAAAGCACAACTAGTTGTGCATAATATAGAGGAGGCCCATGAGGAAAGCGTCATACATTTAGTCAAAAATCGTGTGCATAAAAATGAGATAAAATTTAGCTAGTGTCGTGCAGCTATTGCGTCTGTACTGCGTGTCGACCAGTGAACCAGAACCATATTTTTTTCGATGTTTCTCGTGATCTACCTACAGGTTGTCCACCTGGTTTTTGATGGAGCTCCGCTCTTGGGCGGAGCTCCTTTTTTCTGGGTATTGGAAGCTGGGTATTGGTTTTCCGGGTGGACAAATTAGGTGGGCCACGGGTAAGTCCCTATATTTTTCTAATTGGTATAGTAGGTAGATATTCGACTTTGTGTTTGATATCTAAAGTCGAAAAAACGTGCACGCTGCCATAGTACCCATGGCGTCATGGCTACTACGAACGAAATCATTCGACTCATAAGTAAATGTGCCACGCAAGATGTGGTATGAGCACACAAGGGCTAATTTATCAAAGCGCTGGAAGTTAAAAAAAATAAATATTTTTCAAATAAAACTTTCAATTTGATTTGATACCAAATACCAGTGAGATGTCACTTTTGAAATAATTTGTATCACTATTATTCTATTCAGTATTCATAAACATTTGACACGCTGTAACAGGTATACGAATAGTTTTATCCGTACTATGTACTTATTCCTGGGTAGTGACAAATCAAGTCCTGACACATTGTTGAACTTTTTCACAGCAAATGTCTTAGAGAAGTTTCATTTTGATTGAACTGACAAGAAAATTCACTGTGCTGTTGTCCGCGTTGATCGTGAATACGTTCTACTGTAGGTTAGAAATATAGGAACCCGACCCGGAGCAAACTTGGAGTAAAAGCGTTTTCTGTCAAATTTCACGAAATTTTAGTTTGATGGAGATTCAAGTCTCTTGATACCTATTGTTTTCATTTGGGCATAACTCCCTCAGAATTACATGCTTCCAGTAATGATCAAATTTATATTTTTCTATTTCTATTATGTTTTCTAAATGCGATAAGTTCTTTGAAATAACACACACTGACTAGTTATTGATAATTATGCCTAACTAATTATAATTCTGAGAGAGTTATGCTCACACAAAAACCATACCAAGATACTGAAAATTCATACAAAAATTTTGTGAGAAGTACCTACTGAAACTACTTTTTCCTCAAGTTTTCCTGCAGGGCTCTTTTATTGATAGTACATACATACATACTTAAATCACGTCTTTATCCCTTACGGTGTAGATAAAGCCTAAGGTAACAAGACCTAAAGGCCACGTTTAGTATGATTGTGGGCGTATAGGTGGAAAGGAGAATCAAAATGAGTGATGGGTTGCTAGCCTGTTGATTGATAGTATATACACATATACCTATGTACAAATGATCAAACTATTGATAGAAGGTACGAAATGGGACCCGTTGTATAGGCAGTCCCACGTATAGTCAATACCTAGGGAAATAAGACGAAAAATACAAGCATTTCCAAATACACGAGTCTCTCAATACGAAACTCAAAATATTTAATAATTTATTAAAAGATGTCACGAAATTGTAGTTTGTAGATCACGTAACATATTCAATAAATAAAATTTTACACGACAGATTATTCATAAGTTTCATAACTGAATTGCATGTGATGGAAATTTGCCACTTATTATTTATTGTTCACAAAATAATATTTTTACATGCATACAAAAAACAATCATAACTTAAGAGTTTTTAAGAGTTGTAATATTTCGAACAATCATAACTTATTTTCCTACTTGGCATTATATAGGCTGACTTTTTTTATCACCGTCAAAAGCAACAACACGACAAATACAAACATTATTTTTCAGTTTGTTATTAAAATATTGCAAATAGTATCATTACATTGCACATTGGTATGCCAGCTTGTTGTTTTTGAACAATTTTGTTTACACTTCGTTTTTTGTTTATTGAAAATTATTTTATAAATGTATGTATTTTCTAGTTACACATAAGTCGGGTTCTATCTATTTATTACTTCACTTCTTACTTAAAAATTTATGGTTTATTTAGTATATTATTCATTTATTTAATCTACACTGTGTATCGTTTCTTGAGTCACAGACGGTTCTGGCTGAAAATCAGTGCTGCAGGTGTCTAACACCTCAGCGTAATGCTGAGCCAGCGACCGTTTCACTTTTGCGAAGACACACACAACGCTGATGATCAAATTTTCATGTCTGGTTTTTTTATTGTTGTTTTTTTTTTTTTTATAAAATTGTGTGTACATGCTCTTATATTTGTGTGTCTGGCAAAATGAATAAATGTCTTCTTTCTTTCTTTCTTTTCTTTCTTAAATGATACCTGTCATCATTATCATCATCATTATCATCATCATATCAGCTGTAGGACGTCCACTTGACTGTTGGCCATAGGCCTCCTTCATAGAGCTCCAGTTGCCTCGGTTGGAAGCGGCTTACATCCACCATGAACCTGCGACTTACGGTAGGTACCTATAGGATTGCGTATGATACCTACGTAAAAAACTACGTAAAAACTTGGACGGTGATATTAATATCACCCTGTATCATACAGTTTCCTTTTGCTTTACTGGTCATAGGTAATGAGAACATGAAAGACGGACGAAAAGTCTTCAGAACAGGGTTGACAAAACTCCGCTGTTGGACATCTGGCATTTCACGGTCTTGATATTTTCCCTAGTTATTTTTATCTCATTATGTTATGTTATTACAAATTACGCCAATAAAAATCTACAGAATGTTTCATGTGTTTTTAGAACCAACAATTTTTTTTTTATCATCACACCAGCAGTAAACTTTTTGCCCTTCTAGCACAATAATAGCAAGTAAGATACGCTCGCGTCCAGTGGATGTTTGCTTCACTTATTTCCTGTTACTGGAGACAAAAATTACCTTCCGAATCCAATGTGAATCTGAAAAATTAACGTACAGTCAGTACTACAAACGGATACAGACGGATGGGCAGACGAATGGATGAATAATATTTATAATGACAGACAAACAGACAGAAAGACGGACGCACAGACAGACGGACAAACAGAAAGACAAACGGACGAACGGACGGTCGGTCGTACGCACAGATAAACAGACAGACAGACAGACAGACGGACGGACGGACGGATGAACGGACGGTTGTTCGGATGCACAGACAACAGACAGATGGACAGACGGACGGTCAAATGGACCGCTGGATGGATGGTCGGACGCATAGACAGATAGTCAAATGAACGGATGGACTGCCGGATGGATGATTGGACAAACAGACAAACAGACAGACAGACAGCCATGCATACATACAGACAAACAGATAGAGAAGCAGACAGAAAGAAATAAAGAAAAAGTTTATTTATGACAATCACAAAAGTATATAAAAAACAAAAGTAGGTATATAAACATACAAAGCTAAAAATATAAAACCTACAGATAAATAAATTGTCACAAAATGGTCCAGAACAATGGACAGAAGGAAAGATAGACAGACAAAATAAGTCCTTCTACGCTGGTTCCTTTTTTCTATTTGTTTATTTTACTTACCTCTCTTATACCTTTCTAAATGTATACAACGTACGTATAGTTTTTAATTATAATTTTGACGGCAAATTCGGTATTTGGACGCCGGTCGGATACTCTGTAAAATATGTACATACATACACAAATCACGTTATCTCTTACGAGGTAGACAGAGCCTAAGGTCACGAAACCCTAATTTCACAAAGAACAAGCATGATTGTGGGCATATAGGTGAAAAGCGGAATCAAACTAGTGATGGACTGCCGTATCGCCTATAATAATGATTCCTAAGATTTTTGCATTTACCATTTGCGCGGGAAGCGAAGCAACTGGTACATTCTATGTTTTTTCTTTGCTTCCAGACCAGCATGAAAATGAGTAAAATATAGCTACCTATATAATATGGGTAAAAAAAACTATAAAGTTAGGACAGACGGACAGATAGACAGACATAGACGGACGAATTTGAACAATGTGGCCATAAAATAAACCACGATACAGCAGTAATAGATAAGCTCCTTTGTGTTCCGAACACCAAAGACTGGCCAAGTGTGGGTCGGACTCGCGTACCGAGGTTTTCGTACAAATTCGGCAAGTAAATATAAAATCCACAGTTAGCAGAGCCCTGCCTCCTAACCAAAATGCAGGCGGTATGAGGTAATTTTATATTTGTTATTGACATACTTAATTAGGCTCACAAAAATATTCTGTTTTTAGTATTTGATGTTAGAGCGGCAACAGAGAAACGTCATTTGTGAAAATTTCAGCTGGTGCTAAACAACCATGATAGCTGATAGCCATATCACGGTTCATGAGATACAGCTTGGTGACAGACAGACAGACAGACATACGGACAGTGGCTTCTAAGTAAAATCTAAGCAGTGTGAGGTCATTTTACATTGGTTACTTACATAGACAGATGGACAAAAATATTCTGTTTAAGTATTTGTAGTTATAGCGGCCACAGAAATACATCATCTGTGAAAATTTCATCTATCACGGTTCATGAGATACAGCCTGGTGACAGACAGACAGACAAACAGACATACAGACAGACAGACGGACAGTGGAATCTTAGTAATTAGATTCCCGTTTTCACCCTTTGGATACGGAGCTCTAAAAAAGCTGGTCAATAGCAAGTTCGATTCGAGCACTACAGATTCCTCTAAGTTCTAAAAGTTATAATTAGAGGTAAACGTATTAGTATGGATGGTTGTTACTCTTTCTGTTGATGAGTTTCCAACTGCGAAAGCGACCCTGGCTGGGCCAACAGAATTTCACTTCAAGATTACTGTAGAACTTCTTACAAGTCTGACTTACAAGTACCTACTTATGCCAGATTTCACGTCGATCTGATCAATTAGAAGTGGGTCAAAATTCACTTCCAAGATTTGATTACATGCAGACACCGGGACTGTGCACTTCAATTGCGTTTACAAAATATTTTTTCTACCAATCTGACACAAACGTTGAAATATTGTATCTTAAAAAATATTATGATTAATCGACAAGTAGTACATACCTGTAAGTAAGTCCAAATGAATGCCTACGCTGCGTCCAATATCGTAGCTTGTAACGTCTTTTACTTCCAATTGACTTCAATTTATTCCGAATAAAATGATTATTTTTATTTTGACACACCACGTTCAATCATTAGTTTATGACAATTTCATGTCATTGTTTTTTTTTAATTACCCGTCTAGCCAGGTTTTTGACTCGCATGTTTTTTTTTTTATGTTCTATAATTGAGAAAACCTATTTACTCGGCCTATTTTGTATTTAGCACCTGTCGGATTTTAAAATCATTGCCGTGGTGTGTATGGCTGTGATTTGATGCAGAGGTTTAGGGTTCGATTCTCGTGAGAAGCATTCGTGTAATTAACTAGAAGAACTTTTTTATTTTAATAGGTGTAATTTCCGTGGTTGAGTACCTTTTTTTAGTACATAAGGCAAAACATGTTATAAGGTGGCAATGTGACTGCGGGGCGCCACCATCTATGCCAAAGTAATAAGCACGTGTGATCCTAATACTAGAGTACTTACTACAAGTTTAGGTCTGACAATGGGCATAAATTGCCCTTAATCAACCCGTTAAGTTTGTGGTTGTTTTAAAACCACCACTTCTTTGATTTGGTTTGACAAGAAAAATATTGAATTTAACATAAAGTTTTCTACATCTCATTGAGATGGTGTTACTCACCTATTATTTGTAAATTATATAAAAAAAATGTTTTGAAAATATAAAATAATCAAATGCGGCCTCGGGATTTGAACTTGGTCACTAACTATTCAGTTCTTTGAGTCATAACTACTGAGCCACATTAGTGGTCACGTGACTGCTCGAAATAGTCGATTGGTTTTTACAATCATTTTTATTTGACACTAGGCACTCACACTATTGTAAAATGCATCAAAATTTACTGCATCGTACTGCAATTTCGGTATGATAAATGCACTCCTTTTTGTAATTTGCGCACACAATATATCCATATCTAACTATCCTCAAAAAACCGCATTAAAATTAAGCCTGTGGACGAAATGCAGCTGCACGGAAGATTTGTATGGAAGAGCAACCCCCTTAAAATGTCAAATACTATGGGAACAGTTTGTTGCCGTTTCGATCCGCAAGTGGCGCTGCCAATTATTCCATTGTAATTGAGACGTTTACGTTTTTATATGCGAAAACTTACACTAGAGGCTCCAGTTTGTTGCCGTTTCTATCCGTAAATTAAGACATTTTCTATAGTAATTGAGACATTTACCTACGTGAACGCATTCAAGAGTGTGTGAAAACTTAGGTAAGTAAATTAGTTACAGGCTTAGGATTTTATCGCGTTGAAATGGTTGCAGGTGCAAAGGTCGTTATTGTTTCGATTTTTTTTTACATAATAATGATAATCTTGTTGGAGGCCTACCAACAGCTCATCTCCCGATCCGCGGACGCCATTCGAGAACCTTCTGACCCCATCGGCCATCGGTCCTGCGAGCCATGTGCCCCGCCCACTGCCACTTCAGTTTCGCAATTCTTCAAGATGGAGCGACGACCTGATCAGGATCGCGGGGTCGCGGTGGATGCGGAAGGCACAGGACCGGTCCGAGTGGAGAGCCTTGGGGGAGGCCTATGTCCAGCAGTGGACGTCTTTCGGCTGATATGATGAATATGATAATATTTATTTTAATATGATAAATTTGATAAAAAAATGAGTGAAAATTTGTTAACGTTTTAGTAACATGCGACACGTTTGTCAATAATAAAGCGACAGTAGATAATTGTTAGAAAAGTTGAAGATCAATAGAACACTATTATCAAAATAGTAAATTGTCGGTAAAATTGTTTTACTTTCATCATCGTAACTGTAATTGTATTTAGGCCGTTTTATAAAACAGACTTCACTTAAATACTGTCGGATCAGTTGAATCGTGACTCATTGTAAAATGACAGAAAAACTATAGTACATACTCTCTAGTTAACAAGTGTGAACCAAGTGTAAACCCTTTGATCTTTCCTTTGATGCAACAAAACGTTTCGAACGGGTTTGATTTGACATCTCGACTACTACATATTACTATATTGACAGTACATTTACTTGAGGAAGGACTAAGTCGATTCATTTTAAAATGATTCCACAGTGGGTCACGATTCTTCCAGTTCTACTACTAAGTATACATACTATATAGAACTATAATGTAATTCCGCTGAAATTTATTTACCGTGGCAAGCTTTATTTATGTGGCAAGAAAAAATGCTATGATGCAATGGAGGCGTCGCGTGTGTAGCCGCCCTTACTAGTAATTGTTGATTAATGACCGAATGTATTACGAATTCCAATACTTTCATAGTTGTTGGGAGAAATATGGAATAACTGAGGCTATGGTTTCTTACCCCTTTATTTGTAAAAAGTTTCGAACCTCTTTGTGGCATTTATGTAAAAAACTGTCACTGTCAAAGTGATAAAGGACAAGCAAGTGTAAAGTTAACTTAAGTTTAAAACGTTGATAAAATAGCATAAATGAAACCTTTGACCGATTTGTGCCCGTTTGCATTGATTTGCATTTTCGCTTTATTCGTAAATGAAATCTGTTCTTACCTACTTCATTTTTTATTTATTTATTTATAAGCCTTTTTATTCCGAATTCGCTATAATTTCAGTAAGTACATGTTGTTGTTATTGTCGTTTATTTAGTAAATTGTCGCGTAATTCGGCGTGCCTCATGGCATAGGCCTCCTCCGTGTATTGGAGGGTTTGGGCTATAGTTCCCACGCGCGCCCAGTGCGGATTGGGAACTTAACACACACCATTGAATTTCTTCGCAGATGTGTGCAGGTTTCCTCACGATGTTTTCCTTCACCGAAAAGCTCATGGCAAATTACAAATGTAATTTTCGCACATACTTTTCCCTAAATATTTCCAAATTTCTATTGTTTTTAGGGTTCCGTACCTCAAAAGGAAAAAACGGAACCTTTATAGGATCACTTTGTTGTCCGTCCGTCTGTCTGTCTGTCAAGACCCTTTTTCTCAGGAACGCGTGGAGGTATCAAGCTGAAATTTATATCAAACTAGCTGTTGCCAGCGACTTCGTCTGCAAATAATTCGTTTATCGTTATCCCGCGGGAACTACGCAATTGTCCTGGATAAAAGGTAGCCTATGTGCTCCAGGCTTTTCTTTATCTATGTACCGAATTTCATCCAAATCCGTTGGGCCGTTCTGGCGTGATTGAGTAACAAACATACATCCATCCATCCATCCATCCATCCATACTTTCGCATTTATAATATTAGTTAGATACTCAGGTCCACTGCCAAGCAACGCTAAGCCAACGCAATCAAAAGATACGGCCGTTTATGCCGCAAATTTCCGCAACTCTCAAGGGAATCAAAACCTACAGGGTACTACCCGTGAACGCAGAATCTTGAAATTTGGTATGAAGGTAGGTCTTATAGCACAGATTAAGGAATAATTGCGAAAACCGTGAACATGTATGGATGTCTGTACAGTATATATCAGTGACCAATATAAAGTGACCCCACACTGCGTACATTTTGCTTTGGAGCAGGGCTCTGCTTACACTGGTTTATAGATATTTATAGTTAAAGATAAGGAACCCTCGGTACGCGAGTCCGACTCGCACTTGGCCGGTTTTTTTCCATGCTATCGTTTTAGGAATAAAAACCAGTTTCATAGGTATTTTACCGCTGAGCCACTCCTATTTATGCAGTTTTTTTACAAAAAAAAAACTTACCAGCAGTTTGACCTCAATCTCTGACGGAAAATGCAGTTGAAGCAAAGGCCAGTTGTGCTGGAACTGAATTTGACGAATGATTATGAATTTATTGTTCGAAATTGTTTCACTATTTATTCCTACAAACCACGGTTGTCGTATGATAATTAGGAACGGTGGGATGGCGTGCTCAGTACAAACAAATGAAAAACGTTTCGTCTGCTTGCCTAAGTGTCATTCACCCCACCCTTATTTTGCAGGTGATTGTGTTTCGTGTCTGGCCAGTACAAAAAGTAGATGAATTTTAGGGAGTTTGCATACGGCGACTTTTTGTAGCGATGCAGTCGTGAACGTGTCGCTCGACAGAAGCGATACGAATGCACGACTGTCATCACGATGTTTTAATTGACATGGATTAGACGGTCAATATTATTGCGATACTGGTATGCCAATAAAGGATCGTGGATTTCAAACCAACCGGAGTCGCTGCGATAGGTACTTATCAATATTTCGTACCGACTGTACGACACAAATTACAAACTCCCGTGGAACATCTACTTCTCACCAGGGACGAGAGAAGGCGCTGTTTTTCAAGTAGGTACCTATCTATCAAATTAATCGAGAATTTTACTTCTTGTTATTTCGACAATAACTAGATTAATTAGACAGTACCTATCGCGACTGTACTCTATTGCGACTATGTCGCTACTGAATCGCTACAAAAAGTCGCAGTATGCGACCTTCCTTATTGTTCATTTCTATCACGTCGTTTTATTTTTAAAGTCATTTACTTTTTAGTTCGTGCTTTTCTTGTGGTTTCTTGTTTGGCCGTAATTTTCACGATTCTTATATTATAAAGTAGGTAAGTTTAGTGAGTACGGTGGAATCATCAAGTAAGAGATTTCATGGCTGATTTACCATGGTACTGTGTTGTAATAAATAGAGGTATACACGCCAAACCTGGTTCACGACGAGATTACAATATTTATTGAGAAAAGGTTCCACGAAGGTCATAGTTATAGTCCATTCCAGTCCATTTTAACAATTTTGTACACATAAAAGCCGCTCTAAGTTCATATAAAAATCATAGTTTAATTATCATAAAATGTTGTGAGATATCCAGGAGCCCTACCAAGACTTCTTATGCGATACAATTCGGGCTTAGTTTAGGTTTTAGCTGTCATTTTTAGTATGGATTTAACAGCGAGCGAACCTACACTGAATCAGAATTGAATCGCATTAACATGATTCCATTATGAAATTGGTTTAAGGATGTATGTAAGGATGTTTGTTACTCTTTCGACGCCAGAGCGGCTAACTAAACAGACCTGGATGAAATTTTGAACATAGGTTATAGTCCAGAATAATACATAGGCTACTTTTTGCATAAAATTGCATAGTTCCCGCGGGATAGCCGAGGGATAGCGATAAAAGAATTCTTTGCAGACGAAGTCACGGGTAACAACTAGTAGAGAATACTTAAATATAAGTAGCTAGTGACGTCCCCAACCCAGTAGGCCGATAAAGAGACGTTTTTCGCTACACCGCTCGCTTAGACCACTTCCTTCGGTTCCTTCCGCCTCGGTCTCACAAAACACTGCAAGCACGACTGAAAGTACTGCCAACCTGACTACTAAAAAACCGACCCATTCGGAGTCGTACAAAGAGTTCCGTATACACTGAAAAATATTCTCAAGTTATTTTAGTTACAGGGGCGTTACCGTGACGTCTTAATGCATAATTCCGAGTTCAGGTTTTAGCTGCCATTTTTAGTATGGACCTGACAGCGGGCGAACCTAAACTGAATCGAAATTGAAACGCATTAAGACGTCATAGAGGCCGCTGGCTGTTGCCCGCGACTTCGTCTGCGTAGGATTAAATTTGGATCCCAGGCAGCTTGGCTTTTCCTGACACTTTTTTTTTTTTATATGAATAGGAAGGCAAACGAGCAAGTGGGTCACCTGATAGTAAGCGATCACCACTGCCCATAGACACCCGCAACCCCGGAGGGATTGCAGATGCGTTGCCAACCTAGAGGGCTAAGATGAAATGCCTCTTGTGCCTGTAATTTCCCCGGCTGTCTTACAGCCTTATTCATAAAAAATTGGGATTGTTCATTTTTTTACAACATACCCTGATTTGAAAACCATTTCGAAGTATGGGGCTTGCGAACTGTTTTATCTTACTGGCGTTCAAAAATACTCAAGGATTACGGATATTTTGCAAAAAAAATATTTGACCTTTATTCGACCTTACCGAGCGGCTGTTGGTAGTTCCAAAAAATAAATCTGCAAATATCTAGTTTGTCTATTAAATTTATATGTCAACTAGTTATCAGTGTCACCCAATGTCAGTAAAGTAAATATTGTTTTGTTGAAAACTTAAAATGGTCGGTCGATTTAAAACGAAATAATGGAAATTACAGAAAATGCTTCGTTCCAACCTGAAATAATGACTCTAAAAACAGCTCCAAAACAATAGTTCGCACGGATCCAAGAAGATTTAAGAGAAAAGTGGTGTCGCGGAGTAAATGTTGAATACTTCAAAGTTTATAAGTACACAATATTGTTGCGAGGATCATTTCGATGTAAGTAGGTACCAAAACACAATGCCACATACTTTTCCACATTCATAAATTTTCAACTCATTATAACCATGATCAGGATTTAACGCAACATACAATAAGCTTGTAGGTAAACCAAAGGTAAACAGTATATTTGACATTGAGATGACAGTCACAACAGTTATGACAACTATTTTTTTTTAATTTCCAAAGGATTGTGGGAAAATTGCCTATTTCAGCCGGCCGTATAATATAATTTACGCAAAGTCGTATCTGATTTTTTTAAGCAATTATATTAATTAAATTAAGCCATGAAAAGACAAAATATTAAAATTAGTTTCTTAAATGGTTTTTTAAAAAAAAAAATTGACAGCAGTGGCAGCGAATTAGCGGGAAACCAGCGAATTAACACGACAGACGAGGCCGTGTGGATGTAGTTTCCTTTACCTTTCTCGAAGGGGATACAAACTTAAAACAAAAAAAACTGTCTTGCGTATGGTTTTGCTCTTGCCAAAATCAGCTGTTCATATTTGTGGCGGCCATTTTGTGAGTTAGCAGAGAGATAAAGGAGGGTCTACGGTCCACTAACTTTCGGAAGACTTAAAAGACCCTTGAAGGACTGATTAGCGCTAATTGACGTTTATGAATCATGTTTTTTTGCATCGGTCCAATAGCGAGCTTATAGCGAGCTTCTAACTTTTTATGAATAAGGCTGTTAGTCTCCACACCGGAACACAGCACTTAAAATATTATCGTTATATTTCTGTCAATTTACACGAAACCTTGACATATAATGTACTTATACCTTCCTTGTGAATCGCTCTATCTGTTCGTAAAAACCGGTCAGCAGCTTTTGAGATTATCGCGGACAGGCAAACAAACCCGGCGGAGGACTTTTTGTGTATCTATGTATGTGGTCCATAGAGCCATTTTCAAAATCGAATAAACAGCGAAATATCTCGTTTCTTTGCCCTCATTTTCCACATTCCCTGTAATAACAAGTTTACATTTAACTTGCACTACGAAATACAAACGTAGGTACTATTTAATATAAATTGTCCGCTTCAAAGTTTGCAAACCATCTTTCGACCACTTCCAGCCTTGACTTGTTTTTTTTTGTACAGTATGAAGATTAGTTGTCAATCCAAGTACCATCAGTAAAAAGCATATTCAGAAAATCGCTTAGGTACATTAAAAATGAAACATTATAACAAAAACTCATTTTTATCTTTATTTTATTACTTGCTATCATAGCGGCCATGTTAACTAATACACGTTGAGTGAACTTCTCAAAAGTATATCTAGGAAAAAAGTTAAGATATAGGTAAAAAAATCTGGTAACAGACTGATGAACGGACAGCAGAATTTTAGTAATTAGACTTCTTTTGGTATCCTTTATGCGGAATCCTAACCCGCTATTTCGCTGCAGAATCCACTTTTGGTTGATGTTTTGGGCTTAATTAAATAAATAACTGAAGTTGAGCTTAAGCCCGGAAGCCGTGTTCAGCAAATTAAAATTGCTGCAAAATGCTGTACTTAAGTACCTACTAATTAAAGTAAGATGCAGTAAAAGTTCTGAAATTGAATTAAAAGTTTTGAAAGTAGCATTGCATTACTTAAGAAAAATTATTACTTACCTACAGTTAGAACCTGGGGCCATACCAAGACGTTTTAGCACTTGCGGCACATGTAATATTTTTTGAATTGTTCTTTTTTGTTTTTTTTTTTATTTTATTTTTTGTATCGTTTAGTGTCAATAAATGTTTTCTTTCGTTCTTTCTTAATGCCATTCAATTCCAACCCAGGTGCCTTACCATGACGTCTTAATGCGATTCAGTTTAGGTTCGCTCGCTGTCAGATTTATACTAAAAGTGACAGTTAAAACTTGAACTGAGTCGGAATTAGGACGTCATGGTAAGGCTGTTCAGGTTTTACTGTCATTTTTAGTATGGATCTGAAAGCGAGCGAACCCAAACTGAATCGGAATTGAAACGCATTAAGAGGCTGACAACACCAAAATTTGTTGAAATTGATGTTATTTAAGCACTTTTTTAAGAAAAATTACACAATAAAAATCCAAAAAACATGTATGTCAATTTTCATCATATTTCAAACACGCTGGACGGACTCGATACATAATAGGGAATATTCATAAAATTTTAATCTGTGTTAAATATTTTTTTCTCGAATCTTTATTATCGTCACATTATGATGCAAAGGTATTTTTTTTTTTGTTGTTATTTAAACCCATGAAATATTATTTAAAAAGTGAAAAATAAGGTGGGGAAATTCAAATTTACAAAACGCGTCACCATTGGTCGAAACGGAGTGTGACGTCACATGTCATAAATTGGATTTATCGCCGTTGAAATTCGTAGTGCGTCGTGTAGTTTTTGTCAGAAAAAATTGTTTAAAACTGTATTCCTGGGGTGATTTCTAGTGAATCTATATTTGATGTATCTTCCTTAACCTGAAATTTATTTCAGATGATTAATCATCATCATCAATCATCAAAATTTCGTAAAACCTCAATATGAATATGAAAGGTTTTAAAGAAAGTTTTACCGAACTTTTATAAACTTAATATAAACTTAGGTTACTTTTAAACTGAGTTTTCTACTGTTTAAAACCTGTGATCTGTATAGCAATTAAAACTGGAAATGTGTACGTAGGAATGAATGAGTAAACTAGCCTCCCGGCCCAGCTTCGCACGGGTGGATATAGGTATTTACAAAAATTATAAGTATTATCAAAAACTATATTTTTGTGTCGGGGCTTAATAAAAAAATTGGCCAAGTGTGAGTCTGACTCGCGCACACCTAGGGTTCCGTACATATTAGGCTTTAGCAGAGTCCTGGTTCTAAACAAAATGTACGCAGCGTGAGGTCATTTTATACTGGTTATTTACATAGAGAGATATTATAAATTTAGATTTTGAAAAAGTAGTTATTGTGACATAATTGTAACAGTTAAACATATAGTATTGCGGACTTTTTTGTATATATTGATGTCTTCTATAAAAGTGTAGTACATCAATTTGCTATATTGTCAACAGTTTCCGCAGCCGTACGCAATATAAGGATTATTTTGGATTTTTTTTCACACCTTGGGTGACATTATCGAAGTTTTCATACGGATCCCTAACTTTTTGAAAATATTCTACAGCCTATGTTACTCGGGGATAATGTAGCATTCTAATAATGAAAGAATTATTAAAATAGGTCTAGTAGTTTTTGAGGGAATCAATAACAAAAATAAAAATACTCATTTTTCCTTAATAATATTAGCGTAGACAATCACGGAATATGACATGTGACGTCATCAAAAGCGCGCGCTCAATGGCGGCGTTTTGAACGGCGCAAATTTATTCGATGTTTTAAATTTCACTTTAAAAAATAATTTGACTATTTTCAAGCCTGTTTATATTTTTTTCTGTGTTATAGAGATGCAAATTATTATTATAAGTAATAAACAAAAAACATGAATATTCCCTATTGAACAAAATCGGCTCGATAGAAAATAATTGCAAAGATTGGTCTTAAAATCATCATTAAATGGTTCTATGTCTTTATTTTTTCGACGTATGGGTCTGCAATTAAAAACATAAAGTCAACATATTCATACCTAAACGGCTAACGAGTCATATTTCACAAATAATCCATACTTTTGTTTATTTCTTATGATTTGTGTCTTATTTGCAAGATTTTAGACGCGCGCCAAGCTGCCGAAATAGTTTCTTCTCTTTCACTAACAGGCATGCGATCCGTATGTGTGAAGAGTGGCGCTGCTCAAGGTCATTTGCTGTTGACAGCTCCTTAACATGATTCCTATGATTTTCGCCCATTCCCTCGATGGGCTTTTACCATGCTCGGGAACAAAAACATTTCTAGTAGTCATTTTGGCTGTAAGCTGTAGCAATAAGGTAACTTTTATTATTAATGGCTGTCGTGACCGAATTGCTAAGGAAAAAACATTTTAGCCCAAATTATTGGAGCCTGCACCACTCGCTGTTACAACTGTATACAGTTAAACCACCAATTACAAGCGGTTGGCGCTACCAAATTTACATGAAATCGCTTCCTTGTTAAATGTATGCTCGAAATTTAACTATTTTAAGGCTATTACAGTAATAATAGAGGAGAGGTACCATTTATAGGTACATGCACTAGTGGTTAGAGAACCTGACCATGAAGGTTGATGTCCTGGGTTCGATCCCCGGTCGGGCAGATATTCAAAGTATGAAAAATACGAATGTTTATTCTCGGGTCTTGGATGTTTAATATGAATTTAAGTATACTTAATATTGTTATTCATTATACTTAAGTATGTTTATGCGTTGCCTAGTACCCATAATACAAGCAGTGCTTAGTTTGGGACTAGTATTTATTTTTATTATAAGTACCTACGCCGTACCTACTCGTAGGTACGTTCAATGTTTGAAATATAAGTAGTACTTATCGTGTCCGACTGAAATATATGTATCTCATTGTTTGTCAATTGTATTTGTCTTGTTTATTTTGCACAATAAAGAGTTTACATACATACATACATACAAATATAAACTATAACTGAATAATTGATTAAGTTTGCGATAGAAATTACATTGATTTTAAAACTTTTCTTTCCCAAGTTGTTTTCGTTAAAGAAACTACCCTAAAAATTCCGTGTCATAAAAAAGTCGTCCAAAATTATTAAAGTCACAAAAATAGAGTTCCCCCTTTTACAACACATGAACTGACAAGTTGGACTAATATAGAAATTTGCGTGCGACTTTGCAGTGAAATATATCGAACCATAAAGCTCTGGGGCATAGAGGAATTAACCAGTAGGTTAAGCAAGACACTTTATGAAATAAAAAGAAGTATAATGACCATGAGTTTGCGGCGCTAGTTTTCAAAACTATAGGGCCTTAGTTGGCAGACACAAAAATATTAAAATACTAGCTGTTGCCAGCGACTTCGTCTGCAAAGAAATCTTTTATCGCTATCGCGCGGGAATTTTCCGGGATAAAAAGTAGCCTATGTGCTATTTCAGACTTTTCTCTATCTATGTGCCGAATTTCATCCAGATTCTTTAGGCCGTTCTAGCGTGATTGAGTATCAAACAAACATCCATCCATCCATCCATAACTTTATAATATTACGAGTAGTTAGATTAGATTTATGGTGACCCTTGGGCTGACGCTTACCTCTCTCAAAGGCTAGAAGTAGCAGTTCAGAGAGGTAATGCGCCTAAGCGTCTTGGGGTCGATGCCTGTGTGACGGGATATCTTGACGACGTATAAATTTACCATGTAGTTTCAGATAATTTAAAATTTTGCTTTACTCTTTAATTATCTTTATTAATTGTGTTTCGTGTTATAGTTGCTATGGTTACATTCTCCTGGGTCACTCTTTGAACCGTAAGTTTATGGGTTTAAATTTTGTAATACATGCGTTTTTGCGGTAGTTCTAGGCCTCTTTTATAATTGGTCATCTACTAATTATGTTAGTGTAAAGAGACAACATTTCTTTTGACAAACTGTATTACTTTTGTCCCCTCGCTGATGGGACAGAATAATAATAAGAAATTGTTGATCCACCCAGCTATACTTATAATATATTTATAAATATTAAATTAACATAAAGCAGTACATAATAAAAAAGAAGTAAATATACTACAACAAAACGCTAGTATCTACTCGTACTAGCAAAGCAGGTAATTGTGTTTCACCTAAGTGAGAAATTCTTAGCGTAGGTACCTATAGCAAAATTAGATAGCCCGGGTACTCTATTGGTTTATTCCTCTATGCACTGGGGTAACTTGTTTCATATTTTACACGTGGCTCGCGAAACGTGACAACTTGGCCACCCTAGTCACGTCAATCCAAATTGGAATATAGTTTTATGCATTTTTTTATCGACACTCGTTCCAGTAAAATCAATTTTTGTTTGACAGCAATTATACAAAGACTAGACAACTGTGTAGAGAGCATAAAAAGTGGTCCATAAGTAGTATGATCTTTTTAACCCGACGGGCGATATTTTGTAACCTTTATTCTTGTTTGTCGTTACAATTTGCTAATAACTGACTGAGGGATTGTAGTGATTAGGAGTCGTACCATGACTCGCTGTCAGATTCGTACTAAAAGTGACAGTTAAAACTTGAACTGAGTCGGAATTAGGACGTCATGGTAAGGCCCCAGGATCTAATAGTACATTACTGCCGAGGCCGGGAAATTGCAATTCGTGGATGAGTATATAGTTTGACGGACGACGCGTAGCGGAGTCCGTTAATAAATACGAATCCACGAATTGCCGTTTCCGCCGAAGCATGTATAGTGCTTTTCTCTAATAATGCGAGGAAATAAAATAAAATGTTAAAATATTCCACTGACTTGCATGCAATTGAACAAAATTGTCGCAATGTTCTACTCCCGCAACAGTACGTAGCTAAACTGTAATTTCACATTTTTCTTCTGATAACGCCATTTCATTCTAAAGTATATTTCTGTTTACTATAAAATTGTAATAAATCAACTAAAAGTGCAAATTTAAATGTTATAAAGCTATTTAAAATTACAATACATTGGATTTAAAAAATCAGACACCACCACAGATCTGATCTTTAGGTAAAAAAAAACTATTTAAGACACTTTTAAACGCACTGGTTCCATATGATTGTACGAGCATTTGGCTGTTTGTGGTGAATGATCTTAGTCATAAAATATTAAAAAGTTAAATAGTTGTACAGTAATGAAAATTTCCCGGCCGCTTCCGCTATTTCCCGGCCGCTACAGCTGTGTTTTTTTTTCTAATGTTGCGCCAGTAACGGAGACCTTCCTGGAAGCTGTTTTTGACAGTAAGACGCACATTTCCGAGCAGGTTGGAGAAAAATAGTTAGAAGTGAAAACTTGAACAACGCGGGAGAAAGAGAGGGGGATAATACTTCCTTTCCTACGCCGCGCCGGTGGTTTACTCTCCCTCCGTCTAACGAATTTTCGATTAGGTCACGTGTCCTGATGCGAGTTTAAACATTTTTTACCCATCCCAAAAAAAGTGCACAACGTCGCTAAAGAAGTTTTCATTTGAAAAGAAAAACAATCGACAAGCATACATCGACGGCCCAAACGAATAAACGTGTAATCGTTAAAACAGCAACTTTACAGGAAAAATAAAATCAGTTTTAACAAATATTACGTTAGTTGTGGCAGCCGTTATAATATGTGTATTATATCATTAGATTGATATAAAAATTACTTACAAAACTGTTTAAATATTTGACGCATATGTTTGACCATTTTCCCGTAAATAAAGAAAAACCCCTTTACTTTTTTATTCGAATCATGAATTATCAAGACACTTTGTGTTATGGCTTATTGCAACATTATTCGTGTTAAAAAGTGTAATTGTTTTAGTGCAATGTATTATTATCGTCTATTTTTGTAGTTTGTTTTATTTTGCATTCGGCGTTTGCAATGTTGTTCTTGTTAATTTTTAACGTGAACAAAGGGTCAAAGCTAGATCGCACTAATCTCGTCAACAAAGATTACCACGAATAAACGTGCAAAGTATTATTACCCATATTGAG
Source organism: Pandemis heparana (assembly GCA_963854515.1). Taxonomy (NCBI): domain Eukaryota; kingdom Metazoa; phylum Arthropoda; class Insecta; order Lepidoptera; family Tortricidae; genus Pandemis; species Pandemis heparana. Next base: position 5,523,392 of record OY978013.1, on the reverse strand, counting down.
TTTAAAAAAAGTAATTATAGAAAATCATAACGCAGCCATTGCACGTTATATTTGTGTTAAGTAACACAATTACTAAAACAGCAACACTCTCTTGGAATCTTATTCGTTTAACTTTATATGGAAAATTACCAACGAATAAATGAAAAAAATGACATTTCTCATAAACGGAATACTATACCAGCTTAAAAAAAAATATAAGGCGTGCCTTAGGGTAAGTATATAAAAGCCAAAGAAGCTAAAAATTTTTTTTCGTGTAATGGCACTTGCACGTTTATTCGTCTGGGCCATTGAATAAGGGTTTTGACGTTTAAAATCACGCGAATGACATTGAACCCTAGTCTGGTGAAGCGAAATTTTTCGGTCAACTCGGCTACTTAACCTCTACTACCGCATAATTTGCGTTAGTATTAGTGGGCGACAAAATAAAAGCAAAGGTCAGCGACTGCCATTTGAATTATGTAGCAATTTCAACAAGGTATTAAAAGACCCAAAATAGCCCGATGAAAAGTGAAATGCCGTAGTGGAGCTGATAAAATTGACGTTGAGGGCACTAGGGAAAAACTGTCTGCAGTCGGGTGTGTTTTTAAATATTCGGCAATAGAAAAAACTACTCGGTCTCTTTGAATTAGTGTACACGAACCAATTTATCTTGCTGTCTAGGCAAAATTAAATCTAACCATGCGTGTGTTAAAGTAATTAATTATATATGGCGTTCCGTCTGGGAGACAACGCTTCCTGTTGCTATAATAAACCAATACTCCGCCACACGCATGACAAGAGAAGTTTGCCGTGGTTGTTACTGAGCCGCCTTTGATGTCGCTTTTGTCTCTATGGACACTATGGTCACCCTATATTATAGAAATATTCGTCAAGTACAATTGAAAAACCCTAAAATTTATTTTGCAGGACCATGTAGTCAAATTAAACTGGGGTCCACGGACCCGTCAGGGGTCCGCAGCAACTCAGTTAACCCTTCGTATATTTACTTAAAGTGATTTCTAATAATATCAGTCTTTGTTTTCTTTTCCTATATCTATTAATTTAGATTGTCCGGATATTTGAAATTCTATAAGTGGTCCGCGATCGCAAAAAGGTTAAGAAATATATGTATAACTGTAATTCAATCTAAAACTGATACATAGGTACATAATATCTACTACATTATACCCCAGGTATATATCAGCACAGAAGACAAACTTTACCTGATCCACTATTCAGGACGTATAACTAGTTACAACTAGTTTAAGTGCTTAATGACGGCTACGGGAGTACCGGTCTTCTACCGAGTTCAAAATTCGAATTTGGTGTCATACCATCCCTCTCACTGTTCTACTGAATGATATTAGTGCGAGCGGGACGGAGCGACATTCGAATTAGTAATTTCAGAGTGTAGGAGCTGGAGTCTAATTAGTGACATCTTATCAGGAATGGTAGTACAAATGCCTCCCTTTAATCGTTATAATCTGTAATATACTCATGAGCAAAAATAGCGGGTCGCTTTCCAAAGAACTTCGTATGAAAAGTGGCCCAATATTTTTGCTTGTCAGTATAATAATAAAGCGATATAACTTGAGCTTCATCGGCCCGGCAGCTAGCGTGTGGCGCGCCTCCGTGTTACATGTTTTTTCCAACATAAATCACTAGAATAATTGCGCCAAAGATCAAATTAACATGACCGAGTGACTTTTGGTGTCGGCTGTACATGTTTTTTTAATATTTCCCATGCACGTGAGTTGCATTCACGAAATGTCTCTTGACCATACCGCTTTTTGCCACGAACTTGCAAAATCTGGAACGAGCTTCCCGCTGTGGTCTTCCCATCGAGTTACGACCTGGGTGCCTTTAAGAGGCGAGTGTACAATTTTCTGCTGGGCCGACAACGCATTGGCATCGCGTAAAGCGCTGCGGGTGTCTATGGACAGTGATGATCATTTAACATCAGAATGAGCCACTAGTTCGTTTGTCTGGCCTCTCTAACATAAAAAAACCTACCTACTTAAATGAATTTAAATAATACATACATACAGTTGACAGAACCTAAGGTAACAAGACCTAAAGGCCAGATCTTATATTTTCTCGTCGGTGTAGTTCCTAGAGGTGAGACGTATTTACTGGAGCTGGTTTTTGGAACTGGTTTTGCCCTGGACGCGTACGTACGCGTTCCTGCTTGGGCGTCTTTTAGCGTACGAGTATTTAGGAGTACGGCGCGACTAGGCGACTTAATACCATACGCGTACGCGCAACCCGAACTCGATACGCGATATTCGCAAGACTCGTAACCATCCTTGTACTCGTAGGCACTTCATTCAACGTACGAGCGTTCGGTTTTATTCGGATTCATTCGGAAGGGCTCGGGTCACTTAGCGTACAGCGACGATCTAGCTGCAGTGAGTAGGTGAAACACCAATATGTTCTTTGAATAATGATCCTAATGCTTGAGAAATAAGGGTTGATTTTCTTTGATAAAATGTTTGTTTGGATGTGATGCCTGTTTTGACTTTGTACAATTTAAATTTTTGATTCCCTCCGGGTTTGCGGGTGTCTATGGGCAGTGGTGATCACTTACCATCAGGTGACCCACTTGCTCGTTTGTCTTCTTATTTACAAAAAAGGAGGTAGGTTCCTGTACTTTAATTGCAACGTCAAATCAAAACTCCCTTACTTGCAAGACGCCCGTACCGTACTCGCAAGGTGCCCGTACTCGCAAGACGCCCATACGCGCAAGACTAATACGTACGGAAAGTCCGTAATTTACTCATTGAGACGCGTACTCGTAAATACTCGTGGAGCTAGTCTTTGGATCTGGTCTTTTTGAGGACGCGTACTCGAAAGACTTGGTACGCATTTTGCCTAGTACGTCTCACCTCTAGTAGTTCCGTCTTTAATCATATATATATATATTATACTAGCTGTTGCCAGCGACTTCGTCTGCAAAGAATTCGTTTATCGTTATCCCGCGGGAACTACGCAATTTTCCGGGATTAAAAGTAGCCTATGTGCTATTCCAGACTTTTCTCTATCTATGTGGCGAATTTCATCCAGATCCGTTGGGCCGTTCTGGCGTGATTGAGTAACAAACAAACAAACATCCATCCATCCATCCATCCATACTTTCGCATTTATAATATTACTAGCTGTTGCCAGCGACTTCGTCTGCAAAGAATTCGTTTATTGCTATCCCGCGGGAACTACGCTATTTTCCGGGATAAAAGTAGCCTATGTGCTATTTCAGACTTTTCTCTATCTCTGTGCCGAATTTCATTCAGATCCGTTAGGCCGTTCTGGCGTGATTGAGTAACAAACATCCATCCATCCATCCATACTTTCGCATTTATAATATTAGTTAGATTAGATTAGATTATTAGATTAGATTAGATATTAGATTAGATATTAGATTAGATTAGATTATATTATATTATTTTATACTATGTAGTGATTATCCTCTAGCGTCTTAGGTCCTGACATTATTTGGCAGTATAATTATTCAAGATCTAGAGATTCGCCAGTTTTGTTATTTTAGAGTTTAACTTAAATTGCACGATTTGTTCTTTGTACAGTACATTCGGCAGTTATTATTCTGTTGATTTATTCTTTATAAAGTACGCAAGGATTACTACCAGCTACTACCTGCTACTACCTACCTACAACGTTGCTTATATATTTTTTATTTTAAATATTTCGAGATATCATGCGAAAGCATCATTGTTTCAAGAACGACCGCGCTGAAACTAATAGGGGACAACTCCGAAATTCGATTTTCGAAGTTCGAATTGGCACCGTGCATGCCAGTAGCGACATCTTGCAATCCCATGTTTAGGGGCGTTTGTCAAATAGTGAATGAGTGCTTGATATTTTATATAAAACAAAGTAAATAAATAATATAATCGACAGACAATAAATAGCATATTTAAAGGCAAAACAAAGAGTACTTAATTGGAAAAATGTATGTTATTATAAAATGGTTTTGAAAGTGCAAAACATAATAATAGGGGCAAGTGCTCAACCTGTGGACACTTTCCAGTTTTTAGACTATTTTGAATATTTAAAAAAAAACTGTCAATAAATCTGTAAAACTATTTATTATTTTAGTCTTAATTAAATAGCCTTTCATAATCACCGCTTTGTTTTTAATTATCTACTAAAACTACAGAGATTTAAGCATATGTAAAAAAATGCTCATTTTGTCCATAGGTACAATTACAGTTTGTACCTATGGACGACATAATTCTACCTGTGGACGGCACCGTACCTATGGACAAAAAAATAACAAGAAATACTTAAACATCAAAATCTTAATAAAATAAAACAAAATAAATAGCAAAGTATTTGGCAACACATTCAGCATCTCCTAAATAATATTATTATTTTTTAGAATTACAGTATTCTCGATATAACTTTTCAGCAGAATCGTCGGAGTTACAATAGCCTGCGTCTTTAATAGAATCATCTGAGTCATCATTTAACACATAACATTTTTGACATATAAAGCTAGATTTATCGTCAGATGCAACAGTAACCTTGTGAGCTTTTAAAACACATGTCTAATGATATATTGCAGTACAAATGCTGCATGTAAGTAAATTTGTAAGTCGACTTAGGCACATTGAATTTTTCAGCAGCTTTTCTTAGAGAACATCAATTTTTTTTACTTCTTTAACGGCCTTTTAGACTTTCAGGACCTATTTTTTTTGCGTTTGGCCTGTTTTACTACAAGGCACCGAAATTAAAGAGAAAAATAAATTCAAATTTAACTGTCCACAGGTACAACCCTTTGATGTTGTATCTTTTGACTGTCCACAGGTACAAAAAAATACTTGTCCACAGGTAAAAATTCGACACTTTACAATTTAAACTGATGTCAGTCCGTTAGAGGTCGCCCGAGAACAGCAATAACTACATAAAATAACAAACAAATCATGAAATCACTCATTAACTACGAAGATACTCGAAGCATTATGCCTAAAACTTTAGAAAACACACTCAAAATACGAATAAAAAATTAGTTTTGGCGACGAAAACTTTCCACAGCCTCAAAAACACTACTAACTGACAAATACGAAAATGACAGATAGTTAATGTTGCCATACGAGAAAAATGCTATTCGGGTGTGTTCAAGATAACAGTCTATGGTTTGTAGTTTTTTTGTTACTGCTAGTGTCCTTAGGTACACTCGTCCACAGGTACAACACTTGCCCCTAAGTTTCTAGCCCCAAATTATGCTGAAAGGAAATAAATTGGTTTTAGCAGAACATGTACCTAAATAATGTAGAAGAACTAAGGACTAATATAATTGCAATAGCGAATTAATACAGAAGTGCAACTTTTAGAAGCGACTTTAAAAAGAAATAAAAAATAAACGCAAAGAATAAGTATAATTTAATTCGGCTTTTCCAAAGAAATCGGTAATCTACATTATTCACTTGATTTTAAAGTATTATAATTCTTACCTGTCCTATTTGGTAAACAAAATTCTATCCTCAATGTACAAATTTTTGTAAAGAATAAGGTGTATTATGTTATCAAATAAACCAACCTGAGGCAATATTTTGTATATCATTTTGCTGATATTTTATCTCAAGCGCCTTTATTTACGATGAAATAGTGAAAAAATAGCAAAAATGAGACGTTTTTGAGCTTAGATTTTTTTTTACCAAAATAGAATGAAGATACCTTAATTACAGTCTGTGAAAATTTCACGTTCATTTGAAAAACATGATGCTCAATTAAACTAACTAATAAGGCAAGATAGTTTCTGAAAATTAAGACACTTATTTACTTTCATTAATACCTACAGTCACATTTTTCATCACACAATGACTCAAGAGCAATATCTGGCGTAAGGAAAACAAGCAAACTACAATTTTTAACGCGAACGCAACGAGGAAACTTAACAAGAAGTTTTATTAAAAGTAGTTAAAAGCTCAGGAAGCGTCTTAACTTCAACTAGAAAAGTTCCTTAAGAATATCAGATTACCTTTGTAGGTAGGAAGTAAACCAATTGCCAACGGGTGACTAGATCATTTTTATATTATACAGTTTGCTGCAATACTGCTAAAGCCGTGGTTACAAATCAAACAGAGGATGATTATGAATTTTTATGTAATAAATTCCATTTCATTGGAATAATAAACTTACTTAGTAAGTAAATTATTAACAGATGATCATTGGCATGCATCGAGTTTTAAGAAATCTTTATGTGAAGTCCGTTGTTAACGCCAAGCATGTGTACGTGCCGGCACGTGTGTATGACTCTCACACACACACACACACACGTAAGCGACGTTTCCTGCCCGGCTAGCACGACAGCGCACAAGAGTCGCGTCGCGCGCGAGATAGATTACCCGTCTCTTTCTAGAACGAACAGTAAGAAAAAGACGGGCAATATATTATATCGCGCGCGACACGACTCTTGTGCGCTGTCGTGCAGACGTGCTAGGATACCAGTGTTATCTCCTTTCCAAATTTTATCCAAATCCGTTTAGTCGTTTCAGCGTCAAGAAGGAACAAACATACACACTCACATCGTCAGATCGTCACTCACAAACTTTCGCATTTATAATATTAGTAGGATACTACTTAAAAGATAAAATTATATATACGTTTTCACTTTTTCTTTACTTCCAGACCAGCATGAAAGGGCACAACAAACATACATCCATATTCATTTCTCATAATCAAAATGTTTATTATACAAAGTACTTCTCGTTCAACCAAACTCAATAACAGGATTAAAAGTTTTATAAGATTCTGGGGTAACGACAGCGAATCTCAAACGTCACTCGTAAGAATGTCAAGTGGGCCTCCAGCGGGGAAATCTCAATTCCCCGGAGACTTCCCAACAGAATGTTAGCTGTATATCGATACCCGTGGGTGCCTGAGTAAAAGGGTGTTTTATAATGTGAAACAGAGATAAATTCTAATACGTGTTACTTACGTAAAATAAAACAGCTGGAAAAAAAGCGACGGGTAGCGCTCCGGGAGTGCCAGCAGAAGTGAAAATAGCAGCTTAGATGAGATTTTAATGTTGTAACCTCCATGACGCTCAAGACGCGTACCGTACTGGCCGCTTACAAAAAAAACGTACGTGTTATCTATATTGACACTATTGACAGACCTCTAACAATGCCCTAGTACTTTTGCTCCACGACTCAACAAAAAACACTTCAAAAATCGAACGCAATTCATTCGTATTTCAAAATAAGCCCTTAGAGGATCCGATGTCCTGGTAAGTACTTAAACTCTCCCTCCGTCTTACGCCTGACGCGAGGTTAATGTTTTTTTTTTACCCATCCCAAAAAGCGCTCAACGCGGCACCGCTAAACAAGTTTTCGCTTCAAAAATAGATTTGATGGGTTTAAAATTTTTGGATTTTTGTCCATGTCTTTTTGTCTATTTTGTAATGCTTAATTAGAAACTAACTAATGCTTAATTAGGAGCTATTGGTCCATGAAACACCTGATGAAAGGCAACTTTCCACTTTCTTTAAAAAAGAAGCTTATGGACATGTGCGTACTTCCAATTCTCACCTACGGTGCTCAAACTTGGTCTTTGACAGAGGCTCTCAAGTCCAAGATCGGGGTTTGCCAACGAGCCATGGAACGCAGCATACTAGGTGTAAAACTAGTGGATCGAATCCGGAACACCGACCTGCGCTCCATGACTCAAGTCACAGACGTTGGTCGAAAGGCGGCAAAGCTGAAGTGGGACTGGGCTGGTCATGTTTGCCGTATGCTGGATGAGTTATGGGCCAAGATAACCACCAAGTGGAGTCCCACTAACTCAAACCGGCGGCCCGGTAGACCTAGACGGCGATGGCGGAACGAGTTGGACGCCTTCTTGAACGACTGGATACTTACCGCAGCAGACCGGGAGCAGTGGAAGAGTTGGGGAGAGGCCTTTGCTCAGCAGTGGGACAAAATAGGCTGATAATAATAATAATAATTAGAAACTACGACGGATTTTCATAGACAATTCACTTTAGTGTGGACTTGGGGTTCCGCTCGCGGCAGGCTTGCGATGCGAGCCACGTACACACTAGGGTTTTTGGTTACTGTAACGTGAAACCGTTACAGTTACAAATCGCAGATTAGTACCCAGCTTAAACGCTCGTTAAGCTAAGCTTATTCAGCGTACGTTGTACGAAACTATACTTCATTTAATTTAGGATGAGAGACCACAAGAACATTATATTACGGCTCGTGAACTGTAATCTCTTTACGATAATTGTACTAGAGTAACAATTGACGACACGCAAATAAAGTGGCATTAAAACAATTTTATATTACGGCTGCCAAACTATTGCACTGTACTGTTTGCTAGGTAAGAAATAGTTGACCAGCTGCAGTATAATGTTATTGTGGTTTCTCATACAAAATTAAATGAAGTATGTATTGTAACGTACCGAATACTTTTTGCATTAACTCACCTTTACTACGTATGAAAACTAATCAAATTTTAAAGCATTATAATTAACTTAAAACTGTAAAATTAATACGAAAAGTATTCGGTGAGATTTTAAACGTGGTAACCGTTAGCAAAAAAAGGTGTATTAAAATGATTTTTTACCCCATCCCTAGCCAAAGACTTTAAATATGCGTAAACTACGAGAGCATTTCAAAACGCTAATCCTACAAACGGACCCTGTTGTTTATGATAGCCTTTAGAGGGGTTTTATTGCAGTCAGCCCATTGTATTAGTTGTGATATATCGCGACCGGGCCAATACCGCGTAGGGATGTTCAACGGTACATTGGTATCGATAAAATATCGATCCACATTATGTCTATATTATTTTCACTTGCAGTAACACTGCGGAAATGCTGCAGATATTTATGGTACTTTTACATAGGTCGTAGTGGGGTGGGACCTGATTTGTTTTGTTGTTTTTTTATATTTATTTGTTGAAATTATATTAGTTGAGGGCTCGTTTGTTTCAAGACTCTCATGTCGAGTTATTTACACGCTATCTTTATTTGCTGTACATACGATTTAAATATGGCAGGTCGAATATTAGTACCAATATCCAGTGGTCAAATCGGTTTACAACTGACGAGGATATCGGTGCCCTGCATTAAAAAACATAACTAAATACGCACAGCTTTTTATTTTTCTTTCATATATATATATATTGAAAATAATATGTTGGTGACATAATAATTATGTAGATTTATATGGGAGCAGTGTGTAGGAGGGTATTTGCACGAATACATTAACGTGACAGATACAGCTATCTTACACGTATGGTCACATCACATAGAGGCAAGTAAATAAATTGTATTGTTTGTTTTGATACCGCGTCACTGCGAAAATTATTCCAGAGCCTCTACTGTAAGTTTTCGCATATAAAAACGTCTCGAACGCGTTCACGTAAGTAAACGTCTCAATTACTATGGAAAAATCGGCAGCGCCACTTGCGGATCGAAACGGCAACAAACTGTTTTCATTGTATTTAACATTTTAACGCATACGCGTTCGAGAAGTATTTTGTGACCGAAAACTTACACTAAGCATAAGTACAGATCAACTGCTTTATCGAAACACAAAGTATCGAGTAACTTCATCTCCATTTGCATCGGAACACCCCAACACTACGCAAAGCTGGCTACTGCTATCGGCAGTAAGTCTTCATTTTCTGTATATTGAAATCGTGACTTGTTTGAACAAATTTTCAAAACGGCCCGTTAACAAGATGGTTACGTTTTATTGGGCTTTACGACTACTTACGTTTTATACGGATAAGTTTTCTTTTATTTCTTGCGCTAGTTTATGGATAGGTATGGGAAGGTGTTTATTATTGCAGTGGTGTACTACCATTTTGTAAGGTAGGACCTCTTGCAAGGTCTCTCCGGATCACTACTGCTGTTACCAAACAGCAGTGCTTGATTTTTGCGCGGATGGCATGATGAATTAAAAAACCTCCAACCTCCTTTCTCGAGAACTTGGTTAAAAAACAAAAGTGAATCACCTACATAATTTATTCGGTAAGGCAAACACTAAACAAGTCTACTACGTATTCGTTCGTGTACCTGCAGTCGTTGTAAGCTTGTCCAGACCGCGGACGTTAAAACTATCATTCTGGAACTTGCTAATAATCGAAAATCTAGCACGTTGTGGACACTAAGATGTTGTGATTTTGACGCGAAAAACCCTGAAAAGTTACAAATCATATCGATTCCTTCGGATATTATATTAGCCATGGCTAATTTGTAAATGAATAAGCTAACCCATGTTGCCCGAGGTGCACCGGCCCAAATGATACTCATCACCTTGCATCAGGGCAACAGTAATTCTTATTCCTCATTCGTCGTTGATTTATTATGTCAATAAGATTTGTAACTATGTGAAGCGTGGGTAGGAATTTATCAGTGTCTATTGCAATTAAAGTCAGAAAAGTATTTGGTGGACTTAGTACCTAAATCATTCAGTGTGATACTAGTTCTTACACATGATAGACTGACCTGCAAGGAAGGTTTACTGTGTAATTTTATGTCAGAGAAATCACAAGCTGATGGCGCGAATGTTTTAGCAATGGGACCTTTAATTCATCGCCCGAAACTGCCAATTAGACCGGTAAATACTTTTTTATTTGTATTCTGTGCATCTTGACTGATGGAAAGAGCAGATGAGGTGTCAATGTCAAAACTTTTATTTCACTCGCAATATTTGTTTGTTAGTTGGCCTATCAGGCAAAAACGCCAAATGAAAAGATCGAAGCTGTGATCTCAAGCTTCATATTAGTCAGGTTCTCTAATCAGGCTATTTGGTTGTCGAACAAACCTAATCACCTGCTGTAATTAATGAAAATGAAATGAAATAAAATCATCTAAAAGAAATTTACAAGAACGTACAAGTGTTACAGATATTGTCATAACAGGAATTTGGTTTCCATGTATGCTCTGCCATAATTTGGCATGCAAAATCTTAAACTAATTTGTACCATGAACAATTTCTCACTAACTTATTCAATTAAATTCCAGAACAATTCTAAATATTTCTAAGACTCCTTGTCAAAAGCCAGCAGGCCCTAACGTTGTACTAATTGTGTTCCAGTGCGCAGCCGGGCGCGCAGCATGGCAGGAGGCGGCGGCGATGTCGGTGGGCGGCGGCGGCGCCGGCGCGGGCGGCGCGGCGCGGCGCTGCTCCGTGCTCGGGGACCACCCGGGCGCGCGGCGCGACCAGCGCGGGAAGTGGCACAGGAACAACCGGGTATGACTACAAACTAAACTAAGGCCAAGGATACAAGATAATTTAAACACACGTTCAGGGGTTCAAAACATTTATTTATTTATTTATTTATTCATCAAACAATTTACACAGCATTACAGTAGAGACCAAAGCACTGGAAAACTTAATTTTAAAAATATACTATTAGTTAAATACATTTATGCGATCCGCATCAATATTTCGTGATATCTTGATATGCGATCTTGATATGCGTAGATGACACGATATTATTGACCGTCTAACTAATCCACTAAGGAAATCACAGAGTAACTACTTTATTCTACTTAAAAATTGTATTCCACTTAAAAATCACACATCAAGCAAAAGCGACTTTAATTAAATCGCGTCGTACTCTATGATAAACTATTATAAAACTGAGTAATATGTCATTGGTCATACTTACGTTCTTACGTAAACACAATACACGGCACCGAAAACATTCAGCTACAAAACGATCTTATAAGAATAAATCTTCACATAAGCATCATAAAATCCGATCATTATTCCAATACAGCGGATTCATCGAGAATTTAAAAAGTCAAGTCATTCATGGAGAGCCACTTGTTTTGGCTCAGGTTGCTCCGCTGAGTCATCAATCTTCGCTTGTGAATAGCCTGAGTGGAACTGAGTGCTCTTGAAAAATCTGACTGGACGCGTGTCAGAAGTAGCTGTTGAAAGGGATTTGATTCCATGTATTAACGATTCTCCAGACGGTCAAGTAGTTACAGATTATAATTTAAATGACTTAGGACCTGTTTCGCTACTTTTCATTATTATCAACCTTCTGACATTTTAAGTGTCAGATTATCTATGATGCCGTCTATATCTGTTTTGTAGTAATAAATAGAGACAACCCCTTTGATTCTGACGCTTAAAATATCAGGAACTTAACAGAGGCTTGTGCAACAGGCCCTTATTGTCTAAAAACTCGGAATCACTGTCCATTCACCATGGCTTTTGATCTATTTTGAAAGAAAGATGGTGAACGCGATCACAAGCGTTGGTTAGATGACCTTTGAACCTCTATTTATGTTGAAAGTTACGTGACAAACGTTTCGTACGTGTAAAGCTTTGGCATGACCTTATTCAGTGGAAAAACTACAAAGGACTTCAAACTACGAGTATCTTCTTTAATTTCGCTAAAATCGGTATAGAGCGGTTTTGCTGTAATTACTTTCGCATTTTTAATATTAGCCTGCATGAATGAGAGTTCTACTATGTATTTATAATTTACTTAAAAATAAGACATGTAACTAACCCTTTTTCTGCAAATAAACATTATCTTATCTTAAATAATATAGGTATACATTTTGTATAGCTGCGCGTGTCTGCAATAGTCAAGTTACCAAGAACTGATAGAATGACTGATAGAATGGTAAACGAATTTGCACAGATTTAAGTACAGCCAAGCGATATATTATTACATTCTTAGGGCACATGTGTTGTGTGCGTAGTTTCGTTGCTAGTTGCTCAATTGTCTCATAATGGTAAAATTTACTATTGAACAAATTGATTGAGAAGCTAGGTTTTTTGAATTTGATATCTACTTGGAAATGAACTCTATGTGAAGGAACTAAACTGATTTAAGTAGTTCTTAACATAATTGTATTACTAACTAGTAACTACATTTACGAAGTAGATCTTGTACGAGAAGTCGCGGAGTAGCAAAGTCATTGCTTTGGTGTTATACTTTTATATCATCAGATCTGCGATCGGTTTTTAACCATGAGCAAATCTGTTGCATGAAGTATGGCATTTGGAACGAGAAGTCCATCGACAACTCTCTTCCTCACTAATAGCTACGTTTCACTGTTGTAAGCGATTTAGAGGTCAGTCTGTTGCTGCATCTAATATTCTGCGCCTCTTCAGACGGCATTCGTTATTATTACTAGAGGCCAGTGCTTGTGCAAGCTCATTCTTATGTGTTATCTAAGAGTCTGATTTTATATGATTTACTACGTGTAGTGTCGTGTTATACTTAATTAGGTATTATTGTTGCTGTGAGTATCGTGACAGTAATTGTGTGTTGGCCAGATAAAGATTGTTATGATGACTAATGTTACAGGCGGAACTGTGAGTCTGAAAATGATTTAATGTTATTCAACGTTCTGATTAAAAATGTTCACATTTCAGGTGCGGGATGCGTCGTACGGCTCGTCATCGGACTCGGACGGGGAGGCGGAGGGGGCGAGCGGGGAGCCGTGGGGGGTGGCGCGGCTGTTGTACGCCGGCCTCGGTACGCTCGCCGTCGGCCTCGTCGTCTACTTCGTCGGCACTGGCGACAAGGTAGGTACCAACATTACACCGCCGTGGGAGATTTGGGGGAGTGGGGAGCCGTGGGGGGTGGCGCGGCTGTTGTACGCCGGCCTCGGTACGCTCGCCGTCGGCCTCGTTGTCTACTTCGTCGGCACTGGCGACAAGGTAGGTACCAACATTACACCGCCGTGGGAGATTTGGGGGAGCGGGGAGCCGTGGGGGGTGGCGCGGCTGTTGTACGCCGGCCTCGGTACGCTCGCCGTCGGCCTCGTTGTCTACTTCGTCGGCACTGGCGACAAGGTAGGTACCAACATTACACCGCCGTGGGAGATTTGGGGGAGTGGGGAGCCGTGGGGGGTGGCGCGGCTGTTGTACGCCGGCCTCGGTACGCTCGCCGTCGGCCTCGTTGTCTACTTCGTCGGCACTGGCGACAAGGTACCAACATAACACCGACGTGGGAGATGTGGTGGAGTAGGGAGCAGTGGTTCATTGCATAGGGGTTTTAAGCATGTGCTAGGTCCAACGCCCTCGCCGTTCGCTCCGTGGGTTTTTATAGCAAGACACTAGGATATGATTTTGAGATTTTCTAATTAATTCCTTTTCAAAGTTGTGTGGTCTTCAATTTTTTTCTTTCTTATTGCAGGGATTCAAAACGCCGGCCCTGCGTTTGGTGGGTCCCTCGCTCATCATCGCTGGGCTGGCGTGTTGTCTGCTGCGAATTGCCTTCTGTATATTCGCCAAGCCATGCTGTCGACGGCGGACCAACTACAAGGAGAGCAGAAGGTAAGAGACCCAAGGACGTAAAAAATATTGAAATACAGGAATGTAAGGCCAGTATAAAATTACGCCTCGCTTCAAACGCGTTGCGTAGCTCAAGTAGTTTGCTTGACGAGGCAACAAACTTGCTTTTGTGGGGGTACAACTGCATACACGTCGAGTCTCTGACACTTTTTATTTGGTCTTTAATCCTGACATCCTGAGTAAATATCGAGCTGGTGTAATAACAAAATGATTAAACATTCCAGACTGTCTGGATGCGGAGAAGGGGAGGAGATGCCGTTGGCGGGGGGCGCGCGGGCTGGACCCGCGCAGTGCTCGCCAGCGCGACGGCTGGATGCATCATCCTGCGACGTGTCCAGCTTATCCAGCGGGGAGGAAGACGAACGACTGCGGCGGTACCGGACGGCCACCGCCCCCCCTGCACTCCCCCACGTGGCTTTACCCCCCGCGAAACCCTCCACCGCGCCTCCCACCAAAAGACCGCCGCCCAGAAACGTCTCTTTCGCCGGAGCTACAGCCGAAGGCGAGCTCGTACTTAGCCCCGCTCAGCTACGCTCGTAACCAAGCAATAAACCCTAGCTGGGTAGTTCTCTCTCTGACTCTAACGTGGACTCTTGAAGTGACTCTCCATTAAGCTAAGATTATTTGCACGTTTGAATATATTATGGCAAGCTCCTATCGATATTCGTAATTGTAAGTCTGTTTTGCTAGTTTTAATTTCGTCTTGCTATGGATGGAGAAGGGTTGTTTGAATTTAGCGATGTATCATGAAATACAGCTACCACTATCGAGTGACAGGGTTTCTTACTTTAGGTACAACATAAAACAACTTTATTACTTTCTACTTATCATCGCTAAGTGCTTTCCTTTCGGACTGATCTAGTTTGAAAAGGAAGCACGTAGTGCCTTACAGATCAAGGAAACAAAAGAATGTGCCTCACTCTAACATAACATCGAGAGTTAACATATTATTATCACGTGTGAGGATGTGAGTGAGCGCCAGCCAATGAGAGTACATGATTGCAAGTGTGCAGTGATGCGTGCACAGTGGTTTAAAAACACGGAATAAAACAAATAGGTCGGAAAGGTCTAGTGGGTGTCACACGTGCCGAAACTATGAGCTACTGAAACTGAAAGAAAGATAAAGCAAAGATATTACGCACTATGCACTTACGCTTATCTAGGTACTTGTCCCTAAGTTTGTTGTACGCATGTGATGCTAGACATACCTTGCCGCGTTGGCTTGAGAACCAATTACCTAGCAATTCGTTAGAACATACTGTGTAAATGTAACTTTGTGGAAGTCTCCGTGCCCAGTACAAATAAAGTATGAAGGGTCTGACGAACCTCTTTGTGTTATACCGTATTTACCAAGACTGAATCTATAATTTTGATGGTAGAACGTTGCTTGTATGCTTTGAGATAGTTATAAAAATAGTTTAAATATAATTATTATTGCGTGTTTCATGGCATATCACTAAAACGCTGTTAATTTACTTTTGCAGCAGGACTGCTATTTATTGTTTCAATGCAGTGTTCAAGGAATTGCTAGACCAATATTGTAAACGTATACTATGTAACTCTAGTCAGCCGAAACTTTGGTACAGTAATTAAAAACCTTTTTCTTTTTCAAAATCCCTGAATGCCCCTGTAAATTAGCCTAAAGAAGATATTTTGCAATCATTATTCGTTTTAATAAGTTTACTGGGATTTATGTTGAGATTTAAAACTTTCCTTTTGACTCGCTTACTCTTGTGTAAAATTGACGCGTAAGACGACGAATCAAGGATTGGGTGTTTTACTATTGGTTCTTGCAAGGTGATTTTTATAAATGAATATCAATGGAATAATAAAGTCATCAGCAAAAAAGACGGTAATAAGAACGAAATAATAGCATTTTTTTTGTACACTCTGAAAAAAAAATGTTTCGGTGTGTTAAAGAATGATTAGGTGTAAGGATGCATAAAAGAAGTGTTATTAGGTCGCGTTAGGGGCTACTAATTACTTAATACATTATGAAGCATTCAAAAATAGCTTTATTTTCATAATTGACTATAAAGTTAATTGACCTTGTATGATTATTCGAATGTGTTTTTTTTAACAATTACTGTACCTTTGTCCGTAAGCGCATTTGGTATTTTTTACATTTTTATCTCGATGTTCTATTCTAATGGCTGGGCCAGATTGCGCCGAGCACCTTAGGGCATCCAATACCGGGATTAGTTTGTACCAAAAAGGATGGGGATCCCAGAATCCCGGTATATACAATCCTGGAATTAAATGCCCTATCAGCAACATTAAAATCGAAAAACAAATACTTGCCGCAATGCGAGCGCAACTCTGGTTTTAGCTCCAGCACTAAGAGCTCTAGTTTACACTAATTCTGATCGATCCATACATTTTAATACTACTATTTAGATGTCTGCATTATAAAAGTAAAATATTTATGAATTTGATGAATAAAATGCAATCGGTTGACCAATTAACCAAAGATATTAGTCAATCTAGTTGAAGTCAGTCAAACTTTAAACATTGGTCTGGTTCGTTTTAATAAGTACTTTTTTTTCTTAATTAACTACTGCTCGCCTCTTTGTCTGTCTATACGTCTAGCCTTTCTACATAATAAAAAAAAATTAAATTCAATGTACCTACAAGTAAAAATGGATATCAATGGCTCGAACAGAAAAATTCAGAAGAAAAACAAAAGAACTTAGTTGTCTAAATCCAAACCTTCAATGGAAAAAAATTATAACTTCGTATTTACAAAGAAATAATTTTAAAATCACGGTTATCCGGGCCGTTATAGTTTATTGAGTAAAACCGTGGACCCGAATCACATTGAAATTAGTCGATCGGTAATGGAACAGTAAGAAACAGACCCATTTTTGTCATCAAATTCATTAATCTTTTACTACTTATAGTCTTCGCAAACTCGAAGCTGAATAGCAATGTGTGAACTAAAATTGTGTTAAAACTGCCTACTACTAGACGCGAATTTATATTTAAATATAAAAGTCATAAAAATAGATTTATAACTGACAATAATGATTGTTAACTGATGTGTAAAATGTTATGGAGTGCGTTGTTTTTATTGTTTCCGACATAAGGGTAGTTCAAACGCCGAAATTAGCAACAAAATATAACCTATTATTAAAATAAGTTGAGATAGTATTTATATGGCGTTAATACTTTTTAGATAAATAAATATGACCTTATTTTCTGTTCAAATTTCCGTTTTAATAAAGCATTGCGTGTTAAATATAAAAACGTTCAGTTATATGGCGTACGAACTACATAAGACACCAAAAAATATACTTAGCATTTAGCTAATTAAATAAAAGTTGGTGTAAAAATAGTGAGTGATACATACTGTAAGACAGTAATGTTTTTATGTGTAGATAAGTACGTGAGGTAATTTTAATAATACATACATGAGTGTTACGCGTGCATTGTATATTGCACAATAATATATAGTAAATACTGTTTATAATATTAAATATACTATATATTTTAGAAATATTTGCACCTTTAGTAGTGAATTATTACAATGTATATCTGCAGATTTTAGCTAGAATGTATTTATGATGATACTTTTAGTGAGTGTCGTTGACAAAGTTTCGAATTCAGTTTCTATGAGACGAAACAACAAAAATATTGTACTTATTGTGAAGGTTTTCATTCGTTTCTGTCAATTATACCTTTGTAATCAGACTGAAGGCTTTGTGAGGCTGAGGGCGCGGGGTGGCGTGAGCTTGTCGTACCTATCATACAAGGCTGGGTACTTATCTGTTAGCTGCAATCGTAACTGTTGCAGGTTACAGTAGCCAAAAACCCGCGGTGTTCCGCTCGCAGCAGGCTCGCCAGCCATCGCAGGAGCCCCGGCACATAGGCTGGAGCGGCCGTTGGGCGTGCCCGGTGACACCCTCATGCTCCCGCTGCGCCCCCCCCCTTTAATGGCAGCGAGGGAATACTGGTGGGTTTTAGTGGGTATGCCTCCCCCACTTCCTTCCACTCGGGAGAGGGGCAGAGGAGGAGAGTACATAACCTCCGCGCCGTCGCCACGGCACGGTCGTGCGTAACGCATTTTCCCATCGCAAAAAAAGGGTCTCCAGCCATGTCCATAGGTTTTTTGTTGTAACGTACAAATGTTACGAATACCGCTCGCAGATGAGTACTCTGCTCAAGTCACACACATTATAATCGACTTGATGTCATTTGTTTGTATGGAACACAACGTCAAGCCAATGCCGCGCTGAGCCAGCAGTTTGACAAATTCTTAAAGCGTAGTTATTTTGGATTATTTAAGTGTAAGAACGGTCAATTACTTAACTATCATTTCTGGGGTAAGATTTGTCAGTTTGCTTCTTTGTTTGTCTAGAAGCGTATTTTGTAATTGTTTTTAAGTCGTCATCATCAAATACGAATTGCTGTTGTAAAATACCTATCGTCAGTTCTCACAAGGGCAACGACATTTTGTTGGAGAAATATATTATTTTCAATCATTAACCTAATACGTGAATTACAAATTACAATGTAGAAAAACATTTCTTAGAACACCAACTCGCTACAGATGCTACGAAATACGTGGCATCGCGTAGGCCGTTCGTTCTACATTTTTTTTTCCAACAGCAATTTCATTAAAAACAACGGCAATTAGTATTTATGAATGTTAAATATGTTTGTGATTGTAACTTTTTTGATGACTAATCAAATCAAATCAAAGTAAATAATTTTTTTTAGTATCTATACACCAATTAAAGTTATTTTCAGGGAACGCAAGCAACTTAAAACTATATTAGGAGGTCGTAAATGTAGGAATAAAGTTTACCTAAAGTCCACACTATTTGACACTGTTAAAAATTTAATTCAGATTTAGTCGCTGATGGTTTAAAACCTGACAGTTTCGACAATTTGATACTGTTAAGTCGAGCTTAAAGGAGCGTCCACACTGACAACATTCGCGTGTAATGAGCGTTCGGCATCGAATGTTCGAGTGTAGACATTGAGCCGAGCGTTACGAAGCTTACATTGGTTGCTCGTTTACAAATGCTCGAATAAGAATGCTCTCAGTGAGCACGCTCCTCACCACTAAATCGTGATTTAACATTTTTCAGCACGAGAATTTTGTACCATTAAGTGTGGTGAACAAATCAAACCATGTCACACAAAGTCTACTCTATCCAACTGCGAGTAATGTAAAAGTGACCTTTATTCATGCACATTTTGTCAATATTAAACCTAAACATTTCGACTCAACGGATAAAGGTGGAAACACATTGTTAACACGCGACGCGACCCGATGCAACGCGACGCGTGTTGAGTCGAATCAAATTGTATTATTTTCTATGACCAGAACCACACTATGAACATCCGACGCGACGCCATGCGCATACATTCGTTGCATCGGGTCGCGTCGCGTGTTAATAATGTGTTTCCACCTTAAGGCAGATGCTAAAATCAGAAATATTGTACGGTTTTAAAAACCTCTAACTGTCTATACATTAAATTAGCAATGGGCTATTAGGTGAAGTCGACCAAAAAATGCTTTACATGGTTAATTGTCATTTGCTAGGCTTGACACATCTACATGACAATTTTTTTCTATTTAATACCTCCAGTCGCGTGTTACAGTTTATAAGCTCTGCCTACCCTGGCCACCCTTACTGTATGCTATGGAATATCTCGTCTAAATTCAGATTATTTTTGTGGCAGGAGGCAGGAAAGTCGGTAGCGTAAGTAGGTAGATAACACTTCGCTTGTGTTACTAGTGGCAGTGCCACTGGTATTATTTAAGTACCTACTGCCAGCCTGGAGCCAGAAAAAGCAGCAGTTTGAAGGTAAACGAGGCATAAGAACTGTGATAACCTCCTAACTGGTAATGCACTTTATTGGTCGACTAGGTATAGCTTCATAAAAGTAAAACATGTTTAACATTTAAACGTTAACACCAAAGATCAGAGTCGTTCGTAAATAATAGATGTTAAGAAAAAAATGAGCTTCTTTTAGACTTACTGGCTTATGTAATGAAGTGTTGTGTAACAAAGTAGTTGTCCAATCACACCGCGAGGCCGATTCTATGGTCTCTATGGTCGGAGAAAAAAAAGCGATAATTTCATTAAATTTATATCAATGTCGTCAACAATCACCCTTACCCGTGGTCCTTCTTATATGTCCCACTCAGAAAAAATGCTGCTGTACCACGCAAAATAGGCGCAGTTTATAGACGTCGAGTTGCGGAAATCAGCCCGTTACAACATAACAACATACCTAATATTTTAATACAAAACTAGATATTAAGTATCTTCAAAAGAGAGGATACTCAGAAAAAGGCTCCTTTAGGCGGAGTTCCATCGAAAAATAGGGCGACAAAGGGTAGGGTAGGTGGACCACAGGGTAAGGATCCAAAAATCTTTGTACAACAATAGTACATTATGATACAAGTGTGCTATGTTGATCATTACACACGAGGCATGATTGTACGCGCGAGCGGAGCGAGCGCGTTAATGGGCCGAGTGTGGTAATGATCAATGCACACGCGTTTCATACGACGTTTTTCAACACATTTGCGAGGAAAAACAAAAAGAAATTCTTAATAAGTAAGTATAAAAAAACTTTACTTTACCTTTGTTGCCAAACATTGCTTAACTGGAGGCTTTAGAACTTTTCTTTGTCATTTGGCAACACCTTGGATTTCTTACTGACATAACCTGCCCGAACATATTTTAGTATTTCCGACGACGGACACTATTTACATTTAGTTTTTCTTTATTATTTCAACTAGTAATTTTTAAACTAATAACAAGGTAAAATAATCAACAAAATCTGTGAGTGTGAAAGATGGCGGCAGACATCATTTGTCCGCGCCAATCCGCGCGCAGCACTCACGCATGCGCGCTGTGCACTTTGCACGCGGGCGACGAGGCACTGACAAGACTGCTAAACAGCCTAATATTAAAATAGTAAGAAAATAATTAATCATTGTCTTAAATATGCAAATTATGGTCACTTTTCAGATAAAAATTAATACTTTGTCGAAATTAACTGTTTATCTTCTTTAACCTAATATAGTTTAATATTCACGAAAATATTCCTTGTTCCTATACATAACTGAACTATTTGCTGAGATTAAAAAAAAGTTTACATTACCGCACTCGTGCGGTAATAATATTACGGCACTTGTGCGTAATAAGCTGAATTATGAGCTTAAATGCGGTGCAATAAGACTCAATTTACGAGCAACTGTGTTGAAAAGTAAATTACAATACAATTATGCTACGAGCATTTTCATCCACTTGACATAATCAATGTACTATGCCAAATTTCAAGTCCATGGTTTGAAAAATTTCAAGTGCACAACATAGGTATACTCACGAGCACAAATAGCAGGTACATAGTTGTATGAAAACCAACCCGTTATATTTTTACTCGTGAGTGTAGTTTGTAAAAACGCGGAACACTGATCTGTTACTCTCAAATAGGTACTTTGACCACTTTTCCGATGTTAGATTCAACAATTGCTGGTTTCCCGTATTGATGTTAAACCATAGAATCGACCTAGCGAAAATATCATGAACTCATAATTTATGTTACAAAATTTGATCACAATTTTAATACCTATTGTGCTTCTTGAACACCATTATTAGTTTAATTTGTTACAGTATTTTTAGGAAGAAGCGCACAGATACTGGCGACAGGGTTACTTTATTTTGTCTGTGGCAGACTTTACTTATTCAAAGATGGCGGACGAAGAAATCTACCCGAACTTTGATACTCAAAGCAAAGGATACCTACGTTCAGGCAGCTTACTATCAACGCTAACCGCACTATCCACTGTGTTTGTTACGTTATCAATGTGACTATGACGTCGGTAGGTATTTTAATTTAAGGCATTTTAAAAAAGGGTACCTACCCTTTTTCCAGCAAAATTAAGTACCTCAGTTTCCCTTTTTTGTGTCAGTTTTGTGACGATCCATACAAATCGTACCTTTGAAAAAATGTCACAAAACTGACAAAAATATAGAACACTTTTTTCTTTACGAAAATGAATAGTACTAGTGATTCTAATTCAAAAACCAGTTTTTTTTTCGTTTCGTAAAACGTAAAGGGTACGTACGTACTTATACTTTTTTTTAAAAACGAACAATTATTCGTGTCAACGGATGATTGCGTTGGTGTTTGAAAACACTACCCTTCATGAACAGTGTGAGTGTTTGCGTTGTATGCGCTGATGGTAAGCTTGGGAAACGTATCTAAAATGCCTTTATCCAGAAAGTATAAACAACACACAAAATTCTATTTTAGATTGGCATATTAAATTCACTTCATGCTTGTACTACTCCTTAATATTTTGAGGATGCAAGTTATACTGGGAGTATTTTTGTAAACGTTTGCCTATTTACTATATATGTATACCTACTTAACTCACTGTTTTATACCTATAGGAATTTAAACTAGGGTCGACTTTGCTCTACCTTGAAACCTTTGCGAAAACTTTACCATGGGTTCTGTATGGGACCTTATCATAACTACCCGATTCAGTCACTCTGACATTATATATATAACATTATTAATGTCGGGTTTAATTACCCTTTTTCCGCGCGCACACATGTGACATCTTTTCATAATAATTCTACAGCACAAGAATTAAACGTTCATGAGAAATTAAAATTCATACATTATTAAGCCTAGAAATAATTAAGGTAAGGGGGCGAAGTTGGCCAGCTAGACAAATGCCTTTACAGATGTTTTCATACTAAATTTATACCTGCTCTAAATTTTAATTTTAATTTAGACAATTTTTAATCTAAGTTAGGTACGATGAAAAACCTTTACAGCAGTGACTAAGCAAACCAACCCAACCACGTGCTGAAATATTCACTTCAGCTCCCTTGCCTTAAGCCAAATTTACATTATGCAACTATTTTCGTTCAACTAGCATTACATTGCTCGGCCGATAACCTAACGCTTCAAAGTGATTAATCAAACGCCGCAGTGTAATGCTAGTTGCACGAAATTAGTTGCATAATGTAAATTCGGTTTTACACGTATGTAACCAATCTCCAATCACTCTCGATGTGTGTCACAGAATTCCAATAAAAACATAGCAAACTAAAATCGTGGTTTGAATAGATCGCCATAGAATTTGCTTGCGCCGAAACTTAAGTTCCTGGATAGGTATATATATATATTCATTACCACATTTTAGAAGCGTTAGTAATATATACATAATAATATGTATTTTTAGAAGAAAATATTTCGGTCAACTTTTTGCCATGACTTTCAAATGGAAAGTACACAAGCAAAAAATTTCTAATAAAAAATACAGCTGGAATTGACAACGCGATACTCGAAATTAAGTATTTAAATCAAAACCACTGAGTGTTTTGCTGTGCATACAAACTAATTAATGTAATTGATGTCCATTGAGCATACAACCAATAGAGTGGTAGCACTGACCAATTCCTTGCCGCAACTCATCAATGTTTGGTCAATGCTTTTCTCTTTTGTTGGTTATATGCAGGTAAAATTAGAATCAAACACCCAAAACAATACTAGCACCATTTTCGTAAATAACATAAATACTGAATAAATTCTCGTAATGATTTGTACGTGCTTCCAAAATGCTTGCATGGACAGCTTTGTTCGTGTTTCCTAATAAGTGCTTGATGTAGTTTTATTTATTAAGATAATGTTCCATGGCCTAAAAAGCTACGCTTTTGATAACCGTCTTGTCTATCCATTGGAAAACCAGAGAATACCAGAGGTACCAAAGAAACCTAATTACAGTGTTTCTCTAACCAAGAAGGTACCTAACTCTAACTTAGTCACTAAGTTAGAGTTCTTACCTAGTTAGGGATGGTTAGTGGGTCAAGGTACCTAAGAATTCAGTACTTACCATTTTTGAGTCAAGCTTAAAAGTACCTGAACCCTTTAGTACAGTCAGTTGTCACAGTAAACAACAACATGGAGACATCATTAATTTACTTTTAAGCTCGACTGTACCTAAACTGTGACCTTGATTGTACAAAAAACGAGTTTACTTACCCTCATTTAAGACAGACGGTATCAAAACGCGATTAAAATAATGCAAAGTTCATAAATCTGTTTCCTATTTAGTTTAGATGTATTTTATGAAGCTCGAGTTTGTGTACAATAGATTATTAGTCGATTATTAGGGCGTGTTCACACTTTTTTGGTGGCTGAAAAACGCTGCCAAAAACGCTAGTATGAACACACCCTTAGGCTACTTAACTGTCTTGACCAATCTTAAGTGAATATTGTTTTTGCAACTATCTTCTAAAGGCGCGGTGGCCTAGTGGTCACACCGAAAGGCTCTCAAGCAGAAGTTTGAGAGTTCGAACCGGGGATCTCCCTTATTCATGAGAAAGGGTAGGTAATATAAATATATGTTTTATCTCTGTCTCGCAAGTTTTCAGTGACAGATAGGTAAATCTTAACTAAGGTTAAGTTAACAGAAGCTTATGGGTATGAGCTTTTGTACAGAAATACACCGCGTACCTATTCCCTCTTAAAGCAGTCTTCACTTAAGCAACGTCTAATAAATAAGTTGCGCCGACCAAAATAAAAAATAAGTTTTGCGTTACATTCGAATAAGCCATAAGACTAGACATTAATTTTAAATGTAAATTAAAAGTTTATTTGAAGCGGCTGCGTTGAATAAACACGTAAGATATAATTTTAGTATTTTTAAGCAAATAGTTAAGAATGTTTTTTACGTGATATTTCTTTGGATAATGTGAAATCAGCATCGTTTGAACATGAACACTTCTCATTTTTCAACACTCGACACAGATTATTGTAAGTACCTAATTATTCAAGCAGATCATTTTACTAATAGCATAAATAAGTATACTTAATTAAATTATTTGTGCAGTTTTTAATGCAATTTTACGCAAAACAAAATTGTAACTACATCGAATGTTTTACATTGTAATTTCATGCTAATTTTATTATCTGTGTGAATTTCATAAAATTCCTGACCTTGATTACTAATAGAAAGGTGTTAGTAAAATTTTAAATGTCTTTCATGATATTGCAAATTATTAATGTCATAGCGCTCAAGATTTAGACTTAAAATGATAAAGAGCAATGTTATTTATTGTTGTTTATTGCATTTATGTAAATAATTGTTTGAGATCATTCCCCGTATCGTTCATTCAATTGTTTGTATTATTTATAGGCATTGGTGCATATCATGTGTATAGAGCAGATGATTAATCAAATAAATTAGAACGAAAAATATAGTTGACGAACATGTTTCATTTTACTAAAGTAAAATTTATATTGAATTTTAAACGAAAACAAACCCCACAAAACTAATACAAAGAAAAATCACTTATAAAGGTGCGTGAATTTTGGATCGATATTGTGTCGCCATATGGCCCTGAACAAATTGTATACCTACCAATTGACCTAATCTCAAGTTAGCCAAGTTAGGTACCTGATAGATAGGTACATAAATCGAAGTCAAACCGGTCAATGCTTTCCCTCCTGACCTTAACCTATTTCTGTTTCAGACATTCTTTCAAGGTAAATTACGAGAACCTAAGAGCATAAATAAAACGCCCAAGAAAAAAATGTAACATTCAATATATTTCATCCAACTACTATATTTCTTTATAATGAACATAAAAATAATATTTACAACATCATTTATTGCGAGTCTTAAAATAAAATCACAACATAAATCATCATAGTTTAGTTAGACATTTTAGGATTTCACTAATAAAAATAAACATATATTTTACAGTAGTTTTGACACGTTCATATCACGTATTGTATTAAAACTTTGTTGCAGGGACACGTACCATACATACTTAATTATACATACTTAATAAAAAAAATTAAGTGAAACCAAATTGATAACATATGGTATCCAGTTATATATTTAGACGGATGTGATACTAATTACGTTTAAAATAGTACATCGACAGGTTTAAACCATTCTAACTAAATAATAAACAGCAGTAGGTACAGTAGATTTTATCCTTGTTTGGAGACCAAGAAGATTTTATTAAATTATAATATTTTCACTGTAAATGTCACAATAACACGCTAATTATAAGCCACATACTAAACTATAAGTTCTTTTGTTAATTTTTGCTGTTGAAATAACGAAAAAAATATCTAAGAGATTTAACAGGTTTTTTTTCGATAAAGTGAATAAAGCTCTGAACTTATCAAAATGATCAAATTTAAAATGAATAAAACATTTTCTTGGCCGACCATTGATAAATATTTCACATTTCAAAGGCTTTCTATTCTATTACCTACATACATATTATGGACGTAACAAGAGATCCATTAATTAATTACAAAAATACATTTATTGATCGTATTATACGTAATTGATGAGTCTATCTAAATTTTATTAAACTTTAACATACATATTTATAAAACATCGTACGAAATAAATAATTTCATAAGCAACATTATATAAAAAATAAAAATGGAAATGATTATTGATAGCTTGGAAAGGCCGCGAAGCGTTTCATACGCCGCATCCCGTGTGTTACGAAAATAGAAAAATGTGTCCATAGATCAAATAAATGTGACGAACCTTGCTACTCGTGATCACACATACTAGGTACATGCGCTTACGGAGTACCTGTTTATTGATTTTGATTCATGGATTATATTCGTAACATACAGGATATTGCGGTTGACACGGCTCGCGGTCTTCGTTTACCACAAATGTAAAAAAAATCTAAATAATGAGACTGCATCTGCAAATTATTTGTCTCGTACACGACGAAGTAAAAGACACACTACTTTTGATGACGGATGAGTAGGTCAACTACAATAATTTAGAAACTTGTCGGAGCGTAAGTACATCTAAACAATCTTCTATTAATTAAATTAGTGTACAGTACAGTTTTTCCTATTACCTTCAGACGGCAGATTTACACTAGTTTCTTTATCATTTTGAGTTTAGCTCATTGTTGTCATTGTCAAATAAGATTGACATAAATCATCTCATTTCAGTCACGTCGCGCTCGATTTAATAAAATGCTGCAAGTGGCCAATAAATTAAGTATAAATTATATTTCATCAACGGTTTTTTCAATTTAAAATAGCCATTTGTCCAAAAAATAATCTTCTTCCATATAATTTTTGTATGTCAAAAAACGACAAAAATTATGAACGCTTCAAAAATTAATAGTGATTCTGTTTAAGAAAACCCCTGAATTGCCTCATTTATAACAAAATATAGGTACTTACTACTTTAAATTGAAAATTCCTCAATATCAAATACACAAATTTAAACTTCGTAGCCATTCCACGCATCAATAAATACCGAACTCAGATCATTAAAACAAGTTAATTACTAAAACGTATGTATACAACATTAACAAATAGAGTCCAAATGTTGTACAATTTGTATTGAATTTTTTATCATTCACACTGAGTATCTTGTCGCGTTACGGGACAAGCGAAAAAGAAGTGTTGAAGATATAGAACTGTGATTGTGTGTGTGTGTTGAAACAGATCTCGCTTGCGTTTAACTGTTCCTATAAACACGCAGACTAATACAACGTGTTCGGTTACGATATACACAGACAAAGGCCTCGTGCTTTCGTTAGAAGCCACATTCGGTACCCGAAAGTCATATGGGTTATCCTACCGTCAGCTAATGAAAGATCGACGAAGCCGTATCATTGTGAACTTTGGTTTGCACTCCTGTAAACCGGGGTGACTTAAAAAAGTAGGTAGTTATAATAACGAAATCATCTAACTAATATTATAAATGCGAAAGTATGGATGGATGGATGGATGGATAGATGGATGGATAGATGGATGGATGGATGGATGTTTGTTTGTTACTCAATCACGCCAGAACGGCCCAACGGATCTGGATGAAATTCGGCACATAGATAGAGAAAAATCTGGAATAGCACATAGGCTACTTTTTATCCCGGAAAATTGCGTAGTTCCCGCGGGATAGCGATAAACAAATTCTTTGCAGACGAAGTCGCTGGCAACAGCTAGTTATTTTATATTTGCGTTTACGTTCCAATCAATGCCTTCAACGATCGCCTTTGCGTTCTACATGTCAAACATTCACCGCATATGGACAATATTGATTTTATAGCAATTTCAAAACGATCAAAGTAGCCCCAAAATTACGAAAGTCACCCCAGTTAACGGTATATAGTCGATAGTGACCTAGTAGCGTAACTATAACGAGTGGGGCCCGTGGTAAATACAACTGACGGTATCCTTCCTAAATTTAACCCTATAACCGCCTTTAAATATAAGACACAAAACATCCAGCTCATTTCGCCGTAGTCTTATAAAAAAAGACAATGTCATATATTTTTTGACACTGCGATACTGGCCTGTTCGGTATTAATCTTTTCGGCAGTTAATGGTTAAGAAGTAGGTACATGTCCATTCTGTACTCTTGGCCCAGCCAGTTCAGGGTTCCTTTGGGAGTAACGCGTAATATTTCGCCTGTAATCCTAGTGTTACAACTCCCTAGTAGGAATGTGGCATATTATCATCCTGTTCATTTTATAATATTTCATTTGTTTCTTGCTCGTCACGGTAGACTACACAAACAACTAAGAAGTTACATTTTAAAACATCTAATACAAGTAACTTGAGCATAAGTGGTGACAAACGACGTAAAACTTTTAACTTTCGTCGCTTAAAAAGTTCGAATTGACTTCGCCTATTTTTATTCCAAATGTTACCCACGAATCTTTATTTAAATGGACGATGTCTATCTGAATCTTGCGTGTCATAAAAACACCCAGCGTAGATTGTAATTTTCGATTGAAATTAAAATGTGTACCGACGTACGGTTCCAATAGATTCATCGTACTTACATCAAACGTCATCCCCTTATTATGTCCATGGTTACTTCAAAACTGATTTTAAGAGTAGGTAACTCCTACAACTGTCTTGAAACTTCTCTCGTCTCTTTAGAAACTTTACTGGTGTCCATTACCTTGAAGGTTCGAGTTTAATATCAAATGGTCTCGACGATGCCTTTCCGTTTGGCTCGCGACTCTCCCGATATAAAGGATGTCTCTTCTGAGGAACTGGTTGACGGCTTCTGCGGCTGACTCGACGTGCTTGGTTGCGACTGCAAAATAAAGTAACGGTTTTTTTCGTTTGCTTTCATCGATTGCGAGTTGAGCGGACGTTCTTGTCAGGCTAAAACTTAGAATAATTACACAAACGGATAACTCACGTATAAAAGCCGAACAATGCTCCTACATAATTATGTTCCGGACTATTCCGTAGTCCTTCATAACACCTGCCTGGAGAGAGATTTCTATTGTGGTACTCCTCACAGTTTTTACGAACTTGCCTGTTGTGTTACGTGAGTTATCCGTTTGTGTAATTATGTTTGAGTCCACCGTAGTTTCGTGTTGAAAGTAAAACTTAACCTCGAAGGCAAGTGGTTTGGTAAGTTCAAATGAACTCCTGGTGCATTGTGAACATCGATCAATGTGTGGAAACATTATTTGTCAGCTTGTTCTTCGTATATAACCAAGTTACATTACCAGAACTAGTAAAAACCAACGTTGGATGATTAATTTGGATTAATTTAGGTTTAATTACAACACACCGGATAACTCACGTATAAAAGCCGAAGGAATGCAGCGGGTGCCCCCTAGTTGGAAAACTGTTTTAAATATTGACCAAACGGTGAGTGTGAGCGAACCTTTACAAAGTGACGTGATCAGTGTTGTGTGCTGCCCTACTTTGGACTATAATAAAAATGACGATAAAATGAGGGTAGTTGTGCGCCGATGTCAGCTGCGCCGAGTAGCCGCGCGAGAGGGTTAGTTTACATAAAATATTCTAAGTTTACCGACCAATCAGAACGCTTGTTCAGTGTGCAATGGTTGAAACATAATGTTACCTGCAAGGCGGCGGTAGCGGCGGCCGCGGCGGCAGCTACCGCGTTCCTCCGGATGTCTTCAAGAGGTATCTCTTCCGAGCGGGCGCGCGGCGAGCCGTCGCGCGACGGATGCCCGCTGCTGCCACGCGATATACTACTGTGTTCGGAATAGTACAAAAATATACAAGGTGTCTTATATCATAATTATTGTGAACTAGCTGTTGCCCGCGACTTCGTCTGCAAAGAATTCGTTTATCGCTATCCCGCGGGAACTACGCAATTTTCCGGGATAAAAAGTAGCTTATGTGTTATTCCAAATCATAAACTATGTCTGTTCCAAATTTTATCCAGATCCGTTAAGCCGTACTGGCGTGAAAGAGTAACAAACATCCATACATCCATACATCCATACATCCATACATCCATACATCCATACTTACAAACTTTCGCCTTTATAATAGTAAGTAGGATATTTGAGCAATGGGGGTCGCTAAATTAAGATTTTGCCTGGTATTTTTTGACCGTCCGCACCTAGTGTTGTAACGGCGCTCTGGAAGGCGGAAGAAATCATGGTTGCGGAACATTAGGGAGTGGACCGGAATCAACAGTGCAGAGCAACTGTTCCGGATGGCTCAAGATAGAGAGAAGTTTTCAGAGCTAACGGCCAGCCTCCAGTAATGGAGTGGCACTTTCAGAAGAAGAAGAGACCTAGTGTTGTAAAAGACACGAGTAGAGTCCTAATTTTATAGACTCGATTCACTTAATAGAGGACTCTGTGAACTCGAAGACTCCGAGCCCCGAGCCGTATCGAGCGCGAGTAAATATGGAGCAGCGAGCGAACCTAAACTGAATCGTAATTGAATCGCACTAAGACGTCATGGTAAGGCTCCTGTAATTATCTTCTATCTATGGCTCCATATTTACTCACGCTCGACACGGCTCGGGACTCGGATTGTTCGAGTTCACCGAGTCCTCTATTAAGTGAGTCGAGTCTACAAAATTAGGACTCCAGGACTCGAGTCTTTTACAACACTACCCGCACCTCTCTCGGTCCCCTTTGTCGTCCTACCCCGCGCCCCTGTACCGCGCGGGCGAGGACTCAGCTAAGCGGTCGGGTCGGTGTATACTATAGACCTATAGACTCTACATATAATACAGGGTGTTTGGTAGCCAGGTGCAAAGCTTTAAGGGGGTGATAGCTGAGGTATTTTTGAACATTTTGAACCATACATGTCTTAGCCGAAATTTTTTTTTTTTTTTAAATTGTAAATTTTGAAATTTTATGAAAATACCCAGAATTTGATAGAAACGAGTCAATATTGCACCAATGAGCGTTAATTTGTAAACAAAATCTTTTATTTCGGATAGTTTAATGTGTATTGGGCCAAATGAAATAATTTTAAGTGTCTGTCTTGCCACAGAGACAAAATGGAGGCATTCGAAATTACCAAAAATGTATTTTTTTGGAACAGTTGAACAGAGTCATTTTTCAATACCATAAAAAAAAAATCCTGGAAATGTTCAAACTTTTTTAAAAACATGCCTGTTTATTCCTCTTTTTTTTAAGGTATCACTCATTCACATTGCTTGCTAAATCTGAGATAAAAAGTAAAAAACCAAACTCGGGGATCACTCGCTAAGAATGCACTAGTATTGAAATTTCACGTTTGTTAGAACATTTCCAGGAATTCTTTTTATGACACTGAAAAATTACTCTGGTCCAAAAAAATATCAAATTTCGGTTAAGACATGTATGGCTCAAAATGTTCAAAAATACCTCAGCTATCACCCCCTTAAAGCTTTGCACCTGGCTACCAAACACCCTGTATATTTGAAACTGACAAACCTTTCTCTGCTAGTTGTCCGTTCACGGTACACTACGACGCCATCTTTGAGCATGTGGCCGCTCGGCCTGCGCAAGCGCCGATCCATGTCGTCGCCGTCCACACCTAGTCGAATACATATTGGCATGAATTAGACAGTCAACATTATCGCGATACCTGTATGTCAATATAGCATCGTGGATTTCAAACCAACCGGATTCACTGAGATCGTATCAATATTTCGTGATATGCATCGCGATATTCATGAATCACATGATAATACTGACCGTCTCATTCATCCATTATTTACCGCGATTTAGTTCCGGGAGTGAAAGTCACAAATGTGTAAAACATAATAATAATTATCATGGGACAATTTACACCAATTGAACTAGTCTCAAACAAAGCAAAGCTCGTACTATGCGCTCGTACTATGGACTAGGCAAGGAATAACATTCTTACTTATATCGATAAATACATAGAAAATCATCCAAGTTTCGAAAACAAAATATTCTTATAATAGCTGCTCCAACCGGAGGTCAAACCCGGGACCGCAGGCTTCGTAGTTAGAATCTCTAGCCTCTAGACTATCTAGGGTAATGGCACCAGTATTTAAAGAAAGAAAGAAATATCTATCCCTTCGTTTCTTTTAAATAAGAGTTATCCTGCATTATTGGCTCCTTGTCCATCACTGGGCATTTTTGAAAGCACATCACTCGAAAGTGGTATAAATCTGTTTATATCTTCAAAACTTATAGCTCTAATCAAATTTTTGACTAGTTCACAGGATTAATGGGAGCCGTAAGTATCTTCTAAGCTGCTCGTATTTCAAATTCAGAACAATTTTTCATCACTTTCGAGTGGTATTTTCCACAGACATCATTATAAAGTAGCAGACTTGACATTATTTCACGCCTACATTGACTAGTGTAAAAAGTGCCACTACCCCTTTTTCTCTAATACTAAATTTCTTTTTTGCATGTGTTGCAACACCAAGTCACACATAGACAATTTGGAAGCCGTGCCAGTTGCTAAGCGACATTTGAGCGACCGATGGCGTTAGATTGTTGTTGTGGTGACCAACCGTCGGTATCTTGAGTGAAATAATATAAAGTTATAAGTTATTTAAAGTAAAATCATGTTGAATTGCTGTGTTCTCATGTGTTGCAACTCATCAGACAGGAAAACCCCTGAAATATCGTTCCATCGGTAAGTTAATCTTTTGCTATCATTCGTCATAGATTTATTTGTGTTTACCGCGTTCTAACTAATCAATGGTCTTCAAATATTTAGAAATAATTACAAAGGCAGTATTCATGAAGCTGACAAAACTTTCAATTTAAGGTTTTCTAAAGAAATACAAGAAATATTTTACTTTTACTGAATAAAGTAACCTCATTTGACAATTAATGTACTGCGCAATTTTTACAGGGCCGAACTAGGTGTACAGGCCTACGCCTGATAATGCTTCTAAGCAATACTGGATTTAACAAAATTGTGATCACTACTCGCCTAGCCATTCAACGAAATATTATATAGATAGACAAGTGTTATGCCAACGTAACTACCGACCGACCCTACTAAGTACGCAAGTGTCCAGCAGCATTTTTATTATGACCTCCGCGTTTGGATTTCAGGTTTCCGAAGGATGAATATTTAAGAAACGTCTGGATCAGGAATATTAATAGGAAAGACTGGCAGCCTAGCTCATCAAGTTTGATTTGCTCTGAGCGACGATGAACACGATGCTGAACGCTTGTATTTAATTATCAAAGTGATACTACATAATAGCTAATTTACGAAATGCAATCAAAAGTTAAAAAATATATATTACTTATTTGAAAATAAATAATTCATGGTGGTTTTATTTTGTACGAAAAGATGAATCTCTATATAAGTTTCGACCTGTTTACCTTGGGCATATCGACTGATTCCAAGACAGAAGTATTCCCACTACCTCTAATATCAACTGGCTTGCACTTGACCTCACTTATTAAAAGTATTTATACTGTTAATATTTTTAGGTTTCAGTTACCTTAGTACGTCCCTGTTTTTGTATTAGTGTGAGTTAATCTTTTATGTGTGCAAAGCTGCCACGCATTCTGAGCAGTAATGTCAAGTCTGCTTTATATGATGTCTGTGGTATTTTCACATATGTGCTTTCAAAAATTGGGCCCCTGGTGCCGTCACCCTAGTCATCAACACCTTAAACTAGACAACGTACCAGTGTGCCGTCGGACGGTAGTTATGCCGGGCCGGGTGAAAAGCGGACGGTGTCTCACGGCGAGCGAAGGCGGGCCGCCAGTCATCCCAGATACTTCTAGCAGACGGCCGATCTGCTGCATTTTCTTTTGGCGCGACTTCGTTCGACCCTGCATACGAATGTAAAATAAAAGTCTACAACAAACTGAGCCTCTAGTGTAAGTTTTAACGTCTCGAACACGTTCGCGTTAACGTTTCAATTAATATGGGAAAATGAACAGCGCCACAAGCGGAACAAAACGACTACTAAAATTTCTCATAGTATTTGACATTTTAACGCACACGCGGTCGAGACGTATTTTGTGACCGAAACTTACACTAAGCGTACTGGAAATTTTTATAGAGCCAACTCGTAACTGAGTACTCGGCGCGCGGGTACAAGGGCGCAGGGTAGGACGACAAAGGGAACCGAGAGCGAGGCGGGTAGTGCGCCTGCCACCCGCACAGAGGCCCCCTTTGTCGCCTACCACGCGCCCGTGTGCCGCGCGGGCGAGGACTCAGCTAAGCGGTCGGTAAGTTTAGTC
The DNA here is from genome assembly GCA_963854515.1 of Pandemis heparana. Classification (NCBI taxonomy): domain Eukaryota; kingdom Metazoa; phylum Arthropoda; class Insecta; order Lepidoptera; family Tortricidae; genus Pandemis; species Pandemis heparana. Next base: position 5,488,648 of record OY978013.1, on the reverse strand, counting down.
AAGGTTAAAAATATGGATTCATGTAAACTTGCAAAATATGTACACCTATATCAACCATATAGCAATGATAATAACGTAATCATATTTTCGCTATTTTTATAATCAATATTGATGACCTGTTCAAGACTTGACCTCAAGTGAGTGACTTGACCTTGAGTGTCTAAATTATAAGCTACCTTAATTTTTCATATAATAATTGTGTCAGATTTGTGAAGAGCTATATAAATTGTATGAAAAAAATACAGAAACATGTCAAAAAAAATTACAAAGGAACTGTTTTTTTTTTTACAAAAATGAATAAGTACTTAGGTAATTTAAAAAAAGGAAAGCCACTTTAAATTAAAAATGCACCACTAAGTGTACTAAAGGTTCGTAGAAAAATACTTTGTAAATATTTAGAGCTGAAAAAAAAACAAAACGGTGTAGAGATTCGAGTTAAACGTTAAGACGACAAGGATAAAAACGCTCTACAATTTTATCTCAAAAAGAAGGTTCTATATTTAAACGCTTCATCAAGTTCTTACCTTAGTAAGTCTCTGTTTAGCCGCCATACTTCTGATGTGGTCGTCAAATTTGAACTTGGCCCGCAACAACACGGTGCGCGGCAGAGCGCCGCTGGCCCCCACGCGGGGCTTGTGGATCGTGAGGTGCAAGCAACGGGGGTCCTCTTTGTCACCTTGTATCTATTTTGGTTGTGATATAAAAACTTGTTAGTTTAAACGAACCTAAAATGATACTGGCCTCCTAAATGCTTTAAAAATATTTTTTATGAATAAATGTCGTTCGTCTGTTATTTTTAATCTATGTATAGGCTGTTTTAAATTTGTAAAACTTAAGAGTGAATTACACTAAGTTCAACAATAACGATAACTGATGATTTTGTCGCGTATTTGAGAGAAAATCTATGAAATATTATGTCAAAATCTTTGGTTACGTTTAAAGTAACTTGTTGGAAGTCGCACTCGCGCTAATGAGGTTGAAATAAACTTTTTTTTTTAAATATATAAAATGCCGGCAGAGCGCCGCTGGCCCCCACGCGGGGCTTGTGGATAGTGAGGTGCAAGCAACGGGGGTCCTCTTTGTCACCTTGTATCTATTTTGGTTGTGATATAAAAACTTTTTAGTTTTAACGAACCTAAAATGACACTGGCCACCTAAATGCTTTAAAAATATTTTTTATGAATAAATGTCGTTCGTTTGTTATTTTTAATCTGTGTATAGGCTGTTTTAAATTTGTAAAACTTAAGAGTGAATTACACTAAGTTCAACAATAACGATAACTGATGATTTTGTCGCGTATTTGAGAGAAAATCTATGAAATATTATGTCAAAATCTTTGGTTACGTTTAAAGTAACTTGTTGGAAGTCGCACTCGCGCTAATGAGGTTGAAATAAACTTTTTTTTTTTAAATATATAAAATGCGCGGCAGAGCGCCGCTGGCCCCCACGCGGGGCTTGTGGATAGTGAGGTGCAAGCAACGGGGGTCCTCTTTGTCACCTTGTATCTATTTTGGTTGTGATATAAAAACTTTTTAGTTTTAACGAACCTAAAATGACACTGGCCACCTAAATGCTTTAAAAATATTTTTTATGAATAAATGTCGTTCGTTTGTTATTTTTAATCTGTGTATAGGCCGTTTTAAATAACTGATGATTTTGTCGCGTATTTGACAGAAAATCTATGAAATATTATATCAAAATCGTTGGTCACGTTGGCTAAAGTAACTTTTTGCATTGCAAGTCGCACTCGCGCTAATGAGACTGATATAAGCTTTTTTAAAAAATATATATAAAATCATTTATGTAGATCACATTTCAAGGCGTTTCAACTACAGGACCCTATTTCATAAAGCTACAACTTACAATTTACAAGCGGAAGTCTTTATCTAACACATAGGGTCAGAAAGAGACTTCCACTTGTAAATTGTTACTTGTAGCTTTATTAAATAGGGTCCAGGGCCCCGTTTCTCAAAGCTTATTAGACTAATAATATTAGTGTTTTGTTACATTTTTTCGTTTAATTTACGAGACAAAACACTAATATTATTAGTCTAATAAGCTTCGAGAAACGGGGCCCTGGACGTAAATACAATTTCACTAACAAGTTTTAAAGACAACTTAGCTTGCATTAAAAATGTTTTAATTTTTTTACAAAACTTACTACTCAAGAGTCCTCCATCTATTCTCAGGCATATGCTAGACTTCTTTTGAGGGAAGAAAAGAGGTAATTTATTATTAAATTGTGTCTGTATCTGTTTTTTCCCCCAATAAAGAAAATAAAAAAAATATATATTTTTTCTATTTTTTTTTATATTTTTTTTATTCATAAAATAAAATAAACAACTCACTTCTAAGTCCTGTAGGCTGCCGACGAGTTTAGCAACCCCCCAGCCAAGTCTTTGCTTGTCGGGTTCAACTAGTATTATCTGAATGTTATCCACAGCCAGGAACCTGTGGTGCCATGTGCCGTCCTTCTGTATGATATCGCAGGATATGAGATCAGAATCATCTGTCAAAGCAAAATTTAAATAAATTATGAGGATTTATCTGAATAGAGGGCCGAACTGCAAAATTGAGGGTAGACTGCGCGCGGTTTATGCAACACTATCTGTTGCCCGTGACTTCGTCTGCAAAGAATTCGTTTGTCGCTATCCCGCAGGAACTACGCAATTTTCCGTGATAAAAAGTAGCCTATGTGTAATTCCAGACCAAATTTATCTCAGTTCAAAATGTCATATAGATCCGTTAAGTTGTACTTGCGTGAAAGAGTAACAAACATCCATACATACTCACAAACTTTTGCATTTTTAATATTACTAGCTGTTACCTGCGACTTCGTCTGCAAAGAATTCGTTTATCGCTATCCCGTGGGAACTACGCAATTTTCCGGGATAAAATGTAGCCTATGTGCTATTCCAGACTTTTCTCTATCTGTGTGCCAAGTTTCATCCAGATCCGTTGGGCCGTTCTGGCGTGATTGAGTAACAAACAAACAAACATCCATACTTTCGCATTTATAATATTAGTTAGACTAGCTTCAGCCCGCGACTTCGTCCGCGTAGAATTAGATTGAAAGACAAGACATGACAAACATTTAGGACTGATGTTGATAGTTATGTTCTGCAATAGTTATTTAGGTTCGTTGCGACTCTAGGCAGCCACGACCTCTAACATGTTTATGGCTATCCCCCGGGAACTATGCAATTTTCTGGGATAAAAAGTAGCCTATGTTTTAATCTAGGGTACCAGCTATCTTCGTACCAAATTTTATCCAAATCCGTCCAGTAGTTTTAGCGTGAAGGAGGAACAAACATACACACTCACTCACATCGTCACTCACAAACTTTCGCATTTATAATATTAGTAGGATAGTAGGATAGGATAGGATATGATATATTTAGTGAATAGAACTTACTCAAGTCTAACACGTCTCCGACTTGCACGAACGGCGCCGGATTAGCCAACGGCAGCTGTGTTTCCGGCTGTCCGGTAAGTTTCAAATACAAGTCCCGGATCAAGAAGAACGTGCGTATAGCGCGGCGAGCCCTTTCCATCTGTGAATGTAACGCGTCATAGAATTCGGTACAAAAGTAGCTTTGCACTTTCATAAACAAAAGCATATACTTAGAGTACTAAAAAAAAAAACACCGGGTAGCACTCCGGGAGTGCCGGCAGAAGTGAAAACTACACATACGCACACTCGCGCAAAAAAAAAAAAAAGAAAAACAAAAACAAGTCAAACGCACATACATTAAAGCGGCGAAATCAACGTACACTCCAAAAATGGAACGCGACTCTAGCTTCATTCGTATTTCAAAATAAGCTCTTAGACGATCCTGATATCCTGGTACTTAAACTCTCCCTCCGTCTTACGCCTGACGCGAGTTTAACATTTTTTATCCATCCCAAAAAGCGCTCAACGCCGCTAAAGAAGTTTTCACTTCAAAAATAGGGGCCATTTGGGTTTCATCAAAATAATTAAAGAAATTAATGTTTCTGATTATGATTACATAGATGCAGTGCTTCCGTAATTTTTTTATATTAAGTATAGGCTGAGTTATAAAGAAAATTGATTCTGATAAATCATACAAGTGACTCAGGAGACTCAATTGACGTAAATTTTACGAATATGAGTCTGATTTTCTCTCAATTACTTATGTCTGTGTTTTTATTTTTCAATGTTTGTTGCATTAAAACAAAGAGTTTTTAAATAAAAAAATGTTTTACTGTCCAAATCCAATAACTCTTATCCGTTACCCAGTAGACATCTGACATGATCAGTTCTCGTACTTTCGCTTAAAAACCACATAAATTAAAAAAAATATGTCGATGCTCTAGTTGTAATTGCAAGCAGAACATATGTATTTACCAATATTTAGTGATTATTTGAACAAAATTGAAAGTTTATTTTTAAACAAAAAAAGTTGATTCGGTACAGAAAATAGTTGATCCACCCATCTGATTACATGCTAATTAGAACGCAGTGGTATTTGTAGGTGGGTGGATCAATTTTTTCTTGTCACTCGTTCTTTTTGTTACCTACTAAGCATTAGTCTGTGGCACAACATTTCTTCTAACCAACTGTCCTTTTGTCCCCTAGCTAGGACAGAATAACAACGAGAAATAGTTGATCCATCCAGATTTCTATGAAAGAAACCTCCAACATTTAGACATTCGCCGCTAAGATTTTTAAACCTGACTGTATGTATCGTAATAATATATTTAGTACTAGCTGTTGCCAGCGACTTCGTCTGCAAAGAATTCGTTTATCGTTATCCCGCGGGAACTACGCAGTTTTCCGGGATAAAAAGTAGCCTATGTGCTATTCCAGACTTTTCTCTATCTATGTGCCGAATTTCATCCGGATCCGTTGGGCCGTTCTGGCGTGATTGAGTAACAAACAAACATCCATCCATCCATCCATACATCCATCCATCTATCCATACATCCATCCATACTTTCGCATTTATAATATTTACCTCCCCACTAGGCAGTCGCTTCGCAAAAGCGATACCAGACATGGGCGTGCGCGTGGGCGGCAGAAGTATAGCGGCGTCCATGCAAAGCCATTCCACGTTGAGAGGACGCTTGCTCATTTCACAGTACCTGGAATAATGTACGAAATATGTTATGCACAATATTTATTTTGATAAGATAGATAATCTAGCTGTGAAATCTTATAATTGGCTGCATTGGTACTATAGAAGTATAGTATGAATCTTCCCAGGTGAATTTTTCGCTTCGAGATCTTTCAAACAAACGGCCATTGTCTCTATTATCGCAAAGCCGCAAGCTACCGAGTTAGCACGTGCCACTACAACATTCATATTGAAAAACAAACGATATCATCATTAGTATTAAGGTTCAAATTTAATGTCACTGATATTCTAGATATTATTTTCGATACCGTTTGTTTTTCAATATGAATGTTGTAGTGGCACGTGCTAACTCGGTAGCTTGCGGCTTTGTGATAATAGAGACAATGGCCTTTGTTTGAAAGATCAGGGCTCGAAGCGAAAAATTCACCTGGGGAGATTCATACTATAATCTACTCTGTAATTTATAGCTGTTGGGTGTCAAAAAATTAATAAATAATCAAGGTGTAAAACAAAGTAAAACCAATAGGAAGCTTAAAAATTCTTCATCCAACAATGAAACAATTCAATGACTTCGGGAACCAGCTAGCTTCTTACGTAACTCGCTCGCAATCGCCATCGTGTTCATTTTGACAGTTCTTGTATGAATGTGACAGCTAGCTGATTCCGATGCCGAGTGTCAGCCCATACATGAACTGTCAAAATGAACACGATTGTGATCGCGAGCGAGTTACGTAATAAGCTACCAGATTTAGTCCCTTGTTCTTCGTACGTAACCAAGTTAGATAACTAGGACATTCTAAGGTAAAATAAAGACTATTTATAAAGTAAAACAAATATGTACGCGGCTTAACAGCACGCACCTAAACTAATCAAAATTAATCATCCAACGTTGGTTTTACCAGTGCTGGCAATGTAACCTGGTTATGTACGAAGAACAAGCTGATTTAGTGTCCTGCTCTTGCGTTTGTGCGTGCGTACACGTGTGCGTGTGTGTGTATGTGCGCGTGCATTTGTGCATATGTGCCGTGCGTACGTGTGATAGTTCCTACTGGGCAGTACACTTTATGCACATTTCTTCCCAAGACAGTCGTGTCACAACGTATACGCAGTGACGTGTCGCAGGCGTCACGTTTTCTCGCCGTTTCTTCATACATTTTGTTGCGTATACGCACCGTCAACGTCTTTTGCCGGTAAGGTCGGATCTTTACCCGTAACATTGATCACATTATTTTAAACTATACACTATACTTACTCATCCTCAAACATGTCCAGGAAGATATCGTCGCACTTGTAGAAGTTGCGCGCTTGCGAGGCGGCGCGCTGGCGCAAGTTTTCGACGGCGGCCACGTGGCGCGCGCCGGCCGCGCCGCTGGCGCCCCGCATTGCTATGCCCGCCAGTGTCACGCTCAACTCCAACGTGACCAGACGGACCTTTGGCTCTGGAACTATCAAACAGTTCTCTAAAATATGAGTGTTTTAATTATAATACTTGTTAAAATTACAAAAAAAAAAATTTAAGAAACAACCCTTAATAAGAAAATCGGTTCATCCGTTTTGAGAGCTTCGATGCCATTTACGGACACACTAATGCACGTACCCACACACACCCACACCCAAAACCCACCCACACACCCACACACCCACACACACCCACACCCACCCACCCACACCCATCCACCCACACCCACACCCCCCCCCCACACACACACATACACACCCCCGCCCACCCGCACACAGCCACCCACACACACCAACACACCCCCCCCACACACACACGCACACACACACACATACACATTTTTTATTCTATTGTTGAGTCAAACTGACCCAACCCCCTGCAGAAATACCCTACGATTAACTTTTTCGACGCCAACGACACCATACAGGGTGTATCAGACACCCCCTAACAATAATCCACTGGGGTATATAACTATAGCTATAGAAGCTAAAAAAAAATATTTTGAAAAAAATTGGAGTAATTTAGAAAGAAATATAGATACGAGTATACAGTATATTATTATAAACAATAAAGCAAAAAGCAACCTTCGTTAAATTGGGTTTAGGTTCAACTTAGGCGTCACAATAAAGAATTCTGGCGTATTTGACGTCTCTTGTGCTTGACGTAGCAGCGAAAAGGTAAATTCTAAGACAGTGCACAATATTCCTAAATAAATTAAAATTAAAACTTACTACCACTTCTGCAGCTTAAAGTAGCAATAGCTGTTAGTTTCGAGATCAGCAGAGCGTTATAGCTCTGTATTGGATTCTTAGAAGGAGTCGCGGTTGCGCCCTCCTGCTCCGAACTCTCACTAGATGGCGCTGATTCATTCAAACTAGTTGCGTTCAAATTCTCATGCTCCGGACATAGTAGCGTGTCAAGTAGTTCTGTGTTTACACCTAAAAAATTAAGCTATTATTTGTACCGATTTGATAGAACGTACTGACATATTGAAAAGATCCACGGTTAATAACATCAGAATATTATCAACGGGATTATATCCCGTTCTAAATATCGGAAGCTCGTTAAAGGTACCTATAGACCATTGACTTACAATAAACAACTAGACTCCCAATCGGAAACAAAAGTGCCTCAAGAAACGTCCTAGCGGCGTTGTCTATGTATTATGTGTGTCAACGCATCAACTTACACAGATAACATTAACATATTCGTTCAAATTAACACCTTATTTCGTGGCAGTACCTAATGTTTAATGTCAATTGCATACGATCGTGAGAAGTAATGACACGACGCCACGCGCTGGAAACCCGTCTGTCTCTTGTTCTCAAGCGTTTGAGATTACGGTGCGAAAGAGACATGTACACACAGCAAAGCTATTCGGTAAGCAGGTTTAAAGCGGCGCGTGCATGCAAAGGTGCTTACCGAATAGTTTTGCTGTGTGTACATACATTGTTATCGAAGCGCGGTCGAAAAACGACTGAACCAAAAATATGCACAATAGACGCGTCGGGCAGACTTTTGCTTCCGACAGTTTTTGAGCGTGATTGGGTGTCTAGTTGTTTATTGTACGTCAATGCTATAGACCGACCGCTTAAATGAGTCTTCGCCCGCGTGGCACAGGGGCGCGGGGTAGGACGACAAAGGGGACCGAGAGAGGTGCGGGCGGGTAGTGTGCCTGCCGCTCGCAACTCTCTCGTCGTCGTCCCGCACCCCAGCATCGCGTGGGCGGTCGGTCTATAATGGCGGTATAAATAACCCCGTTGATAGTATGTCTTATAGAATTAACTAATTACCCAAGAGTAAATTACGCTTACCAACTAAAATTCCAGGCGGGCAAATGAGAAAAAAACACCAATCATTGAAAACAATGAAAAGTTAGACATCAATAAAATTCAATAATATAATGCAAACGATAATTTTCTTACCTTTGTTATTTATCAACGCAAACAGCAAGCAAAGCGCGAATAGCGCTTTGTAGTCATTTTCGCGACAGTCCAGAGAATCAAGTATGGTTTTCAAAAACGGCCTCTTCTCTATTTCTTTGTTCTCTTTGTCCAAGAGCATTTTTATATAAGCTGACGACATAGCGGGCGATTTAGGAGCCACGCTAAGCATTTTTTGCTTCTCCTCGTCAGTGATATTGTTAAACTCCTGACCAGATTTGGAAGAGCTCGATTCTTTACCAGAGTCTGGCAGAGGTGAATCGGGCATGTTCTGTTTACCCAAGGTTGTGGAACTGGCAGATTTAGACGGTTCAATCTGCGTGACCAAATCTTCAGTCGAATCGTGCGCTACGCTCGAACATTCGCTTATATGTGACGTGGACGGTAAAGAATTAGATACTAATTCAGGATCAAGGTCACAACTGGATTGATCAGTATCATAACCAAATGTCTTAGGGCCGCTATATTCTGGAGTAGTATAATCCCTTTCCTGACCCGATGTGCTTTCTAAAGCCTTCTCCAAACTCAGTTGCGGTTTCGAGAACTCTAGTTTTACGCTGGATTTAGCGTTACTAATGTACATCTCCAATATCTTAGTAGCACCATCCTCGAATACTGACAAGTCAGACTGCAATATGATCCATGCTAGTGCATGAACTATCGGTCCGTGTGTTATTATTAGAAATACTTGTGAGAGTAAAAAGAGTGAGACCACACACGATACGTAAGGTTTGCTCTCGTCTTCCGATTCCATTCTTTGCATAGAGAACGTCTTTCTGGACGGTGACATGTCTTTACTCTTCCCTCTGAGGATAGCTTCAAGATTTCTCGTCACAACTTCCATGGTCATGCCATCTCTACTGCTGTAGTTAGTTGATCGATTGAGAGACGCGGGTGTCAAAGAATATATATAAAGAGGCACTAAGAGCTTGTGCAATAGGTGTTCTGTCAAAACGTCATTGAGATCAGGAATGTTCAGACAAAGAATGTCGTTTATGTAGTGCAAGTGGTCTAGATGTTCGGCGACTAAGTCGTCAAGCTTCTGTTGTGACTGGTGACTGGAATTTGGATAACAATAGATTTAAATTACGAAATAATTGTCTCATCGCTACTTGACGGGGATGCAGCCTGGCCAAAAATACTATACAGCATGAACAGTAGTATCGTATACTTGAAAACTGTCGGTCGTGTTTAGTTACTTTTGGGCGCTAGTACAGTTCTGATGTATCTCTGATCTATGTTGCACCTGAATCTCTTATTTCTTGCACGGTAGGTACATAAGAGCCAATCTTAAATGAGCTGAAGTCGAGAATTGAGAAAATGTTCGCATCATTTCCATGAGAACCTTCAAATTCGATGTTAAATACGAGGGATCAATAAATACTATGACAATAAACTATCTGCGGAAAATAAATGGATTGAAGCGGTTTTCACTGGTACCTAGCCTATAATATTCATGACCAGGCTGTTTTATATTAGTGTCATAAAAATACTTACTCCGAGTCGTTTCGCACGCACGCATCCAATTCTAGAATGTGTTTGCCGATAAACCAAACTAGGTTACTGAAATATGGTGCCGCCGTCCTAAACAAGAAAGGAGTAACATAATCAAGTTGACCATCAGTACTTGAGACTCAGGCAGACTCTTATTGGTGCAGTTCTTTGACGTGCTAAGCAAAAAAGCAGTATCTCAAAAAAGTACTAACTATACTGTACAGTAGAGTAGGTACTTAGGTATAAGAGATGTTTTTTTAAATACCGCTTTTTTGCCTAGCACGGAAGCCTCTAGCTCGTTTTTCGCTCGCAGACCTTAGGTTTAGATACTTACTTATATTTTTAACCAATTATTCTTTCAAGAAATGCTTGCAGAACTCTCTTAATTACCTGTCTCTGATGAACCGAAGCATACTCGCATCTTGTACTCTATACACATTGAGCGTCAGTGTTCTGACTGCAATCCGGACCATAGACTCTGAATGATTGAAGAATTTTATCGCCTCAGTGTACAGAGGGAAGTCTTTTGTATGCTGTAATAATTTTACGACATAAGAAATACATTTAAATAAATCATGGTTAATTACAATTATGTAAATATTTTCTACGAGAATCAGACCGCGATATCTTCCAATATCCTAGCTCCCGATATTTCGGCGCAGTTGGACGCATCATCCCAGCAGCAGAGTGTTTACCCGCCTGTGATCATACTGATCATGATGCATGCAACTGCGTTGAAATATCGGGAGCTCGTTGAATGTTATCGCGGTCTACAACTCGTAGAGGATATGTCTAATGGCATAAGAAAAAATTACGTTACCTAAACACTGGTTAGTCTAAATATGGAATGTAGAGGAAGTAGAGACGCGCTGTTTGTAAAATGACTTCACTAGACTTGAGCTACGTTATTTGCATAAAACATAATTTGCATGAATTTGTGACAGCGCTAAGTGGAGACAAAACGTGAAACAAAGAAGTGTATTCTTTTAATGACAGTAAATTTTCCATTGAAAAGACGGCTGTTCAACAAAAACCTGTTTTTATTTATGATAATACACCTGTTTTAACACAAAATGCACATTACTATTGTAGTTCTCCTCAGAAAGAAGCATTTTTGAACACGAATACACTTTTCCATGTTGCCAAAACGTTTAATCGCGATTATCAAAAGTACGTGACGGCTGTTAGCAAAATTAAAAAAATGCGTTCACAAAAATGAGACGTAGTAAATAAAATAATTAACATAATTTTCATGTAAATTGATGAAATTAAGCAGTTTTTTTAAAAACAAAGCACTCGAACTACTCGTTTAATACTTTAAAGTTATTATAAGATGTTAGTAATATAAGTAGTAGTTGGGAGGTTTTTACTACATAGTTTTGTCGCCTGAAATTATATTGCACAGACTTACCTCATTATAAAAGAAGTGTATAGTGTGGCTGTTCAGTTTGAAACTAAGAGTTTTGAGAAACGAGATGTAGTATGCCATCACTTCTTCATCGGAGAAATCAAACTTGTGCACAATAATCGAATTAACATGGTTGTTGCTCAGTAGGTAATCTGTAAGAAAAAATATTTTAAAGCTTGTAGCACTCGTCAAACTCAAACTAAAAGCTAAAGTCGATATATACTGCGTTTATGAGTTGGACGGCGTGCATAAATCACAGGATGTTTTTGCAATCATTTTTTACCCCCATGGACCCTTGGTGATTGATTGATAATTCGTGATTTTTTCCCCTCCTGATTATTAATTGTGGTGTAAGTGCCAGAAATTTCTAGAATCACATGTCACTTTCTTTTAATTGGCTATTTATTTTTAAAATAGAAATGTACACTCAGCCAACTTGAATGACAAATTTATCTATCTAATTGCTTCTTCATATTACACAGTACCAATTCAGTCAGCTGTTTAGTGTTATCTTAATCCATGAAACATAACTTATGAAAATGATAAGATATTATATAACATTGTATTTATGAATTTATGACTAATAAATATATTGGGTATCACCATTTCTATGAGTAAGCCCCGATGGTGTGATAAGTAAAATTAGATAATTTTTTTAACATTTGTAAACGATATTTAGTCATTTTAGGGATTTCAAGCATACACACATACATACACATATCACGTCTTTATCCCTTACGGGATAGACAGAGCCTAAGGTAACAAAACCTTGAGGCAGATTTAGCATGATTAAGGGCATATAGGTGGCAAGGGAAATCAAAATAGTGATGGGTTGCTAGCCGCATCACCTTTAACATGATTCTTAAGATTTTCGCCCGTTCCATCAATGGGCTTTTACCATTTGCGCGGGAAGCGAAGCAACTGGTACATTCTATGTTTTTTCTTACTTCCAGACCAGCTTGGAAGAAGTGTTTTGTGTCAGTAAAATGTCCTAAGCTAAGGATTTACGATAGTTTCTCACCAGGGCAGATGATTTTCTTCCAGCCTGTTAGCTGCTAGCTATATAAACCAATGCGATATAACATGTACAATACATACTTTGCCATCATTCTTATACATATTTCATTGAACCAGGCATTATTTTGCAGAGGTCCGTGACATCTTATACTATTTACTCCAACAATATCAAAAGTCAAGATACGCCTGTCCGAACAATTTGCTTACTGCGCAATTGGGCTTTTTCTCTGACACACTCTGGTAGCTGAACGATACTGCGTCCTGTCACTTACTAAGGCACGGTGGTCTTTTAGGACCACCGCATTGGACAAATTACTCGTGAGCGTTGGGCCTATCTATACGAAGTAATATATAATATCTATGATTTACTCACACAATGATGTCTCATTCCGTATATTTTCAAATAAAATGTTGAGTGTCTGAAGCAGCTGCACGCACACAAACGAGGAGCCCCCACACTTCTGTCGCATTATCTTGAGGAAATATGACAGCATATTCTTTTCCAGGAAAAAACTATAAGAATCAAAATCAAAAGTTATAGTAAACATGGTATGAAATTTATACAACACATAATACAATAAGAACAAGTATGGTGCTTGCAAGTATATTATTTTAGTTAGTTTTTGCCTGCATCCACATCATCACACAATTAACCTTTTGTATGCCTAGTCCCGTTAATCTCTGAAATCTGAGGGCAGGGCAGTGTCAAGTCGAGCAAAAAAAAAAGCACGAAACAGTTCATTGGTATTACTTGAGACAATTTAGACTAGAATACAGGTTTTTTAATGTTCTGGCATACGAAAGGTTAACAGTACTTAAGAAAAATAATAAAAAGTTAACTCATTATTATTAGTAGTATAATTAGTATTAAATGTAACAGGTCTGTATGAATTACTATCAGCACCAATGGTATATATTAATTCAACAGAAATAAATGCAAAATCTGAGACATAAATAAACCTATACGTAAACATCAAACTAGATTTACATTATAAATTCCAAAGTTTATTGTCCATGTTAGCTAAAGTCAAATAAATATATTAAGTAGTTCATCACATCAATCAGGACCAGAAAACAAAGGAAGTACCCACCTAAAGGGGGTCAACTACTGTATTGTTGTCTTTATTTATTGTTATGAGAATGCCATTGAGAATTAAGTCAACAAATAGAACAATTATATTTAAATAAATACTTACTCGAAAACGGAGCTGTCATTCTGGTCACCCCATATCAGTATCTCTGCTATGCACCTCAAAGACTCAACCAGAGTACCCCGATTGCTCTCAGAAACAGTGGTGTTCTTACAAAGAATGTTATGCAAATACTTCAAACGCTCCAATGAATGAGGGTTTTTGGGTCTCCCCCAGCCACCGCCGAACCAGCTACGACTTCTGAACATGTTGCTTGTTGTTGTATCACGAATTACAGGCGAAAATACGAACCATTGCGCACTTTGTATGGTTATTCAAGCACGTCACTTACACCAATTAACGAGTACACATTTCCGCACGGGTTTACGAAACACAACACTTAATCTAGATAGTCTGATTCTGATACTTGGGTGGTTGACTTGGTGGTACTGTTTTAAAGCGATTAGAGATTGGTTTAACTGTTTGGCTGTAAGTTTATTTCTAGAATTGCGAGCACGATCAGTGCGACTTCGAAACGAGATCGACGTGAAATTTTGGTTCAGTCAGTCAGTTGTCTTGTCAATGTCACTGGCACCCTTGACATTTGAGACAGCTGTCCAAAAGTTTTGTTATTGCATTGGAAGCTAAAAGTTTGGTATAAAATGCTTAGGTAACGTTCTACTAGGCTTCCATCAAGCTGTCCTCGTATTTCTAGTCGTTGCTCTTTCTATTTACGAGTGCAAAAAACAGGTTGACAGCCAAAACAGGTAAAATAACGATTTACGCGCCTATCCATTTCGATAAGCAAATATTGTGCCATACAGTTGAAGTTGCTCTTTAATTGTATCAGGCGTTCTGACAGCGTACTACATTATAATTAATGAACATTGAGCATTGAGAAGTTCGCCTAGTCTCTGTATCTCAAGCGCAACTCTTCTATACATTTTGTCTTTGACATAAAGCCTTAATTAGGTAGATATTTCTATATTAGGTACCTATATGGACATTTTTGCGGCTATGCCACGTAACGATAGGTAGGTATATCTGACGCCGACTGTACTCAATATTGATAATCTAGGGTTCTAAGTGTGTTTGTTTTTTGAAACAGTTGTTAGTATCGCTGTTAGGTCCCTACCTATATAGAATTTACCTACTAATAAAATAAAACAAATAGGTAATGTACTTAAATGCAGAAAACGTTTTTATTTTTGTGTTTTTATTAGAAAGTAGACAGTGTACCTATATTATAAGTATCTTCTAATTACATAGAAAAATAAATAATAATGATTAAGTACTTATTACAATTTTCAGGCTTCCGTTATTTGATAACGTTTCGTGTATTGTCATTTTTGTTGCATCTTCTTACAATATTTTCACTTCATTAGATTCGTGAAGTAAAATCGATTTCGAAATGTCGACATTGCAATTAAATTTTCATCCCCTGAGACTTCATAGAAATACGCTAAAGGCACATTAACTTCAATTTCAATTATCCTCTGGTTAAAACTAAAGTGCCATAAATACCACTCAAGTAACAGGTAGACACTTAATTTTATTAATAAATATCTTACCTATTTACATTTTTATTAGATTTGACAGTTTTTTTAGCACAACAACTTTTATTAAAATTTGATCCACAATGTATTTTTTTAAAAGCCTAGTAAAAAGCGACGTTAATAAAGTTTTTACATAAACATAGGTAGGTATTCTTAGTTACCATTTTTCAGATTAAGTATTGTACAAATACAAACAATGTTAAATAGCTTTGTTTAACCCACATTTTTACAAAACTATACATGCATATTAAATAAAATAAATTAAAACATCGAATGGACGGAAGTTTAGAATATAAATTTGTACATTGCGTTTTAACAAACCAAAAAACCGTTTCGCTATAAAATTAAATAATTACTGAGCAATTTCATTATAATTACTTAATAGTGAAACATTGACTTATAAACAGTTACCTACTTAAATATTAAATTAATTGCTACGACATAGAAGGTTAAACACTACCTTATATAAATTTAATGTGTAGGTATTTTAAATTACTTTAGCACTGTTTACCTTTAGTTGTAATGTAAGGAGCTAAGTATACATAGGGTTATTTACGTTTGTATAGACTTGTATAAATTATCTAAGTTAGATAATAGTTAAGATCTATATTCTGGTATAACTAGTAATAGCTTAGCTGGTAATATAAATTAATTAAAAGATCCTAGCTATCTTTCTAAAGCTAATTAAAAACTAATCACATTTCAAAATGATAGAAGTTAAGATTGTTTATGCTTAATAGTAAAAAATAAGAGAGATATTGCCATAGTTTTTAAATGACTCTCGTTTTTACAATTTGATGACAGAAAACTAACTACTTACATTTAAGTCAGTTTCATAATCGTCCATTCTTTTTAATAAGTTGAGTAAGAAAGGGACGCTTGACGCTACAAATACCAGTTGTTTAAGCCTGTTCCTTGAATCAATTGACTTGGAAAAATTGCCAGTCTTTAGTGTTGCGTATCATTGCTTGACTGGATTCTTATAATTAAAGACGTTATTCTGTTCGCCAACTACACAAACCGAATTCTCATCGCCGCATTTGTTCAATATTATCGTTAACAGCTCGATACGAGCCAGTCTTTCAATTCCTTCCCTCGTTATTAAGTTTTAAGGATAGAAATTCTGAAGAGCGTCCGAGTATATTGAGTTGTACGTGTCTCGTAGCACGTAAACGCTGTCGTTGGGTTTTCCATTAAATACGTATTGACCTTTCAGGTTAGTGACCTTAGAATTGGTGGGAGCTGGCTTAGGTTTGGAGTTAGAGTATGACGGTACATTGTTATAGCTCGGTCGTTGCATGGGAGGTATCATGGGCTGTGGCCCGTAGCCATAAGGGTCAACTTGAGGCATTGGTGGCACTTGCGAATAGCCACCGGCACCACTCCATTGGTATACTCCTGTAGGCTTCCCGTTTGATACGAAGTCCAAAGGCAAATTGATGAAGGGATCCACTTGTGGAGGCATGTTCTGAGGCATAGGCGGTCCCATCGGAGGTCCCAGGCTAGGGGGCTGCGAAACGTAACCTAAACCAGGCACAAACATGTAGGGAGTAGGGGGCAGTCTGATGTAGAAGATTGGTGAGTTGTCATATTGAAGAGAGTTTAAGTTGTCGTTCTGATAGCTATCTCCGTTGCCGTTTTTCTTCTTGTTTTGCTGTCGTCGCCTCGTAGGAATGGTTCTCGATAAATCGTCGTCGTCGAAGCTGTCGTCGTTGACAGCGAAAGTAACATCGTCGTCATCGTCTTCGTTGTAATCTAAACCTGATGCTAGGAATGATGGGAAGTAGCCAAAAAGATTCAGCGCTTTGTTTCTTCTGTTTGTTTTAGGCGTGGGTGATGGAGCAGCTGTGGTTTCATCTTCTTTGTATTCTTCTGTGAGTTTGCTCTGGCGATTGCTCGTCGCTTCGGGAAGAGTAGCCGCTCTCGATCTTCTAGAAGATGGTGCACTTTGACTGCGTGCAACCAATCCAAAGAGTATGAAAGCGACGATCAGGTCTTTTGAGTACTTCATGGTGTATCTGTAACAAGAAAAAATAAAAATTATAGATACGCTTTTACGTGGCGCCTGTCTTAGGTCATTACACCGGATGAGGCAACGTTGTTTTAATAAGAAATAAGTATGTAGTTTTCTGCAAGCTTCCACTTAAAACAACATAATATTAACCGCTTGTTAATAGGCATGGATAGCAATAAATCTTAACGTGAGGCGTAAAAAAGTAAAATGGTATGAGAATTTACTACGTGGATACTTAATGCATGGCAATTATTTACACATTTAAAGGTCTTCAATCTTGAATGGTACGTGAGTGATTTAATTCTCTTTTCAGTATAATTTGTTACTAGCGCCGGTTGACGCATTGGGATCAATTAGGTACATGAGTTGTACAAGAACTCGTTGAGTTGTACTTAGTTTAGAAAATGTCAACATTACTAACATAGTTCGAGATTGCTAAGAAAATAAAAGTTGTACTGTCAGTTTTATATACAGTTTTAATTTTTACATAACTACCATTTCGAAAGCAGAGTAACAACGACTTATATTCATAAAAAAAATCTATGCAAATTTGATTGTGCATTATGCACTTGTTTAAACTCTACGTTATTGATTTATTATGTAAGGAACAATCTTTGAACCTGCTGAAAGGATTTTACAGATTCTCTTTCTCATGGCACATAATATTCGTGATAAAGTTGCTACTTTTTATCCCGGGAAACCTCTTTTGAGATGCAGATGAAATTACGGGCTGCATCTACCCAGATGTATGTCAGCAGTGCCTTTTACGTCGCGTGATAAAACACCACAAACGGGACCATGTCGTTTTAATATAACACCCTCTGGAATTTACGACATAAACACTAATATTATTCATTCAATGCCTTTCATTAATATATTCACTCAATCAAACTGTCTCCGTACTTGGATCAGTGCCGACACTCTTGACATACATCAGAAGATTGTATACACTCTATTTTCCACATGACTCTTATTAGCCATAATTTAGAGCTCGAATTGGCTCGCTGGCGATGTCAGAATGTCTTCAAGATGTAATCTTACAAAATAAGATGTCTTATACGCAATAAACTTCCACTGACGCAATAATTTGTCATTCCCAACCAATATTCAGTGAGAAAAGCAACAAATCAAGTTTATACGCTGTGACGTGTTCATTTCCGCGGAATTGGATGCGAGGTTTTGCACCGTTAAGACAATCATGGTTTGATCGATTGAGATACAACATTCTGCAATAATCTAAATAGTAATCTTGATTTTCTTGTATTGGTACACGTTTGTAATTAACGCATTTAAAATCTACATTAATAAAATTTTCCGAGCTGTAAAATTAAATGCGCTAACTACCTATTTAAATAATCGTATATTTGGAAATTGGCGGGTTCTAGTTCTACCTCCTAATTTGTTTACATTTTCGCATAAACGGATCGACGTTCAATATATTTAACATGAAAGCAAATGAAATGTATTTTCTAACGTGTTACTTAGATAAGTATATGACAGTGGCGTAGCGTCCATAGAACTCGATTCCCACTGGCTTGCCTATTTTTAGGCATTTGGGCAATTTATTGTGCAGAATTAGAGGAAAAGGCTAGTTAAGTTCCCTTCGGCTTGCCTTTTGATATACTTGACGCCACGCCACTGGTATATGACTGATACAAATAACGAGTTTACTTGAGTTACAAAAAATATTTGAAAAGTTGGCGAACAAAACTTTAAGCATCGCCTTTTTTTACATAAGGTACCTAGTAAATCACAAGTAGTAAGTATGTTTCATGATGCATGTTTTTATGTTTTTTTGCTCCTTTTCTTCTTTTGTCTGTAATGTTATCATGAATAAATGTTTTCTTTATTTCTTTCTTTCTTTAAATGTTATGTTAGTGGCATTTTGATTTGATTGTGAAAAAAAAGAAATAACAATGCATAATTTCTGGAATATAAGCTCTGCTCTCCCCCAAAAGAATACAGGGGCCTTACCATGATTTCTTAATGCGATTCAATTGCAATTCAATTGCGTGCCAAAAATTACAAGTAACGAATCGGAATTAAGACGTCAAGGCCCTAGCAGATTACCAATAAGCTATAGGTTTACAAGATGACAACTTGTTCTGCACAGCGTTCGTTGTAAAATTAAAATGTCAACACGCATGTTGCTCATGTTACCTGTTTGTCGGCAAGGTCGGTCTTTTACCTAGGAATACCACACTATGATCCAGTTACAAACTAGTCAACTTATCTCGTTGATATACTGAAGTCAACTCAAGCAACGGATATTACATTTGAGGTACCGTTTTATGCTAAATAAAATAGATTAATATAAATTATCATCATCGTCATCTACAGCCTATATTCGTCCCACTACTGGGCACAGGCCTCTAAGAACGAGAGGGCTTGAACTATAGTTCCCACGCGGGCCCAGTGCGGATTGGGAACTTCACGGATTGATATAAAAAGTAACTAAATTAAAATCTATGTATACTAAATTCATGTAAAAGTTAGTACACACACAATTCTTTTTGTACAAAGACAAACGAAATAGCCAACACAGCAACGACGAAAAATTAAAAAAAAAGATAAAGGGAATTAGTTTACCGAAAAAACAACAACTCAACTGCATTCTATGTTGTGATGAGTTGCCTTATAGCTATTTCACTAAAATTGCACAATTAACAGGATCGGTTAATCATTATCTTCATAGAGTAGGTATACTTATAATGGTGTCATAATAAGTTAACGATGCCATAATCTTATTATCTAGTCCTTAATTACACTTCTTAATTGCACCTTTTAATTGAACTAATCGCATCAATTACAATCTTTATACGCATCAACACGTTGCAATTAAGCCAATTGAGATCACTTGTTTATGCATTTAATTAATGGAATTTGTTAACAATAAATGGAAACAAGTGTAGTGTTACCAATATAATACACATGATAAAATTTATCATTTAATAGGTAATCAATAACATAGTGGTTTCTTTCTAGAAAAATCCTGACTGACACCTCGTCTTCTAGCTCAAACCTTTGAACCTAGAAAGATGAAATATTATGTAGAATATTCCGTTGTTAATGAAGACAAAGGAAAGGATGGATTTTGAAAAAACTTAAGAAAAACCACGGGCATAAGCTAGTGAATAATACGTCATCGGCTAATTAATTGTGTAAGTACCTATCCTATCCACCATAAATAATGTCACAAAAAGCGGTAACTTCTACTCAATTGCATTGCTGTTGGTATCGCCAGCACTGCAAAAATATAAAATAGACAACTCTCCTAGAACACCTTTTTCATGTTTCTTCAAGAACTATTAGCCTCTGCAAACAAGTTCTAGTCCCTTCCTTATATTCGCTGCGGCACGTCAGAACACCAGAAGCTTCGTTGATAAGAATTTATTAAGCTACTCCTTACCTGGAAGCGACTTTATAAGGCTCTTATATAACTAGCATTATAAAATAAAAGTTTTTGCGATACAAATACAGAAAATATTTCACTCGTTAAAGAATTGATTGAGTTAACACAAGAACTCAGATGCTTTTATGGAAGGAATAATTCGTACGTGATTTCAGATTTTTTTAAGGTGAGGTACTAAAAAATTGGAAAGAACAGATTGCTGAGTTGCGGTTGTATTGAAGAAGCTATAGTTGTATCGAAAAATGAGCGACACTTATAACTTCACTATAGCAATGCCTATTTAAACGTTATGACCATTACACACACCTACACCTTTTTTTTATAAAAAAGGCACTACCTAACCCGTTACCTACAATACATTGTATGCGTTATACTTTGCCTGTACCTGTTGATGGTAAATGTCAAAGTGACCGGATATATAAAAACGAACTATAACAAGCGTGTATGGAATAAAGTCAATATCATCACCATCATCATCATCTCCAGCCGATAATACTTAGAAATCATTTCAGCTGTTACACAACTAGAATACGTATCAGATGGCTGTAAATAAGAGAAAAACATCTCGAAAGTTTTTAATCACACCTTGCACAAAAACAACGCAAACGACACCGCTTTAAAACTCTCTTTTCAAAACAGCATACTTCAATTTAATTTCAGACCATAAAAATTCGTATTAAGTCCCAACTCGACGTATCATTGCAATGAAAATAAGCCCTTTTAAGTCTTTTATAAGCTCGCACAGTATCATTACGTCGCCTACGAATCGGTATAAAATTAATAAGGTCGACAAAAATATTACGTGTCTAATGGTATATTTAGGCGGCATTAAAATTATGATACACTGTACGTCTAGTTAAAATTGAGTAATGTTATGCGAGAATAACAGATCATTGGCCTGTAGCAGGTTACACTGCATAATAAACAATTAGGGTTGTCTCTAGTTTCATGTAACTTAAATGAATAATTTTAGGTTACAAATCGGCAACACTTTGCCATAATTTTTGCAATAAACAATTATTGTTTTAAAGTATAAGTCGTTCATCGATGTACATCTGATTGAAATAATAAGGTACCCATGCTTAATTTATACTAACCAGTCAAAGCAAAAAAGTTAAATACTGCTTAAGGATAAGAGTTTAACGATGGTTAAAGTGTGATTAGCTAAACACTTCCATATCGGTGATAATGATAATAGTTTTCAATTATTTTTTTTACTTCGTATTTATAGCTTTCTATACTACATTTGATAGTAGATGACACTAACCGGGACTGGGAAAATGCTATACGTGGACGAGTAGCGTTTAACGGACGAAGCGTAGCGGAGTCCTGAATGTATCCTAAAACAAGAAGTAGTCTTCGGCATAAAATATTATTTACCTTGCGCAGGGATTTCGGATTTCTACCTCCATCTTACTCGCAGTATCTTGCTCTGCTAGCTGTGTTTTGGCGTATGACACTCGGTGAAATTACAGGCACATAAGGTATTTTATCTAAGCCTTCGAGGCTGGAAACGTATTTGCTATAAACCGGTGTTGCAGACGTGATTGCGTACCTCAAGCACTCACACTTGCTCGTGCTTCCTAGTGGAGTAAAAAGAAATGCTATTCTAAAAATTTAGTTTTTATAATAGGAAATAAATTTCCATTATTTTGCTTTTCTGTGATACGTTTCGCTTTGTTAATACTTTAAGGCTCCAATAAATATAATGAATGAAAAAGATTAGGATAAAAAGTTATCTCGATAGTTACCCATCAACAAAGTATTACCATACATCAAACATGATTATCGAAGTCCATCAATCCCTCTCCGATAGTTTTTGCACATCCTATTTTTTACACCGACTATATGAATTAATGTACCCAGATCATTACATATTCTGGTTTTACATTTCGTCTAGGACATTAACTCCTTGTTTTTGATATTATTTTTTATCAATCATCATGTACCTTCATATTCTCGAATACAGTATATAAATGAGATGAATTTAATCGACTTTGCGCGTGGAGCATAAAACTTATATTCGTGTACTCATAAACAAAATAATCTTATCGATAAGATGAAGCTGCCTGTCAATATTGTAGCGAAGTTAATCAATAATTTAGTTACGATCTTTTGACTACTATCTACGGAAGCTAGTGATAGGGTTTTGTAAATGAAGTGTAAGCAATGGTGGCAACAAAAAATCAGAATGAATTACATGAAAAAATAACGGATGGCTTTGATTATTATTTTGCTAATGTTCTATTACATTTGAATAGTCCAATTCCGTTCATTTTGTTACATTAAAAATACTCACTTATTAGTTCTTTACATTCCAGATTTATCAGAAATATTGTTCAAGGCCCATAATTTTCAACCTGGAAACCACGTATCCGCTAAGAAAGGATTTGATGACAGGAGTCGTGGTGGTTGAAGGAAATAATACACTACTTACAAATTTTAATTCTGCGCAGAAGAGGTCAGGCCAATATCTCGTCTTAAATAAAACCGGCCAAATGCGAGTCGGACTCGCGCGCGAAGGGATCCGTACCAGAAAAACCGGTAAAAAAAATACTTTTGTTGTATGGAAGCCCCTTAAATATTATTTTTATTTTATTTTTAGTATTTGTTATTATTGTGGCAATAAAAATACAACATTTGTGAAAATTTTAACCTCCTTGCTATTACGGTTCATGAGATACAGCAAAAACGCCAACAACTACTCTGTTGTATAGGAGCCCCCCTTAATTATTATTATTATTTTGATTTTAGTATTTGTTGTTATAGCGGCAACAGAAATACACAATCTGTGAAAATTTGAACTGTCTAGCTATTACGGTTCTTGAGATACAGCCTCGTGACAGACCGACGGACGGACGGACGGACAGCGAAGTCTTAGTAATAGGGTTCCGTTTTTACCCTTTGGGTACGGAACCCTAAAAAAACCTGTACAAATAATACGAGTATTCGCCATGCTTGTACACATTGATCTCCAAAACGTCAGTCGATTTGAGTGAAATTTTGATTGTGTATGTCATGTTTCAGCTTGAAAGATGGGACCCACTCATTTGCGCTAATATGTGCAAGAAGTATAAGTAAGTACCTAGATAAAGTTGCGGGCAGCAACTAGTTTTATTATGAATAAAATCAGCCTAAGCGGAAACTTAGCTACGTGTAGCCGTGTCTTGTCTTTTCTTGGCCTCTGATATAAGAAACCTCATCTCTACGCTACTTAAAATGTTGCCCTGTTTGACAGTAATCCACCCAAGGCCAAGAAACTCCATAGCTAACCTAACCTACGTCACTCAATGGTCAGGAGAGACATCTACAATAGATGACTTTAATCTAACCGCAATAAAATTCCACTGTAAAATATACATGTAGTTAAAACATGTGAGCTACAGACGTTTTCAAAACTGTCTAGCAACATTAATACACGGCTAAAAGTCACTACGAAGAAATTTAATCTAAATAAGTGGTTTTTTCTTGGACTCTTGCCCCTTGGCATTATCTTAGTATTGGATGAAACGGTATGTCATCCATTATAAGTAGGCTTAAGCTTTTTACAGTAACTGCAGGCTTATTATGTAACTCGCTCGCAATCGCCATCGTGTTCATTTTCACAGTTCTTGTATGTATGTGACAGCTAGCCGATTCCGATGCCAATTGTCAGCCCATACATGAACTGTCAAAATGAACACGATGGCGATTGCGAGCGAGTTAGACAATAAGCCTACTGACCACCAGTGATTGAGCCTTAAGGCGCTGTCAACAGCAAATGACCTGGAGCAGCGCCACTCTTCACACATACGGTTCACGTGCCTGTTAGTGAAAAAGAAGAAACTATTCCGGCAGCTTGGCGCGCGTCTAAAATCTTGCAAATAAGATACAAATCATAAGAAATAAATAAAAGTATGGACTATTTGTGAAATATGACTCGTTAGCCGATTAGGTATGAATATGTTGACTTTATGTTTTTAATTGCAGACCTATACGTCGAAAAAATAAAGACATAGAACCGTTTAAAGGTGATTTTAAGACCAATCTTTGCAATTATTTTCTATCGAGCCGATTTTGTTCAATTATGTATCGAGCCCGTCTAGCGTGTTTGAAATATGATGAAAATTAACATTATATTTTTTTTGTATTTTTTTTGTGTGCAGTTTTTCTTAAAAAAGTGTTTAAATAACATCAATTTCAACAAAATTAGGTGTTGTCAGCCTCTTAACTCACCCGATGGACGCACTGGATCAGTAACAGTATTTGCTCTAGCTTTGAATAGCCCTAGGTTATAATGATCTGTCCGGAAATAAAGTCGACGCGAGTTCACTCCCATCCTTCCATCCTTCCTCATTCCTTCTATCGTTCCTTTCCTTAGCAATTTGCTTTAGTAAGGATTAATACATGAACGAGACGGACGTTATGATACGAACTTATGCAGCATTTCTCAGCACCGGAGCTTTCGGTTAAGGACGTTGGCAAAATGGAGCTGTTAGGTCGCACATTCACCAAAATCTGGTAAAAAAAATCACGTGTAACTCTTCAACGATTTGCATCGGGTATGTTTTGGGTAAAATGTGTGAAAACTATGTTTTTAGGGTTCTGTACCTCAAAAGGAAAAAACGGAACCCTTATAGGATCACTTCGTTGTCCGGCCGTCCGTCCGTCCGTCTGTCAAGACCCTTTTGCTCAGGAACGCGTGGAGGTATCATGCTGAAATTTATATCAAATACTCAGATCTACTGCTCCTTGGAGCTGTAAAAACATCAAACTCCTAAGCCAACGCAGTCAAAAGATACAGCCGTTTATGTCGCAAATTTTCGAAACTCGCAAGGGAATCAAAACCTACAGGGTACTTTCCGTGAACTCAGAATCTTGAAATTTAATTTGGCATGCAGGTAGGTCTTATAGCACAGATATAGGAATAATTGCGAAAACCGTAAATATGTATGGATGTCTGTATATATCAGTGACCAATATAAAGTGACCCCACACTGCGTACATTTTACTTTGGAGCAGGGCTCTGCTTAAACTGGTTTATAGATATTTATAGATAATGGTACGGAACCCTCAGTGCGCGAGTCCGACACGCACTTGTTTTAATTTCTTGTAAATTCTTTCAACCCAGTCATTTCATACTATTCCACATCAAAGATATTGCCTATACGTTGGGTTTCTAAGTTCAGGGCGCGAGGATACTTCACTGGTAATGGTCGTAATTTGTGTCACCCTCAACGAGAAAGTGCAAGCGCACACGCAAGTAGTGGTGTACGGAATATTTAATAATATTCCCATTTAAGAATATTTGAATATTTTCCATATTCGAATAATGTAGGTAAATACAAGCAATGTGATGCGAATATTTTACTACAAAGAAAGAAAAAATCATGATTTACTGACAACACAATGATAATTATTACCTACAGTTTGAAAAAATATATCAATCGTGTCTTCAATAAGACTGGATTTTGGGCGCCAAATCAAAAAAGGTCACCTTTACAACACGTTATTGACATTTAATAAGTATTCACTTTGGCCATTGCATTTGCTAATATCAAACACTAGTGGTTGCCCGCAACGTCATCTTGCTTTTTCCAAAACTTTTCAATTTCTGAGATAGTTGCGGTCTTGAATATTTATCCCATTAAAAAGGTACTTTCATATTTTCTGGACCGTGCCCTAAAGTTTACGTCCACCACTTCATCTGCAAAGAACTGTGCTATTTTCCGGGATAAAAAGTAGCCTATGTATCTATGTATGTATCTAGGGTACCAGCTATCTCCGGTCCAAATTTGATCCAAATCCGTTCACTCGTTTCAGCAGGAAGAAGGAACAAACATATACACTCACTCACTCACAAACTTTCACATTCATAATATTAGTCGGACGGGATACGTATAGAAAATATTTTGCTATCACCACACGCAACAACCTGGGTTACTATTACGTAACTCGCTCGTGATCACCAATCGTCTTCATTTGGACAGTTCATATATGGGCTGACAATTGACATCGGAGTCAGCTAGCTGTCACATTCATACAAGAACTGTCAAAAAGAACACGATGGCGATTGCGAGCGAGTTACGTAATAAGCTAGCTGGCATCTAAATTGTCCGCTCATTCACGACACGATAGTAGTTACCAATGAGGAATTTGCATTGACTGACTAAATGTTGGTAAAAATTACTGTTTACGCCTGCTGGTCGTGCGTGTCTTTCCCCATAGCTTGGACGATATCGATCGCTTAAATTCCGATCGTAAACAAATATTTGCGATATTTAAAGTATTTTGTATTTTCATTCACCGTGTAGTTAATCACTACATAGTATAAAACAAAATAGTTTTCCGCTATCTGTCTGTCCCTATGACATTAGATCTTTAAACTACGCAACGGATTTTGATGCAGTTTGTTTAATAGAGTGATTCAAGAGGAATATAGGAATATATGCATAAAACACTCTTAAGTCTAATTCTAAGACCAGCAATATCCGCAGTCCTCGGGCGATTTTTTTTCAATACAAATTCTATGACGTTTCCACTCTATTAATAATTTCTCTATGATACATTTTTTTTTATATGATTAGGAAGGCAAACGAGCAAATACGAGTACTTCCATTTGCTAAAAATAAATACGTCTTCAATGGACATAAAATTATAGGAATTCTTGCAGAGATATACACACTATGCGTAATTAATGTACTTAATGCAATTAATGGTAATTGCCGCAATTGATGCGCACTAAAAGATCTAACTATAAGTAGGTAAGTACATAATAATTTCTAAGGTTCTGACCCTATTTTATTGCTCTTACTTTATAGAGTACTTATAACACAAAAAAAACTGCCAAGTGCGAGTCGGACTCGCGCACGAAGGGTCCCGTAACATTATCTATAAATATCTAAAAAACAGTGTAAGCAGAGCCCTGCTCCAACGCAAAATGTACGCAGTGTGGGGTCACTTTATATTGGTCACTGATATATACAGACATACATACATATTTACGGTTTTCGCAATTTTTCCTTTATCTGTGCTATGAGACGTTGCTTCAATACCAAATTTCAAGATTCTGAGTTCACGGGAAGTGCCCTGTAGGTTTTGATTCCGTTGCGAGTTTCGAAAATTTGTGGAAAATGGCTGTATCTTTTGATTGCGTTGGCTTAGAAGTTTGATTTTTTCAAAGCTTCAAGGGACAGTAGACTAGAGTATTTGATATAAATTTCAACTTGATACCTCCACGCGTTCTTGAGAAAAAGGGTCTTGACAGACGGACGGACGGACAATAAAGTGATCCTATAAGTGTTCCGTTTTTCCTTTTGAGGCACGGAACCCTAAAAAGGATAAAATGGACTTTCAAGCCACATTATAGCCTACATAGTCGTGCAAACTAACAGGTCATAGTCCATACAAATATCTATGAAAAGTGATCCGTTCATTTTGCTCGTCAGTATACATTGCACTGCATTGGAGTCTATCCGTAACCAAGGCTGCTGCAATTTTATACTGGTCTAATCTCCACAGCGAGATTGTATGGATTTATAGAATAGTAGCGTTTAAACTGCGACTCTGCTTGCGTGACCCATTGGATATTCTGTCGGTTAAAATTCTTGGATTTCACTGAATTCCCATCGGAGTTTTCCAAAATCCCACTACGTTTATCATCTGAAGAATAGGTACCCGAGAAAACTTTCACGCCTCTAAACTTAGGGGATAATTTTAAAGGAATATGAGAATAGGTACCGGAATAAAAAGTATGCTATGTATGTTTCAGGGTATGAATTATCCGTGTGCCAAATTCCATCTGTGTTCTAGGGTGAAAGAGAAACAAATGTACGGACAGACATATTAAACTGATAAATTTTCGCATTAAGTATTACTCGTAGTAGGATCTAGCGTATGAAATTTCGCTATCGTGATCATTTCGACGGAGTAAAGTTTACCTTTTTCGTCAAGATCGGTTTATGGAGTTAGTCTCAAAAGGTAGCATACCAGTAGACAGATTAAATCATATATGGTATGATAATAAGTATTGATAGCATTGTATTAAAAACAGCGGTAAGTCGTTATCATAGATGAAATAACAACAGACTGGTCATACAGTTTATATGAAAAAGTGCGGTGATTATTGCTCTCTTTAGCCGCTCAAAGGTCAAACAGGTCACTGGAGTTAGGCAAGCAGCTATCATCACCATCATCATCATCATCATCATCATCATCATCATCATCATCATCATCATGTCCTTCTTGACCTATCCGTCAACGGCGAACCCAGCTCCGGAGGTGAGAGCGAAAATGGCTGGCGAAATCAAAGCAGCAATTATGAGTGGCATACTCAATGACACTCGCTTATTTTTTTAAAAACAAGCATATATTTATCATATAAGAACTCTAATACCTAGGTTAAATCGTTAGGTTTTATTTCATGTAAGAGGTAAAAATGAACAAAAAATATTTTTACGCATTCGCGTTTTGAGGTAGCGGAGTAGCAAGGTAAATGTAATTTGTTCATTAATATGGATCTCCGCAAAGTAAGCCTGATTCAATTAATTAGGAAATAAGTACGGAAAAAAAACAACTTTGAAAAATTTATGTCAGAAAGGTGTAGGTAAGTGTTATACTTAAGTACTCGTACCTATCCTACTAATATTATAAATGCGAAAGTTTGTGACGATGTGACGATGTGATGATGTGAGTGAGTGAGTGTGTACCTATGTTTGTTCCTTCGTCATGCTAAAACGACTGGACGGATTTGGATAAAATTTGGAACGAAGATAGCTGATACCCTTGATTAAAACATAGGCTACTTTTTATCCCGGAAAATAGCATAGTTCCCGGGGGATAGCCATAAACATGTCAATTGCTAATTCTACGCAGACGAAGTCGCGGGCAGAAGCTAGTTACTAATACAATACATATACTCTTTATTGAACACCACAAATCAGTACACTAATGTGTTGTGTGTTGTGTGAGTGTGTGTGTGTGTGTGTCTAATACTATAAATGTGTTGCAGGATAGGAAAACCCGTAACCACTCTATGGTTATTTCCTCTATGCACATTTTATGATATAAGTATTGATAGTATTGTATTAAAAATGGCAATAACCCGTTGATTTATGGTTTCCCGGTGGAAACGTATTGAAAACGGCGGACGTAGAAAGTTGTTAACGCAATAAACAATACATTGAGTGAACGCCATAATTTGTAGACGTCTGAATTCATAGGAGATAAGGTAATAAAGAAGAATTATGAATGTCCGTCCTGTACTATAAATAGGATAATACCCTTTGTAATTGTTGGCGGTCTTGATACTAATCATAATTATTATTCTAATCCTGTTATATACAATAAGTACCTATTGTAAACACCTAGAATAGAGAATCCTAAAAATTATAATACCTAGAGAGTTTTAAAAGAGACTGTGATAATGTTTAAATAAAAATAAATGTCCCGAATTCTAGAAATAATGTACTTCCTTAGAGCTTTTTCGCAATCAATATTGCAATGATTTTTAGGCACAGGTTTGGTACGTCAATGTGATATTTGCAGCGAAATGGTTCCAAAGTCTTTTTGTCTTTCCATCGACACACAACCATATCTAATTTTTACCCTCTAACCACCGCAAGATTACATTCCAAGTATTAATGAACTAATAGTAGCTTCCATCCACTTCCCCATTTGAATTTTTAAATTAACATTTTTGAAATGTTGCCAGCTATTCCACGCCCTCAAAAACAAAACACGACGCTAAAACAAAACACTCTCAAAAAAGTCAATGAAAATCCTACATGTCACGCTCACAAACACCGTCACTTCCACAGTAATCTAGTTAATGTGATTCAAATCAACACTAATAAGAGCTCAATAGGTGTCAATAACACTTATGATTGACAGTTGCCACAGATAACAGTCATTAGTGACGGTAATGAAGTGAGTCTGTCATCGGATTAGTTTCGCGCAAAAACTAAATACACCCACTGCGTTTATGGGAATTATAATAAGTGATTAGCGGTAGAGCAAAAAGCAAGGTAAGTGACCGTTTGGGCAGATAGTCTGTTATGCGGTTAGTAAATAACATTGAAGTCAATTGGGGCATACAGGGCATACAGGGGCATCTTATTATAGGGTAGAATGGAGCACTTAAACCATCAGAAGAAACACTCTTAAAGCTTTACGAATAGAGTTAGGTTAAATGATATTGAGTATTTTGTTTTATCTGATAAAATTGCTGTGAAACTGTACTAGCCTTAAAGCCAGAAAAAACATGAGAAGAGCTAAATATTTTTATTTTTTGAACCAAAGATTAAAAACCCGGCAAAAAACTTGCCCAAGCAACCAAGCAAACTGTTTTAGGTATGTATAATCACAAAGTCGTTTTACGTTTTAGGCATTGTGATCATAAATGACTTAAACCGGTCGAACTTTATCGTTCTCAAAACTCCCTCTTAACTATTGCTCTTGACTTTTTATTGAAAATAATTTATTCAGCAACAATATACGATATATAATCAACAGTTTCAAATCCATTACAAATAAAAATACAAAAAAAAGCATATCCGCACTAGGCTTATCTGCCAAAAGCTTCGTCATAATTTCCCAACGTGAAATCCGCAACAAGCTTCGTCATATCAATTTAACAACCCTGGAATGATGAGTATCCGGTCCAAACGTCCCAAAAATGCTAGCGGCATTGCCCTGCTGAATGGCCAGCGATATTTGTTGGACAAGGTACCCACCAGATCGTGGGTCGCCTCCCCTGTCTCTCAACCTACGTCCCAAGTCCTTAACCAATTAACCACTTTTTATTTGGTCTGAGACATAATCACAATCGCATTCACTATAATCATAATTCTACCAAACGGTAAATGATGAGGATAGAAAGAGATGGTGAAGGCGATTGCGAACGCTAGCGCGTAAGATAGCATAGTCAGTCCACTTTTCCAGGGCAATCCTGTAAGGTTTCAACAGGCTCGCGAGAAAAAATAACGGTGTCCTTTTTATACATGCCTGTCATGACGACAATAGAATTTATTTTTCACGTCAATTTTCTATTCCGCTACCAGGGGCCTTACCATGGCGTCCTAATTCCGACTCAGTTCAAGTTTTAGCTGTCACTTTTAGTATGAATCTGACAGCGAGTGAACCTAAACTGAATCGCATTAAGACGTCATGATAAGGCCCCTGTAGTGACAAAGACCATAAAATCACAATGACTTGGTTAAAATAAAATCTTGACATAATTGAAGCCTTGACGCAAACGCAGTTTCCTTAGTTCAATGCTGTGTCTTAATCGACAATGGTCAAAAAAACGATTGTTTTTGTGGAAGCAACCACAAATTAAGGAAAACATTTTGAATCCATTGTCATGCATAACCCATTTGAAAAAAGAAACACGTTATATCAATCTTCAATCTACCATACGTCGACATCAGTAGCTGATCACTATACTATACTCAGTGCTACGTGTTGTTATGTGAATAAGTTACCTAGTGCTCTAAATGTGACAATCTCCCAAAACTAGCCCACCTACATTTACCCGTCCATGCATCTGATGATAAAATTTCAAACGCAGAAAAGAATAAAATAGGACTGTATTTCGGTAACATGACTTAATTCCACTATATTTATGATCTAAATATTTGATTACAGTTCTGTTATTTAAAGTTATACCGTAATAGTATTGTTAAAATCTCGAATTATTTTCTTCTTAAATCTAGTTTAGATACTCGAATTCATTTTTAATTAATCGTTATACTAACGTCAAAGAGCTAATCCTTCTTTAGGACTAATCATAAATCAGCAAACCAGCAGAAACCTAAGCTAATTTACTCACAAACCAAACTAATAACTAACATTCATTAACAGACACACCAACATACTATCTGGAGCAAAGGTTGCCTCTAATTTGTGAAGCAGATTTAGTGTCGAGTCTAAGAAATGCTAAGTTATATGCTTTAAGTAGTTCCGTGCTGTTCCAGTTGATTTATATCCACGACCAAGGCTTGTAAGTAGTAAATGTTTTGAAGAAAATGTTCAGTTTAAATGCCATACTAAATTTAGTCATTACGTTTTCGTAAATAACTAGAGCTCGGACTTGGTCGATTAATAACTAAAATTATGCGCGTTGTCAGTCATTTTGGTTTAAAATTAATGAAAATGGAACCAACGTCTGTTTTCATCTTCATTGTCGGCGACAAACTTCAGAAGTGATGTCTCTAAATAAATTATTGACAACACGAGCATGGATGGACACACAATATTTGTGCTAACATGAAGTTTGTTACCGAACATCTACCAAGTTTATGATACGAGAAACGTCTAGAACGCATTTGCGCTAACGTATTGGGGTACGAGTCGAATTACGAGGACCCGCTAGCTTATTACGTAACACGCTCGCGATCACCATCGTCTTCATTTTGACAGTTCATGTATGGGCTGACAGTTGGCATCGGAATCAGCTAGCTGTCACATTCATACAAGAACTGTCAAAATGAACAAGATGGCGATTGCGAGCGAGTTACGTAATAAGCTAGCTGTTTCAAAAGTGGATTTCCTCGCGTGAGACCACCCGAGTCTAGCATTAGATATTGCCAGAAGTGTTATAAATTCTACCCATCGGCTTTCATTACGCTTTCTAATATTAATGTTATATTGAAACAAATGATAGTTTGCTGTTATATTTTGTATCAATGAAATAAATAACAAGTATTCTGCGGTATTGAAGGAAAAAATCGTCACTAGTTTGATCCCTAATTGGACTTATTAATTAAATTAATAAGATAAAAATGATAAGTATTTTAATGATGATTAACTTTGTTTTTGAATCCACCTTAGGATGATAGTTACATTAACACTATAAGCTCCAAGAGGCCTACAAATAAATACGTACCACGAACGTAAGTAACTCATTAAAAAAAACGACAAAATTGCCTACATTATTTAGAAATAAAACCGTAAATGGGTACAAATCCAAACAAATTGAAACGCAAGTCACTAAGAATGAGTACATACACATGAGGTGGTCTAGGCGCAGCAAGAATTAATAATAATATATTAAGAAGAGCAATTATGTTAATCAGATTATGTAAATTTTATAAGCTACCTTATGCGAGGCGTCTGCATTCTCACAGATCATTTTTATTTTTACTAGAAAATATATTTATAATTATGTTACATAATCTAGCTCGATACATATCTTTTTGCACTTGGAACAACACTGATTTAACGTCACTTGTGGTAGCCGTGTGCGTCGGGTTTAGGCCGATTAGTATGCTGTTAGTGCTAGGAAAAAAAGAAGTGCACTATAACGTATTATTACGTCATGTTACTGTTAACACTTGAATTCTATTATGCAGTAAACTAGCCTTATAATTTATAATACGATAGCCCCAGCACCTGCCTTTCTTCACTGACAGAATCTTATTCGCGCCCAGTCTCCAATTACAGTGCGTTTATACTGGAATTTATGCAACATAAACTTGCACTTTCGCGGTAGAAACCAAGTTTATTGAGGTAGCAAAATTGCTGGTTTCTTTATTAGCATTTTATTAGTTATTGATAAACGTTATTAATGCCCTAAAAGGGCAACACCCAACCGCGAGCATAAATTTATCTGGATATGGAAACGTGGAGTTGCTTTCATGCTATAATTTGCATGGTGTAAACTAAAATACGAATCCGATGCAAAATTAAATATGGTTTTATTGCTTTTAAAATTGACATATATCGATTGAATATTTGTTTAATAATGAGTAGTGTTGCTTACCTGAATAATACATGCCTAAATGACTTACAAGTAAGTCATTCGTTTAATAATAGGTAATGTGATTAGTGTGCGAAAGTTACATTTGTAATTTGCCATGAGCTTTTCGGTGAAGGAAAACATCGTGAGGAAACCTGCACACATCTGCGAAGAAATTCAATGGTGTGTGTTAAGTTCCCAATCCGCACTGGGCGCGCGTGGGAACTATAGCCCAAACCCTCCAATACACGGAGAAGGCCTATGCCATGAGGCACGCCGAATTACGCGACAATTTAATAAATAAAACGACAATTACAACAACATGTACCTACTGAAATTGTAGCGAGTTCGGAATAAAAAGGCTTATAAATAAAAAAAAAAAATGTGATTAGTTAGTACAATTAAAGTATACATCTTATTTAAATATCATGGGACAAATTTTACCAATTGACCCAGTCCCAAACTAAGCACAAGGCTTGTACTACGGGTACCAGGCAATGGATAAACATACTTATATAATGTAGGTAAATACATACTTAAATACATACCATATCCATGACTCGGGCACAAACATTCGTATTCATCATACAAATGTCTGCCCCTACCGGGATTCGAACCCGGGACCTCTAGCTTCGTAGTCAGGGTCACTAACCACTAGGCTATCCGGTCGTCAAAATTTAAATAAATATAAGTATAAAAGAAATAAGTCGGAACTTACGGATTTGCTACTAAGATGTAATTATTATTTCATATTTTTTTATGTGCAAGATAACCAAATAATAATAATTTTAAATAATAATAATTAAATAATCAAATAATGATAATTTTTCATGTTTTCAGTTTTTAACACTCAATTTCGAAATCCGATGCTCAAATCGTGCCTTCTTGCTCACCCTTGTGATGTCTAGTAACTGTTAAAGTGAGACGGACTAGACTACAAACTTGATATATAATACTAATTTGGGTACTTCCATCAATTTAAGATTTTTACTGAATGTCATAAATATGATTCGTATGTATGTATACATATGTGTAAGTAACCGCCGTACCTCTATCAAGCTACATAAAGATAACTAAAATGCCAGATGGTTTGGACGATCACTTCAAAGAAAAAAAAATGCAAGTTGAAACCAACATATTTTCTGACAATAAGACTTATACCAAAACCTATTGATGTATGTCTATAAAATATATACATACCATTTAAAAAATATAATGTAAGTGAATATTAAGAAACAAATCGACACTAACTAGAGCTATTTCTAAACTTATTCCACAAGATTTCCATTTTATATGCCATTAATCGGTTCAAATACACGTTTACATAAATATCACTGTACATGGCGACTCGAATTATTAGAACTTCATGCTTCGATATTTAAATGAGCTATTCAATGAGTCTTCAATTGCGGCGCAGACGGCATTTCTTATATACATCGATTGTAAGTATCTCGGGCACAACACTAGTGTTGCCGCGAAGTGTTCTAAATTGGATTTTAATTGGATGATGTTAAGTTGGAAGTCATCTGTAGTTCCTGTAGGACTAGACACTCGTAAATAGGATAGTCTAGGAACTTATTGCTATAAAGTGTACACAAGTTGAGAAGGGAAGTACGTTAAGAACCTTTCGATAATATGTAGATTTTAGTTACCTACATTGCGTTTTATAATGCGGTTTAGGAAAGCAAAATGAATAAAATAATCATTACGTATCTAAAAGTGTTTGAAGAGTTACTGTGTTAATATTATGGACAAATATCTCTACCTAGACTTTACGACTATCGATAACACTATCGATAACACTGTCGATACTTAGTACTTAACTATTTTAAGCCGTAGGTATAGCAGAGTAATTTGCTTATTCGAAACACTATTTTAGTAACTGATGAGTATAATCCTACTAATATTATAGATGCGAAAGGTAAGAGTATTTGTATGGTATGGTATTGTTTGTGAATTTAGATGGATGTGACGATGTAAGTGTGTATGTTTGTTCCATCTTCACGGTGAAACGACTGGACGGATTTGGATAAAATTTAGAACGGAGATAGTTAGTATCCTAGATTAAAACACAGACTACTTTTATCTAGGAAATCTTCAAAATTCTACGCGGACGAAGTTAGCTAGTGTAAATATAATTATTAGTCGGTATTAAATTCTATATGCATTTTAGTAGGCATTTCATTACAACTTTACTTGTATATTTAAGTAATCGTATGCATTTGGAATTTAATTGTATCTAATCAACGCGGCAACGAGAATAAATTATAAATACGTAATAATTTATATTTACACTCTTCTGCAAGCATATTGTGGTGTCGATGCAAAGATTATCAGTTTCCATGGTACTGGCAATGTTATCGATATCGATGGCGGCACTATCGACAGCGTAGCATCACTATTTAAGTCGTAAAGATACTAAGTTGCTACTGGCGCTGCCGTTCGGGAGTCGTTTGTTTTACTGGTACGCAATTTCTACCCCATTAGTAGCTAACGCGATTACTGGTAATAAAGTAGCATCGCGGTTTCTTTGTTTAAAAATATATGTTAAGGGCTAATGGGAGTTTTATTAAGTAAATGAGGGCTTTATGCCTTAATAGGTAATGAGTAATGAATAAATATTTAAAGGTTGCGTTTCACATGCCAGAAGCTTACATTTTTGTGTAAGTACCTGGCACACTTATGTCAAATTTCATACAAATATGACACAAGAGTGCAAGTTACTTGCACAAAAATGTACAAGCTACTGGCATGTGTAACGCAGCCTTAAGTTTCAGTATAGTGATAAAATGTGATCATACTGTTTCTTTAGGCTTGGGTTTTTGTTGTTAATTTCCTAAACACGGCCTTAGTGACCGAGCGAAGGGTCGATATTAACAAAGTCGGTAAAATATGATAAAAATATCGACTTTTTGACCCAATAAACCCCTATAATAACAATTTCACCGGAAGCGTCAAAGCCGTTTTCAATTTGAGATTTCAAAATATAAGCACGTACAAATTATAAACATCGTAGGTACCTATTTACCTACACACATACGTCGTTACTGAAGGATGTTGTAATGAGTTAACTTTTTTGAACCCTGAATCATCAAACTGAAAACCATTCTGATTCGTCGATTTTGTTAAGACCCAAATTAGGGTAAAAAAATACGAACTTAATCTTTTCAGAATATTTTGTCTTAAATTTGTTTCTGTTTTCGTAGTAAGTGTGTACCTAACTATATTATACATTTCAACGAGTAATTCTTCTACATTAATTTCTTTCGAGGACTTCGGAAACAACTCTATTTCGATGAAATTTACTAGGGGATTTGGGGCGACAAATCGATCTAGATAGGTATAAAGGTGGGCTGTTAATGAGACCGGGACACTTACAAAAATTCCAACTTATATAATAGTTCTCCTGAATGCATTTAAGAACATGGCCGAGATTGTGTCTGCAGACGGCGGTGGTGGCGGTGAGATAGTATCCGAGGCCTCACAAACGGCTAGTGATAGCCTTGAAGTTAGGCTGCGTTTGCGCACAAGTTAGAGCCGAGTAATTTATAGGATATTATGCGACTAACAATAACGAATAATAAATGACCATTGAAAGTTTTGACGCGTTATTTAAGACACTCAAATAAGTTGAATCAAGCGTTACTTTGCGGAGATCCATTTCAATTAACAAAAAATGTTTGCCATCTCCGATACTACTTACTTTAGCTACGATGGATACTTTTACTGAAGTGAAGTAACTATACTTGAGATCTTAGCAATCATGTTATATATAGCGTCCAACGCATCACTATTAATGTGTTTTATGTACAATAAAGAGTTATACATACATACATACTATTTTGTTTCCCCTTTCTACCTATCTATCTATTATGCCCACAATGATGCTAAACGTGGCCTTTAGCCCTTATTACCTTAGGCTCTGTCTACCCCTTAAGAGGAAAGACGTGAATTATGTATTTAAACATCATCACCAGCCTATATATATGTCGGCGATTGAGCTGAGTAGGTACTTAAACTATACAGACGAGGGTAATTATTTTACTCTGGCGGAACGTCGAAGCATCTTTTGCGTGGACAGTAGCTCGTAAGAGGAATGAATGTCACTGTCAATGTCATTGTCAATGTCATTGGACTGTCATTTGAAAAGGTGCGCAAAAGGGTTGTTGACAATATACCTACATTAAATTTCATAGTGTGTGGCCAGCAGCTACAATAATCTTAGAGCATACGCTTGAACATTTTTCAGATGTCTATGACGACCACCGACTCCATACAATACGCATACAACGTACTAACAGAGTAAACAGTAGAAC
Organism: Pandemis heparana; assembly: GCA_963854515.1. NCBI lineage: Eukaryota > Metazoa > Arthropoda > Insecta > Lepidoptera > Tortricidae > Pandemis > Pandemis heparana. Next base: position 5,450,083 of record OY978013.1, on the reverse strand, counting down.
AATAGAAACAAAACACGAGCGACAGATACAAAGGAAATGAAAATAACAAACGCTTAAACGTCACTATGAGGAGCATACTGGGACCTTACCATGACGTCTTAATGCGATTCAGTTTAGGTTCGCTCGCTGCCAGATCCATACTAAAAGTGACAGCTAAAACTTGAACTGAGTCGGAATTAGGACGTCATGGTAAGGCCCCTGGTCTGGGAGCAAAGAAATAACATAGAATGTACCAGTTGCTTCTCTGCCCGCGCAGATGGTAAAGGCCCATCGAGGAAATGGGCGAGTCTTAAGAATCATGTTATACGCGACGGCTAGCAACCCATCACTGTTTTGGTTCACCTGTTCACCCATAATCATGCTAAACGTGGCCTTTGGGTCTTATTACCGTAGGTGCTGTCTACGCCGCAAAGGATTTTTTTTTTTTTTTATAAGCCTTTTTATTCCGAATTCGCTACAATTTCAGTAAGAACATGTTGTTGTTATTGTCTTTTTTTTATTTGTTTATTAAATTGTCGCGTAATTCGGCGTGCCTCATGGCATAGGCCTCCTCCGTGTATTGGAGGGTTTGGGCTATAGTTCCCACGCGCGCCCAGTGCGGATTGGGAACTTAACACACACCATTGAATTTCTTCGCAGATGTGTGCAGGTTTCCTCACGATGTTTTCCTTCACCGAAAAGCTCATGGCAAATTACAAATGTAATTTTCGCACATAAATTCCGAAAAACTCAGAGGTGCGAGCCCGGGATTTGAACTCACGACGCTCTGCTTGAGAGGCCACAGGTCAAACCACTCGGCTACCACGGCTTTGTTGGTAAAGGATATAATAGACGTGATTTGTGTCTAGAGCAGGGGTGGCCAACAGGTCGATCGCGACTGTTAGTCCAGTCGATCGTGGCAAGGCAAAAAATATTAATACGTAGACCAGACTGCGCAACGTGTTTAATTTAAGGGTTTCATGGTAGATCGCGCAGGGTTTTGTTAATAAACAGAAGATCTTGGGTCTAATCAAGTTGGCCACCCCTAGTCTAGAGGGATGATCAAAAGTAATTAAGTGAGTTCGGAAAGCTGAATCAACATTCAAAATTAAGGTTGTTAAACTTGTTGAAGATCAAGCTGATGTAATTATGTTGCCCCGTGCCGTATGTGGTATTTATCGTCCGCTACGCGAGCGGAACTTTCCACTTCCTGGCCAGGGGAAGAGGTAATATTTTGTACACATCTCGGGCGGTGATAAAGAAAGCCTCAGGTCGCATGTTTATCGCCCTCGCCTTTGGCTCGTGTGACAGATTCCTGCGATCTGTATGCTTAGTGTAAGTTTTCGATAGCGAAATACGTCTCGATAACGTTTGCGTTAAACTGTCAAATACTATGGGAACAGTTTGTTGCCGTTTCGTCCCGTTAGCGGCGCTGTCAATTATCCCATAGTAATTGAGACGTTTACGCGAATGCGTCCGATACGTTTTTCGTGTCAAAAACTTACATTAGAGGCTCTGAGACACTCTTTATTTCACCACCCTCAGGGGTGTAATGTATTATAGTTGTCTTTAGTTTAACCCTGTGCCTCCACAAGAGCTGTATAAAGTAGTCGAGCCGTGTGCTAGAAAAAATCCACCACTAAGGAAATCTAAACTGAACCTTCGCGCGTTAATTTTGAAGTGTAAACTTCTTTAGCGCCGTAAGGCACTTTTTGGGATGGGATTTTTTTTTAAAGTTGCGTCAGGAGTAAGACGGAGGGAGAGTTTAAGTACCAGGATATCAGGATCCTCTAAGAGCTTTTTTTGAAATACGAATGAATCAATCGCGTTCGGTTTTTGATGTGTTTTTTTGTTGAGTCGTGGAGCAAAAGTACCTACTAGGGCATCAGAACATTGTTAGAGGTCTGTCAATATAGATAATACGTACCTACGATTTTTTTTTGTAAGCGGCCAGTACGGTACGCGTATTGAGCAGCACGGAGGTTACAACATTAAAATCTTATCTAAGCTATTGTTTTTACTTCTGCCGGCAATCCCGGAGTGCTACCCGGTGTTTTTTTTAGTTACTCCAGTTTTTAAGAAACGATTGATATTTGGATGATAGGAGCTCCAAGTGTGGTCAGAACTTTCTGGAATGCCATTAGCTTGGACGCGGCCTATCTCAATATTGCTGCCTTGTAGCGAATAATACCTAGCGGGTATAAATCCGGCCCTCGGGCTAAATCAAGTTGGTTTATCGCGACAATGCCGCCGGCTGATGAGGGCTACGGTACTTTCTACATGTTTGTTAATTAAAATGCGAGGGATATAGTTCAATAACTGAAGTAAAGGTGGTCTCACAAATTTTCTGCAATATGGCAAGTAAGAGACTTGGCTTGCGCTCAGGAAGTTTAGTTACTATTAAACTTAACACGCGCGCGTTATATTACCTACCTATTTTTTATTTATATTTTTATTACCGTTTGATGATTTAAATTAGTTTAAAATTTGTAGTTGACATTACTCTCTTTAAGGGTTTTTATCGCTATATTTTTACTATGACATGTAAACAAAGTAAGGTGTAATTAAGGGATTAATGTGACGAGGATTTGCCAGAAAACATACACGCAGATAAACAATTTTGCGCATAACTTTATTTATGTAACCTGTACGTTTGTTTTTTAATTTAGCTATAGCTAAAGAAAGTGTCAAGTACCTACCTGCTCCATTGTCAACATTATTATGTCAAACTGCAATGGCGTGGTTTCTACTTGACGACGCAAAAACCAAACGACAACGTACGAACGTAAGTACAGTGTGCAAGAACCAATTTAACATTTTGTCAGTCGCCTGTACTCGAATTAATGATCAGATATCATTCACCATTTTCACTTTATTTCTATTTCTCCAACATGAATGAAAAAAAAGGAAGCACTGGCTGGTTTCGACAGATTATTCTGTCAAAAAAAAAGTTCCCACATGCAAAAAAGTACCTACAACAACATAAAACACTGGCCAGTTCATAGAGACTACGTTAAAATAATAAAATAAAATAAAATTAAATAGTTACAAAGACAGGACCCAATGTCAACCTTACCACGTCTCATAGGCACCCCGCCGGTCTCAACCGTCAGTTGGTACACTTTATCTACATTATGCAACGCATATCCACCTGTCTTTGTGCGCAATCAGCATATGCTAATGGTAGCATTAGCTAACACTGCGCGCGCAGATAAAAGCTCTAGAGAGTAAGACTAGAGATTAATAATGACAAATTGTGCGCGGTAAGCGCGCTAAGCTAGATTAGTTAGTTTCCTGATTAATTTCAAGGATTTATTTTAATTAGTGTTATCGGAAATTAATTGATTAGTTGATTATTCAGTGAATACACACTATTTAGATTTATTTATGTTCTGGTTTTACTTTTAACCAAGTACCTACATTAAGAGTTAGTGACGTTGACTTTTATTAGAATACGTATAATGTATGTACCATTTTCAGGCTATACGTTATATTAAAGCGGACAAACAGGACGGATTGAGAACTTCACACACCATAGAATTGTTTTGCTGGTGTGTACAGGTTTCTGTACAATGTTTTGTTTCTTTGAAGCTAATGGTAAATTTATAGTGTATTTTTTTGCTTTATTAACCATTTAAAATACATCAACTGTTTCATAAATTTAATATTTATTCTGCTTTTTACAATATTTTGAAACATAATTTGAAAGAGCCTTAAAATTTGGAAGGATATTCTCTATTTTCTTGTATTGGGATCACCTAAAACACAACTTTGACACTTTCCTACACAACATTCTAGACAAGAAGTTACATTTCTACAACAACACAATCGTTCGCCTAAATCATTTTTGGCACTGCCAAAAAACCAAACATTGTTTGACCACTTCAAAGGAACTGTTATGAACTCAACAAAACCGTGTTCAAACATACAACCTCGTGACATAGCGCTAAACTAACTCATTGAGTGCTTGCGGCAACATAGTCGACTCGTAAAACAATTACATACGGTGCTTGAACTATGTTTGAAGAGGTTGACATTTGTTGCCAATAAACAAGCTTGTTACAGCGACTTTGTTTGCATAACTTTTATTATATTGTCTGAAACAATGTCGTGTCTATTTTTGTGCATTGAAAATCTTTCGGGTTAAATTTAGCATTAAGTCACTTTTGTACGACTTTATATTTTAAAATCGATATTCTTTTTATGTCTATTAAAATTACAATGTAGGTAGTAAAGAGAGCAAAAAACATTAACTCCCTACTCCGCTACTCACGTGTAAAAAAGCCAAGCCTATTATTTTATTCATGTTTTTTTTTCAATAAAATAATACCCAAAACATCATCTTATAAAAGTTATAAACATTCATACCTTTTTATTTAAGAGAAAGATAGTACACTCGCAAACATATAAATGGGGTCATATTTCTTCCTAGCACTCAGCTCACACGAATTATACAAAAACAAAATCATTGTGGTAGTTTAATTAAATGTAACTTATGATATATGGCCCGATGCCTATCTCTGTTTTCCCCATTGTAATTACAAGAATGATACAAATAAAATAACAGTGATATAAATCACCGTCTTCCATGCAACTAGAAAGCATGAAATAAAGTTTTAATTCAACAGTATGATAAAGTACGGTCAACATTATAAGTTTCATTTCAGTCTAATTAGCTGACTGCTGCCAGCATTATGTGGTACTATGTCACGGGGGCCTCTTGTTTATTAATTGATTTATTTTAAGATTAGTTTTGGTTTAGTTATTAATTAAATTATACCTAGTTTAATTTCTTTTTATTTTCTATTTGTAATGTTATGTTTTAGCTGGCTAAGTATAATTTACATTTCTCTTTCGTGAATGAAACAAAGTTGGCAGTAACTAAGTAATTTAAGGAATATAAATTTTGATATTATAATGAAATACATAATAATTATACGTAAGTATAATGAAGTTACGTAATCAAAAGTCCATGACGTAATATAAGTTTAGTAATACACTGTCTATGTAAAGTTTTGCGACTTCATAAAATATAACTACTTAAATTTATATTCCGTGAAGTCTTAAATACAATCACTACCCGGGAATGTTGAGCCACTTGTCACTAATTTAGTTGTATAACACAACGTTGTCAGTTTTGAGACTGAAGTACACGAAATTTTGTATCATAGATGACAACTGAAAAACGGGCTCAACATTCCCGGGTGGTGACTGTCCAAGTACTTGTCACAGGATAGGTACATCAAAGCCAATTATTGTCGGTACGGTTTTACGGGTGGTAGGACCTTGTGCAAGGTCCTTACGGATCGCTACCACCATCTTACTAGCTAATCCTGCTGCTAAGCAGCAGTGCTTGCACTACTGTGTTCCGGTGTGGAGAGTAAGACAGCCGGGGAAATTACAGGCACAAGAGGCATTTCATCTTAGCCCTCTAGGTTGGCAACGCATCTGCAATCCCTCCGGGGTTGCGGGTGTCTATGGGCAGTGGTGAGTGGTGGTCAGGTGACCCACTTGCTCGTTTGCCTTCCTATTCATATAAAAAAAAAGTCACCGATTCATCATCATTGTTTGCCCGACCGGGAACCAACCTAAGGATCTAAAGCTCTTTAAACTGGTTCTGTAACCACTAGGCTATTCATTACTATCCATTCGTCAAATCCTAAATTAGTCAATAAACACTTTACTAGGCAATTTGTATTCCTCTTTAGTTTGCGAGTGAATTACTCACATCTAGGAGTGGCTAGTTTGACAGCTATAATAAACACAAATCGAATCTAACTAATATTATAAATGCGAAAGTATGGATGGATGGATGTTCGTTTGTTACTCAATCACGCCAGAACGGCCCAACGGATCTGGATAAAATTCGGCACATAGATATAGAAAAGTCTGGAATAGCACATAGGCTACTTTTTATCCCGGAAAATTGCGTAGTTCCCGCGGGATAACGATAAACGAATTCTTTGCAGACGAAGTCGCTGGCAACAGCTAGTGTAATTATTATCTCCATCTGTTTCTCCATCAGTACACGTCTTAAAATCCAGAGTGTGACTATCCAATTGACATCAACTATTCGCGATTAATTTTCACAAACAAATACAACTCCCGATAGCCATCTTAATTGCTATTAGACTGCTACCGAGCTTGAAGATACAGCGGTGAGATAAATTAGTCTAATTCACGCCTGCGCTGCCCCGGAAGGCGGACACATACAAACGAACTAATTATAATTATGTTTAATTTCTGAAATAAAAAAAAATTACTTGTGTTTCTTAATTTACATAGATAACTGTCCAAGTTTGTTATAGTTTAATTTATTTTACATAGAACAATAAATCATGAGGAACCATCGACCCTCCCTGGCTTAGCACAGGTTTTTAAACTACACGTATGTACAGGGGACGGGTAACGTGGAGGGGAGATGCGCAGTATGAAAATGATGTTGTTTTTCATACTGCGCATTTCTCCTCCACGTTTTTTTTTTATATGAATAGGAAGGCAAACGAGCAAGTGGGTCACCTGATGGTAAGTGATCACCGCTGCCCATAGACACCCGCAACCCCGGAGGAATCGCAGATGCGTTGCTAACCTAGAGGGCTAAGATGAAATGCCTCTTGTGCTCGTAATTTCCCCGTCTGTGTGTGTTGTGGCGTACTTACGTGCCGCCACCTGTAGAAACCTTCCTCTTGAATCATTTTGTATATTTATTTATGAATTGAAAACGCATTAAGATCCTTTGAGCATTAAGAACCAAAGCTTGTTTACATACAGACGTCGTGGATAGACTTTTATATACCTCCTACCTATGTCAAGATAACCATTGACTTTAACTTACCACCCGCCTTTCGCCGGAGTGGTTGCATAAGCAGGATTTCCAAGAACTCGCGTGAAGACTGCTGCGAAAAACCTAACAAAATTACTTATAGCTACTTGCAGTACAACAGTTTTTAATGATTCACGGGCTAACAACTCATTCAAGCAAAAGTTGATTCAATTCTCCTATTCATCTCGATAAAATACGCAGTTCCTAAGTTGTTTGTCGCGACTATTTCCTTAAATGGATACGATGACTTGAGATGATACGAAGTCAGTAATGATAATGACTTATTATACCAGGTAAAGGCTTGACCACACCTATAGTTCATTTATTTTAGCATGATACAGAACGAAATAAAGGTTTTTTATTGGGCACGTTACACGCAACATAATGGTTGTACAAAAACATTGCTCTAAAACGTCTTTTTGAGTACTATTATTTCAAAGTAAATATTAAATGAATGTAATAATCTATTATAGTAATACTTTCAGTCATATTCCTTAATATTTACATTGCGTTAATTATTTGTGTTGATATAATTTACTTCAATCGGAAACGTGGTCTATAAAAGACCTAAAGAAGCAGAGGTTATAAACAGTGTTGAATTTTTTGACAGATTAAACGTCACAACGCCCTTATGTCACTCACATTTTTTCCAAGTTCGGAGCGTGTGCGTTGATATTGTTTCATAGCGGTTTTAGTAGTTTGTTGTTAATTTTTTGTTGAAGTTTATTGTTATTTTGTTGTTTCTGTTGCCTGTTAGTGTTCTTGTTATTATTATTTGTTATTATTGCCTATGGACGGAACTGAACCCGGCCCAAGCGGGTTGCAAGGCAGGAAACGCAACCTGAACCCGATTAATGTTTCACCCAAAAAGAAACGAGCGAAGCAAAGTCCTCTTATGGCCAGTGATAAGGAAGTAGTCCTTAATATACACAAACTAGTGATGGAGATGTGGCCTAAAACTGAATCTCCAAAAAGAATAGATGTGGTGTCAAAGACGGCTGAGACTGCAGGAGTATCTACTGCCACGGTATACAGAATTCTAAGAGAGAAGAAAAGTGATGGTGATGTCAAATCACTCCCTCCCCGTAAAAGACAACCGTATAAGTTAGAATTCGACGAGATAACACTCTCGGGTATACGGAGAAAAGTGCATAACTTCTTCTTTAGAAATGAAATGCCTACCTTGGACAAAGTTTTGGTGGAGGTCAATGAAGACGAGACTTTACCGAATATGTCACGCAGCACCCTCCATAAGGTTCTACGTGACAAATTAAGCTTCAAATATTGCAAACGCAATCGGATAAGTACATTGATTGACCGGAACGACATTATCACATGGAGATACAACTATATTAATGAAATCCGGAAATGCAGAGCAGCAGGGAAGAAAATTTATTACTTAGATGAAACCTGGGTAAATGAAGGTATGCATTAAATCTACATACATACATATCGTCACGCCTCTTTCCCACAGGGGTAGGCAGAGACTACTTTGTTCCACTTGCTACGATCCTGACATACCTCTTTCGCTTCATCCACATTCATCAATCTCTTCATACATGCTCGTCTGTTTCGGATTAAATCTAATTTGAAGATTAAATTATGTGTACTATAACTCATAATAGAATTCCCTGTGTGGTAACTATGCAGTGTGGAATGTCTGACAAAAAAAATATAAGCAATTTGATCCCAAAAAAACATACAGCTGGGCAAAAAGAGTAGAAATTGAAAAGTGGCGATACTGTAGTGTCATCCCTTTCTAATCTATATGTATAAGAAAATGGGACGACACTACTGTATTTTAGTCTGACGTCCTGCCAACATTATTTATAAAATAAGTATTATTTTATTGTTCCACAGGACACACAAAATCTTCTGTTTGGCAAGATACCCTAATAAAAACCAGCAAGGAAGCCCACCGGGAAGGTTTGTCAACAGGGCTGAAAAATCCATCAGGGAAAGGAAAAAGACTGATAATTTTGCATATTGGTAAGGCTGTCTTCTCTGTGTAATTAGTTATAATTTATAGATTAAGGCTTGCCCCTTGTACATTATTTTAAAATTAACTGTATATTAAATATATGTTAAAAGTAGTGTAATATTTGTTTATGTCAAAAAGGATGTCATAGGAATACAAGCCTACTCTTAGCTATTTTAACAAATTTAAATGTAGCTTTCGTGACATGGCAGGTTCTGTGCACTGCACATTAGATGGTTTAATGATTCGATCGGTTAAACTCCTCATGAAGCTAGCTAAGCATAGGTTGAATGAATGTTTCTATGATTAACACAAGTCTTGGATGTTGATTTATTTATATACTAAATACTTTGTCATAAGTCATAAGTCATTTATTTGCAGAAAATAGTGTACAATAAGATGGTAATCAATGGTGTCAGTTTAAGTATGTAGAAATATTTATTTATATGCTTTAGCACAATGTTTCCTAGAAATGTTCATTTCTTTTATTTTCAGGATCAAGTGATGGGTTTGTGGATGGTGGAGATTTAGTTTTCGAAGCCAAGAAAGGAGACGGAGATTACCATTCAGAGATGGATGCCCATAATTTTGAAAAATGGTTCACTGGATTGAAAAACAAACTGGAGAAAGATGCCATTATAGTAATGGATAATGCAGCGTATCACTCAAGAAGACAAGACAAAATCCCGACAAGTCGTACCAGGAAATCAGATATCCAAGCATGGTTACAAGAAAAAAACATTCCTTTCGAGGATAAAGAAGTACGGGGTTCATTATTAACAAAGGTGAAACTACACAAGCATTTACATCAGAAATATGTTATAGATGAAATGGCAAAAGAAATGGGGTATACTATTTTACGATTACCACCCTATCACTGTGAACTGAACCCCATAGAACTTATTTGGGCACAAATGAAAGGGTACATTGCTACCAAAAATAATGATTTTAAAATGGCAACAATAAAAAGTTTAGTGCCTGAAGCTTTTGCCCGTATTACTGCCGACAGCTGGAAAGCATGCATAGAACATGTGGTAAAAGAAGAGCAAAAAATGATGAGACTTGATTTTATAATCGAAGACACCGCTGAAAAAATGATTATAAACACAGCCGATGATTCAAGCAGTCTAGACACAGATGATGATGAATAAATATAATAAATATAACAGGGCTGTTGTTTTATTCGACTTTTATGCATAGTTATAAACAACTATATACGTATTTAAATATTTTTATAATTAAATTTTGATAAACTTGATATCCAAACCCTATGCCTATGTTTTGTCCAACAATAAAGTATTAATGACACATGCACAGAATAATTGAATATATTGAGAACATAGATTTTAATTAACTTTATCAGCGTATATTAGAATTAGAGTTGACAACCACTGCTTCTTTTTTTTTTTTTTTCTCATCCTAAATTAAATGAACTATAAACACGCTCAACGTTTACCGTGTAAACAGGGTTGCCAATCTGTGGGGAATTTCCAAAACTGCGGGTAAAGCGAAGCTGATTGGGGAATTTGTGGAAAAATCTTCAATTCGGAGAAAATGCGGGAATTTTATGTATTCATACCAATACGCGATATTTAACGTCACATTGCTGCTAGTCTTGATTGATTTCATAGAATTCATTACTCGAAACAGGAATTTATATTTTATAGATAGCCAGATTCCCAAACGTAGGTAAGTTTTAATAAGAAGAATCTGTATTAGCAGGGAATGCACTTTCCCACATGCGTACATAGTCCCTTCTCTTGCCTATGCCTTAGTCAAAATGTGTATTTATATTTACCCGCGCGTCTTTGTGTAAAAGTCGCGTCAGTATTATAAAGCTTCAATGTGTTCGATCCTTTATGTGAATCCAGTTAATGTTGCTTGTTTAGTTCTACAGTAAATAGGACTTCATCATAACTGTACGTAAACAATGTAATACCATAGTGATTATGTCATAATCACCTTTATAACCTAACAACGAACTTAACTAAACGATCGGATAAGAAAATGAATTTATACGCGCGTTATAACCGACGTTAGGCCTGTAATGGCGAACGAAGAAAATAACTTAAGAACTTTGTAGTTTTAACTATCATTGGCGACTTTATCGTGGTTTTGAATGCTTTCGTAGAAGAAAAAGTAGTGTTTATACTATTTAATGACTGGTAGGAGAATATAAACTACATAATACGTCTGGACGTCCGTGTATGTGTGTGTGTCTTTCCACAATATGCAGTTGAGATAGAAAATTGCTGTTACTTATGGATTTTTTCGTAATTATTTAAACAAATAAAAACACTAAAAGGACTCATAAAAATTTATGGGTATCATACAAATTATACCGTCAAAAATCCAATCAAAAAGAAACTATTTACGCAACAAATCCTTCTGCGTGGACGCAGTGAGCTAAAGCAGCTTGATACATATATCAATAATTATGACGTGTAATTTCACTATTTGCCAGCAAGATTTATTACTGTAAAAAGTGCGTTGATGCATTTTGCAATTATTATTCAACTGGCTGAGTCCTTATAAAGACATCGCTGTAACTTGCCACTGTTTCCCGCATTTATGAATTTAAATTTATGTTAAACGCCTTATGATCTGTATTTCAAAAGGTGGACTTATTCTAAAATTGTTTTATTTTACAGCTGTCGTTTGAGGACTGAACATGCAATTTGAAACCCTATTCGCTTAAACTATTATAAATGCGACAGTTTGTGAGGATGTACATGTATGTACGTTTGTTTACTCTTTCATACCTGCAGGCTTATTACGTAACTCGCTCGCGATCACCATCGTGTTCATTTTGACACTTCATGTATGGGCTGACAATTGGCATCGGAATCAGCTAGCTGTCACATTCATACAAGAACTGTCAAAATGAACACGATGGCGATTGCGAGCGAGTTACATAATAAGCCTGCTGAACGCCTGAACAAATCTGAATAAAATTCGTCATTTCTATCTCGCTCGCTATTCTATCCCGGAAATTTTGGTAATTCCCGTGGGATAGCGATTAACGAATTTTTTGCAGATGGTGTCGCGGGGAAGAGCTGATTTGTATCAAGTACTTTCAATCATAATTAATTGTTTTGAACTAAAACAATACCCACAATTACTTTAAAAAAAAACCTTTGTAGACTTTTTATGAAACAAAGAAGAAATCAACATAAGTAAAATATTATCATAATCCTACTAAATTGTTATAAATTCGAGGGCTAAAAATCATTACGACCTACATAGGTACCTAACTGACTGGATTATTGTAACGTCCATAGGTACGGATACGGATGTATTGGATTCCCTTTATAACGTAGACAAAGAATAAAGACAGATTTTGCAGATTTCCCATGGGATATCGAGTTTTGCGACGAAGGCAATGTCGGGATGCAAGCTAGTTTTGAATATAACTAATGAAACGTATACTTTGTCAACTGATTTTAATTTATTTTCTTCATAAATATTTAATAACCATCAACTATCCCAATAAACCAAGTCTTTTAGTCATAGAGACTAAATGAGGCTTTAGGCAAATAATTAGAAGTCTTTGATTTCACCGCTGATTTTATGTAGGTAATTATTTTGCTATAAATAACTTTCCACTAATATTATTTCAACTATCGTGAGACATGGTCAGAAATGAATTATTACTTATACTCGTGACTTTAAAATGTGTTTTTATAATTTTCCAATACTTACAATAATGTTTTAATCGTTATAATATGAATAATATTGAATATTTTCTACCTACGCCGAAAGTGACCTAATAAGTTATAACTGGTAAGTATTTGTAGACTTACATTTATAAATAAAAATGGCAGGAGTCGATCAGTCTGTTGTCCAAAGTTCTGTTCACCTGAAAAAAAAAACAAATTTAGTAAACAAAGTGCATTTAAACAATAACCTTCTATACATTCCGCTATAAACTTTATACAGTATGGCCTCTGGACGTCACTTAGTTAATTTTAAGTGCGGGTAGTTCAAAAATCTCGTATACCTTAACAATTTGTAATATCCTATACTTCAGTTGACTCGAGCACATGAACAATATATCACGTTACTAAATTCTGTAAGCTTAGTAACACTTGATTTAATGACTTTATGTTATGTTATTAAGTATAAGTTATAACTTTGCAACAAATAATTTATAATGAACAGGAATTTCTATAAAATAACTGGTCAGTTTCATACAACTTTGTATGGGAATCGGCCCTATAATTTGCTTGTCAGTTCAGACGGTGTTCTTCAAAAACCTTGTTTTCAATACTAAGTACCTACTACAGACAATTTTTATCCTTCAACTAAGGTTTCTTATGGTGTACTAATGTTTCGATAAAAAATATTTAGCAAATTCTTAACTCCCCAAACTACGTATCCCATGTTTTTATTTCGGCGAATTTTTATTTCCAAACGCAAAGTTTCGCACTGACATCATTTCACAACTTAATGATTTGATAAAATGATTGTTTAGTTTTTTCCGAATTGACAATTTAAAAAATAAACCTCGAACCTAACCTAACCGAGTCGCTTCCGCCAGGATGGGTCTTGCTCGCTCGCTTCGCTCGCTCGCCCTATTATTTACCATTTAAAATTTTGCAATATAAAAATGTAGCGAAATAAAAAAAAAGAAGTAAAATTATGCCATGGATTGGTTTGCCAAATAAAACTCCAACGAAAAGTGGGTTGCCAAATGAAATTTGACAAAACATAATTCGGCAAAAAGGTAGTACACTATTTCTTATTTGACAGGTTCGAAAAAGGTAACTCTGTTTTATCTTCAAAAGGGAAGCGTTCACATCAAGTTACAACGTATCGTATAAAGCCGTATAAAATAAATAGAAAAACAACTCTGAAAATATCTCTATGCCTTTGACTATTCTATGTCAAAAAAGTGCAGGGTCAGCAATAATACCAAGGCAAAATAAAAATACAATAGGTACTACGCTTGTTCACGTTTACGCTGCTGCTAGTACTACATAAGCGAAGCGCGAACACAGAGCAAAGGCAGTGCAGATGAACTGCATTCCGTCTAGTCCACAGACAATCCCGACGTTTTTACTTGTTATGTCTTACTTTTAAGTCTAAAAGTTCCGTTAGCATGAAAATAAGCACTGTTTCGCATCGCATCACAAATTGGCCACGGCCAAATTACAACGCCGTAAGTCACAGGCAGGTCCTCATTAAAAACCATCTCACGAGGGGTCAACAGACGGCCTACAAGTGTTTTGGGGATCCTTGTGATGCATTTAAATACAACTATAGTCATCGTGAATGCAGTACACAATAACTGATACAGGTCAGTGTTGTTATGGATATCCATATCCGTAACCGAAACTATCGGATATCCGAAATAAAAAAATATCCGTAACCGTAACCGAATCCGAAATAAAAGTTTCGGATAGTTTCGGATAGGGCGGAGTCTAACTAAATACTACAACTCGTACGAATTAACTGTGCACTCCGCTGGAATGCGACACCTCTCCCGCTACCTAATAACGTCACAGCGCGAGGTGCACAGCGCAATATCCGTAACCGTAACCGAAACTATCGGACAATCCGAAATAATTTAATATCCATAACCGTAACCGAAACCGATATTATATTTTACCAATATCCATATCCATATCTGGATCCGAAATTATATATCCATAACATCCCTGATACAGGTCCAATAGAAACATTAACTATTGTGTACCAGACCTGGGTAATTCTCTAAACGATCTCAGGTTGGGCCAATCTTTTAGAAACAACTCGACCTTTTCGCTCGTGAGTATTATGCGGAGTGAGATATTTTGTTGTCAACATTAATAAATAAAATAAATAAAATTAATGCACGACCCACAACAAAGTCAAAGTTACAGTTGATAATTTTATCTTTTGATTACGCATAACATTATTTTTATATCGTGAAGCAATTACGAGACATAAATTGAATACACACACATACATACACTATAACACAAAAAAAAATCCAGCCTTTTTAGCGGTATTCGGCAGTTTTTTGTTGTTTGTTAATAAGATAAGATAAGATAAGGTAATTTTATTTGCATAGTGTTTAAGTTGTTTATTTTTATTTTTTGTGTTGTGTCAAATTTTGACAATAAAATGTATTTCTTCTTCTTCTTCTTCTTATACTAGTCACGAATGTATCACCAGGCATCAATGAGCCATGTATCAATGTACGAATAACTCTTTCATCGAGGAACTATACTAACCTACATGGCGCATGGCCATGCTGGTCCACTGTGTACTACGCCCACCAGTATTAACTTCATAATTTGCGGTAACTAGCCATGATAAGGTGTTTTCTCTATTTTTGCTCGCACTTTACCCATGTATTTACCGCACGCAAAGATACTCGTATTGCTAAACAGTTATGTTTTACACATCACGATACTCGCATGCAAAATTTATCGGTACCATCAATCTAGCTTACATTGATAAAAACTGCAAACCGGTTAAGCCATCAATCGTCAACAAACAGTAACGTGATGATTGAAATCATCAACGGTAGAGACAATAACGATAAAAAAATCATAAATCTATATCGATCTATGTACACTCTGCACGTACACTGGATGTTTCAAATTTTTGTTTTAGTCTTCGTTTCTATTTAAGGGGTGATCTTTGGAATCATTGAACCGATAAAATATACTTAATGTATTTTGTAACACGTCTTAACAAGTTCATAATTATTGTGTTAAACACTATGTCCAACAATTATATTTTCGTAGTAATAGTAACACAGACACTGACCATTATCAAAATATTTTGATGGACACTTAAAATGCTCTATTTCGAAAACAATTAAATATTAATTGACATCTCTGAGTTACGTAAGTGTAAAATACTATTTGACATTTAATAGGCAATTACAATTTTTGTCACTTTAGCAACTTTAGTTCTACTGAGCCAAGTTCTAAAATAAAAATGACGTATTGGATTAAGCATTTAAGTTCAAATCGCCAAAACAAACAAATCATTTAACGGTATGTCATAATTTCCAATAAACTGTCTTTCGCATAAAATATACCATTTTGGTTCGTTACGGCGTATTTATTTGTCCATTTGATTGTTTTACGAGAGTTTGATTTAAATCTAACGTATTGCATGACTGCTTGGCCATTTTTATTTAAATTAGTTTCTAAAATTCGAATACCATTGAAGTGATGTAAGGATACAATTTGTTTTAATTTATTCTGACCACCCAGATCTTGTTTGTATGAAAGGTAACCACCAATTTAGAATGTAAAAAATAATTACCTATACCTACTAACAGTGATGAAACTATTAAATTATCATATCTGGGAAAAGACTCTCGTACCTACTAACCAACGTAGAATTTATATTATTTTGATGCGGCAGCGTTAAAACTAGAGTCAAAAAACGGAAAATGATAAATGAAGTGACTATAATTATATGAAATACTTTTTTTATTATTATTAGGTACCTACTACGGTATATATAGTTTGACATAACGGAAACTTGAAGACACTACCGTGCCTCCAGCTATCATAAAACGCACGTTATTCACAAACAATTTAAACGAAGAAAGTGTAGTACAATTTACAACACCCAATAAAAATGATAAACTGAATCAGACTTCATGTGGCTGTCAAATCGATTAGTTACGCAGCCATAGATTATGAAGGAATAGACACGAAAAAAGTGAGAGCAAATTCCAGAAAGATAGTAATATAGATAGACTAACATTAGGTATCTTACATTAAAAGAAGTGCTTACGTGACAGGCCTCTTATTTGGACGCATTTATATTTTAACCATAGATGAGCACGAATAACACTTCAATGACCCAACAGAATAGCAAATGTATGAGATCACCAATACAGCCGCATTTTGCAGCCGTTTATTTTACACGGCAATTTCCAAAAGAGAGGTGTCTTAATTCCTGTCCGGTTTTGCCGTGTGTATCTATAGCGAGATGTAAAAAAATATCTATTTCTCGCTCACATACGACGAGTGCTTCAAAAATCGCGAGGTAAGGATGCAGAGGCATAGTTTTACTAAGTACGGTAATCACGACGAAAGTTATCATGCCTAATGCTCTTTCTCTAGCTCCTATCAGCTCTGGCTCTGGGTCTTATTATGACCGGCAAGAGAGAGAGAAGGACGAGATAACGGCAGCGCGATGAGCAGAGCTAAGAGCAATGCGATGAGGATAGGTTTTGCTTTAGTGTTAGGTAAATTTGACAGAATTAATGACTTATCTACGATTTATGTTTTTAATCTATGAGCAAAGCACACTTCTTGGGTTGGCAATAAAAATAAAAGCGTGCAAGATTAAGTTTGAAAGTGAGGCGTTGGTCTCGTTAGCATTTTTATTTTTACGATTATGATTATTAAGCGCCTGAGCTTCATAATATGGATTAATGTTGTAATACCTTTATGAATCAGATTAATTTTTTTTGACTAGGTGAGACAGGATTATAAGGCGTATCTTACCTTAATTATGATAATTTGGAAGCATTATTATCATTATTCATAATAATAAATGATGCAACCTATCTGTCTCTTTACTATAAAACATTATCTTACTGCATTTTTTGGGCTATTCTTCTTTAAAAGCGTTTGCTTTTAGAGGTAAGTATAGCGTTTAACTTTACCTACACATGCTTTTGCATGCAAAGTAATATTTTTTTATATGAACACAAAATATTTACCTTGCTACTCCGCTACTTCAAAATAAAAGGTAAGAGGTAAGGTAAATATTTTGTGTTCATTGAAATGGACCTCCGCAATGTAACGCCTGATTCAATAATAGTATTTTATGCAACAGTTGTATAAGAGGGGTCAAAAAAAGCGAATGGTGTGGGTTACGATGTGAGCGTAGCGAACATCGTAAGAAAAGACCCCACGAGCATTTTTTGACTTATTTATACAACGTTGCATACAATACTTTTTCTACGACTTCATTAAAATTATCATCATCATCGTCATCACATCATCAGCATTTGAAAGGTGTTCAGCGTTGGGCCTAGGCCTATGTACTGTTAAATAAAACATAAATAATA
This sequence comes from Pandemis heparana, assembly GCA_963854515.1. Lineage (NCBI taxonomy): Eukaryota > Metazoa > Arthropoda > Insecta > Lepidoptera > Tortricidae > Pandemis > Pandemis heparana. The sequence continues at coordinate 5,432,269 of OY978013.1, read as the reverse complement.
CCAAACTCGGGCTCAGAGCGACCAAATTACCCGAAAATGATACCCAACCCAATCACAATTTTTGTGTCAAGTGTCAAAATGACATCCGCCATCTTGGATCCTAAAAAATCTGCCAAATTCACGATCAGAGCCACCAAATTACGCGAAAACGACATCCATGAACATTTTTGTGTCAAAAGTGTTAAAATGTCATCCGCCATCTTGGATCCAAAAAATTATACAAAATTCGTGCTCAGAGCCACCAAATTACTCGAAAACGAGACCCATGAACATTTTTGAGGCAAAGGTGTTAAAATGTCATCCGCCATCTTGGATCCAAAAAATTTGCCAATTTCGTGATAAGATCCACCAAATTACCCGAAAACGACAACCATCAACATTTTTATGTCAAGTGTCAAATTATGTCAGTCAAATTGAAATATTGTACACATTTGGGCAGTGGTGATCGCTTACCATCAGGTGACCCACTTGCTCGTTTGCCTTCCTTTTCACATAAAAAAGAACTTTTTTATTTTGTTTGCTTTCTAAATTGCTAGCACCGTATTTTGTCCTAAACGCCTGAATGGTTTCTGGCCTTAGTCCTGACGGACAAATTAAAAAAAAAACAACTCGACTATAATGTTAGAAAGCTACTGTAATGTGAATATTATAGTAGAGTTGCGAGCCATAGAGCATAGACTAGTCTCCAGTATATTTTGAGTAATTATATTGGTGTTGGTGACCCTTTAACTGTCAAATAAAAGTACTGGAGTAGGAAAAATATTTTTTTATTATGTACAAAATACTGTTCGTTTCGAAAACAATGCAAGATGACGCCAACTTAACGCATCTACTTATTAGCTTATAGTTTAGAATTTGCCACTGATACCTCGTTTTAATTTTTTGATAAGACTTATTTACAGTAGGTTTTAAGTTAAGTTTATAATACGAAACTTCATTTCCTATAATATCTTACTTTAAAAGCGGAAACGAGTCGATTAACTGCATTATTATTAGTAATCACTTTCTCGTAATAAAAAAGCTTTTAAAAATGTAAAACGTGCGAAAATCAATCTAAACGCGTGATTGAGTAATAAATGCGTTTATTTATATTTAAATTGCATTTATTTATGCCGTTGGTTAAATTTAACCAACCGGTTAATTAATCAGTTGCGTAATGAAATTGTACCATCAGTTTAAATCGACGATTAATTATTTTTTATTAGCATTAGCCCTATGTTTTTCTTGGTTTATGCTTGATAAGATTAACTCATTCCATTAAGAGAGCTAATCTAGGCAGAGCCTCTAGTGTAAGTTTTCGCATATAAAAACGTCTCGAACGCTTCACGTAAACGTTTCAATTAGGTACTATAGAAAAATAGGCAGCGCCACTTGCGGATCGAAACGGCAACAAACTGTCTCCTAGTATTTGACATTTTAACGCAAACTCATTCTAGACGTATTTTGTGACGGAAAACCTACACTAAGCATACAGGTATGGTCTATTTAAATCGTGGTAAAGTGCGAAATGTTTTGGTATAAACTAATGTGAAAATGTTTATTGTGACGGTAATTTTGACATTTCAGTATAGTTTAGACGGATGGAAATTGTAAACTATGTAAATAAGTACCAGATACCTACTTGTGATTTCAGATCAAGTTCTTTTAGAGAATAGCACGAGAGAGGTCACAAAGAAATAAAGAAATTAACATAGACTACCCAGACTCAGTATAATATATGTATACGAGAGGATGAACAATAAGACGGTCAGTCGAACTCAAAGCTTCTAGTGTAAATTTTAGACACAAAATACGGTTAGGGTAAAGGAAAGGGTGGCCGGGACTTAGAAAATTCGAGGCAGATTTTGTATGGAGCTGGGACTTAAAAAAATTCGAAAAGCAAATTGTGTAAAATGATATAGAAAACGTAAAACAGATAGCCATTTTTTTTTTTTTTTGACAATTTGAGATCGATTTTGTATGAAGCTGGGACATAGAAAAATTCAAAAGACAAAATTGTGCAAAATGACAAAGGAAACGTGAATACTTCACAAACGCGTTCACGTACAAACGTCTCAATTACTATGGAAAAATAGGCAGCGCCACATCACGGATCGAAGCGGCAACAAACATAGTATTTGACATTTTAAGACAAGCGCGTTCGAGCCGTATTTTGTGAACGAAAACTTGCATTACAAGGCCTGCTTCACCACTCTATGTTACGTAATTACAACAAACCGGATAACTCACGTATAAAAGCCGAAGGAATGCTCCGACAATTGTTTCGGACTATTCCGTAGTCCTTCATCAGAGAGCGCTCGTCTCGGCGGCAGCGAAACGAACACTGCGCGCCAACGCTCTGCTCGCGCGGCTGACATCGGCGCACAACTACCCTCATTTTTATCGTTATTTTTTTCAATGTTACGTGTCAGTTATCTATAATTCCGTCTCTTTGTATTACTACGAAGCAGACAGAGACGTCGTCATAGATAGCTGACACTTATGACAACTGAAACATAACAGAGAGTGGTGAAAATGTAAGGTGTAATTTAAGTATAATAGTGTTGTATTGGCGATCGCGACTACTTTCGTTGACACTGCTACACATCCGCAAAGAGTAATCTATGACTATTCCATTCTGTCACGAGTTACCATTCTAAACACGTAAGTATCGAGCATATAACACCAACCTACAGCCAATCTATTCAGATAGGACACACATAAATCTTGTGAGGGCCTGCAAGGCTAGCCATTAGCGGTACCCGATACAATGGCTCTTGGTGTTGGACAACGGTCCACGTATATTTTAACTGTTCTCCGCTATCGGTTAAAAATAGAATGTGCGGATATGCACCGGTAAGCTTATGACTGGTGTAAAAACACGGGCCGGCGCCATCAGAAAAAAAGAAATTGTTTATTTGACGCATAGGACAACAGAACAAAAGAAAATAAATGAAAAAAAAGCGCTATAGGCCAACCGCTTAACTGAGTCCTCGCCCACCCCTGTACCCGCGCGGGCAACAACTAACTGTATAACAATAAATTCAAATTTTCGGAAACCCCCCACCCATTTCTTTTAGGTGAACAACTCTCATAAATTGACCTAGTCCCAAAGTAAGCGCTAGTAAGGCTTTTGTTATGGGTACTAGACAACTATACATGCTTATATAGAGAAATATAGGTACATACTTAAATATATAGATAGAAACATCCATGACTCAGGAATAAAATTAATAATCGTGTTCAACACACATATAAATTTTATGCTAAAAATGCCTTAAGTATATCATTTTGGAAATGAGCTGATACTCATCAAACTGATGGACAGATTTTTACTAAACATCGCTAAGAGCCACTGCAAGGAAACTGGCTTTCGAATGAAAAAAACCGCATCGAAATCAGTCCATACAAACACACACACACACACACACACACATACACATCGACATCAAACTTATAACACCCCTCTTTTTTTATTTTTTTTATTTTTTATATGAATAGGAAGGCAAACGAGCAAGTGGGTCACCTGATGGTAAGCGATCACCACTGCCCATAGACACCCGCAACCCCGGCTTTTCTATAAATCGACCTAGCTCTGGTTGGACTACGCACATACTTAACACATAAATAACAACTGTAAAATAAATCATAACCTGCCATAATACAATACCTAGAACAACAAAATTAAGCAATATGAGACAAAGAGATGTATTAGAGGAAACCAACAATGGTTGGAAAGTTTTCAGGCGCCTTTGAGTTTTTTTAGAGTGGAAATTGATGTTGGCAGCTCTCTGCTGATATTTTCCTGTCATCCTATTTCTGGTTGTAGTTGCGTGGACACAATACATGCAACAGACATATTAGCGAGAGCTCGGCGTGGCTTATGTTGGTAGAAATGTACCGTAGGCATGCAAGCATATCTGTGAAAGCAATGAACCTGAAAATGTATCTAGTTTCCATTTGAATTTAAAATTGTTTTTTTTTATCTTTAAAACTTTATAAACATAGTCTACTGCTGAAGAAAAATAAAAGTTTAAATTTAGAACTCTTGTTATTTCCTTTTTTTATGGCGTCTGTTGCCACTGTCATGGATTTGAAAATATCATCAATTCATACAACCACATGGTATGTTATGTATCTACACATTAGGTAAAGGGATTCGTCAGTTGTCTTTAATACGACTTCGTCAATTATTTCATAATCATATACACATTGTAATTATAAAACAAAGATATCCTCCTAATTCCTCATAGCCATTTAAAAAAAATGCTTTTCTCACTGGCCGTTAATATTAAAACTCGCGTGCTCCAAATTTAAATCGTAATTGCATAACATTAATCCTGGCATAACGGTCCCACTCGCACAGATTAGGACAGGCCCAAGGAGTCAGTAATGGGTGTATTTACATTTAAATTGTGCGCGGTTCCGTCGCCGAGTGTAGTTAGGGCATTAAACGGTGTTAACACGGAACACGCAACGCTCAAATTAGATTTATTGGCGACGTGATGGTCGCAGTTTGTGTTGAAAAAGGGACAGTTATAACCTCAGACCAGATAAAAAGACGGAGTTCTGTGACCGGCGAAGTGAGGCTGATTTAAGTAAGAAGATTACTTGGAATTAATGAAATTATAAAGATATGGAAAATTATAATTTCAGCTCTGGCATAAATCAAATACAGATTTTTAAATTACATACCGTCACACCTCTTCCCCATAAGGGTAGGCAGAGACTACTTTGTTCCACTTGCTACGATCCTGACAAACCTTTTTCGCTTCATCAATCTCTCCATACATGCTCGTCGTTTTAGGATACTCTTGACTTGACTAACTAATTTTTAAATTCATGTCATTCTGCCCTCTAACAAAATACAGTTGTGCATACATAAGTGCAGTAAGTTTTTGCCAAGCAAACAGATTGACATATGCCCACGCGCATACGGCAAGGCGCAAAGGCGGTAAAGCGCTTTTTCCGTCCACAGAACTCAGTCTTTACTTAATATCTGGTCTAAGGTACTTTATCTATTTCGTTTGTAGGCGATTGTAATTAGAAAAATTAATCCACTTTACGCAAGTAGAAATGATAGATAGATTCACTATATTTGTCTTAAAAGATGATCGAAGCTTCTAAATAACCTACGGAATCTCAACTAATATTATAAATGCGAAAGTAACCCTACCTGTCTGTCTGTTACCCATTCACGCTTAAACCGCTGTCCCAATTTAGTTGAAATTTGGTATACAGATAGTATGAGTCCTGGGGAAGGACATGGGATAGTTTTTATCCCGGAAAATTGCATAGTTCCCGCGGGATAGCGATAAGCGACTGCGCAGACGGAGTCGCGGGCACCCGCTAGTTACTTGATATTTGCATGCGATTCGCCTATAAATTGCGAAATACAATTTAAATAGAACATGTTTGCTTAATTCCGTTACTTGGTAACTTAATTATGCACATCACGACTCTGAGTGTCACAGTTTACGTGATAAACATGCAGAAACTGCAAACTTCAAGTAAGCTCGCTGGCGCAAAAAAACATTGCACGTATTTTCTACGGAATATAGATCGCGTATATCTTCATCGATTCGAACTTCCTCGATTTGTTTCCATGCTGATCTGAGAAAAGAGCAAACATAGAATGTATGTACAAAAGGCATTTCATCTAAGTCCTTTAGGTTGGCAACGCATCTGCAATCCCTCCGGGGTTGCGGGTGTCTATGGGCAGTGGTGATCGCTTACCATCAGGTGACCCACTTGCTCGTTTGCCTTTCTATTCACATAAAAAAAAAATGTAGCAGTTGCTTTTCTTCCCACGCAGATCGTAAAAGAGCGAGAGAATGGGCGAAAATAAGGACATGTTATAAGCGATGCGGCTACCAATTCATCACTGTCAACAATTTTTTCGAGACTTATTAAAATTTACGACCACATTGAAGACCTTCGTGGAGACAGCTTTCTCGCCCAAAAACTTGCTTCCTGCGTGATGTGATAGCCACCCTCCAAAGGGTTCAAAGTTAGATATTTGTGTAATAATCAATCCATATTAACAAGGTTTTCGACAAGGTTTTGGTAGGTATATCAACTGAATTTAATATAGTAATAATAATAATAAATAGCCTTTTTATTCCGAATTCGCTACAATTTCAGTAAGTATCTACGTTGTTTTTTTTTTTAATTAAATTGTCGCGTAATTCGGCGTGCCTCATGGCATAGGCCTCCTCCGTATATTGGAGGGTTTGGGCTATAGTTCCCAAGCGCCCAGTGCGGATTGGGAACTTAGTATGACAACAAATATTTTCTAGCTACTACAAAATCATTGCTACGGTAGACAACAACCTGTATAAGAAAAAGTGATGGATAATTTTATAATAGTATATACGCTTAAATTTGCAGTAAAACATTTATTTTATTCAAATAAGAGAGCTGCAAAAACAGATAATCGAGCCGCAATCATAAATACATACTGTAATTCAATTCTATATAGTTTTCAAGCTACTATATATTTACGGCGCGCCCCCCGTAGCGCGAACATAGCTATTCCAGAAGCTAGCGATAAGATTAATATCTCCGTTAGGGCATAAAATAATGCCGCAAGATTCAGCATTGACAGCTAGCACGTGTATTCGATACCAAAGATTTATATTTGCCGTTTTATTTGAAGTTTATGATAATTTCTGGTTTGAAAATGTAGAATATTTTGCAAACACTTACAATAAAATTCTGATTTCAGTCGCGTTGATTTCACTTTTGAGAGTCAGCAAAATGTTTTTTTTTAAGATTTTAAAATTACAAAGTTTTATGGTTCCAGGCTAAGCTTGATACTTTATCTGATAAAACGGTATGAAAATCTGTTAAGCTTCTTTCTTTGAACATTAGCGTGAACAAACAAACAAATAAATAGTACTTACAACAAATAAAAATCTAAAAAAAAATGCTCTCTGAAATACCTTTGACAGGTACATTAGTTTACCTTACAACGTACGCGTTGGGAACCCAAGCACTAAAGTTCGTAAGTTGAAATAACTATCATTACATAGAGACAGTGAACTAATAAAACCTCTTGTTTAAATACTATAAAATAAAGCTTCTAATACTGAAGATCTCCTGCGGCGATTTGCATTTACCAGACTGAAATAATAAAGTTGTTAAATGCAAGTCTGTACTACAGGTTACATGCATTTAAGTAAAATGAATTATGCATTCACAATCATCATGCGCAAAATGAAATAACTTATCACATTCACAAATAACGTGGCTTTCTGTTGGTAAAAGAGTTTTCAAAATCGGTTCGGGCGAACCAGAGAATCAACCCCTACAACTTCACAAACTCACAAAACTTTATGTCTTTATAATAATAGTATAGATGTAGATATGAAGCATTGACATTTCTTGCAAATTACTTAACTCATTTGTCACTACATAGTATAAAACAAAGTCGCTTTCTCTATCCCTATGTCCCTATGTATGCTTAAATCTTTAAAACTACGCAACGGATTTTGATGCGGTTTTTTTAATAGATAAAGTGAATCAAGAGGAAGGTTTATATGTATAATACATTCATAATATACCGTGCGAAGCCAGGGTGGGTCGCTAGTTTTATATAAACGTTAAATGAAACAGCGTCACACGAAGCTACTATACGAGGATCAATGGTATTGTCGAACGGGAAACGTATTGAAACATGGTTGTAATACCAGATAGAAGAAACGCGGAAACGCAACATTACAAGGTAGGTACTTACATCATTTTCTTCTGTTAACTTTATGATTTCTATTCAATTATAATCCTGCCAGCCAGTTCCAGCTGTACTTGCGTGAGCCTGTATTCAGTGAGTACAGAGCATGGCAACATAGCACATGTCAAATAAATTATTTCGCGCGAGACATAGAGCAACTTTGATCTTCACGTTGCGGCAATCTGTTTAGATGCTACTTAAATAATCTGCGAGTAACAATGATTGGCAACAGTTGGGCAAGTACCTGTAAAATTTGTATATAAGATGCTAGAAAATTACCTAAGAATCAATTAAAAACATAAATTATTTAAGTATTGTGTATTTTTGTTTTATACAAAAATAATGATTGCCATTCTCTCTCTCTCTCTCTCTCTCTCTCTATCTTTCTCTCTCTCCAGCTTATATACGTCCCACTGCTGGGCACAGGCCTCCTCTCAGAATGAGAGGGCTTGAGCTATAGTGCCCACGCGGGCCCAGTGCGGATTGGGAACTTCACACACACTATTGAATTGCTTCGCAGTTGTGTGTGCAGGTTTCCTCACGAATTATTATCATTACCATCCAAAGATAATCATCCTTGCATTAGATACTGTAATTAATTAAGTATGTTTTAAACTAATTAACAACGATGCAAATAATCGATCCTCAAAATTTCCGCTTCTGATTTTCTAGCAGCCTGTATGTAAGTTGTGTTAAGTTGCTGAATTTTTTACTAGAGCTGTCCTTTGATTTGAAAAAAAGTTCATTAATTAGGTAAGAATAAGGTATATTTTTACAAGAGAAATATAAGCTTTTATTTAAACCAACTAATCAAAAATTTCAACACATATTGCTACTAGCAACTCTTATGGATTTGCTTTAACAAGTTTAGAGTTACTTCAACTAATATACTATGTCTCTCTTGCGCCTAACGCTCATGCCAGGTTTAGGGCCTGTCTCACCACTCCTTAACTGTCAGTTATCTATAATTCCGTCTCTGTCTATTACTACGAAACAGACAAAGACGTCATCATAAATAACTGAAAGTTAAGGAGTGGTGAGACAGGCCTTTAAACTAGTTTAGTGACTGATGCTTAGTTTGGACTTACACTAAATCCCTTATGATGTGAAAAAATGCTGAATAGGTACATTTATTTTAATAGCTTATGTTCGAGTGAATAGAAGTCTATCTTACTAATTAAACGGTAGCCACACATAATGTCGCAAATAAACTTGCGTAGTGATGTAAACAGCCACATTAAAATCTATGGATTTTTTTGGTCCGAAATAAATTATTATTATTATTATTATTAAAAGCTTGGTGATGCAATTGCTGAAGGAATGACTTTTGTCGCTAAAAGCGCTCTAATATCAAAGTTTTGACTATTACTAGTCACTAGTCACATTGCGGATAGTAGATAACTAAGGGTCAGCACTAATGATAAATATTGAGCTCCTTTAAAGCCGGTGGTTAGATAGTATATCGCTTACATTCGGCTTTGATATCACATTGATACACTGAATACAGGCTCTTGTTTGAGGCCAGTTTTTTTTTTAATTCTTGGATATGGTGTACTGGCATTCCTTTGAGACTCGTAAGAGACACGCATTGCGTCTAGTTAACAATTTGTTGAGTGGATTCATTTCATGACTATGAAGTAATTCTTTATTTACTATTCCTCAATTACACTATTTATTTTAATATGTGCTTTTTGCATGAAAACTTACGTATGTGCCGCATAGACGTTATTGCATCTGGCATGTTTGGTACCTAGTTATTTAGTTAATCTATAAGGTCATTACTAACATACAGAGTTATCTTATAAAATGTGATTAATAAACTACTAGTAGGTAAAAGAAATTTAAACGAAATGAAACTTTGTATCAAAATTACAGAGAGAGCAGCTTCTATTAAGTATAGTGATTTTTTGTATATATCGTTAACTAATAAAACTGTATTGTGCTTCAATTTGGGATTTTTGGTAGTTGACAGAATTTGATGTCAGAGCTTCTGTTGCAGGAAAAACAAGTCTCATAGAACTACTAACTTGCATAATTATAACTCCTCCGGTTTTCTTAGTAAGCGATTTGTTTTAATTAAAACGCGTCTGATAGCTGCAGTAAACGTATTACTGGGGTGTAATGTCATTGATTACACCCCAGTAGCCACCCGATTGCTAATTGAAGGAAGTCCAACGACCGAGAATGGTTGTGGTTACCATTTTTTCATAATTTATTGTCATATTTAATCTTAATTACCGCAGAGCTGGAAACGGACTTTGTATTTTCTTGAATTCAGCCGTGTTATTTTCTTGAATTCAGCCGTGTGCCGGTTTCATTTTGGCTGTTATTTGAACGCACGTATTCGTTTGTGGAAGATAAGATTCGAATCAGAGCATCTAGTATAAGTAAATTTTCGCACAAATAAGTTTTTGTATTAACATACGAGTTTTTTTTCTTACTGTACTTTTTGTTGACTCGCATTGTCATCAATCATCTTATTTTATCTTATCTTAATCTAGGGGTCCCTACGGATACACTTCGACCCATTTGTGGATCTTTTGTTTCATCGCTTTTACCACCTCATTTATGAATTGGGTGATTAGGTGCAGTGGTAACTAGTGTCTTGAAATCTCCTAATTCGGGGTACCTATCCGCTGCCGAGAAGTTGCGTTGTTGAATCAATCAGTCCGATCTTTTCGTCTTACTCCTAAATCGCTTTCCCACTCCTTGCATAAAACAGACACTTTACAGCTAAATGGTTCTAACTCTACCCCTGTAATCTTTATTCTAAGATGTTTTTACACATGCAAAGCAGACAGTAATTTCTTGTAAATAGTCTTAAGAGGGGTCGGTTAGTGCTCTTTAAGATCTTCTTCTTCATTCCCCTTTCCCCCTACCTGTTAAACGTGGCCTTTAGGTCTTGTTACCTTCGGCTCTGTCTACCCCATATGGGATTTCTGTTTGTGTAAAGTAGGTAGTAAGTATTTACAAAAAGAAATTTACAGAAACATGCTGTTACTTAGTACCTGTGTCTTATACACCCCTTTGCAAAAAAATCGGGCATCTATGGTTTTTCAGATTTTTAGGCATTAAAGCTAAGAAATTAAGCTTTTATGCACATAAAATTCAAAAACCATGGGTGCCCGTTTTTTTTGTAAGGGGGTATATTATATTGATTCACTTTTGATTTCTACCAGTCCAAAAACTTAATTTGTTGTCAATATTCTCGGGACCTACGTTTTGTCCGTATCGCACAGCATTTCGGGGTCAGCGTAGCTAGACAAGAAGTGACATAGTCACGCTCGGAAGCATGTCAATGTCGACTTTACCTTTGCCACTAATTTTTATTTGTTCCATCAGATTGCGTGGTTTTGCGTAGTCTTATGTCAATGTCATAGTTACAATTTAATTATATTCTCTTACGCCGAATTTACATTATGCAACTAATTTCGTGCAGCTAGCATAACATTGCTCGGCCGATAACCTAATGCTTCAAAAGTGATTAATCAAACGCCGCAGTGTAATGCTAGTTGCACGAAATTAGTCGCATAATGTTAATTCGGCTTTATCTTATCGATTATCGATGATCAAAAGTGATTGGCCAGTCTGAAGAGGAAGGGAATACTTATTTTAGATTCAAATAGCCTCTGACGTCCCCTCTTAAAGAATAGCTAGGTACTTAATAAAAGAGCCTAGAAATTTCCAACAACTTTAATAAGCAGCCGCACAATACTTACGTCAATTTTCTTAGAAAACTATCTACTAATCGCCTCTTTCATTACTAAAAACCTGTTCAATACTCTAGCAATTAGATTAGAGGCATAGCTCTTTTACTTACTGTTACCTTATTCTTGTCGGCCTACTTTTAGGGTTCCGTACCTCAAAAGGAAAAAACGGAACCCTTATAAGATCACTTTGTTGTCCGTCCGTCCGTCTGTCTGTTAAGACCCTTTTTCTCAAGAACGCGTGGAGGTATCAAGCTGAAATTTATATCAAATACTCAAGTTTACTGCCCCTTGGAGCTGTGAAAAAATCAAACTTCTAAGCCAACGCAATCAAAAGATACAGCCGTTTATGCCGCAAATTTCCGCAACTCTCAAGGGAATCAAAACCTACAAGGTACTTCCCCTGAACGCAGAATCTTGAAATTTGGTATGAAGGTAGGTCTTATAGCACAGATTAAGGAATAATTGCGAAAACCGTAAATATGTATGTATGTCTGTATATATCAATGACCAATATAAAGTGACCCCACACTGCGTACATTTTGCTTTGTAGCAGGGCTCTGCTTACACTGGTTTATTGATATTTCTAGATAATGGTACGGAACCCTCGGTGCGCGAGTCCGACTCGCACTTGCCCGGTTTTTTTTTCTTAAAATGAAACCTTAAGGGGCATGTTTTCGCAAGACTTGAAGTCAAACGAAGATAAAATATGTGTTGACTCCACATAGTTTTAGGCCGGCTATGCACGAGTTTAGTATTTTATAATTAGTGCTTAGCTTACGTACTATGTGCAAAGCGACTAGCGGCAAGTGGTATTTGACACATTGAACACATTGATGCTAGGCAATAAGTAATATTAACAAAACTCCTTACTTCGCTTGTATTTAACTAGTCTCTAATTGAAAACATTATCCAGTCGATTTTTCGGTACCTATAATATTTAATCGCACCTTATACTTGTACAGTCGTGGGCATAAATATTATATCGGTCGATACAGCCATCTTGTCAAATATTAGACCTTATTGTTTGTGGTATAAAGTTGTAATCTTAGTAACGTACAAATTATATTCCTAGCACTGACTCACTACGTTTCGCTACGGTACGTGTAATGTAGCAAGTACTAAGCATAAGTCACTAAGTTGGTGTAAATTCAGAATTAAAACCGAAATATGGTGTACTCAAAACGGTTTTTTTTAAATCTGAAATTCAAAACGCTTTTTTGGAAGAGTTATTTATTTTTACGCAAAAAGTCAAAATGGAATTAAATCGATCGCCGATCGATTTCTAGTGAAATAATTATATCTATAGTACGGTAATTAGACATTATTGGCCTGATAAGTAATTGTACATTTAAAACCTAATTTCATGCCTACTTTCTAAGCTGTATTGCTACAAAATAAAGGAGTATGCTTTCTCTCGCCAATAATTCTAAATTGGAATACTAAAAGATCTCTAATGTGTTTTTACCTTTTTTGAACTGTTTTGCCTGACTACTAATAGGCTCTGATAGCCTTTCCTTTAATTGCCACTTCTAATAACTAAAACCAATTACCTTGCTGCTTTGCAACCACACTTGCTAGATACGTCGCCAGGTATGATACAATATTGTCTTCATGCCAAAACCTAGGTAAGTTACCGTAAAATCATCATCACCATCATCATTATTTATAGGTATGCGATGCGGCTAGCAACCCATCACTGTTTTGATTCCCATTTTCACCTATACGCTCAAGATCATGCTAACGCTTGACGATTTTTTTTTATTTATTTATTAAATTGTCGCGTAATTCGGCGTGCCTCATGGCATAGGCCTCCTCCGTGTAGTAGAGTCCGTGATGCTAATATTACTACCAAATCCTTGGGGCCCTGAAAGGCTAAATTTTTTCATAAACGTGCCATTAATCACGCAGACGAAAATACATACATACATACCATCACGACTCTTTCCCACAGGATTAGGCAGAGACTACTTTGTTCCACTTGCTACGATCCTGACAATACCTCTTCCGCTTCATCAACATTCATCAATCTCTACGACGAAAATATGTATGTAGTTTTACAAAATTTCGAGATTTTTGCAACGATAGCGTAGCAACAGACGCAAGATAGTCAACATACCAGGAAATGAACCGCGCCAATCTTTAATTCACTGTCCTATGCCTTCCTTATCATTACTGCAATTGTTTCGTATCGTAATGCCACGTAATTTATCAGTAAGAGTTAAGATTTCTCGCCCAATGAACATTATTATAGTCCAGTACGGTTTCGAGCCGAGCTTGGTTTCATTTTAAGGCAAATGCTGCCTATAGCTTAGGATGGACCATCTTTTCCTGTGATTGCCGTAAAAGGCGACTGGACCTGAGCTCTTATTATTTAAGACACTAGAAATCACAAACGTATAGACGCTTCTCTCGGGAAAGGTTTTGCATTTTTGAAAAAACAGCGTTCAAATTCAAGTAAAAATTATTAAAATGACGGAATACTAAACAGTTCACTTGTTTCTAAGAGTTATAATCAAGAATTGAAAGAACGAAACAGAAGTCAAGTTTCATTCGTCGTTCCTAAAAATTTACTTTGGTATATAGTTGCTTAACGACCGGATAGCCTAGTGGTTAGTGACCCTGACTATCAAGCTAGAGGTCCCGGGTTCGAATCCCGGTAGGGGCAGACATTTGTATGATGATACGAATGTTTGCGCCCGAGTCATGGATGTTGTATGTATTTATCTACAATATAAGTATGTTTATCCGTTATCTGGTACCCATAGTACAAGCTTTGCTTAGTTTGGGACTGGGTCAATTGGTGTAATTTGACCCATGATATTTATTATTTATTTATTTATTTAAAAATTTGGTAGCCCTGTATTTGTTACTTAACTAACTACTTTACTTTGCAATACTTCGTCAAAAGTGGTTGTATCGGCGACTACATCAAACATCAAGGACAAAATCTCGATTCTAAAATTGCAGCGTTACTTGGGAATAATTTAAATCATCTTCAAAGATACAACACCGAAATACATAATGGCTGCACTATATCGTACAAATTTGAGTATTTCACAATCGAAAGTTTCATACTTAATTCGTTTTCGTTATTGCCTTTTGTTTGAAGCAATTTCCTTTTAAATTACAATGCAGCATCAAAACAACTAAATTGACCTAATCTACTAAACAATTCTGTCGTAAAAGAAATTGGCAGTTTCACCGCCTCATGTAATTATTTCACAGAGTTTTCAATTAACGTAAACGTATAATTCAATTGTTATTTTAATGCATTTTCTTCCTACATGCGTTTATAGGCAATGTGGTGTAACAATTCATTATAATTAAGAGAAGCACGTAGGTACCTAATTAAAATAGATTAACAGCTGGCGGAATAGCCTCGTAGTTAGAGAACTGACAACTAAGTTCGGATCGGATCGGGAACGGGTGGGTTACTCCGAAATTCGATTTTCGAAGTTCGTATCTCTCTCACTCTCAAATTAATAACTATTAGTGAAAACGGAACGGAACGAAACGAACTTCGAAAATCGAATTTCAGAGTATAAGGCCGGATCCTATTTGATCTGTCTCACTGTTGAGCAATTCTCTCCCCTTTTCTTTTCAACCTTCTGGCTCCCGCCATTTTTTTTGGTCTGCTGCAGTTCGGCGCTCGGCGCAACGTCCACACCACATGAATATGCGACGCCGCATGCTATCATAAGGACGCTCCTTGTTGGCTACTGGCTGGTGTACGGCTTATTTTAGTTGTAATACGTGTCAATTTATATATACCGTCAAGTTAGTCTGCCTTATGCCACCATTGTGTTTATAATCCTGTCATTCGTTTACCGTTAAATAATTAAATACTAATACATTAGAAGGTGTTTCCATCATCCTACATTCACTCGTTATACAGTCCATTTCCAGTAGCTATCACTCCTATAGACGTACAGTACGCGCGCGAGCTCCAAGAAATAGGGGGCTGGGGAAGCGGGGGTGATGCGCCGCCCCTGCACGTCGCTTCCTACCCCGCACTCGCCGTACGCTTGACCTTGACGGGAGACCACGCTCATCGATCTTGTAAATTTTCAACATTTTCACTAGTAGCGATATTGTATTGTAGGTAATTTTGACTTGGGATTCTTCGGACTTCGCGTGCGTAGTTAATTAACATGCCCGTGTATTTAATGTAAGTGAAGCTAACGTAATCTATCCAATTAATGATTATTGACTAAGCTTTTAAGAATTGCTTTGGTATTCAAATATATTTTTACAGCCTAGGAGTTCTTGTTCCTGCAGTATTTACTAGTTTCTTGAGTATTAAGCCAGGTATCGTTATTAAGTGTAGTTATTAAGTAGTGGATAAAAATGAAATATAATTAAGCCGTAGGCGGTTATCGTATGTAATGACTTAATCATACATAGTATGGCCTTTCTGTGGTGGATTAACTTTGATCTTGATTAGTGTAATAAATTAATAGTGAACCTATTTTAATTAAGATAAGTGGAGTTTAAATGGTATTGTGTAGTGTATTAAATTCAAGAAATGGTATTTATAAGTTTGATAGCTTTGTAGTATATCTTATAGAAGTTTACAAACCCGCCCATCAAGCTCAGTACAAAAACATAGCGGTCAAGTGTGAGTCGAACTTGGACACTGAAAATTCTGTACCTAACAGTACAATAAAATACAACTGAATTGAGAACCTCTTTTTTTGAAGTTGGTCTAAAATGACTTATGAAAACACCAAACATTGCAGTAACGAAAGTAATTTTTTTTGCGAAGGTCTAAGTAAGTAATACATAAAGGTACAAAAAACCTGTTGCCTATAAAGTCTGTCTACGGACGATAGTTTTACGTGTCGTGATAACGATAAATGTATCACAAGCCGACGCTTGGGCCGATCGTGCCTCTCTATCGCTTGTTCCGCGCTCTCGCTCGCACACTGACGTCACGCGGAACGTAACGCAATGAGTCATGCTTTTTCGTTAGCGCAGCCGGCGTTCATCGATTTATAAGACAAAAAACTAGTTATGTAAATAAATAAAATAAATAAATAAATAAATAAATAAATATCATGGGACAAATTACACCAATTGACCCAGTCCCAAACTAAGCACAAGGCTTGTACTATGGGTACCAGGCAACGGATAAACATACTTATATAATGTAGGTAAATACATACAACATCCATGACTCGGGCACAAACATTCGTATTCATCATACAAATGTCTGCCCCTACCGGGATTCGAACCCGGGACCTCTAGCTTCATAGTCAGGGTCACTAACCACTAGGCTATCCGGTCGTCGTATGTAACAAAGCAACAAAATATTTTAGACTGGGAGAAACTACTGATGGACTAAACAAACTGCAGATGGACACCGAAGTAATCTCTCAAAATTTACAAACTGAAAGAAACAAAAACACCTACCTACATTATCCAATAACAAATTAACTGATGAGAAAAGAGCAGCAGCACTGCACATCCTTTGATTGATAAGACTCACGGCACTTTTTAAATATGCCCTTTGATATAATTATGCCCTTTGATCATCTAGCTTTAAAGCATACCTACCGAAACTAAAATTTCCCATGTAGGTAATACCGCAATTAAAATGGATTTTTTCAATTAAATTTTTAATTAAGGCCAAGCTAACCAACTCATTACATTACGAGTAAACAAAACACCAGCTATGCAAAATCGCTGCAGCAAACAATTCTATAACGACTAAAATGTTTAATTGCATCGCGGCATAGTAAAAAAAGCATCCTGGCCGCTAAGAATACTTCATTGCCATTTTATATTCCTACGATTTTAAAAACAAATAAAGCCACAGATTAAAAAAAGACAGAGCGCCGTAATGAGTGAATCGCTACTCGTGGAAAGTGAGGCGCCGAGCGACGTCCGATTACTATCCGATCGTACGTATCATCGCTCTTGCTGCCACAGAGTAGTGTTGACAGTAGAGAGAAATTAAAACTGAACTACGTTTAATTTAGATCATCATAATGAAAACTTATAATGTATGAAAACTTACACTCATAGGTACTTACTAATTATTTAGTTTTACTTTTACTTTTTTATAGAAAACTTATTATACAGCAATCATCCTAAGGAATATGTACTTTACCTTTATTGTTGCTTAATTATTTGTAACTTTCAAATAAAATTAGTTTCCTTTATTTAAAAAAAATAACAGATCATAATAAAAATTTAAACAAAAATTAATAATGAATACTGGAGACTGCTTACTAAGCAAGCTTTAAAAATGTATTTAGGTACCAAAATTATAAAATACACCATTACTCATTAAGTACAAACTTAAAACCTATATGTATTATAATAAGAATATCGCATAAGTCAAAATAATAATGTGAAACAAGAAATACTCTTGCGATTCCATGATTGAGCTGATACAAAAAACCTTCACAAACAAATACATAATAAAAACGCAACCATTTTAAAAGCAGCAAAAAATTAAACAAACTATCCAGTCACATTACAACCCTATCTGACACCACCCGAGTTACTCAATCAAATTTCCATTATCATGTCTCATTCGACACGCCCCCGCCGCCTCTGTGACGTGCTACTCTATCTTCGACAGGTTGCCAGGTGTAAAAATAGCCCGGTCGTCGACCGGCCTTACCGCGGCCTTCACTGCCATGGCAACCCACCGATCAATTTCTAGTAGCGTAAACGCACTGGCCGTTTGCATTCTGAGCACGCAAAAAAAAAGTTTCCTTTGATTCGTTTTTATTTCAACGTAGGTAGATTTCATGTAAATTTGCTAGTGGCATTTTGCGATAGTTTTATCTACTCTGACCTATGTTTATTGTATATGTTTCTTTATATTTGTACATTACAGCCTAATTTCCTTACTGACTTACTTTATTGGACAGCAATTTCAGCAAGTAAGTATCTTAATTTGCGTTGTAATCTTGTCTATTTTTATTTTTCAATGTTATGACGATGATTTCGCAAAATGCTACGGCTGATTTGTTTATCTTTTTTTAATGAGCGTGTAATTCTCCTTAGTTATTACGCTAGTCTTCTTGATTATACACCTGCTAACAGCAGCAGTTAAATTTATTTGTTAATGCCAATCAAATTCTGCAAATTGCATTTATTTGTAACTCTAATAAACATGATAATCGTGACTAAGTGACTTCATACTGTGCCTTCTTCACGATTTAATTTATAGAAAACTTTGATAGGAACATATTTTTGACGAAATTATCGAATCAAACAAGTTGCGTGAAAATCAAGTAAAAAAGTATTTGATGTCAATCTTACGTAATCAAGTAACGAGGAACTTTTAACTTATGATATGTCATAATTATATTAACTGCGGCAATAATATAGGTAAGGAAGGCATAATAAAAAAAAACGGTAAGTAAAAATCTCTGAATATCCTTAAAATAAAAATATACGAGTCAGGTTTACAATGAGATAGTGTTTGTAAGTAAGAGTCAAGATAAGATATACTACCGCCTAGTTAAGTTATACTAAGTAGTTAAGATTAAGACCTAGTGCTATAATAAAAGTATCAGGTTGACTACATACGCAGGTGTTAAAAAAAGGTACAAGGCAAAGGTCCCAAAGGTTAGCAGAATTTTATCAAATAACTCGAGTTCCAGAAATTAAGTTGTCTAATATTTATAAATAAGTACATAATTATAATTTAACATTTAATTTATTAGTCATTACATTAGGTACAAATTAATCGTACTTCTGCGCCGACCGATGATCGAACCCGAGACCTCGAGCTTCGTAGTCAGGTTCTCTAACCACTTGGCCAACACAGTCATTTTGACATTGACACGTAGTTTGTGGTTTGTTTAAAACTATTTTTCTTCCCCTAGAGCGGATTGGCAACAAAGTCCGATATGATTATGATGAATAACAGCGCGTCAAACTTAAAGTGCCTATAATTAAAAAAATTGCTCTGTGTGAAGGTTTATCTATTGTGAGATGCATTAAAATACTGTTCAAGTGCGAGTTGGATTGGCTCGCACGGTTCGTACCACAGATTAAAAAAATACAACACTAAATAATACAAATGTCTACCCATTTTAACGATTAATTGCTTGAGCAAAACACGTACAGTAGATCATAGAATGCCATTCGGTTTTCGGGTACCATCGGCCGATTCAAGTATAAAACCCATAAGAGTGAGTGAGACAGCAAGACAACCCCGAATGGAGTTCTAAGAGCTCACGGACTGTAAAATACCAATTTCGGTTACTTTTTCTCTCATTGTGCTTAAGTGACTGGTCATTCTGAGATGGTTATAAAAATTTCAAGCGTCTGGGAACCCATCGCGTCCTTATCAGTTATGCTCGGCAAACTGTAATTTTGGTGACGCCGGATAGCAAAGTAAAGGTTGGGCTCTCCAAACGGTTGGTAATAAATTTATATCGATATCGCTCGCGTGCCAGTGCCAAATAGAGGCGCTAATAGACGCACGTACGGAAACAGAAAGATAGAAAGACCACGGTCAGATTTGGGCGCGGAATTCTAAAAAACAAAAGGCAATTTTTACTACAATGTATGTATTTAATTTTATTAAGTACTTACACTACATACTCGGTAAAAAAACATTAAAAAATACCGATACTTTTCTGACTTAAACACATTATTAACATACTTGAGAATGCCTAACAAAATGACGCCTTTTAAGCAGCACGCAAACTGAACAACTTAAAGGATATCTGCAAACACCCCAAGGCAGCCTAAAACTGCCATTTAAGTACCTATTAAGTAGCCCTTATGCTACCAATAGAACCTAAGAAGAGTTAAATCATATTACTATACTTACAGTGTTCTGTCAGTTCTAGTAAGGTACTATTAATAATGTCATATTTTTTATTCTTACGACATGAATTTTCATCATCGCATTGATTTTCTTTCCAAGCTGGCTTGGGAGCAAAGAATCTGTGTCTAACTCGCTCGCAATCGCCATCGTGTTCATTTTGACAGTTCTTGTATGTGTGACAGCTAGCTGATTCCGATGCCAATTGTCAGCCCATACGTGAACTGTCAAAATGAAGGCGATGGCGATTGCGAGCGAGTTAGACAATAAGCCTACAGAATGTCCCTGTGGATTATCTTCCCGTGCAGGTGATAAAAGTCCATCGCGAGAATCGGCGAAAATCGTAGTAGGAATCTGTTATATGTATAGGCGATGCAAGTAGCAACCCATCACTATTTTGCCCACAATCATATTAAACGCGGCCTTTAGGTCTTGTTACCAGGCTCTGTTTACCTTGTAAGGGATGAAGACGTGATTTATGTATATACTAGCTGTTGCCAGCGACTTCGTCTGCAAAGAATTCGTTTATCGTTATCCCGCGAGGACTACGCAATTTTCCGGGATAAAAAGTAGCCTATGTGCTATTCCAGACTTTTCTCTATCTATGTGCCGAATTTCATCCAGATCCGTTGGGCCGTTCTGGCGTGATTGAGTAACAAACAAACATCCATCCATCCATCCATACTTTCGCATTTATAATATTAGTTAGACTAGCTTCTGCCCGCGACTTCGTCCGCGTAGACATACATACATACATTTAACTGACGACCTATACGAAAATTTAATATCCATCAATCCATAGTCAAAAATCAAGATATACTAAGGGCCTGTCTCACTATAACTGTCAGTTATCTATGATGACGTCTCTGTCTGTTTCGTAGTAACAAACAGAGACGGAATCATACATAACAGACAGTTAAGGAGTGGTGAGACAGGCCCTGACTCAATGTGAAATGACTTAAAGATAAAAAATTACGACAATACAACCTACGGATTATGTAGGCATAAGCGAATTAATATCCGTACGTTTACCGTTGCATTTGAATCGTAAAAATTAATGCTTAGGCATACGTTAACAAATAAAAACAAGGACTAAAAACTGGAAATTCAAGCATCGTACTAAATATAGGGTATAAATCTAAATACGGGTAACTCATGAAAGCTAATTTACAGACTTTTAAGCGCCTGCCCAGATCGAATGCGTAAACAGCATCGGTGACGCCGCGGGCGACAACTTTAGCAATTTAATACATACTTACCTATTCAATTATGGTATGGTACAGATCATAGTAAGCGTGAACGCAGCTATAGAATTTATTAATCACCAAGCCTAAAGCATAAAGAAAGCCATATTTGTTTATATATTAATTTATCATTAATTATTAATAAGTAATAAATTATTATGACAGTAAACTCAGCACCCAGTTAATGAAAACATGCTTTCAAACAAGCAAATCGATTAATAATTTATTTGTTTGCACTGGTTAACCATTTAACCACCATGCTTTGCTAAAAATAGTAAAGCTAGTTAGATTAAAATTAAATATTACATTACTGAAGTGCCCTGTACAGTAAGCCATGCTGGACGAGTTTGTTTAAAATCCGAGCCGAAGCTCTAGCTTATATAATATACTAGTGAACCGCCCCGGCTTCGCACGGTATATTATGCATGTATTATACATATAAACCTTCCTCTTGATACACTCTATCTATTAAAAAAAACCGTATCAAAATCCGTTGCGTAGTTTTAAAGATTTAAGCATACATAGGGACATAGGGAAAGAGAAAGCGACTTTGTTTTATACTATGTAGTGATGATAGTGAAGCTAGTAGTGCTTTTCTCAAACATCAAAAAAATTACATAGACAAAATGTACCTAATTAATTATTGAAATATTGTCAAAAAGTATGTTGATACCGCCCGAGATTGGAATCAAACAACAGCTTTTTTATGTGAATAGGAAGGCAAACGAGGAAGTGGGTCACCTGATGGTGAGCGATCACCACTGTCCATAGACACCCGCGACCCCGGAGGGATAGCAGATGCGTTGCCAACCTAGAGGGCTAAGATGAAATGCCTCTTGTGCCCGTAATATCCCCGTATTGTGTTTTCGATTAATTCAATGAATGACAACCGGCGCCAACGGCCCACCACTCAGATGCCCACCACCACCACGAAAGTGTCCAGTGAGTAAGTACTTACTGGACACTCCCCCGCCGGCTGTCTTATGTCTTACCGAGGTTTATGTTGTGTACTTATAAAATTGTTTGTAGTGACTGACTAATCACCATCACCAACGCGTGGCTACGACTGCCAAGTTCAGAAAGGTAAAATTAGGAATGACAGTTAGTACTCTAGTTAGGTGAAGGTGTACTAAAAAAATAACAGAGTTATACAAGGAAGCGCAGCCCCAGGCGCTAGTCAGTTCTATAATCTACATAAATTTTAAATGACTCACTCGCATCACGCTAAATAAATGTACTTAATTCAAACTTTTCTCACTACAAATAGTAAATGAAACGGTTAAGGCATCCCGCATTTTTAACAGACACGTGTACATTAAGCTTTAAAATTACACAGAACTCGTGTTAAAACGTCCAATGGGTCTTTAAATAAATGAAGGTGTTGGCTGTAATTGTTTTGGCTGAGCATGGTCTGTTCTGTAGTAGTGACCAAACTGTGGTTAATACGTCATCGGGACGGAGGTGCCGCTGATACAGCTCTATTACTGTAATCGCAGTTAATTTGAGTGCACTAAATAAAGAACAATGCATATCGAGTTGAGAGACAGACCGTTTTTTGTAAAATTATTGGATTACTGGAGCTAACAGCTTGTTTAATGTGAGTGGTAGTAAATTAGCCGTTGTCTGTGAATTTGCGCGTAAAAAATCGTTTAAAGTTATCCTACGGGTATATAATTTGAAATTAGGTCTTTATTCTGTCCAATAAAATTGAAGTTACGAATGCAGTTTTTTTTATATTGTACGATGATTAACAAATCGCAGTCCTCGCGAGAGGTACGGGCGACTGCGATTCCATGAACTAATGGACAAGGATTTTAGTGCTATAATTAGGATAAACTAATATGACTTAAGGTCGGTGATGTTATGTAATGGTTTTGAGTGACATGAGGATTGATAATGATTTGTGAAGATGATTGTAATGATCGCTGGGTACTAATATTAAAATATAGGTAGGTACTATGTGCCGTTGAACTTTTTAAGACTATTTATTGAATGCACAGTTTGCCAAAATTGTCGTTAGTCATGAAGCGTTTTAGTTCTGAAACAGACAGTATTTTTTTTTACTACTACTACATTCTGGTGACTTCCAAAATTCTTGAAAAATGCACGATTTCGCGTGTTATGTCCAAAAAAAATTTGGACGACAAGAGATCCATTCGAAATTATTTTTTTTTTGCTTTAAGTTGTAATTAAAAATATTTATTGTTTTGGAATGTCGTAAAATTTTGTCGCAGTCGAAGTAAAAAGCCGACTCGTAATAAATTAACTTCAATTTAGCAATCAACTTTCGCCTATAAAAACCTCGGCTAAAATTTTACCTTTTATGCACGTGTCGTGAAAACTATCTATTACTTGTTAAATATTTACATTGATCAAAATAATAATGCCTTTAGTGTCAGTTTTAGACACCAGTAACTTCTCGATCGAGCTGTTGGCTACAAACTATTATAATCAGTACTAAAGGTAGGTACTAAAGGTAGTACTTACTAAAAATGCTGCCACTAGAGTAAGGTTTCACAAAAATAACGTTTCCAACGCGTTCACGTAAACATACCAATTTTTTTTTTAAAATAGCAGCGCCACATGCGAATCTAAAAAGCATTTCACATAAACACAAACAAAAATTTACACTAAGCATTCTGGCCAAATTACTTAAAAGTTTCGCAGACGATGAAAGTTGCAACAATTAAAAATATCATCACCTCCTACTGCGTTGTTTTTCAGCCTATAAAATCTAATTTATTCTCGTAACACTTTGAACGCATTAACACTACTGTATTCGGCATTGTACTCGCAAATTGCTGCGTACTTAGCATCACTTTCATTTCTAAGTAAAAACATAATGGCACACAAACACTGGTCATTTGCAACTGGTTTCAAATGGGGAAGGCAGGAAAGGACACCTTTTTTTTAAAACTAGTTCTAAACCTAAGCCCTTCTAGCCTAAAGGCATATTTGTATACTAACCCCTGCATTCCTAGATATGGTCTAGAACTCGTTTATTTTGCCGTGTTTCCTGTGACAGGTTGACTGTAATTGTACATAATAGTGGTACAAAATAGAAAAGACAGGTTATTAGATTGGGTTTTGGCAAGAAAATGCCCAAGATTATTGTGATAGATGACACGGGACTTCCGTTTGTTACAAGAACAAAATTACCCTGGTACTTAAATTTATTCGTGGAGTAGAAAAGTGTAAAAGTGCAAAAAGTGGGCCAAGTCCAAGTACTTATTTGAAAAGGTGCTGTACTAGTTTGCGTTACACTATTATATGTACATATTAGAATTTAATCTGACTTACATTTATGATGCTTATAATATTCCAATAAAAATTGGTTCCGCTTTAACTCCTTCATTTAATTACGATAATGATACTTTATTGTAGTCTTATCTTTAAGAGTGCGCCATTACGATACACCTAAAGTGTGAATTTTATACAACCCGTTCATGGAATTAGACTGGAACACTCACTACCTAACAGTAACAATAAAGTATGACATGTAGTAATATTTTTGTTCTACATTTAGTGTTTGTATAATTTCTGAAGTTAATTTTGACACGTCTGTGTTTTAATTAACATCAAATTAACGGTACTGAACTGGTTTCTTTCCGTTGAAAATACTATAGGCATAATTTGCGCCAAATATCTGTTTATGAATTTATGTGATTTAGTTTTAGTTCTTATGTTTGGTTTTGTCAGTGTTGCCAATTTAATTTTAGGTAGATAATAAATGACTCCGATGCTGTACATAAATAAAGAAAAATGAAAGCAGTTGGACTGCTTGAAAAAAGAACACTGGCCATCATTAAAAATAGTGTACATAGGTAATGCCAGTATGATTCTAGAGGCGAAGCTAATTTTTTTTTCAGAGCACGCTTTAGTGTGCGACCACACCGCCGCTTTAAAAACGGCGACGGCACGCAATCGCAACAAAACGTATGAAGAAACGGTGAGAAAACGTGATGCCTACGACACGTTACTGCGTATACGCGGCGGTTTGGTCGCACCCTTAAGCAAGAGCTTTGCAATTCCATAGAAGACGGAAAGACAATCCTGACATTTATAAAGTCACTAGCTGTTGCCAGCGACTTCGTCTGCAAAAAATTCGTCCATCCATCCATCCATACAAAATATTAAAAAATTCAAAACAGACTCAAACATAATTAAACACAATCAAATTCCAATCCCAATTCACTTTCGATTACTAAAAAGTTTCAATCGTAACTAACAAGGTCATTGTCCTATCAAACAAACAATCCAATTTGTCTGCTCACTGTACATTACCCAATATTGCTAAGCTGCAATGAGTACCATGTCACTCTAACAAATCGTATGAGTTGTTTACCGGAGCAGTGACGAGATGATTACGGCATGGTGCTAAGTTTTAAATTCGTAAAATGTAGATGATTCAGCAGATTTTTTTTATTGGAGCATTTTTGTTGCTTCTTTTATTAAGAGCGTGCATCCCTAATGAGCTGGCAACGTCGCATTTTTGGTGATTTTTTTGCGATTATTTCACATAAATTGAATGAAAGTTTCAAATGTTCGTCTGTAGTGCAATTCGTTTTTAGTGTATTAATGTGTCTAATGCAATAATTAATCGTGATGGACTTTTATTTTATTATTAAACGAGATATAGTATTTTATCCCTATAATACGAGAAATCACCAAAAATGCGACGTTGCCAGCTCAGTAGGGATGCACCCTCTTAAAACTGTAACGGTACGTTAGTGGTAAAGTAAATATTTGTACCTTTGTTTTGTGCGGGATTTTTGAAGTGATAAACTTCTTATGGGAAGGTAAACCTTCGTAACGTAACGCGTTACGGCGCCAGTCTATCTGGCTTCGTTTTCTCTGACTCATGCGGCAGCGGTAGGCAGGCTCTTCCTCTCTCACTCTAACCCACAGCGCTAGTCTTATTTCGGACAGACGCTTCCCCCTCTCTCTACTCAGTGTTTAGTGTGCGATAGACGTATATTTACTGTTAGTAACTTAGATCAGTTTAAGTTATCCCTTCTGTCGGGCGTCCCGAGATGCAGAAGTTTCTTTTTTTATTATTATTTTATTGAGAGAAGGAGGAAAACGAGTAAACCCCAGAAGATATGCAGGTCCGTTTCCAGCCTTTAAGGGATATTTTAGATCAATAATATTATAGCGTTAACTTAATCTGCATTTTACGTATAATTTGCATGGAAGTAAAAATTGTTATATAATTTTATTTATTTTTGCCTTAACTTCATGCGATTCTTAAATTGAAATCGTAGCAATGTCGTGTCGTTACCGTCTCGCACACGGTGCCTATAAAAAACAAAACATACGAAGAATGCACGTTGCATCACTCTAATCTAGTAATGAAACCTAATCTTTATTGACAAAAGATATTTAGGCTTATACCCTAGTGCAAGCGAAGCTATAAAATAGAGGCATAAAGATGTAGGCCAGCGGTCGCAAGCACGCGGCCTTTATGGCTTTACCTTATCTCTTATAGCAAAATCTTTGTATATATGTATGTTAACTCTTTATTGTGCAAAATAAACATAAAACAAATAAATACAATTGTCAAACATTGAGATACATAATGCACAATAATAATAATACATGTTCTGTAACACTAACAATAAATATTTATAAAATAGATGGAGTGAGTGAAACCCCGCTTACAGGCTTATCTGTCAAATAGCGTCAACTGTCTTTCGTGTTGTGTGTGTGTGTTTCTCAAATAAAGTTACATAGGTACCCGGCCTTAAAGATAACACATCGCTCTTCTCGGCTAATGTCGACTTCGTAGAGCGTCGTCTCGCTCTAACTTACGTGACGCCAATTGTCTCTTTCCAAAGACCGAAGTGCAAATTTTATGGCCGGGTACTGTACTTACAGTAACGATACACGTTTTGACAATCATAAATATCTTATAGCTTATACTGTACATCGAGCCTAAGCAAATAGACTCCGAGATGCTACTGATTGTACAAATGATAAACCAACCTGACAGATCGTTTAAAAATGCTTTAAAACATCATCCCGTCAAAGAAAAACTTATTACAGTCGGTATGTGACCGGTGGGATTATGAAATGGTACCGGTTTCGTTTTGCTTCCGTATATTATTGGTATTTGGATTAACGATAAAGAAATTGCGTTTACTGTTCCCATCCAGCACTAAAATGACTTGTTTAGGTTTCATGACATTAGGGTGCGACCAAACCGCCGCGTATACGCAGTGACGTGTCGTATGCGTTACGTTTTCTCACCGTTTCTTCATACATTTTGTTGCGATTCCGTAACGTCACCGTTTTTTAAGCAGCGGTGTGGTCGCACCCTTATTACTTAGTTACTAGCTTCTGCTCGCGACTTCGTCCGCGTAGAATTAGACTTAAAAACTGATGTTGATAGTTTATTCTACAACTAGCTGTTGCCAGCGACTTCGTCTGCAAAGAATTCGTTTATCGCTATCTCGCGGGAACTACGCAATTTTCCGGGATAAAAAGTAGCCTATGTGCTATTCCAGACTTTTCTCTATCTATGTGCCGAATTTCATCCAGATTCGTTGGGCCGTTCTGGCGTGATTGAGTAACAAACAAACATCCATCCATCCATCCATACTTTCGCATTTATAATATTAGTTAGATAATTAGGTATTTACGTCGCGACTCTAGGCAGCTCTGACCTTTCACATGTTTATCGCTATCCCGCGGGAACTATGCAATTTTATGGGATAAAAAGTAGCCTATATTTTAAACTAGGGTACCAGCTATCTTCACTCCAAATTTGAACTAAATCCGTCTAGTCGTTTGAGCGTGAAGAAGGAACAAACATACACACTCACTCACTCACATCGTTACTCACATCGTCACGAACTTTCGAGTTTTCTGACAATTTCTAATGAAATACGATAATTGAAACTTATTTTCTTCAACTATAAGAAACAGTAAATTCTTTCCACGTAACTCTATCGCTTGTTAAAAAATACGCCTTTCCACTGGTATATAGTTTACAGATAACGAGAGCCCTGTCGATTAAATTAGGTCAACTGTAAGTCACACATACTGGTAATAATTGAAAGCTAATCACAATCCCAACTAATTTTTTTTTCACAAATCGACTAAATATTTTCATAAATTTTATTTTAATAATTTTAAAATTTCTAATTAGTTTAATCACCGACGAGGTACGTACGGTAATATTCGTTCTAGTGAAAGCGAAAACTATAATGGCCGCTAAATTTGGAAAATAAAAAAGTACAGACGCCAAATTTGAAAAAAAAGAACGCAATTGTAGTAGACTCATAATCGGCGCTGGGCGGTCTGCGCGAGCGTCAGCAGACGAAGTTAAACAGAAACTTACCTTACGATACGGCGATAATGAATGGAGAATGTTGGTCAATCGCTGTTGCTAACCGTACGGCCGGACAGCCGTGTCAATTGAGTTAAGTTTTTTAGCGACTTTTTATCGGCACCATACTTTTTCGTTGAAGAAAGTGGTCGAAAAACGATTATTATGTTAGGAAGCTTTTATGTGTCGTGCGCCATGATTGTCGCACGGCAACGGAGTTGCAAGTAAATATTTGGAAACGCTTGCGTGCATGTAATTTGCAAAAATTTCACATTACCGTCTAAATCGACTTCAGGCACGGTAAGTGTAATTTGACTTTTCAATCGCTGTAATAATGTCTGTTTCCCTGGTGATTATTTGGCGTTGCTTTTTGTTTCTAATAACTGTTACGTGTTCTGACGAGACAAGACTACAGACAGAACTGCAATAAAACCAAAAAGTTTTGCTAAAAATGAAAGGAAACAAGAAGCTACTAAGTTCGGAAAGCTGTCTCGACGTACAAATTTACTACCTACAAATTTGCCGACCTCGTAACAACGCCGGTATTAAGCTCTAAGTAATAATTGTTTACCAATAAGTATATTATATTTGCATGGGTCAAGCTGAGACATATCTCTGTGTCTACTTTTGTACTACGTTCTGTTTAGGCCTTGTTACCTTGGTAGACAATACCCCTTAAGAGATAAGTGCTTGATTTATTATATAGGTGTACCATGTATAATATGGTCCGAGAATAAAGGTAGTGCAACATCCTGATGTGATAAGGAATCTCCATCGCGATTTGTGTAAAGAAGTTCACAGTTTTCCCGTGGACACAGCTTTTCTGTGGACCGTCACTTGTTTTTGCTGTAACCGTCGAAAAACAAAAGAGTATCAACGAGATTACTCAGTATATCTCGTGTTGTTGGTAACCGTTCCGTTACAGTTCATTATAAGGCAATTAACCGGAATGGCATAATTGACTATTGATTCTAATTGGCTCACAATTGAATATTCATTGGCGTTATTAGCTTAAGTGGTGCAGTAATAATGCTCAATTAATTTGCCAGATTTAATTGATAATATATTATGTTTGTAACTGTTACAGGCTGTTGCTCGCGACTTTGTCTGCGTTTCGCGTAACTTTTTACATACTTAATACAAAGTCGAATGAAAAGTAACCCATTATTTTTGCTCTTTATCAATTTAAACTTTCGCGATTTCTACACTTTATTATATTATTTCTACATTATTAGATTATTTTTGCTCGTCAGTATAGATTAGCGTTTGAATATCGGACTGTTTTTCAATACCGGCATTGGGTTTCGATATTAGGCAATTCAATACCGGAATTCCAGTATTCCGGTATTCGAGGCTTCCTTTTAAATTGGTATGGTATACAAAATCCATGCTATTCATTCATCAACTGATATTATCGAATTGAAGAGCTAGTATTTTATGTGGGAAAAAATAAAACCATTGAAATATAGCTAATCAAAACTTTGATAATTATAATAAGAAATTAAGAACTTACTCTGTTTGAAATAGCTATTCAGAATAATAACAAGTACCTATAATAAGAAATTAAGGACTTAATCTATCATCTATGACTTTTGTTGATAGTGAAATTTTAAAAAAGTCAGCGCGTTCAAGCTGCTGTCTTTTAAAGAACTTCTTACGCTATTGCGAATGTACCTACGAAACAGCTGAAAACGTGCGTTCAGTTCATTTTTTTTTAATATCGAAATTCCGGTTTTGCTCACACCGGTATTGAAAACGATACTGAAATATATCGGAATACGGAAGTACACATTTTATTGAACACCACAAATCAGTACCAAACAATACAGAAACAAAGAACAAAGATATACATATTTACAAAAAACAAATTAAACTAGGATTAAATTAAAAACTATACTGGTATTTTATCAAAACCGGAATTCCGGAGCTCAAGCCCTAGTATAGATAATGATATAACCTTTCCATGCAAGAAACAAGTTAAATCTGTTCAGTAGACCTAAAAATATCCCTTAAATACAAACAAATAAAATATGGTTCTTCATTTTAGAACATAAATGCCAATTAGCAGTAGCGTGCAGTAGGGCGTCGTCTAGGTAGGCAGCGGTATGGTGATGTAACACAATTTGTACGCGTACGATTGCGAGGACGTTTAGCGACTAGTTGGGCCAATCGAGTGAAAGACTCATCATCATTTTGACGACGCGATTGACCTAGGTTGGTAGTGACCCTGCCTGCGAAGCAAGAAGTAGCGTCCCGGGTTCGAATCCTGGTAAGGACATACTTGTGTGATGAACACGAATAATGTTCCTGAAGCATGGATGTTTCTATCTATTAAAGTACTTATGTATTTCTCTATATAAGCATGTATATCGTCTAGTACCCATCAGTGGCGTGGCGTCAAGTATATCAGAAGGCAAGCCGAAGGGAATTTAACAGCCTTTTCCTCTAATTCTGCACAATAAAGTGTCCAACTGCCTTATAATAAATAGGCAAGCCATTGGCAATCAGGTTCTATGGACGCCACGCCACTGGTACCCATAACACAAGCCTTACTAGCGCTTACTTTGGGACTAGGTCAATTTGTGTGAATTTGTACTTAATATTTATTTATTTTATACTAGCTTCTGCCCGCGACTTCGTCCGCGTAAAATTAGCAATTGACATGTTCATCGCTATCCCGCGGAAAATATGCAATTTTCCGGGATAAAAAGTAGCCTATTTTTCAATCTAGGGCACCAGATATCTTCGTTCCAATTTTTATGCAAATCCGTCCTCACTCACTCACATCGTCACTCACGAACTTTCGCATTTATAATATTAGTAGGATTTATTAATCCTCCAAATTCCAGTCAGTCGTAAGAGACGCGCAGAACAGTGATCGATGGAGGCAGATCATCCGTTCAAGCAAACA
Organism: Pandemis heparana; assembly: GCA_963854515.1. Taxonomy (NCBI): domain Eukaryota; kingdom Metazoa; phylum Arthropoda; class Insecta; order Lepidoptera; family Tortricidae; genus Pandemis; species Pandemis heparana. The sequence goes on along the minus strand of OY978013.1, from coordinate 5,400,566 downwards.
AGAAATTGACCACGATCCTTAGACATAAGGGACCGACTGTAATATAATAGGTACTAAAAAAAAATACTGCAAGTTTTCAATGAGACCTTGCAATAAATCTTAGAGCCTACAGGTTACAGAGACGCCATAAATACATTAAGCCTAACATATTTACTGCATAGAGCATGTAAATAAGCGCATCTAACGCATACATTTCTACGTCTATTCTAGCGTAATAGTGAGTGTATCTTCCTCTAATGTAAGTAGTTAGAAAGGGCCAGATTCAACCAGTCACGGTGGCGGATTAACCGTGCTTTTCTACGCCCGTACAATGGGTTCTAATCGAGACAAGTACAGCAGGCCCCACAGGGAGTCGAGAAACCAACCACAGACATCTTTTGCTTACTAACTTGCCTGCGACTTCGTCTGTAAAGAAAATTTTATTGCTATTCTATTTTCTGGGATAAAACTATCCCGTGGGCCTTATTTATTTATTTATAAGCCTTTTTATTCCGAATTCGCTACAATTTCAGTAAGTACATGTTGTTGTTGTTGTTATTGTCGTTTATTTATTAAATTGTCGCGTAATTCGGCGTGCCTCATGGCATAGGCCTCCTCCGTGTATTGGGAGGGTTTGGGCTATAGTTCCCACGCGCGCCCAATGCGGATTGGGAACTTAACACACACCATTGAATTTCTTCGCAGATGTGTGCAGGTTTCCTCACGATGTTTTCCTTCACCGAAAAGCTCATGGCAAATTACAAATGTAATTTTCGCACATAAATTCCGAAAAACTCAGAGGTGCGAGCCCGGGTTTGAACCCACGACGCTCTGCTTGAGAGGCCACAGGTCAAACCACTGGACTACCACGGCTTTTTTCCCATGGGCCTTACCCGGGACTAAAACTAACCCTGTGCCAAATTTCATTAAAATCTTTTCTGGGGTTTAGGCGTGAAGGCGTAACAGACAGACAGGCATTACATTCGCATTTATAATATTAGTAGGGGTTATCTAACTTTACCATCCTGCTGGCATTTTCTCTATAAATCGTAACCTCTTGGGCGGGACACTTGGCTGTCATTGTTGCATTGCATTGCACTGATTTATGTCCCTGATCTCGCCTTTTTGTCGCTGTAAAAACACCTTTGTGACAACTCTATGTGATTGCGCATACATTCGAATGGAAAATAAAAATCGCAACGAGATTGTCCGAGCGCACTCGGCACTTAAAGGTTCAGATAAGACAATATTTTATCCCCGTATTCGTAAAAGGTTACCTGTTATAGCAAAATGTCTGTGTTTGGCAAAGGTAAATGTCAAAATGACAGATGAATACTAACGAACGTTAAGTTCAAATTCTGCCGGTCAGTTTTTACAAGCTTCTTTTTAGTTGCTCTCGTCCTAAAAGCGTTTATTTTGATAATTTAATATTTTGGTGTAAACTTCTAAACTTACATAATTGTCATCGAAAAAGGTTTGTAGTTAGTGATTTTTCAACCAAACCTGTTTGCGAATAAAAAATCTTGATACGCTTTTAGCTTAGTAGGTTTTTAAGTAAAAGTAATACAGTCTGCCAGATATTGAGCCAAAAAAATATTAAAAAGAATAGGTAGCTTAAAATGGTGCTATGATCAAAACATTGAACAAGGGTGTTAATTTTCGAGAAAAAACCCAATAGTCCAAAATATCTGGAAACCGTGCAACTTTTACTAAATCTATTATAGCTTTATTATAACGTCCAAAGTGCCCTCAAGGATTATCCATTCATTACCTAACACCCTGTATACGTCAAAATTGTCGGTGTTGGTTAATGTTATAGTTAACTTCATGCAACTCAAATCTATCACAGCATTTCATTAAGCTGTTCGGGTTATTTTTACCAGAATACAGTACGTGCTTTATCTTTATCTTTTATTAACTGGTTTCAAGGGTTCAATACAAAGATAAACTAAACGTTTAAGTAATTAATTGAATCAGGCGTTACTTAGCGGAGGTCTTTATCCCTTTGATGTACCTGTATGTGATAACAGAACATTCAGATTGAATTAATTGACGACATAATTAAGCCCAAAGTTCTTATGATACTCTTGAACGACCAGTTTGATTCAATGCGTAGATCTTTGCCTCGTATGCAAGTGTGTGGCTCAAATAGTCTAGTTATGATAATGATATGATATGATATGATAGTGATGATAATGACGTAACTTAACTTAGGGACCTTTTCCATCCCTTTTATAAAATGTATTAATTGTAGGATAGGTAAGTTAAGTAGAATTTAAGTACTATTGTAAATCTATTTTATTTTGAAAGAATGACTTTCTGCCAAGTTTCTTGGCAATGATGGTCTTTCCGAATGCGCTAGTAGATTAAAAATATAAACTTTTGACTTTCTTGACTTTTGATCGTGAAACTGTATCACAAATATCAGATACCATACATACATACCGTCACGCCTCTTTCCCACAGATATGTAGACAGAAAGTACTTTGTTCCCATACCATACCAGATACCATATCATATCATAATCATATCAGATACCATAGATTTTGCAAATGTTATCTATTTTGCTTATCCGAACCCCGACCAAACGTCGAGGTAAACGTAAAAATACTAAGACGTTTTGAAGGGTTCCAGTTGAATCGTTTCAATCGTACCGAAAGGACATCGGTGTTTTTGAAGTGGTTTGGATTTGCTGTCACTCTATTTCGGCTGTGCGTTCGTCGTTGTTTTCATCACAAATCGTGCTATTTAAGTATTTGCGTAATCTACTTATGGTATATCTAATACTAGCTGTTGCCAGCGACTTCGTCTGCAAAGAATTCGTTTATCGCTATCCCGCGGGAACTACGCAATTTTCCGGGATAAGAAGTAGCCTATGTGCTATTCCAGACTTTTCTCTATCTATGTGCCGAATTTCATCCAGATCCGTTGGGCCGTTCTGGCGTGATTGAGTAACATACAAACAAACATCCATCCATCCATCCATAGTTAGATTAGATTAGATTAATTAATATCTGTGTACTGTATTGACACGGCAAGGCGTAGTTTAAATCTGCCCTACTTTGCCATCCGCAGAACTCTTAAAAATTTATTTGATCTGAATTATTTGATCTAATTACTCGCCACTTAATTTTACGCTCTTACATTCAAATGGAATGGATTAATTTTCATTTTCTTGATCCAATTTTTCATGCCAAGGCCCAAGGTGTTACAGTCCGTACCACATTGTAGCTTGTAGCTTTATAAAATAGGGTCCAGGTTGTCTTTTTATCTCACTCACTCTTATGGTTTTGATGCTCGAATCAGCCAAAAGTACCCGAAACCCAAATATCGTTCTAAGAGCCCACGGACTCTACTTTGGTTAAGGAATGCCATGTTTGCCATTTATTTGATAGTTTTATCTTAGTGCGTTCGTAGGAACGTAACAATGCTCTAATATTATGATGAATGTGAGGTACGAGTCAAAGTTATACCTAGGACGCTCTCTGGACAGACTAAAGGTCAACTAGGCTTAACAGATTAAAGGTCCGACTACACCGCCGCGTATACGCAGTGACGTGTTGTAGGCGTCACGTTTTCCCACCGTTTCTTCATACATTTTGTTGCGATTCCGTAACTTCACCGTTTTTTAAGCGGTGGTGTATGGTCGGACCTTAAAACGGGTTAAAATTAATGTACGGAATCCAGAATATATGGTCAACATTGCCGGGCCCATATTTTTACCCCGTCTCAGTATCGCTTGAAGGTAAGAGGTAAATAAATTGCCTCCATTTAATTCTGAGTCTGATACGCATATTAACTAGGCAACAGGCATTATTGAATACCCGAGGCAGCTTCTACTCATATAGAACTAATGGTTTACGTTAAAAAAGACGTATAAGGGTACGACCAAACCGCCGCGTGTACGCAGTGACGTGTCGTATCCGTCACGTTTTCTCACCGTTTCTTGACACATTTTGTTGCGATTTCGTAACGTCACCGTTTTTTAAGCGGCGGTGTGGTCGCACCCTTTTGTCTGCACTCCGGCTTTTAAATATAACACGTGTAAGTTGCACTTACTTAAACAATAACTATAACCAACAATTTCTGTCGAATATAGGTACCGTTAACCGGGGTGACTTTATTAATTTTGGGGCTACTTTGATCATTTGCTGCTCGCATCGTCGAGTGATGCTCGCATGTTTCGAACTAGTTTCTTCGGACATGTCGAGCGTCACTCTACTTTTATACGTGAGTTATCCGTTTGTGTAATTATGATTGTGTCTCACGATTGTTTTATGTTGAAAGTTTTAAAATTGCTATAAAATCGATATTGTTCATATGCAGTGAATGTTTGGCATGTAGACGCAAAGGAGATCGATGAAGACATCGATTGGAAGCAGTAAACGCAAATGAAAAATTAATGTTTGCGGCCAAATGGTCGGTTATGGTTAAAATTTATGTTAACCTAACTTAGTGCAACTCACGCTATATTTTGTACATACGAGTACGTACCTAGAGGTAAATGAGAACAAAAGTTCTCTGACAATGACAGCCTACTAGGGTTGAAACTATTTTTGACGTCGCGATAAATATTTTTTTGAGTAATTTACAGGCTTTATGTTTGCCGGGAACCATAAGCTTATTGATAAATTGACCATTTTTTAATTTAAAAGTCTCAAAAGTATTAATCAACGCGCCATTTGCGTCACTGTGGCGCCAACTGTCAGATTAATACTTTCGTTTACCACAAGCAGTGTTGGTCGATCGATCACCCACAGCGATTTATCAACAGATCATATCAGTATGGTAGCAGTGATCTAAGGGGACAAATTATAGTGTTGCTGACCATAATAGGCGGAGCCTTAGACGGTTTAGCGGAGGAAATCATCAATATTGCATATCTGCTGGTACATCTACCTGTTCCAGGTATAAATACCTAGTATTCGTACCTGATGTACTCAGTATTTGATGGGCTATAGATACTGCGAAGGGCGCTTGATGGAGCCGCGGCTATCAATTATATAACACCGTATAAGACTAGTTTTAAGCTTCCTATTTGATGTGATCGATAGTGTCTTAAAGTATGGAAATCTAATAGTGCCGCCTCAGGCAATGAGCTAGGAAATTACAAAAAACTATAGCAAAAGTTTGTTTTAAGCCGACCGGATAGCCTAGTGGTTTGAAAACCTGAATAAGAAGCTTGAAGTCCCGAGTTGGAGCCCCGGTCGCAGATATTATAATATGTGAAACTTACATAAGTTTGTTTCCTTCTTCGGGTTCTGGATGTATAAATGTTTGTCTGTTGCCTAGTATCAATAGGTAGTACAAGCTTTTCTTAGTTTGGTTACTAGGTCAACCGTCAAAAAAAAATTACCCATGACTTTAATTATTAAAAAAAAACTAATTCACATGTGGTTACATTCGTAGCAATTTTGCCAAGCTTATTGCAACGCATTTTTGACGCTAATCGGCTTGATGCCGTAAACTTTACCGTTTAATTTATAGTATCAGTAGGATATCCATTTTGTTTTTTTTTATTCTACCGACCATATCCTAATTGGGATTGTTCATTTTTTTAACAACATACCCTGATTTGAAAACCATTTCGAAGTATGGGGCTTGCGAACTGTTTTATCTTACTGGCGTTCAAAAATACTCAAGGATTAAGGATATTTTGCAAAAAAATTATTTGGACTTTATTCGACCTTACCGAGCGGCTGTTGGTAGTTCCAAAAAATAAATCGGTAAATATCTAGTTTGTCTATTAGATTTATATGTCAACTAGTTATCAGTGTCACCCAATGTCAGTAAAGTAAATATTGTTTTGTTGAAAACTTAAAATTGTCGGTCGATTTAAAACGAAATAATGGAAATTACAGAAAATGCTTCGTTCCAACCTGAAATAATGACTCTAAAAACAGCTCCAAAACAATAGTTCGCACGGATCCGAGAAGATTTAAGAGAAAAGTGGTGTCGCGAAGTAAATATGTTGAATACTTCAAAGTTTATAAGTACACAATATAGTTGCGAGGATCATTTCGATGTAAGTAGGTACCAAAACACAATGCCACATACTTCCACATTCATAAATTTTCAACTCATTATAACCATGATCAGGATTTAACGCAACATACAATAAGCTTGTAGGTAAACCAAAGGTAAACAGTATATTTGACATTGAGATGACTGACTTGAGATGAGGATTGTGGGAAAATTGCCTATTTCAGCCGGCCGTATATAATTTACGAAAAGTCGTATCTGATTTTTTTAATCAATTATATTAATTAAATTAAGCCATGAAATGACAAAATATTCAAATTAGTTTCTTAAAGTGCTCCATATTTTCTAAAAAAAAAAGGGTTAAAAAAAATTAACAATCCCAATTGCAACGACATTATATCCAAAACACAATTAATCAATAACATAATAAATAAATAAAACAAATACAACTGTCTAAAAATAACTTGGAAACCGTTCATACATATCTTCCAGTTACTTCACAGGTATTTGCCCCACTTCACTTGCTCGTAATATTTGAGTCAAATTCTTACACGCACTATGACTGACAACTGACGAGTGATTACAAAAGGGCTTATTTCAATCACGACAGCACTTTCAATTAAGACTTTAACATGAAAAGCACTGGGTCTTATTTTGATTGGATGTGCTGATTTAAGGTTCGAGTTAAGTGCCTACTTGAGTTGCGGTCATTTATCAAAATGAAGATCATTTCACGCCTCTTTGCGTGGTATGGGTTAATTGATAATCCGTTAACTAGAAGGGATAGTTAATGAAATAGTAATTAATGTTGTTATATAACAATGGTCATCAGAAAGTTTAATGGCTTTAACTGTTTTGTATCAGTTAATTGACAGCTCAGCGCTGCAAATTAAACTTTAAGGCCGATACACACGCGCCTCTAGCTTGTCCATTTTTGCACAGGTACAGTCGAGCGCGATCATGTGTCAAATATATGTGTCACCGACCTCCTATCCTGTCCTGTCCTCCTGTTTGTGTGTACATGTTTTTGACGTCTTGGTAACATACATATATATTTATGCCCTTGTACCTTGTACGTGTATGTCTTATTTCACACAAGCCTGGCACAAGAGTGCGAGCCAATTGCACGAAAATGTGCAAGCTACATGCGTGTGTATGCGGCCTTATTTATTTCTGACAGATGTTGGAAGGTTGGAAGACTTTAATTTCTAATATCAGAGTTCGTTATCTTGATTATGTGCGCGTAATAGCTGCAAGTAGCGTGTATAAATCGTAATTTCCTTGTCCACATCTTGTCTGGCTTGTTAAAAGATAGTTAAATCAAAGTTCAGATTAGCTAAGGATGAATCTACAAAGATATACCTAGGTACCTAATAAATGTCTGTCAAAAAAACATTTTTAATACAAACTTTTTTGCTGACTATACTTCTTGTAATATTATCATCAGTCCTACAATATGTGTACCAAATTACAAGCCAATCGAACCAATCATTGAAGAGTTCCCTCCTGCGGAGACGATCCTGACCGGGCCACCAGGACTTCACTACAAATTAATTATTGAATTGTCGTCCGACTTACTCTAGTATGCAAAATTTCAGCTCCAATCGGTAGAAGAGGCATTTCATCTTAGCCCTCTAGGTTGGCAACGCATCTGCGATCCCTCCGGGGTTGCAGGTATCGATGGGAAGTGGTGATCACTTACCATCAGGTGACCCACTTGCTCCTTTGCCTTCCTATTCATATAAAAAATAAAATAAAAAGATTATTTGCTTCAAAATTTCCACCCGGACAAACATACCTAATACATATACATAAATACATACATAGGTGAAGAACAATTATATAATGTACATAAGAAGCATGCTTGTCGCAAGCATGTCGAGCTGTGGCTATCTGTATGCCTTATGTTATGGCGCAACATAGTGGTATTTGCTCAAAACCAACGGTCAGCGGACAGATACCCGGCGGACAAATCTGTGTCTATTTCTCGCCACACTAATACGGATATGTCCACCAAACATCCGCCAGACACATCTGTCAGGCAGATCCGACGGACAAATCCGTACGTGTATGGCTAGCTAAGTAGCTAACCTATGTTCACAAATAAACGATTATGTATGTATATATATGAATGTATAACTCTTTATTGTACATAAAATACATAAATTTTACAGGTAATAAGATACACAGATGTACAAAGATTAAAAAAAGAAATAAGATAGAAGAAAGATTAGATTTTGTGTGATTATGATTATCATCACACATTGCAAGTTAAATAAGGGTACGTATTAAAATCCATAAAGTTTAAAATGAATAATGGTTTAAAATACATAATAGTTCAAAATTTATATAATGCGATTTACTCAGAAAATTGCGAATTAACAGAATTGCTATAAACTAAACCTAACCTAAACCAATCTATAGATCACGCTAAAAAAAATTCATAATACCTAATAGTTTCACAGAAAATGGCATTATATATTTTTAACTATTATGCATTTTCACCCATTATACATATTAAACTTCATATTATATATTCTGATCCGCTCCCACTCCCGTTAATTCAACGCAGTCGCATGACAGAACAAATGGAGGGTGGATATTAATATTGCATTTTTTTAGTCCACCCGTGATCATACTAGTTTTAATATCAGTTGATTGGCATCTTAAAGCTGCAATCGTTTATTAAATTCTGAGAGTTATGTCTCCTTTTGTTTTGTTTATAACCATGGCAACCCTGCTCAATGATTATTTTTCTAATAGGTTTTATCCATAACGGAAGCGTAAATATCCTTTTGATTAGCAATCTTTATAAGTGGCCAGTATTTGCTTTTAAAAATACATGAAGTATTTTATAAGAGCGTATTCACTATGCATATTTTTAAAGTTTGGAACCAAAGGAGCTAAAAGAAAGGTCTAAAACGGCAGCAGAAATTATCAAAGTGGTATTAAAACGCGCTCATTTCTCTTTCATGTGAGTGATGGATGCAGTTTTAATGAAAAGGATGCGTAGGTAAGGTACCTATAGTTTAATACCTACTAGAGAAATGTTAACAGCTTGAAAATTATGATTACTAGATTATACGTCAATTTTTTATAGACCTATGTAGTGTACTTTGCTAAAGCTTAATAGCTCTTGAGTCTTGAGTGTGTGACTGAATGCAATACATTATGTTGTTTAGGTTTTAACATGGTTCCCCTGAGGTTTATAGATGCTGGAAGGCCATAATTGCTTGCTTGACGAGACGACATTAAAAACAGTTTTCCTTTCCTTAGTTTGGACATAGAGTAGGTTGGTTATGTCCCAATAAAGTGGAAATGTAATTTAATATGTAAGTATGTCTGAAATAAAAAATGCTTAACCACTGCGAAGCCATGCATTCTGTACTGTCGCTATCATTGGTTTGCAGTAAGTACCTATGTCTGCTTAATGAAAACTTTTCAAAACGAAGTTTATTTCAGTGTCGGACGGGATTTGAACCCGCGATTCATGGCTATACCCGCCAAGCGTCCTAAAAAACAACTAGAATAAGGACTCTTCAAGTGCAGATTCAAATTCCTTCCGGAACTAAAAAAAAAACGTTTATAACAAAAATTTTAGTGTCTCGGTTGACACACTAATTAAAACCAATTAAAAACACATTTCAGTTCAATCAAAATTGTAATCATTGACTGACTACATATTATTTCCCGTGGAAAACTACCGCGGAAAGATTAAATAGAAAACTACCGCGACATTCAAAGATAATTAATGCAAAACACCGGATTACTTACATATTAAAATAACCGATTAGGTACGTCCGATAGCTTCTAATATACCTACCTGAGATCCTTTTTAGCAATATATTGCGTCGTGAGTCAAAGCGTGGCAAATAGTTACTAGACATTTTAACCCCCTTATTCATAAACGCACTATAGGCCTCTGTTAACTTAGTAATCGTTTGTCCTTATCTGTCACTTTGACATTTACCTTTCACAGATAAGGACAAACGATTACTAACTTAGCAGAGGCCTATAGTGCGTTTATGAATAAGGGGGTTAGTTTCTATCGAGCACTGTTTTTGTGCTTAGACAGATATTTATAAACGTTTAATACTTAGTTTGTGACAAGTGCAGTCTAATATTCCAATAAATGTTTCTCTCTCTCTCTCTCTCTCTCAATAACGAATAGGACTTAGTTTTTGTGGAAGTTTGTTAGGCTAGAGTATGAGGGTCCACTCCTCCCTTCCTAGGGCGCTAAAGCTCGGGGAGGCCAGAGAGGCCCTCAGAAAAAGGGGCACTTTTAATAAATAATAGTTACTAAATAGTGTAAAAATAACAAAAAGGTGACGATTTAACTGAAATTTATCTCAGTTTAACTTTATGTTCTTAGGCAAATTAAGAAGATATTACCTTTGTAATTAACGTACTTTAATATTTCCACAGCTGTTTATTTTTGCTATCACCTATGCACTTATGCGTCCAAATGTTTTTTTTAAAAGGAGCGGCGAAAAAATGTTTACCTTTTTAAGTACCCAGTCAACAAAAACGGTTAGAATTTTATAGACTAGGTAGCTTTGCTTTTACTGAATGAATAAATAAATTTCCATTTAATTAGTAATCTGGTGCCCTGCATTTATTACCCTATGCATTGTTACTTACCAGCTCTCAAATCCGCGATTCGATGCTAAGTGGGTGAAGTGCACGCGTTTCTCACTCCGTATATCTTTCGATCTGTAACAGATAATTCTGGTTAACAATAGCCCATTAGACTCAGTACGAATTCGAACTGATCCCAGGCAAGTCCCGGTGCATGTGAACGTCATTTGTTTTAAGCAGACAAGAAAATTAAAGGAGAGAGCTATCGTGTGTAGGGATCGTCTGATCGAAGCTGAATGGATCCCCAATGTTTTACACCTTCATGATCCCTATAGTTCCACTGAAATTTCTAATAGTGATGCACCAAATTCGATTCGAAAGATAATGGTTCACTAACGTTTGACCTAAAAATTATTGACAAAATGATCATTTGACAAAATGATCATTTGACAAACTTTAAATATCTGATAAACCGTAAACTTTTTTAAAAACTTATAAAACAATCCTAACCTATCCTAATGTGAGCCACGCATAAAGGCTTTTAGATTTTTAAAAATGTTCACGGTTTATAAGATATTAAAATTTTGTCAAATGATCATTTTGTAAAATGATGCTTTTGTCAATAATTTTTAGGTCAAATGGAAGGACACCAAAGATAATATTATAATTACATGCGTGAACGTTTTTTGACATTTAGTAAAGTTAAACAAACACGGCGATTAAAGTCGCTGTCAATTGAAATTGCGAACAATGTAACCAAACCATTTCATAAAATATCCATATTCTAGCACTTGTTTATTGTTTTAATGGTTTAGGATAATGTTGTGGTAAGTATTGATTAAATAACACACGGATTTAGCAGTATTTGATGAGGGGAAATGGAAATTAAAGACATTTTAAATACAAGGTTTGTTTACATAGTGCGGGTATTTGCGGGTGGTAGGGCCTTGTGCAAGGTCCGTCCGGATCGCTACCACCATCTTACTCGCTAATCCTGCCGCTAAGCAGCAGTGCTTGCACTGCTGTGTTCCGGTGTGGAGAGTAAGACAGCCGGGGAAATTACGGGCACAAGAAGCATTTCATCTAAGTCCTCTAGGTTGGCAACGCATCTGCAATCCCTATGGGGGTTGCGGGTGTCTATGGGCAGTGGTGATCGCTTACCATCAGGGGACCCACTTGCTCGTTTTCCTTCCTATTCAAATATAAAAAAAAAAAGTTAGCAAGTTCTATTGACGGCGACTTTAAGTTCCGAGTTCAGGCAGACATAAAAAACAATCCCCGCTACTAAACATTATGTTTAAGCGACTCTGTTTGTTACGCCTTCACGCCTAAACCACTGAACCGATTTTAATGAAATTTGATACATAGATAGTTTTAGTTTCGAAGGACATAGGATAGCTTTTATTCCGGAAAATTTTAGTTTCCGCGGGATAGCGATAAGCAAATTCTACGCAGACGCGGGCATTAGCTAGTACAAAAAAACCGGCTAAGTGCGAGTCGGACTCGCGCACCGAGGGTTCCGTACCATTAGGTACCTATCTATATGTATGTATGTAAACTCTTTATTGCACATAAAATTTTAAAATACAGAAATACACAGAAAATAGTACATCTATAAATATCTATAATCAGTGTAAACCTCCAAAGCAAAATGTACGCAGTGTGTGGTCATTTTATATTGGTCACTGCTATATACAGACATACGTATATATTTACGGTTTTCACAATTATTCTTTAATCTGTGCTATAAGACCTACCTTCATACCAAATTTCAAGATTCTGCGTTCACGGGAAGTACCCTGTAGGTTTTGATTGCCTTGCGAGTTTCGAAAATTTGCGGCATAAACGGCTGTATCTTTTGATTGCGTAAGCTTAGAAGTTTGTTTTTTTCACAGTCCAATGTTTGATATAAATTTCAGCTTTATACCTCCACGCGTTCCTGAGAAAAAGGGTCTTGACAGACGGATGGATGGTCGGACGGACATACAAAGTGATCCTATAAGGGTTCCGTTTTTTCCTTTTGAGGTACGGAACCCTAAAAATAACTATTATCTGTCCGGTAAAAAACAATCTGTTACAGTTTTATCATACAAGAATACAAATCAATCGAGCTGCAGTCGAATCAAACTCCTCTTATTTCACCATCGATTAATGGTTTAAGTTACTTAGCATGACATCACTTTCAACGTCACTTTCTAATGTTGTTTTGACAGCAACTCAACTACCTCAACAATCAGTATTTTAATTAGGGTGCGACCAAACCGCCGCGTATACGCAGTGACGTGTCGTATGCGTCACGTTTTCTCACCGTTTCTTCATACATTTTGCTGCGATTCTGTACCGTCACCGTTTTTTAAGCGGCGGTGTGGTCGCACCCTAATTAAATGAGATATTGAGATATATTAGTTTACGCGTGCAACGTATCCCTTTATGAAGTAAGCGAGCTGCGTTGCTCGCAATATATTTGACTGACGGCAATTCTTTATTATGCGCACAACTATTCTCCATTTCAGTAAATTCTAATGCTTTTATAAATAAACCAATTTTGTCTAAATTCCCACACAATCACTCATTGTATGCACTTAGCATCACAACCACTGTAGTGTTGAAGAATCATTGTTCGTTATATCACAATATTTTATAACATTTAAGTGTACTATACTATTAGGTAATATTGAAATTGTATTAGAACTTTGGGAGGACTCGTTTGTTATTTAAAACATTAGAATGGACTACAAGGAGTACAATTCTCCGCCTGCGTTGGTGTTCTGTGAACGATGCAATTTAGCCATCGACCTTAGTAAACATTCATTCCTTGCTTCAAATCACATAGTTTCCAAGAGGCATCCAATGAGGCTGGCATAGTCACACAGGTGCAATTAAGCCTCGTAAAAATTTTAGATTAAAAAAAATACACATAGCATTCACTCACACTCATCCACTCGTACCTAAAGATTGATTTAGACGAAGACTATTATCAGCATCCGTATAAACACTTTCAGCGCCATTTTTTCGCGGTATGGGTTAAGGGTTAGAAGAATTATTTGTTTTAATCCGCAACATCACTTCGTCATCACTTAATTTTATTTTCATCACTTTAGGCGATCTGAACCGTTATCTTGTTCAGATATTACCGTATATATCTTACAACCGCCTTAACGAGGGAAATTACTAACAATATGTGGTTAGAAATTTCGCGTTGGATCGTATCGTGATCATATAGTTTACACTTAAGTATCTCGTGTAGAAATGTTAGAATCATTTCAGGTAAAGAGGGAACTATTTTATTTAAGCAATCGTTGTCGTTATCAGATATCGCACTCAAGCTTTCCTATTCTGAATTATGCAACGGTTAAACTCACTTTATTCGTAAATTATGTTCAGAACATTTGCATGCGTTCCGTCTCTAATTGCATCGCATCGAAATGTCAAGACGCGGTCTCTTCTAAAATGTCAAAACGATTAGTTTCGGAACAGTCAGTTGTAAAAAAAGTTTGAAAACAATTACGGGCGCAAGAAAGTCTAAGAGTTTTTTTCACTTTCGCCAAGTGTTTCTATTTCTACAGGAAATCCGTGAGACGCTTGCGTGGTCGAGCATCAATCATTCGTTCGTAATTTAGACAAACATCCGACTTCATATATGCTAATCGACGGGGACTATGCTCAGTGCGAGATCAAAAAAAAAACTAATATGCGAATTCTTTATTATTTAATTCAAAAGAAAAGAGTAGGTACGCCACTTCTCGTTCATTCACCAATAACCAATTAAATCAAAGACTAACTAAACAAACTCAATAAACCACTACCCCACCTATCCTCAATAATATTCTAAATAATTTTAAACCTATAAGTATATAAGAATCAAGATTAACGTACCTATTTACAAATTTTACTGATTTATTACTACAAAATACATATAGTCGAACATAGAACCTCCTCCTTTTTCTGAAATCGGTTAAAAAAAAGGTGATAAACTTACGGGTTATTCACGCTATTCGGTCGCGTCATGTAACGGATTAGACAGTTAATACTATCGTGCTATGTCAAATATAGGATCGTGGATATCAAAACAAGCGATTCCGCTGTGTTACGCTTCAATATTTAAAAATATAAAAATAAATAAAAGAGATTTATTCAATAGTTTGCTTAAATTAGGTACAATTTCAAAAGTACAAGCATATTTCTCGACATGGATCGCAATATGCATTGATCACACGACAATATTGAACGTAAAATCCATGCCTATGATACGGATGGCATCTTTTTGGCATGTAAGACATTGAAGTATTTATTTATTTATATGAGTTATACCATTTCAACAAAGCTTTCTGCTCTATTTAATAAATCGTAACTTTAATTCCGTATCGTCTCACTTACGCTAAATTAGTTCGACTTTCCCACCATTGTATTGTTACATACTCTAAATATTTCACCGCTTATTCGAGTAATATGGCGGTAAACGAGTTAGTCTTAATTTCCCGCCACGCACCGAGCCATGCCTGATGTCATCATGCCCTGCTTGCCAAATAATTAAAATTACATCAGTATATCAAGATTGTGTGATATTCTATGTTTATGCAAAATATCTTCTTTTTACCTGAAGTTTAACACGCTAAATAACGCATTACGGTTACGCTGCTTTATTTTACCTTAGTCATAGCGTAATGAAATCTAGTAGGGTAGGTAACGGGGCAATTACGTGGAGTGCGATAATTCTCAGGCCACAGACCGTCTGAACTTGAGTCACGGCCTTTTACTCTGAAATCCGTTTTTCGAAGTTCGTTTCGTGCCGTTTCGCTCTTTCTTTGAGAGTGAGAGAGAGGGACGGTGTGACACGAACTTCGAAAATCGATTTTCGGAGTAGCCCCCACGCTCTCAGCTGATAGGCAGTAAGCGTCGAGACAATGAAGTGCACGCACTATTGGAAATTATAACACTATGTATACCTTATGCATGGGTCATCTCATGGAGGGAGCCATTTTTAAAAAAATAAACTCAAAAATTTTTATTTGAGTCCTTTAGTAAGTAGTCAGGAAAGTATCAAAAAGCCTTTAAAAAATGAAAACTGAAATAATAATTTCATTATAATTATTTTGAGGTTAGGTACTAGTAAAGCTGACAGCGACCTCTTATTCAAAATGGAAAATTTAACTGAATTCAAATGTGAATGTATAAAACAAAAAAATTCAAGCAACCCACAGGCAAAAAAGTTTGAAGACCCCTGAATTAGACAATACAGTAATGATCGCACTTTTTGCTACCAAAACTTAATGCATTCAACAAAACATTGCGCAAAATCTTCACGCCTTTCGGATTATTAAATTATGTTCCGACACCTTATAATTATTCAAATATTTTCCACCAATTAAACATAACACAGATTCTAACTCCTATAACCCAATGGCTATAATAAAAAAGTAGTAAACAATGAACAGTTAACTCTATTTGAACGGAATGTTATGATTGCTTCCGTTCAGTTTTTCACCTGCATATTTATCGGCAGATTAAGTCATTTAGTTTAGTCGATAATCGATCGTTGCATCGATACTACCGTTTGACGATAAATCAAGCAGTGTGCCAAGGCTTCGTGCAGGGTTGACACCATAATACGCTTCACTTTTTATATTTTCTTCTTGCAATGCCATGCCATCTCTTATTTCCTAAGGTAATCATTATTGCTATTCATTGCAAGAGGATCCTAGTGCTCATTCACGTCCACGTCCTTAGCTTCTTAAGTCAAGAGGTCCGTGTTCTTCCAGGTTTCCAGCAGCCCTGAATCAAGCATTAGGAGCTGTTTACTATGAAGACTCCAATTATTTTGTTCTTGTCACAAATTTCCAGACCCCCCCCCCCTCCTAAATTTGTGACGTTCTTTATGAATGACCGACTCCTTATAATTTTGACTAAGAATTTACAACCCTCATGTTCTGGGCCATTATGTAAAAAAATGGTAGCAACCAGTTAATTATATAAAAATTGTACAGTATACAACTTTTCCTCAAGATTACAATTCTTAACTTAAAATTGTAGTATTTTAACATAGTGTCACCGTCACACTATGGATTTGAGAAAAGATCTCTTTATGTAAGTCCAGAGTTAAGACCGTAGTTTACATTTTGATAATTAATGGTAAAAGTCCTTTGAGAGCGTGAATCACCCTGCATGACAGTCTAATCTCTCTGACACCTATGACTCTATGACAGAACTTTACTTCGGGTAAGTCAGTTTCATCATTAACTTATACTCAAACTGAAATCACGAGGCATTGGTTGTAGAGTGACATACCAATTTGGAAACCATGAGTTTTTCGGTGATGGAAATCGTTGCGCGTTTCCGCACACACCTTGTATGGTTCGGACTGGTTTTCAATAGTGTTAGTTTGATAACGTTAAGCTGGTCAATAGAGTGTGTGAAGTGTTCAATATGTACAGTGTATTTATTGCCAGTGGTCCTACTTATTTGTCCTACTCGGAGAAAATGCTGCCATTATTTTGAATCATTCAATAATATTTTAATACAAAAATAAGTAGGTTAGTTGGGTATCTTCAGTTGCCCGAAGGGCAAAATACCAGGAAAAGGAGCTCCGCCGTGAGGCGCCCTCGGGCGGAGCTCCGTCAAAAACCAATAGACAAGCTGTAGTAGGAGCACGGGCAACGGAGGATCTTTAGGCCTGTGTGGGACCAACAGTCATCTCACTTTGAGAGGCCTGGGTCTGTGTACGAAAATGAAAGCTAAATATAAACTGGAGATGGTTAAATTCCTCGTCGGGTTTGGAATGCACCTGATGCCGCAGACTAACCAAACCACACAACATAAATACCTTTTATGATCTGCATAAAATAGTTCACAAACCATATTTACATTATCCTACGTGTTGTGGTCGCCTCGAAAATGTATGACCACGCCTTTCTTCTGTCAAGATGCAGCACTGTTAATTTGTGCGCACTATAAAATAATAACTATTTGCTAAATGAAATATGATCTCGTCGATCGGTCTGATATTATATTATAAAGTGCAAGTAATTACTGTCGGTAGTTGGCAGGATGTCTTATTCATATATTTATTATTCATATTATTATAGCTTTTGGTTAGAAACACTTCAATACCGAACCCTTGTTATCAAATGATCAAAAAGAAAATATAATACACTGACGAGCAAAAATAACAGGTCACTTTTTATACAAGGTTTTATGAAAAGTGACCCGTAAGTAGAGTATGCATATTTTTCTAAACCTTTTGAATTATCTCAGTTGCGAGTATCTAGTCTTTGATGTTCTTTTTTTAACGAAAAAGGTTAACTTATTTCCTTCCTTCAAAATCTTCCGTTCTTCCAAAAATACCGCAACTATTTGGTATCAAGAACTTAAATGAAACCAATGAAGACATTGTTGCAAGAATAATACCATCTGAAAAACAAATGAAGAAATAATCATTTCAACTGGCACAAGGCGGCAAAGGTGGGTGCACACTGACATTAAGCGGCAGATAGAAATTACAGGAGGCGCGCTCTTGTAGCCTGGGGCTAACTTTACTGTGTACGCATCCTGTGGTAAAGAATAACCATGGAGACATGGCACGTGTCAAAAGCCTTATGCGATAGACTTACAGTCCATATTTTGTTATTCTTTAGATATTTTCCGTGGTTTTTCTATGCCGTTCGCATTCCTTCATGCACTAGCGTTCTAAGCTAGATCGTGCCTGCTCGTATATTTGAAAAATGTATTACGTCCCGCTATTCTAGGCTATATGTATTGACGGTTTATGAATTTTAAGATTGTTGTCGATATTGACTTAACATAAGCATAAACTATACATAGATTTTGTTCAATTTATCAAACCTTTCTAATGGTTAGTAATTTGAAAATGCAACAGTATTATTTCCTTACTACTAAACGTAGCGACCGCTTTGTACTTCGATTTTAGAAATTACTAAAAATACATATTTACAGAGCTTCAAAAACTTGCTGATTTTTTACGACGTTTCTATCAATAAAAAAGCAGTAGCGCTTGTGGTTGCTTATACATATTTACCATCGAACAAATTGATTCTTCACCCACCGTGGAACCCTCTCACATTAAAATGTCGTAGTGACGTTATATTGAATTTACAAGGAAAATCATGTGACGTTTATTGTGAGAACGTTCTACGGTGGGTCATCAATCAAATTACTCAGCTCAAAATATGTCCCGGACTCCATACAAAAGCACCCCTATATTGCGTCAGGGCCACATTTCTTACCGCTGACTATAAATTAATTTTAAGTAGGTATGTCACTTTGCTGGACCTAATTTTATTTCCACATCTATTTCTTTCTCAGTTATGTTCATATTGTTATGTCGTTTCAGCACCTCATCAATTAATATTTATTTTGTCTCATAAAATTGAAATTCCGAATGTATGGTTTTCCATAATTTTCCTTAGTCGTGAAGCGTTTTATTTCAGAAACAGTAAGTTTTTTTTTTAAATTGAAAGTGAACTAACCTAACTTAACCTACTACATTTTGGTGACTATTTCAAAATCCCTGAAAAATGCAGAATTTCATGTGTTATAACCAAAAAATTATGACAAACGATTATTATGTGGTCATAAAAAGTTAAAATTATGGGATAAAAGGGTCCCGAACCCGTCTTCAAGTTTGAATCAGTGTTTTTTTAATTTTTATTTTAATGTTGCTTTGCCCTAGCAGGGTTATGCTGGAACTGTATGTTATATGTATATGTATAACATCTTTCAAGACCCATACCTACTACAATAAATAAATATTATGTCTAACAATAAATCAATCACATTAGTTCCAAGCCCAATATATAACAACTTGATTTATCGCACAAAAACTACGTCGCCTCCACTATAAATAATAACCATCAGTATGAATGAATAATATGGAATCTTCATCAAGATTTACTACGTGAACGTGTCCTGCCAATAATTAGGGATGATAAACGATTGAGTATTGAGTTTTGTGCATAATTTACATGATTTAGATTTAGATATAGATTATGTATTCATTCAATAAAAATTAAATCATAAATTGTACATGAAAAATAATCTTCTTCCGAAACAGAGATCTAGTGCATTTTCTAAGGTTTTTGAGCCACGAGTATGTCTTCTTCCTGGTGTTCTACTTCCTTGAATCTTCCCAAAATTTGTAGCAGTTCGTATTTGCCGTTATGCCAACTAGTGGTTGACACAATTGGTAATAAAATGCTCATAGTTATGTCTGTTAACGAATTAACATCATATTATTACCTATTAAGCAACGTGGTAACCCTGCCAACCATTTGTGCACTATTCCATGGGGGCTTGTCAGATTTAGTCTAGTTTTTATTTTAGATTAAAATAATACTTTAGTTTAAATGAAAATGTTTTAATGATTTTCTAGTAAATTTGATCATTTAGACATTGGTTTTAATCATTTTATACCTTGAAAATATGCATTTTACTAACCAATGTAACTTTTATGAAACAATGAAATTAAGTGAACTTGTAGAACTGTTTTTTTTAAGTTATTATTTTACTAGCTGTTGTCAGCGACTTCGTCAACAAAGAATTCGTTTATCGCTATCCCGCGGGGACTACGCAATTTTCCGGGATAAAAAGTAGCCTATGTGCTATTCCAGACTTTTCTCTATCTATGTGCCAAATTTCGTCCAGATCCGTTGGGCCGTTCTGGCGTGATTGAGTAACAAACGAACATCCAGATGCTTTGTCGACGCAACAGACCTAGAACCAAACGTCAGATACCTACTAGAAAACTCATTACCATTTCAAATGTCACTCCGATATACGATTGACTTTACTTACATTATAACGAAGGGAAACTGAATATTTGAAAGTCCATTTCAGGGCAGACGGCTTGTTACGGTCCGGTTTTAATCATACGGAATACAAGGAATCCCGGAAAATTATGCGCGTCAGCGAGGCAACGTTATAGATGTACCTACCCGTTATAATGTGTCAATTATTGTTCCTATAGTACAATCTTAATGTGGGTTAGTTAGAATCTGTTTCTCAAACGCATCAGTTGTTGGTGACAAGTGACAATTAAGTACAAACTGGAAAATAATCTACGCCGGTTGGGCCATATGACTACGCATCGAGTTTCGAATTCGTGACCGACCATCGTCGCTCTAGTAAACAGTTCAGCAGTGGACGTCATCCGCCTAATGATGATAATAATGAAGCTGGCGTAAGATCTAAAGGTGAAGTGAGGTGAGAAGGTGAGGCTGGCTCTTTCCTCAGGCTACTTAATCTGGTTTTCCATACAACGAGAAAGCTGGCAATGATCCGGGCAACATTTTGATAAAAATTTAGGTAGGTTTTTAGGGTCAGATTAAGCCAGTTTAAGGTTCTTTTTCCACTTCTTTCAGTTTCTATAAGTAAATAAATATTAAATTAAGCACTTGTCCTCTCGCTTGAGTGCGGTTTGTTTCGGTTCTATTTTTTGGTCATACAACGGCTGTCAAGATCTAGAACTCTCTTTTACTTCACATTGGCTCAATTGTTCTGGACAGAAGGCATGTAAACAAAAATAAAATCATAAAGCTTTAAAAAAGAACAGCTATGAAAGGTTCCGTTCCGTGTCACCTATAACCAAGTGTTGTGATGCTATTTCGTGTTAAACTGGTGTTCTAAGCATTTGCAGGAACTTGTCCGCAATATTCAATAAAAAACATGCTATTTTGATTAACTAGATACGATAACCGGTTACTGCTTATTATATAATCGTAGCTTCATTAAATGCACGAATAACGCGAGTTTTAGCATTTAATGTTAATGAACATAAAATTGTCGAGTAAAAAGGTAAACGGACGCTGTATAGCGTCTGGCAAATGTTTTCCGTCGAGTGCTTGCATGTGTATAAGTACTTAGAATTAGATGCTCCATGTAGATAAGATAGATTGAAGGATAGATTCGTGACTTAGTGAAACGAAATGTTCTCACGAATTTGTGTAGCTTTGAGCCGTAGCACCCGGATAATTAGATGTGGTAGTTGCATAGATATGTATATTACTTTCGATATCATTGGGTAGTTAAAAATTAAGGAATTTTGTTTAATTACTTCAGAAGCAAAAAAATACATGAGCATTACTAAAAACATATTGTCTGTAGTCGGTTTACGGACGATAGTTTTACGTGATAACTTCATAAAGAAACACTCGAACTGCTAGCTCTGACGTATGTATGTATGTATGTATGTATAACTATTAATTGTACATAAAACACATGAAATAGGTGAATACAAGACAACACAAATACACAAAGGCGAACTTATCCCTTAAAGACACGCCTCCGCTGACGCGCGGAACGTAACAATACACTTGCAAAACGACTACATTTTTCAGCATCAACTACTTAGCTCTGGATATAGAGTAATAGCCCCTCGTAAATATACGAAACATATAAAATACTTGTACACACAGCAAAGCTATTCGGTAAGCAGGTTTGACACGGCGCGTGCACGCAAAGGTGCTTACCTGATTATTTTGCCGTGTGTACCTATCCACGAAAATGTAATTTATCTTTTTTTACTGTCGTGTAAAACTTAAAATACCCTCTCGAACATTTGAGAACATCGACGATCGTAATCGTAATAAAACTTAGATCTCGTTTAAGACGAATACTTAACACCTCTAGAGGACATTAAATTAAGGTCAACACTCTGAGAGCGACATTACCGTTAATTTCATTCATTCGGTATCTAAGGTTATAAAGGAAAAGTTCATTGTGATCGACGGGATAACCTAACAGTTGGAGTATCTAGGCCCTATTTTATAAAGCTACAACTTACAATTTGCAAGCGGAAGTCTCTTTCTGACCCTATGTGTTAGATAGAGACTTCCGCTTGTAAATTGTAGCTTGTAGCTTTATAAAATAGGGCCCTTTCGGCGAAACTCGTGGTATGATACCCTCGGTATGATACCCATGTTACGGGAGGGACCTTTTCTCCTCACCAGACTTTAAAAGTTGTGCTTAGTTTAGGACTCTACTTAACTCATTTTGGTGTCAAGACATGAATCATTATTATATTTTTTTTTTATAAGCCTTTTTATTCCGAATTGACAACATTTCATATTTCTGAGCCTATAATTTTAATGGTTATCTGTATTTTGTTTGAAAAGATGAACATGCTGACAGTTTAATTTTTTCGCTAGGGCTTGTATTTAATTTATAATTTATTTATTAATTTGTGCTTATTCTAAAAGGGCGTAACTCCGATACTATCACAGAATACACACTTATCCCTTTGTCTTTTCTCTATAGAAAAAAAAACTGACATTAATTTCAAATTGTCAATGTCAGGCCCTATTCTCCAATATTCGATTTTCGAGGTTCGCTTCCTGCTGTTCCGCTCATACTAATAGTCATTATCTTGAGAGTGAGAGAGTAGGTATGCAACGAACTTCGAAAACAGAATTCCAGAGTTGCCCCCCTTGTACTTTGAAGTTGTCAAAAATAGAAAATTATGATCGCTTATTTTTTCTCGTGAAAAAAGCAAAGGCGTTTCACCTATCCTGTGGTAGTTTGGGTAAAATTAGGAGATATTTTTAATTAATTTCTATTTTTTATAATAAGCGATATTAAAATTATATAAACATATTGCAGTGATCGGGAGGCAAAATGCTTTCGAACCACATATACATTTTCAGGTGTTATAAAAATGAAATGTTGTCAATTCGCTACAATTTCAGTAAGTACATGTTGTTGTTGTTGTTATTGTCGTTTATTTATTAAATTGTCGCGTAATTCGGCGTGCCTCATGGCATAGGCCTCCTCCGTGTATTGGAGGGTTTGGGCTATAGTTCCCACGCGCGCCCAGTGCGGATTGGGAACTTAACACACACCATTGAATTTCTTCGCAGATGTGTGCAGGTTTCCTCACGATGTTTACCTTCACCGAAAAGCTCATGGCAAATTACAAATGTAATTTTCGCACATATACTTTTAATAAGTGGAGATAATTATGTCAATATCAGAATTTATCAGCGCAAGCTTCTTTTGCTGACTGTTTTATTATCGTCCAATCTCAACATGCGTACAGAATTTAATCATTCCATTTACTGGAAGTGGGTAAAATTTGACCTACCTACCCAAATTAATGAAAAAAAAACACGCAAAAAAATGATGGAAATGGTTCTATATTTATTCCAAATAACTTAACAAAAGGGAAACATCGTGAGGAAACCTGCACACAACTGCGAAGCAATTCAATGGTGTGTGTGAAGTTCCCAATCCGCACTGGGCCCGCGTGGGAACTATAGCCCAAGCCCTCTCATTCTGAGAGGAGGCCTGTGCCCAGCAGTGGGACGTATATAGGCTGGAGAGAGAACTTAACCTGAAAATTTCATTTTCAATACAAGCTTTTTTGCTGGCTATACTTTTTGTTGACATCCTACATTGTGCATACCCAATGCAATCGGACAAACCGTTGCAAGAATTTCACTCCCAGATTATTGTATTGTCACAATTGTCACCGGACTTACTTAATTATGCAAATATCACGTCAATAAAACCACTGGAAGTGGTACCAAATTTAACTTGCTATATTTGATTACAGACAAACATCGGGACCGATGAAATTAAATAAAAAAGCGACTGGTAGCACGCCGGGAGTGACCTCTAACAATGTGCTGATGCCCTAGTACTTTTGCTCCACGACTCAACAAAAAAACACTTCAAAAATCAAACGCGTTGCCTTCGTAGGTATTTCAAAATAAGCTCTTAGAGGATCCTGATATCCTGGTACTGAAACTCTCCCTCCTTCTTACGTCTGTCGCGAAATTATCATTTTCCAAACAGCGCTTTTTCAAGTTTTCACATTTTTCACTTCAAAAACTTGTAAAAAGGAACCCATGATG
This sequence comes from Pandemis heparana, assembly GCA_963854515.1. Classification (NCBI taxonomy): domain Eukaryota; kingdom Metazoa; phylum Arthropoda; class Insecta; order Lepidoptera; family Tortricidae; genus Pandemis; species Pandemis heparana. The sequence goes on along the minus strand of OY978013.1, from coordinate 5,376,165 downwards.
ATTCAGTTTCAAAGTTTCATTTGCGGTCCATAGCCAGACCAGACTATACTTTCACAAAAAGGCATAATCCAAAAAAACCCATGTCAGTTCCAGGTCAAATTTAATGCTATGGGTATTTATGCGATTTAAAGTTTCAATTTCCAGACTGTTTGTGCGAAACGAAAATAAAAGAGGCATTTGTGGGTCGCGCTGGTTTCGCATCTGTTCTTTTCCTTTTATTTCTATAATTCACTTTACCACTGACTTTAGAAGTAAAATATATCGTGTGTATATAAAAAATCTTTACTTTGGACCTTGACAGAAATTGCTTAGCTAAAGCTAAACCAAATAAAAAAAACACCGGGTAGCACTCCGGGAGTGCCGGCAGAAGTATAAACTACACACGCACACTCGCGCAAAAAGAAAAAAAATAAAAAGAAAAAAATATACAAGATTTGAACTGCGGTCACCTGAGAGAACACACTGTTATTCCACACCTTATACCACTAGGCCAAACGCATGCACGTTAAAGCGACGCGAAATCAAAGTACACTTCAAAAATCGAACGCGACTCTAGCTTCATTCGTATTTCAAAATAAGCTCTTAGAGGATCTGATATCCTGGTAAGTGCTTAAACTCTCCCTCCGTCTTACGCCTGACGCGAGTTTAACATTTTTTACCCATCACAAAAAGTGCTCAGCGCCGCTGAAGAAGTTTTCGCTTCAAAAAGTTAGACGGAGTTCAAAGTGAGGCCATTCAGTTGCTCGCGCACACACACAAGTGTCATCAAACTTTGTCAAGCAAACTAGTTGAGCTACGCATAAATGTACATACCCGGCAATGCGTGGTTAAGAGGCTGACAACACCTAATTTTGTTGAAATTGCTGTTATTTAAACACTTTTTTAAGAAACACTGCACACAAAAAAAATACAAAAAAAATATAATGTTAATTTTCATCATATTTCAAACACGCTAGACGGGCTCGATACATAATTGAACAAAATCGGCTCGATAGAAAATAATTGCAAAGATTGGTCTTAAAATCACCATTAAACGGTTCTCTGTCTTTATTTTTTCGACGTATGGGTCTGCAATTAAAAACATAAAGTCAACATATTCATACCTAAACGGCTAACGAGTCATATTTCACAAATAATCCATACTTTTGTTTATTTCTTATGATTTGTGTCTTATTTGCAAGATTTTAGACGCGCGCCAAGCTGCCGGAATAGTTTCTTCTCTTTCACTAACAGGCACGCGAACCGTATGTGTGAAGAGTGGCGCTGCTCCAGGTCATTTGCTGTTGACAGCGCCTTAAAATCGGCCCCATCGTTTGCGAAACTCAGTCTTTAGTTTTTATTTGGTCCGTAGTAAAGAAATTACTTAGTCTACTGGACTAAATATACGACCTCATTACAGACTGTCATACATAGACGCAACACCTTCATGCTCGTTGCTTAGGATAAAAGGGTTCAAGTACTAATCAATAGGTAACTATTAAAATAAACTTACTGCTGTAAGGGTTAATAGAGGTATATATTTGTATACGACAAGAAAGGAATACGGGCAAGTGGATACCCTGGAGATAGGTGAGCACCCCACCCATGGATACCCGTCACACTAGAGAATTGCAAATTCGTTGCCGGCCTAGTGGGAGAATACCTCATGTGCCAGTAATTTGATAGACAAAAGAGCCTTGCGACAAACCCTAGCTATATTAATGTAAATATGCTACACGTAAGCTAGCGTGCCGGAATTTAGTGTCCGTTCGTCGTAAAAACTCGATAGAATATGCATTTGAACTAGATTTGCCTTCTATTCCTGCTAGTTTTGCTGCGGACGTGACAGTTGTTTTAACACCTTTAAATTGCAAAGCAGTTAACAGTGGAAGTATTTAAAACAACAGTGAAACAATGAAACAACCTTTGTGGTTGTAAGTTGATAAGTTTACTAAAACGGTTTGTGAGTTACCAATCCCATAACACTCCACATCATGGGGAACACAAGAAAAAATCATATCCCCTTTGTGAATACAGGTCCCAAATATTGTTTAAAATTTTAATTTATTTATCCACTTTCTCGAAATAATAGCTACTGTGTAATTACGTTAAGTACATTTATGTTACATGGGCTACGCCAAATTACAGTTTTCTAGTGGTAAAGAGCCGCGGATTAAGACGCGGATCGATAGAACTATTGGGTTCCATTATTGCCCTTTTGATCGCAAAGTCGTCTACATAGTACGTCATACATCCATAAATTACGTTTTTATCTCTTACCGGGTAGACAGAGCTGAAGGTAACAAGACGTAAGTGGAAAAGGGATTCAAAATAGTGATGATTTTCACCCATTCCCTCGATTGTCTTTTAACATCTGCGCGGGAAGAGAAGCATCTGGTACATCCTATATTTTTTTTTTGCTCTCAGTCCAGCGTCGAATCTTAGTATGTATATGTAACACTAAAATGATAATTTTCCTGCCGTCACAATAAAAAAAAGCGACGGGTAGCACTCCGGGAGTGAAAACAGCAGCTTAGATTAGATTTTAATGTTACTCAAGACGCGTTACCGTACTGGCCGCTTACAAAAAAAACGTACGTATTATCTATATTGACAGACCTCTAACAATGTGCTGATGCCCTAGTACTTTTGCTCCACGACTCAACAAAAAAACACTTCAAAAATCGAATGCGAATCATTCGTATTTCAAAATAAGCTCTTATAGGATCTGATATCCTGGTACTTAAACTCTCCCTCCGTCTTACGCCTAACGCGAGCTTAACATTTTTTATACCCATCCCAAAAAGTTCTCTACGCCACTAAAGAAGTTTCCACTTCAACAATCACGCGTCTACTTACGAGTACACTATCGTAAAAAACGCTACTAATCCCTAACACGCTAACATAACACGTACCGGGAAAACCCCTAACAAAATTAACTAATGGAGACAGTAAGTATAATGTATGTTCGGTTCCGCCACTTGCGTCGCGCGGCAAAAACTGTCACATAATGGTTGTAATAAATTAAATTATGCAGCAACTGGCCACACGCCGGTTAGAACGCTAATCGGTCGTATACTCGCGCTTCCTTATAGAACTAATCACTGGATGGTACACAACGACTTTATGACGTTGTACCATTCCACAAGGACCATACATGGCTGAATGACAGGATGTTACATTAAACATAAATGCAGGGTCTCGTAAAATTGTATGGGAATGTTTTAGGAAGTGAATGAGTTAGTTTGAATATTGCCTTCTAAATGTTCAGGTTTTTTTTTTATTTATTTAGGCAACCATCAGTCATATAGTTGAACATAATTATTAAGACATGATAATAATAAAGTGTGGACCTGGAGTGCCATAATAATAATAAAGTGTACATCAGTAAATAGGAACGGTAGATGCAGTAGATGGCATTGCATTTGAAGTAGAAACAGGTACAATACCTACCTAATCAATAGTTATGCTTAAAGAAAATAAGTTAACCTATAATGAGGTAATAACTAAAAATGGAAAATTGACCAGAAGTGCATGCGATTTCTAAACATTTAAGTGACAAATAACACGGTTCTTAAAATTAAGACAGTTTCTATGAGCAAGAATATCAATGTGAGATAAATCTGTGTTATAATACTTTAGACAACGGCTGAAATAAGAGTTAGAATAGTACTTAGTGCGTGAGAAAAGAACTGAAACCAATTGTTCATGTCGTGCATTGCGTCGAGGAACTTTGAATGTAATATTACCAAGTAGTGAGGGGGAGTCAACATAGCAATGAATTATTTTAAAGAGGAACATATTTAATATCAAATTGAGTGAATCACAGTTGTCAAAATTTGCCAAACATTGATTCCTACTAATATTATAAATGCGAAAGTTTGTGAGAATGTATTGATGTTTCTTACTCTTTCACGCCAGAACGGCTTAACGGATCTGGATGAAATTTGAAACAAAGATAGATTATGGTCTGGAATAACACATAGGTTACTATTTATCCAGGAAAATTGCGTAGTTCCCGCGGGATAGCGATAAACGAATACTTTGCAGACGAAGTCGCGGGCAACAGCTAGTGTTTCCATAAATAGGTTCCATTGATGTTCTGAGTGCAGTGACAAGGAGGTGATTTAAGTTCGTATCAAAAATGATGATAAATAAACCTTAAATAGGAGTGTTCATTGTTCATTCGAAATAATTCAACCATCTGCTGAAGAAGTCCAGGACAATAATAGGTAAGTACTTATAAAGACACAGCGTGTATAGTTAGGTTTTTGTTGGTTTTTTTTTAGTATTTCCATTACTTTAGTTTATTTATTATAAATAGAAAATTATTGTGAGAAAATCCACCCGAGCCCCTGTGTGTGAGCACAAATGATTACTCATCCTTATTATACCCATCGGATAATCGTCCGACACTTTCGCATACATCCTAGATCCACGGTATTTTTCGCGAACGGCGGTGATTCTGAATTCAATTCAAACGACCAGACCGTTATGACCTTCAAACTTTCAAAAAAAGAGCCTACTCCTACCTAAAAGGCCGGCAACGCACTTGTGACTCTTCTGGTGTTGCAGGTGTCCATGGGCGACGGTAATCGTTTTCCATCAGGCGATCCGTCTGCTCGTTTGCTCCCTATATCATAAAAAAAAAAAAAAAAAAAAAAAAAACGAGTCATGTCGGATTTTTCAAAGAAAAATTTTTTCTTATAAATTTTCCGTTTTATCAGGAACCGGCAACGAAAAGACAAGGGGTGAAGGGGTGGTGAAGAATTTCGCGTTGACAAAATACTATACGGTAGGTAAGCCTCTAACCTAAACTGACTTAGCTTTTTACTCCCTAACTTAATATTTCCGAATTTCCGAATAATTAAATTGAATATACATGTTCATGAAAAAAATGCATGCAATTGTAATTTCTGCCAAATCATATAGCACAGTGGTTAAATGAATGAGACTTTTATTAAAGTTATCATTTGTTTTCACAAAATAACACAGACCCCTTTAATCATAAACGCTCTAAGGGCTTCTGCTAACTTAGCAATTGTTTGTCCTTATCTGTCACTTTGACATTTACCTTTCACAGACAGGACAAACGATTACTAAGTTGGCAGAAGCCTATAGAGTGTTTATGGATAAAGGGGTTAGAGGTGCATGTCACCGTGTTGCGCGCCGAACGAACTAGTTCCATTATTTGCCTCACGGCGCCACTGTCGCGTCGTGAAGCGCGGGCGGCCTTGTTACCAACCGCAAGATAAATAATAGAATTATCTCCAAAGCATAACATGCTTCGACAAAAGTACATGAAGTCCCGTTAATATTCAGGAATGTTATTGCAAGGCCTGCTTCAGCCCTTGGTGCTACTTTCGTATCGGCTCGTTCCATAGAGCAAGCAACCTAACAAACAGAGGAAATGTCATCACTACATAGTATAAAACAAAGTCGTTTTCTCTGTCCCTATGTCCCTATGTCCCTATGTATGCTTAAATCTTTAAAACTACGCAACGGATTTTAATTCGGTTTTTTTTAATAGATAGAGTGAATCAAGATGAATGTTTATATGTATAATACATGCATAATATACCGTGCGAAGCCGGGGCGGGTCGATAGTATGAAATAAAATTAAACCAATAAAATTGGTGACAGCTGCACTCTGATCGGCCAGCCGAATGTCAAGCAGGTCCTTAGAGTTGATCAAGCAGCTAATTATGATCGATAAGTATAATAGTTAATGTTTAGTCATTGTAAATACATAATCAAAATTCTAATTAGGTACCTACTTAAATAGATTTGTTCCGTGTAAAATTTGTGTTGCTATAGTGTTAGTGGAAATGAACTGATGTGTTGCCATAATTCGATAGCTCTTATTGCCACTCTACTCGGTTATTTCGTCTACCTCTCGTCTCTGATTATCTGTCAAGTCCAGTCGTGCGCAGCCATCCTGCGATATTCAAGAGCCACCGCACTTATTGGTTCCAAGAATAAATAATACCGGCCCGTGCAATCAGGAAAGTGCACGTTTTATGATTCTTTGACCACTGGTTTTATGCTTCAAGCCTAAGGAAATAACTTCATCGGTGATACCATAACGTTTTACTTCGTTTTGTAATCATTTCATTTCTCTAAATCGGTTTACTAGTATCTGATCCTTCCCGCGCTTGAGATAACAAGCGCATGCGCTGTTTTTAATGATTCTTAAGTAAGTCTAGTGTTAATCTAGTAACCGACACTGAAACAGCACAGTATTTAAAACTCAATATGCTATGATGGCAACAAAATGCGCTAAATTGCGAAAAAGAAACAGCGAACTCTGTCTAAGGTATTATTGAAGATTTTTAAATAAAGGTTTTTAAATAAGAGCTGGTTTACATTTTGTACTAATCACATATCTTTGCAACGCTTCCAATGTTATGTTATTGGTAGATTCTGTACGTCTGGTATTGTTTGGACCCGTGACAAATTTTGTGTCTTTCAATAAGGACGTTATGATTAAATTCCCATAGTTCATGGCCATCATTTTTTTTATTTTTTTTATTTTACATTTTTTTATCATTTTTTTCATTTTAACACCAATTTAATAAAACATCCCAAACTAATCTATCCAATCCATAAAATTATAAAATTACGGCTAATGCCAAGCAAAAGTATATCATTACAATACAATAAGGAATACTTAGATAATAGACAATAGTGCACGACATAAACCAGTAGGCTTATTGTCTAACTCGCTCGCAATCGCCATCATGTTCATCTTGGCAGTTCTTGTATGGGCTGACGATTGGCAACGTAATCAGCTAGCTGTCACATTCATACAAAAACTGTCAAAATTAACACGATGGCGATTGCGAGCGAGTTAGACAATAAGCCTACCGGTTAGTGTTTAAGCGCAAGCAAGTCTTCTCTGACCATGGATCAAACAAGTATCAATATTATTTTCTAGAACCATAAACACATCTCGTTCTCAGAATTATCGAGAGGTTATTTAGCATTCATTGTAATGTTATTCTGATAAAGATGGCAAAAAGTGGATTGACGCGAAGCTACGAACTCGGGATCATAAAGGTTTTGATACTTTAGAATTCTAGTTAGATTTTACAATTGGCTCAATCTGGCTCAACTGGTCTTTTTAGCACTAGCCACTCACTTGATTTTGGATTTTAAAAATGGTGGCCTATATTGCTTCGTCATTTGTGAAAATTTCCGCGAAATGCCGTGTTTTATTTAAAAATTCATAACTTGGCTTCTACTGAACCATTTGCTATGTTTTTTATACACAAAAAAGCCAATGAAACAAAGAATTTATTGCTGTTGCTTATTTTATGGGTTACGATATTGAAAATATTTACAATAAATGCGTAAAACAGACACACTGATAAAGTTGAAGACTTCAAGCGGAAATGTATTTTTAGAAAAAAATCTAAAGCGATAACACCCTTTTTGTTTGCATGCAAAAAAAAGTAGATTAGTTGTTCTTTCATTTGAAGCCAAATACTATATAAGTGTTCATATAAAATAATATAGTAAACATCATTTCATTTTTAAATATGTGACGCAAGACTGCGCAAGACGGGGCGAAATTGTTTCTTTGTTTCGTGATTTATTTGTGGCTAATTTTATAACTCCAGAACCGAAATAAAGTTCTAATTAGAACAAGCAACTAATAATCATAAATTAGAATAGATATATTTTGCAATAATCACGTAATTTACGGTTCTATGAGTCAAAATAACAAAAATTATGTACGTACCACCGAAGTTTTGATTTCCAGTTGAACTAAAAACGCTTTAAACCACAATATCACACAAAACAAACACATTATAAATCACAGTCTGTACCTAGCAAACCACAATTACACAAAGAAAATCGTTAATACATAGAATCACACTGATTTTAAGGTAAATAAACAAAGCCGGTACGCAAAAAACAAAACACATGCGACGTTACCATGCCAACTGCCGATTCAAATACAAAATACAACATGGCCGCCCGTTAGGGTCGGAACACAACGGAGCCGCCAGGTCTATGCAGTGTTTTAGAATTAAGCGCATACCTACGCTATTTTAAGTGGTCTATAAATATAGTATAATGTAAAAAACGTAATATTTGCAAATTTTTTACCTACTTTTCATTAACTTATGTTCGAGTCTTTACCTATGTTAGTCGTTATTTATTTAAACCGACTTCAAAAAAATAAGGTGGTTCTAGGTTAGACTGTATTTTGTATGTATATTTAATTAAATTAAATGATAAAATAAAGTTCTTACTATGGAGATTAGGCATTTAAAGAGCTTTTTAGCATACTTGCTGTTAGGCAGTGAATAAAAAAACGATCGAATGTGGTTGGAATTGTATTGTATTTTTGCTTGACTAAAATGACCAGACACCAAATTAATGATTATAAAATGTAGTATGTATGTAAACAATGGGGTCGTGGTGTCATCTAAAAAAAAAATGTGGGTCCAGGTGTGGCTGTGAATATCTCATGTCTTCCAGCCATTGGCGAACGTCTTCGGCAAAATTTGGTGGTAATATAGCGACTCTCCGCAAGTGATAACGCCGGGAGTTTGCTTATCATCATCAATATCACCAATATCATCTTCCTCGTCTTCATCACTTTCGGCCTGCATGGTTTGGCACCAGCCCTTGAAGATCTCCTCCGCTCTCGTGGTTCCGTAATCTAAAAATTAAACAAGCTATTTGATTATGTTCATACTTACATACATACCGTCACGCCTCTTTCCCACAGGGGTAGGCAGACTATTTTGTTCCACTTGCTACGATCCTGACATACATCTTAAAATGATTTGATTATGTTCAATAACAAATACAACAATAAATGATAAAAAACAAAACACCGCTATGAACTTCAAATGTGTTTTTACAAATAATCTTATTCCATCATTGTGTCCCAAAATGTTATTTCAAATAAAGTTGAGTATTTTTACCCGCCGGCGGCATATAGGATTTTAGTAAAAGAAATCTAGTATCAGATTGAACATGAATACTTAGTAAGTAGGAACAAATCACAAAAGCACCAATCGCGTTCGCAGCGCGTCGGGTGTGCTCTATGCCTTACAACGTCAAAGCGAGTAGTTGGCTAAACTGATTATGGTAACTACGGCTACCACCCGTACTTACATGGACCGTTACTTGTTTTATTCGCTAATCCTGGGTAAATAAGTCATAGACGTTAATGATTTTATGTTTATTTAAGCAACTAATATTTAAACTGTTTTATTCACTAGAATATTACGAGAAATATTCTTTATTCTTCAAAATGTTGGCCATTTCAATAGCAAGTCACCGAAAAAATATCTGTCTTAACTACTTTGAAGTGAGATTGTATTTCATAATTATTCATTGGTACTGAAATATAGCTATAATCTGATAGTTGGATAAACACTGAATCGTTTAATGTATAACTTTAATAGTAAAATATAAATTTGAATACTTACGGCATTTTCAAAATACTGTCCACTTTTACGCAACTTCACTTTTTCACAACGTTGAGAACGACAGCTATTTAAAAATATTTTAGTTCTATCATGTTGCCTGCCAATTTTTTTCTGTGTTGCCATCTTATTTGGGTATGTTTTGGACATAGTTTAAACCGCTTCGAAACTGCCCTTCACAGATTAAAAATCAAAAATTGTACAAAGGTCGTCTGGTAGCTCTGGCTACCAGAATCATTTTGTAGGTTACCAAAGTTGGTAGCTCTAGTTACCGCAATCAAGTGAGTGGCTAGATTAAGTTAGATGTTGTGTTTGATTTATAGGTGTATGTTAAATTATAATATATAGTAGGTATTGTTATGATCCTTTTGACCTGAAGGTAGAAATTCCATGATCGCTCTGAGATTTAATGTCATTTGTATGGCATAAATTATTGAACATTATATTTTAAGCTTTAAGTCGATGTGACAAGCCTTGTTTTATTTCTGGTGTAGGAACTGTCATAAAAATTGGCACAAGAGGTATTCTGTCCTGGCCCTTTAGGCTGCCAACGCATCTGCAATCTTCTAGTGTTGCGGGTGTCCATAGGTGGTGGTGCTCGCTCGCCATCAGGTGACCCACTTGCTCGTTTGCCTTCTTTGTCGTATAAAAAAATAGTTATGACAATAAGTTTTTTTTTCAAAAAATTAATGCAAGCTTTTTTTTCAACATGAAACTACCGTGAGACTCAAACATAATTACAACAAACCAGATAACTCACGTATAAAAAGCCGAAAGAATGCTCCGACAATTGTTTCGGACTATTCCGTAGTCCTTCATCAGAGAGCGCTCGCCCCGGCGGCAGGGAAACAACACAAAACAACAATTGTCGGAGCATTATTTCGGCTTTTTATACGTGAGTTATCCGGTTTGTTGTAATCAAGCTTTTTTTCTGACACCTTTAGTAGCCATTTTAAATTCAGAGGCACCTAGAAAATCTTTACTAGGTATTCTGAGAAATAGAAGTTAAGCTTAACAGGGTGTACCTAATCGTCATAACTTCTGCTTTACCAACTCCCTTGTTCACTTCACGGCCAATAATCGCATTTTATCATTCACTTATCATGATCGCACGAATCGCGAGCTACACCCACACATCGCCGCTCTCCAGGCAATCACCGCCTATAATATTAAATTTGAACGTATCGGGGCATTGTTCTTTTACGAGCGATTGTCATTTGTTTCACATTAGGTACAGCAAAACTGTGAAGTTCAGCTGTTGCCGCCTCGATGCGAATTTGATAAGCGCTTATACATATAGGTAGGGTTGCCATACGTCCCGTATATACGGGACTGTCTCCGTATTTGAGGATCACGTCCCGTATTGTTACGTGTCCCGTTTTTGTCCCGCATTTGTCCCGTTTTATCAATATTGCAATATACAAGTAAGTACTAAAGGCTCGAAGCCGACGGCAGGCGAGAGACGCGCGAGGGCGCGCGATTGTGAGGAGAGGTGAGGGAGGGGCGGTGCGGGGCGCCCGCTCGCCCGCTCTGTCACTATCAATTCAATAAGTCCCGTATCAGTAGGCTTATTATCTAACTCGCTCGCAATCGCCATCACGTTCATTTTGACAGTTCTTGTTTGAATGTGACAGACAGCTAGCTGATTCCGATGCCAATTGTCAGCCCATACATGAACTGTCAAAATGAACACGATTCACGTTCTCAACAATTATGGCAACCCTACATATAGGAGACGTGATTTATGTATGTGTAGGTGTGTACCATTCCCGTTGACGCCTACCGTGGTTTTTACGACTATGTTCTTCGTGGATGGCACTATCTATACATGTCATTCAATAAAGCCCAAGATTTAAGAACAATAAGAAGGTAAGTATCTACCTAATAGTTAATTACTCAAGTCGATTTTGTGTACAAGTGCCGGCACGAAGTCTAGCGATGACCGTTGATGCGCAGTAGTCGAAAATAAGGTATCGCGGGGAGTGCGGGTGTCGCGGGCGGGCGTACACGTTCGACTTACGTGCCGCCACCTTACCATAGTATGTACTCACTTTTAAATAGCGTAATCGTAAATGTATAATCTTTTAAATAAGTTTTTATATTGTAATTGACTAAAAACCACAAACTATTTATTTTATGAGAAAAAAAATTGGTTGCCTGTAAAGTCGGTATACGGGCGAAAGTTTTACGTGACAACGACTTTGAGTGGTAAAATAATTTTAATGTGAATATTCATTCGTATAGTAGGAAGAAGGATGAAATAATAGTAACAATTTAAAACATTTATTTATACAAAGAATTATATTTAACACTAACTGTGCTCGAGTGGAAGGGACGCGTGCCTTTCACTTTTTATGTCTGTCTCTCTCGCTCTTAGGCGGGCTAACCATGCCCGCGTGCCTCTCACTCGCTCTCATTGTGAGCGCATAACGTGAGCGGAGCGTAACGCAGTTTCTTGAAGTGTCACCCGGCAAACCAATTTATAAGACGTTGTCACGTCAAAAATAACAAAACATTATTAACTTAAATAAATCAATTGGAGTGAAAAGTGAAACTTTTAACACAATACTTTAAGGAACCCAAAATTAAAGTACGTACCCAATGTCATTTTGAAAAATTCTTTTACCACCTTAAATGTAGGGGTGAAAGTCAATGTTTTTTTATTGTAATGACTCTTACTACAAAGTCATGTGAAACTTTTTGCATGAATGTGACAGTTTATGAAGTTTTAATTATTATAACAGCTCCGTTTCCGAACAATTAACATTAATTAATCAGATTCCAACCAATTAGGGTCCATTAGCCGAACATTAACTCTCACTCGCTTGAGAGGTGCAAAAAACGTTTTGACTTCCGGAGATATTTATGTTTCACACTACATTGTCTACCTACCGCACTCAAAGATTAAATTAGAATGCTAATTTTAATTTTTGCATATAGGCGCTGTTTAACAACTTATTAGCGTATATTGTCAATGATATTAGAAACCCTAGATTCACTACGAGCGCTCAAAACTCGTCCCGAGCAGAGAGTGCTTAGAATCTGTCATTAAGCACTCTCTCTCTGACCCTATGGAGCTGTCAATATGATTTACGACGTGCTGTTAGTTTAAAATTTAATAATGTCGTATATTCCGGACATGTGCATCTAAGTAATATTATAAATGCGAAAGTATGGATAGATGAATGGATGGATGTTTGTTTGTTACTCAATCACGCCAGAACGGCCCAACGGATCTGGATGAAATTCGGCACATAGATAGAGAAAAGTCTGGAATAGCACATAGGCTACTTTTTATCTCGGAAAAATGCGTAGTTCCCGCGGGATAGCGATAAACGAATTCTTTGCAGACGAAGTCGCTGGCAACAGCTAGTTTGAAATAAAACTGTAATGTTTGTGTTATACAGGCGTATTTCGAATATTTTAAAATGTGGACAAATATCATTTGGAATTTGCGACTGGCATATCTTTGGAATGTACTTTTGGGACAAGTTTTGGCAGTGATTTTATAAGTGGTGTTGCATCTAGGGTTCATAGTAGGTATCTATGCTATAATCTTTTCCTTTCTTCATCGCCGTAACGTGGCGTCAATAACGCTAAAACTGCTTTACTAGCAATTCCACCATAAGCTAGCAGTAAGAATAAGCACCTGTATAATTCATCTGTCAGTAAATAAAACGGTTGTACGACGAATAACACGCTTTGGACAGCTATTATGCTAATACGTGTTGATCTTCGACTAATGACCGTGTAATAGCACAAATATGGGCAATGATTTTATAGCAAGGCATTGCTCCTTAGGCTGGAACTTACAAAATTGATAATCTAATCGGAGCCCCTCTTTTGCCCGAATTTCAAATGCCATAATGTAATGTTTGCCATAATGATCACTTGCCATAATCCTTTTTTTCTCTGAAACCGTAATTTTTTCAGGAGCATTGTAATGGCAATCCTGTAGAACTCTATAGGTTAGGTTAGGTTTGTTTCATAACAATCCTGAATAATTAACAAATAAAGAGAAAAAGAGTTATGGCAAATGATCATTATGGCAAACAATACATTTATGGCATATGAAATTCGGGCAAACAATAGAGACCCGCCCCGACCGGGGATCGAACCCGGGACCTCAAGCTTCATAGTCAGGTTCGCTAACCACTAGGCCATCCGGTCGTCAAACCGTTTTACTACCAGAGTATTGTATTGTCATCTGATTTACCTACACAAGTATGCAAAATTTTCGCTCAATCGGATGAAGATAGCTGCTTCAAAATTGATTCGCCAGATTCCATCCAAACAAACATACATACATGCATTGCAAGATAATATATAGCTTGTAAAATCGAGCCCTTGGCTTTATGAAATCACGAGCTTCACGTATCAAGTGGGTCAGAAATTAAAAACTTACCAATTGTATTAAGCACGAAATATCCTTAAACTTCTAGTATTTATCAGCTATGGCATTTACCTGTAAAAAAACATATTTTTAAATACACATATCAATAAAATAATACTCGTTTAATCAGCAATATTATTATGTAAGACATATATTATTTAAAACTGTAGGCTTATTGTCTAACTCGCTCGCAATCGCCATCGTGTTCATTTTGACAGTTTCTTGTATGGGCTGACAATTGGCATCGGATTCAGCTAGCTGTCACATTCATACAAGAACTGTCAAAATGAACACGATGGCGATTGCGAGCGAGTTAGACAATAAGCCTACTGGAGCACACTTACAAAGAACTACCCCTTTTAACAGCAATGTTATCGCTGTAAGTTAGCAACTTGCTAACTTGTGTGCGAGTAACTCGCTTATCTGAATCGTATGAATGTATTTGAGTGCTAGTGCAAAAAAGTGCACGAGTTACGTTCATGTCGTTGCCAGTTTGATTTGCTACACACATGACTGTCGCACTCAGGAACAGTTTATTGCCTGCAATTTGATTCCTAAAGAAAGATAAGGTTTTATCTGAGTATTCTACCTTTTGACGTTTTATTAATTTATATTTTTTCAAAGAAACAACTTGATGTATTCAATTGCGAACGAAGATTTTCTAGTTTTGTTCATTTTATGGTTTGCATTGATTTTTTTATTGCATTTTTCATTTTGTTTTTTTTTTAGAACAGCCGATGATTTTTGAATTTCATAAAATGAGATTAAGATGCCAAAATTAAATAAAAAATGTTACAACAGTGTTCTAGTTGCGATACTAAACCGCATACCTATCTGAATAAAAAATACCATATAAATATTTAAGATTTTTTTTTTTTTATTTAATTTTTTTTTTTGTTTATTTATTTATTTTTAAGTAGTCTCTGCCTACCCCTGTGGGAAAGAGGCGTGACGATTTGTATGTATGTATGTATGTATATAAATATTTAAATAGAAAAACTGAAATAGTTTTGAAACTACTGTCACGTAAAAAGTATGTTCATAAACTAGTACGCAACCAGCTTTGCAATTATGAAAATTGAAACCACACAGAGTGCCAACACTAAATTGTTAAGTTGCATCCACACCTGAGCCACCGCGCTTTTATACCAATTAAAATTATAGGCCCAGTTCTTATACCGCTGTAAAAGGTTATGAATTCATTATCGTAACCGGAGATCATTATTCTTAGCATTTCAATGCTGTCGACGCTCGTGGATTTCAAAAAAGGAAAATAAATAACTACGCAGGATAATTTAGTGAGGGTGATGATACTATTTCATTAAGGGTAGCGATTGAGTAGATATTTTGTGAGTTTTGAGCAGAACGTATCTGAATACTGTTTTTGGCGCTGTAATTTTTAATTCCTTCTAATTTATGTATGTATGTATGTATGTAAACTCTTTATTGCACATAAAAATTTAAAAATACAGAAGTACACAGAAAATAGTACAAAGGCGAACTTATCCCTAAGAAGGGATCTCTTCCAGCTAACCTGGTACAGAAATTAATCTAATTTAATTTTGTATAATAAGTTTTGTATTATGACAAATAAAATGTATCGCGATTTTCAAAAATCAATAAACAAAATGTAACTTTCATCTTTTGTGCTTATAATATTGTCTAGTTACGCACCAAAATACTTCCATACGTCGTATTTTATTTACGTCCTTAGATGAGATCAATATTTTCGTACGTGTTCTTGCTCTATTACGTTTTTTGAATGTATTTAGCGCCTGTTTTTCTCTTTAAATAGGTAGTCATCACGTTATTTTAACATGTCCTACTCATCAACCTAAAATAAAAAAATATACGTGTGACATGTTTTTTGCTGCATTGTATGCCTTACGAAATGGTATTAAATTAGAAAATAAAACATGCATATTTTGCAGCATTTTACGTTTCTCATAAAATGAAGGTTTTGTCCAAAACTTTTTGTAAATGATTTAAAACAATGCTACTGCTGTATGTTAAATAAAAATGTTAACCAATTATGAGCTTCCTTTGTGAATTACAATCCATTATCATAATTATAAATAGCATTGGTAGCTTTGTGTTTAAACTGAGATAATCATTGATAATTGTTCTTTGGGATAATTAATGGCAATTTTTTACTGCGCGACATGAAACAAATTGGTAAACTTTAGACATCTGTGTTATTTTTACGGCAAAAAATAGCTTCTTGCAGTAGCTTCTGGATACTTGTAGTTGTATTTAAACTGTTTTTAGGGTATCGTACCTCAAAAGGAAAAAACGGAACCCTTATAGGATCACTTTGTTGTCCGTCCGTCCGTCCGTCCGTCCGTCTGTCAAGACCCTTTTTCGTCGTGGGTAATAAAATACTCAGGTCTACTGCTCCTTGGAGCTGTGAAAAAATCAAACTTCTAAGCCAACGCAATCAAAAGATACAGCCGTTTATACCGCAAATTTTCGAAACTCGCAAGGGAATCAAAACCTACAGGGTACTTCCCGTGAACACAGAATCTTGAAATTTGGTATGAAGGTAGGTCTTATAGCACAGATTAGGCAATAATTGCGAAAACCGTAACTATGTTTGTATGTCTGTTTATATCAGTGATCAATATAAAGTGACCCCACACTGCGTACATTTTGCTTTGGAGCAGAGCTCTGTTTACACTGGTTTATATATATTTATAGATAATGGTACGGAACCCTCGGTGCGCGAGTCCAACTCGCACTTGGCCGGTTTTTTTATATGTATATTGTAATCTGCAGTTGTAATTCAGCAAGACGTGAACCAGTTGCACATTAAGTGAAAAATATTGTATTATAGACATTTTGTCTATTCTAATAATATTTCTAAATTATACCTACCGAAAACTAGAACAGAACACAGAAAAATCCGAAAGTAAAGGTATGGCTAACTTCCGGCCATAACTTGTGATTGTGAGCTTGTGCTCATAAAATTGTGAATTAAGTTTCTGTAAATTAAAAAAAAACATATTACAACGTATCATTTTTTTTATCATTATAAGTTATTTGGCACGTTTAAAATACAATTCAATTAATTAAAAATGCGAGCAATTTAAATCGGGATGGCTATCTTACGTGTGACTAGGGGAAGTTTAAGTAGGTAGGTAGTCGCCGACTTGTAACTTTTAAAAGCACAGTGCCAATTTGCCTATAGTTGACAGTTGTGTAGCTAGGTTGCCGTTTTATCAATGGTGACCGCCAATTAAAATTTAATAAGAATACCTTGCCGAATGCGAATCGAACGAGCGAAAGAATTGTACTATCTACCTTCGGATCTTCTTAAGCGACGGGTTTTATAGAGAAAACGAGAGTAGAGTCATAATATTTTTTATAGTCCATGCAAATACGAGAATGGATAACGACTAGTTCATGCGATGCGAATGCGAGTAAAACAATTTTACTTTCAGCTTAACGCAAAAGGTATAAATGACTATCTCAAGTGGCATCGATTTTTTGCAGTTAGTCTATTCTTCACTACATAGTATAAAACAAAGTCTGTCTGTCTGTCTGTCTGTCTGTCTGTCTGTCTCTATGTATGCTTAGATCTTTAAAACTAAAGGATTTGATGTGGTTTTTTTAATAGATAGATAATAATAGATAGAATAGAGAGTGTTTCAAGAGGAAGGTTTAGCATCCATATCCGAGGTAAAAGAATATACTTTAGTACACATGGTTTTTTTAGTACCACTCAATTTTTTTTTGCAAAAATGAGGAACACATGGCCGATTTGACAAAAAGCATTATCCAATAAAATTATAGAGGAATTTAGTTTATCTTATTTTTAATGCAGAAAAACAAAGTATATTCTTTTTTTATAGAGGGAATGGGTGAAAATCTTAGGAATCATGTTATATTATCTTAAATATAGGGGTCTCTACGGATAGGTACACTTTGAACCATTAGTGGATCTTTTGTGTAACTACCCCTCAGAGGAATCATGTTACAAATAGGCGATGCGGCTAGCAACCCTTCACTATTTTGATTCGCCTTTCCTAACTACGCCCGTATTGTCACCCTAGTCCCTGTAATCATAAAGACGTGATTTATGTATGTAAAATACCTACATTTTAAGCGACTGCGTATTTCAAGCCCGTGTTTAACTTTAACGGCAATTATATTTACTTGTCACCGGTTGCAATTGATTGAAGATATTTTTAGATCAACTTCCACTATTCTATTTTTACACTTATTTCTCACAACAAAGTTCACTAGTAAACGCATATGAGGAAACAGGTCAGCCTGGTTACACAGGACAAGTATTTATGGGAATGGGTATAATAATAATCATCGACGGATATTGTAGCGGCAAAAATTTCCAAAATCCACGGGGCAAGGCTTTATGTCAAGAGTTTACGATAAATTGGGGGTAGGTACGAAGAGACGTAGCACTTGTTTGCTATGTGGTAAAAGTGTTGCGGGGAGAAATGTGCAACCCGGGTGTATTGCAGCAGCTGAGCCTGCGCCTGCCCGACGGATACGCGGCGCGGCGGCGGCGGCCGCCGCTGCTGGTGGAGCCGTCCGGCCGGACCAACCTGAGCCTCTAGTCACAGTACATATAAGCACAAGCAGTAGGGAATCTACGAACAAATCGGTCGAAACGAACGCACACATAGACACGCGCTTTTACACGGCCCCTAAGCGGATCTCGCGGTGCCGTCAGTCGCGCGTGGCGCATTGAGACGAGCGGCCGTTTTCGTTTTAAACATGCCAAGAGCGTATTGCGCAGTGTACGGCTGCTTGAACTCGGCTTCTTCAAAACCGGAGCTTTCGTTTTTTAAACTCCCTGCTGATGTTGAAAGGTAAGAATGATACTATATTATTATGAAATAAAATGTATAAATATATTATTTTTATAACGAGAAATGTCAGATGTCACTTCTCCGACACGTTTGGCTGTTTAGATGATAAGTAAGTAGTTGCCGTATATTATAGACCGTGTTTTTGGTGAAAAAAAATTCTACGGACTTTCATTGTTATCATCTTGCATCTACAGTATATGTACTAATATATTACAGAAAACTACACTTGAAGGACAACTTGTCAAATACCTATAGGTAGGGCAAACCTTGGTTAAAAAAAACTATTCAATTTATCAAAAATTAAATCGACAACCCTAACGCTTTATTGGAGCGTAGGTACTTATTTCAAAAAGTAGGCCTATCTTCCCTACTGCTTTAGCTTATATATCGTCGGCTGTAGGTCTAATTGGCGTAACTGACAAAATACGCAAAATGAGTTGAGTATACAGTTTTGTTCAGAATTTTCCGCTCTTTCGAATGGTATTATTGAAAAAATTCTAGCTTTAAAAAAATGTCCCTTACTCTAATTTTTTTCAAGGGGTTCTTGTCGGATCAGCCTCACAAAAACAATGTATCTGAAAAAATATTAAATATAGCAACAAAAAATGGTGTATTTACCGCCGCCAACCCACTTTGAATAAGGTAAGGATCTTTTCAATCAACGAATTACCCTTACATGGTTAATTATCGAAGAAAAACATAATACAACTTGCCTTACACTAATGTCTCAGTTATTAAAAAAAATACTCATCGCTTTTACATCAAACGGACTGCAAGTGTTTCGAAATATTTGTCCCTTACGCCGATTTGCATTCCCATACTTTAAGCAGTGCTAACGTTACACCAATTTGATTCGAATTATATTTGAGTTTATTGTCTGTTACGCTAATTTGATGCGAATTGTATTTAGTTTCATTTTACGTTAAACCAATTTGATTGTGAAACTAATGAATATTTTATAGGTTACCTTTATTTACAAGCACTTCATACTTCATAACACAAGATAAGAGCGGACGTGCTTACATTATTGTTATTCTTTTCTATCCCACAACGTGTTTGAGAGTGAAAGAGAGGATGCGACACACAGCACACGGGCATCAAAACAAAGCTCCGTAATTCGTTAAGCTCAGTGCACGTTCACCTGTCGTTTGGTTTATTAACTACAACCTACCTTCTTACGACATCATGCACGGAAAAAAATTACTTAACGATATCTAAATATTTTTTGTGTGTTCGTTATCGTTAAGACCTTTCTGATGAAACAATAGGTATTAAACAAAATAAAAATAAACAAAACGGGAGCCGAGCGAAGCCTCGGACAACAGCAAGTCAATATAAGAATGTTACTTGTGTGTACAGATTTATAGTGCAAAAATATCGGTCACCGGAACACTCGATGGATGATCACATTGATAGAATTGTAATTAATGTTAATGAAAGCACTGACGAATCTAACGATAATATGTCTGACTGTGACTCAGATTATGAAATAGAAAATTTTGAAAATATCGATCCAAATAATCCAGTAGATAAAATAACAATGTAAAGTACCTATAAGTATACTAACGGGCCTAGTATAAAAACCTTCATGTCGTTTGCATCCCTCTCAAATGCATATTTACTTACATACAAATTTTCATAGTAGCCCCATAAGTAGAGGCATCGTTTGCCTTCCTATTCACATAAAAAAAAGTTCGAAGTTACTGAAGGTGTTGTAACATCTCTATATTATACACTAACATTTTTCACTTTGACATCACTTCATCACTACATAGTATAAAACAAAGTCGCTTTCTCTGTCCCTGTATACCTATATCCCTATGTCCCTATGTATGCTTAAATCTTTAAAATTACGCAACGGATTTTGATGCAGTTTTTTTTTAATAGATAGAGTGAATCAAACAGTAAAGTTCCATATTAATGGATATGAAAACGTCACTCATTTAATAAAATCATTGATTGACAGTTCGGGTGACATTGTATTCCAATTGAGATCAGAGTTTTCTACTTCGCTACATCTCACTACATCCATATTGTTGATCAATAGATAGTAGGTAAAAAATATTTACCGCCAATGATGCGGTATGGGTAAATTATTTATACATATTGTTTTATTTGATAACAATAAAAATAATAATAAATTGTTTTATTCCAATCAATAGAAGTCAACTCTTACAATATACAAACAAAAATATTGCACGTAAGGGGCAAAAACAACCACACACACTCTTCCAATACATTTTTATACGTCTTAAATGGTTTAAAAAACCAAAAAACAATTTAAAAATCGCTTTACACTAAAAGGGTGTACATCTTTTTTGTTCAGGAATCCCTTTATATTATTTTGTTTTCATGTTATTTTTTTCAACCATCGTCATACACTACTTTGTATTTCATGCATTTTTTTCATAAACACCTATGCACCATTTTGTATTCAATGCTTTCTTTTTGTCAATCCCTGTACACTATTTTGTATTCCATGCATTTCTCCAACTAGTCCTTTACCCTGTTTTTGTCATTATTGTTGGTTCCAACGCAGAGGTCAATTCCACGTAAGGGGCAAGACTGCAAAATACTTGGCATGTAAGGGACGTTACTGTCGAAACAAATTGATGTAAGGGAAATCTAATTTCTAAAATAGCCGCAATACTTTAATAAATGTTACACATAAGGATAGAGCACTAAAATCTAAGATTACGTGTGAAATCCGATCTAAAAAAGATTCGTTATAAAAAAAGTTATGAGCCATTTACTCCGAAAAAAAACTTTGATTGGCTCTCCTGAAAAAACGTATTATATCAGTTACGCCAATTCGACCTACAGCCGACGATATATACTGTGCTCTAGTGTGAGTTTTCGCATTATAAAAACGTCTCGAAAGCGTTCACGTAAACGTCTCAATTACTATGGAAAAATTGGCAGCGCCGCTTGCGGATCGAAACGGCAACAAACTTTCTCATAGTATTTGACATTTTAACGCAAACGCGTTCGAGACGTATTTTGTGACCGAAAACTTACACTAAGCATACTGCTTCGTAACGCACCCCTCAGCCGTGCTATCTGCACACTTAATCTAGTTGCTGATAGAAGTGATTTATTTTACTGTACCATTACTGAATTGTTTAAAATAACTAGGTACGCATGTATTATGTTATATGTCTTAGAATAAGTAAATGAATGAAATGTAAAATTAAAAGAATTAGTATTATTATTGTAATTAATGTAATTTAAGTTATTATTAATTAATATTTTTAAATTTGAGTTGGACTCTGTAAAATTAATTTAAGCGCTATCGCATTAGGTTGCAACCTGTAATGATAGTGGCTTGTGTATGAAATAAATAAATAAATAAATATTTTAATGTGACTGTCTGTATAAAATAATACAGGCCAATAATGACAGGTTATTGGGTATCGGACACATACTTGTAAAAATATACAGGAAACCGGGGTACTGATCATCTTTATTGATCGTAAGATTAGCTTCACAAATTTTACTCGAAAAGATGTTTTATTGCTGATTCTATTGGTGTGGTTATAAAGCTGTTAAATTCTACGAGCTTAAAAGGCAAAGGACTGAAAATATCGTAGAATTCCAGCCAACGACGTGTGAAAGTTATAGAGGGAATAAAAAGGATGAAGACGACAGACGGCTTCCTATAAAATCATGTCCAGTGACCACGTCTATGTATACACGACCGTCGGCGAGGCAAACCATTTTGTAATAGGTACATTGCGTGTGTTCCTAGTTAATTCTGTAAGACGAGCGTCTTGATCGTTCAATGAACGTAGAATTTGCGCGATCCATCGCTGATTGTATACAGTTGCGCCAGGGCGTAAAAGTTGCGCTATGAATAAAAAGATAAAGACCACTGCGATTGATACACAAGTAACTGAGAAGTTATCATAAGTTTTAATTTGGGTATCAATTTCGTTGCCGAACTTATCTAAAAATGCTTAGTGCCTTGATTAGTTAGTATAAATAGTGACCCTTATAGACCTGTCTTACTCCTCGCGGGAACACAGTACAAGCACTGCTTCTTGTCGACAGAATTAGCCAGTAAGATGATGGTAGCGATCCCGTAGGTTGTCCGCTTGTCATTTAAGGCTGACCGTACCTTACTGATAAATTCATAATACGTTTTGAAGTTGGGCGTTGGGCACTTTTTTGGATGGGGAAAAAATGTTAAACTCGCGTCAGACATAAGACGGAGGGAGAGTTTAAGTACCAGGATATCAGGATACTGTAAGAGCTTATTTTGAAATACGAATGAAGCTAGAGTCGCGTTCGGTTTTTTAAGTGTACGTTAATTTTGTCGCTTTAACGGTATGTGCGTTTGGCCTTGTGGTATAAGGTGTGGAATAACAGTGCGTTCTCTCAAGTGACCACAGTTCGAATCTCGTGTAGAAAAAGTTTTTTTTTCATTTTGCGCGAGTGTGCGTGTGCGTAGTTTTCACTTCTGCCGGCACTCCCGGAGTGCTACCCGGTGTCTTTTTTTGTCACAAGCACAGAGTAAGATTATGCCTAGCAAGAAATGCTTAGTAAAAACAGGCATTACCATACACAGTTAACATTCAACGAATCCCCTCACGTGCGTCCGCGTTCCGGCCATTTTGGTTTTCAGTTCACACGCCCGAGTTTCAGAGCTCATTAATATTAATCAGCGGTAGCTATTCATTGCTGGCAACACCTTGTTTATTGCAACTAATGCTGGGCGCACACTTGCATAGATTTATACAAGTGTGCGTATGTGTTAATGTGATCCTGAGTTGCCCTTTGTCAGATGACGCAGTACCTACCTACTATTGTATAAATTTGTAAGACACGCCATGGCATGAGTTTTAGTTTAATAAATGATTATCCGTCGTTAAGTTTCATAGTTTTTAAACTATAAAATCGGGGTGCGAGTCGGGTTACCTTCGCGTGTGGTCAAGAGCTGCGGTTCGTTTTTGGATCCGTCCGAGGGGAAGAGCAGTGCTTGGTCCGGTGCACCCTGGGCTTCGGTTAATGATTTCCTGGCGGTCTCCGTGGGATATCATTGTCCGTTGGCTAAGAGCCCGACAGGGGGGGAGGGGGTCGTTTGACCGTGTTCTACCGTACAACGTTGCCGACATTTTTGTGTCACAAGATTTTTGAATACTGTATTTTTTACTTTGACATTGGCGAAATCATCGCATCGATCGATGGGGCCATATTATTAAAAGAAGAAGAAGAAGAACTATAAAATCTTACTCATCATCATCTTACTCGCTAATCCTGCCGCTAAGAAGCAGTGCTTGCACTGCACTGTGTTCCGGTGTTGGAGAGTAGGACAGCCAGGGAAATTACAAGCACAAGAGGCATTTCATCTTAGCCCTCTAGGTTGGCAACGCATCTGCGATCCCTCCGGGGTTGCGGGTATCTATGGGAAGTGGTGATCACTCACCATCAGGTGACCCACTTGCTCGTTTGCCTTCCTATTCATATAAAAAATTAAAACAAAACGGCCAAGTGCGAGTCGGACTCGAGCACGAAGGGTTCCGTACCATTATTTATAAATAAATAAATATCTGAAAACCAGTGTAACTAGAGCCCTGTTCCAATGTAAAATGTACGCAGTGTGGGATCACTTTATATTGGTCACTGATAAATACAGACATACATACATATTAACGGTTTTTGCAATTTTTCCTTTATCTGTGCTATGAGACGGTGCTTCGTACCAAATTTCAAGATTCTGAGATCACGGGGAGAAATTTCAGCTTGATACCTCTACGCGTTCTTGAGAAAAAGGGTCTGACAGACGGCCGGATGGACGGACGGACAACAAAGTGATCTTATATGGGTTCCGTTTTTTCGTTTTGAGGTACGGAACCCTAAAAACAATAAACACTAAAAATATAGGCAAATGCATCAATGCACAGAAAATAGCTCTCAAATTGATTTCGAAAGCGGTTTATCCGTCCACTTCGGAGCAGCTGCTGGTGTATCTTCAACAACATAAATACCTAATCGAAGATCACTACACATGCCCGTCCCTGCGGTACTAAGTGGCTTACGCTCACTAAAGTTAATTAGAAATTAATGGTGCCATTAAATTAACATATAACATTTGCATAGAATTCCTAGATGTTTACCGTTTTACGAACAGGGTCGTATCTTGATTTTGCAATTGTTCAAATTCATACGCTTGGTCGATCGAAATACGGTTGTTTTTTGTTAACACTACCTGTGTAAGATAGGCTAGTTGGGTAGTTAAGTTACTAAACTCTTCCATTTGTTAATTTAAGTAAAATAACAAAATGGAATGGAATTTTTCTTTCAATTAAATTAGAAAGTCTCAAAATTATCCCGGAATATTACAGCAGGTGGTTAGTTTAGTTTTACTGGACACCCCTGTTAATTTCAAAATGAAAATACCGTGAGACTCAAACATAATTACAACAAACCAAACAAAATGACGATAAAAATAAGGGTAGTTGTGCGCCGATGTCAGCTGCGCCGAGTAGCCGCGCGAGCAGAGCGTTGGCGCGCAATGTTCGTTTCGCTGCCGCCGAGGCGAGCGCTCTCTGATGAAGGACTACGGAATAGTCCGAAACAATTGTCGGAGCATTCCTTCGGCTTTTATACGTGAGTTATCCGGTTTGTTGTAATTATACCCCTGTTAACGTTTTTTAGGATTTATCAATCGTGCTTGACAAGTTTTCCTATACATTTTTCGATGTTCAAAGTGTCCAAAACTACGATGAAGAATTTGTAAACGAGTGTTTAATTACCACATGTGACGATGTGAAGATGTGACGATGTGACGATGTGACAATGCGAGTGAGTGAGTGTGTATGTTTGTTCCTTCTTCACGCTTAAACGACTGGACGGATTAAAAGTAGCCTATGTTTCAATTTAGGGTACCAGCTATTCTCCGTTCCAAATTTTATCCAAATCTGTCCACTCGTTTTAGCGTGAAGAAGGAACAAACATATTTATTATTTATTTATTTATTCATAAACAATACAATTATTGTGTTTGAATTACAATACAATTAATAATTAAGGAATTTCAAAAACAATCCAAATATCAAAAAATACCATAAAATGCAAGAGACAGAACGACATGAATTAATTACTAAGCAATGTAAAAAACAATAAATCGTTGAAATATAATATCCACTTTTTTAATCGTACCTACCCTGGAAATATTTCATTAATGCTACACACTCGACTCACATCGTCACAAATCGTCACTCACAAACTTTCGCATTTTATAATATTAGTAGGATTATATTCTGGAATATTCTGAGAGGTCTTGTATGAAATGACCATGACAGAATGATATTTCAAAGAACATGCATCACAAAAGTGGTCTTAAGTTGGAACCTTCCATGACGCAAGATAACATCTTTTTCCTTTAATGTACCAACTATAAATGGGTATTAAAAAAACCGACAGTTATTTTGTCGCTTGTTTAAAATAATGCGCATTTTATTTCTTAGTGTCAGTTTACTTAAAGGACATCTCTGTGTTTCGATGTTATCAGTTTTTTTTTGCGTTTTTGTTTTAGTGCTTTAGTTAAAACAAGCATACGTTTAACGGTTCATAAAACTATAAAAACACTAAGTGAGCTAAGTGTTTAGTGTTTTTTAATTATTCTTATATTTGTTTTAATTTTATTGGTAATTAAGTGCAAGTATCAAAAAAGCTCTTTGCTGCCTATTTTAAGGCGTGATTACCTACTATTTTGGTACTTGTAGCTCAAATAATTTCGTATATATGATTTGATGTCGATAGGGAACGTCCAATCCGTACTACGCACAAAAGGCAACCGACAGGAAAACAATAATAATGATGAACTAGATGCCCGTATTGTTTAGATTAATTTTTAATTTTGAACAAAAATATAAATATATTTTTATTCTAGCAGCGTTGGTTTTTCTGGGAGCTTTAAGTACTAAGGCACTTATTTCAACAAATTGTTTACCCATTCTCTTAGTTATTTTGTAATAAGTTAATGTTGCGATTATTACATGCACCGTTCTCTATTATAATTTAACTGTACGGTGCAGGAAAATAGAGTCCGAAGCCACTATTTAATTAATTAATAGCGCCAATACAAACTTTAAGTAGGTACTAACATTCTAATTTCTAATAACTATGGTCATAAAATATATATGATGATAAATCATTATAACCTATTATAATCATTACAGCTATCGGTATTAGAGGTCGTTGACCCGCTGGCGCCACTTGTCTATTATGTACGCAAGGCCAAGCTTGCAAACCAGTAGAAGAGAAATTAAAGCTACTGCATAAAGTTATAGACCGCCCGTTTAAGGGTGCGACCAAACCGCCGCGTATACGCAGTGACGTGTCGTATGCGTCACGATTTCTCACCGTTTCTTCATACATTTTGTTGCGATTCCGTAACGTCACCGTTTTTTAAGCGGCGGTGTGGTCGCAACCTATGTCCTTGCCCGCGCCCCTGCAACGCGCGGGCGAGTACTCATTAAGGGTGCGACCACACCACATGCCGTCATGCTCCTTTCCGGTAGTACTAAGTAAAAATTCTCAATTGAGAACAGCTAGCTTATTACGTAACTCGCTCGCAATCGCCATCGTGTTCATTTTGACAGTTCTTGTATGAATGTGACAGCTAGCTGACTCCGATGCCAATTGTCAGCCCATACATGAACTGTCAAAATGAACACGATGTGATCGCGAGCGAGTTACGTAATAAGCCTGCAGGCGCACTACCCGCCCGCTCCTCTCTCAGCCCCCTCTGTCATCCTACCCCGCGCCCCTGTGCCACGGCGGTTAGTATATAACTTTATGCTGTAGCTTTAATCTTAGCTGTGCTGTGGTTGCAATCCTAATCATAACTAAGCTATAATTAACTCTATTAAAACCGATGCCATTTAATATGCAAAGGCACGCAATATCGCTTGTTTGACATGATTTTGAACGAGATTATTATAGGTATTACTTAATAATAAAATTATGCAAGTGTGGATATGATAAGGAGCATGATTTTCATAGATTTTCTAAGTAATAAGGGAACAGTAATGACCAGACCCCGTTATCAGTGGTGAAAATTCATTGAAATAGAATCATAGGGTTGTCACACAATATTCATTTAATTCGTGTACATTTGACATACTGGTATAAATGTCAATCAATAACTATTGGAGAAAAAATATCGTCTATTGCACAGTTTTACTAAAATTACAAACCATTTTTTTCCGGTTTACTTCCAGTTTTGCCATTAGCTCCATTTTAAACTGAGAGAATTCAGCACGATTATCCAAGAAGTTCATATTTTTACCGAACATAAAATTAAGTAAGTATATTTATGACATCAGACATATTTTGACAAATAAATGTCAATTCAGTACCTAAGTATTATTATAGAGTTCAACAACCGAATGAAAACTTTTTTAAGGCAATTGGCTTCACATTATATATACCTATGAATGAAATAAGTAGGTATACTGTTTTCATCAAATATTAGGTATATCAAATTATGCACGTGTAAATATTATGAATGTGTAGTGCCAGCCCTAGTATTTTCAATAAATTTTCACCACTGATAACGGGGTCTGGTAATGACAAATGATTAGACTGTGGTGTTAACGCAAACGCGTCCGATGCGTTTCATAGTGTCAAACACCTTTATTAGAGGCTCTGACCCTCTTGTGTAAGTTTCCACATAAAAAAACGTCTCGGATGCGTTCACGGTAACGTCTCAATTACTATGGAAAAATTTGCAGCCCCTTGCGGATCGATAAAAATGACTTTCTGCAAAGTTAGCGGCGCATTCTTCTTGGTAATGATGGTATTTCCGAATGCGCTGGTAAGCTGGTGGTAGCCCTTGGCGGCCTGTTTGCAAAATATTTTTCTTCTATTTTTTTTATTCCCACAGTACTTAACATTTTAACGCAAACGCGATCGAGCCGTATTTTGTAAGTTTGTAACCGAAAACTTATACTAAGCGTACTACTGTAGTGTTTTCCTGTCAATATTGGCGAAAGCCGATTTTTGTATATGGATTTTATTAATTGATACATACATACATAAATCACGTCTTTATCCCTTACAGGGTAGACAGAGGCTAGGGTAACAAAACCTAAAGGCCAAGTTTAGCTTTGTTTTTACTGATAGTTTTTCAATTTTGTAGTTTTTTTGTTAATAAGTAACACATTTTTGTGGTTGATGTTTTTTTTAGCCAGAGCTGGCCTTCTGGAGCAAAAATCCAAGCTTATAACATAAATAAAAAAAAAGCATTACTGTCCAATTTTGCTCTTGTTCATGCTCAGCAGGTCGGAATCATAGACAAACATCCGTTTGCAGGTAGGTTTACATGACGTAATTATTTGTTTTATATAAGCTTTGTATTTGTTCATTAATATCTAAGTTGTCAATTTCGTAATGATTTTCTAATGAACTAAATAGTACTGTATAAAATAGCGCTGTTATTGTAATGTATATCTAATATCGTTGCATCCTAACGACTGATCCCACCGAGGGCGACGAAGCGATTAGCTATGGACTACTCTCTCGGTCAAGAAACGAACAAAATATATTATAGATCCTGCGTTATTAAAAGAGACAGATATATTTATAGTTGATCGCTGGCTGTTCTATTAGTAAGAGCCAGCGACAACTCGCTATAATCGCTTCTCGCTCATCGTCGGCGGTATGACCAGTGCCTTATTAAATTATTAATATAAATTCTATGTTCAAAGTGAACCGCATCAAGGGCGGGACATTTTGAATTAAAAATTTCAATAAAAGATAGCGACGGGTAGCACCCCGGGAGTGCCGGCAGAAGTGAAAACAGCAGCTTAGATTAGATTTTAATGTTGTAACCTCCATGATGCGCAAGACGCGTACCGGAGTGGCCGTTTTACAAAATAAAACGTACGTATTATCTATATTCACAGACCTCTTGCTTGCTTGCGTGTTCTTTTGCAGAGACTTGCTTGTTTGCCTTCCTATTCACATAAAAAAAAAACCTCTAACAATGTGCTGATGCCCTAGTGTACTTCTTTTGCTTCACGAATCAATAAAAAAAAACACTTCAAAAATCGGACGCGATTCATTTGTATTTCAAAATAAGCTCTTATCCTGATATCCTGGTACTTAAACTCTCCCTCCGTCGGAACATATCGACCAACAATGAAAGCCCGCTTTCAAAGGTTTGCTAGATATGCAAACTTCCGCGTTATTATTCGTATTGATACAATTAGCAATTGGTAAACTCATTAACAAAGCAGCCATTGTTATTCAAGTTATTTAACGTTCGCGTACGTCTGACCCCCTACGGATTTGGCAAAACAACAAAAGGCGGTGAAAGGGAATCTAGCATTTGCATTGCAAATTAGAAATTTGTTTAATTACATTATTAAGTTTGCCAAAAAAAGTGTAGCTCTCTCCCGGCTTTGTCCGTTTTTGAATCATTACTCAATGTGGTTAGTTAAGAATAAATTGGTGCATATGTCTTTTTGCGCTGAAAGTAGGGTAATGTTTTTTTGCTGGATTTCCTTAGGCACCGCAGACGCTGCTTTTGTTAGGTCTTGTTTTTGATCTGTATATTTTTTACTTCAATTTATTAATGCTAACTCATTTGTACGACATAGACTAATTCTCGAACAACTAATTTGATTAGTTAGTTAAGCTGACGTTAACTTTCAACACACATTATTTTATCCTTATCCTTATGCCAGACCAGAGACAAATAAAACATGCATTTTACTTTAGGAATAGTCGTAGTAGTCATAAATTTGTTCATTATAATTTTTGTGACGAAAAATTCTAGTTGGCACTTTAAATAACAGATTAAACTGGCAAACAGAAAGTGCAGTCGTGACAACAACTTTCAAGAGCAGGGCTGATAATAGGTTTAATCCAGAAATAAAAGCGCTCGAACCTGTCGACAATCCAGTTGTTGCTAACTGTAATAGCCTAATGGGCTATGCTGTGCAGATGATGCAGACTTTGCACTTTGTAAAATTATGAAAATTTGTTGTTTTAATTGAAAATGTTTTATATTTAATTATAATAATGTAGACATTTTGAGGCTGTTGATACAATTTCTTTATTACTTTATCAAAACGTTAGTGACGTACGTTACATTTAATGCAGCATTCAGACAATTTTAAAGTGATATAATTAATTTTCAATGAATAAAAAAATCGTGGCTGCTACTCACCAAAGAACGAAGTCGTGTTACGTGAAACATAATTGATCTAACATAACAGCGTGAAAACATTTCACTCTCCTCATTTGAACCGTTTCTATGATTGATATTTGCCGAACATGATGTTTAGTCACGCTCATCGGTTTTAAAATGGACAGCTTTTTAGCAAAGTGATCACTTTTCTTTTATCACTTCTGTGTCAGATGCTAAACGAATGGTCATTATTTAGTTCGGTTAAGCGGCAAATCTGATTAAATGGACAAACTATTTAATCATTTCTACACATTGTAGACGTGTTTATAACCGACGTCCAAATTACCAGATAGGCTTTAACAATTAGATAGTTCCCAAGAAAGTGTTTTCTTTTTACACATAACCGTAGTATTCGAAATATTATAAACGGGATGTGAACCGCGATTACCTTTATTGAATAAAGGTAATCGCGGTTCACATCCCGTTTATAATATTTCGAATGAACTTAACCGTGAATCATTAAAAACTCTTAACCGTAGTATTGTAGTTGATTTGAAGAACACAGATTTACACAAAGGTGAAAGACGTGACAAAGGAAATAAGACAATTAAAATGACGATAGGCTTAGCTTAGCACATTCATGTTAAGAGACAACAACAAAATAGGTATATACAAATAAAAAAAAACAAGAAGAGGCAGACAAATTAAAACTTGATGGAGCAATTTGGTCAAGACAAGAACTGATATTAATAGAAGCGGCAGACAAAGACAGAGTATAGGACCATGACGTCAATGACCAATAAAACGGCAAACACGATGTGCTCAACATTACAATACAAGGGAATTAAAAAGGGAATACATTCCACAAAAATGTAGAAATGCAAAGGCAAGAACAGGTGTCAAAGAAGCTCTAGCCGCGATATTAGAAAGTTAAGCTAAATAGACCGAGCAAGCGTTTTGCGAAAATTACTTTATTTTAAAGCCTATACATTATATTCGCATTACCTCAAATGACCCTCAAACGTTTATCTAGAAAACTGGACCAGTAGAAGTAGTCCCGTAGGTACCTATTATACAAAATGGCATGTCCCATTGAACAACAGTAACTTACTTCATTTTTTTTTTCGTTATCAAGCCATGATCGTGATGCCTAACAACTTCAAAGTATCGGGAGCTCGTCAAAGATCCCGAGAAATCTCTAGTTCAAACAATCAATTTCACAGTAATTTCTTCAGCAGATGCAATTGCAACAGTGGTGTGCAATTTAGTTTCATCGACTCATTCAGATTCATTTTAAAATGGTGAATTATTTTCGACTATAACCTTAATCCCACGAATAAACGATTTCCTTTTACCTTCGCAAATACAAATAGTAGATCTTTACGCCATGCATCGACTAAGCAAACACAAAACACTTGTATTACTTAACCACGGTCAATAGTCATTGGGTTCTGCTGTAAAATAGCGTTTCTGGCTTTTGTGTGTAATGAATTGGAAATCAGGGAAATTTAAATTTTATGTGTCGATGCATATTGTAGTAACTAAACGCATGGTTCTTCGCTTCCTCTCTCACATTCTCTTGTACTTAAGGATTGTACTCATCATCATCCTCATCATATCAGCCGTAGGACGTCCACTGTTTGGACATTGGCCTCCCCATATACATCCAGGGGGGCTACTCCGAAATTAGATTTTCAAAGTTCGTATCGTACCATCCCTCTCATTCTCAAACGAATGGCCATTAGTATGAGCAGAACGGCA
This sequence comes from Pandemis heparana, assembly GCA_963854515.1. NCBI lineage: Eukaryota > Metazoa > Arthropoda > Insecta > Lepidoptera > Tortricidae > Pandemis > Pandemis heparana. The sequence goes on along the minus strand of OY978013.1, from coordinate 5,343,610 downwards.
GGAAACGAACTTAGAAAACCGAATTTTAGTGTACATGGCCAGTTGTCTCGGTTGGAAGCGGCTTGCATCTATGAACCATTATTATTTTGGTGCGCAGTACTTTAAAACCCCTGAATTGATTAATTTCTGTGGTTCCTCACCCACAGTCGCTCGGGAGTTATATGAAGAAGAAGAAGAAGAAAAAAGTTTATTCATGACAATCAACACATCAAATAAAAAAAACACATAAAACAGCAGATAAATAAATAAATTGTCACAAAATGGTACCAACTCAGCATTTGCTGGCCTTGCAGCCAGCGCTGGTCTTCCGTTGGGACCATAGGGTGATACATATACATACATTGATACATTGAAAAGATAGAGATATAATATATCACACACATATCAAATTTAATACATATCGTAGCAAGTGGAACAAAGTAGTCTCTGCCTACCCCTGTGGGAAAGAGGCGTGACGATATGTGTGTATGTACGTATGTATCAAATTTGCCTGTCTTTAAAAATGTTTAGAGATAGAGTGAGAGACATTCAAAACTAAAAACACCAGAATGTTATCATTTTAGAGTAGAAAAGAATTTATACTTTATTACCACTCACGGTTCGGTAGTGACGCCTGTAATAAATCTTATGAAACTTAATTTCTTTTCCACTTGCTGCATGTGCAGTGCAAATTAGGGATCCGTTTCTTATCTTACCAATAAGACTCTACAGTAGCTTTTCTTTATTTCGGTAAGCCCTTATCAGTTTAGTTAATACTGCCACCAAACCAAATACCATCTGGATACCTGGGGTGCGATTCTTAAAACAAAACTATTCCATATATTATTTCCTGCGTTTCATAGACCATTACAAAAGTTGACCTGTTTGCTCGAAGACATTTTTGCGGGTGGTAGGGCCTTGTGCAAGGTCCTCTACCACAACCACCATCTTACTTGCTAATCCTGCCGCTAAGCAGCAGTGCTTGCACTGCTGTTTTCCGGTGTGGAGAGTAAGACAGCCGGGGAAATTACGGGCACAAGAGGCATTTCATCTTAGCCCTCTAGGTTGGCAACGCATCTGCAATCCCTCCGGGGTTGCGGGTGTCTATGGGCAGTGGTGATCGCTTACCTTCAAGTGACCCACTTGCTCGTTTGCCTGACTATTGACATATGTTGTGGGTGTCTATGGGCAGTGGTGATCGCTTACTACCAGGTGACCCACTTGCTCGTTTGCCTTCCTATTCACATAAAAAAAAAGAATAGAATACAATAGAAGAAATTTTTATTCACCAACACAAAAATTCAAGACAAAAGAAACAAAAATACAAGTGATTAAAACCAAATATTTGAATTAGTTGCGAAGGTAAAATGGAAGGGAGACTCAGCGAGGTCGCTGGTTTTCGGTCTCCAACCAAACTAAAACTAACTCAACTAAACTACGGTAGTCGCGCTGCCACAGCGACAACATAACACCATAATAATAATAATAGAGTATCACATATACAATACATATGCCGAGAACAATATTAAGACACGTTTAGAGGCAGCAATCAAAATCAACAAACCAGTATGATGTTGTACAATATTTACAATAGGCTCGATATTTACAATAGAATCGATGTTAAATTTACAAAACCAAATTAGTTAAAACAGAAAACTACTTGTCAAAAAATAAGTACCTAACTACCTACCGAGCGCTTTTTAAAAATTTCATTCATTCCCCATTATACATGAACATCCATTAAGCTATTTTCTACACGATTTGCCGGTCAAATGTCACGGATAATAGAAACATCAATCCAACAAAGCCATTATTTAGCGAAAGTGACACGTAAGAACATAATAAACTTAAACACGGCGCATTTTCAATTCTATTCCTTAGCATTAAAACTGAGGTGGAAGTAGGAGTAATGTACATGTATAATCGCGTGTCAAAAAAATTCGGACGCTAATTTCATTTTGACGTATTACGATTCCTGCCTGAGAGTATTAAGCCAAACGGAGACGAAAATTAATGTCAATATAGATGAAGAACTTATGTATAGGTTTTTGGTCACAAAATACGTCTCGAACGCGTTTCGTTAAAATGTCAAATACTATGGGAAGAGTTTGTTGCCGTTTCGATCCGCAAGTGGCGCTGCCAATTTTTCCATAGTAATTGAGACGTTTACGTGAACGCGTTCGAGACGTTTTTATATGCGAAAACTTACACTAGAGGCTCTGTTGTATGTGAGAGCACCTAATGTGTGCATAATAGACAAAATGACGTTCCAAATTAGAAATATGACCTAAGTCCCATATCAGTTCTGTACACTACCACATACAACAAGTCATTGACTACAGTTTTAATATTAAGCCCTAGGAACGGGAATCAGCGCAGGTGGAAATAAATAAATACATAATTATTCCTATCTTGAAAAAGTAATGTAGGTAGTTATGTTTTTAACTTGGCGTGATAATTTAAACGTGTTTCTTGACAAGTTTGATGACTGGTCAGACAACGTAACACATTCTTTTTCTGCATTCTCTTCTTTCATTAATTTGTCATCTTTCAGTATTTATGCTGTCGCATCTTTTAAATAAAATCCGTTGCGTATTTCAAAAGATCTAATCAAACATAAATTCATGCAGCATATCTGCTATTATGAAGCTACTATACACTACACAGGTACACTATACACCTTCACAACTGTATAAAGAATTGCTGTCCTTACCGGGATAACCAAAACCTTCATAGTCACTGACTACTATAATTCTACCCAGTCGTTGAACATGTGTAAACTATACTTTCGGCAAGAGAACTCTTGCCTCGCTGCAGTTGAAATACTCGTAAATGGGACTTTACTTTGCTACTCCGCGATATAGTGAGGTCAAGTTATGCAAAACAGTCACGCTCCCGTTGAATGTTTTCTATTTATGCTATTAATCCTACTAATATTTTAAATACTAAAGTGTGTATAGGTGGTTGTTTGTTACTCTTTCACGCCATAATGGCTGAACGGATTTGGATGAAATTTGGAACAGATATAGATTATGGTCTGGATTAACACATAGGCTACTTTTTATCCTGGAAAATTGCGTAGTGCCCGCGGGATAGCGACAAACGAATTATTTGCAGACGAAGTCGCAGACAACGGCTAGTGTTCTATAAAAACAACAACAGCGCAAAACTATAGTCAAAGAAATAACCAAAATGACATGAATGGTGATGATGACGTTACGTTAACTCATGTTCTGTGTTGTTCTTCTTTTTTCTAGAACATTTATTTATCTATACAGTCTCTCCAGTTGGTTTAATACTCCAAGATTCCGGCAGACGAGACGGAACGAAACGTTTTAAGACAATCACGCCACTTTCGTTTGATCAAATCGATTCGGGGCGTGTGAATTACTCGGGTGTGAAGTGTGAAGTGTACACTTGTTTTATGTAACACATATTCCGCTGATTTCTATTCTAGTTTAAGAGGAAATCGGGTGGCCAATGACCATTTCTCCATACAAATATTACCCTGTTTTCTCAATGGATAATCACATGAACCAACATGTTTTAACCTCACGACTGCGTTCTACTTTTTTCACGATTTTGTTATTTACGAAACTAGAGAAATTCACTGCCAAAATTGAGAAGTTAAGAGGGTGCATTCCACTGAGCTGGCAACTTCGCATTTTTGGTGATTTTTTTACGATTACCTATTTCACAGAAATTGAATGACAGTTTTTATTTTCGTATTAAAGGGATAAAATAATATATCTCGTTTAATAAGAAAATAAAAGTTCATCACGATCAATTATTGCACTAGACACATTAATACACTAAAAACGAAGTGCACTACAGACGCACATTTGAAACTTTTATTAAATTTCCGTAAAATAATCGTAAAAAATCACCAAAAATGCGACGTTGCCAGCTCAGTAGGGTAGCGCGGGATGAGAAGCAACTGGTACATTCTATGTTTTTTTTTGTTCCATACTAGCTTGGAAGTAATTCAAATATCTACTTTTCAAGTCTCGGTGAGCGGATCTCGTCTTAAAATATCATATAACTACCGTACCTATTGAGAGTTATGAGAGTGTTATTAATGTGGACGATTAAAATTACCCATGCAGAGACTTTGATTATGTATTGGTGTTTATCACACGATATAGTGGTCACTTACGTAATGAATTGAAGTACCTACGATTTTTCTTATTCATTGATCAAAAAAAATGATTTCGTAATTACGTTGGAGAAAATAACGTCCTCGTAATGCAAAAGAAATTGGACGAGTATTGTTTTTTTTAGGATTCAGACATAGTATTAAAATAAATCAATAATGAATGTTGAATCATATATAGGAATCACCCTGAGGAATCCTTGAAGGCAAAATACTTTTTTAATACAAACTTTGCGATGCAATATAATATCAGGAAGCAATTGTAGTCGGAATATAATTATATTTTTTAATAAGTATAAAGTTATTTAAGTAAAAATATTATAAATATTTCCACATCACAAACACCCACACATGACATTTTCCCACTTTGTCTCTTTGTCCCACTTTACATAATATTTAAAAGTACATGGTAAATTCTCTCAATCTTGTGGACATGCGTGTAATAAAGTATAGAAAACAACAGCCCTTAAAAAAACTATTTCACTTGTATAAAAATCACAGAACAGTTTATCTAGAAAACCGTCAATAAAATTGCTAACATTCCAACAGGCAACTTTCGTCGGCCGCACTACTAACTTGGTATAATTCGCTTCTTGCAATTTCTTTGCCGTTGTCACAGCTCCTATTTCTAGGGCGATAGAGTTGGATATCGACGTATGTGGGTTACCAGGTCGTGGCTATTTAAGATCGTTAGCGTGAAGGTCAAATTGGACGATTTTCCGCGGTACGATTTGTCCGGCTCGCCGTTCCGCACTGAATATCGGTTAATCGCTTCCAATAGATGATAAACTGGTAATTAAATATTACAAGGAGCCTTGACAATGACCAGAGTATTTTTAGGGTTCCGTGCCTCAAAATAAATAAACTAATCTAAAAAATTCCTACATTTAGGTCAACACTTTATTAGGGTGCGACCAAACCGCCGCGTATACGCAGTGACGTGCCGTATGCGTCACGTTTTCTCACAGTTTCTTCATACATTTTGTTGCGATTCCGTAACGTCACCGTTTTTTAAGCGGCGGTGTGGTCGCACCCTTGTCTTAATACTATGTTCAACTATGTGATGATGATGGTAAGAGACCCGACGGCATGACACTCGTGCCCTGGCATATGGGACGGTCCCTCATTTGGGATGCCACGTGCGTGGACTCTCTAGCACCGTCCCACTTGCCTTCGACATCATTGAGAGCGGGCGCAGCGGCTGCAACAGCCGAAACCGCGAAACGCCGCAAATACGCTAATTTGGCTGACAGTTACGTATTTGCGGCTTTTGCTGTGGAGACCCTGGGACCGTGGGGACCCGAAGCATATAACTTATTTAAGACTTTAAAAAAAAAAACAAAATCCACAGGTGACCATAAGGCTGGCTCTTTCCTCGGGCAACGCATAAGTATTGCTATCCAACGAGGAAACGCAGCCAGCATTATGGGCACCTTGCCCAATGACAACGATCTGGGCGATATTTGTAAATATAGGTATTTAGGTTTAGATTAAAGTAGTTTAAGGTTTTATATATAGGTATAACTTTTTAGATCTTGTAAATATGTATATTGATTGAATACAATGTAACTAACCCTTTTTCTGCAAATAAACTATGTGACGTTTGTTGCCTAAATAAATAATAATAATAAAAAAATGGTTATAAGATTTTTTTGTTGACTGTACTTGCATTGTCATCCGTCCTACATAATGTGTACCAAATTTCAAGTCAATTGGACCAACCTTTGAAGAGTTCCCTCCTGCGGAGACGATCGTGGTTGGTTCACCTAGAACTCCACTGCCAGATTATTGTAATTTTTTAAGCATTATAATTATCTGGCGGCGAAGAGATGATGAAACGAGACTAAAATTATTATTATAAAGAAATTTCCCACAGGAAAATCCTACTAATATTATAAACTAGTATTATAAATGCGAAAGTTTGTGACGATGTGACGATGTGAGTAAGTGAGTGTGTATGTTTGTTCCTTCTTCACGCTAAAACGACTAGACGGATTTAGACAAAATTTGGTACGAAGATGGCTGATACCCTAGATTAAAACATAGGCCACTTTTTATCCCGGAAAATTGTATAGTTCCCGCGGGATAGCGATAAACATGTCAATTGCTAATTCTACGCGGACGAAGTCGGGGGCATAAACTAGTCTACAATACCATACAAATACTCTTTATTGAACACCACAAGTCAGCTATAAGCTATTTATGTTTCAAGATTATTAAATTTATTATGCTATTACCTTTGCACGGCTAAACTGCTGAATTAAATTAAAAATAGGATAAATTAATGAATTGGAATGCATCGTACTTGTATTGGTCCGACGACTGTGGAATAATTAGATATAATAAGGCTTTTTAATAAAATAAGTTTTTTTTTTCTGAAGCTGTACATAATAATATTACTAATGGCTAACATCTTGGAGCATGAAACCAACCGGAGGCGTCGTACGCACTAATTTCTTTAAAAGAGATCTTTAACTTTTAGAGTGCGAGGCATTGTACGCATCCAAAATGACAATACTAATGCATCTTTTGTTCACAAAAATATGTGCAAACAAAAATGGCAAACAATTTTACGCATGATCAAACACACTAGGAATCGAATGACCTGACCGTGAGTTCTGTTAGGGTTTCATTACATCAGAGGGTCTTAAAGGGCAGCGTTTGAACCGGTGCATCCTAGGCAATAACTGTTTTTTTTTACGAAATATTTACTCGTCTGGGAGCGGGGGTTTAAAAACAGAATAGAATATAATATTTGCACGTTATGACTATAGATTTGATGGATTTGATATTTTTACAGTGGGGTAAGTTAAACTTATCTTTGACGACTCCGGTAGGTTTAGTACTCTAAGTGAGGTAGAAGTGAGCATGCATCTAACTTAGGGATGTGACATTCTACGTAAAAAATCGATTTTTAATTAATCGATTATTATTTTCGCATTAAAAATCGATTAATAAATAATCGATTTTTCTTAAAAAAATAATCGATTTTTATATTAATCGATTTTTTCCTAATTTTTTAATGAATTTCAAAATAAACGCTATAAATATTTTATTTATCATGGTTTTATTAATTAAAACTGTTTCAAAAGCACAGAAGAGCTGCCATCGTAGACGTACAGATGGCGTTAATGCGTAATATCATCTCCATGGAGATAGTATTCTTTGATAGTTCGCGGTCCGGGTTATAAAAGACCAGACTTAATGTCGGGGGTGGTATAGTCTGGCAGATAAACCACTGCAGCCAGATGACACTTTCAGTGTTGTCAGTTTTTGGCAAATATTAAATAGTGATGTGACTTAGTGAGTGAATGAAAGAATGAACGATGTAATGAAATTAATTTGCGTCATAAATGAGAATTTTCAAAGCGTATTTTAATAAAATGGTTTGTTCAATAAGGTTTTTTTGGATGTTTTCTAGTTAGTAGTGTAAGAGCGCGATTTGGAAATGTATGGAAGCATGTCAAATCAGTTACCAGTTTTCAACTCATTCCCCATTTTGCCATAAATAAAACAACAATTATCATATTAATATGACGACTTTCTGGTACCTTCCTTACCGGACATAATTAAACTCCCAAATGCGATACTTAATATTTAATTATTATTCGTACTTTTAACAAATTAACAAGAATTCCAATGACAGTGACAGTGACATTGACAGCTGACATTCATTCCTCTTACGAGCTACTGTCCACGCAAAAGGTGCTTCGACGTTCTGCCAGAGTAAAATAAGCACCCTCGTCCGTATGGTTTAAATAGTCAGCTCAATCGCCGACAAATATTTTTTTCTACCTTTGTACTTTTACTTAAAAACTTAAATTATTCCGAATCAGTTTCACTGCTGCTGTCACTATTTACGTTTATTACAAAGTCATCGCACATTTTATCTACTATGTTAATATGAACCTTGAATGCCTCAAAAGTATCGCGCTTATTTTGAAATATACTAAACTACGAATGTGACATTCATAAAATATTTCGTTCGTTCAATAATCAAATCATTCATTACGTGACCTTAGTCGAGCACTAGTGAAATAAATGTGGTATCATTATTTCGTAAAATGACATTTGGAAGTGTCATCTGGCTGCAGTGGTTTAGCTGCCAGACTAGATAAAAAATCGACTATGCTTGATTTTTGATTTAAAAAAAATCGATTATTAATCGATTATTTGTAATAAAAAAATCGCGTATAAAAATCGATTTTTACATTTAAAAAAATCGATTTTTAATCGATTATTTCCATAATCGATTATTTTTTCACATCCCTAATCTAACTAATATTATAAATGCGAACGTATGTATGGATGGATGGATGGATGTTTGTTTGTTACTCAATCACGCCAGAACGGCCCAACGGATCTGGATGAAATTTAGCACATACTTAGATAGAGAAAAGTCTGGAATAGCACATAGGCTACTTTTCATCCCGGAAAATTGCGTAGTTCCCGCGGGATAGCGATAAACGAATTCTTTGCAGACGAAGTCGCGGGCAACAGCTAGTATTGCTATAAAGGATACCCTAACTAGATTATTTCCTGTGCTTGTTAGCCATTGGAATAAACCGATTAAAAATAACTAGAAGTTGGAATGGGTTACGTAACTCGTAAATAAATATAAAATTACTAGTATTTTATTTCTTAAACGATATCCCAAGCTAACCCAATTAGAGTAAATAATAAAAATATAACAAGGATGGTTAAAATACGACCCCCTATAAAAGTGCAAATCGCGGAGTGATACTAAAAACCGACTTCGAATGGGAAGGGTTCCGTATTTTGCCAGGAAACAGGTTTATTATTATCATGTTATTATCACATAATTGTTATAGCGGTCCTAGTAAAAACATTTTTGAAATATTACTTATTTTTAAACTTTTTATACATAGCACGGGTTATAATATAGTAAGTAGGTACGTAATACATGTAAGTAGGTACTAAAAAAATAAAGTTTCAATCAGTTACGGTTCAAATTCAAGGTTTAAAAAATAGTTCTGTGACAAACGGACAGACATACAGCGGAAGGCTGTGTGAAAATCTGAAAGCACCTCAATTTCGTTTTCAGCTCAAAACTAAACCAAAAACACCATCGGCTTTCCTTGTGTCTTGTTTTAGTCCCTCGGTGTCAAATTTACTATTTTTAAACAAGTTTTTTTTTGCGCGTGTGAACAGTGAACCTGAGTACCTATACAGTGTATAAAGGTGTACAAAAGTGCATAAAAATATCATTTACACCCGTATGACATTTTTACGCACTTTTGCGTCGTCGGGTGCCCGGTTTCGAGTCAATTCGACCACTAACTCATATTATAAACATTACAAGTTAAATAAACGCTTATAAAAGAGTGCAAATAACGGCACATTTATCTCCTTCCTGTTGTTAACTTTAATTAATTTAGTACAATAATCTGCCTGGGATTTAAATAACTGGAATTTTAGGTTAAGCTCATGAGCAAGTATTTATTTTCAGAGACTGATCAAACTTTTGGTTTGGATTTTGGCGTTTAGTTGGCGTTTTGGTTTAGTTTTGGTTTGGTCGAAATATCTGAAGAAACTGTATTGGTAGCAAACGAAACTGGGTTCGTGTTATTCCGTGCAGCCTTCGGGAACAATCGGCTTCCGTAGAGCTCATTCGACATCAAATAGAATATTAGATACCAACTGACTATTTTAGATGTACTACATTAAAAATCTATTGAATATTAGCCTTTAATAACGCAAGTTTACATGTATTAGGGTGCGGCCACACCGCCGCTTAAAAAACGGTGACGTTACGGAATCGCATCAAAATGTATGAAGAAACGGTGAGAAAACGTGACGCATACGACACGTCACTGCGTATACGCGGCGGTTTGGTAGCACCCTTATAAGGAGCCATCTATAAAGGTGTATTCTACCGTTGGCCTGCATGTACATAAAAAAGGCTTGTTTGATAACTCAATCACACTCACAAAATTTTGAAAGGCGAGCAGATGTTTCTGTGAGACACCAGAGAGCGCAATATAGGAATCTTCTTCGTCAGCCACCATGCCATGCGGATATGTATAGGAGAAATGCGTTCAATATGTCAATTTTGGTGTATAATAGTCTTCCGGATGAATTAAAAATTTTGCAGGGCTTAGATTTTAAGAAAAAGTTGACATTTTGGTTGAATGAGAATTGTTTTTATAGTGTTAAGGAGTACTTAGATTTGTCAAAGTATAGTAAATAACTCGTATTTTATAAATATTTAAATAGTCAATTTATAATTTTTATATAATTATAATGTAATGTTTCTTTTTTTCTATATAATCTTTTGTTGTTCAACACAAGTCTCACATAGTACGTGAAGGCATACTCCATTAATTCTTTGTAGTAGGTAGGTATACTTAAGTTTTAAATTTGTAATAAATTTGCATGTTGATTCGTCGACTGAATACTGGTTCACAATAATTGTTTAATAAGATCTGTATGTACGTATTCTGAGCAAATAAACTTTTTCTATTCTATTCTATTCTATTCTGTAAACACATTATTAACACGCGACTCGACCCGATGCACCGCGACGCGAGTTGAGTCGAATCAAATTGTATTATTTTCTACGACCAGAACCACACTACGAACATCCGACGCGACGCCATGCGCATACATTCGTTGCATCGGGTCGCGTCGCGTGTTAATAATGTGTTTCCATTTCCACCTTTAAGTACGTGTAGTCTTCATGTCTTCATAGTAAACGCTGTGACAAGGGGGGGGGGGGGGGGGGGGGGGGCTCTACAAATGATGACAATGGTGTGACGTACTTTATGGACGGTCCCTAAAATCGTCAAATTCATCACACAGATATTTTTTGCTGATTGTACTTTTTAATGTAATTAAAGAAAGAAAGAAAGAAAAAGTACGAAAAGAGTAGTAAGAGGAAGTAGTAGTAGTAGTAAGAAGAATTACTTGCATTATGTCAGCAAAATTTCAAATCATTCCAAAAGTGTGTTAAATTTTCTTGTCAGATTTGAGCCGAAAAACAATCATTGTGAGAAAGAGAGAGAGAGAGAGAGAGAGAGACATTCATTTACACATTCGATACACGTAAATTTAAAATATGAAGAAATACAATATACTTAAGAATAGTACCGATATGCAAGTTTAATTAATTTTTTCAAATAAACAGCACTCAATTATGTTTCAGACTTATTTCACGAGCACGTCCAACACCGGTCATACTTGTTACATGGCCGTTCCATTCCAAATCGGTCACGAGCGGTCGACTTGAGAATTGAAAAAGAAATTACTAATAACTTACCAAATTAAGCTTCGAATGAAATCTTTCTCCATTGGCTACTGTTTCTTTTGTTTAATCTTAAATTACCGGTACATACAATGGTACTGGTAGGCTAACAATTTTGGAGCTTGTGCTAGCTTTATGGTAAGACGAGAAATAACCAGTTAAAATGCAGTGCGAAGTCTACAGAAAAATATATATGATTATTGAATTATTGATGTTTTGTAGTGAAAACTTTAGCGGCGTTAAGCAATTTTTGGGAATTGTAAAAAATTTTAAACTAGCGTCAGACGTAAGACGGAGGGAGAGTTTAAGTACCAGGATATCAGGATCATGTAAGAGCTTTTTCTTTTTCCTTTTTTTTGGCGAGTGTGCGTGTGTGTAGTTTTACGGTAAGCAAAGTTGTACGGTAGAACACGGTCGCTGTATTGGGAGAGACGTACCTAATGTTAAAGATGGGTCCCAATACACTTTATTGATGTTACGTACGTATGGAACCCCTGATGGGCGAGTGCGACTCACATTTGGCCGGTTTTTAAATATTTTAGGCATTTTCTGCCGTACTTTGGATTTAGTTTTTCTTGACGAAGGTTGTTGCGAATCTTTTTCAATCAACCTGTTGACCAGGCCAGGTCAAGACCCGAAACCGACGAGCATGTATGAAGAGATTGATGAATGTGGATGAAGCGAAAGAGGTATGTCAGGATCGTAGCAAGTGGAACAAAGTAGTCTCTGCCTACCCCTGTAGGAAAGAGGCGTGACGATATGTATGTATGTATGTATGTATGTTGAAATGACGAAGCACATTTCGGATATCTAAATATATAAAAGAAGAAACTGACTGACTGATTGACTGACTGACTGACTGACTGACTGACTGACTGACTGACTGACTGACTGACTGACTGACATATCAGCGCACAGCCCAAACCGCTGGTTCTAGAGATTCCAAATTTGGCACGTAGATTCCTTATAAGGTCTAGGGGTGCACTAAGAAAGGATTTTTCAAAATTCGACCCCTAAAGGGGTTAAATGGGGGTCCAAAGTTTTTATGGGGAAACAAGATTAGTTAGACTATTTTACTCGAAACTTCACAGGAGTATTTCTAACGATAAATGAGTAAACACCTGTTTCAGGTTTTTTGAAAATTCAACCCCTAAAAGGGGGATAGGGGGTGACAAAGTCTGAAAATCAACGTGGGTATTATTATTATTATATTATAGTGGGTAGTATTGTTTGTACGGTTCATCGGGTGGCTGATTACGAAAACAACAACACACATAGGCTACCCGACACACACACACAAATTTCCACGGGAACGGAAAAAAACGGGATTTATTATATTTGATTCCGAGTGACCCTATCACAGTAACTATACTTAATAAAAATAGGCTTCAAGTTTCGTATACAAGTAGATGATAACAAAACTAAGAAAATAATTTCAGGATTTTTGGAAATTCTCACGGGATAAGGGAAAAACGGGATTTATATATTCAGTTCAACGAAATCCTATGAACCATAATTACTAGACTCTTCAAATTTGGCATAGAAGTAGGTGATTATAATAGTAAAAAACGGTTTTAAGAATTTTCGAAAATTCCAACGAGATAAGGAAAAAACGGGATATAAATCCCGTAACCTGAACGTAAACTGAATATAAATTCAGTTCTACGGGATCGATTTTTCGTTCTAATGATCGTAGAAAACTGCAATTTGGCCTTCAGGTTCCTTGGGCAGTATAGGGGAGCACTACAAAAGGATTTCCCAAAATTTTGACGGACATGAACGGGAAAAACTGGATTTTTTGTTATACTACTGGTCGTAGAAAGTTGAAATTTGGCATGTAGGTTGCTTGGGGAGTGTAAGGAAGTATTAAGAGACAATTTTTCGAAATTCCCACGGGAACGGGAAAAACGGGACTTTTCGTTTTACTGGTTGTAGAAAGCTGAAATTCGACATGTACTTAGATTGCTTGGGGAGTGAGCATTTAGAGAGGACTTTCCAAAATTCCCACGGGAACGGGAAATAACGGGATTTTTTGTTTTACTGGTCGTAGAAAGCTGAAATTTGGCATGTAGGTTGCTTGATGAGTGTCGGGAAGCTATAAGAGATAACTTTCCAAAATTTGAAAACGGGACTTTTCGTTTTACTGGTTGTAAAACGCTGAAATTCGGCATTTAGGTTGTTTGGAGAGTGTAGAGTAGCATTAAGAAAGGAATTTCCAAAATTCCCACGTGAACGGGAAAAACGCGATTTTTCGTTTTACTGGTCGTAGAAAGCTGAAATTTGGCAAGTGGGTTCCTTGGGGAGTGTAGGGAGCATTAAGAGAGCATTTCCTGAAATTCTTACGGGAACGGGAAAAAAGCGGGATTGAAATAGTCCTGGTATACGCGATTAAAGCTATTTGTCAATAAATGAGTCTACGCGGACGAAGTCGCGGGAAAAAGCTAGTTTATTATATTAACGTGACGAAACCTGCACTGTGGATAAAGTTTGTATCCTTTTTTCTTCTAAATATTCCAACAAAGAATTTATTTCTATGAGTGACTTATTCCGTCTGCTTAAAAAGTGTATAAAGAAACTTTTGTGCTCTACATTTTGATGATTCGGTTTGACAATTAGGATTCACCATAGAGTGACCGCAAGTTTTTATGTCCTTTACAAAACACGCTTAAAAAAGTATGGCATGGCCTAATGACTCCCCAGTTTAAGAAAACCGAAAAAAAATATTTTAGTATAAAAAAATATGAACGCGTTGATGTCTTTACTATTAGATTTTGTCAATGTCAAACTTAGGTCAGTCATTTGCATACATGAATCGCATACCAATGATGAATTTCTTTGTATGATTTCGTATCCAATAAAGTATGTTTTAAAATTACTTCATGAATTCTAGAGGATGTTCAAAAGTGGCATATAAAATTAACTGTTTGAATTGTGAAATGACGTGGTAGGTAAATAGTAAAAGTCTTTACCTACACGATTAGGATTATGGTCCATTTATTAAAATAATAAAATAAGGGAATAGACAGTTTAAATACCTACGTTGTTTAAAAATAAATGCTTGTTTTTTTTCGAAGTGATCCAGTTTTTACATTTACCGCCAAATGACAATTCGACAGTCCAATGCCGGTTGCGTTTAAAAAAAAAGAAAAACGCTAAATCCGCACTCTATTATTCTACATTCTGATTGTTACCGTTTAAGCTAATCGATTTACCATTAAGAAATAGTTAAACGCACGACGCGAAAGTGATAGACTCTGGGTGCTATAGAAAGTGGAGCTGTGTCATGTCGGATTATTTGTCCATCTATTCCGCTATTTCTATCGGAATTTCGTAAACTGTACACACCGGATTGCTTAGTGGTTAGAGATCTGACTGTGAAGCTCGAGGTTCAGGCTTCGAATCTCAGTAGGTAGGGGCAGGCTTCATGATGTAACATAACATTACGGATTTAAGAACGTATTGTACCTATCTATCTAATCTAACTAATATTATAAATGCGAAAGTATGGATGGATGGATGGATGGATGGATGTTTGTTACTCAATCACGCCAGAACGGCCCAACGGGTCTGGATGAAATTTGGCACATAGATAGAGAAAAGTCTGGAATAGCACATAGGCTACTTTTTATCCCGGAAAATTGCGTAGTTCCCGCGGGATAGCGATAAACGAATTCTTTGCAGACGAAGTCGCTGGCAACAGCTAGTGAAAAAATAAATAGAAAATGTTTGTGATGTAACATCAGACTCGTCAGGAGCTAGATCTATTATGTTTTAGTGAAGCAAGTATTTATTGACATTGATGACATTGAATTTTGAAAAACAAGGTGTGGAAAAAAAAATTGTTTAAGTATCCACATGTAGATGTACCTATTAAATATAAAGATTACGATAATTAATTGGTTTTACTAATCTTGATAAGATATTAATAATCAAACTTGTAATGTATTTTGAAATTTACGAAGTTCGGTCAACGACTTTTATATGACCTTACACGATTGCAGTATAAAAGACACCAACGCGCTTCACTATTATTGCTTTATACGGAAATATAAAAATTAAAAAATGTTTTGCTTCTTAAGCATAGGAATCATAATATTATAAGACTCGTGCAGAAGTAGAAAGTGGATATGGGTATGAGTCATGTCGGATTTATTTGTGGAATTTCCACTGTTTTACTAGAATCGTATAACTTAAGGCGGGGCCATTCTTGCATTATTTAAGAAATAAGGCAGAGTTAAATGTCATAAAGACGAATTATGTGATAATAATGGTGGGGGACAAATAAGTTATTCAGTTGGCCAAAAGTGTTACTAGATTATTGGTTTCGTTCATAAAATAAGCAAATTGGGATTGTCTAAAAAAATACCTATCCTTTTTATATTTTTTTTGGATAGAGAAGTCAATTATAAGAAATTAATTTCAATATTTTGTCATATAACTCACTGTTTTTTTTAATATTAATTATTGAAAGTATTTTGGCTGATGACGTCATATTTTCCTCTGTCCCTGCGACACATACGCTTATTTGATAAATTAATCATAATACGTATGTGTAGCAGCGGCATTAATGTATTTTCTGTCTGTGGCGAAGTTGGGAAACTGTCATTAGTGCCATTGTCATGTCACAACGTTCCCAGTTTTTCAAGTCGAGTCGAGTTTATTAATTCTTGCAAAAAAAAATCATTTTCATTTTTAATTTAGTGAGGTCCCCAATCAGCACTGGGCCCGCGTGGGAACTATAACCCAAGCCCTCTAATTCTTTTTTTTTATATGTTTTTTTTCATTTTGTTACTACTACTTTCGCTATCTGTCACTGTACACTCATTTTCTGTCAGTTCTAACATAATTGATCCTCTCATCAACTGCAAGGTTGACTGGTAAACCTCTGACTATCATATTACTTTTTGCTTGTTTCTTTATTTCTGTACAATAAACTGTTTATACATACATACACACAATACATACATCACCCCCTTTAGTATGATCAAGGTTAGTGTTCACTGCCCATTGGACGGACAAGCAAAAATAAACGTAAACAATCTTCGTATATTTTAATGCATCGGTATCATAAAAAGCTGGCGTGTGTAAACACCCTTTATATACACAGGTCTTAGACCAGTTGACAAGTCAAGGTCTGGACACAAGGCGGTTCTTTGCCCTTCTGTGCAATTAAAAAAATAATATGAACACTAAATTAAGTTTTCAATGCAAGCTTTTGTTATCCGTATTTTATAATCCTCGATGCAATAAAGAGGTGTGGTTAAAGATTGTCTATCCGTCCCAGCTCTTAAACGGATAGACGGAATCGGACGCTGTTTTGATACCCTAATAACTAATAGCGGTATCAAAATTAACGAGTATGTTTTCTAGTAGAATGTTTCTCTAATAGAATTTAAGTTAATCGCGTAATGTGTTGTTAAGCGCAAAACTCGATTACGACAGGACCAAATTAGTTTTTTTTGTTGTGTTCGTTATTTTCGAAGCAAGATTTTTATACAACAACTAGGTAGTTCCGCCCGCGAGTTTCCTTCAATTACATATACAAACCTTCCTCTCGTATCACTCTATCTATTAAAAAACTGCATCTAAATCCGTTGTGTAGTTTTATAGAGTTAAGCATAAATAGGGACAGACAGACAGCAGAAAGCGACTTTGTTTTATACTATGTAGTAATAATAAAAAAAACAGGACCAGTAGGCTTATTGTCGAACTCGTTCGCAATCGCCATCGTGTTCATTTTGACAGTTCATGTATGGGTTGACAATTGGCATCGGAATCAGCTAGCTGTCACATTCATACAAGAACTGTCAAAATGAACATGATGGCGATTGCGAGTGAGTCAGACAATAAGCCTACCTACAGGGCGAAGCTTAGCGCCGGCGCTAGTAAAAATTAGTTCAATTAAATATGAATTTCAGCTAATAAGTGTCAGAAGATAGACATAACAACCACTTCTTGGTACATTTTCGACTTGATTTTTTTCTAATAGGTAAGCAGCAACGTTAACTCCTTTAAGTACTTCCCGCCATTACGCGTCATATCTATAAAAACGCTCGTTAAATGCGATGCTAATATTTTACAAACGTATTTTTCACAACTACCATAATGATCTAAGTGCATCCCGTAGTCATAATAAGACATGTTTTAAGGCCGTTCTCCACTCATTAGAATAATCTTTTTTCCTTTTTTAGGGTTCCAGTTCAATCGGCAAAAATGAACCCTTATAGGCAGTGGTATAACTATAGCTAACAGATGACTATAGATTAACTAAACAGATTTATATGGGGAGTGTGAATGGGTGCGATGGGAGGGGAAGGCCTAGGCGGACGTTCCATGATCAAAATGGGGACGTTTTGGAAAAAGGCCAGGTCAAGAGTACCCGAAACCGACGAGCATGTATGAAGAGATTGATGAATGTGGATGAAGCGAAAGAGGTATGTCAGGATCAGCAAGTGGAACAAAGTAGTCTCTGCCTACCCCTGTGGGAAAGAGGCGTGACGATATGTATGTATGTAAGTATGTATGTATAACTATAACGTCTGAGGCCAGTGTCAATTTTATCATGAGGTCCTTCCCCTTGCAAAAAATTGGGCACCTATGGTTTTCAGATTTTTAGGCATTAAGGCTTAGAGAGTAAGCTTTAATGGACATAAAATACAAAAGAGAACTGTAAGAGCTTACGGTAGAACTAAATAAAAAAATCTAAATTCTATTTTTTATATTGGTCTGTCTCTGATCTCGCACTGCCCTTTTAATTCTTAGGAACAGAGGCCTTACCATGACGTCTTAATGCGATTCAGTTTAGGTTCGCTCGCTGTCAGATTCATACTAAAAGTGACAGCTAAAACTTGAACTGAGTCGGAATTAGGACGTCATCGTAAGGCCCCACGGCTCTGTTAACACTAGATATAAATATACACTTGCAGAATTCAAAGGGAATCCTCTGTGCGAGTCCGACTCGAACTTAGCCAGTTTTTCGAACTGTCTATTGTTGTGCCTTAGTGTTATCCTATAACCATACCTTGTCTGAAAGAAAAGTGATCGCTGCGCTATGTAGACAATCATAACTGGACCCTTTCGTGCGTAAGAATTTATACGGAGTCGGGTGTCTTGTTGTATTTGTCAACGCACGACCATGTCATTTTAGATGTATTTTGCTGAACATCACGTCTGTATCACTTACGGGGTAGACAGAGTCTTAGGTAATAAGACCTAAACGCCACGTTTAGCGTGATTGTGGACGTGCAGGTGGAAAGGGGGATCAAAATAGTCAGGGGTTGCTAGCCATCATCGCCTGTAACATGATTACTACGATTTAACACTGCTCTATTTAATTAAAAACAAATGAAATTACTTGGGCTTGAAAATGTTTATTTGTACTAAGTACATTGAGTACATTATTGTCGCTTACTTTATTACAAAAATATGTAATTGTTTTCCCTTACTTCGACGTTTTGACATTTTAAACTACTATACTGCTGTGAATTTTAATGTGCTTATTGTGTAACGGTTAGATTCTTTGTATACCCAAGGAACCTACGTATCCTGGCTATTTTATTATTAAAATAATCACAATTCAGAATCGTATTATATGTACTGAACCAATGTCACCCGTCCAATGTAAGACACGATTTACACTGAACCCTAGGCTTAGACTAAGATTTTTATAATAATTAAAATATTCCAAAATTCGCAGCCATTACTATTTACCGGCCAGTAACTAATATACCTACCGAAGCATTTCATTTGCCTGGATTTCATATGCCATAATGTAATGTTTGCCATAATGATCATTTGCTATAACTCTTTTTTTCTCTGAAACCGTAATTTTTTCAGGAGCATTGAAATGGCAATCCTGTAGAACTCTATAGGTTAGGTTAGGTTTGTTTTATAACAATTCTGAACAATTAACAGTTAAAGAGAAAAAAGAGTTATGGCAAATGATCATTATGGCAAACAATACATTTATGGCATATGAAATTCGGGCAAACGATAGAGAGCCCACAATATTGTGCTAACTTTAACAAGTAATACATCAAATCCAGTAACAACAAGATATTGTTTTTTAGTTACAGGTTATTAGCGATAACTTGTCGCTTAAAGCCAGAGTACTGCCCGTTGATGCATTTGACATTTGACAAATTATATTGTTACTGCATATTATTTACGACAGTTGAGTTATGAATATTTATCACTCAATTTGTATGCGAACGATATGTTATGTGAAAACATGTAAATGTATAATGATGGCTACGTATGAGTTATGTGAAATGCGTTTAAGTAATTTGTTTGGCGTACTGTTTGAATGTTTCCGGGATTATAAAATTTGTGTAAAGTTTTAATTTATGATTTAGTTTGAGCGAAAGTTAGCTGTTTGTAATAATACTAACATGTTAAAATGTTGTCAAATTTATGGAACTTAGTGATTTTATGTATGGTTTTAGGTTTAAAGAAATATTTTGACAATAATAAATGAGTACTTGCCTACATTTTTTAATACTTTATAATCGTATAAATAGATGTTTCTTAAGAAATGTTGTTACTTAAATATTTTTCTGTCTGTCACGTTAACTTTTCTATGTAATATTTTCTTGTGTTCGTTTTTTTTTAAATTTAATTAATGTGTTAAGTAGGGCATAAATTGTTCACAGGTAGTTTTAACCCATGTACTATTAGTTAATAATTTAATCAATATTTTGTATAATTCCCTATTCATTTCCTATGTATATAATAAAACACGACGTTACTTACACTCGGAAAATATTCGCACCCACAGTTAAAAACGAAATTGCAAAAAAATTGCACCCAAAAAAAATTTTGCACCCATCTTTAACACAGTTAAAATGAAATTGCACTCACCTGACGATCGCGTACAAAAAATTTATCACCGTTTGTATCACTGTTATACACACTACACCCGCGAGCGGCGTCCGCGCAGACAGTCGGCGCGTCAGTGGCGCGTTGCGCGCGGCGCTCTGGTTTTTACGCGCATGCGCGGGGTACACTTTCGCCTGTAGGGTGCTAAAGGGTGCAAATTGACGAGTTGAAAAGGCTAATGTGACTGGTATCTCAGTGTAGATTAATTTCTGCGTTTAGGTACATTACCATAAGTTTTTTTTTTTTTCAATTTAATGTTTTGATTATTATTTTAAAATGAATATTTAGTTTATTTGTTATTGTGATTGAGTGATCATAGATAGATTTTGAAGGCTGCTTATCGTGATTTGGGGACTAGAGCTTGAAAAATAAATGTTTGATATGTAAGTAATTAAAATTATTCAATGAAAAAAAAATCTTAAAATATTTTGTTACTTTCTGGTCACCGACAATACATAGCTCTAGTTTGGGGACTCCTGTCTACGTACATATTATGTAAAATGTTCAATTCCATGCGTTTAGTGCTAATTTTCTTTGGATGTGCAGGAGGATTTTTTAAATGTATTTTATGCAACCGTTACGTAATGAGGGTCCTTAAAACACGATTGTGCTTTTTGAAATGAGCCTTGGCGAGTAGGTACTCTAAGATGGGTTCAGTTCAAAAGCAGTAGGGAAGTGACCAGTATTATACCAACCAATTAAACTAGGTTCGGTCTAACCCGTAAGGGATAAAGACGCGTGATTTATGTTAGTACTTTCTTGTTTGTGGTAGTAGGTAATATCAATACTTTAATGTTATTACAGTATAGATTTTTGTAAGGTTAAGGTAAAATCTGTAGTGTAATAACATTAAAGTACCTACAGATTTTTGTACTTACTGTAATGTTATCATCATCATCACTACACATAGTATAAAACAAAGTCGCTTTCTCTGTCCCTATGTCCCTATGTCCTTATGTCCCTTTGTATGCTTATATCTTTAAAACTACGCAACGGATTTTGATGCGGTTTTTTAAAAGATAGAGTGAATCAAGAGGAAGGTTTGTATGTATAATACATGCATAATATACCGTGCGAAGCCGGGGCGGGTCGCTAGTATAGTATAAAACAAAGTCGCTTTCTCTGTCCCTATGTCCCTATGTATGCTTAAATCTTTAAAACTACGCAACGGATTTTGATGCGGTTTTTAATAGATAGAGTGAATCAAGAGGAAGGTTTATATGTATAATACATGCATAATATACCGTGCGAAGCCGGGGCGGGTCGCTAGTTACAGTATAGATTTTTTAAGGGTGTAAGTAATAATGCTGGTCATTTCCTACGGTTACTGAACACATTTTTGAGCACGATACGTGCAATGTTACGTGCGTAGATAAACTTTTGTACACAATTTTGTTGATTTCTGTAAAGAGTGTACTTATTGTCCTAATACACCCCTTTGCAAAAAAACGGGCACCACGTTTTTGAATTTTATGTGCATAGAAGATTACTTTCTAAGTTTTAATGCCTAAAAATCTGAAAACCATAGGTGCCCGATTTTTTCCAAGGGGGTATAATATTCGCTGTCGCTTGTCAGACCCAAAACTTCTCCAGGGGCCGCAAACTCTCAAAAGCATTGGAAATCACGCATTATATGCGTTCCCGGTAGTGAACGGTCTAGCTCTAACATCGTTCCGGATTGTAAATTCATGCCGTTCATTATAAAATAAACCGTGGCGTAAAAATTAAATCCCAAGGGAATTAAGCGTTTATGGAGGATCTAAAGCTAATCGCTTTACACATATCCCGAGGGATTTCCTTCTAAGCAGCATTGCCACTTAGACTCTCTAGAGGTAGTTGGTTATAGGGTTGCCAACGCTTTTAAACGACTTCAAAAAATGAGGAGTGTGAAGTCGGTGCCTCAGCTCAAACATTTACCTCCTTATTCATAAAACGCTCTATTGGCTTCTGCTACTTTAGTAATCGTTTGTCCTGGTCTGTGAAAGGTAAATGTCAAAGTGACAGATAAGGACAAACGATTGCTAAGTTTATCAGAGGCCTACAGAGCGTTTATGAATAAGGGGGCTAGTGCCTAGCCAAATAGATAGTGTGTAAGCAGACAGGCTAAGGCTAGGTCCATTTCTAACACGTATGCCACACTACGATGTTATGATGGGAGCGTGGGTAGTAGCGCGTGCAGCACTGTCTTCAAAAATAAGTAGGAGCGCTCACCAAAATATGATTATTATTAAATTTCTATAGTGGAGTAATTAATACAATTTATTATGAAATCTATAGATTTTGTTTACTTTTCACTTTTTGGTGGTTATTTTCAATAAGTAAATGATAGTGATGATGATGTACATTGAAAAAAAAAGTACGACTGATATTTTGACGTTAGACATACCATCTCACGAACAAAAACAACAAGATAGAGAGTAGATTCTTTTTTAACAAAAATAGACACCACAAACCACGTTTACAAAGAAAGACTGGTTGAAATAAGTACAACATGCACATACATACACAAATACATAAAATCACGTCTCTATCCTTAACAGGGTAGACAAAGCCTAAGGTAATAAGACCTGAAGGCCACATTTAGCATGATTGTGGGTGTATAGGTGAAAAGATCCGTGGTAGCCCAGTGGTATGGATCTGTGTCTTACAAGTAGAAGGTCGTGGTTTCGAATCCCGGGCTCGCACCTCTTAGTTTTCCGGAATTTAAGTATGTGCGAAATTACCTACATTTAAAATTAACCATGAGCTTTTCGGTGAAGGTAAACATCGCGAGGAAACCTGGATATACCTGCGAAGCAATTCAATGGTGTGTGTGAAGTTCCCAATCCGCACTGGGCCCGCGTGGGAACTAAAACCCAAGCCCTCTCATTGTGAGAGGAGGCCTGTGCCCAGCAGTGGAACTTATGTAGGCTTAATAGAAATAATACTGTAAACTATATAGTACGGTGGACAACCCTAGTTACGAGTATGGCTCGTTTTAAATCATCAACTATGAATGTAAGAAATCTAGAGAATGTTAGTACAGAATTTTGTTATTAATTGTAATAAATAAATAAATGTTTGGTGCTTGTTTATAAATTTGTATAAAACCTTTATTAAGAGATATAGCTTTTCTCTGTGTGGTGTTGTATTTGATGCATAAAGTCTGGCAAACGAAAGAGTGAACTGAGAAAACGCGGCAAATTAAAAAAAATTACATGTGGTATTACTAACTGTTTTTCATTTCGCAGATTCCTTGAATATCTTCAAGATTATCTGTAAACATAAGCAACGGTATCATCATCATCATAATTATGGTCAATATATCAAATAATCAGCCAAGTAGGATTAATATTACATAGTCATAGGTACTAACCTAAAAAATCCGACATCGCATGTAAACATTGTTGTTTCTCTTGGAAAACAACTTCTTTCTCCCCTTCATATACTGTTCTAGATATTTAAGATCCATGTAACCGTGTTCTAGCAAATAAATAATTTCTGATTCTGATTCTGATTCTTGTTTTTGCTTGAACTGACTGATCATGGTATGTAGCAGCTTTCGCACATTACTTTTTATTGTTTTACCCATATATTGCGACAATTATAAATGAAAAATAATTGAGTTCACAAAATCAAAACAACTCTAACCAAAGACTTTGACAGAGTAATAATGTTACCATATTAAAACTTAAAAAAAAAACAGGTTTCGCTTTCGTTTGCCAGACTCTCTCTCTGTACATACAAATAAATTTGTAAAATGAATGGTGCCTAAACGGGTGCAAAAAACTAAATTTTAAATTAACTATAATAATTGTTTTTACGAATGTACATAAAAAACAATGCAAGTAGGGTTATTAACATTCTTTGCAACTTTTTTCATTAGTAGTTAATAGTGAGCGTTCTAGTGTACAAATTTGGAAACTGATGTTTCTAAATTTGAGTTAAGTAATTTGTCGCGAGCAAATCGTTATTAGGTATTATTTGTTTAGAATTTGTGAAGACAAAAGATGATCATTAATTTTGAAGAATTACTTAAGCGGCCTTCACATACATACATAATTAAACTACGTCTTTATCCCTTACGCGGTAGACAGAGCCTTAGGTAACAAAAGCTAAAGGCCACGTTTAGCATGTTTTTTTTTAAATTATTTTTACTAAAGGTCTACAAACTGGATATTATATTCTAACTTACAAAGTAGAGTGACTTACACTTCGTGTATACCCTACAATAGTAGACACATCATGCACTAATAAACAGTTAATATTACAAAAAGAAATTATTCCTACAAAATCCTAGAACAACAAATTACTATTTCACAAAAATATTCCAGGCCAGGCATATTTTAGACCAGGTCAAGAGTACCCGAAACCGACGAGCATGTATGAAGAGGTTGATGAATGTGGATGAAGCTAAAGAGGTATGTCAGGATCGTAGCAAGTGGAACAAAGTAGTCTCTGCCTACCCCTGTGGGAAAGAGGCGCGACGATATGTATGTGTATGTATGTATTTATGTATGTACAAAAATATTACCTGTAGGTACTTATTTACTTAATACAAAAAAAATACTTTTAACTTAGGTCTTGTCGTATTTTAGATTTAGATGATTGTGGGCGCATAGGTGGAAAGGGGAACAAAATAGTGATGGGTTGCAAGCCGCATCTCCTATAACATGATTCCTAAGAATTTCGCCCATTCCCTCGATGGGCCTTTACCATCTGCGCGGTAAGAGAAGCAACTGGTACATTCTACGTTTTTTCTTTACTCTCAGATCAGCAGGGAAAACCCTTTATCGTTTGATAAAATACGATGAAAATGAAAATGAAAAATGTAGGTATATAAGCCTATAGTTTTATGGGCAAAAATCTTAGGAATCACGTCATACCTACCTACCTATATAACCTACCTATATAAGTATGTTTATCCGTTGTCTAGTACCTACCCATATCACAAGCTTTGCTTAGTTTGGGACTAGGTCAATTGGTGTCAATTGTACCAAAATATTTATTTATTTATTTATTTATAGGCGCATGCGGCTAGCAACCCACTAATATTTAGATTCCCCTTTCCGCCTATACGCCTATAATCATGCTAAACATAGCTTTTAGCTCTTGTTACATTAGGTTGTGTCTACCCCGTAAGGAATAAAGACGTAATATATGTATGTATGTATGTATGTATCAAAGAAAGAAAAGCCATCTTTAAACTCGATCGCACTATGATCATTAAATTTTATAAAGCATTAAGCCAAAGACTTAAACAATTGCCCTCAATTAAGCTGATGCAAGTAACGTAACTTAATGATCGGGTAAACACTCAACCACGAGCCCTGTAGTTTTAATAACTCTCATTAACTATTAACAGATGCATCGTGTTTTTTTAAAGTACAGTCACAAGCATAAATAAGTGATCACTTTTGAACCTTGTCACTTTAAAGTCGTGTTTGAAAAACCATACGAAATCATGTAACGACTGAAAGCGACAAGGTACAAAAATGATCACTTATTTATGCTGGTGACTGTACAATGATTCTCTACAAGAATTTAGCTTTAGCAAGAATTCATTTATTTAAAACTACAAACTATTAACAACTAAATAACAATAAAGAATACTAAAACTAGGAAAGTTGATTTAGATTCCCCAAAGAGTTAAAAACGTTATTAAAAAAAATACAAACATACATTACATATAAGTGCCGGCACGTAAGTCTAGCGATGACCTTGTATGGGCAGAAATATAAAATACGGTATCCGTGGGTGCGCAGATCCACTCCACGTGACTCGTCATCGCTAGACTTACGTGCCGGCACGTATACATACCGTCATGCCTTTTTCCCATAGGTGTAGGCAGTTCTACCTACTTTGTTTCACTTGCTACGCTTCATCTACAGTCTACATTCATCAATCTCTTCATACATGCTCGTCAGTTAGGGTACTCTTGACCTGACCTTTGGTCAAAACGTCCCCAATTTGGTCACGAAACGTCCGTCTATGTCTTCCCTTCCCAACATAGCCATTAACACTCGTCATATAAATCTGTTTTTGATCACTTAAAGTGAACTGTTCAAGTTAGATTCTTTAACCAAATAAAATGATCACTATCATCACTACATAGTATAAAACAAAGTCGCTTTCTCTGTCCCTATATCCCTATGTATACTTAAATCTTTAAAACTACGCAACGGATTTTGATGCGGTTTTTTTTAATAGATAGGGTGAATCAAGAGGAAAGTTTATTATGTATAATACATGCATAATATACCGTGCGAAGCCGGGGCGAGTCGCTAGTATTTGATAATAATGAAACAGACTACAAAATGCAAAATTGCAATAATTTTATTTTTAACCTGCACCCTGTCTTTATACTTCACTAGCTGTTGCCCGCGACTTCGTCTGCAAAGTATTTGTTTATCGCTATCCCGCGGGAATTTTCCGGGATAAATTAAAGTAGCCTATATGCTATTCTAGACTTTTCTCTATCTATGTGCCGAATTTTATCCAGATTCGATGAGCCGTTATGGCGTGATTGAGTAACAAACAAACATTCATTCATCCATCCGAACTTTCGCATTTATAATATTAGTTAGTTTATAAAAAAAACGTTAAATTTTTTGAAGCGTAACGCAAAACAACGTAACGCAACGCACCAGCGGGGCCTCACTCTAAGGGATAAAGACGTGATTAACTTTATGTGTACGTGTAATTATGTATGATCAAAACGAGCTGCAACCGTTTTGAGCTCTAATAGCCCCATATATGATAAAAAAAAAAGTATAAAACTCCATTTTTTTTTATAATCCTCGTAAAAATACGGCGCTGAAACTATGAGGTGCATGCCAAGGACCTTACAATATTCCGAAATATTTTATGCCGAATTTCGTAATTCCTAAGAAATAAAATTCCGATTGCAAAAAAATACGAAATGTATATTATTCCGATTTTTATAACTCCGAATAATGAAAAGCCTGAAGTGTTATTGGCCCGCAAAACAAAATTCCGATTATTAATTTTCCGAACTTCATTAAGTACTAATTCGGATATTTGATATTCGGGAAAATGAAATTCGTGTTTTTTCAATAATCTGAATTCTATTTATTAGGAATTGGATTAATTCAGGCCTACTACCCCTAAGCCGCCAACATGTTTGTTTTACTCCAATGCTATTTGGAGTTCTGAAAATTGGTATTTTAATCATCGGAATTCGTATTTGTGATATTTCGGATTATTACTCATTCGGACTTTTTATTGTTCGGTGTACTTATTAAAATTCGAAATTTTGAAAATCGTTAGAAATTTTGAAGTTATGGATTTATAAAAATCGGAATAATGAAAAATCGGAATACTTATATTCGGAGTTTTAAAACATTCGAAATTATAATAATCGGCATTATAAAATGTGTGATTCCGATAGCTACTCGGAATTTAGTTTTTCATATATTTATGTAGTGTACCCCTCATGAATACCACCTTACTTTTATTTTACATGGAAATAAAATAATCCAGTACTGTCGGCGGAAAAAAAAGTATACAGCTTATTTGTGACTGAAAGTAGATCTATACAAATTAAAGTAGTACACAGGTTAAAAGACAAAGTTGCTCGTAGAAAAGTTACCAAGTTGCCGGCACCATAAGGTGAACCAAGTACCATAAAAAACGCATTATAAAACTAGAACCGGAAAATATCTGATCAACGAACCCCAACTCTGTTGCGTAATTGCTCACACGCCCTACGTTCTTTATTAGCGAAAATATAGTTAATTTTGAGTTCATCTACTTAATGGGGATTATCTAGAAGCCTCCTGTTTTACTGCCAAGGGCTTAACCCCCTTACTCATAAACGCTCTATACTATAGTCTATAGGCTTCTGCTAACTTAGCAATCGTTTGTCCTTATCTGTGAAAGGTAAAATGTCAAAGGGACAGATAAGGACAAACGATTGCTAAGTTAGCAGAAGGGGGTTAGTATTTGCAATCTAGGGATAAGTTTGCCGCTGTCTATTCTGTCATTATCGTTATTTACTGTTACTTTTACTAGTTTATTTATACTTCTATACTTAATAATAATTATAAAGAAGTAAAGTTTGAGAGGTTGTAGGGGGTAATATCTGGATCACTGAACGATTTTGAAAATTCTTTAACCAATTGTAAGCCACATTATTTGTGAGTGGCATAGGGAAGACTGAAGAGATAAGAGGGGGAGGACCTAAAAAAAATACTTATAATCACCGCGGCGCTCCCCCCACGACCACCGCGAGATGGGGTTCCCTCTTCGGGGCACCTGTGCATTGCAGGTTTGGGAATTCCCGCCCTCCCGCGCTGGTGCAGCTTGGATTTTTTATAGAGGTTGTCGCCTCGTGGCCCCCGTCTTGAAAAATACAGGAGAAGTGGCAATTAAGTACTCCACCGACAAGAGTCCACCTCCTAAAAAGTGTCGATGATGATGAAGAAGAAAACAATGAAAGTTAAGTCAAAAAGAATCCTGCATTTCATAGGTTTTTGATGACCGTCACAGAAAAATTATAAATTCCTCGCATCTTGTACAGTCAAGGGCATAAATATATATACATTACCAAGACGTCAAAAACATCTATACACCTTTATGCCACAAACAATAAGGTAGGCGACACATATATTTGACCTGATGGCTGTATCAATATTAATGCTCTCGACTGTAACTCCAGTTTGTTCCATAGTAATATAATAAGTAAAGTATTGTGGTTGGTTTGTGGTCACCAATTCATTAACCTAAAGTTCCAAGACATAAATCTAATGAATACTTAAAACAATTTCAATTTTAATCCCGAAAACAAGAATAATTTTCGTGTAGCTGTAATATTTGATTTCAAACAGCTTTAAAATAGCGAGTTACCTAGGCAGATAAGTGACGTCACAGCTTGCTATTACCATACTCCTTTCAGACATAAATAATCCGTAATAGTTGAGAAAAAAAAACTGAAATTAAAGAATACACTCTACGAAAGGGCTCACGTTTTGACAGCTCGGATACGTCCATTGATAGCGTCAATTACCGTATTAAAAATCATAGCGAATATAATTAGGATGAACGTCGGGAAAAAAGCAGGCCAAGTTCTTGAGTAATAAAAAAACATTAATACTCTTATCGTGGCTTGCATGTCTGTACAGCCTGACACACTCTGTTTAACTCTGATCTGATCTTAAACTTCTCTTTTATTATCTAATTAGAAGAAATACTCGTCTCATTAAAGTTTTATTAGGAACTATGACTTTGACGTGTGACTTTCCGCAATGTCTTCCGTTGCATATTATGTGTGTAAGAAATTTTTGAAATAAAATTATTTGAAAATATAATTAGTACCTACTTAAATCTTATGGGCATATTTTACTTAAAGTATTGTGTAGGTACTAAATACATAAAAACTGATCAAGTGCGAGTCGTTTCTATTTTAATTTATTTTACATAATAAAATTGCGCCCATAGTAGTGCATCTAAAAAATAGCTAACTGACACTGTGAACCCTAAAAAAACAATTATTGGAATGAACAATTGAACATTGTCTCCTTTCCATTTCTGTACGTCTTCTACGGTAGGTAGGTAAGCCGAATGAAGTTCAATGTTAGGTGTCATAATTAAGTTAACAGTCAATGGCATAAATATATGTACGTTACCAAGACGTCAAAAATATCTATACACCTTTATGCCACAAACAATAAGGTCGGTGACACATAATATTTGACAAGATCGCTGTATCGATATTTATGCCCTCAACAAGGTACTTATCATCATTTATTACGTGTTTTTTTTTTCAAAATTTGCCTACTTGCGTTCATTATCTGAATATTAACATTAAATGCTTACCTATATATTTTGTTTGTCTGGTATAATGATTTTTATGATATATAGGATTCCGATGTCAGATAGGGAATCATGATGCGTCTACGCATCAAGAAACTCACACTCGCTACAATATCTAACAAGTCTTATTCTATTCTTCTGTTTCGTTCTTAAAGCAACCTTATCTATAAAACCGTAACGTTCATTTGCAGAGAGCAGGATGCAAGTAGTTAGTACAAATAACATTTGACAAGGCTTTATTTTGTTGCAAAGAATCTAACACGAATCAGTTTCTAAAATCCATATCTGTGGCTATAATTTCTACAAGCATGTTCATATTTAAGTCATATTAAAATCATAGAAAGTTAAAAATGCGAGACGGTGTTATAATAAAAGCGCTGTTATACTTTAGCCTTCGATCAACAATACAACTAGATGTCAGGTCGGTGCAAAAAAATACGTCTCGACAAATAACGCCTCACTTGTGGGGTGAGCTTTTATTTTGTTTAGTTCAATCCAAACACCGCCAATATAAACACGTTTCACAATGCCGCAGTGTGCGTTCAAAAACTGCAAAAATAATTACCGTAAAAGCATTTATCGATCGGAGTGTCTTACTTTCGGTAAGTACATGCAGAACAATGCATACTTTACATTATTACCCTGTTCCTAGAATTACATCTTTTTAAAACGAAGGTAGTTCTTTTGTTTATTGAACGCTTTCGGTCGTCTCTTTTTATCTATTTGGATCTTTGTTGCCTAGACTTAAGGTTCATTTTAAATTAATTTAGAAGGTAAAACAGATATAGCTATAAGTATAAGCGACACGGCCACTTTTTCGCTTTGATTTTGTATGGGACCTTAAATCTAGTTGTATTGTTGATCGAAGACTTTAACACTCATTTTGTAACGAAGCATCCAGCGCTTACAAGGCTGTCTTCTAGATACCTGTCGGGGCTTAGCGCATTCAAGGATAAAGGAACCCCCAAGCCTGTGACCAACAAATGAATGATAATACATAAACGAAAATGTACATATTCAACTTTTTTTTTTCAGCACCCGCGGGGCCTAAGGCACTTGCCTAGAACGCCTACTTGGAAAGGAGGGGTCAGAACATTCGTCAAAGTAGAGATGAATAAAGAGCAGAGCTAAGCTTAGAACCAAACATCACAATCACAAAAAATAAATGTGTCATCATTGTCAATTATTTTGAGCTTTTACGTGTATGTAAAATTTTCTGAAATACAAGGGAACGCTCAAATATAGCAGCACCTTTATATTGAACTAAATTATTCAACTACTATTAGTACTTATTTATTAAGATTTCGTGAGAATTGAATTGTCTGTAGTCGTAAAGTCAAAAATGGTCTGAAGAGTTTCGGCCTTAAACTACGTCGCTACTTCTTTCGGTTCCTTTACTCTTTTACTAGCGTACTTTGTAGGTACTTCAGCTTTGAGTCAAGTCACGATACATAATTTTCAGTTACCAATTTCTACTCGTACATATTTAATCCATATTTCACTTATAATTATTGAATACAGCTAAGAAAACGTGGAAGCTTTTGAAATCAAAATATACTCAAGAGCAAAAATAGGTCGCTTTTCATAGAACTTTGTATGAAGAGTGTCCCGTTATTTTTGCTCGTCAGTGTAGTGTAAATACAACAAAGCAATGAGCCGTGGCCCATAGGCTTGTTTGCAGGGGCACATAAGTACTATAACTCTCAAAACAAGACCTGGTAGCGAGCAAACATAGCTGTTCTTAGGGTAAAGTCAAAACATAAAAGAAAATTTTATTTTGTTAAAATTACAAAGACTCGAGCGTAGTTTTACGATATTGATTCGATTTAATAAAAAAACTAAGGTACACACATACATACAGACATATCGTCACGCCTCTTTCCCACAGGGGTAGGCAGAGACTACTAGACTACTTTAAACTAAGGTTTATTCAAAAAAATTATTTGTATGTAAAACCAATTGGATATTACAAATAAAAAGAAAACAAATTTAGCTATACAGCTATAATTTTCATGTCTGGTTTTTTTATTGTTGTTTTTGTTCTATAAAATTGTGTGTACATGCTCTTATATTTGTGTGTCTTGCAAAATGAATAAATGTCTTCTTTCTTTCTTTCTTTCTTTCTATACTTTATTACTAAACTAAAAACGAATTAAAATCTAAACTAAAAACTCTGTGTTATTTTTCGCTTCAAAATTTTACAAGCATCTCAAATCCATGCCGTCTCAGATTCAGTATTTCTTCCAAATTTCCGAAATAAAGGGATGTTTTTTAACAAAATAATTAAGAGCAAAAAAAAAGCAATCAATAAAGCATTACTTACTTACTTACATACCAACATCAAATTATTTCCGCCTCTTACGGACACCACAAAAACAAGCTCAACTATTTTATCGGGCTCGCGAAGCTTTACTTTTGCAGACAGTTTTATTGCTAGAAGGTCTAATTTAAAAATAAGCAGGTACCAGCGTCTGCGCATACAGTTGGATGTATTAAAATAATTGCAGTGCGATTTGCCGTTCATGAATGAAACAACGAGTCACGATTCTGCAATGATAAAGGCGAACGACTATTCTGGGGCGAGGAAAACTTCAACAAAACTGCAAAAGAAAATGTAATCGACGATGCGGTTGGCCCAGTTGGTAGTGACCCTGCCTGCAAAGCAAGCGTCCCGGGCTCGAATCCAGAGGCTTTATCATGACGTCCTAATTCCGACTCAGTTCAAGTTTTAGCTGTCACTTTTAGTATGAATCTGACAGCGAGCGAACCTAAACTGAATCGCATTAAGACGACACGGTAAGGCCCATGGTAAGGGAATATTTGAGAGCACGGATATCTGGGGGGTTACCACGGTCGCTTAGTGCGTGCCAAATTCTATTCAGCGTAAGGGTCACAGTTATGCAGTCATAAGCTCTGTCCCTTACGCTGAATAGAACTTGGCACGCATTAAGCGATTGTGGTAACCCCCTATTCGAGTGATGGATATTTCTATTTATTTAAGTGTGTGTTTCTCTCTATATAATATCGTTGTCTAGTACCTACCCATAACATAAGCTTTACTTTGAGATTAGCCCCCTTATTCATAAACGCACTATAGGCCTCTGCTAAGTTAGTAATCGTTTGTCCTTATCTGCGAAAGGTAAATGTCAAAGTGACAGATAAGGACAAACGATTACTAAGTTAACAGAGGCCTATAGTGCGTTTATGAATAAGGGGGTTAGTCAATTTGTGTGAGTGCTAGCGCAAGAGCCGCGCGATGGACGCGTTGCGCGTGAGTAGACTACCCTTTTTTTTCTAGAACGAACACTAAGAAAAAGACGGGTAAACTAAATCTTATGATTAGATTACTCAATCAGGGTGCGACCAAACCGCCGCGTATACGCAGTGACGTGTCGTATGCGTCACGTTTTCTCACCGTTTCTTCGTACATTTTGTTGCAATTCCGTAACGTCACCGTTTTTTAAGCGGCGGTGTGGTCGCACCCTCAAAGCGTGGGAGGTATTTTAAAGTACTAATTTAATATTATTTCAAAGAAAAAACCTGGGCCCTATTTTATAAAGCTAATAAGTTATTAAATAATTTACACGCGGAAGTCTCTACACAGGGTCAGAAAGAGATTTCTGCTTGTAAATTGTAATTTGTAGCTTTATAAAATAGGGCCCTGGGGTATGTATTAAAATACATAAAGTTTAAAATGTATAATGGGATAAAATACATAATGGTTCAAAATATATAATGCAATTTTCTCAGAAAGTGACAAATTAACAGGATCGTTATAAAACAAACCTAACCTAACCTACACCAATCTATAGATTACGATATCAAAAAAGTTCATTTAGCTAATAGTTTTACAGAAAATAGCATTATATATTTTGAACCATTATGTATTTTATCCCATTATACATTTTAAACTTTATGTATTCTGATCCGCTCTCGTTTTACATACATACACGTACATATACCGTCACACCTCTTTCCACAGGGGTAGGCAGAGACTACTTTGTTCCACTTGCTACGATCCTGACATTCCTCTTTCGCTTCATCCACATTCATCAATGTCTTCATAAATGCTCGTCGGTTTCGCCCAAGTTTTACTGCGGTTAAATACGAATTAACCAGAATAAGCCCGCCGTAGTAGTTGATCCGATATCTTTGTTACCCATTCATTGAGTCTTCACTTTCATCCGACTCCATTAGTTTCAATTACAATGATATTAGCGCTATTTTTTTTATTTTTTCGACAGAGATAAATCGTATTAAATAAGGCCATTTAGCTAGTTCGCTCTTGGTGCGGATTAAGCAAATAATTATTTTGAGGATCGTCAGGGTACACTGGCATAAACAAGCTTCGTTAGAAAAAGACAAGGTTATGGTAAGAAAGAAGCAAGAATAGTAAACAGTGGTTTTACTCCTGTGTATACTTTAAGTTAATAAATGATAGAAAACCATCAATCACTGCAATCCTTTACTGGAAGAGAACTATTGTAAGTATTTCTTAGTGCGTTGATCCAAGCACATAACTTTTTTTGATAATGCTCGCAAAATAATGCTTTTAATTTAAATAATCATGGCGATTGACGTGTAAGGTTTAGAGACACACCAATTTCTTTAGTATTTAACCTAAGTAATTATCACCATGTCAACAAACAAATTTCAATAATATTTTAAGATCGACATATTGCGACAAGGTTCTATCGTGGCTCAACAATCAAAGTTCGCGACTGTACCCATTATGTCTAATGTGAAAAGGAGCGGTTCCGCTAAAGGTAAGTAAAGGTAAGTAAAAAAATATTAGCGCTCCGAAAACTCAGATCCATCGTTTACATAACGCCTTATTAAAAAACTACAGACACTTCAAATAATTATGTCGTAACAATTGTATTAATTTTACCTCTAAAAAATAATCGGTTGGAAGTCAGCGCCTTTTTTTGCATTACGTCTCCATTTTTAAGGTTCCGTACCCAAAGGGTAAAAACGGGAGCCTATTACTAAAACTATAATGTCCGTCTGCCTGTCTGCACACCAGGCTGTATCTCACACACGTGATAGCTAGACAGTTGAAATATTCACAGATGATGTATTTTTGTTGCCGCTGTAACAACAAATCCTACTAATATTATACATGCGAAAGTTTGTGAGGATGTGACGCTTGAGTGTGTATGTTTGTACCTTCTTCACGCTGAAACGACTGAACACATTTGGATACAATTTGGACCGGACATAGCTGGTACTTTAGATTAACACAAAGGCTACTTTTTATCCCGGAAAATTGCATACTTCCCGCAGGATAGCGATAAACATGTCAAAGATCGTAGCTGCCTAGAGTCGCAACGATAATTATCTTTTTGTTCTTCTTAAGTCTAATTCTACGCGGACGAGGTCGCGGGCAGAAGCTAGTTAATACTAAAAATTTCGCTTTTTTTTTTTTACGTCTGTCTGTCTATGTAAGTAATCAACATAAATTGACCTCGCTTTGCTTACACTTTGCTTAAGAACACGGCTCTACTAACACTGGATTACACATTAACTTGCTAAATTTGTACGGAACCCTCGGTGCGCGAGTCCAACTCGCACTTGGCCGGTTTTTTGTGATGACAAGACGTGTTCTTGTGACAATGTCCGGTGCGAGTGTTGGGCTTTCTTTTTATGTAATTAGTTAGACGGGTGTAAGTGTACTGAATAGGAAGTGCGTATCTAATAGAGCTGGGGATTGGTATTCTTGTCTAGTAAAGTGAATTAGTATTATCACAAAGATATTGGGTATTATGTGATCACGTAGAACTAAATTTAATCATTTTGTAAAAGTTCATGTTATTTCAAAATCAGCCTCATTACAAGCGTTTTTTTTTTAATAGCTAAAGAAGCTTTTATTTACTTAATTCGCAATACAGTCGCTTACCATCAGGGCCCTATTTTATAAAGCTACGAGTTACAAATTACAAGCGGAAGTCTCTATCTAGTACATAGGGTGAGGAAGAGACTTCCGCTTGTAAATTGTTACTTGTAGCTTTATAAAATAGGGGCCATCCCTCTCTCTTAAATTAATGGCTATAAGTGTGAGAGAAATGGCACGAAACGAACTTCAAAAATCGAATTTCGGAGGGCTTGTCTTTTCTCTTAATAAAATGGACTGAAGTCACTTAAATAAAAGGAAAAAAACGTTTAACATTTTCAATTTATTTATCCAGAAATTGCTACACACATTCACAAAATCAAACAACACATTCACATGTACACAAACAAGCCGAATTTCAGCTTAGCGTCGGATATAAGGGTGTAGGCGAAATAGTAACAGAATGCTATAGTCATTATGGTCCAAATGAGTCTGCAGAACCAAATGCAACCTGCATCGCAGCAGACAGGCTTGTGGTCGCTGTTGCAGGGCTCGGTACACTGCACACGGCAGTGAGTATGTTTCAATCTCAATGGTTTGTTTGGAGGTCTAGAAAATGGAAGAATAGTTATTTGATTGTGACACAAATGTTTGGGGAGCAAAATGACGTGTTCACGGCGAGGGCGGTACATTGAATCCAGAATGTAGCAAAGGATTCTACAATAGAATTCTGAGCATAACGAGGGATTCTAAAGTAGAATCCTGAGCGTAATGATTGCTCCCGAGTGGACTTGAAATAATACACTTCTAAATATAAATAAAGAGCAACATAAAAAATGGCATGAAAATGGTTTAACAATTACACAAGTGCGCCAAATTTCACGTTAATCCGACTACCTACTGTGAAGAGGTCAAATTTAATTTTTCTTTCTTTTTAAATATTTTGTTGTAATATGGACCTAAGTCTGGTAATAAAACATTTCATTTCATTTCAAATCTTTATTACTAAATATGACTTAAACAAAAAAATAAACAAGAAGGGCAAGCTTTAAAATAAGGGCGATTTAAAAAAAAAACAGAATTAAAAAATTTTACGTTACCTATTACTTCTCAGAATCGAGAGCTCTATTCATTTTAATGGTAATAAACAAATTTACCAAATCTTTTTGTGTTCTAGCTAATAAATACTTTTGACCCAAAATTTTGTATGGACAAAATAATTATTTACGTTACGCTACCATCCAATATAAATTAATTGGGAGTGATTGCGTAGGTAAGTGAATCGAAAAACAGGAAACTTTTTTCCCCTAGTTGCAACCATGGATTGTAATTTCCTTTTAATTAACGGTATTGATCAAACTTACAGCTTAGTATGAACAGGAACAATAGGAGAATTCATGAATCAATTCATTTTAATTTTGAGTAAACCATGTTCCATCAGCCATGTATCTGAAAGATAAGAAATATTCGATTATACCTAATTTTATTGTCGTACTAGTTTTATTCGAAGGATATCCTGAGGCTTAGGGGCGTGGGTTTCTTCACCTACAAACAATGATATTAGTAATATCATTGCCTACAAAGCAACACAGATTGATTGCAAATTGACTTACTTCTTAATCGTGTCGTATCTGGGGTTGTAAGAGACGTAATTTAAGCTCGCAATGTACAAGAAAAAATGAAAGAACAATATCAATACAATAGCGAACGCAAAAAACTCCATGTACCACAGGGAACTTGTGAAAATACCGTTATATTTTGTCATTTTTGAAAAGTCGTGGCCGCGCTGTAACTTTGAAGGAACACTAAGAAAATTAAACTACTAAATATGAAAAAAAATCCAAACTAAGGAGTTTTTATCAAAGTTTTTTGTCTTTGGTATTTAATAAGAATCTCGAATTTATAAAATAAGGAAAAGAGAGGAACGGTATCACGCTTATGACTTTGAACTTGATTGATATAGAATTGATCTGATGTATCATAGACACGTAATAGACCCCCAGGGCACCTTAATATTTAATATCGATCTTCATACACAAGTTATATTCTCCTAATCTCCTCCTCCACCGCGTTTGTCTTGTCTGTTCGAGAAAAACATAAAACTACTAAACGGATTTTCATGCGGTTTTCACCTACAGATAGAGTTATTCACAAGGAAGGTTTAGTAAAAAAAACTTGTCCAGGTTTTGTGTAATTTGGTTGAATATAAAATGACGATAATTGTTGAAGTTAAACTGCCTGGGATATAAATTTTAACCGTAGGTAACCTATGCGGACGAAAATCTTCATCGGATGGCATTGATCAATGGCATTGAAGAATTTTAAACTTATAGCGAATCATTATCAACTAACGCCAAAAAACGAATTATTTCAATTAATAAACTTGCCCTGTAAGGTTACATACCTAATATGCATTGATTTTATATTTTGCCATTTAGGCCTATAAAATGATTATGCAATAAACTTAATTTCCGATCAAAATTATTTTTGCAGTAGGTACCGTAATAAACTGGTGATTTTAGTGCCTTGGCATACTCAGGTGAAATAATCAATTTGTTGTAAATTTTAAGCCAAATTTGATTTTGCAAAGAGGTGACAGGACAGCCTTCTGATAATCTTGGCAATGAATCATTGATGTGATACAGTTTTATAAATAGCGTAACACGTCTATTAAGTACAGATTTCCGGTGAAAAAAACGAGTGCGAGGAAGCCTATCCTAAGTAGGTAGGTATTCAAAGCAGTTCAATAGTGCAACCGCACGGGCCCGCATAGGAACTATACTTCATTTAATTTAGAATGAGAAACCACAATAACATTATATTGCGTCTGGTCAACTATTTCTTACCTAGCAAATAGTACACTGCGATAGTTCAGCAGCCGCAAAATAAAATTGTTTTAATGTCACTTTATTTGCGTGTCGTCAATTGTTACTCTACTACAAATTGTAAAGAGATTACAGTTCACGAGCCGCAATATAATGTTGTTGTGGTTTCTCATTCTAAATTAAATGAACTATACACCTAGCCCAAGCCCTCTCTTTATAAAACGTACAAAGGCTAGAGTAGGTAGAATAGGTAAAGTAGATAGGTAATTAAATGTAAAAAAAGAAGTTTAAACAGAGAGAGCGGTCGAACATTGTTTCGGTACGTTAAAACTGCTAAAAGTATCTATAGACATAATATCCCAGACGGATGTTTAACAAATTGAACGCGTCTAAATAATAAAAAAATATCAATTGGCAAGCTACCGAAACAGTTTAGTAAAATTTTATTTCAATTAAACTTTTTGCAGTAGGATGTCCGCATCGAGAGTATGTACCTAATCACTTTTGAATTACTCCATCCAGTGAAAGCAAACGTGCAATTTCTTTTTTTTGTCTGTGCGATTTTGTTTTTATTTCGCCTACGTCTGCACCATTGTGGAAACATGTGCCTACTTTCATAAGTTAGTCACATAGGTCTACGCAATAGGTACGCATACTACTCGTAGCTTTGTATAGTTCTGGGATACTGCAGAGTTCGTATAAGTACTTACTTATACATAATTTTTACATAGTTAGGTAGATAAGGTAGCTTACCCATTTATTATCACTACAATAGTACCTATAAAACAAAGTCGCTTTCCGCTGTCTGTCTGTCCCTAATCCCTATGTAGGTATGCTTAGATCTTTAAAACTAAGCAACGGACTTTGATGCGGTTTTTTAATAGGTAGGTACTTAGTTAAGTAGTTACTTGTTTAGAAAAAGGTCAGGCCAAGAGTACCCGAAACCGACGAGCATGTAGGTATGAAGAGATTGATGAATGGGGATGAAGCGAAAGATAGGTATGTCAGGATCGTAGCAAGTGGAACAAAATAGTCTCTGCCTACCCCTGTGGGAAAGAGGCGTGACGGTATGTATGTATGTATGTATGTATGTATGTATGTAAGTAGCTTCTTACATAGTACCTATTTCGTTTGGTAATTCACGGATCCATTGGATGGTACAAGATCACCGGCGAAAATCTTGCCTAATACCTAATAATAATAATAATAATAATAATAATACTTTATTACATACCTAGAAGTTACTTAAAGCCCGACCAGGAAAATAAGAACACGCTGTACCACTCTGTCGCAGTGAGCCACCACTGTACTTTTCAAGGAAACCAATGTGACGTGTATAGTAATATGGTTCTACTGCGGATTCTTATTTTCCTGGTCGGGCTTTTCCTGCACAATTTAATGTAGTCAAATATTGTGAATAATTTAAAGACAGAGCTTAACTTACATAAAAGTGAGTGGGCATTATTTACTAGATAAAACATGGAATAACAACCACTTAGGTAGTTAGTTCATATTAACCCATAAATTTTTACTAAAATATTTATTTAACAAAACTCCTAAAATACAACTTAGATATAAATAACAAGATAAACTAATTTACCCATAAAATAATGTAATATTATAAACGGGAAAACCTAAATTCAACTGAACTTCAGAGTGCATTGATTTGATACAGAAAGCGGTAAAACTTGTGCCTGAAATGGAATGCAATAGTAACTGAATAAAAAGTAAATAAACGTCACTGTGACATATCTCAGCTGGAGCTATTTCAACGTGCTTATTTTCACTTCACGCAAAATTATGATGCAGTTTTAAATTAATTTTTACACTACAAACTTCTACTTTAACACATGCAGTGACTAAAAAAAAATCGAAGTCCTTATTGTTTGTCATCGACCATCACAGTACGAAAGAGAATTATAACCACTACGTGTACAGTACTTTATAGGAATAGGACAATAATTAACCAATCATTTGAGAACGGAACGGGATGCATAAGTCGGAGATTGACGTAAGATTGAGTTATTTCGAACGTAGTGATAGCATTTTGACATGTACGTTGGCTGTACGACAAAAATGTCAAGTCAAATCAAATCCATGATTTCATGGAGCTAAAATAGTAACATATTTATCGAAAATGTACCATATTATTCGATACAATTCTCTAAAATCAACCTCCCGTGCGGCTTACTTAGTGAAATTAAAAGCGGGAGCCATTTCATCAAAGAATTAAGTGCCAACAACTCAGTAACAGACGTGATAAGTGAAATATTATAACTTGCACGTCGCGCTATCGTAAACTACTTAGTGAATTTATACGACTAGTCAATTAAAGCTAAGGATCAAGAGTGAATAAATTATGAGATAATATTGAACTAAGTTATGTACGACTACGACTTGGAAGAGAGAAAAATGAAAGGCTCCCTTCGAGATTGGCGGAAAGCCTTGAGGACACCAGCGACTTACAGAGTCGGCAACGCAGTGACTTTACAACCACGTTTCATTTTCCTGGTCGCAATATGTGGCGTGTTTTTGTTGATTATGTTCTACTGCAATTGGTGGACGAGTGGTCAGAACCATCCTATACAAAATTGGACCAGTGTTTTAAGGCCATACAACGCTACATACCCACTGACTACACCGGTAGTATCCGGAGATGTAGTGACGTTTAGAATCGGTATAGTCACTGATTTAGACACTAATTCGAAGAGTACTTCACAGTCTAATACATTCCATAGTTATTTTAAGAAGGGGTCACTGAGCTATGATCCGGTGCAAAAGCAAGTAACAGTGACCTGGGATGGTCAACCTGCAACACTTCTTTCTTCTACTTATTCCCATAAAGGTAGAGGGATGGAATTGTCTGAATTAATTGTGTATGATGGAAGGCTTTTGACATTTGATGATCGTTCCGGCATGGTAAGTTAAAATCACATTCAGTTAATTTTTATAATAAAATTTTGCACTGAAATCTTTTTACATTTTAATAAAAATAAACTTTATTTCAGACCAGACTGATCCATAGAATATTAGTAACAATTGACTAGAATAAGTAAAACTTGCAGACTACCAAAACATGTTATTATTTTTTAAATTATGAATAGGGCAACACCCTTGATCTGTCCAACCCAGAAAGAAAGAATTGGACATTATGAATAATCTTTAGCATTTTATAATTTTTCCTTATTTTTAGAACAATGGGAATCAAACACTATTTTTAGTGCAGTCAGATTCAAATTCTATTGATTGTAACTATGTGTATGTGTTCTACTAGCTTGTGATTCAACTATGATCATATCAATATCCTCTCAGTAATTTTTTGTCAAAATTTGATGTTTACTAAACTACCATTATATCCATCCATAATTTATAATAGTTGTAAGTCTCACAAGATTTTTTTTTAAATCTAAAATTTTAACAAGTCTTAAGTGCACCTGTGTGACTATGCCAGTCTCATTGGATGTATCTTGAGCGAAATTCTTCAAGCACTCCCCTGCCCACAACCAGTTTCTCTGGCAGCAAAGGAGTATTTCCCGAGCCTGCATATTCATACTGCGTTTTCTGATGCCGGAAAACT
Organism: Pandemis heparana; assembly: GCA_963854515.1. Classification (NCBI taxonomy): domain Eukaryota; kingdom Metazoa; phylum Arthropoda; class Insecta; order Lepidoptera; family Tortricidae; genus Pandemis; species Pandemis heparana. Next base: position 5,301,289 of record OY978013.1, on the reverse strand, counting down.
CAATGATGTGTTAACTGCTCCATTGAACAGGCTCACATCAGCCAAGTACCTCTCTCTATTATCCTTTGTGACTTCACATTCCATCAAAAAATGTATTAAATCTTCAACCTTGCAACAAGAATTGACTGATTGATTGATTGATTACAAAATTGAATCAGACATTTTGTTTCATTTTCAGGTATTCGAGATTCTGAACAACAGAATGATACCATGGATCATACTTGTGGATGGCAATGGTCGTGTGGAGAAAGGCTTTAAAAGCGAATGGGCCACAGTTAAGGATGAGATCCTTTACGTCGGCTCCATGGGCAAGGAATGGACCACGGCCGGTAGCGACTTCCAGAGCTATGACCCTATGTGGGTCAAAGCTGTTAATATGCATGGAGAGGTATGTTTTTGTATATCTAAACCTATATTTACAAAATTACTTGTGTTAATTGATTGATCTACTAAAGCAAATACTACTAAGGCCCACTTGCACAGTCCAGGGTTGAAAAATTAAATCGCTAACTCGGGGTTAGGTCTAGATTTGAGGAGAGTTGCTGTGTGAGAGCGCAGCTGGGACAGTAACCGGTGGCTCCAGCCAGGGGGAATACATCTTGACACTACTTAGCCCCGGGTTAGCATCAAACACGGGGTTAAGTCGGTTAAGTAGATAACCCTGGACTGTGCAATTGGCCCTGAACCTGGAAAGCTAAAGTATGCTTTTGTAGCATAAGAATCACTCTAAAAACGGTTTTAACGAAATTCTCATGCAATAGAAAACTCATCCTATATTTTATTTTAACCTTTCATGGCTGAATGATTCACTAACATCCAACTCAAACTTTTAAACCTTGAAAGCTAAAATCTTGCATAGAAAAGAAACTTCCTTCAAAATGTAGAGAAGGGATAAGAATGGAATTTGTGACTCATGGGTGAGTTGTGCAACAGGGACTACTACAAACACTAGCAGTAGCCAGTATAAAAATAAAATATGGGTAAAATGATAGTAGGAAATGATTTTCCTTATAGATTAATGGAAATCTAGTGTTGCCAGCTTAAACTAAGATGGTGTAATTAACACAAAATATTTACCTTGCTACTCCGCTACTTACCTGCAAGATAACCAAGCTTGTGCGAAATGTATACGTTCTGCATGCAAGCCACTACTGCCACACAAAACCATAGTAAAAGTGGGAGAAGTAGGTTCACTGCCATCGTTTAGGAGACTCAACTGCCTACTCCGGCGCGGACGCTTAGGGTTGTCGAAGTCTATTTTAGATTAATTACGAGTACCTACCTACCGGCAAATAATTGTCTTATGTCTCTGTTTAGCTAGACAAACAAGATTCTATGCTGCTATATTATTGTTATTAAACTAAATTAAAAATACGAGTATTATTTATAAATTCGCCGGAGTGCCGATGACGACTGTGTACATACTACTCCATGTTTACATACACATAATAACTATGTAAAACGTTATAAACGAAGTATTGGTACTTACTTAAAGTAAATAAAGAATAGTCAACATTATTCATAACTATTAATTAATTATTAATATTTCTTACCGTCCCCCTTTTGTGGGTATGCTTAAGAACGACAATGCTGGATTCGCTGAATTATTGAGGCAGCCGAAACCAGAACAATACTTTCGCGATCCATTTGTTGCCATTATAAATAGGTATTATTGTTTATATGTGTCCTTGCACGAAACTATTACACTTTATACTTATCTTACTATTAAATTACTAATTTACAACTATTATTTTTATATTTATTATTTACACTATGACTAAATATAACTAAAACAAAAAAAATCCGCAACAATGAGTACACGAGTAACGAGTATCAGTGATCGCAAAGAGCGCGAGACGGTCAACGTGCGGCACCGGCGCTAGCGCAGCCTTGACTAAAGACAACTTAATCATCCTTAAATTATCAGTGTGTGCGTGCGGCGGGTGCGTGCGTACCGCCGCCAACTGGCGCGCACACATTTAAGCCGCGCGATGTACTTTTGTTTGAAGTGTACTTACTTTCCCTTTTACTATGACAAAACGCACACAAATAGGTGATAGGATTAATTAAGTTTGTGGGATTTGTGTGCGTTTTGTGTGGCAGTAGTGGAAGGAGGGCTTGCATGCAGAACGTATACATTTCGCACAAGCTTGGGTATCTTGCACGTAAGTAGCAGAGTAGCAAGATAAATATTTTGTGTTCATTGAAATGGACCTCCGCAAAGTAACGCCTGATTCAATAAAATATGGTGTAATTAATCATACTAAGGGCCTGTCTCAACATTCCTTAACTGTCAGTTATCTATAATAATAATAATCATTTATTTCAGATAAAACACATGGTCATCCATAATAATGTTAGTACTTTAAAATAATAAGAAAAATAAAAACTATGACTATGTTAGTACTTAAGATAATTGTACAATTATAAATTATGCGACCCCTATGACTTTTTTAGTCATGTGCCACAACAACGGACAGTCTAGCTGGTTTGCAATCATGTTCTATGTTCTATGATTCCGTCTCTATTTATTACTACGAAACAGACAGAGACGTCATCATAGATGATTGAAAGTTAAGGAGTGGTGACACAGGCCCTAAATGTTAATACCTCAATCCATGCATGACTTTACATTAGACACACTGACAGAAAAAATATTAAAAACTCGAAAATTTTCAAAAATTATCCTTATTAAAAAGACCAAATTGTCATTTCCAGATCCAACATCTGTCCTGGGTGAACCAATTCAAGGCGATACGTAGCTCAATAAACATAGAATGGCCGGGCTACATGATCCATGAGTCCGGGGTGTGGTCCCCTTTTACGGAGAAATGGCACTTCCTACCCAGACGGTGTAGCCACAGCTCGTACAACGAGACGAAAGATGAAGTCATGGGATGCAACTATCTGATCATCGCTGACGCGAGTTTCAGTCATGTTGAGGCTGTCACGGTGAGTAAAGACGAACATGAAGATGCTTGGTTGAAACAAATGAAGCATTTTTTTTAGTTACTCTTTTTTGGGTACACTTGCCAGTATTTAGCCCGCGTCTTTTGGTTGACTTTGTGGAATGCGCTTCTAGATTTCGTTGATCAAATCTGACTATAAAAGCAAAAGAAAACGAGAATTTCACTACCTAATTAATAATATTGTGTGCTTTGGGTGAGTATTACAAATACAAATACATTTATTTCGAAATCATAGGTAGGATATACAAGATCAGTTTAAAAAAAAAATCATTTTTTTTATTTATTTGTATTTAATTTAGCTTACAATATTTTGGTATAAAATGTCAGCTCGAAACTGCCAGCGCGCTGCTATCTTTGTTTTTAGCTCAGTTTGTCCTTTTTTCCATCACTGCCTGTTAGTGAAATGAAACTTGCAAGACTTTTGACCTATATATGTCCCACTACTGGGCACAGGCTTCCTCTCAGTAGGCTTGGGCTCATTGTAGATTGGGAACTTCACACACACCATTGAATTGCTTTACAGATGTGTGCAGGTTACCTCACAATGTTTTTCCTTGACCAAAAAGCTCATGGTTAATTTAAAATGTAAATAAACAGTAAAAAGTATCATGGGACAATTTACACTTATAGACCTAGTTCCAAACAAAGCAAAGTTTTTTCTATGCATAAGGAATAAACATACTTATGTACATCACTACATAGTATAAAACAAAGTCGCTTTCTCTGTCCCTATGTCCCTATGTATGCTTAAATCTTTAAAACCACGCAACGGATTTTGATGCGGTATTTTTAATAGATAGAGTGATTCAAGAGGAAGGTTTATATGTATAATACATGCATAATATGCCGTGCGAAGCCGGGGCGGGTCGCTAGTACTTAAATAAAAATAACATCCAGACTCGGGTACAAACAGTATACGCGTCATACAATCGTCTGCCCCTACCGAGATTTGAACCTGGGACCTCTAGCTTCATAGTCAGGGTCAGTCACTACATACTAGGTATTCTATCCACAGGAAAAAGCTTTAGACTTTACGAAGCATAACTTTAGGTACAAAATACAATACAATAAAAAAATAAGTTACTTCTAAAGATACACTCATCACCCTCAGTCACAGACTGATAAGATAACCAGTCTAAAATACTGACTACGCGATACCCAAAATCCAACATTCTGCCTTTTTGTATAGAGCTCAATATTGCGTGACAATTCTAGTTCTGGTAGACACAACTTGTCAACGTTGTAAACATGGATTGTCTTTATAGGTATTGTCTTTGATAAAGAATTTAGTTTATGATAAGCGTCGTTCAAGCAATATTGATACTTAAGCGTGTCTAATAGAATTCAAAGTTTAGTAATACAGGGAGTCAATGTCAGTCAAAAGAGATTCAGTATTTTGATATTTTCAATTATTTCGATGAAACGTCGCATTGGTTTTAAACTCCTTAAAAAATATGGTTTCCCGATCTTGAATATCTCTCTCACATCCTCCGCGGTCAGTCAGTCTGTCTGTATGTCTGACTGTTACCGTGATTCTTTTAAAACTTTAATAGGTAATAGCGTAGATAACAGTTCTATATCCATGGGTATAAGTAAGGTAAGTACTAAAATATACATGATGTGTCATTATACCTCCTATAAAAACCAATAAAACATGTGTTAAAAACAGGGTGTGGCTGCGGCTGACGTAACACGGTTCTTCATAAAATAATGTTTTTAATATTTACCGTGACGAGTCTGTATTTAGTCAACTGAGTAAATAGTACTTATTAATTAGTATTTGCATGTGTATTGAGTCATAAATTATGAATAACCTTGGCAAACGAGTCTCCCTTCGCAATAATGATGTAGAAAACCGCATGGCATTCTGCGTCTGACAATAATAAATACCTACCTACTGTTATTCATACCATTATTATTTTATTATTGTTTGATAGGAATCCTTTTACTCATCCTAGTCAAAGATATAAACAACACATCCATGCTCGTCTGGTAGCAAAAAAGCTGCTTCTATTCCCGCGCAGTTAGTGACTATGGAAAAATTTGCAGCGCCACTTGCGGATCGAAACGGCGACAAACTAAGTATTCCCATAGTATTTGACATTATAACGCAAACCCGTTCGACGTATTTTGTGACCGAAAACTTACACTAAGCACAGAGGCGTCTTTACCTATGGTGCAGGGTGTGCGCCGGGTCTAAGGGGGCGGCTAGCACCCTCTAATGCGACACCTCCAAAGATGCGTCGCTCGCGGTGCCGGCGCTCTCAAAGACCCTGCGCCCGTGTTATGGCGCCGGGGTACTGGTTGCACACGGGCGCCACAAGGGCTAGAGACGCCTCTGACTAAGCATACTGTATTATAAAATAAAACTATGCATAACTGTGTATGTATGTGCCACTTTGTTCTGTATTACAAAATGAAAAATATTCCATTAATTTTGAAAGGAATTTGGAAACGATTAATACTTTTAACGTTTCTGAGCGGAATTAAGTCTTAACGTTTGTTTCAGATAACGAAGTTGCAACCGAAACATGGCTTCTCTTCATTCAAGTTCATTCCTGGCTCCAAAGACACAGCCATTGTAGCTCTGAAGACTACAGAATTCGAAGGAAAAACAGCAACATACATATCAGCCTTCCGAACAGACGGCACAGTTCTACTACACGATACCTTCGTAGAGAACCTCAAATACGAAGGCCTAGAATTTATATGAGCTAGTAGAAAAATCAATGTAAATATGTAAAATAAATGGTTTCGTTAAACACTGTTTTGTGCCCAAAGCTTTATTGAGTCAAAATATACTTTCAAAATGATTAATAAAATATAACATGTAAATATCATCTGTAGGTTATTTCTACAACGATCAAGGACTACATTATTTACAAACACTGATTCTTAATTAATAAAAGAAACGAGTATAAGTACTAAATAGTGTCTACGATCTAAATACAGGAACGTTGCACCCGAAAAATTACCTTTCATCCGATTACAATAACAATCGAAAACTATACAATACACAAAATAACAAAGAAAACAATTGATTTGTACATTCGATAAAAGGACTATCTTTTCAAATCCAACACTGGCTAGAAAAGAAAAACATAATTGAATTCTACATTACATTGCTCGCGTCCACCTCAAGCGCGTTGGAAAAAAAAAAACAAAAACAAATGACTGTCGCACAGCCATAACCGATTTTCAAAAAGTGGAGCCACCCACTCCGACTGTCTTAAAATAATTTGTGATCATTTTAAACCTATAGACCTAGTGACTTCCTCGAAGATGGTCCAAGCCATGGCGGCCATTAGAGTTCTGCGCAGCATCCTTGGCACAGCTCCTTTGAAGTACCCTTTGATGCCATAAGTCTGAAAAAAAAAATCTTGTTAGCCCTGATAGGAAACAAAAGAATTGCGGAGCTAAACTAAAAGTTTGAGTCAAGTTCAGGCGGCGCTTGCTTAGTAAAACAGGGGGCCTACTCACAAATTGGAAGTTGTGTCTGTCTCTCTCTTATTGAACATTATGTGTAAGCGGGACAGCACGACACGGAACTTCAAATTCAGGAGTATAAAACCAGACACGGTAAAAATAAGGCTATTTAAAGTTCTTTATCGAGGAAGTTCAATAATCGACATTGATGTATTATCTGTGTTGCCAGGCGCAATGAGACTGGTCATACTATGATGTTTTAATTTATATCTCAAATGGCCTACAGTTGGTCAATAACCGTACGATAAGGAAAAATGAGACTATAAATTAATGATTTATTGACACTAGAGTTTCCATGGTGATTAAAACGATTAAAATTTATATTCCGGTGGCGTACTTAATTTAGTATTTACCTGATGAACGTATAAGGCAGCACTAAAGGCATTAGGAAACTTGTCAGGGTATAGCTGCATTTTCGTTTTCAGAACGTCCGCAGGGTTAGTGGCGAGAGACGCAGCTATTCCAGCCACGATTCCGCATGTGAAATGTATGGCACTGGCCGCACTTGGCGATTGGAGCCATTCTGAAGAAAAAATAAACAAATTAAGTAGGTAATCAATCATCACATCATAAAAGAAAAAAAATGTTCCTGGCAGTTATAGCATAGAAAAATATACTGGCACATAAGAAAATTATGTATTGAAAAGGCGATTCTATTTTGTTTAACGAAACTTGTTTTTGCCGCGATGACGTATGCTTATGTACTTTACAAACACAAATGGCTGCTATTTGTCGACATACTTTGTTGCCAGCCAGACCGATAAAAATAATCAAGTGAAAATTAGAATGACGTGTTTTCGTATCACGGAATCTGATATTTTTTTACTATCTTAGCTTGGTTGTTCGGAAAAATACTAGAGTAAACAAGTTATATTTATCAGATATGACATTGAAATTATCTTTAGCAATTTTGTTTTTCTAGCAAATTCCTAATATCGTACATTACGCCATTTAAGGCCACACCTTTAAAAGTACACAGAAGTTTCAAACAACGAAACGCCCAAAAGCAGTTCCATTTTTAATTTTTATGAAAAATAGACACTACACTAAAAAAAAAAACCTTTTTTTATGGCATTATACACAGTCGAGGATGGTGACTGTGCCAATTTCGAAGTAGGGAAACGGGGTGGAATTAAAAAAAAAAAATACCTTTAGGCACAGCCTGTTTCGTTTGAGTGTAGAACATGAGATACAGCCCGGAGAAGGGTGCATCCCTTGCCAATGTAGGGCCCAGCCCACAAGACAACCCTTTCAGCCCTTCGGCATTGTAGATGGCCTTGAACGCACCCGTCAGACTGGTATACTTGTACACGCCAGACTCGTACCTGAAAATAAACAAAAACTAATTAATTTATGCCCATTCTATGTAAATTATACTAAAGAGGCTACTGCGTTTCGACCGCGTTCGTACTTTGCGCAGCATTTTATGATAATCAGAGATACAATGAACGATTAATTATGTATTAAGTATAGACGTCATTAGATAAATCGGACCATCGCTATCATAATCGGTCTGGAACGTGCGACTCGATTGAAAATAACAACCTATTTTTTTCCGATTCAACACTTCCAACTGGACACAAATATCAAAATTACAAATGAATGATACCTGTGAGTCTTAAACCCTTATGCCGTATCCGACCAAAAGCACAATTGAGGACATATCATCTACCACGCTCAGAATCGCAATAAGGGTGGAAAAAAATTGTGAATGCAATTTTAGCGCGCTGATTTTACGAGTGGATCGTATTTTTCTTATTTCCAAAGAGACATAAATAAATAACGAAACTTACCGTGTCTTTATAACAGTCATTGGTATGAGAGCCACTCCGCTCATGGCCCTAGCGACAACGCCAAGTGCGACAGCTTCCAAAGGTCCCAAGTCCTGTGTCCTGGTCTTGCCCATCTTGGCCTTCAGCCAGTGTAAGGAGGAGAAGTATAGTCCCACGCCTGGTACGCAGCGGGCGACCGAAGGCACCATGCCACGCCATAATCCCGCTATCTGCTCTTGACGGACTATATTGGCGAAGATTGTGATCATGCCCGGCTGGATACGGCCACTGGAAATAAGATGAGTCGTGGTTAGCAGTGGATGTAAGATCCAAGACTCTAAGAATCTAAGATAGCAACGTCGTAAGCCACTTTATCTAACTAATATAATAAATGCGAAACTATGGATGGATGTTTGTTTGTTACTCAATCACGCCAGAACGGCCCAACGAATCTGGATGAAATTCGGCACATGGATAGAGAAAAGTCTGGAATAGCACATAGGCTATTTTTTTTCCCGCGGGATAGCGATAAACGAATTCTTTGCAGACGAAGTCGCAAGCAATAGCTAGTTCTATATAGGTAAATTAGACGATGCCACAGCGTCGAAAGTAAGAATTAAAATAAGTGACAGTTTCTATATGAATTGTTTGGCTACGACAGCTGGCTATGTGGCCATGGCGTGTGAGGCAGTGCTTTAAGTTGCACGATTACGCCTAGTGAGTCGAGATAACTTCGACGGGAGCATCCTAGTTGGGAGGAGCATCAGAGGTTCAGTGTCTGATGCAGACTTTTTTCGTCTGTTAAATGTTTAAAGACGGTGATAGGAAGATATCAGAGTTGAATCCAAAAGCGAACATGCGAGCAAAGACTACAAAGAGATAAAAATGCAGTGGTCTCTAGGGTCAAACAGAAAGTACTTAAGTACCTATTAGAATCGTGAGCATGTGACGCATCGTGATAAACGTTTTAAAGTGCAACTGATCTGTGGTAACTCGACCTTTGAATGATAACCTTTATTTGTTGGCAAACACGAGCTTTTCACGTTATGCAACTGTATTCTAATTTCCCGGGTAACTATACCTATTTATATAGGTTTTTATGTAAATAATGTGATCGATGATAGATCGTGAAAGAAAGATTCTTTTAAACAGGTGTTGAAACATTTTTTGCAGCCAATGCCTTATCGAGTAAAAAGAAATTTTTACCTACTGAATTTTTCATTCGGTGAAAATATACCTACGGAAATTTCTTTAGATGATAAGAAAACCAAATCTGATAATTAAGTAGAATTATCGAAAACCAATAATCTGATAAATGACTATGCACTTGCTAACGTGACGTCTGATGATTGAAAACTTAAGTCTACAAATTCTGTCCTTCCTATATTCAAGAATGAACGTCTCCGGCTTGAAAAGAAAGAGAGGAAGCTGTAAGTCTACTCACTTGACATTAGCCGCAGCAACTAAATGACCAGGATTCTGGAGACGGGTCTTCACCAAGTCCAAGGGTTGAAGAAGCACAGTGCTGAAAGTCCCGGAGAAAGAACCAGCCAGGAACGCTTTGAACACTGGGTGATACTGTGGACAATAGAGATATAATGTTAGTAAAAAATAACCATCATGGGAAAGGACTAAGTACCTTTGGAAATAGCGGTCCTGTGAGAGAAGGCACCATGTTATGAAATCAGAGATACCTGATAATCAGCTGCTTATTCTATCCCTTTAAATGAAAAGGAGAGTACTGCAGTCCTTAACACGGATCCAGTAATGATTATGATTATGACATAGAAGTTGTATTCGAAATTCTACATCATGTATCTTTGAAGTTCGTTGTTAAATCGGCACGAACAAAAAAGACGAGATACACTTTGGCCTCTTAAAAAGATAATGCTTAAATTGCGATGTTTAACTTACATTAGCCACGATATCCATGATGGAAGTTTATGTTCGCTGTCAGGTAATATCTTTGGAGTACACACCGAACTTGTAGTATTCGAAATGGTAAAGCCAATGGCAGTAAGATCTGGAGAAACTCTTCAGATGGAAGCCTAGATCGTATCCGAGTAGTCGGAATAGTAGATAGGATTGATACGGAACCAAAGGGTAATGGTCATTTTTTGCAGAAGCTCGCTCGAAAAGAAATACATGTATGCTGCTATCAGCCTTAATCGTAGAAACCTGTGAATTACGATCCACAGGAGCTAAAAGAACTTTCTTCGCTTTATACAGTCTTTTGTTTCCACGCACCACAAAACGAACTAATAGTTGGGGGAGAGAAAATCACTTTCGAATTTAGCCATTAGTAAGACGAATAAACAATCGAAAATTGGAGTAAAGTTTTGTTAGATTCCGGTAAGTATATAAATGTAACGTGTGCACAGAGGGACGCGTAACGACGTACTGAATGTTCGTAGGCGTATATTGCGCGTTTATATAAGTTTCTTTATCTACAAACGACGGGTGATCGAGGCATTAGGTCGTACCCCTTCTGATAAACATGATATCCGTGCCGTCTGCAGGGGGTAAGGAGTCGCCGGTATCAATATAGACCCTGTACCACTCCGCGATAACCAAGTACAATTGCGAGGCAATTATACGATAATGCAAATACTTGCTAAAGAACCTAATAGACATGCACACAGAGTTCGGATTTAAAGTGTAATCCGAACGACGATACACCATTTTGAAAAACTTTTTAGAGCCATCGCCAATCGTATGTTTGCAATAAGTCTGACCACCAAGACATTAAGTGCTATTTTATTTAAATATTGTGACAGAGATAGGAGAAACAAATAATAACTCCGTGTTATTTTGAGATAATGCATACAATTTAAGTAATTTTAAGAGTGGGCAAGATGCAATGGGTTGTAATAAAGTTAATTATTAGGTATGTACAAGATTAGTACCCATAGACATATCTATCATGGATAAACAAGTAAAGGAGCGCACGCGCGTGTGCAAGATCTATATTTAGCCGTAATATAAACATGTTTATGATAAAGTTTGTGGTGAAAACAACCGTCATTGTCATGGCTTTAAGTATACAGAGGCTTCAGTGAAAAACAATAGCATATGGCGCCAGTGCCACGCCCATCGGTTATTTACCCGATATTTAGATATTGGTCTTGATTCGTGATGATGAATTTGCACATCTGGAATATCGACGTCAGCGTCATCGCTTGTCATATAAAGGTTGATTTAGACGAGGACTATTATCAGCCGCCTAAATTTCGGCGTCTAAAAAAGGCGCCGTATAAACACTTTCGGCGCCATTTTTTCGCGGTATGGCGCCGAAAGTGTTTATACGGTGCCTTTTTTAGATGCCGAAATTTAGGCGGCTGAAAATAGTCCTAGTCTAAACACCCTTAATTCTTACCGGAGCAGACGTGCGGAAACCGACGAATCACATTAGGTAGTTGAAATCCACATCGCCTCTCTCCCCTAGTACCTATTTAATATGGTAATCATTCTCCACTCGTATACGTTCCACTACAGGTACAAGCCTCCGAATGAGAGGGGCTTGGGCTACTTGGGTTACTTATGCCAAACATGAAGATATACGTAAAAAGGCAGGGTAGACGATTGAAAAGAATAGTTCTTCTTCTTCTTTTATTAATATGGCCGAAAAGAATAGTTAAAAATTGCAATTCCGTCTGCGCAGCATTCGTTTATCGTTATCCCGCGGGAACTATCCGATTTTCCGGGAAAAAAGCTATCCTTTGTCCTTTCCCGGGTCTGAAACTATTTTTCTTTTATATAAGAGGGGGCAAACGAGCAGACGGGTCACCTGATGGAAAGTGATCACCATCGCCCAGGGACACCTGCAAGACGTGGGGAATCACATGTGCGTTGCCGGCCCTTTCGAGAACAGGATCTCTATACCAAATTGCAATTAAGTCGGCTCAGCGGTTTAAGCGTGAAGAGGTGACAGACAGACACTTTCGCATTAATAGTATTAGTACGGATGACCATTACCTAATTAATCAACGTTTCCGTGTTTACGTTTTTTATTAATAATGATTTTGCACGCCAACAACATATTATGTCTAACCATTTTTCACTCTTTCATCACATGATCAAGCAAAATCAAAGGTCGTGAGAGTTCATAATTAAGAAATAAACATACTCGTAAATGATAATATTTTTATCACCTTATTGGCTATTAGCCTATTTGACAGAATAGGTACCTATACTTGTCAGGGTTCTGTAAGCAATAAGCTAGGGCATACAGCGGATGGTCACCGAAGTAGGCAGCACGTACAAATCGTAGTACGTCGCCTTCCCGGTGCGTACGCTGCCTACCCAGGCGACCACTCTCTGCACGCCACTGTTTGCCAATAAGTGCCAATGGGCCCCATTTTTTTTTTAAGATAACCAAACTAGTGGCTAGATACCTCATATGCCAATTAAGTCACCAGCCTGCAGATTAGCGAGTAAGGCGGTGGTAGCGATCCGCATGCTTATTACGTAACTCGCTCGCGATCACCATCGTCTTCATTTTGACAGTTCATGTATGGGCTGACAATTGGCATCGGAATCAGCTAGCTGTCACATTGATACAAGAACTGTCAAAATGAACACGATGGCGATTGCGAGCGAGCTACGTAATAAGCTAGCCGGTCGGACCCTGAATAAAACAATATCATCCACCTCTCCAAGCTTCCGTCCGTTCATCTGGCCGTCTGGCCGTTCGTCCGCCACAGGGCTGTATCTTTTAAACTTTTTTTTTTGTATTTATTTACACACTTGTAATTTACACAGAATGTGTGAATGTGTGTATTTGTAACTAATTTGGCTGCTATAATAATAAGTAATAATCCGAAAAAAAGCCGTGGTAGCCTAGTGGTTTGACCTGCGGCCTCTGAAGCAGAGGGTTAGGTTTCGAGCCTGGGCTCGCACCTCTGAGTTTTTCGGAATTTATGTGCGATATTACATTTGAAATTGACCATAAGCTTTTCGGTGAAGGAAAAACATCGTGAGGAAACCTCCACACACCTGCGACGCAATTTAATGGTGTGTATGAAGTTCCCAATCCGCACTGGGCCCGCGTGGGAACTATAGCCCAAGCCCTCTCATTCTGAGAGGCCTGTGCCCAGCAGTGGGACGTATTAGGTATAGGCTGGAGACGATGATGATGAATAAATATAAAACAAAGTTAAAGAAGATTTTTTTTCTTTTATGTTTGATCTATTGGTAGATTCTAGAATTCTCACTGAGCAATTGAAATGGCTGATTTCACTACACTACTATATGTATGTATGTAAACTCTTTATTGTGCAAAATAAACAAGACAAATACAATAAAAATATATATATATAAGTAAGTATATAAATTATAAATTTAGTTAATAATAAAAATAACATTCATTTAACTAAATGTATGTTTTTGATACAGAACCAGGGCCGGATTTAAGGGAGGGCAACCGGGGCTACAGCCCCGGGGCCTCCACAAAAGAGGGGCCCTCACAATAGACTTCGAAAAAAAAATTTAAGACTAGTAAAGACTAGTAAACAACTTGGACAGGCAAATAATTTGGGGCCAGGGGCCTCCACTCCTTTGTTGCCCAGAGGCCTCCAGACCTCTAAATCCAGCATTGTACAGAACTCTACCTGAGCAAGTCCAACTCGCGCTTGGCTGGTTTTTCTTATTCATTGATGTATGACGATACAAAAACCATAGGAAGCGTTTTTATAAATTAGACTTTGTTTATAGGCAGTAAGGTATGTTTTGTTAGTTATGGTGTGTTTTGGTATGATATGAATGAAGCAGACATAAATTAAGATGACACACACAACTGATATAATAAAAATCAGGAGCGAATTTATTTATTAAGTTACTAGTAAAGTCACATCTATTATGGATCAAACACTGTTAAACATGATTAACAGATAAACAGGACATTGTGTATGAGCCTTAGTAATAAGGTCCAATTAGCCACTTAGGGTGTGAAAAATTAAGGCAATAGTGGCCTAGTACTAATATTTATTGCAAAGGAATGATTGTAATATTTGTAATGAAACCAAATATATAAAAAAATGAGGTAAAGGCTGTTCAAATAACAAAACAAAAAGCTCTATCTGTTTTTATACTCTGCAGACAGACAAGTTTTAATACTCCGAGAAACTGTTACACCTTTTGTCAAAAGATTAATTAGTGGAGTTGAATAATAAAGGTATAATTGGCATGGTTACTATTAAACTTATGATGTAACAATTTCTTTTAGGCAAGTAAGATAGGCCCAAATATTTAAAACATTATTTTAATCTTAAGTGCTTTTCTGATACTGTTGTTTTGTTAATATTTATTCTTGACTAGCAACCACTTGCAGATAAATAATGAGCAATCCACAAACATACAGAGACAGTTTCAAAATTAATCTTCTGAATTTTTATTACAATATTAGGCCAATTTCTTCAAAATAAATGGTATAATATTGTTTAGAAAATAAATGCTCAATAATAATAATGCCTTGGCATCTTTACCTATTTACCCAAAGGGCAAGATTCCAATAAAAAAAAAAAAACTATACCTGAGTGCAAAATTCCATCTTTAAAAAAGTTCTGCAAAACTTCTTCCAAACTGCAAAGTAGACAATCTCGTGACGCCACAAAGCTAACTGGCCACTTACCAACCAAGCAGCAACAAGTAGACTTAAATGACGACATTTCAGTGACTTTTGCAGCCGATAGGAAAATATAGCCGAGGACTGCAAAGGTCAGTCAGATCACAATTATCGTCATTGCTACGACAAACAACTCCGCAGGGGGCCAACTTACTTCATTATCGGACTTATCGTGGCTCGGGTCAATAGGAGCAGCTGTGTCAATCGCCCAACCATTCGAAAATGCTCCTTGAGGCATTATTCGCAGCGGAAGATACGCAACGATTTACGCATATTGATGGCACAACAGTTAGTATGCGCAAATATTTGTAACAAGGACATACGTCAGTTTAAAATTATCACTATAATAGACTAGTTAATTTTAAGCGCACCATAATACTTTGTAATAAATACGAATTGTTTTGCAAATTTGCACAAATTGCGCTAGAAATTCTACGGCGTGACATAACAGCTGACATTGACATTGACAGGTACAGGTGGTGTGTTTTTAATTCTTTCAGCCGGGCACAGGACAAAGAATTTCAGCCATGCAGCCAAATAACAGTATAACAACCATGTAAACAAAACAAAGCAACTACTATTCATGCTTTGTGGTACTCGGAGTACCATATACCGTGATTTTGGTAATAAATTCAAGAATTTAGTAGTACATCAATTTAAATACATATACTTACATCATCACAAATAAGTAGAGTGAAATTAAAAATAATAAAATGGTCTTGTAGACCATCAATCTTTATTTTTTTAATAATCTTATGCATCTTAGTGTAAGTAGTTAGCTCTTCCTGCAAGCTTCCCGCTCTTGCTATCAACATTTAGTTCTGCTCACCTTCTCATATGATGTGGGCATCGGTTCTAACATTGGGAAAACAGTCAGAGTACCTAGCCTTAACGTAACTAAACTAATGCAACTCGACTTAACTCAACGACGTTTAGAATCACACCCCTGGGACTACTCCATCTGGTGGTCTACTTCAAATTCGAAATCTGAACTTCGTGTCATAATCGTCTCTTAAAGTTTAATAGGAGGATAAGGGACGCAACATTGCGGGGGGTATGTATCTATTTACTGCATTTCAGCGAGCAATCTCTGTCACACTAATTGTGTTTAATTGTGTTAGAGATTGCTCGTTGAAATGCAGTAAGTAGATACATACCCCCCGCAATGTTACGTCCCTTACCCCGTGTTCGCGTATGGCAGGAACAATAGCAGCGGGGGCAACAGATTGCTCGTCACATAAGGCTCTCTCAGAACACTTTGCGGGTGGTAGGACCTTGTGCAAGGTCCGTCCGGATCGCTACCACCATCTTACTCACTAATCCCACTGCCAAGCAGCAGTGCTTGCACTGTTGTGTTCCGGTGTGGAGAGTAAGACAGCCGGGGAAATTACAGGCACACGAGGTAGGTATTTCATCTTAGCCTTCTAGGTTGGTAACTCATCTGCAATTCTTCGGTGTTGCGGGTATCCATGGGCAGTGGTGATCACTTACGATCAGGTGACCCACTTGCTCGTTTACCTTCCTTTTGGTATAAAAAAAACCCGGCTTATTAGTTTTCCACTTGCCAAGGAAAACTTCCCAAGTGAAGATAAAATTAATGAACAAAACAGTGACTGCTGTTGTTACTAACGGTGGTTAT
The DNA here is from genome assembly GCA_963854515.1 of Pandemis heparana. Classification (NCBI taxonomy): domain Eukaryota; kingdom Metazoa; phylum Arthropoda; class Insecta; order Lepidoptera; family Tortricidae; genus Pandemis; species Pandemis heparana. The sequence goes on along the minus strand of OY978013.1, from coordinate 5,284,801 downwards.
TTCCATATCGCGACACAAGATGCTCTTGTTCAAAACAGCCAGGCTATCTTAGGTCAATAAGAAGTCGATAAGACTCTTGCAGGGGGTACAGAGTGAACGTCTCTTGTAATCTGTGAACGAATTAGTTACACAGCTCCCCAGTAACTACCTACCGTAAAATAGGGTGAGTAGGTAGGTAGTAAAATTGAAGTTCAAACCTCGATAAAAATATTTTTATAGATAAAAAATGTTCCGGTGTTATGAATTTCAGTTTAGTAGTGATTAGTAACTACATACCTGGATGACCAAACTGCTCGGTATTTTTTTGGAACATTTTCTAAGAATGAAACCTAGATAAGTAGATCGATTTACTTTATTTACATTTTAGGAGCTCACTGACTGTATAAATATGTACATGTACCATGACTTGACTAGGTAGCTACACTAAGTACCTATATCACGTTACCTACAGTGCATCTGCAGACAGACATAGTAAATCGGTGGCGTAACAACGTCAGGGGCCCGCGGCAAATTCATCAGACGCGGCCCTTCCTCACTATACCTAAAGAAGCGCATCGTCTTCCCTTCTGCGCTCAAGGCCAAGCCAGTTCGGAGCCCCGTAGAGCTGGGGGCCCCTGGCATTTTGCCAGCCCTGCCACCCTATAGTTACGCCACTGAAGTAAATTAAATAGTTAATCCTTTTCCATCGTGAACACACGATTACTTTTGATGATGCCGACGTGTCTATTAGTCTGACTAAGTCATGGCAAATACCATACAAATACGAATGGCACGCCATCTGTGTAGGTTAATGAAAAGGGGAGGTTGGGAGGTATCTGCTAACGTTTACGTACCTACACGTATATAGATAGATAATTTAATCTATATTCTTGCGCAGTTTTTTTACTGATAACTAATTAGACCATGAACCAATTGCCAGACGACAGTTACATAAGTTAAGTACATGTATGATAGGTACCTACATCGTTATACTGGAACGGAAGAGGTGGATGGGTTAGGTAGGTATTTAGGTACAAAGTCTTGAGTGTATTTATTTTTCGTTTATTTTCTGCAATTTACGCATTTCGCAATAAGTGATGGGCTTGTTGTATGTATCTGTCAGTCTTCAAAGTAAGTAAGTAGTTACTCCGATATTGATTGTGAAAAGGTTAAACACTGGCCTAGGTTTAGATTTTTAAGAGAAAGCGCTACCGCTAACGTCTACCTCCATATTCGGCTTAGGATCGCAAGACATACTCAGAACTTCAATTTAAGTAAGTAGGTATACCTACCATTTTCATTCTTACCTGTCCTATTTAGTAAACAAAATTCTAACCTCAATGTGCAAATTTTTGTAAAGAATAAGGTGTATTATGTTATCAAATAAACGTGAGGTAATATTTTGTACATAATTTTGCTGATATTTTATTTTCAGTTAATTTATTTACGATGAAATAGTTAAAAAATAACAAAAATGAGACGTTTTGAGGTTAGAATTTTGTTTACCAAATAGGACAGGTAAGAATGAAAATGGTATACCTATTACCTAATGATTAGGTCCTAATCAATAAATTCACAAAGTGATTTCTTCCAACGTGCGCAATTTGTATGAAATTGGGTTCACGGGAGTTACAAGGGAGTAACAAGATCACGTGACAGCTGGTACAGATAGAAAATTTGAAATCGTACTCACCTTGCTATGGGTGGTGTAGGTGGGCACGTGTCACGGAATGATGAGGATCCGGGTTCGATTCCCGGCCATAACTTTACTATTCGTCTTTTTTTATATAAGAGGGGCCAAACGAGCAGACGGGTCACCTGATGGAAAGTAATCACCATCCCCCAGGGACACCTGCAAGACTTGGGGAATCACAGGTGCGTTGCCGGCCCTTTCAAGAACAGGAAGGCTCGCTTTTTAAAGATCCCTAAATTGTACCGCTCCAGGGAATGTTGCAGCAGGGTTCCAGCAGGAGGTTGGATTTTATTTGTGTTCAAATTTTCAGTGTCGTTTAAAATTAAATTGGGTATCGAATGACCCTGTAGGATCTCCCTGATGGTAAGTAAGCGTTGCCACTATTGGACACCCGCAACACGAGTTGATAACTCTTCAGTGTAGACGCCTGATTAGAGACCAAACATTTCTTTTTAAGATTTTAAATAACGTTATTGACAGCCCCTTCTTGCTCAGTAAGATTTACTTTCGATGCCCCAGTCGTGAATTTCGCCGTAAAACCCTATTCCACGTACCACTTTATAATACTAATTACGCTAAGAACTCATATGTTGCCCGCACTTGTGATTCCTATAACCGTTATTGTAATAATATAGAATTGTTTAATGTTTCCTTCCATACATTTAGAGAAAGTTTATATAAATTATTTTAAGTTTTTTTTTTTTTTCACTTTTTTTTAATGTTGCTAGTTGTATTCAATTTAAGTATTTTTGATATTTGTTTCGCGTCCGTCAAGTTCAGCTAGGAGGCTGAATTACTTAAATTTGCTAAGCTAAATGTGAACACTGTTTTGTCAATGATATAAACTTCTTGTGATTTGTTTATGAGCCATGTATGACTGTTTGTGTTCCTATTAATAAATAAATAAATAAATAAATAAATAAATAAATAAATAAATAAACAGATGCGTTGCCAACCGACAATAACGTAGAATATTTCATGTGCCAGTAATTTCTTCAACTTTCTTACTCCTTACACAGGAATACAACAGCGTAGGCACTGCTGCTATAGTAGAAGGATTAGATTGAGCTTAAGAATTTCTACAAAATATGGTTACGCCTGAAAGTACTCTTTCCTAGATGGTACACATTCCCGAAAATTTGGGTACCTAAGTAATAAGTATAAGTACCTACCTAAGAAGGTACCTAATTGTTCACACACATCCGATAAGTATATACCTAGCTCACAGATCAAGATGTCGAGCATCATTCGACTTTTATAAGCGAGTTATCCGATTGTGTTATTAAGATGCCCTACGTTTAGGTACTTAGGTATACTTTCTGGGAAAAGGCACAATTAAAATTTGGAAAATGGCACCTTTTGAGAAAGTATACGATTGATAAAATGCACTAAGTATTTGAGACAGTGATCTTTTTGTAATGTAACTTAGCTAAGGTTGGACTTCACAGGGCGTAATGTATAATAAATAAAACAATACAACTTAGATTACTTATTTATTTCACGTACTCGCATACAGCTATGTAAGTACCTACTTTCGTTAAGATGAAACTTAATCTAACATAACACGTCATCGTCAAGTACATAAGAAAATATATAGAAGTGTTTATAAAAAATATTAATCACAGAATGTATTATGTACTAACGTAGGTACTTTTTAATACAACGTTTAAATTGGAATGATTAATTTATATTCATAAATAAATAGAGAATTAAACCCTGACTATATTTAATGTTATTCTTCTAGACACCTTTTACAGAAGTATTTTTGGCTCTCTTCAGAGCTCGAAGGCACAATTCAATAAATGCAATAAAATTTCATTTCACTATAATTTCGTCAAGCTTAAATCTGTTTGCTTTAATTAATTAATATTGGCACATCGCGAAACAACTAAAATTCCAAGCTAAGTCAACAAACCAATACGCATTATTATTAAAAGAAGTAATACAATTCAACAATAAGAAAGCAATGTTCTTAACAGCCCCTACATAAAAAGTATAAAAAATATATCCAAAAAATGGAATGACATCGGAATGACAACATTTAAGAATTTAAAGAATACCTAAGTTTTCATGTTTAACACCTATTAGATTAACTTTATGCAGAGATTCAAATATGAGATAATAATGAGAAAAAATTACAAACTGGTCCACTGTCGAGTCTTCTAATAAATTAGGTACAATTTGACCACATCTTTTGGATTTACAAATGTTCTTATAGGTATACCATTTACTTATACATATGTATATATAGTTATTTAAATTGTTTTGCGAATGTATGGATAAAATTCGTGGCCACCCATAGTATTTACTAATCTAACTAATCTATGTTAAAATTTTGTAAAATGGAATCTCTAGTGCAATAAGTACGGAAGTTTACGTAGCGTAGTTAATTAATTTGTGTCTTTTGTTAAAAAACTTGTGTGTGACGTTGGAAAGGATGATCAGCATTTTAACACAATATTCAAATGGAAAATCGTTAACTTTGGCACAATTTTGGAAGCAAATTCCTGACTTGGAAACCATTTAGAATTATATCGCCCATTGGGACTATAATGTCATCTAAACTTAAGTTAATTCTTGCTGGAGATTTAAATGGCAATTAATGCAAAGGAGGCCAATGATGTAACTCACTGTGGTTCTGTACCTAATAATTTATTTAAAAGCCCTAGCTGTAAAATTCACATCTTGTCTATAAAAGTGACTAAGCCAGTACCAGACACAAAACGATTGATTTCTTAATCCAATACCTAATACATTGGCTGCGTTTAAAAGTAATAAGTCATTTGCGTCTTAATGCTAATCATCCCTTACTTTATATTATGGATATAAATAGACGTGCTATGCTAAGTTTGTAAAGGAACAGCACTCTCTGAGGAGACAATAGTAAACTGACAAGAATAGCCAATAAAGTGGAGTGCAATGGAATTGTGCCAGAACCCGATACAAAACTTAGCATGGTACAGTACACAACAAACTAAATGAGCGTGGAGTGAGCGATTGACTTTATTTCACTTGATGGAAAGTGTACTTGAGGCCAAAGATGTAAATCAATCATTCAGATGAAGATGCAAGATAAAAATTTACATAATGGTACCGACTATTTTCTTTCCCGTCTTTAATTTGTTGAATACGTAAGCACATTAACACTGACCTATACAGCCACTGGACAGATCGTCATTAATTTTTTTGTCATCACTAAGATTCGAGTTCTCAAATTTCTCCTCACAGATCCCTATACGAGTAGGATTAAATATTTCTATAGGAAAAAGAGGAAGTTACCTGCCAGTATTTGTCATTGTTAGTTACGTGTAACCATCGAAAACAATACTTTGATTCACGACTTAAACCTCACCTAGTGGTATGAGGGAAGCAATGAACTAGCGCTAAATGAGATTCTGTCTTACTCTTGCGAGCACTGCTGCATGGGAGGGTAATATTCAGCGTTTTAACGAAGTTTTTTCGTCATTATCTTCTCAGAAAATACCGTTAAAAGTTGAGGTTGAAAAAGAATAACTTCTTAGACTTAACTTTTTGTGAACGAAACACTTGTCCCTCCGTTGTGATAATAATTGCGGGAGTATAATGACGTTTGAGCCGAGCGGACGAAACGATTGAATTCATTCGGGAGTTAAGACTAAGCTTAAGACTAAGCTGTAAGCATCAAAGTTTCTCGAATCTATAGAATAGAGACTTAGTTTGACAATCTGTGCAGTGGTAATACAGGGGCCTTACCATGACGTCTTAATGCGATTCAGTTTAGTTTCGCTCGCTCTCAGGTCCATACTAAAATGACAGCTAAAACCTAAACTGAGTCGGAATTAGGACGTCATGGTAAGGCCCCAGGTCAGTGAGTGATTGGTGCAGTCTTTACATATGCCTCGTGTTGCCGAAGTTGATGCCGCTCTGCGTGGCGCCCTTGTTGGACCCGTACTGTAGTGAGATCACCCCCTGGCCAGCTCTTAGCTGTTCTTCGGAGAAGTTTCTCACGTTCTTCTCAGATTCCTTGGGGCCGATCGACGGCTTCCCGAAGTTGCCGGCCTGAAAGTTAGGAAGGGAAGATTTAAATTTTATGAAAAGGAAAGCCTTTATTTCCCGTCGCACTACTGAGTGGCACTACTGTCCAAAGATTTCTATTACAAAATCAAGTTTAATAATGTCGATGGAGCTCCTACCTATTTCTGGGTATTGTTGGCTCTTGCCACGTAGTAGTGGCAATAGTGGCATGGGTAATACACTGAGGAAAGTATAAATAAGGCATTGACCTCGCATTTTATTAACAAATGTGCTAAGCTATGTCTCTGCGACATGTTTATTTATTTTAATGGAATGCCCATTTTGACATAAATCAACATTACGTTACTAACAACAAATATCACACAAGTTGTTAACGTGTTTAAAAATCTAAATAAATAAATAAATAAATATCATGGGACAAATTTACACCAATTGACTCAGTCCCAAACTAAGCAAAGCTTGTACTATGGGTACCAGGCAACGGATAAACATACATATATAATGTATATAAATACATACTTAAATACAATACAACATCCATGACTCGGGCACAAACATTCGTATTCATCATACAAAAGTCTGCCCCTACCGGGATTCGAACCCGGGACCTCTAGCTTCATAGTCAGGGTCACTAACCACTAGGCTAACCGGTCGTCTAAATGAGTAAATAAATAAGATGTTAAATTTCAATTTTAAATAAAAAATTGGTGAAAACTTTACTTTGGTTATACCTAATAACATAAAACAAAAATAATCTTTTTAAACTTGAGCCCCAAAATACACCCCATAGCCTAAATTACTTCCATAATCACCGCCTAAAACGTTAATTTCAAACTATCTTCGCCAAACGCACGCTAACATAGATAACTATGTTAATTAGGTAACATCAACATAGTACCTCTAGTTAGCAGTCGTTCCGTGTTCTGTTGGCATCATGCATTAAGGAAATTACTCCTAACCCGTCTCGGGTGCAATACATATTTGCTTAGTACCATTGGGCGGAGACAGCAAATAACGGTCATAGCTTAACGAGAATTTCGCTAAGTAAACGTTGGACCACCATAAGTTATTACTAAGCTGATTACTTAAGTGGTCCCCTTTACCCTTTGGGTGTATCTTTAAAAAGTTGATGTCATCCTATCCTATTTATTCTGGACTTCTAATATGTTAATTCGCTTTTGTGAATTTGTGTGGTCCCGGGTTAATTATTTTCATGTGTTTTATGAACAATAGAGAGTAATACATACACAATTTTGCAGATGTAAGTATTATAAAGACGAAACTCAAATAGTTCAATCTAATCAAATTAAGTACTTTTAACTTTTTAACAAGTAACATTGTCTATAATCGGAAATCCTAATCGATCTAAGTCGGCAAAGAAAAATCATGGCAATTGTGTACAAATAAAAAAAAATCTGTTACCTTTCTGCCAAGTGACTGTAGACAGATGACGACAGAGTTTAGGTTCTGTCGCTCCCACAGATCCACAGTCTGGAACGTCTCCTGCGCAGGCACTCCCAACTGCCGCGCCGCGTCAAGGAATGCATTTATGTTCTCCATGCACTTGAACGCCATCTTGGATTCGTTTATCTTCTTCACCAGTCCTGGCTGGATGTTGTTCGCGAGCCTGTAAAAAAACAAAAGACAATCTAAATAGTAGGTATTTTAAAATTAGTTCGATTAAAAGTTGTCAAGTCTGAAAGTTTTTATTCTTTTAATGGCATATTCCGTTATATCTGGCCAGTAACCAGGGGCGTAGCTACCGCCGTATCTGCCGTATCAATTATACGGGGCCCCCGGGCCACGGGGGCCCCCGACGTGCGTAAGCAAAAATAAATGTGAGAAATCTTTACCCTTCATAAGGGCCCCCAAATATTTTTTATACGGGGCCCCACCAAGGCACGCTACGCCCCTGCCAGTAACACCACTTTTTTTTTCTAACCTTTAAATGATACACAATAACACTCGTAGTAGCACAACACTAGTTCCGAAGGTTAGCGACAATTGAAAGAATTAGCGTTGCATCTACAAACAGCAGTGACATTAGAGGCAAAACGAATGAAGTAGATAATTTACTGACATAATAACTATTACCAGCCATAGTCTACTCTCGCTAGTAAAGTCATCATAGTGTCGTCAGAAGTGAGATCATTACTGTTTGTATGACTTAATAGTAAACTGTTACTTTTAACTTTCTAAGAATGTTTTTGTTCACAGCCGCTGTGTTGATCGATTCAAATTCAATAGACGCTGGGAAAAGATTGAAACAGTTATTGAAACTTAGTTCAACTTGAGAATTATCATTGTAAATTTGTTGTAGAGAGTAAAATAGTATTACATTGTACAAAGAGAGAAATTATCGACAAAATGTCCGTACTTACCTACTTATTTTAATTAACTATATCCACAACGAAGTTAAAAGGGGGTCGAAAATGGCCTGAACTGTTTCGAGAAAAGGATGGTACGGCCGTGCCCCTAAATTTCATTGTGTAATGTTGTTGGTTTAGGGTGGGATTAGAACAGTAAATTAATACACTAGTTACATTGTTATGTAAGTCTTTTTATGTCTGTCTGTCTTTCTGTGTAAGTAAGCAACTTAAAATGATCGCACACCGCCAACATTCTGCTCAGGTCCAGGAGCAGGGCTCTGCGAACACTGAATTTTATATTCACTTGCCGAATATTTGCACGGAACCCTCGGTGCGCGAGTCCGACTCGCACTTGGCAGGTTTTTGGTTTCTCATTTTTATTACTAGTTTACTTACTTGCAGAGCAAAGTGCCGTCCTTGAGCACCTCGTAGAAGTTGTCCATGTCGCCGGACATGTTTTCCGGCTCGCCGCAGATTTGTCTGATCCACTCCAGACATTCCTGGGCCAGTTCCTCGCTGTATTTGCTGTTGATCTGGAAGAAGACAAAAACAAACATTAAAAATCGGCCAAGTGAGAGTCTGATTCTAGGGTTCCGAGGGAATGTCGCTCCTTCAATAGTCGGGCACCTGGTCCACCGGAGAGCAAGCGCTCCTCATCAACCTTTGTTATTTTACGCTCGGAGAGGCTCAACGCGTACTTGATAGCATTGATTTCGTAGCCATGATTATTATATCGAACTTGGCTTTCATTTCAGCCATTTATAACTAGATCCATAGCCATATAATCAAAGCAATTAAAAATAAGGTCCAGTGTCTTTTAAACTACTGTCAACCATCACAGGTTTCATGGGTTGGCAAGAAATTTTGATCGGAGATTTCGTTGATTTAAAAAAAATCTCTAAATGTTGATTTATCGTTTTCCCATTTTTATTTTGAATATTATAATTCAGCTTTGTTGTGATCAATGCTTAATACCTTCTGAGTCATGCGGCCTTGTTTTAAGAAATTCTAAGTACTTTTAATTTACAAACCTGGTTATTTTCCTTAAATTAAACAATGTCACATTGACCTACAAAATACGCAAATAACGTTCTAAGAAGGATTCTTACTTATACTCAACCTTGTTTACATAAATTTCGTGTTAATATTCTAGTCATTTCAAGTGTTTAGTGATGAGTGTTGTTAGCGCTGAGTTAGTTTTAAATTTAGCTGTAACTAGTATCTTCGCCTATTAATTAATCTTAACCGCTGACATTCAAACTGCTACACGTTTTACAGACACTTATCTAAAGTGGCAAAAATTGAGTGCCGAAATAAAAAGAGAAGCTCAAAGCATCAAAACCAAATTAGTTAAATAATGTTTAGTAAACTGGTGGTTTGGGGCAGGCCTATGTTTAGCAATGGACGTCTGTTGGCTGATAAACGCTATTCAACCAAATTTATGTGATTTCGGAGGGATAAACTATGATAAAAACGATACGGGCCTCTATTCGGGATTGGCACGCGAGTAATATTGCCAACCATTAGCAGAGCCTAAAGTTTAATTTGCTATTCGGCTTCGCCAAAATTACAGAACTTGGCGAATTTTCGCCAAGCATAACCGATGAGAACGCGATGAGTAAGTAAGCTATTCGGGGCTTCTTCATTTTTGTCGGGGATTTTCAACAGCTGTCAAAGTGTGACAGAAAAAAAGAGGCATTTTGATCGCATATCCTATCAAATCTATAACGAGCTATCTAATAATTATTTATACGATGCGAAAAAAAAAAAACGGGGGAGCGTAGTGGTTTGACCTGTGGCCACTCAAGCAGAGGGTCGCGGGTTCGAATCCTGGGCTCCCACCTCTGAGTACCTATTTCGGAATTTATGTGCGAAATTGCATTTGAAATTTACCATGAGCTTTTCGGTGAAGGAAAACATCGTGAGGAAACCGGACTAATCCCAATAAGGCTTAATTAACCTTCTGGGTTGGAAGGTAGGTAGGCAGTCGCTTCTGTGAAAACTAGTGCCTACGCCAAATCTTGGGATTAGGATGTCAAAGCGGACCCCAGGCTCACTGAGCCGTGGCAAATGCCGAGAAAAACGCTAGGAAGATGATGATCACATCAATTTCATAAAAATTTAAGCCACGGTCTAAGGAAAAATATTTCTAAACTCACAGCAATGTTCAGCATCCAAGTGCAACTGAGTTTTATCGGGAAACTGCGTTATCAGAACGACCTTCAATTTCCTGTGCTCGATACGAGAGTTTAAATAATAGCATGAACACTGTTTGCGTATAGCGTACCTATAGCTAACATAGCAACGAACGTAACGTAAAGCCGGACACTCATTTGCGAAGTGTCACCGTAACTGTTGCAAATTACAGTAACCAACAGTAAGCTCGCAGATGAGTAGAATAGAATAGAATAGAATATTTATTTATTTTACACAATAATTGTCAGCTACAGATCAAAAAGAAATAATATTTGAAAAAAAGAAGAAAATAATTAAGAAGAGAATAATTGTCAGATAGGTAGTAGATACAGATCTTTACCACACGCCACAGAAGAATGAAGCAGAGCTGTTGCAAGCGGAAAATCCTACTAAAATAAAGGCGACAATTAGTGACGATGTGAGCGAGTGTGTATGTTTGTTCCTTCTTCACGCTGAAACGACTGGATGAATTTGCTTCAAATTTGGAACGGAGATAGCTGGTACCCTAGATTAAAACATGGGCTACTCTTTATTCCGAAAAATTGCATAGTTCCCGCGTTATAGCGATAAACATGTCAATTGCTAATTCTACGCGGACGCAGTCGCGGGCAGAAGCAAGTGTAGTCTATACTAGTCTTAGAATTATTCAATTTAGAAATAATATTGACTGCTTGCCATTTTTGTAAACTATTCCTTTCTGTACCAGGTTAGCTGGAAGAGATCCTTTCTTAGGGATAAGTTCGCCTTTGTACTGTTTTCTGTGTACTTCTGTATTTTTAATTTTTTTATTTGCAATAAAGAGTTTACATACATACAAACATTATTCTAGAATATGTCGGTAAGTAGGGTTGGTTAGATTCAAGTTAGATTGAACATTGCCCTAAAGGTTAGTCATCGTAATTTTGGATTCAAAATTAAGCCCTTAGTCGTTTTGGTCTACCTACCATTCAGACCTATTGTGGGACAGTGGGACTAAATGGGATTTTCTGTCCGTTTATTCCTAGGTACTAATAGGACTGACCAAAACGGACTTTATCAAATTAAGTGACCTCTTTGACGCCGTACCCTTTGAACATACAGGGTGTATCAGATACCCCCTAACAATAATCCACTGGGGTATATAACCATAGCTATAGAAGCTAAAAAAATATTTAAAAAAATGGAGTAATTTTTTTTTTATATTTTCTATAGGAAAACTAGATAGTATATTAACTGTAATTATTCCTATAGAAAAAAAAAAAAAATTTTTTTAAATATTTTTTTTAGCTTCTATAGCTATGGTTATATACCCCAGTGGATTATTGTTAGGGGGTATCTGATACACCCTGTAGAAACATAATTGTCAATCCCTCCTAAACTGGGAATGTGCTAGGAGGACGATGAAGATATACTTAATTACACTGCAGTAACTCAGACTACCAACAGAATATTTGCGTTAGTTGATCCAAAGACGATTTCGAATTCATCACATCGCACGTATACTTACCTATACCAAACCACATTCGCTTTATTTGCCAACTTCGAAACCAAACACGGCGGAGGTGGTTGAACTTCAAGAGTGACATTCTCAGGTTACAACCATATGCCATGCCATAAAATACATTTTATGTTTGAAAACCTCTTTGAAATGCTGAGAAATATGACCGTACTGAGTCACTAATGCAGTCAAGCTAGGTAACAATATGGTTTTACTAAACGCAAAGACTCGGGGTGGACAGTGCAGAAGTAAGACAGTACATACGTTCTTTCTCGCTCTTACACGGTTTATGAGTTACGTTACAGTCACAAAGATGGAGACTGATGTGCGTTAGTTTTGATTAGGTACCTAGGTAAGTATTTACGTTTTGGTATCAACATCGATTGATTTCGGTAAGTGTATATTTTAAGGTAAGAATTACACGTAGGTTGACAACTTAGTCAATTGGCACGAGCACATCCCTACTAGAGAAGTGATTTATGGTACCATCTGCCGCGAGTCTTTGCGTTTAGTTATACATACATAGCGCACCGCTTAACTTAAGAATTAAGAATCAAACGAACTTACCTGGTGATGTTTGATTCCAATTATGCGAGGGTGTCAACCGAAGACGATTACATATTAATTTACTTGCAGCAGTACGTGAGTAGATGCCATCCTTGTCACACATTTTAGAGTAGCCTAGAAAATAAAGAAACCTGTCTCCCGTCCCACTCGCACGACTACCCGCCGTCCGGGCGGTGGATTCATTATATTTCAGAGAAACAAGATTAATGAACATTTTATTTCAGTGTTCTTTTTTGGGGTCTGGGGGGGTTCGGGACGATGTAATCGTCTTCGGTTGACACCCTCGCATAATTGGAATCAAACATCACCAGGTAAGTTCGTTTGATTCTTAATTATACTTCGGGTGTCAACCGAAGACGATTACATATTAATTTACTTGCAGATGTTTAGAGACATCAACAGAAAAATAAATAAAATGTTCCAATCACAAATTAGGTTTAATTTTCATCCAAAATGAAAAGTAATCAGATTAACCAAACGCAAGGGTTATTATACATTTATCGCTCACTTAACATTATGTTAATAAATATAAATGTAGATAGCCTAAGGAATTTTTAGCGTTAATTAAATATTGCATTAATGAAATCATCTTGATTTGTTTGAATCACATCTCTGCAATAATACTTAGTGAATACATTGGAAGTTTCACTCCAACCTGCGGCCTTGCGAACCACCTCCAGATTCACCCCTGACCTGTGTGCGGCAGATGTTGATGCCGACCTGGTGCTGTGAGCACCAAATATAGATATGTCAATACCGCTGTTCTGTAGAACCTTTTTTACCCAACGCGCTAGAGTCTGGGATCCCACTTTATTATGTGGTTTGCATATCGCCAAGAACAAGTGTTCAATACGTCTACTTTGACGTAGTTGTTGGGTTCTTTCTATGTAAGTTTTAAGTGCTAAAGCCGGACAAATGCTGGCGTTTTCATGGATAAAGGGTAATCTGATAAGTGGTTGGCAAGCTCCAGGCCTCGACGTCTTAATTAAGTCGGTGATTTTTATTATAATCGCATCATCTTGAAAAGATATATTTTGTAATTTAATTAGACTAATAGTTTGCATTCGTTGAGCAGATGCTATGCATAATAGTGTACAAGTTTTGTATGTCAGATTAGGTAACGAAATATCCTCATATGGGTACATATTAGAGAGATAGTTTAACACAATGTTTGTATCCCATGTTGAGTTATATTTTGGCTGGGGTGGATTAAGCCTATACACGCCTTTCATGAAACGGTTTACACAATCATCTAATGTAACGTGAGTACCCAAAATAATCGACAATGCTGATCTGTGCGTATTCAAACAACTATAACTTACACCTTCTTTAAATTTTTGCGTTAGAAAAGATATTACATTATTCTTGTTAGCTTCAAAAATGTCCAAATTATTGTTTATACAAAATGATATCCACGATTTAAGTGTGCTATTATATTGTTTGAATGTTTTTGGTGCAAATGATGCCATAACTATATCCAAAGATTCAATTGGTACGCCCCGCTTTAGCATGGAGTCCCTGATAACCTGGCTGCCACCAGAACAAGGTCCGCGTGAAGTGGATGGCAGACTCTGAAAGGGGAATACAACAGAAATTTATCAGGGCCGAAAAAATATTTTTCTGATATAACGAGCCTTGACCACAGAGGATACCATGGCTGTGAGGGCCAGTCAGGTACAATCAAAATACCTTTTGCTTGATCTGTGATAATTTTTTCCAGAACCCTAGGAATTACACTGAAAGGAGGAAATGCGTAAAAATTTATGTTATGCCAATTAAAAGTAAACGCGTCAACCACCTCTGAATATGGATCTAGTTTCCATGACGCGTACCTAGAGCATTTATTATTTTGGGCACTTGCGAAGAGGTCGAACTCGGGTCTTCCCAGTGATTTGGTTATTTGAGCAAAAACCGGTTCGCAGATTTCCCATTCCGTATCAATATTTAATCGGCGTGACTCCCTATCGGCAATAGTATTTTCGCATGATTTTATATAAGAGGCGAAAATGAAAATATTCCTATCTTCACACCACTGCCATAATTTTCGAGCTAAGTCATTTAAATGAGGGTGTTGTACACCTCCCATTCTATTTATGTAGCTAATGGCAGTGGTGTTGTCAATCCTTAATAGAACCTCACAGTCTCGTTCATTTTCAGTAAAAATCTTAAGCCCGTAGTAAGCTGCCTTCAATTCTAGTGTATTTATGTGAAGATGTAATTCTTCTTCGGTCCAGTTTCCATTGGCGCTTTGATCTCCGCACGCTATACCCCAACCAGTATTGGAAGCGTCACTAAATATTTCCATACAATAATTATGTTTTCGAATATGACAAAAAGAAAAGTCAATTTTTTCTATCCACCATAAGAAATCACTTTTTAGATAAGATTTAATTTTCATTTGCTTATTGTAGTTATAACTACCGTCTAGTGCTAAATATTTTTCTCGTTCGAACAACTTCGTGTACATCCAGCCATAACTTACCGCTGGGCATGCGGAGGTCAACAAACCAATGAATTCAGCGAATTTTTTAATAGAACAGCTACTTTTCCTCATCAATTCTACAGCTTTATTCTTAATACGAGCTTTCTTTTCGTCCGGTAGAGAAATAATCATATATTTAGTGTCCAAAATAAAACCTAAGAACTTACAGGTATTATTTGGTACAATGACACTCTTTTTCATATTTATTATGAAACCCAAAGACTCTAGGATTCCTTTTGTTGTGGTAATGTTTTCTAAACATTCATCAAACGATTGCCCGATGCACAAAATATCGTCTAAATAAGCTACTGACATTAATCCTGACGAACGTAACCGTTGTAAAACGGGTTTTAATAGTTTTGTAAAAACAAATGGTGCAGTACAGAGGCCGAACGGGAGAACATTAAACTCAAATAATTGCGACTTCCACTCAAAACGTAACCTCTTTCTATCGCTTTCGTCGATTGAAATTAAAAAATAAGCATCCTGTAAATCAATCGTGGCCATGTAATAATTACATTGTAATAGTTTTAGGGCAGTGCGGTAGTCCTCCATCTTAAAGTGGTCCACATTGATGTATTTATTAAGCATTTTTAAGTTTAATATAAATCTGTGTTTCCCGTTCGGCTTCGGTACTGTAAAGATAGGTGAAACGAATTGACCTTCACAAGGTGTGCAAGGTGAGATAAATTCTGAAATTAATAGTTCAGTAATGCAATTGTCAATAATGGTAATTTGAGACTGAGAGTTGCAAGCATTATTTTTTGGTTGCACTGTTTGTACAGGCTCTTCCTTAAATGGTATTGTATATCCTTTGACCCAATTTAAGAGAGTGTAATCGTCGGTAAGTTCAGCCCATCTATCGTAATAATATTTTAAACGTCCAGCGTTAGGTACCTGTGATTCTTCTAACGTCTCCTCTGCTGTCTCGGGTAGTGCGTGGCGCGCTGACGGCCCCGCGAGGCGGCGGGCGGCTGGCGGCGGTCCCGCGGCGCAGGCGGCGGCGGCGGCGGGCGACGGGGTGCGGGGGCAGTCCGCGGCTCGAGCGCCGCTGCGCGCGGAATCCCCCTCGAGTTTAAAGCTCGCTGTGGCTGAGCAGCAGCAGGCAGCGCCTGATAAGGTGCGCGCGAAGTCTTCATTTCTGAGGCGGTCTTCGTTATTGCCTTGGATGATTTTATATGATCTGACAAATTGGAACCGAACAGATTTTCATCGATCTTTGTATCTTTCACGGTATCTCTAATGTTCCTGTTAAGGGCATTCATGGCCGCATATCTACGTGATAATGACTCTCTATAGTGATTGTCGCAAATAAGCCTCCCGGCGTCGCTTAACGCTTTAATTATATTTGCAGGGACAATATTTTTTGACGTCAAGGCCCAATTCAATACTTGTCCGAGAGCTGCAAGGCCGCTGCCGAGTTGGTTTTGTTTACCCTGGCTATACTGATCCTGTTTTACGTTTAAGTCGGATAACGCTGCTTTTATTTCAGGATTCAGCTTTGGTGCCGATATATTGGAACAGTTTTCAGGCGGCAGATATTGTTTCAATAGGTCCGTCTGAGTGTCTTTTGCCAGGCCATTGGTTAGTATATGAGTCCACCTCGGGGCAATGTCTTTGTGTAAGCTTACACCGTGGCTCTTTTGATTAGAATGATCCTCACCTAGAAGATTTAGAATGTCAGAGTCCAAGCTGACCGTAGCGTCGTCCTTCTGAGCTTCAGATTCTTTAGCTAATGGTGGCGCGTCAGGTGGGGCCTCTGGTGGGACTTCGAGCGGCGCTGGCGGTGTGGCTACGGGCGGCGAAGGCTCGCGCTGCAGGAAGCGCTCCTCATCGTCAAATGCATTGTCCAAATTGACTACCGATTCAGGTGTATCATTCTCATCTAAAAAGTACGAGAATTACACTTAACCAAACATCTAATTTAGAACAGGTTTTATAAGTACCTGCCGTCGGTCAACGTAAAACCGAATCGTAGGAAGGTTGGTTCAAGATAGAATCTCACCATATAAGATAGCGGGTCCAAGATAGGTTACCCGGTCATAGAAAGTGGGTCCAAGGTAGTTACCCATGCACGTAGTGGGCCCAAGTTAGGTACCCGTGCAGAAATTTAATTTTTTGTTGATGTGGGTAGATATCTCAACATTTCGTAAAAATACGACATACAATTATAATACTTACTTATTAGTCTTATTACCTACAATTCCACCACAGCAATAGCAACATAATAATTATGTATATATTAACTGCGAAATTATAATAATTAGTTAGATTACCTGGATAGTACCGTTGGTAGTCTTCTCTTGAAGAATTTGAATGCACTGATAACGAACGTTCTCGCCGTTTTTTCTTGAGTTTACGTTCTAATTCTTTTACTTTCTTGAGAATACTATCATAATCACTTTCTTTTGATCTAGATCTCTTTCGTTTAGGCATAATGAACGCGAAAAAATTCAGATATGTAACAGTTTTGTGTGCGATCTTGATGACACAAAAACACGTAATGAATCCACCGCCCGGACGGCGGGTAGTCGTGCGAGTGGGACGGGAGACAGGTTTCTTTATTTTCTAGGCTACTCTAAAATGTGTGACAAGGATGGCATCTACTCACGTACTGCTGCAAGTAAATTAATATGTAATCGTCTTCGGTTGACACCCGAAGTATAATACTGCAGGTTACACTATACTTAGTTAACGCTGTCAAAAAACAAAAGGATAACTCGGAAACTTTCTAAAATAACTTCTAACGTTCATTCGTCATAGACGATGTGACCGGTTTGATTTCGTAGTTGTCACAATACCGATAATTAATGATGCATTTGAACATTAAAAGTTCTTTAAAAAGTTACGACCATCTCGTGGCTGATTCATCCGCTCCATGAAATCTAACGAGCCAAGGTCAAAACATAACCGGAAAAAGTGCTGGCAGCTTTTATTTTTAGACGTTAAATTTAAATTTAGAACTTCAACAAACGGCCAGTAGGAATGCAAAGTTACTTGACCTCATCTGCAACTTAATGACTAAATAAATAGGATAATGGGAATTGGTGGCTCCAAACTCTACAACATTTAAGTTCAACTCTACCCTTAGATCAAAAAGAGTGGAACCACCAAGCTTAACCCCCTTATTCATAAACACTATAGGCTTCTGATAACTTAGCAGTCGTTTGTCCTTATGTCACTTTGACGTTTACCTTTCAAAGATAAGGACAAACGATTGTTAAATTAGCAGAAGCCTATGGAGCGTTTATGAATAAGGAGTTAATGTTTAAATTCAAAGACAATCTCACTTTTTTATTACGTAGTCTGTCTGGCCAGGCATCACTTCTAATTTCAAACGGTCCAAGTTGTCAAGGCGTGGTAGCCAGTGAACGTATATAACTCTGGAAGCAGTCTCTTCATACAACCTACCGTTCATTATTGGCGCAAAAACTCACACAGATAGGTATGAAGTACACACACACACAAGCAAATTATCAATGCATTAAAAAATTACGTTAATACTAATAAATCTAGGTCGGTATTAGAATGTACTTCAGAAGTTGTGACTTTTTGAAAATAAGTACGTAAAAGCTCAATGATTTGAGCTGCGTCGGGTCACATGTCCGGCCATGCGCAGAAAGCGCACTCGCTTGACACGATTGGTTCTCGGCGTGACAGATTAATGCTAATTGGTTCACACGTCTGCTGCAATGTCACAAGATTGTCAGAGTGTCTTTGAAGCACGGACGATGTTATGCACTAGAGGACCAGTCATGAATCAAAATATTGTAATTTTGCACTGAGTATATATAATTACAATCCCGTAGCCCAATGCACAACGGTATAAATTCAGTAAGCTGAATTGTCACTCGCTTTCGCCTACTTCTTCAGCGCGCTCAACTACCTAGTTCGTTAAGTGTATTCATAGTAGCTTACATAATTACCTGATTACCTGGTTACCTGATGGTATTTAAGTAATCACCGCCACCCATGGACATCTGCAACACGGGAGGCTTGTAGATACGTTGCCAGCCTAGAGGACTGATATAGTACATATACCTCATGTGCCA
The DNA here is from genome assembly GCA_963854515.1 of Pandemis heparana. Classification (NCBI taxonomy): domain Eukaryota; kingdom Metazoa; phylum Arthropoda; class Insecta; order Lepidoptera; family Tortricidae; genus Pandemis; species Pandemis heparana. The sequence continues at coordinate 5,265,972 of OY978013.1, read as the reverse complement.
GTAATTTTAGCGCAAGCGCCGCTGCTTCGGGGCAGGATTACCGAGTAAGATCTCGGTATTGGTAGCGATCTGGATGGACCCTGCTTGATGTCCTACCACCCGCAACGAACGAAATTACGTAAGTTCGGTTCCTAAACGTATTATAATAGGACTTTGATATGGGTGTAGATAAAATTAATAAAATAAATATCATCAGAATATTTATTATAATTACGTTAAACACATTGCAATAGCAACATACATTTCAAAAGAAACGAAAACGTATGCGAAAAGCCTTGAGATTCGGTTCAAATCCCGCTGGCGCATCCCGAAAGACTTTTTCGCTTGTATTGAAATTTAACTTTCAAGTAAGAACGTCACTGCTATGTCCACAGCTTGAACAGAAGATCTGGAAAAAAAAAACCGTGATAAGTAGTCACCCAATTTCCTGTTTCTCTAATTGGACATCCCTTACCTATCTATTTATCTCTACGACTCGGGGTCTTTCGGGAATTTAAAACAAAAAAAAGCGACATGAGAAAGGCATAATTATCGGTCTTATGAATTTTAAGGCAATGCCTGCTAATATCGAGGAACAGTAACTTATTTAAAAATGGAAAATAAATAGCTGGTGTTTAAAGGTAAGTAACAATCTCGTTTTCAGATTAAAAAAAATTACCTTAAAATTTCTTAAAAATCTCTGCACGCCACTGCAGGCACTGACTGCTATTGTAAAAATACCAGCCCAAGAAAATGCGAAATTAAAACCCAAATTTGTTTGTAATCAATAATTATTTTGTCCTATAAAAATAGTTACTAATAGTAAAATGCGCTACGACATTATGCATAATAACATCCCTCTAGTAAAAAAGCGATTTGTGATTTTTCAAGTAAACAGTGTACTTACATGTGAAGAGTGATTCCAGTACTCTTGGGACAGTGATCCTGTTGATTCCTGCACCACCTCACCACACATGAAGGCATGTTTTAATATAAAAGTTAGTTTAATGTAATAAAAAACCCGTGTGACACGACTGACAGGCGTCCGCCGTGCGCACTGATCGCGCTGCCGCACTAGTTTTTCAGGCCCCGCCCACCGCGGACTAGTTTACGTGGTGCTATTTTGAAGCGTCAGAAATGCTTCCAGAGTTATATACGTTCACTGGTGGTAGCCATTGAAAGGGTGCGCCAGAGCGCCAGACAATGCGTTGTGATTTGTGATTCAAACATATTCGACGTAGCAATCAGAATTAAGGTTCAATTATGTCACGTACAAGACATAAGAGCTCTAAGCATGCATACTGCATACTGTATCCTTCGTCATTGTGGGCACGCGGTTAAAATTATTTTCTTTTACTTATGCAAGTGTTAGCAATCTCAGATAGTTACAGACCAAGTATTAAATTAGCTACGAATGAATCAAAACGATTTTTCTGTGACATTAACAGAAACAGAAATGGCACTAGACAGTCTCTACATACATAGTACATTGCAAGTTAATAAAAAGCTTGTAATAACAAAATATGAACTTGAATTTACTTGAAAATTTGGCAGAACTTAAACTTAAGAATATTCATATTCAACTAAAATTTTAATCTTGCGCATTCTTTAACATGTTTAATGAATTTTATAAGTAATGTTAGTTCAAAGATTAATGATGAGAATTAAGCTGATGATATACCCAAACATAAGAGTACAGTGACTAACTGGTTGACTAGACATGTAACAAGAACCGACTCACGCGCATGACGCAATCAAGGATTCTTAAAACGTGATTCAGGCCCGAGGTCTCACTAAATTTAGGACAAAAAACCTGACTAAAGGTCCAAGATTGCGGTTGTGAAGCGATTCAAGCGAACTGATAAAATAAAAAGACTGTAGAAAGGTAGGTATCAGTAATACGTGAAGGTATGAATTAAATGAATCCTGATCATGATCAACGATTGAAGTCATTAAGAGCGCATCCCTACTGAGCTGGCAACGTCGCATTTTTGGTGTTTTTTTAAAGATTATTTCACAGAAATTTAATGAAAGTTTAAAATGCCAGCTCAGTACGAATAAATCCTCTTAATCGTGCCAGTCGTTTTTTTATAGTGTAAAACTTATCATAGTAAGTATCCCAATTGGTAGTTAGGTTCAATAGTCAAGCCAATTAATTACAGTGCGGAGCACTTAAATTGTAAAAATTTTCGTGAGACACATTTTTTTTATAATAAATTAACTAAAATATGCGCTTGGCCATTAAGTAGTACAAAACAGTGCACTTTAAGACAGCATTGGAACTTTTTAATTTACTCAGATGGGCCGCGGCGATAAGCCGAACCGCTTTCATTATTATTCCGTACCAACGTCTAATTTGTGTTGGAAGACAAAGGAAGTGGATTCTTGTATACACTGTCCTGTTTGTACTGTTTTGGTGCACCTGCTATCTGCCGCTAGTTTTAAATTAGATAGAAAAATACGCACGAACCACTACCCGCATTCAAAACAGATATCGAACGCAGTTTGAATTAAACAGTTGAAGATCATGCGCACGTTTAATGCAACAGAAGATGCGCTTGCGCTGTACACACTTACATAGGTAAATGTAAGACCAATAAAATGAATCAAAGCAATCAAATTCATGATATATTACTGTCGTGAAGCCAAAGGTTTATAATTGGTTGATAGGATAGCGAATATAGCGCATTTGTGCTAATTATTAAATTACTGTAGTTAACTCGATAAAGTTATCACTATCACACGACTTCATGATAGGCTAAGCATTGGTAACAAACAACTATTTGTTGCAGTACAAACAGTTTTAAATAATTCAAAATTGATACGGCACAGAGGATTATAGGGACATGACCTTTAATTTAAGAAGTTTAACACAAAGAAAGTCCAGTTTAGTTACAACTTTGCTAGAGAGCATCACGTGGTTAACATTTCGTTGAATTTTAAAATTATCAAAGAGTTCATTCATTGTGCTAATCTACCGGATACCAAATTCGGGCTGGCAACAAACGGTCACGGCCATAAATAACTATGACGTGTAGCTGGACACAGGCTCGAAGCTTACGTCAGATCGCTTTAGTAAATTGAAGTGCGAGAATGTAACCGTTTTGCACAGGGATGATACAATTTCATCTGCTAATGCAAGTCATAAAACAAGTGCCATTCCCTGTACTCGCAGCAAGGCGTGATCATTTAAGCTCCGAACCGATCTCGTGAATTTACTACAGATCGCACACGAGTAAAAAGTAACGGAAAATCCTTAACATGTGAGAATGAGGACCTGATTCACACTGCATCCAACGGTTCGTATAGGTAAACCATAAAAAGCAGGCAGCCTTGCCGGCCGTCGACAATGACAACACCGACCGGTAAGGAGGCAGGAATGGGGTCACAGATTGAGCGGTCAATGCAATGCAACAAGTTCTCCGCAAAAAGGGGACACATTTAATAATATTAACACGTTATGAACATCGCTGTACATATGGAGACTGCGCTACGTGACCGGAGAATTACCATAGATTCTTGCAAATGGAATGCGTCAAAGCTCTGACTAAGTTGAGTAAACATTCGCCTAGCTTCGTGTTGGAGGAATAACGATTTAAAGTTACAGAAAGTTGATAAATCTACAATAAGGCATTGTAAAAGGCGCATGAAGCAGTACAATCAACCGACTGTAATATGTGTAGTATAATCAGTTGAGGCATGTTGGCCGTATGTTGCCATGTAAAAATTGAGGATAAGTACACTTATGACTAAATTAACACTAAAATCTGCTGAAATTTAAGGGAAACCAGCAGATTAAAGTATCGTGTGCTCTTAATGAATATTTGTTCCTGTAATTCGTTTGATGTATGCCTACTTTATGTTTTCTTTATACTTTAGGATGTAGCACAACAGTTAAATCATACTCTTCTACAAATGTTTCATAGTCAACATTATTTTCATGACGACGAATATGACTAACGTCAGTGACTTAATGATTCTGGTAATGAGCAAATAATATTTGTTAATATATCGACATATTTTTCGTCTGAACAATCACAACACAATTACAATACAATACAATACACTGACATTACTATATTCGAATCGAATAAATCATGCTGTTTCATAAGGAAATTGTTAAAAATTTACATTATAGGAGCCAGGCCAAACATATTTCAAATTCTTCAAACCGCTGGACCGATTTTTGCCAAATATGGCAAAAGTTAAACCACCCACCACACACACAGAGATAATATCGACGTCAAACTTAAAAATCCCTCTTTTTGCGTCGTGGGTAAAATTTTTACCAAGTTCTATTTAATAAGAACTTCTCCTGATGACTAACTTTACTATTAGAATTATATATGCCCATAGCTTCTGCCCGCGACTTCGTCTGCGTAGAATTATACACATAATAAACCTTCCTCTTGAATCCAAAGATGTTATATGTTACTACGAGTAAATCACTCTAGAACCGCATCAAAATCCGTTGCGTACTTTTAAAGATACGTTTTAGTATGCTTAGGCATACGTAGGGTAGGGAGAGACAGACAGCGGAAAGCGACTTTGTTTTATACTATGTGATGTGGCCTTTTTAGCTGCAAGTACCGATTGTTATGGTGTAACAAGCTCCATATATATATTTTTTTTGCATTATGTGAATAGTGTCGTTTAAAAGATACAGCTGCACCCAAAAGAGAAATTTGGCCAAGTGTCAATCTCGAACATATGGTGGGTTTTGAAAGTAGCCCGTATTTAAGCCTTATACATAAGTACTGCGTAAAGGCCAGGCCTTATAAGGCGCGTATTGCAAGCCCGGCCTTATATGAGTCATCGCGAGTGAATTAGTATGAAATAAATTCTACTGACAGTACCAATGTACCAACTGCTAATTGAACATCTGTTCTTTACTTATTTGTACGGATTACGCATTAAACATACATCGGGTACACAAATATTCTGTGACTAATTATTAATTAAGGTACCGAGGCGGTGGTAGCTGAAGTGACATTGAAAATGTGACAAACAATTTCTAATGAGTTACTTAAGCATCCAGTGGAAGCATTCATTACAAGTATACTTTGGTTAGTTGAAAAACCTCGACATTTTAATTTAAAAGTTTACCTTTTAAACAGTTATCGACTTAGCTAAATAGGCAATCTCTTTTTGCAGAGATATGTTTACTTCTACTATGTCGACAGTGCGTTATAATTAAATGACATAGAGCACATATTAAGGGATAAATGCATCTTATTTCAGATTTCTAATGTTGCAGAGGAATGCGGAAACGACATAGTAACTCTTTATTCTAAGTCTAATAATCAAATCATGAGCTAATAGGTATAGCTATGTTAAAACTATGTAAACAACGTCTGACCTACGTAACAATACTTTTGCTGATAAGCCACATACCGTCACGTTTTAGTATAATAATGTTACATATTCTGTATTTGATGATCTCATTTCAATATATAGATTTTAAGAAAAGTTTCAAGACAATCAAAACAATATATATTAATTTAAAAAGTCAGAGAACGAACCAATAACGTGCAGTGATTAATCTACTCGTGTCAGCTCAAAGAGCTGCCAGTGTAAGTATTATCTTAGAGGTACTATCTTACTAATATGTATTATATATAATGACGAAAGTTTGTGAGTTTGAATGTTTTTTGCGCTTTCATGGCAAACGGCTAAACAGATTTTATTGAAATTTTGTACAAAGACAGTTAGGTACAGTACCGAGGAAGGACATAACATAGTTTTTATCCCGAAATATTGCATAGTTCCCGCGGGATAGCGATAAACGAATCCATTGCAAACGGAGCCGCGGGCAGCTAGTTTTAAATAATTAATAGCTTTTTATTTCTATTTTCAAAGCGCGTTGAAATAATTAAGATTTATACATTCATAATTTCACACCGTTGCGTTGGCTTCTCATCCGACACTCACTAATTCATTGGATTCGGTCATTCGGACAATTAAAGCGGCTAAAATATCAGTTTTTATCCACAATACGCAATATACAGGCGTTTTAGTCACGCGCTGGCTTTAAAAAAGCGTTAAAGAACCGGTTATAGAGCTGAATTGTGACCATACATCCTTGACCCAATTGGCGTCGACTAAACATTGGGAAGAGATTTCTTCTACAAAAGAATGCATTACCGTTGATTACTTTGGTAGGTACGGTCAACTGGACACGAACTAAGTAAAGCACTTTAGTAAACATTAGATTAGACACAACACAACTGAAATGTTATGACAAGAACATGTTTTACGAATAGAATAAGTCGCGGGTTCACGGTGGATGCAAGCCGCTTCCAAACGAGGCAACTGGAGGTCTATGGGGGAGGCCTATGTCCAACAGTGGACGTCCTATGGCTGATGTGATGATGATGATATTGTTTCAAAGGTAGGTAGCGTCACATTTTACATGTTCAGCAATTAGGGTTGCCAGATGTCCGGTATTTAAGCGTAGTCCGTTATTTTCGAGGCCTGTCCGGTAAAAAATAAATGGTAATACCGGACAGAACAATGTCTGGTATTTTGAAGAAAGTCGGTACTACTGGTCACAAGCGCCTACAAAAGTAGGCATATGAAATCCCTCAAACGCAAAACTCGGGCGCGCTGACAGCAACTTTTATATTTAGCAATATTATAAGTAAAGTAACAATGATGTTAATGACTTTAAACTTAAACAAATGCTATTACTTTAAGAAGTAGGTACTTACCTGTTTACTAAAATTTTACTGTTTTTCGCTAGTAACGGCAAAAATGTGTTTATAATTTTGCCAAATTTTTACACGCTTTGTAGGCTGGTTCTCGAGCATCAGAGCGTACTTAATAACTAAGCAGAGCAATGACCTGTACCTACACGAGTAAAGTTATTTACATACGTATACCTACATACCTACTAGTACCGAAATAATTGCACTTTTATATGTAAAAGCCCATAAAGGGAATGGGCGACAATCTTGGTAATCATGTGATAAGCGATGCGGGTAGCAAACCATCATTATTTTGATTCCCCTTTCCACCTACCCACTATCATGCTAAAAGTGGCCTTTAGGTCCTGTTAGCTTAGACTCTGTCTACCCCGTAAGGGATAAAGACGTGATTTATATATTTATTTATGTACTATGTATATATGTCCAATCTATGATCTTAACAATATAAAGCAACTGAGCTGTCTAAGGATTATTGAATTTAATAAACCTCTTAAATTTCATAGTTAATCATTCATCATCATCATGTCCAGCTTATATACGTCCCACTGTTGGTCACAGGCCTCCTCTCAGAATAATAGGGGTAATCAATAGGTACATGGAAAATATAGGTAGCTACCGTAGCAAAAAGCCTGGTAGTTTTATCGTGCAGAGTTTTAAAATATAGTAGGTAGGTACCTGCTATAAAAAAAGCTCTAGGATGTTGTATAATCTCGAGGAAATCTTTTTATTACTGTCTTTCTAGCGCTAAAAATATATTATTTCAGTCCTCATTCCTTTATTCATCGCTTACATGGAACTTATTTTAATAAGTTAGAAGAATTATGATTTTATAAAAAAACAAGTCATCTATTCACACACGCAATGGCTAAATAAATAGAATAGTATTACCTATTTACTAAAAAAAACTATGTATACTGTGTTTACCAAATAAACAGTAATCTCTAATGGAAGAGTAAAATCAATTTGGTGTTTTAATCGAGTAAATTTTATCTAAGTGCGTAGTGCTTAAAATTTCTTCTTTTTAGCAAACTTATTGCTTCTTCAGTGAAATTAAACACGAAGATTTCTAAGAGACAAAACAGAAGCACTGTTACTAAGGTCTGTTATATACCTATCGGTTTTAAAAAGCACTACTTTTGTCAGCGCCTTATTACAAAAAGATGAACAATACATATACCCAAGTACAAGCATTCAATACGTACAGGTAGATCTATATGTTTGGCAGGTGGGTGTTCGGTTCTGGTACGTTTTTTGTTAAAGAACCTGTTTAAATTCGGGCGCTTAGGATACCTACAACGATCGTCTGCTCCTAATATTTTTTAGTTTTAGTTTTCACAGTACAAATTATTCATTTTAATTTAATTGTTGGTACTTAAGTAGGTACTTTATTTATTGTTATTTACCCGTATCGTAATAATAAAAAATCAAGTTGTTCATAAGCGGTCCGTCTAGGTAGCCTAGTGGTTTGACATGGCCTCTCAATCAGGGGATAACGGGTTCGAACCCGTGAACTCGCTCTTGAGTTTTTCAGAATTATTCTAGGTCCGCAAGGGGACTCAAGCCGAGTGGAGACCTGTGCCGAGAGTGACGTTAGTACTTACCTAGACTAGAGATGAGAATTATAACGTACGTGTAAGTAATCATGCAAAAGTCCGACCTTGAACATCTATCTATACCTATCTCTAGTCTAGCAAATAAGTATAGTATATCTATCACTGGATAGTGATATAAGTAGGTACCTATATATCTTGTTAGTCTGGCGGTCGTACCTATTAGGTGCACCCATATCTAGCAAATACACCATTTCATTTCATTTTTCCCATTTTGCCAAGATTTCCATCTCGTCCACATTCCCAACTCGTCTGCATTCGCATTTGGTCCATATTCCCAGTTCGTCCGCATTCCCTTTTCGTCCACATTCCCAAGACACAACATTAAAAAAATACAATTGAATTGATTATTTTTAAAAGTTTGCTCCAGTTGCGGTGCCCATCCTGTATATTCTTATTGACATAATGTAAACTAAAAAGTTATAAAATAAATAAGTTCATGTCAAAATATTCATTTTTGGGATACGTTTTTTTGCTGGAATGGGAATGTGGACGAAATGGGAATGTGGACGAAATGGGAATGTGGACGAAGTGGGAATGTGGACGAAGTGGGAAGAGGACGAAGTGGGAATGTGGACGAAGTGGGAATGTGGACGAAGTGGGAAGAGGACGAAGTGGGAATATGGACGAAATGGGAATATGGACGAAATGGGAATGTGGACGAAGTGAACCTAAACGCCGAAAATCATCTCAAAAGCGTTCACCTCTACGACTCAGAGCGCCCCTTGCCGATCCAAACGGCAACAAACTGTTTTCTTAGTATTTGATATTTTGACGCAAGCGCGTTCAATGCGCTGCGTAGGTACTAATTTTGTGACCGGAAACTTATACTAAGCATACTGAACTGTTTCTTGTCGTTTTGTTCCGTTAGTGGCGCTAGTAATTTACCCAATATGACGTTAATTTGAACGCGTTTGAGATGACATTTCATGCCAACAACTTGCACTAAAAACTCAGTATAGACCTATGCGTAGTGTAAGTTTTCAGTCACAAAATACGTTTCGAGAGCGTGTTCACGGAAACGTCTCAATAAGCAAATTGGCAGCGGGCCGCAGATCGAAACGGCAACAAACTGTTTTCATAGTAGGTATGTGTATTCTATCTATAATCTATATATACAGGTTTTATCAGACACCCCCTAACAATATATCTAATCCACTGGGGTATATAACCATAGCTACAGAAGCTAAAAAAAATTTAAAAAAAAAAATTGGTTTTTTTTTTTATATTTTCTATAGGAATGGTAGTATTAACTGTAATCATTCCTATAGAGAACATAAAAAAATTTTTACTCCAATTTTTTTTAAATATTTTTTTTAGCTTCTATAGCTATGGTTTTATTCCCCAGTTGATTATTGTTAGGGGTATCTGATACACCCTGTAGAAGCTAAAAAAAAATATTTAAAAAAAATTGGAGTAATTTTTTTTTATTTTTTCTATAGGAATGATTACAGTTAATACAACCATTCCTATAGAAAATATAAAAAAAATGACTCAATTTTTTTTTCAAATACTCTTTTTTTTAGCTTCTATAGCTATGGTTATATACCCCAGTGGATTATTGTTAGGGGGTGTCTGATACACTCCGTATAATCTATTTGACATTTTAACGCAAACACGTTCGAGGCGTGTTTTGTGACCGATAATTTACACTAGTAGGTACTAGTTTAGGTAAGTAGGTAAGAAAATCTGTGAAATTTTAGAGAAGGAAAGAAATATCCAAAGTCTCAACTGAATAGGTTAGCAAGCTGCTCAGACTGATTTTCCCGGGTTTGTCCTTGTCCTTGTATAAATCCAGAGTAGAAACGGCCCGGGGAAGGCTTCATACTTACGAGGTATTTATAGCCCAGCCTTATTGAGATTAATTAGGCTTATGCCTAGAAAATGAGTAAGTAAATAGGTAATTTTATAATTCATTGTTTGTTGGTACTTAACAATTTTTCTTGCGTGGTAAGTATTGAGTGAGTATAGAGCCGTTTGTAATGCACTTCTGGCGCTAGTTGTCTTGACATTTAAAACATAATATATTTTTTTTATTAGGTATTAACCAAAATGTAGGTACTCACGTAACACTCATTAAAATTCCATGAGTTATGTTACCTTACCTACCTACATAGAACTTATCCACATAGGTACAAAACATAATCACGTGTAATTAGTTATAATGAGATTAATTAATATGAACTTGTCGTCGTTGCATCCTAAGTAGGTACTTTCAGTCTTCTAATTTAAACTAACTAACTATAACTAACTAACCAACCGTAACTATAATTATTACTTATTGAAAGAATGAGTATGAGTATGAGTAAATATTCTTACAATTTTAATGCAAGGCAGCTGAAAAGTAGGTAATATAGTGTAACGAAGTAAGCAAAGTACCTAATTAGTTAGCTAACTTTGTAGGTACCTTCTGAATAACAGATGTTTTCCCTAAAGTAGGTCATGGCAGCGTCCTCATGGCCTACTTTGCCCAGCATCCCCAATCGATATACATCTACCACTACCTACATCACTACCCATCTAGGAAAATTACATCAAATATTGACTTACTAAAGTATTTTATACGTGATCAGATTATAAGTTGATTCTTACCTTGCGCTGTGCTTCCGCGGCAAATCCAGACTTGGCTGCTCTGTTGTTGGCCATTTTATTTTAACTAATTTAATCAACTAAATAAATCACAGACACTAGGAGTCACTCAGTTAGTAAACACGCGCGACACGAGTTGTGTGTGTGAGTGTGTGTGGATGAATGACATCATGCCGCGACGCCGCGAGACTCCGGGCTCGGGGTAGGGATGAGAAGTGTCGATAGTTTGTGATGTCGCCGTTTGACCTAAATGTGTTATCGATATGGGTGCTGCTGAATCCTTGTTTTGCGAAATCGAATTCGTATGTACCTACGCAATTAAATTATAATAAAAGAAAATCTGTAGTGAATTAAAATGTGATGTTTGACGATGATTAATAATAGTGTCTTTTTTATCGTACCGTAACGGTTGTGATGACAGGATACAGAATGGATAGCACGAGTGCGCGCGAGAGCAGTGCCGCGCGTGAGATGAACTACCAATCTCTACCGCCACAAGGAGTAAGAAAAAGACGGATTAGTCTATCTTGCGCGCGACACAGCTATCGCGCGCTGTCGTGCTAGCCGTGAAGGGCGTGAATTTATGACGCTGGCATGGCACCTATTATACTATTTACTACACATTCCCAGTTTCTGTTCTACTGACTTGCGCACCGAGGGTTCTGTATCTGTTCTGAGAGTTCTGTATCTGCGCACCGAACAAATTGATTCCTGACCCACTGTGGAACGTTCTCACAGTAAACGTAACAATAATTTTCTTTGCCAATCCAATGTAGCGTCATTTGGACATCTAACACTGCGACAAGGTTCCACGATGGGTCCGGAATCAACTTGCTCGATAGCTAACAATATTAGGAGATTCACTATGTATTTTAAAATAACGTAACTACTTCTTTCCTGTTATTTACGTTTGAAACGTTATAGGTAGTTTTCGAAACATGTTTTCAGAAATATTCACGATTCATAGACACGACAGTATAGGATTACGAACTAAACATTATAACCATACATCACATTCGTGCCTAAAGTGTTTTTAACTGAACCCTTTAATTAAGTAATAAATAATTTAATTTCTATCGATAAATAAATCGTGCTCAACGTACAACACTAAACGTTCGAAATGTAAAACGAAAACCAAGTATGGAATACAATGAGAGCGAGCGGCTTAGCAATAGCGGTCCTCTCGCTCTATCGTCGCGCCGTGGCGGCAACCGGCAAGGTGATCGGATACCGAGCAAAGGAAGGAAGGAACATTTTTGGGAATCGTGAAGTAGGTAAGTAATTAAAATTTCCTACTTAGAAAGAAGAAAGTTACTAAAGTATCCACATAAATTAAAATAAGAACATGAGACTGTCCTGTATACATACAATGTAGATGTTTGACTAAAAATCACCTAAAACTGAAGCAAATTGCAATTTACCAAGTCCTTTACCAGTTTTCAACCAAAAATAAATATAGAGGCGAAAAGTATTACAGTAGGTAGGACATAAATACGTGGTCATCTACAGGAATGCAAGAAAATAAAGGGATTTTAAAGAACTTGCTTCGACTCTGGTTACTAAACAAAGATAAGTTAAGTAAAGATATTAATCCACGAGCCTTCATTTTATGAGAAAAGACATAATTTATTTTGAATTGCTTGAAATCACAATATTTCAAAAATTGTGTTTAACGCCACCTAGTGAATTTACTAGAAACTACGTAGCTGACTGGAAGCTGAACTTGAAACACGGTGCGCACCAACTTGTCTCGGTTCATAACAATCTCATTGTAGTTCAGGTTAGTTTCGTTAGATGGCAGTGTAATTGAATGTTAATGTATTTTAGCCTTTGAATTTTACTAGAGAACTAACTAAATTAAATTGTTACAGTATATCATTACTGATATTGCAATGTTGACAAGAAACAATAATACCTATAGCAAAACTAGGGCGGATCAAAATCGAATGTTTTGACAACGTACCACAGGTCTGTACACGGATGCTGGCAACTCACAGAAAATAATAACTATGTTTGATATTTTCAAAGTCTTCTCAAAGACAATAATAATATTGACGTACCTACATGAAAATGTCAAAACTCCATCCTTAAACATTTCAATCCCAAACAAAAATGTCCCTTTGCAATTCCATACCTTAAACTTCAAGAGCCCAAAACAACAGAAAATGAACACGGAAAACCGCTAAAGTTAACACAGAGAGTGGCACTTCTAATAGCAAATACAGATCCTCAATAACAAAATGGAACCCTACGGAAGAAGGTCCAGGAATCGAAGGAGATGCCACTCTCAGAGTTTCGCATCCCCATCACAGCAAGAGGAACGGCCAAGACGCGGCTTCAGTATACTTGGTAGCATCCAGGGCCTCCTGGTCATGGCAAGCCTCATCGCCCTCATTTACATGATGCTAGAATACCATTGCCAGACCTGCAAAGACAATTGCGACCTGAAGAAGATATCGAAGAGCATTGACGACGTTGTGGTGAATGTCCAATCTATGCTTAGCGTTTGCCATGGATCAACTAAATCAAGGCCATGGAGCAAGAAAAATAGCAAATGCAACCATATTTAACTTTCCCCAGTTGTGATACTTAATTAACATTTGAATGAATAAACAACTTTTTGGTAAACAATCTTTACTTTGGGCTGAGGGAAATTAATCACAACCATTTTGTTTTACAGAAAAACCTTAACATTATGCAAGAAAAATACAGAGTATTAGAAAGCAGAGTGCAAGCTTATACGCAAGAACTGCCCAAAATAGAGGGGCAAATAGAGACTCTGGCGGCGTTAGCTAAATCAGTAGAGAATGGAGACTTTGGGTGGAGTTACAATTACAATCCGCCTTTGCCAAGAGTCAAACTATGTTTAACTCGTAAAGGACTCACGCGCAATAGTTATCGTAAAATGAAAAATAGCACCAAGCGAATGAACGGCTCAAATAGTACCATCAGTGTTCATTAAACACGACGAAAATAAAACACAAAATGCATCAACAAATTTTATTGTTTCATTGATGATTTACATTTGTCATATCTCCAAGGTCGGTAAAAACAATTCATCAGAGATGCTGCAGTTGTAACATCTGTGTATACAACTCGACAATTTCTTTGGGAACTTGCCATGACGATGCATTCCTAGTATGGAACTAAACGGACAGATCCCTGAGGTTAACGTTGATATGTTAGAGACAGGCTGCGCTTTGCATTGTTGTATAAAATCTTCAACTGCTTTATCAAAAGTAGTGCTCATGTCTTGCATATTTTTGGCTTGCATCTCGGCTTGTGCTTGTACTATGGCTTGTGTGTTAATCTCTTGATCTCGTTTTTTCAATGCGGATGAAGATGTCGTAGGAAGTTTGCCCGTTTCTGCTTTGTACGTGGCTTTATCTTCAATAGCTAGGCCTTGAAGTTCCTTATAAAGACTATCATATGCGGTGCCAATATTGTTAACAGCATCCTGCAAATTAATCATATTGATACTTCTTTTCAATGCTTGTTTACAAATCCAAATTATAATCTTAAAGGTAGCGGATTAGCAAGGTAAATGTTGTTTAATTAACTAATTTTTTTTTATGTGAATAGGAAGGAAAACGAGCAAGTGGGTCACCTGATGGTAAGCGATCACCACTGCCCATAGACACCCGCAACCCCGGAGGGATTGCAGATGCGTTGCCAACCTAGAGGACTTAGATGAAATGCCTCTTGTGCCCGTAATTTCCCCGGCTGTCTTACTCTCCACACCGGAACACAGCAGTGCAAGCACTGCTGCTTAGCGGCAGGATAAGCGAGTAAGATGGTGGTAGCGATCCGGACGGACCTTGCACAAGGCCCTACCACCCGCGAAAACTAATGGGTACTATTTACGCAAATAGCACCTGACTCAATCAATGGTATTAATTAAATCATAAATATAATTTCAAATTGTACAAATAACCCGTAGACAACAGATAAAATTATTCTATGCTCCTGCTTTAACGAACAATACCTAGACTAAACGGTAATCGAGCTAGTAGGTAGGTACCTGACTTATCTTTTTCTATTTCTATATCTTTCCTACGCTAGTTTGTAATGAAAACACCGAAGTGTCTAGTGAAATCTTTGATTTTAAATGTGTTACCACTGTACCAGTAGTGGTGGCAATAACGGCTGTTTTGGAATAATGAATAACAGTGTTGTGTTATTCTTAAATAGCTCTTATTGTAAACTGTTGTCTGTTATCCTGTTATATTGCTGTTTTACAAAACGATACTGAACTTATTATTAAATAATTGTTATACCTACTTATTTCGTCCCGATCGCAGCGTAATAAAAACGTACGGGAACAAAAGCAAAACAACGCTCTGTTACCTTGTTTGTTATTGTACTGACTGACAATAAACAGCAAACAGCTAATAATGATACCAAAAGTCAGTTATTTGAATTGCGATGCGAGCTCGCGCGTATAGCGCTATCGCTATCTCTCGCACACACCTACTTGATTTGTTGCGCACTCGCTTGCGCTTCCATGCCAAGTGCGGCAACAGTGCGCGTATGAACAACGTTGACAACAGGCAACGAATAATAATAGCAGGATAGTTGACGATTCGATAATGTGTTGTTCGTTGCGTGCAAATAATGCATTACGTTATCTGCTGTTGTAATAACGACCACCACTATTAGTGGTGGCAATAACGGCTGTTTTGGAATAATGAATAACAGTGTTGTGTTATTCTTAAATAGCTCTTATTGTAAACTGTTGTCTGTTATCCTGTTATATTGCTGTTTTACAAAACGATACTGAACTTATTATTAAATAATTGTTATACCTACTTATTTCGTCCCGATCGCAGCGTAATAAAAACGTACGGGAACAAAAGCAAAACAACGCTCTGTTACCTTGTTTGTTATTGTACTGACTGACAATAAACAGCAAACAGCTAATAATGATACCAAAAGTCAGTTATTTGAATTGCGATGCGAGCTCGCGCGTATAGCGCTATCGCTATCTCTCGCACACACCTACTTGATTTGTTGCGCACTCGCTTGCGCTTCCATGCCAAGTGCGGCAACAGTGCGCGTATGAACAACGTTGACAACAGACAACGAATAATAATAGCAGGATAGTTGACGATTCGATAATGTGTTGTTCGTTGCGTGCAAATAATGCATTACGTTATCTGCTGTTGTAATAACGACCACCACTATGTACCAGCAATTTAGGTAGGTTACGTAATATAATAATTATAATGTACCCATAGCTTTGAACAGCCTAAGAGGGAAGAGAAGCAAATTCGTGCTAAATCAGCCAATACATTATCAGATTACATCTTTACATAGTACATAAATATAAAACTAAGTCTCTTCGCGCCGTCTGTATGTTGTATATACGCTCAGATTTTTTAAGCTGCGCAATGTATTTTAATGCAATTTTCATCAATAAAGTGCTTAAAGAGAAAGATTCAATACGTATAGTTTGGTAACCCGTGCAAAGACAGGTCGCTAGTTTCCTATCTGATGGTGATTGGGATGATTTCTTTGGACAGTACCTTCAGTGTATACAAGCTTGTCTTCATATTTGTAAGTTCTGATTGGAGCATGAACCTCTCCCAGAAATTGGTAGCCATATGCCCGACAACCACGGCCATGCCAATCAACATAAGTGTTTCAGCGATTATGGTTCTAACTGATTTCTGGCGAGGCATTTTGATTCTATTTCTAGTTATGTTAAACCCGCATTGTAGATTACCGAAAGTACTTGGAATTTAGCATAACTTTCAGTGTTGAAAATTATGTCACGATGCAGGCGATGCAGCTAAAGTAGCACGTGTGGTATGCTTATGTCAAGTCTAGGAATGTCAGGGTTGTTGTTGTAATCAATAAGTTTTTTTTTAATTTGAGCTAGGTACGTACATGTGCAGGCCCACCGTCACTTCAAGCCTTATCATAGAACTAGCTTTTGCCCGCGACTTCGTCCGCGTAAACATCATTTATTTTCAAAGAGCTTTTGCCCGCGGCTTCTCTCCAGTGTACCAGTAGTATTTCAATCCCGTTTTTTTCCCGTTCCCATAAGAATTTGGGGAAATGCTCTCTTAATGCTACCCTACACTCCCCAAGCAATCCACTTGCCAAATTTCAGCTTTCTACGACCAGTAAAACAAAAATCCCGTTTTTCCCGTTCCCGTGGGAATTTTGGAAAGTCCTACCTTAATGTTATTCGTCCGCGTAGACTCATTTGTTGACAAATAGCTTTTGCCCGCGGCTTTGCTCGCGTGTACCAGGAGTATTTCATTCCCGTTTTTTTCCCGTTCCCGTAAAAATTTCGGAAAATGCTCTCTTAAAACTCCCCTATACTCCCCAAGGAACCCACTTGCCAAATTGCAGCTTTCTACGACCAGAAAAACGAAAAATCACGTTTTTTCCCGTTCCTGTAGGAATTTTGGAAAGTACTCTCTTAATGCTCCTCTACACTCTTCAATCAACCTGCATGCCGAATTTTAGCTTTCTAAAACCAGTAAAACGAAAAGCCCCTTTTTCCCGTTCCCGTGGGAATTTTGGGAAATTATCTATTATAGCTTCCCTACACTCTTCAAGCAACCTACATGCTAAATTTCAGCTTTCTACAACCAGTAAAACGAAAAATCCCGTTTTTCCCGTTCCCGTGGGAATTTTGGAAAGTCCTACCTTAATGTTCTTCGTCCGCGTAGACTCATTTGTTGACAAATAGCCTTTTCCCGCGGCTTTGCTCGCGTGTACCAGGAATATTTCGATCCCGTTTTTTTCCCGTCCCCAAGGAACCCACTTGCCAAATTGCAGCTTTCTACGATCAGTAAAACGAAAAATCACGTTTTTTTGCCGTTCCCGTGGGAATTTTAGAAAGTCCTCTCTTAATGCTCCTCTACACTCTTCAATCAACCTACATGCCGAATTTCAGCTTTCTACAACCAGTAAAACGAAAAGCTCCTTTTTCCCGTTCCCGTGGGAATTTTGGGAAATTATCTATTATAGCTTCCCTACACTCTTCAAGCAACCTACATGCCAAATTTCAGCTTTCTACGACCAGTAAAACGAAAAATCCCGTTTTTCCCGTTCCCGTGGGAATTTTGGAAAGTCCTACCTTAATGTTCTTCGTCCGCGTAGACTCATTTGTTGACAAATAGCCTTTTCCCGCGGCTTTGCTCGCGTGTACCAGGAATATTTCGATCCCGTTTTTTTCCCGTCCCCAAGGAACCCACTTGCCAAATTGCAGCTTTCTACGATCAGTAAAACGAAAAATCACGTTTTTTTGCCGTTCCCGTGGGAATTTTAGAAAGTCCTCTCTTAATGCTCCTCTACACTCTTCAATCAACCTACATGCCGAATTTCAGCTTTCTACAACCAGTAAAACGAAAAGCCCCTTTTTCCCGTTCCCGTGGGAATTTTGGGAAATTATCTATTATAGCTTCCCTACACTCTTCAAGCAACCTACATGCTAAATTTCAGCTTTCTACAACCAGTAAAACGAAAAATCCCGTTTTTCCCGTTCCCATGGGAATTTTGGAAAGTCCTACCTTAATGTTCTTCGTCCGCGTAGACTCATTTATTGACAAATAGCCTTTTCCCGCGGCTTTGCTCGCGTGTACCAGGAATATTTCGATCCCGTTTTTTTCCCGTCCCCAAGGAACCCACTTGCCAAATTGCAGCTTTCTACGATCAGTAAAACGAAAAATCACGTTTTTTTGCCGTTCCCGTGGGAATTTTAGAAAGTCCTCTCTTAATGCTCCTCTACACTCTTCAATCAACCTACATGCCGAATTTCAGCTTTCTACAACCAGTAAAACGAAAAGCCCCTTTTTCCCGTTCCCGTGGGAATTTTGGGAAATTATCTATTATAGCTTCCCTACACTCTTCAAGCAACCTACATGCTAAATGTCAGCTTTCTACAACCAGTAAAACGAAAAATCCCGTTTTTCCCGTTCCCGTGGGAATTTTGGAAAGTCCTACCTTAATGTTCTTCGTCCGCGTAGACTCATTTGTTGACAAATAGCCTTTTCCCGTGGCTTTGCTCGCGTGTACCAGGAATATTTCGATCCCGTTTTTTTCCCGTCCCCAAAGAACCCACTTGCCAAATTGCAGCTTTCTACGATCAGTAAAACGAAAAATCACGTTTTTTTGCCGTTCCCGTGGGAATTTTAGAAAGTCCTCTCTTAATGCTCCTCTATACTCTTCAATCAACCTACATGCCGAATTTCAGCTTTCTACAACCAGTAAAACGAAAAGCCCCTTTTTCCCGTTCCCGTGGGAATTTTGGGAAATTATCTATTATAGCTTCCCTACACTCTTCAAGCAACCTACATGCCAAATTTCAGCTTTCTACGACCAGTAAAACGAAAAATCCCGTTTTTCCCGTTCCCGTGGGAATTTTGGAAAATCCTACCTTAATGTTCTTCGTCCGCGTAGACTCATTTGTTGACAAATAGCCTTTTCCCGCGGCTTTGCTCGCGTGTACCAGGAATATTTCGATCCCTTTTTTTTCCCGTCCCCAAGGAACCCACTTGCCAAATTGCAGCTTTCTACGATCAGTAAAACGAAAAATCACGTTTTTTTGCCGTTCCCGTGGGAATTTTAGAAAGTCCTCTCTTAATGCTCCTCTACACTCTTCAATCAACCTACATGCCGAATTTCAGCTTTCTACAACCAGTAAAACGAAAAGCCCCTTTTTCCCGTTCCCGTGGGAATTTTGGGAAATTATCTATTATAGCTTCCCTACACTCTTCAAGCAACCTACATGCCAAATTTCAGCTTTCTACGACCAGTAAAACGAAAAATCCCGTTTTTCCCGTTCCCGTGGGAATTTTGGAAAATCCTACCTTAATGTTCTTCGTCCGCGTAGACTCATTTGTTGACAAATAGCCTTTTCCCGCGGCTTTGCTCGCGTGTACCAGGAATATTTCGATCCCTTTTTTTTCCCGTCCCCAAGGAACCCACTTGCCAAATTGCAGCTTTCTACGATCAGTAAAACGAAAAATCACGTTTTTTTGCCGTTCCCGTGGGAATTTTAGAAAGTCCTCTCTTAATGCTCCTCTACACTCTTCAATCAACCTACATGCCGAATTTCAGCTTTCTACAACCAGTAAAACGAAAAGCCCCTTTTTCCCGTTCCCGTGGGAATTTTGGGAAATTATCTATTATAGCTTCCCTACACTCTTCAAGCAACCTACATGCCAAATTTCAGCTTTCTACGACCAGTAAAACGAAAAATCCCGTTTTTCCCGTTCCCGTGAGAATTTTAGAAAGTCGTCTCTTAATGCTTCTTTACACTCCCCAAGCAACCTACATGTCGAATTTCAGCTTTCTACAACCAGTAAAACGAAGTGTCGTTTTTCCCGTTCCGTGGGAATATTGAAAATTAAAATTGTCTTTTAATATTTCCTTACACTTATCAAGCAACCTACATGCCAAATTTCAACTTTCTACGACCAATGTATAACAAAAAATCCCGTTTTTCCCGTTTGTTTCCGTCAGAAATTCGGGAAATCCTTTGTAGTGCTCCCCTATACTCCCCAAGGAACCTGAAGGCCAAATTTCAGTTTTCTACGACCAGTAAAACGAAAAATCGATCCCGTAGAATTAAACATAAATTCCCTTTTTTCCTCATCCCGTGGGAATTTCCTAAAATCCTTAAAACCGTTTTTATAATTATAGTTCATAGGATTTCGTTGACCTGAATATATAAATCCCGTTTTTTCCTTATCCCGTAGGAATTTCCAAAAATCCTGAAATTGCTTTCTTAATGTTGTAATCACCTACTTGTGTACGAAATTTGAAGAGTCTAGTTATTATAGTTACTGGGATAGGGTCACTCGGAATCGAATAAGTACATAAATCCCGTTTTTTCCCGTTCCCGTGGAAATTTGAGTGTGCGTGTGTGTGTGTGTGCGTGTGTGTGTCAGGTAGGTATGTGTGTTGTTGTTTTCGTAATCAGCGACCCGATAAACCGTACAAACAATACTACCCACTAATAATAATATAATAATACCCACGTTGATTTTCAGACTTTGTCACCACATATCCCCCTTTTAGGGGTTGAATTTTCAAAAAACCTGAAACACGTGTTTACTCATTTATCGTTGGGAGTACTCCTGTGAAGTTTCGAATAAAATAGTCTAACTAATCTTGTTTCCCCATACAAACTTTGGGCCCCCATTTAACCCCTTTAAGGGTCGAATTTCCAAAAATCCTTCCTTAGTGGATGCCTACATTGTATAAGGTATCTGTGTGCAAAATTTCAAGTCTCTAGGTCCAGTGGTTTGGGCTGTGCGTTGATATATCAACAGTCAGTCAGTCAGTCAGTCAGTTTAGAATTTTATATATATAGATAAAGGCAAGTCTTTGTCTAAGATCAAATGTATTAGAACTCAGAGTATAAAAATAAATAATTCGCGTTCAGCTTTCTATCAGTGATATTCATATTTGAGTAAGTTCCAAAGATTCACCCTAAAAATATTGATGTTCTAAGAAAAAACCTCTATTGTCTGTAAAGTCGGTTTAAGGACGATAGTTTTACGTGATAACCTCATAAACATTGATGAAAACTGCTAGCTCTGACGCCACGCGGAACGTGACAACGTGACGTGTCACTTTATTACGTCAAAAAAAACCCGTGATCCACCCAGGGTGAGCTACAGGCTTCGTGGAGCGTTGTCTCTCTCTAGCTTACGTGACGCCAATAGTCTCTTTCCAAAGACCGAAGGTTGCCGAAGGTACAGTCACCAGCATAAATAAGTGATCATTTTTGTACCTTGTCGCTTTCAGTCGTTACATGACTTCGTATGGTTTTTCAAACATGACTTTAAAGTGACAAGGTACAAAAGTGATCACTTATTTATGCTGGTGACTGTACTGTAGGTACGCGGGTGGACCACGGGCAGCAGAGGGTAATCAAACACATCTAATTATCTTCTTAACTCTGCAAACGGATTAATAAAACACGCATTAATATTTAAGCAAACGTTTTATTCTCATCCTTGGTCCTCTGGCAAGGTACCTCCGGAGGCTTCTTTTTTAGCATCGAACGAATGGGTGTATACGTAGGACATGATGGCGATTTCCTGGAAACGAAGAGTCTACTTGAAGCTATTTATTCAGAGAACAAAAATCCAATTATTATTAGTAATCACTTATGACTATGTTAGTATTCATATTCACATTGTATTTTTAATTAAATGTTGCATCATGGAGCACTCATTTCTTACGGTTATCGTCTTCAGAAGGCTGTTATTGCTTATTGTTGTTATTGTTAGGCTGTTGTTGATATCATCGGTCGATTCAATTGCAAACCCATAAGAAAGCGTGAAAGTAAAGTGGCAGCCTAGTGGTTTGAACTGTGGCCACTCAAGCAGAGGGTCGTGGGTTCGATTCGACTCCCGGGCTCGCACCTCTGAGTTTTCCGGAATTTATGGTCGGAATTACATTTGAAATTTGCCATGAGCTTTTCGGTGAAGGAAAAACATAGGGAGGAAACCTGTATACATCTGCAAAGCAATTCAATGGTGTGTGTGTAGTTCCCAATCAAAAAGAAAAAAAGACTACATTGTACTGAAATTGTAGGGAATTTAGAATAAAAGGGCTATCTATATATAATAAGAAAGAGTGAGGCAGCAATATTGTCTTGGTGTCTCTTTCACTTGATATTGATACTTGAATCGGCCGAGTGAGGAAGACCGCCAGAAAAACCCGAATGACATTCTAAAAGCTCACAGACTGTATGCTTATTTATTTATATTTATATTTATTTATAAGCCTTTTTATTCCGAATTCGCTACAATTTTAGTAAGTACATGTTGTTGTTGTTGTTGTTACTGTCGTTTTTATTTTTTATTTATTTATTAAATTGTCGCGAAATTTGGCGTGCCTCATGGCATAGGCCTCCTCCGTGTATTGGAGGGTTTGGGCTATAGTTCCCACGCGCGCCCAGTGCGGATTGGGAACTTAACACACACCATTGAATTTCTTCGCAGATGTGTGCAGGTATCCTCACGAAAACATCTTCATCATCTTCATCATCTTCACCGAAAAGCTCATGGCAAATTACAAATGTAATTTTCGCACATAAATTCCGAAAAACTCAGAGGTGCGAGCCCGGGATTTGAACCCACGACGCTCTGCTTGAGAGGCCACAGGTCAAACCACTAGGCTACCACGGCTTTTTTACTGCTTATTACTGGCTACTAATTTACACCCTTGACAGGCTATACTTTCAATTCGGATTAGGGATTGCAATCCCGCAAAGCGGGATCCCGCATTCCCGCGGGATCCCGCAGCTTTTATTAATCTGCTGGATCCCGCACCTTTAAAGCGCGGATCCGCGGATCCCGCAAATTAAAAATTTGGTGCTCAATCTAGCGATAAAGAGCGTTTTATCACCATAGTTTGATAACATAGTAATCTAAAAGAGAGTTGTGATTTGATTATTATTAGTCATTAAATAAGACTCAATTAAAAATATAAAACTACAAAACTATTAAACTATGCCAATCATTTAAAGATTAATCTAAAAAACAGATTACTAATTACTTATACTTAATTAATAGCGAAGAAATAATTTCTGTTGCTCAAGAAGATTTATACCTATTGGGCTGGCGGCGTCGCGTTTTTGGTTTGCGATTGTTTCACGGAAATTGAATGAAAGTTTGAAACGTGTGTCTGTAGTGCACTTTGTTTTTTGTGTATTTTAGTGTGTCTAATACAATAATTGATTGACTTTTATTTTCTTATTAAACGATATATTATATTATTTTATCCCTTTAATACGAAAATAAAAGTCCATCACGATTAGTTATTGCATTGGACACATTGATACACTAAAAACAATGAACTTGTATAGACCACATTTTAAGCTTTCATTCAATTTCTGTGGAGTGGTCGTGGAGAGCACTAGGAATGCGACGTTGCAAGGTCGGTATGGATTAACGCTCTTAATGTAAGAAACGTTTAATAGAAGTTGGTTTTTACACAAAAATTATGTACTTTCTATTTGATTTTATAACATAATTTCAAAGTTGCGGGATCCCGCGGGATTGAGTAATCCCGCATATCAATCCCGCGGGATTGAATGAGCTGCGGGATTGCAATCCCTAATTCGGATGAGATTTAGCAGTGGCGTGGCGTCCATAGAACTCGATTCCCGCTGTCTTTCCTATTTTAAGGCAGTTAGGCACTTTATTGTGCAGAATAGAGGAAAATGCTAGTTTAATTCCCTTCGGCTTGCCTTCTGATATACTTGACGCCCCGCCATTTAGTATGAATCTGACAGCGAGCGAACCTAAACTGAATCGCATTAAAACGTGATGGTAAGACCCCAGGACGCAGATTAAAAAACATGATTAACGTCTGTGAAAATTAACGCAACGCACATTAATTAATGTAACTTGATGCAACGCACACTGAAAATAGAAACTAATAAGAAGAGGATTGGTGGAGTCTTTTACCAAGCAGGGACCTTACCATGACGTCCTAATTCCGACTCAGTTCAAGTTTTAGCTGTCAATTTTAGTATGAATCTGACAGCGAGCGAAACTAAACTGAATCGCATAGAGACGTCATGGTAAGGCCCCAGTACCCTAATTCTGACTTTCTTTCTCTCTTGTCAGACTTGATATTAATACACTAAGGGATAGGCCACCACTCTCTGTTAAGTTCCAGCTTCCGTCTCTATTTATTACTATGAAACAGACAAAGCTAAAGCAGTAGGGAATTTACGAACAAAACGGTCGAAACGAACGCACACATAGACGCGCGCTTTTACACGGCCTCTAAGCGGATCTCGCGGTGCTGTCAGTAGCGCATTGGGACGAGCGGCCATTTTTTCGTTTTAAAATGACAAGAGCGTATTGCGCTGTGTACGGCTGCTTGAACTCGGCTTCTTCAAAACCGAAATAAACATAAATTGTAAATTAGCTTTATTAATTTACAAAGAACTAGAAAAAAACAGTTTTATAGTGCCGTGTCCATGTTTCCCAATAGTTTATTTAAGAAAGCTATTCATTCGGATGAGATTTTTTTATACAATAAAATTTAATAACAGAGCTTTCCGAACGTGTCGCAGCAGGCGAAAGTATTTTCCAGTAAGTAATATATAATACTTACTTACCGACAAATAAAAAATCTTAAACTGACAACCCTAACGCTTTATTGGAGCGTAGGTACTTATTTCAAAAAGTAAGCCTATCTTCCCTACTGCTTTAGCTTATATATATACTGTGCCATCGATCATAGATAAACTGACAATTAAGTTAACTGGAAATAACCAAACAGTGGTGAAACAGACCTTTAGTCTTAAAATACGTATGTATCTTACTAAATTACGTACTTTATGGGACGCGTTGTGATGAGGACAGAAGATTTTGCGAAAGAAACCGATTTTTTCGTTGACTTTGACGGGCTCCGAATGTGTGGTGCGCACATTACTGGTGCAGACTGAGAGGTCTCGTGTGGTCTTTGACTGAAAAAAGGTTATCGTAACCCTTCACTCTCGAAGAAACTAGGTAAGGCCGTCTCTTTCTTACTTGTTATACAAGGTTGACGTACCCTTCTGGTCTAGTCCCTACGGGAGTAAAGGCAACTTTTAATATATCTAACTAGTCTAACTAATATTATAAATGCGAAAGTATTGCTTGTTTTCCTTTCTATTCACATAAAAAAAAAAAAAAAAAAAAAAAGTATGGATAGATGGATGGATGGATGGATGGATGGATGGATGAATAGATGGATGGATGTTTGTTTGTTACTCAATCACGCCAGAACGGCCCAACGGATCTGGATGAAATTGGGCACATAGATAGATAAAAGTCTGGAATAGCACATAAACTACTTTTTATCCCGGAAAATTGCGTAGTTCCCGCGGGATAGTGATAAACGAATTCTTTGCAGACGAAGTCGCTGGCAACAGCTAGTAGTACAATAAATCCATGCCTTTATTGCGATACCTCTTTAATGTAGTGCTGCTACAGAGTAAATCAACTTCTAAGTTGTTCCTTACTAAAGTCAAGTACGATTAGTGCACTGAACACTTTTCATAAAGAAAGAAAGAAGAAAGAAAGTAGACATTTATTCATTCAAGACGGTATCATCGTCATGTCAGCAGGAAGAACACGCCAGCTGTATAATAGACTTTCCTAAAGAATATCCAATTCAGTTTTGTGTTACCCAGGCCCCTATTTCCCCAACTCGACAATTGGAAATGCAACGCGTAGTCAATACGAAGGCAACTGGCGTAGAATCTTAGCGTAAACAGAATTGTCATGATCTCATAGCTTCCTGCAATCTTTACCAAATCGTCGGTCCATCTTTCGTGAGGTCTTCTACCAACACTTTATCTACTGGTAACAAGTAAATAGTAATTCTTACTGTGATAATATCACAACACTGTAGCAAAACTCCATTCAGGCCATCTGGGAGGCTAAGTACTTTGAAATTCGATTAGAGTCCATCCCACCCACTCTCAAATTAATGATTATTAATATGAGCAGAAGAACGGCACCAAACGAACTTCGAAAATAGAACTTTACAGTATAAGACCAGGATCTTAATTAGGCAATCAGGGGCCTTACCATGACGTCCTAATTCCGACTCAGTTCAAGTTTTAGCTGTCACTTTTAGTATGAATCTGACAGCGAGCGACTCTAAACTGAATCGCACTAAGACGTCATGGTAAGGCCCCAGGGCATAGCAAACAACTATGTTCAGATAGGTACATATCACATCGTCGTATTCCTTTCAGATGGGAACCCTGTTTCCCAGTAATCTACTTCGAAGTGAAAATTAAAATGGCTTGTATTAACCTAATACTAACAGTTTCCGTGGAATTGTCCTTCATTGAACAGCGGAGGTAGCAGACATCATTGGCGACAGTGAGGCAAGCGGCTTCTGCACGGCTCACCTCCGTCTAATCACAAAGAAAACAATTAAAAGTGCGACCACACCGCCGCTTAAAAAACGGTGACGTTACGGAATCGCAACAAAATGTATGAAGAAACGGTGAGAAAACGTGACGCTTACGACACGTCACTGCGTATACGCGGCGGTTTGGTCGCACCCTAATATAGTGAAAGTGACAGAAATTAAATCGCGTGCTACTGTGAACCTCTTGACTGCAAATGTTAGAACAACTTACCACACACCTGCCAAAGAAATTGTTACGAAATTATATGAGAAAAGATCCCACAGAAGTATGGGAAAATGGTCACCATTCGGACACTTTTTAGATTTAATTTTTAATTTAATTGACAAATTTAGCTAGTTTATGTACCTAAGTGTAAAGTGTAACTATTATGTCAAAATGTTAAAGGGTTATAGCCATTTTTCAACGATAATGTATATATAATGTGTACGAATGGTGACCACTTTCCCCTACGTGGTTCAGTTTCTTCGGCCGTAAACCTTGACGAGAATCACCAGTATCTTATATAGAAGGGAGGGGAAGGTAAGCACGTACAGGGACCTTACCATGACGTCCTAATTCCAAGTCAGTTCAAGTTTTAGCTGTCACTTTTAGTATGAATCTGACAGCGAGCGGACCTAAACTGAATCGCAATAAGACGTCATGGTAAGGCCCTAGCACACGTCTACTTGTGGCTATACTAAGGGCCTGTTTCACCACTCTCTGTTAAGTTACAGTTATCTTAAGTGTCAGTTATCTATGATTCGTCTATTGATATTTATTACTAGGAAACATGACGTCTCTGTCTGTTTTGTAGTACCTAATAAATAGAGACGGAATCAGAGATAACGGACGCTATATACATTACTAGCATTTGCTTGTGACTTTGTTCGTATTCATTCATATTTCATTCGTATTTCATGCGCAGCACATTGAAACAGCAAAACAGTTTAAATAATAAAAATAGAAGAAAACTAAAAGCCAACTACGACAAAAAACGACGCTGAAAAACTATGAAACAAGATATGAGAGCGATGTAGAGTCGCATATTCAAGCTTAAAAAGCCGTAGGCACATGTTACATACCAGATACCTACGGTCCCGCTTCCGGTGATTCAACATCTTGAACAACGTTTGTTAAAGTGTTACGGTAGGCATTTACGTAACGACGGCTTTTCAAGCTTAAATATGTGTCTCTACATCTACATCTCTCTCAAAGTATTATACAACAACAAGAACAAGAACATCTTGTAACTCTGAGACCTTTTTGTATTGACTATGTTCTGCGTAGTTGGGTTTCAGTTTTCTACTTTTTTTATTTTACTTAGTTTTATTTTAAGTTTGATTTAGATGTTAAGCTGTTTATATTCATGTATGTACCTATATTCTATTTGTGGCAGAAAAACTTTATTCTATTCTTTTATTCTATTCTTCTTCTATTCTACTGAAGTTGCCGACTGGATATACGATTGACAATGGTCAACGTACTTACATCTATACGACTAAACTTATTCTACCAAGAAATATATTACCGCCACCATGTCCAGGACCTTCTTCATGCTGTTTAGTTCTTTGGTGGCATGGATCTTACTAGTTATATCCGGTATGAGGTAACTAAGCACCAGTACGATGAGTAGAGTGATGATCGTCAAGTAGTTGCCCGACATAATAGAGTAGGCTGTCCAGAGATAGTCTGTAGCCATTGTCGATAAGTGTTCGTCACTCATAGTTGTTGACTTCCCTCTTGTCCTGCTGTGTATCACTTTGGAGTTGTATGATGTGCTGGCTTTGGTGTACGCGCCTGAGGAAGGAATGCGAAATGGTAATATTAGAGGTCTTTCAGAATCTTTCCGGAATTTTCTGATTTGGGATAAGTTGTTATGTGTAGTTTTATCTAGGAGTCTTACGTACCTGAATAGACGCCCCGCCTCGCCATCTCTTTTTTACATTTCTTCACATTTTTCAGGCTGTAAAATTACGAATACATCTTTGGAGTTTGAAGTGTTTCGTTGACAGTTGCATGTATCGAAGTAAACCTCGGGCCATAAACAAGAATGTCATGCGTAGTCAGAAGAGTAAATAGATCTATGGGTAACATCTATGGTTTAATCTTGAAAGTTATCGGTTATCGGCGTTATCGAATTTCTATAAATAATACATTGCTGATCTATTTTCATGTCTGTGTTTTATGTTTCATTTTTGTACAATTGTGTGTATGCTCTATTTCTGTCTAGGTATGTCAAAAGAGAATAAATGTCTTCTTTCTTTCCTTCTTTCTTTCATAAAGGTGGATTTAGACCAAACGAGCACATGCTCATTCTATCAAATTTATCGTGTACGGCAAAAATAAATTTGTATGAAAAGCGACTCGTTATTTTTGCTCGACACAATATATTTGGCAGAGTGGGGATAGAATGAGCACTTGCTCGGTTGGTCTAAACCCGCCGTTAGGTTAAAGTAATAAAATTAAATTTAATGATAAATTATAAGGGTGCGACCTAACCGCCGCGTATACGCAGTGACGTGTCGTATGCGTCACGTTTTCTCACCGTTTCTTCATACATTTTGTTGTGATTCCGTAACGTCACCGTTTTTTAAGCGGCGGTGTGGTCGCAGCCTTAATTAACTTTAACCCTACTTGAGCTTGGTGCTTTATTAATTAGCTAGTCAATACCTCTTTCGAAGATAAAGTATTTAGATGGTTTTTTTTTGGACAGAAATTTCTAGTGCCCATTTTACATTAGTACCTGGCCGACCGAGCTTTGCTTGGTATTTTTTGATACGTTTTCCAAAAATGAAATCTAGCTAGATCGATTTATTATATGAAAATCGTTGGAGGCGTTCCCGAGATTCAGAAAGAATTGCTCGTTTAAAGGTACCTATTAGATTAGATAGATAAGAAATAAAAAAAAAACGCAACATGAGAATAGTTTATTAAAAAATTAACTACAACAATAATAGCGATGACTATAAAAAACTATTTGATTACATTAGGAATATAAAATCCTCCTCTACATTTTGTTTCAATAAGGAACTAAGGGCAACAAAAACTGTTCTTTGGCACCATAACGTAAACGCGTCGGATGGAGCCGTTGTATTGGTCGGTAGTGATTATATTCTCTTTGGTATTGGTCACCAACTTAACTTATATTAGGAGGAGACACGCACAGCCACAATAATACATAACTATACAGAATATTTTTTAATATCTTCCTATTAGCTCGGTATGTCTTCTGATTATTGTAGAGTCGCCACTACTGTTTACTAGTTGTGGGGAAATTTAATAGAATTACGTAACTTTTTCTAGCTCATATTGACTTCAATGGATTGCATGGTTTTTCAAGCGCCTTTCTATTTCTGAAAAAACAAAACATACAAAAACTTCAATGAACTAAAACATAATTTTATAAATATCCTTTACAAAGTTACGTAGATTTAGACAAAACGATTGGTATCTCAAATAATTATTCATTTCGTCTGTAGATTTTTAACATCACTGTCACATATGTTTAGAACATGAGTTTTTTTTATCACAATATGGAGAGTTTCAGTAACTATACATTATGTTATTTCCCAGTATTATTTTCCCAAGATTACCTAATTGATCAATTTTATTACTTAATAGGTTGACTTTGTCTTCGGAGAATTCATTAGTCGCGTGCCCGCGGGAACTATACAATTTTCCGGGATGAAAACTATCCTATGTGCTTCCCAGGGTCTCAAACTATCTCCATACTTACCAAATTTTTATCACGATCGGTTGATTAGTTGACGCGTGAAACCATGACAAACAAACTCACATTCGCATTTATAATATTAGTTGGGGTTAGGAATGTCAATTTCATCTGTAGGTACTCGTATCTCTACAGAAACAAAGTCCTTAAAAACTTTGCTCCACCCACAATACGATTACTGTGTATTGCAAATGAAAAAAGTTCAGATAAAACTGGTTTTCAATTTTCTGCACGAAAAGTTGCAAGCCATGTTTCGGATCGTGCTCAATTCAATACCTATAAATAGTCAACACATACGTGAGTTTACAGCAATGTGCAGAAATCATAATAAATTACTTCTAATACTTTGAACTTTCGCGATATTTCTCAACAACATTTTTAGAACTTAAACAACCATAAACATTTAGTAAAAGTCACGACTTGTTTTTTCTTGATTGTTGATCAGCAAAATAAAATCTTCTTCTATTATTTCAGCTACCGTGATTGTTAATAAATTATAAACAATTGATTCGAGATTGTAAACCGGGAACGATTCATCTAGTTTTCCAATTAAACTCGCCCCTTAGAAAGATTTTTTAGAACATTACAAAACTAGTCGAAACGTCCTCGACTTACGTTTACTGTTCGTGAACCGTTTATGGTAAACTTAGGTATAAGTTGATGGTCCCGCGCAGAACTGAGACCT
The DNA here is from genome assembly GCA_963854515.1 of Pandemis heparana. Taxonomy (NCBI): domain Eukaryota; kingdom Metazoa; phylum Arthropoda; class Insecta; order Lepidoptera; family Tortricidae; genus Pandemis; species Pandemis heparana. The sequence goes on along the minus strand of OY978013.1, from coordinate 5,234,774 downwards.
GAGAACGGAGACTTCAAAAATATTGAAACGATACCTAATTGTAATTAGGTATCTACTTACGATGTTTTCGACGTAAATGAAGTCTCAGCATTGCACGTTGATTTATGCATCAAAGTTCAGGCTGATATTGATTATGAATCCAGGTGATGGATAATTATGATTGGAGGTAGGGTGGAATTGGTGGGACAAGCACATAGGTCGTCTTCTTTTTCTTCCTTATGAGAACATTTAGAACTCTGCAAGCCTTTTTGTAAGCTTTGGTGTGAATTTGCATTTTTATTGGACGGTCTCCTCGTCGAACTACCTGGTTCTTTAATGTCCTTTGATTGTTTTTTCTTGAGATTTTTGTATTTCAGTTTTGAATCTATGGGACACAAGGTTTTTGATTTGTCTACTAAATATTCATCGGATGAGTCTAAACAGACATTTGATAATTTTATGTTCTGATCATCAGAGCCTACTAATTTGCTTGATGATTTGTTTTTTAGATTTAAACATTCGTTGCATAAATCGATATCTTTCATTGATAATATCCGTTGTAGACAACATAAATTGACTTCGCATGAATCTTTATCTTTCTTTGATACTTGTCTTTTTATTACAGATGATTTCTTTTCCTGGCATGAATCTTCGCCGCCTGAATCTCTACAATTATTTGAAGTACTTTTTTTCTCACAAATATCATCGTCAGAAGAATTTTTACATTTGTTTGAGGCTGAATTTTCATCGCATGGATCTTTGATCTTTTTTGATGACTTACTTTTCTGATTGCAATCTTCGTAGCATCCATCTTTATCCTTTTTTGATTGTCTCTTTTTCTGACTTGAATTTTCATCACATGAATCTTTATCTTTCTTTGACACTTGTTTTTTTTTACAAGATGAATTACTTTTCTGATTGAAATCTTCATCACATCCACCTTTATCCTTTTTTGAATTTTTCTGATTACTACAATCTTCGTCGCATCCATCTTTATCTTTTTTTGATCTTTTCTGATTGCAATCTTCGTCGCATCCATCTTTATCCTTTTTTGATTGTCTCTTTTTCTGACTTGAATCTTCGCCGCATGAATCTCTACGATTATTTGAAGTACTTTTTTTCTCACAAATATCTTCGTCGGACGAATTTTTAACGTTATTTGGGTTCTTTGATGACATACTTTTCTGATTGCCATCTTCGTCGCTTGCATCTTTATCGTTTTTTGACTGTCTCTTTTTCTTGCTTGAATTTTTATCACATGAATTATCTTTATCTTTCTTTAAAGATTTCTTTTTCTTGTTCGAACCTTCGTCACTAGAATCTTTAGCTTTCTTTGATAATTTCTTTTTCAGCTTGGGATCATCTTTAAATTTATCTTTATCCGGCTTAGATTTGTCAGACGAATCGTTATCGTTGTCCTTGTCAGCTTCATTCTATTAAAATAAATAAATCAATTACGATCGTACGCAAAGCACGCATTAAATAAAAACAAACACAATCTATCATAATACATTTTCAATTTTGGCATAATAGGACTTAATGAAAGGAACAAAATGGAATACTATTCCTTTTACAGCAACATTATAGTTGTAGTTTACCTAAATTCGCAAACTTTTTCCATTGTGACACGAAAATTAGCCATACATTTGTATGTATAACTTTCGTGTCACAATGGAAAAAGTTAGCGAATTTAAACTACATTACTAACGCAACTTTAACAGTGTGTAACTTTTTGGTCCTCACCCAAATCGAGATTTATTTCTCCTCAAATGACCGTAGGAGTAAGCAAAGTCTTAGTTCATTCATCATAAAACGTTAAGCCTGGTCACCTGAGAGCTGTACCTAACCGTAACCTGGCTTTATACTCCGAAATTCGATTTTCGAAAATTCGTTACGTGCTGTTCCGTTCTCACTAATAGTTATTAATTTGAGAGTGAGAGGGACGGTGCGATACGAACTTCGAAAATCGAATTTCTGAGTAGCCCCCCTGTTGCACGTTACAGTAACTAAAACTTTAGGATGGTCGTGGATCGCGAGCCTGCCGCGAACGAAGCGCCACTTCCCTTTAGTCTATTTATTCATACTAGATACTGAATTGACAATTGCAAATGTCAAATTATGCAATAATGATACCAGCTTTCATTGTTTAGTGGTGTACTCGAAACCATCGACAATGTTTGTGGTCTGGATAAAAGTGGTTTGGTCATGTTATATTTTAAGAAAAAAATACTATTAGGTATATTATAATCAAGCAAAGTTAAAGGTTTATTAGTTTATTACCCTAGCTTGTACATACAAAAATCGAAACTAAATTTAATTTATCGTTAATTTTTGACAGTGGTGGCAGATCACTATTTTTGAATTGTTAAAACAGGCAACACAGGTAATGTCATTTTAGTATCTAGTATGAATAAATAGACTTTAGCGTTTTCATACAGTGTCTTTGTCAATTAATATCAGATTTTATAATGTTACTTGATTTTCCGTCTTCTCGGACACAGCTTTGCGTTCTTTATTCGCATCTTCCTTTGCTTTATCTTTCAACTCTTCAATATTTTTATTAGCTTCAATGGTTTTGCTTTTGCTTAAAGGTACTTCTTGAGATATTGGCGGTTGGGCTGCTGGTGCGGTAAGACGTGGTGTTAATGCGGAAGCTGTAATGAAAACAGATATAGACCGACCGCTTAACTGAGTACTCGCCCGCGCGGTACAGGGGCGCGGGGTAGGACGACAAAGGGGACCGAGAGCGGTGCGGGCGGGTAGCGCGCCTGCCGCTCTCATCTCTCTCAGCCAATGTACAGTTAGCGTCATCGTACTAATATTATTAATGCGAAAGTTTGTGACGATGTGAGTGAGTGAGTGTGTATGTTTGTTCCTTCTTCACGCTAAAACGACTGGACGGATTTGGATAAAATTTGGAAAGAATATAGCTGGTACCCTGGATTAAAATATAGGCTACTTTTTATCCCGGAAATTCTACGCAGACGAAGTCGCGGGCAGAAGCTAGTACAGTATAAAACATCCAAATTGACCAAAAAGTTCGACGCACCATACAATTTCTGTGGTGACCGAACTATTTGGCCGACTTGGATGCTTCAAACTATATGACGCCGACTGGACCAGTTGGGATAATGAACAGCTTAGACAACTACACGAAGTTATCCTGAAAGTAAAAAAGAGTACAATTCCTTAAAAAAAACTATGAGCGACTATGGCAAGGTAGCACGAATGAACTATTATACATACTTCATTTAATTTAGAATGAGAAACCACAACAATATTATATTGCGGCTTGTGAACTGTAATCTCTTTACAATTTGTACTAATAAAAATAATTTGTAATTTGTTTTTTTGTGTTGTTGTTTTGTTACTCTTAACAATTGACGACACGCAAATAAAGTGACATTAAAAAAAATAAATTTTGCGGCTCCCAGGTTATTGTACTGACTATTTGCTAGATAAGAAAAAGTTGACCAGACGCAATATAATGTTATTGTGGTTTCTCATTCTAAATTAAATGAAGTATAGTGGACGTGCACTGACATATCATCCTCCCGTCATACCCCTTCATTCCATCAATTACGTCGATCATCGTTCTTTTTACATGGCAAGAGCATAGTAGCGCGCGCGCAGTTTAGTGTCTTGCTCAAAATATTGCTCGTACGTTGTCCATTGTTCGTTGCCGTCGCACGAGCCAATGTTTAAGGCGACGCGAAATGAGAGAAGGCTCTGTTATAGAAAATTATAGAGACATTCAGAAACAATTCATTCAAGACACCGAATAAGTCATAATATGAATGTATCAATAATTGAATTGACAACATTTCATTTTTATAACACCTGAGAATGTATATGTGGTTCAAAAGCATTTTGCCTCCTGATCACTGCAATATGTTTATATAATTTTAATATAGCTTATTATAAAAAATAAAAATTTATTAAAAATATGTCCTAATTTTACCAAAACTACCACAGGATAGGTGTAACGCCTTTGCTTTTTTCGCGAGAAAAAATAAGCGATCATAATTTTGTATTTTTGACAACTTCAAAGTACAAGGGGGGCAACTCTGAAATTCTATTTTCGAAGTTCGTTGCATACCTTCTCTCTCACTCTCAAGATAATGACTATTAGTATGAGCGGAACAGCACGAAGCGAACCTCGAAAATCAAAATATTGGAGAATAGCACAATAGGGCCTGACATTGACAATTTGAAATTAACGTCAGTTTTTTTTTCTATAGAGAAAAGACAAAGGAATAAGTGTGTATTCTGTGATAGTATCGGAGTTACGACGCCCTTTTAGAATAAGCACAAATTAATAAATTAATTATAAATTAAATACAAGCCCTAGCGAAAAAATTAAACTGTCAGCATGTTCATCTTTTCAAACAAAATACAGAGAACCATTAAAATTATAGGCTCAGAAATATGAAATGTTGTCAATTGGTCTGACATCATGCACAGAGTGCGTGGCAGATCATGGCGCGGCAGGCAACAAAATAAAATGTAGACTAAAGGCCCATAGCGAATAAAAAATATAACGAATAAATATAGCGAATTCGGAATAAAAAGGCTTAAATAAATAAATAAAGGCCCATTTAGACATACAAGTATTGTATGCCCTTATAATTACATTGCTGAGTTTGACAGATCGGTTGAATTGAGTTTACCCCGGCAACCCGCAATGTAATGAAACTTGCATGCAATTGACAACATTTCATATTTCTGAGCCTATAATTTTAATGGTTCTCTGTATTTTGTTTGAAAAGATGAACACGCTGACAGTTTAATTTTTTCGCTAGGGCTTGTATTTAATTTATAATTAATTTATTAATTTGTGCTTATTCTAAAAGGGCGTAACTCCGATACTATCACAGAATACACACTTATCCCTTTGTCTTTCCTCTATAGAAAAAAAACCCGACGTTAATTTCAAATTGTCAATGTCAGGCCCTATTCTCCAATATTCGATTTTCGAGGTTCGCTTCGTGCTGTTCCGCTCATACTAATAGTCATTATCTTGAGAGTGAGAGAGAAGGTATGCAACGAACTTCGAAAATAGAATTTGAGAGTTGCCCCCCTTGTAGTTTGAAGTTGTCAAAAATACAAAGCTATGATCGCTTATTTTTTCTCGTGAAAAAAGCAAAGGCGTTTTACCTATCATGTGGTAGTTTTGGTAAAATTAGGACATATTTTTAATAATTTTTTAATTTTTTTATTAGCGATATTAAAATTATATAAACATATTGCAGTGATCAAGAGGCAAAATGCTTTCGAACCATATATACATTTTCGGGTGTTATAAAAATGAAATGTTGTCAATTCTTGCATGTGTCTAAATGGTCTTTAAGACACAATATCAACCTCTGTTAAAGAATTTCGGATAACTATGAAATTGTCGGACGAGTAATCCGGTGTCTTACATTAGTTACACAGAGCCTCTAGTTTAAGTTTATTCAATACAAAACGTATCAAATACCTACGTTAGCGTACGTCTTAATTATTTAGAAAAACTTTACAGCGCCACTAGCGTCACTAAACGGCAACAAACAGTTCTCATATGAATGAATGAATGAATGAATGAATTATTTATTCGCAGTAAATGTTGTACAAAAATGATGTTATAAATATTATAGTTTCAAACATTTTAACTTATAGAGTCGTGCAAACATAAAGTTAATTTAGTATTTGATAAAATGAGCGTCAAAACTTAAATTATAATGGTTATTATAGTGTTGGTTATTTGTAACGCAAACGCGATCGAGACGTATTTTTAACCGACAACTTACAATAAGTATACAATGAACACAAAATATTTACCTTGCTACTCCGCTACTTATTACGTGCAAGATAACCAAGCTTGTGCGAAATATATACGTTTCGCATGCAAGCCCTCCCACCACTACTACCACACTACTACTTGTGTGGTAGTAGTGGTGGGAGGGCTATATTTCGCTCAAGCTTGGTTATCTTGCACGTAAGTAGCGGAGTAGCAAGGTAAATATTTTGTGTTCATTGAAATGGACCTCCGCAAAGTAACGCCTGATTCAATAAAATAATATAAGTATACAACTAAAGCAATGAAACGCTCGTAGAGGTTTTCATGGGGGATACGTACCAGTTTTTGTTACCGGAGGAGCTATTTCTGGACGACTATGACTATAACTTCTACTGTTTGTATTCTGAACACTAGCTCTATTGGAATTGAGGCGGTTTTTTTCGAGTATGAGTTTCACCGCGTAAATCAACAAGGCGGCAACAGTGCAAACGACCAAGGATATGAAGACGAGAGACTTCTTGACGAAGTCTTGGAAACAGTCCACGATATCTACCATGCAGCATGGTGGGTTGCGTTGGCGGCGACTCATGTTTTTTAGAAGGTGTAATATATGTACCTGGAAAAAGGAACAGTTTTGATTTAATCTGAAATTTTGCCAATAAGGTTCCAATGCGAGGTATAGTTTATACAGGACATCGCTGTTGGATCCCATACTTAAACCCCAACGTACTACTGATTGAATAGGTAAAGTATCAGCTATGAGAAAATTGAATGGAATAAGTCTCCTAGATAGACGCCAGTCATGGCGTATAAAAACACATCAATTCTATTAATAAATATTTGGCAATTGATAAGTATTTTCCTTTTCAAAATGTTTTACATTTGAGTTGGCTTGGTAGAATAACATTTACTATAACATCCATAGCTGTGCAAGTGAGTGATCGAAAAGAAAAATCGAAACAGAGAAAAGTTATATTATATTTTCATGGATAAAAAGGTTCTTTATCCTGGATTACTTGCAGAGATAATAATGTAAACATTGATAGGAAGTTATGTTTGCGTTTGCAAGTATTGTTTTGATCATAATTGCACATACAGGTGACCCTTAACATAATGATGTATGAAAGAAAACATAAGCTGAAGCTATTCATTGATAATGATAATTTGTATTAAGTTCACGTAATCCTTTAGAAACTTTAAGACAAGTGTTACAAGTATTTACCAAGCGATTCTCTTCATGTTTTTAAAGTATTGCGGGCATTTTTTTGAAGCGAAAACGAAGCGCATAGTATGTTTCGTTTTAAATAATTTTTTGCTTAAATTTGTGACACATAATAAATAATGACACGTTATATTGTTTTGATAGCCGTAGTCATGTCATGGTTTAATAGAGCGGGACCGGCCGTAGATAAACATAGTTCTAGAAAATAGAAGATTTACGTAAATAGGTATTTATTGTCTTTGGAAAGTTTATTTGTGAAAAACAACTTTTTGTTCTATTTATAATTGATAGATAAAGAAAAAATATTCATCTCTATTACGTTACAAAAACGCTCGGAAAATCGCACGTCGCGTCGCCGGTCGCACATATTCGCGGCAGACCCGTGACAACAGTGGGTGCTGTGAAATATCAGCCTATTCGATGGGCGTGTGGTCAAGCGACAGCTGTGATTGATGACAGCTGTACCTACTGAAGGGAGATGGATGCGTTTCGTATACTGTTTTTGTAGCGTTCAATTGAGTTCGGTTTGATTTCATGAGGGTAGATGTCCCATTGAATAGGATTTGGGGATTTTTATTTTCTGCCTAAGCGGGTTTAGTAACGATTCTATACTCGTACTGTATCTTATAATTTACTAGCTTCTGCCCGCGGCCTCGACTGCGTATTATACATATAAACCTTCCTCTCGATCGCTCTATCTATTAAAAAAACCGCATCAAAATCCGTTGCGTAATTTTAAAGATCTAAGCATACAAAGGGACAGACAGACAGACAGCGGAAAGCGACTTTGTTTTATACTATGTAGTGATTAGTGTTAGCGCACCACACGAAACAGACTTCAGAAAACAAATTACGGTGCATAAGACACCCACTCCTATTCTAAGAAGTGTTTATTAAAAAATGTTCCGGTGGTTTATTTAAGCTTAGGTTCCTTCGTCTTCGTTAGGGATACCTACTCGAAGATGGATATTTCTATTGCATTGATATAGGAACGTCTACATTTCGATAAATTTCAGTTCTCACATATCTAAATACGAGTTGATTTAGCGAAACATGAGCAAGATAGCACGTCAGTTGGCAGCTACGCGTCTCGTGAGTCTCAATGATTTATGTATGGCCGTCTCGACTTATGTGTGATATATTACTGATCCTAGAATTAATTACGGAGAGCACATTTGAAGGAACCAAATACCAAGTTAGAGTAATAACTATTTGTCTGATGATTACGAGTATGTGATCATAGAGGAAATTTTGCAGAAATTCGTTTTTGGAACCAGGAAGGCAAATGAGTGATTTTATCTCTAGCCTTATAGATACCGTATTACACCGCAAGCGTGTTAGTTTATCGCGGTAGTTTTTCCTTGACATAGAATACAGCCACAATTTGGTTATTAGATTTATATTAAATACAAACAATATGATAATAATAATAATAAATAATAAAAGATATTTACAACGATGAAAGATGTTTATAACGGTATCTAACGATTTTTCTTTTATTATTATGTTCGTTACACTATTTATGAATACACGAAACGATTATTCCAAAACTTATAAACGCCCGGTTTTCAATAAAATAAGATGGCTTATTATTTACAAATTCGTGACCAAGAGCTAAAAATAAATACCATAAATGATGATATTTATGATGTACTTACTTACATAATTATGTAGGCATTGGAACTGGGGCCCACAGGAAACTCAACCCAAATAGGGATTTACTTTAAGGAAACCAGTAACCGTAGCGTAAGGTAAATTAAGAGGGTGCATCCGTGCTGAGCTCGCAACGTCGCATTTTTGGTGATTTTTTGCGATTATTTCACAGAAATTGAATGAAAGTATCAAATATCCGTCTGTAGTGCACTTCGTTTTTAGTGTATTAATGTGTCTAGTGCAATCATTCATCGTGATGGACTTTTATTTTCTTATTAAATGAGATATAGTATTTTATCCCTTTAATACGAAAATAAAAGTCCACCACCATTAATCATTGCATTGGACACATTAATACACTAAAAACGAAGTGCACTACAGACGGATATTTGATACTTTCATTCAATTTCTGTGAAATAATCGCAAAAAATCATCAAAAATGCGACGTTGCGAGCTCAGCACGGATGCACCCTCTTAAAAGACGCAGGGCCGGTGGTTAAAGTGAAATAAAATAATTAGCTTTATGGTATTACATTTTAGTCTTTTTCTTCTTCTTCCCTCTTCTTCTTCAGCGTGTAGACGCCCACCGTTGGGCATACGCCTCTCCAATCTGTCTCCATCCCGAACGGTTGATCGTCATTACATTACATTTTAGTCTACACATACCTATTTCGAATGGAGGTAGTAGGTATACTGAAAATAATGTCAATATGGATAAATTGGGCCGAATCCCTTACAGAGAGTGCTAAACCACTATGGGCTAGGAAAGTTTATGAGGATGTATGAATAGATGTTTGGTACTCTTTCACGCTGAATGTAATTTGGCGGAAAATAGCTTTGAGTATGATCTCTTGCAAATAGGGCCTGATTTTTAAAAGCACGCCATTCGAAAATACGCTTATTAAACTCAACATTCGTTTGCTTTTACTTGCCAATTTGTCATTTGCCAGACAAATGAAAACATGCATATGATGCTAATGAAATGCTTGTAACTTGTTATGAAGGGTAAAGAAACTAAAGGACATTTAAAAGATCCAATGACATATTGTTTTTTAAATCCGTTAAAGCCCCTCAATGTTAGCCACGAAGATAAACCCTTAATTTCCACCCCGAACCGGTTTATTTTAAAGTAAGTACATAACAATTGTTCTTTATATGTACCTATACCCTCCTTTACAAAATTAATGTTCCCTTACAATCGCATATTCAGTGAGCATTTTGCAAGATCTCTCCTATCTATAGCATGATATCCGTTGGCTGGGATAAAAGACGTTTCCGGACTTCACTGGCTACGGAGGGGATACCCCTTTAGATATTAAGTAGAAGTATTTTTACTTAGTATTAAATACTAATAAACCCCCATTTCTGGGTAGTATTTTATAAAGCTACAAGTTACAATTTACAAGCGGAAGTCTCTTTCTGGCCCTATGTGTTAGATAGAGACTTCCGCTTGTAAATTTACAAGTTACAATTGTACCTTGTAGCTTTATAAAATAGGGCCCTGGTGGAAAGCATTTTAATTATTGAAATTTGGGTGTCGTTTAATTATACCAATTCATACAATTTTTTACATTTCGTACACCCAGATCAAAATAATTAAGCTAAATTGAATAGTATTTTATCTAGTTTAGTTTACAACAGCTTCCTTCACTTCAATTTTGAGTTGATACGTTTTTGATCTAGATGTGCGGTTTGTATTCTGAGATTGAACTGCGATTTGTTCTTAAATAAGCCTCTAGTGTAAGTTTTATTACATACGACATGTCATGTCTCAAATTCGTTCACGTTAGCATAATGTTGTCAAAAACTGTTCCCGCAGTATTTAACACTTTAATGCGAACGGGTCCTAAACTTTTTTACGACGTAAAACTTTTACTAAGTGCAAGGAATAGAGGAACAAAAAAACGATACAGTTCCAAATCTCATTTGGCAGGTAACTTCTGAAAAGTATTTTTTTCAGAAATAAGTACTTATTTAAACGTAGTGATAAATATCTAGTATTTACTACCGAGTCACTAACAGGAGGCTTATTATCAGCCGAGCGAGAAATGTGAGCGCACCGACTCGAAGCTTGTAGACATCTGTATCATGCGACGATTCGACACGGGCAGCAAATCAAGGTAATATAAACTGAGCCTCTAGTGTAAGTTTTCTCATAATATAAAAACGTCTCGAACGCGTTCACGTATACCTACGTCTCAATTACTATGGAAAAATTGGCAGCGCCACTTGCGGATCGAAACGGTAACAAACTGAGCCTCTAGTGTAAGTTTTCACGTATAAAAACGTCTCGAACGCGTTCACGTAAACGTCTCAATTAGGTACTATGAAAAAATTGGCAGCGCCACTTGCGGATCGAAACGGCAACAAACTGTTCTTATAGTATTTGCCATTTTAACGCAAACACTTTCGAGACGGGTGTTCTGTGACCGAAAACTTACACTAAGCATACTGTTCTCATAGTATTTGACATTTTGACGCAAACGCGTTCGAGACGTATTTTGTGACCGAAAACCTACACTAAGCATACTGTATGCAAGTGCATAGAGCTCGAATGCATTGCTATTTTAACGTTAGTGTAACGTAAGTAATAATTTACAAAACCACGTAAGGATCGTAGGAAAATTTCAAAGTATTTTTTGTAAGATTTTTCTTTTTCTGTGTTTCAGGGTCATGAGGGAGAGAGCCGTTTTTTGATTGATATCATTACATTGACATTGAAACTAGTAGAACTAGCTATTAACTAACTTGAAAATAGTAGAAACTTACAGCTGAATTTATCATTTTATTAAAATGTATGTTTTGTCATCGTAATTTTGAAAATTTCAATTGATTGGCAGGCAAATAGTAGATTGTACAACAAGAGCATAAAACAAGCCATTTTTACCCGAGACGTTCATATAGCCACCCGAGCCGGTACGGCGAGGGTGGATAGACACGTCGAGGGGAAAATGGGTTTTATGAACGAGTTATACACTCTGCTTTTCACTTAGATTGCGATGAAACAAAACAAAGACATTGCAAAAAAAAGTTTATTAAAATTAAATGTGACATTGGAACAATTCGATATATATTTAATATTTAATGGTTTTTCCTGGCAAATTGACTGTGTTAGGAGTCAGTATTATTTCCTCTTCACTTGACGAAATTATTGAATATTAATCGTAAAACAGTATTGCAACATAAATCCTACTAAGAGAAAATAGGACGTTCCCGCCTAAGTTCCTGCCAATTAACTTTTTTTTTCTTTTTTTTAAACGTGATACTGCGGTAAGGTTCGAGTAGGCAGGTGTTGATTTATGTTTTTAAAAGTTTTATTTTTCATATTACTTATTTGTTTCAATAATAACTTGACAAATTATTGATACCTAGTTTTAGGTACTAATTAAACAGTTTAATAGACCGCAGATTATAATAAAAAAAAAAACTTGAAAAAATAAACAATATTATGTTGGCGTAAAGTTTTAGTGATTGTTTGTGGCTGTTGGCACCCGATTGTCTTGGTCTTAGACGAAGATTTTACTTTATGCACAAGAGCATAAAATGCCATTTTATGCAGCCTACATCCAGCATAAAGTCGAACTTTTTGAGCATGAGACGTGAAAAACAAATTTTATTGTTTTCGCATAATGTTTTCCCAGTCGCGATTTCAAAATCGATCTTCAGATTATTTTTCACCGCATTTAACTAAAACCAACTAAAACAATATGTTCTACTTGTGTCAACTTAAGAACACATTGTAATGAGTGCAAATTAAATATAAGATCGTCATGTTCATCGTGTTTGCCACCTTTTTGACGTAAGCTTGAGCAAATTTTAGTATCTCATTTCTCAGCTAGGCACTGTCCAAAAACTTATTAAGTAATGTTAATAATCTAACTTTGTGTAAAGGAAAGGTTAATTCAGAATGACTAAATAAATAATCGTCTAGTATAGGTAAAATAGCCATTAAGGTCAGTCTATTCTCCATAATCCCCTATAAAGTTGCAATATTTCCCGCCGCCATGATGGATGGTCGCACTCGCGTTGCGTGATTTATACCGCTATTACAAAGCCTATTTCATTGTTTTTACTGCTTTATTGAATCGGGATAGTGCAAGAAATTGGACTGAAATAAATGACGACGACGGAAATACGCAAGTGGAAATGCAAAATGTTTTTTCCACCTCATTCATGGCGCGACAGCCTTTGTAATAAGAAAAAATAATCAGCTACCCCTACCATAGCCTAGCATACCTTGTTCTTTGTGTCTGTATTGTTTTGTATTGGTTTGTGGTGTTCAATAAAGTATAGAGAGAGACACAGAGAAAAAGAGAGAGAGATAGAGACTAGAGAGAGCACAGAGCAATGTAGAGTATTGTATTGTTGTTTTGCAAAGCATACAGCATAATTTTAATCTCAGTCTTATCAATCTTCAGACAATGTACAAACAGATGTGTCTGAAAAATTATGTCAGAGATGACATGAAGAAATTATGTACAGAAGGAAGGATATTATATATATGGACGGGATAGGGAATTCGGCTAAGCCACTAAAAAGACGAAGCTATTAATACATAAGAAGATACAAATACACGAATTTACAAGACAATAATTTCTTGCACTGAATCCAATGTGCTCAATGTAGGTACAGGATGATCATTCTGGTTTAATTATTTTAATGTCCCAGAGCAACATTAAGTGAGCGTAACTCTAATTAGCAAGGAACATAGCGTAATTACCAAGTTATTAACTTTTTCAGCAGCTGACGCCTAATTTATTGGCCGAGTACAACCAGACCCACTTTGAAACATTGCAGTGTTTAGGTAGGTACGTTCAAAAAATGTAGGTAGGTCATTTAAAAAAAATAATATCATTTCTACAATACAATAACTTAACTGTCTTGTTTCATGTTTGTTTCAGCCTTGTGATATGATTTTGAAACTTCATCATTTCCAAATTTCTTCAATTATTCTTTGACAACTTTGCAGAGGGAGTGTTTTGGAGCGAAGTTGCTTGTTTGAATTCAAAGTAAATAGGTACGTGCCTTTGCGACACGTGAGTCATGTCTGGTATTGGCAAAACGGAAATTGTTTGTTATTAAAAATATTATTTGACTTACGTTTTGAACATAATTATTAGTAGGTAAGACCATTTTTTTTATCAATCAATGGATATATGAGGGTGGCTTGAACTTTTAGCTAGAGAATATTCAGTTTAAAATTAAAAAGTGTCGATGCAAAATAACTTTGTGCTGAAAAAAATCAAGATAGAAAAACAAAGACTGAAACGATTTGAACATCTAAGAAGCATCTAAGAAAGTTAGTAGGTACACAATGTACAGTATACAGAAATGCAATAGGTAGGTAGTAGGTAATACAATATACAGAAAAAAATAGCAAGTTATTTCACAGACTACCTACACAAAAAATGCTAATAGTTACCCTATTTATCTAACGCCCACTTATGGCATTTATTCATCCCTCTTTACTGTCCTTATACTCACACTCTCCAACACTTAATTACCCAAAATTTAACTAATTCATCGTATATTTAATTGCCGGCGAGCCATTAAACCCTATGTGTGTTCTTTCAAAACGTCGGTCTCACAGCTTTCGTAATTTAATCCGCCTGTATTCATCCTTTGAGTACGACCAGAATACGACCTTTTCGTATCTGTTGACTAGTGAAGCCTATAGGGGGTGTGCTTCTGTAGATTCGAAACGGGGGTGTGAATAATCCAACTAATCACAGTATTTCGTCAAGCGTACTCTTTGCTTTTTGCTTAATATCGGTGAGAGACTGTCAGCGGTGGTGCACTCCCGAATACTCCAGGGGCCTTACCATGACGTCCTAATTCCGACGCAGTTCAAGTTTAGCTGTCACATCCTACTACTATTATAAAGGCGAAAGTTTGTAAGTATGGATGTATGGATGTATGGATGTTTGTTACTCTTTCACGCCAGTACGGCTTAACGGATCTGGATAAAATTTGGAACAGACATAGTTTATGATTTGGAATAACACATAAGCTACTTTTTATCCCGGAAAATTGCGTAGTTCCCGCGGGATAGCGATAAACGAATTCTTTGCAGACGAAGTCGCGGGCAACAGCTAGTTTAGTATGAATCTGACAGCGAGCGGACCTAAACTGAAACGCATTAAGACGTCAGGGTACGGCCCCAGTTCTTTAGACATGTGACGCGACGCGGGGGGACTCCGTGGAACGGCTCGTTGTACAGGGCCGGGTGAACGGCAACAGATCGCGAGGGCGGTCGCCTTTGCGATGGACGGAACAAATCAAGTCGCTGACACACACATCCCTCAACGACTGTGCAAGGCAGGCTTCAGCTAGGGACAAATGGCGCGCGGTGGTGAAGCGCTGCCGGGCGTCTTCCGTGACCACGACTGCTCTGTCAAGAGCATCCGACTGAGAAGACTCTTTGCTCTGAGCAAGGATATTTTCAAAGAACCATCAACAATTATTAGGTACATAATGCAAAACTTGGTCAGTTAGGCATGGTCCGAGGAAAAGAAAAAACTCAGTGTTTCCAAAACAAAAAATGTATTTTTTCTAATTGAACTCAATAAATTTAGTATGCTTAGTTAAGTGTAAATTTTCGATCGCGTTTATGTCAAGATATCAAACTCTATGAAGATTTTTAGCTGCCGTTTTTCGATCCATAAGTAGCGCTTCCAAATTCATAGTAATGTGAACGCGTTCGATTTTTTTTTGTGTGAAAACTTACTGAAACTTGTGTGGGAACTATAGCCCAAGCCCTCTCATTCTGAGAGGAGGCCTGTGCCCAGCAGTGGGACGTATATAGGCTGGAGAGAGAAAACTTACTCTAAAGGATAAAAATGACACTGAATACACATAGAAACACATAGAACACATAGAAAAATCAGAAAAATAAAGCTATTGCCGGGAATCGAACCCGGATCCTCATCATTCCGTGATGCGTGCTATTCCACTATTACCAATCATAGCATTGCTATTCCTGGCCATAGCTTTACTTTTCGAAATTTTCTATGTATTCTAAGTTTCAGTATCGTTTAGAAATTTAATTTCCCACGGGTAAAACCGTCAAAACAAATATAGAAGACATGAATATTATGATTCTTGATTCATTTCGTAATTACTCTAAAGGCAACTCAATTAATGAGCCCAAGAGAGAGGCTTTTGCGTAACACAAACCAAAACAAAACAAGATTGACATTTCCTCCATGGGGCACTAACTGAAATTTACCATTAAATGCGGTAAAACTAGGATATCGGTGTTCCGTAAAGTAATTAGAAAGGACATAGAATATTTAATTTGCGCTATACATTATAAAATTAACAAGCCGACCCGTGATCCTGAAAGGGCGTACCCTTGGCGGTTTGGGAAGGTGTTAGCATACAATGCCTTTGATAACGTCATTGATTAGGACCGTTGTCAGGCTAATAGCGACAAAGAAATTACATTAAATCTAACCAACATTAAATATCAGTGAAGCAAAATCTTCTCTAAAATGCGTTAAGGAACCGTTGGAAATGACCAGCATTTTATTTATTTATTTATTTATTTATAAGCCTTTTTATTCCGAATTCGCTTACAATTTCAGTAAGTACATGTTGTTGTTGTTGTTATTGTCGTTTTTTTTATTATTATTAAATTGTCGCGTAATTCGGCGTGCCTCATGGCATAGGCCTCCTCCGTGTATTGGAGGGTTTGGGCTATAGTTCCCACGCGCGCCCAGTGCGGATTGGGAACTTAACACACACCATTGAATTTCTTCGCAGATGTATGCAGGTTTCCTCACGATTTTTTCCTTCACCGAAAAGCTCATGGCAAATTACAAATGCAATTTTCGCACATAAATTCCGAAAAACTCAGAGGTGCGAGCCTGGGATTTGAACCCACGACGCTCTGCTTGAGAGGCCACAGGTCAAACCACTAGGCTACCACGGCTTTTTTAATTTTGATTAATGACCAGCATTATTACATCCTTTAAAAAATCTATACTGTAATGATATCGCAGTACAAAAATCTGTACTTGTCTGTTGTAAATCTGTACTGTAAGATCATATTACAGATTTTACCTACTACCTCAGACAAGAAAGTACTTACATCACGACGTCTTTATCCTTTACGGGGTATACAGAACCTAATTATGATTGGTTGTTATAATGCTGGTCATTTTCCTATTGCTTCTGAACCCATCTTAGAGTACTTAGTGGGTAGATAAAGTAATGTATGCAACTGTACAAAGGCCTTAAAACCTTCTTAAAACACTCGTGTGATTTATTTTGAAACTCAAGGTTCGTTTCAAAAACCACACCCGTGTTTTAAGGACGCTCATTATGTAACGGTTGCATAAAATACTATTTCTTTAGTGTCCAAATTGTGCATTGTATTTCTTAACTTAACGATTTTGATTGCTGTAAATGGCTTAAGATAGTGAAGCAATTAAAAACGTAAATTTTTCATTATGTTTATAGCTTCGTGATGGCAGGTTTTGCTACAAAGTAAAATGGAAAATAATGAAAATATTTTGCTCCTCAATCAATTAGAAATGCTTAATCTTCTCTAACTACAGAGAGCTCTACACGGTAGTTCCGAATTAATCAATATGGTTGATAGATATAATTTAGCGTGGCAAATATGAAAATGAGAATAAACGTTAATGAGAATGGGAACACATTCATTGAAAATTATTTGGTTCAATATTAGCTCTTCCGCAAGCCTATCCGTGTGTAACCTTCTTTACAGTTATACTACCTCCAAACGTCAGAGTTTACTATGTCAATACAATAAAGCATAGACTAAAAACTGAAACAAAAATAGACGGGAAAATTTCTTAGCCTATGGTCACAATCAGGTCACAATACGGGTGTGGCGACGTATAGTCAACCAAGAAAGTCCTTTACCACCTTAAGGTTCAAATCATTTTGTACGGCTTAAAACATCAAAGCCTATTTTCAGTCACAAGTCAATGTGACAATCAGCTTTATTGCTTTTCTGATGGAGGAACTGTCATAAAATATGATAAAGCACCTTCTTGGTCGACTACACGTCCTGGATTGTACAATCTTGGCTTGATACATGCTTGGAATGCGCAAACCAGTAATCACACCTTGATAATTCATGTACTGTACACAAGTTAAATGGGGGACACGAATTACAGGGCGTACATTGTTAGGTCGCGTAGTTCAGGCTGTACATTACGAGGTCAATGTTGGTTGCAACCCCCAAGCTATCAATGTAAAGACAACCAACGCTAATAAAATAAAGACTTGGCTTAAAGGTCCAGAAACCAGGCCATAAAATTCCAGAAAAAAAATGTAAAGACAACCACTGACAACCACGATTTCTTAGCGTCAGTTCTGTTTGTTGTCTAATGTTTAGTAATATTTATCTTGATATTTCAGATTCAATAAGTTGAATAGTCTTTTTAAGGTTTCCAACAGGTTTTACATTATCATAGGCACACATCCGTATTCGTTCAAGTTTACTGCGTCTATGCCGTCTATGTATTCTTTTGAAAACTTTCTTTGTGTGATTTGTTTGTTTGCGTTGTTTATTGTTTTGAGATGCCGTCTGATCTCAAACTCAGGCCTGTGACTGTTAATGACCGACTTAGAGCGTAATTCTCATTTATACGCGACTTATCGGAGAGAGCTCGTCAATTGGATCGGCAATTCGTGTCGTGATACGTGTTAACATACTCGTGGGCACTGCACTTGCCAAAATTGAATCAGATAGTTCTGTACAGTAGGTTAATATTAAAACCGAAATAAGTATTAAAAGTGAAATAAGTCATAACTGTGTTAAAATGAACATTTATAGCGTGTGATATGACAAGGAAACGCATCAAACTATCATGAAGTTAAAGATTAACAAGGAGTTCTTTGTTTTCGTGGTTATTGCAACCGTCGTTTTATATATTAATTGGTCATCAGTTACACCGAAACGCGAGAAAACTGATGAGGTTGTGGAAGAAATGTTTGCACGGAAGAAAGCAGGAATGAAATACATATTACAGTGGACGCTGCCAAACACAATACCGTTTGTATATTGGGGTCATGGCCAAGATGAATTCATAAGAAGGAAGTGCAAAGTCAACAAATGTTTTGTTACGCCGGATAGGTCGTTGTTGGAAATCACAGAATATGACCTTGTGGCATTTCACTGTCCTGAAATCGCACCGCGTTATAAGCCCCGCGGGTTCCGTTGGACCAGTCCAAATAAGAGAGCTACAAACCAAAAATACGTGTTTGTGAGCATGGAATCATCTAGAAACTACCCAGTTTGTGATAAAAATGTTGACGGTTTCTTTAATTGGACGTGGACTTACAAAATTGATTCTGATATATCCTATGAATATTTAGTGGTAAGAAATATCGATGGAGACATAATTGGTCCAAAACAAAATATGAATTGGATTAAAGTTGATTTAATGAAACCTATTGGTAATGAAATAAGAGAACATTTGAAAATGAAGAACAAAGCGGTCGCATGGTTCGTTTCTAATTGCAAAGCGTTAAGTAAAAGACAAGATTTCGCTGATAACTTACGCTTTCAATTAGAACAGTACAATTTGCAGTTAGATGTTTTTGGTAAATGTGGTAAATATAAGTGTCCACTGAACAAAATGGATGATTGTTTGAAAATGCTTGAGAGAGATTATTATTTCTATCTCGCTTTTGAAAATTCTTTTGCTGAAGATTATGTGACTGAAAAACTGTTATGGGCTTTGCAGCACTATGTTGTGCCAGTAGTGCTTGGAGGTGCAAACTACACGCGGTAATATTACCTGTGTTTTCATTCATTTTTCGGTAGTAATTTTGATAACAAGGTAGTTATAGTAACGATTCAACCGCTGACAGTATTCTGTCGCAGAAATTGAATAAATGAGGTACTTACAGTAAACTCCAGATTTTGATAAATTAACATTGTACCCTAAGCACAGCAGTTTTATTACATTCTTGCATTTGGTGTGGCTCGTTTGTCTAATATACATGTGCGACAGGATAGGTACCTACTGATAGCGGTTGAAACCCTTGTAGAATTAGAACTACCCAAGTGACTCTTAGTATTTATTTTTAAGCAATCAGGTCGTTTGACTGCCATTCATTGTATAGCTGTAGTTCTTTAAATCTTTTTTTTTTGTTAAATTACAATATATTCTTTCTCGATCAAGAAGAAGAATCAATCATATTTCACATTCGAAATATTATTAAAACTCTTATTTTAACTCATATTTCACATTTTTACTCCTTTCTCAGGTCATTATTAAATTTGACAATATGTCAGCTGTCAAATATGTATTGTCATAACTAGTCTGTGTCCTTACATAGAACTGGATTTGTTTGTGTGTATTGTAAAAATGAACTTGAGCTTCAATTAAGAGTCCTAGATTAAAATTGTTACTGAAGTTGGCATTGCTAACAGATCTTACTCTTCATTACTTAATATTTTCTACGTCATCGCGCTCATACACAAAAACAAAACTTTACTTTGGTCTTATTCTCATTTGAGTAATATTTTGTTGAATAATCAGTGACTTTATAGGTACCGACATTTTAGTCGATGGATTTTATTCTACAGAAACACCAAAGAAATAAACATTTTATCACATAAAGACGCGAAATTATGAATTTAAAGTATAAAAGAAAGTACATTATACTAATGGCAGTTGCAATAATATCTTTGTATTTTAATTGGTTATCAGTTGCTTTTGTACGTCAAATTAATAAAGACGTAACTAAGAAACCACAAATGAAATACATACTGCAGTGGACGGGACATACATTACCATTTATATTTTGGGACACTGGTCAAGAAGAATTCATAAAGAGGAAGTGCAAATTCAACAATTGCTACATAACCTCGAATAGCTTACATTTAAAAAATATCACAGATTATGATGTTGTAGCTTTTCTAATCCCAGAAATAGCAACAAATTTCCCACACCTAGAAAATCGAAGTGAGCGGCAAAAATATACATGTGTTAGCATGGAGTCTGCCATGTACTTCCCATTATGTGATGAGGCCTATGATGATTTTTTCAACTGGACATGGACTTATAAACTTAATTCTGATTTACCCTTTGTGTATATTATAGTTAGAAATATTAATGGAGATATAATTGGCCCCAAACAAAATATGAATTGGACTAACATAGATTTAATGAAACCTGTCGATGAAGAGTTTAGAAAACGCTTGAAGACAAAAAATAAAGCGGCTGTTTGGTTTGTTTCCAATATAAGATCACTAAGTAAAAGGGAGGATTATGCTGTGGAGTTACGCTTCGAACTAGACAGTTACGATTTGCAACTGGACATTTTTGGTGAAGGTGGTGATAACAAATGCCCACGGAAAAACATGACAGATTGCTTGAAAATTATTGAGAAGGAATACTACTTTTATCTCGCTTTTGAGAATTCTTTTGCTGAAGATTATGTGACTGAGAAACTGTTAATGGCGTTGCAGCATTATGCAATACCAGTGGTATTTGGAGGATCAAACTATACACGGTAAATATTTAATACTCGTATGTTTTACCAGCTGATGCTTTTTGGAATACTGATAGGACAAAAAAAAACAAAGCTTTTCTACCGACTTAAAAAAAAAGGAGGAGGATCTCAATTCGGTTAAATTTTTTTTTGTTTGTTACTCCAGAACTCCGTCAGTTTTACGGTTTTTAATTCTTTTTTACGGTAGAAGAACTAAGTTGCGAGACTTGGTGTTTTTTACAAGTTATGTTTTTGATGGAATAAAGGTATAACTAGACTTCACGAAGCTGGACAAACCAAAATGTAATAGAAGTTGACATTGACGTGCCGTCAGCAAATTTGAAGTGTACTATCAAATGTTTCAAATATTTATATAAACAACGTTTTTGTGGAAAATAATATATAATAATACGTAGGTAATCACTTGATTAGGATGAAAACTAAATTGTCAAACAGATTAAGCTTGCAGAAAGTATTATTCATAAGAATGATTAACATGCTAATAATTTTGACAATCATCATGATGTATCATCTATCGTGGACAACAATGGCAGATTGGCAGAGGAAGGTTGAATTGTATAAGTTTAAAAGTTTACACACGGACTACCATGCAACTACTAAAAACTTCTTACCAAAAGAAGAGAATCGCGAAAGCATGAAATATATAATGCAATAGTTGAAATACTTCCACTATACGCGTTTTGGACTGAACGGCACCATGAATTCGTGAAATGAAGATGTTAAATAAGATGTTAATACATTAATTGTTTACATTACTTTACTTAGTTTCACATCTGCCGGCACTCCCGGAGTGCCACCCGGTGTTTTTTTTGTGTAGGTGTATGTTACAAATTTTCTCGAAAACTACTAAACCGATGTGATGATTTTTTTTTGCATTTTATTGGTATCAGCGCATGTTCTTAGACGGTTAACGCTAATAGGCCATCAAGGGCCGTTACAGAAGCTATTATTCTTACTCACGTTTTTTTCGTCATGGATTTTTAATAAAATTCAGAATTATTAATGTTGTGATCCATGTCTTTCGTTTGAGGTTTACAAAACAACTATACAATAACTCTTTATTGAACAACCACATATAACAATCAAAACAGAAAAAAGGTAAACAGAACTAATAAGGTAACAATAGGCGGCCTTATCGTTACAGAGCGATCTCTACCAGGCAACCATAACGGACTGGAGAAAAGAACGGATCTGAGCAGATGGTGCAATTTAGAATATATATTAATAGTTATACCTAAGTAGTGAAAATACATATACCTACATACTAATTATATATTATTATTTATTTTATGTGCGAAAATTACATTTGTAATTTGCCATGAGCTTTTCGGTGAAGGAAAACATCGTGAGGAAACCTGCACACATCTGCGAAGAAATTCAATGGTGTGTGTTAAGTTCCCAATCCGCACTGGGCGCGCGTGGGAACTATAGCCCAAACCCTCCAATAAACGGAGGAGGCCTATGCCATGAGGCACGCCGAATTTCGCGACAATTTAATAAATATATAAAAATAAACGACAATAACAACAACAACAACAAAATGTACTTACTGAAATTGTAGCGAATTTGGAATAAAAAGGCTTAAAGATAAATAAATAATTTTATTTTATGTTTAGATTAGGTGTTAGGATTATTATATGTCGTGGCTACTTTTCCTTGTCTTTGGTGTCTGAGATTATGACATTAGTATTTTTAGCTGTCGGCTAAATAGCGTATCCTGACAGTGACATTGTCAGTCATTTAGGTAGCTCCTGAATAAAATAAAACGGGAATGAAATTTTGAAATTTTAACTTGATGTAAATTTACGATCTGAAACCAGCATCCCTTTTATTTTTACACCGTTCAAGTCATCGACGTCTCGAGTACTCACGTATGTGGATGATAAAGTAACGCTTGATGAAATGAAATGAAATGAAATTATTTATTTCGCAAGAACATACAGGTGTTACAGATATTATAATAAGTAAGTATACCTATTATGCTACAGGAATTTGATCCATGTCATGTATGCTCTGCCACAGTTTGGCATGCAAAAATCTAAAACTAATTTGTAAAATGAAAAATTTCACACGAACTTATTTAATTAAATTATTAACTATTAATACAATTTTAAACAATCCAACTCATAAATATTTCTGCATAATAATCCTATTCATATACTTTATCAAAATATTCAGTCAAAGTATAAAATGGTCTATTAATCAAGTAGGCCTTTAATTTTCTAGAAAATTCATTAATACTATTACATTGTTTTATGTCCTCATTTAAATTATTATAAATTTTAATACCATTATATTCCAGACTCCTTTTGAAATTCACATAATTGTTAGATCCTGGCAATTGGATGTCATAATTAAATTTACACAATCTACGTGGTCTATTGTTGCTATTGAATTTAAAACTTGATTTATTTTTATATACAAAAATGCACACCAAATATATGTAAAGTGAAATTACAGTCAGTATTTTATGTTTCACAAATAGTGGACGACAATGTTCGAGAGGTTTTGCCTTTTCAACATATCTAAGAGCTTTCTTTTGCAACAAAAGAACACGGTTGACATGAACACTGTTACCCCAGACTTCAAGGCCATACCTTATTATACTTTCAAAGTACGCAAAATAAACTGTTTTTAATACCGAAGAATCCAACATTTTTGATAAATTTTTTAAGGCGTAACAGGCACTGGCCAGTCTTTTCCTTAGAAGACTAATATGGCTTGACCAGCGCAGTTGTGTATCTAGCGCTACACCTAAAAACTTGACAGTCTCAGCTTTTGCTATGGGTAGAGGCAAATCGTAAACTATACTATTTGAATGTCTTAAGAAAGGGAAGTATAATGTTTTGTCCAGATTAATTTTAAGGCCATTACATTCAAACCAGTGTGTGAGTTCTTCCCAAGTCTTGGTCATTTGAACCTCAAATGCTGTATCATCTTTATTCTCAACTATAATACTTGTGTCGTCGGCATATAGGTAAGCAGTTCCGTGTGTTATATTAAATTGTAGATCATTAATAAAAATAATAAATAGTAAGGGTCCAAGAATAGATCCTTGGGGCACACCACAGTCGATTGCCTTTTTTGCAGAATTTACAAATTTATTGCACCCTGACCCATCTACATCAGATATTTGAACAAATTGAGATCTATCTGTTAGATAAGACGTAAGAAGTTTTAGTATCGATCCCCTTAGTCCGTAATATTCTAATTTATCCAAAAGTATTCTATGGTTCACACAATCAAAGGCCTTGCTAAGGTCGCAAAACAAACCAGCACATTTGAGGCTATCATTAAGATTGGTCATAACTTTCCTGACCAATTCGGTAATAGCTGTTACAGCATTTCGATTTTCTCTGAACCCAAATTGTTGAGAACAGAAATAACTATTTTTTTCAAAATGTTTAACAATTCTTGTTGCTATTGCCTTTTCAAAAATCTTTGAGAGAACCGTTAACAGTGAAATGGGGCGGTAATTATTTATGTCAGTTTTCGAACTCTTTTTATGTAGAGGAACTACTTTCGCTGTTTTAAGTTGGACAGGGAAAATCCCATCACATATACAAGCATTAAATATATGACACAACGGTATGCACAAAACGTCAATGCAATCTTTGATTAAAACAGTGCTTATGTCGTCTGGTCCACATGTACTCGTATTTTTTAGACATTTTACTATATTTATTATTTCTGTCTCATCAATAGGCGACACAAACATGGATTTTGTATTATTAATGCGATAATTTTGCAAAAGAGTTAGATGCTCACCACTATGTGCTCCGTTAACTTCAGCGACTTTGCCCGCTTTAATAAAGTAATCGTTAAAAATATTGCTTATTCTTTCGGGATCATCAATTACTTCATTATTATCAAGTAGTTTGATCGTGCTATTGTATGACGTTATATTTTTGCCTGTATTTTCTTTCACAATCTTCCATATTGCTTTACTTTTTGATTTTGCTTTTTGTATTGTATTTTTTATATGTATGTTTTTTGCTGCGAATACCAAGTTTTTTAGTATGGTATTGTAGGTTTTATAATATTTTTTAAGATCTTTATCGTGTTTTAATTTACGAGTTTTTAGTAACAAGAGTCTTTTTTTCTTACATGATATTCTAATTCCGCGTGTTATCCATGTCTTAAGATGGTTTCGTAATGTCACTTTTTTCAAAGGCATGTGTTTATCCATAGTTGCATATAAAACATTATAAAACAATTGTAACTTTCCCTCGCAGGTTTTTTCTCCAAATACCTCATTCCAGTTATTTTTTTTTATTTCATTCTTAAAGTTTTTTAAAGCTGTTCGGGAATATTTCCTTTTGAATTGTGTTTTGGTTTGTTTTACTGGCACTATTAATTGATCGTGAAAAAATACTAATTGAGCATCGTGATCCGAGAAGCTACAGGGAATGACATGTCCACTATAGTTTTCGTACATATTTGAAAATATATTATCTAATAAGGTTTGGGAAGTTTCTGTTGTCCGAGTACAGTCTTTTATTGTAGGCCTCATGTCATGCTCCTCAAGTATCTGTAAAAAATCGTCAGCAACAGCTGTTTTGCCCTTTAAATCAATGTTGAAATCTCCACAAATT
Organism: Pandemis heparana; assembly: GCA_963854515.1. Lineage (NCBI taxonomy): Eukaryota > Metazoa > Arthropoda > Insecta > Lepidoptera > Tortricidae > Pandemis > Pandemis heparana. The sequence continues at coordinate 5,209,045 of OY978013.1, read as the reverse complement.
ATGGAACCATGACTCTTATTATTATTTAAAAATAGGTCAAGCTGCGTCAAAAAAGTCCTAGTGTCACTACTTGGACTTCTGTACACCGTGCTTATATCAATCTTGTCAGAGCTATCCAATTGCAAAGATACACAACACACTTCAAACAATTTTTCTTTGTAGTAACATTCAACACTCATAATTTGACAATTTTTAGAAATATCGTCTCTAGCAAAAATAACACATCCACCCCCCTGAATAGTTGACCTAGAGCAACTAGCTACCATCTGGTAACCAGATAACTTAATGTTCGTGTTTTCTTCCATCTTTAACCAAGACTCTGTGACACATACAAAAGACGGCTTGACATCAAGTTCTACGTCCAGAAGTGTTTCCAGATGTAATATCTTATTTCGTAGGCGATTAATATTAAGGTGCAATACAGATAAGCATTTTTTATTGCCCAGATAACGATTCCTTGTGAAGGTATTAGAAATGCTTATTCTTGATTTTGATCTAAAAAAGAATCATTATTCTCACCCAGAGAAGTGTTTATCTATCACTAATGATCACTAATTAAATGTAAATATTTCGAAATTTTTCGTTTCATCACAAGCATTAATAGTAAAAATGTCTCGAAGATCTAAAATTATACAGTTGTGGCTGTTTAATCAATTTGACCTACTGGTGTATGTTGCAAGTGTTTTGGTAACATTAGGATGGGTATATTCAGTAGGATGTCGAATCCAATACAAATATGAACACAAAAAACTTCCAAACACATCAGTAATTACCGTAGCTACAGAGCCCGCTGTCTCTCTACCACAAGGCGAGATTCGTATGAAATATATACTGGAATGGGTGAAACCACAGTTCCACTCTTCTGGGATGAGGGTCAAACAGATATTCTTAAACATAAATGTAAAATCTACGATTGCTACGTAACAAACAATAAGGACCACGTTGAGTACTAGGTGTTGCGGATGATGCAGTTTTTTTCCACGGAACAAGGATAGTTTATTCAATGTGGATAAATGAAAACTTAGAAGCCCTCGTGAAAAGTATACCTATGCTTGAAACATGGAGTGCATAAGAACACGATTAAAGAAAGAAAAGGAATATTATTGATCCAAAGACGATATGCACTAACTATATGCATACTACTGTGATTTCGATTGAGCATTATTGACGATGAAATAAAAAAACAATTACCTAAACAGTAAAATAAACGCAGCTGCTTGCATAGTTCTGAACTGCCAGACTTTAAATTCAAAATGAAGCAATACCTATGTGTTAGACGTTGGCGATGAGCAGTTTGCAAATGATAGAGAAGCCAATTTCATATTAGCCTTTTGTTGGAAAATTAATTCAGGAAATATTACATGACTGAGAAGTTGCTGATAGTGTTAGAAAACTGTATAACGGTAATGTTTGTATTAAATTTATAGAGTTGGGTAGTGAATTTTTTTTTAATCCGTTTATAGAGAAATCAGAATGTTCTTTGACCGCATAAGCAGAATTTAATACAAAGTAACTAATAATTTTAGGGTCTAATGAATTTTTCAACTGAATTCGGTATTACAATTTCATTTCGTACCTAGTAGACAGATATAATGATAGATGTGATAGTTTAAGTTAACGAAGGTCAATTGCCACAAAAATTGCCTTGAACTGGATTAAATTGGAGTCAATTAAACTCATTGATGATTAATTAACGAAAAAATTGAGCCCAAAAACGCGAGCAGGCGCTTGATCCACTTTGAATTTCATGGCGATCAGCTCGTCCATACAATCTTTAGTTATCTTGCCTTGTTACTTTTAGTTAGCGGTAGACAGATAGCAAAGTTTTTCGATGAAAAAGAGGAACGCGGCGTAGCAAGATAATTGATTATGATTCATATTTAAATATGAGCAAAAAATTAACACTATGTTAATTTTTTGCGAAACGGTTTTCTTACTCCCATAACTTGTTGTTTTCCTTCTTCCAGATTCATGCCAGACGGGATATATCTGAACGGCGGCGAATTGAAACCGAAGGCGTTGGCAAAAGAGATGGCCAACATAATAAAAGACAAGGAAAGGTACTACAGCTTCTTTAAATGGCACAACCACTATTCTTACCACGCTATGGACGAATCACCAGAAACAGATGGTCACTGCAAGATGTGCGAAATGCTGCACAATGAGGAACTGATGCAGGAGACCACAGTGTATAAAGACTTACGGAATTGGTGGAATTCACCGAGAGGGTGTCTTAAATAGTAGATTAGGAGTAGATCCAATGATGATTTGGAACCGCGTTTCTTGGCTAGCCGGGCGCGGTATGCTTGATAATTAAGGTGGGACCACACCGCCGCGTATACGCAGTGACGTGTCGTAGGGGGTCACGTTTTCTCATTGTTTCTTCATAGGTTTTGTGGCGTAAACGCACTGTTAAGGATATCGCATACATAACCGCTCGGCACCAGATCGGCGCCGCCTCACCTCATCGGTTCGCCGTCAACCGCAAGCTCGTAACGAAAGCGGCTCGGTGCCTTCGAGGCGTCCGCGCGGTTACAGCGCGCTTACCGCGAGTCGGCGACAGATTGGCGGCTAGCGGTCAACGTTGACGGTAGGCGATGTCAGAGAGGCAAGCGCCGGGGCGTTCGAGCGCCGTCCCCGTGGCGGCGACTCGACGTAAGCGCGGTGACGGCGAGTTGCCCACGCACTGCTAGCTTATGCCGAGGCGAGGCCGATAAGTGCGCGTTGCAGTTTCATACAAAAAATACTGAGCGGTTCGCAGAGCCGTGCCGGCGCGGGGTGGTTATAGTGTGCGTCAACCATTAACGTCTTTTACGCACCGGTGTGGTCGGACCTTTACACTGCATCCCGCTGAGTACTTTGAAAAACTTGATTAATGGTATCAGGTACGCCATTATTGGCGCGTGTATGTTTTCAGTTTGTGTTTAGATGAAATTGTGCTACCTTATCAGTAGGTACCGAACTTTACGTTACTTAGTCCCAACTGGTTTAGAAATATCGCATGTGTAACGGATAAGTAATTTTTCAAATCTCACAATAATTCATGTTAAAATTTAATATAATAATATTACATTGAGTTGCTGTAATAACATGTGACTAACATGTATAATATTATCGCTAAATTGGAGTTGCTTAAGTTATAACTATCTTTTCAGCCTTTGTCTTCATTTTATTATCAAGTACCTACTGTTATGGATTCAAAACTGTGTTCTCATACCAAAGGGTATAATAGAAAATATAGAGTTGATTGTTCCCTAGGTCACTGCCTAGGTCGTTAAAGGATTAGAATCTCACATGGAGTTCTGGTTCTCATGAATAGGAGTGAATCATTGTTTATTAATTTATGAAGTGGCGCTTCCGTTTTTAGACTTCCTTCAATAAACGATTTTACTTTATTCATTGTTCGCATTTATTTACAGTAAAAAAAAAGGCGTGGTAGCCTAGTGGCACCTGTGGCTTCTCAAGCACTGACTTGCGAGTCGGTGCTTGAGAGGCCACAGGTGCGCCTATGAGTTTTCGAAATTTATGTGCGCAATTGCATTTGTAAATTACCATGAGCTTTTCGGTGAAGAAAAACATCTTGAGGAAACCAGCACACATCGCTATTTCGCTATCGCTAAGTGACCATGCTTAAGCACTAGTGGAAGACCACCCTTCATCGGTTCTTTTACAGATCAATAACTCCTCGAAGTATTTTGGATCCGGTTTTCAATTTCCTTATACTTATCCTTATCGTAATATCTGACTCAATTTTAGATAATCCTCATTAGAAGAGCAGCGTACGCGCTTGGAATTCTTGAAGAGCTGGACATCAACCGACCAGGTTTCGATGATCTCTGGTGTTGAACAGACGAGCTGATAATGGGGGTCTAGTGCGCAATATACTTACTGGTTTTATGGCGTACTTATGTATGTGTTGATGAGTGATGACACTTCCGTCCGAAAAATATGGCCGCCTTCCAAAAGTTGCTAATAGTCAGTGTCGAACACCTGTCGTACATCATTTATTCAATAGTGCAACTAAAATTTGTCTTCAATTATCAGTCGAACAACTTTAAAAAATTCCGTAGGTAATAATACTTAATAATATAGAACAAATAACCAAAATAGTGAGAAAGTCATACAATTTGCTCAAAAAACAATCTTCCTCAAACGGTGGCTAGTCCAACGTCATGAAGTACAGATACTTCGATTTTTTTAGAATGAGTAACCACGACTACATTATATTGCGGCTCGTGAACTGTAATCTCTTTGCAATTTGTACTAGAGTAACAATTGACGACACGCAAATAAAGTGACATTAAAACAATTTTATTTTGCGGCTGCCAAACTATTGCACTGTACTATTTGCTACGTAAGAAATAGTTGACCAGACGCAATTATAATGTTATTGTGTTTTCTAATTCTAAAAAAAATTTAAGTATAGAGTTGGGCAGTCAATCAATAGCTGATTTTTAGTCATTAGTATCATTACGTGATATAATAAAACTCACTTATCTCTCATGTGTTGTTGGTTAATTTCTCTATGCCGGCTACATACTCTCAAATCTCAATTATGCGACTGCAACGAATCAAAACTGATTAAAGTTATCAGTACTTTAGTCATGCTTCGGTATTAAATTGAATTACATTAAGTACATGCAGTCATTAGACAAACACGACATGAGCACAGCTCTGATTAAATAAAATGTAAAGATCAAAAAAACCGGCCAAGTGCGAGTCGGGCTCGCCCACCGACAAATGCCCTGCTCCTAAGCAAAATGTATGAAAGTCATTCGCAGAAGTCCATCTTTCAATTTATTTATCTATGAGGAAGTCGTTGATGAATTTATATTCTTCAACGACTTTGTAACGACTTTTCGGCATCCGTCTAATGATATATCACACCATCACTATACGCTTAAAAGCACCATAATGTTATATTATAGCACTAGCTTCTGTCCGCGACTTCGTCCGCGTAGATTTAGCAATTGACATCTTTATCGCTATCCCTCGGGAACTGTGCAATTTTACGGGACAAAAAGTAGCCTATGTTTCAATCTAGGGTACCAGCTATCTTTGTTCAAAATTTTATTCAAATCCGTGCAGTAGTTTTAGCGTGAAGAAGGAACAAACATACACACTCACTCACATCGTCACATCGTCACTCACAAACTTTCGCATTTATAATATTTGTAGGATTTCAGAAGTGTTGTCAGCCTAGAGAGCTAAGATAAGATGATACTTCATGATTCTCATGAGCCAGTAATTTCACCGGCCGTTATATTGCGTCTGGTCAACTATTTCTTACCAAGAAAATAGTGCAGGACAATAATTTGGCAGCCGCAAAATAAAATTGTTTTAAAGTCACTTTATTTGCGTGTCGTCAATTGTTACTCTAGTACAAATTGTAATGAGATTACAGTTCACGAGCCGCAATATAATGTTGTTGTGGTTTCTCATTCTAAATTAAATGAAGTATACATGGCGGAAGTACACTGACAAGCAAAAATACCGGTAGGCTTATTGTCTAACTCGCTCGTAATCGCCATCGTGTTCATTTTGACAGTTCTTGTATGAATGTGACAGCTAGCTGAGTCCGATGTCAATTGTCAGCCCATACATGAACTGTCAAAATGAACACGATGGCGATTGCGAGCGAGTTAGACAATAAGCATACAGGTCACTTTTCATACAAAGTTCTATGAAAAGCGACCAGTTATTTTTCTTCGTGAGTAGGTATATTAAAATGACATATTGAAAAGTAATTACTTCACGCCTTTCGATTTAACGAGTCAAGTTGACTACTTGTACTATATCTTTCTAAACTGTGAAGTTAACTGGTAAAACATCACTATATTATGTATATTGTTGAAGATATAATTTACAAGACAATGGCATTCAATATGTGTTCCAAGGGCAGACACAATGTACAACTGTGATAACATATATCTACATACATTTCATTGTTATGACACGAGTTGTGTAATACTAATACGTGGAAGGTAGGTTAATAAGACCGACCGCTTAACTGAGTCCTCGCCCGCGCGGTGCAGGGGCGCGGGGTGGGACGACCAAGGGGGCTGAGAGAGGTGCGGGCGGGTAGTGCGCCTGTCGCCCGCACCTCTCTCAGCCCCCTTTGTCGCCTACCCCGCGTCCCTGTGCCGCTCGGAAAAGGACACACTTTAGGATTTACTCACTCATATAAGTTCAAGCTTCAGCACGATTGTGTTTCACCTGTTTCTCTCTAAGTCTAAGAGACAAACAGAGACAGATAATTTGTAACAAACACGCGTTTATGAATAACAGTTTTAATTCTAAAGAGTTTTAGTTACAGTCAGACTTTGATTTACGGGGTGACTTTAAATAGTAGATTGTACAACAAGAGCATAAAACAAGCCATTTTACCCGAGACGTTCATATAGCCACCCGAGCCGGTACGGCGAGGGTGGATAGACACGTCGAGGGGAAAATGGGTTTTATGAACGAGTTATACACTCTGCTTTTCACTTAGATTGCGAAGAAACAAAACAAAAACATTGCAAAAATATTAATTAAAACTAAATGTGACATAGGAACAATTCGATATATTTAATGGTTTTTCCTGGCAAATTGACTGTATTAGGAGTCAGTGTTATTTCCTCTTCACTTGGCGAAATTACTGAATATTAATCGTAAAACAGTAACATAAATCCTACTAAGAGAAAATAGGACGTTCCCGCCTGAGTTCCCGCCAATTTACTTTTTTTCTCTTTTTTTTAAACGTGATACTGCGGTAAGGTTCGTGTAGGCAGGTGTTGATTTATATTTTAAAAAGTTTTATTTTTCATGTACTTATTTGTTTCAATAATAACTTGTCAAATTATTGTTACCTTGTTTTAGGTACCTACTAATTAAACAGTTTAGTTAATAGACCGCAGATTATAATTAAAAAAAAAAACTTAAAAAATAAACAAAGTATGCTGTCGTAAAGTTTTAATGATTGTTTGTGGCTGTTGGCACCCGATTGTCTTGGTCTTAGACGAAGATTTTACTTTATGCACAAGAGCATAAAATGCCATTTTATGCAGCCTACATCCAGCATAAACTCGAACTTTTTGAGCATGAGAAGTGAAAAAGTAGTTTTAATGACAAAACCATTATTTTTCATTTGCGTTTACTGCTTCCAATCAATGTCTTCGTCGATCGCCTTTGCGTCTACATGCCAAACATTCACCGGATATGGATAATATCGATTTTGTAGCTATTTTAAAATGATCAAAGTAGCCCCAAAATTACCAAAGTCACCCCGGTTGACGGTATTTATTACTTATTAATAATATTGTTTCATTCGTATAAATAGTGCCATGTTTTACCCGAACTATACCTACACAAAAAAAATCGATTGAAATCTTCTCGATTAAAATCTAACTAGAAAGACTGGGTCGTTTCGGTGCTATATAAATATAAAGGCTGTTTCAATCATAATCTTTCCTAATAACGTAATAACATTTGTTAGGTACTATACGTAACAAAGCTAAAATATAAATACAAAACAAACATGAAAAGCTTGTTTAATCACCATGAAATTTGCTTTGCTGTATTTAGTATGTGAATTATATTATTAGGTTTTCTATACTATAGCAACAAATGAAACCTTTGTTGTACTCTTTTGCATACGTACAGATTATACTATTTAAAATAACTACCGGAAGTCATAACAATTTCAATGGAAACGTTAAATTATAAGCGATTAACTATTTGAAAGGAAATCTTGAAATAAGCAACTTTTTAAAAACAAAATAATATGTAATTCATTTTCCACCTTTTGATCTCAATTTAGTTTGCATTTGTGATTGCTGGAAACTGTCAATTCGATAAGAAAACTACTTAAAAATAATGTCTTATCTATTAAAATTATGTCTTATCTATAAAAATAATGACTTACCTATTAACTTCTTGTATAAATAATGTACAGGTACCTTCTATACAGGTCTGGGAGCAAAGGAAGGAAACTCTGCAGATGGCAGCCTCATTAGACCCCTTTTCACCTATACGCTCACAATCATACTGAACGTGGCCTTTGGGTCTTGTTTCCTTAGGCTCTGTCAACTCCTTAAAGGCTAAAGATGTAATTGTGGTTGGTATGTATATAATAATAATTAAACACACACATTGCATTTTACCGATTTTTAAACTCTGCATGTATACCTACCTACCTAAATGTACCTATCAAACTTCAAATCGATAGAACCATTGGAAATTGATAAAATCTAATTGCAAGATTTGATTACATACTTTGTTACTCGGTTATTACTTAATGTCCAATTAAAGAACACGTTGATTAGTTTTAATATTTACGGTAAATTTTAACGATTCTAAGCTCATTACAGTATTTAGTATGCAGAGAATTTAAAAACTGCACTGACTAGAAAACCTAGCCGTCTAAATTTATTTGACAAGGTTGTACAAAAATAAACTTTTGGTAGAGATAAATCTTGCAAGAGCAATGAGACAATTCCACTGAGAAATTTTACTCATGGTTATTAACAGTTTATTTTAAAAAAAGTCATATAATTAAAGATTTCATTGAAACAATTCTTCTGCTAGTAAAAACGCAAAAACATTTACAATCTAACTTGTTCTTAAATTCAAGACGCACTTTTATTTCAGTGAAAAGTATTTTGAAGCTTTTTAATCGTTTCCAAAACTAGAAAATTATAATAGACATCTCGCTACATTGCAGTTCATTGCCCTCTGTGACGTGGCTTAACAATATTATGGTCTAATTAGTCTAGTGTAGTGACAATCGCAATTCTATGTAAAAAATAAAATAAACATGCGACACGGGTCGACACGTTTCGAAGTGTGATTCCCAAATGTACACAGCAGTTTACTTAGTGATTATGAATTGGTATCGCTCAAGCGTTTCAGTTCTCGTCCGAGCGTCGCGGCGCGCGCGCACCGTGCCGTACTTATTGTAATGAATAAAAAAAATACAGTGATAATAATAATTATGCGGAACCTTGCCAAATTGTTCTATTACACATCATTTTTATTCCTCTTATTGTTCCTATATTACACGGTGAAAGAACTCAGAATTACCAAACAAGAATTATTATCAGATTCTGATAATAGATTATTCGAAATAGAACAGAACCTTCAAAAGCTCATAGATAAACTTCAACAAGATGCGAATGGTTCCAGTAGTGAAATCAAATATATTTTACAGTGGACTAATTCAAAGAATGTACCGTTTGTATACATGGGTAAGGGCCAGCAAGGGTTTATAGAACGAAAGTGTAAATACACCAACTGTTTTGTTACCGACGACCGAAATTATCTCGGAGATGTCACTAAGTTCGATGTCATCGCATTTGCGGGGACTGAAGTTATTTACATGGATGAAAAACATTTGCCGAAGAAGCGATCGCCGCATCAAAAATATGCTTTTACAAATATAGAATCAGCTGATAACTATCCGGCGTGCACTAAGCGGTTTGACAATTTTTTCAATTGGACGTGGACTTACAGATTAGAATCTGAAACGAAATGGGGTTACTTGATAGTGAGGGACGCCGAGAAAAATATAATAGGACCAAAAACCGAGATGCATTGGATGAAGTTAAAAGACATGGATCCTATTAGTGATGATTTGAGAGTGAAACTAAGGAATAAATCTAAGGCCGCTGCTTGGTTTGTGTCTAACTGTAGGTCCAGGAGCGGTAGAGAGAAATTTGTAAAAATTCTTCAAGAGGCTCTTAAAGCTTATGGTTTGACGGTTGATATCTATGGTAAATGCGGCCCGTTGAAATGCGAACGTGACAAAGAGGCGGAGTGCAATGATATGGTTGAAAGGGACTATTATTTCTACTTGTCGTTTGAAAACTCCTTTGCTGAAGACTACGCTACTGAAAAGCTGACGTACGGTTTGCAGCATAATGCAATACCAATTGTTTATGGAGGCGCTAACTATACGAGGTAACTTGAGTGTATAAAAAAGTATACAGATATGCTAATTAAACCCCTTTTTTATGTTTATCTGCAGAATATTTTTCCTTTATAATTCCTTTTCCAGGTTCATGCCAGACGGGATCTACTTGAATGCCGTGGAATTGGGAGCCGAAGCTTTAGCCGAAAAAATGAAATATCTCATAGACAATCCCGATGAGTACGAGAAATACTTTCGATGGAAGAAATATTATTCATTCCATAGAAGATTTGAAAGCACAGAGACCGACGACTATTGTGGTTTCTGTACACTTTTAAATAATGAGGAAATGGTGAAGAAAACGTCCATCTATAAGAATTTTAATCAGTGGTGGAATCCTCCTCATCGGTGTCCTTGATGATTGAACAATAATGGCAATTAAAATCCTTGCGGATATGATCTCGTAAACCACATGCATTATTTGCTTGAGTTGTCATTGGGATGGACAGGCCATGGTCACGAGTATACTAAAATAAAACACGGTAAATTGAACATGGTGATTCCTACAAAATGTTATAAAAATATTCCTGTAAAATGAAAATGTGAGTGAAAATGGCGAATTTAGGACAATATAAAGTTTGCTGTGATCAGACATGCCTAGAGTAAATTTAAATCATATCAGTGTGCAGTTAATTGTTGAGTGTGTACTTTTTCTATCAAATGTTTTTGTTATCCCATAAAACGTGAAAGTTTTTATTTATTTTCAAAACGGTTGTGAACCAGCTTTAAATTGTGTCCGTTCTTATAAATTCACGCAATCGTCGTGATATAAGAAACATTGGCACAGTGACTTTATTGAGAAGTAGGTACAGTGATACGGCTTGAGGGTGCGACCAAACCGCCGCGTATACGCAGTGACGTGTCGTATGCGTCACGTTTTCTCACCGTTTCTTCATACATTTTGTTGCGATTCCGTACCGTCACCGTTTTTTAAGCGGCGGTGCGGTCGCACCCTGCGACAAAGTTACAGAATATGTGTGAATTCTTTCAAAATGCTTCATTGGTGAACGGCTGGACCAATTTTATTTAGCAATTTTTTTGTTGACGTGTTTGTTAATGTTAGGAAGTAGTTTTTATTAAAGAAAAAATTAGAAAGTTGGGCGGAAAATCAGATAATTTATGAAACTAAAATGACTATATTTACATTTCTAGTTAACTCAGTAATTATACAACAGTCAGTCGTTTGACCAGTTGTGTTAATGTCGCCTGTGTCGGAATATCAATTTTTTTTTTATTAAAACTAAGAATTCTTCGTATGGTTTATTGTTAGAATAATAAATTATATTACGAGTATGTTTTTAGGATTTTTATTCATGAATTATACCAATTCAATTTTAATATTTTTAGTTAAACAGAACAACACCTGCCGGTTTAGCTAGTAGGTGTTATGTTTATAAAATCTGCTTCCTCTGTATCTAATTTAGACCACAACATCGTAAATTTTGCTTTCCGACTATATGTTATTTTACATGATTCGTCAAGTAGTAAACTTGTATACGTCCCACTGCTGGGCATAAGCTTCCTATCGGAATGAGAGGCCTTGGGCTACAGATCTAACACGCGCCCATTGGAGTAGACTGGGAACTTTTCATTATATACCATTGAATTGTTTGGCGGGTGATACATGGAGCTTTTTTATTTAAAACTAGCTTTTACCCGCGACTTCGTACGCATAGACTTAATTTATCTTCAATTAACTAAGCAATTTTCGAGTACAAATATATTATAAACGTTCTAGGAATAGAGCCACTTTAAAGGAAATTTACCGATCTCTACCCCGATATTTTCTAACCCGTGAGTTTTTTTTTCTCAAAGCTTCACTAACTACTACTACTTTACTAACGTACCCTACCTACAAACTGCCTCCGTACCAAATTCTGGGTCTATAGAGCAGCGACATTGATAGAAGGACAATAATGAAAAAAAAAAAAATGAAAAAAAGTATCCTATTACCTATTCCTGGTTCTCAGCTACCTCCCCGCCAATTTTCGACCAAATCGGTTCAGCCGTTCTCAAGTTATAAATAGTGTAACTGACACGACTTTCTTTTATATATAGAGATGTCTTCTTTTTCCGTTGTCTTTGAAGGCTGTGTTCTAATAATTATGCATTAAACATACACTCAAAGACAATGGGTTCTAGTCTCCAAGGTATCTGGGGCTACTCCAGAATTTGAAAGTCCAAGTTCGTGTCATCCCGTCCCTCTTACTCTCATATTAATGACAATTAGCGTGAACGGAACGGCAAGAAGCGAACCTCAAGTTTATGTATACCTGGCCCCTATTTCATGAGTTTGACAAATGTCGGAGATATGTGACAATTCGACATGTTTTTTATTTATTTATTTTATTTATTTATAAGATTTTTTATTCCGAATTCGCTACAATTTCAGTAAGTACATGTTATTGTTGTTGTCGTTTATTTATTAAATTGTCGCGTGATTCGGCGTGCCTCATGGCATAGGCCTCCTCCGTGTATTGGAGGGTTTGGGCTATAGTTCCCACGCGCGCCCAGTGCGGATTGGGAACTTAACACACACCATTGAATTTCTTCGCAGATGTGTGCAGGTTTCCTCACGATGTTTTCCTTCACCGAAAAGCTCATGGCAGATTACAAATGTAATTTTCGCACAAAAGTTCCGAAAAACTCAGAGGTGCGAGCCCGGGATTTGAACCCACGACGCTCTGCTTGAGAGGCCACAGGTCAAACCACTAGGCTACCACGGCTTTTTTCGACATGTAAGGCGTAGTCAATATGGAGCCAACCGGCGTAGATTTTGGTCGAGTTTGTAATCAGAATTGTCACTTGTCACCGACAATTGTTCATTTGGTGAAATGCCTGACAAGTTTTCATTGCTTCTTTTTTTATGTGAATAGGAAGGCAAACGAGCTAGTGGGTCACCCGATGGTAAGCGATCACCACTGCCCATAGACACCAGCAACCCCGGAGGGATTGCAGATGCGTTGCCAACCTAGAGGACTTAAATGAAATGCCTCTTGTGCCCGTAATTTCCCCGGCTGTCTTACTCGCCACACCGGAACACAGCAGTGCAAGCACTGCTGCTTAGCGGCAGGATTAGCGAGTAAGATGGTGGTAGCGATCCGGACGGACCTTGCACAAGGCCCTACCACCCGCAAATACTTCTAACTGTAATTTGACTTGCCTGCGAACGTGTTAATTTGACTTCCTAACGACTGCAGCGGGTTTACAGATTACCTCAGACGTTCAGACAGACAAATGGGAATTAAAATAATGAGGGTATTTTGCAACCCTTGGAAACACTCGTTAATCTCCACGTCGGGTTCAGTGTTATTTTAGGGTTCCGTACCTCAAGACGAAAAAAGAACCCTAGTGACCTTTTTGTCCATCTGTGGTGTAAGTCCGTGTGTGCTGTCACGACAGTTTTTAAGGAACGCATAACGGGTAGGTACAGTCCTTGTGCTCTTAGAATGATAGATATACGGATTTCCCATAAGAGTGAGTGAGACAGCAGATTTTATATTTTATTTTTATTCCGAATTAACTACAATTTTTTTTTTTGTGAGAGCAAGACAAACTCAAATGTGTAAGAGCTCATGTATCAAGGTAACATTAGCATAAATACATACATACATAAATCCCGTCGATATCCCTTACGGGGTAGACAGAGTCTAAAGTAACAAGACCTAAAGGCCACGTTTAGCATGATTGTGGGCGTATAAGTGGAAAGGCGAATCAAAATAGTGATGGGTTGCTAGCCGCATCGCCTGTAACATGATTTCTAAGATTATCGCCCATTCCCTCAAAATACCCTTATTATTCTTATAGCTGTAATTTTTTTTCCTACCAATAAGTCTAGTGAATCAAAGGATACTATTACAAAGTTTATTTTTCATGCTATCGTTAGTATCAAAACCTATAGGATATTTCTTTATTGTAACTTTGAGTAAAGAAAAGCAAGAAGTAATCTCCCACAAAATAATTAAATCAAAATCAAAAGTTTATTTTGCAAATTGGCCGCCAAGGGCTCTTTTACATGTCTTTTTATGAAGCAATTCAAAAATCGGCGTTGTATTTTTTGTTAACGAAAATAACGTGTAAATTTTTTGTTTGTTTATTTTTTTAACAGAAAAAATGAGGCATTTTTACACATTGAACCAAACGCAAACATTTGAAAGTTTGCTTTTTGATGTAATACCTATACATACATACATAACATACCGTCACGCCTCTTTCTCACAGGGGTAGGCAGAGACTACTTTGTTCCACTTGCTACGATCCTGACATACCTCTTTCGTTTCATCCACATTCATCAATCTCTTCATACTTGCTCGTCGGTTTCGGGTACACTTGACCTGGCCTTTTTCCAAAACGTTCCCAATTTGATCACGGAACGTCCGCCTAGGCCTTCCCCTCCCAACGCACCCATTCACACTCCCCATATAAATCTGTTTAGTTAATCTTCTTTCATCCATCCTCTCTACGTGACCAAACCAACTAAGCATACTACGAGTATAATGTGTAGGTATAATACGAGTACCTATAATGTGTATAAAAATTCAATTATAATTTTTAAACACCAAACCCTCGGTGCGTGATCCTGACTCTCGTTTGGCCGGCTTTTTTATGATAAATTAAGTTTATACTTTTGATATAAAATTATCATGCGCAATGCAGGGACCGTTTTTGCGTAGGTTACTATGATAACGATATCTTCGTCATTGAAATTTGTGTCCTTTAACTTGTTCCAGAGCGTGTTTAAAAAAAGTACATGATCATTTTTTCCAGAATTTAACTCTATTTTGGGTTTTTCTTACTCAGAATCCATTACACCCTATCGATTCTAGTGCAAGAAAAAGTGTGTCCCAAAACTTTCTTTCCAGTTCGTCACTTTCTTGTTCGTCGTTTTTTTTTATTATATGTGTATGAAACGTGTCAAACAGGATAAATCCGTAGTAAGATCTGAGACTCATGTTTTCTTGTATGACAATCGACATGGTATTAAACACAGGGTTACAGTATCGCTATAACTGGTTTACGTCAATGCTTTATGAAAGGTTACTTTTTATTCAAGTTTACCTATTAGTTCAGTACCTGAGAAGGGTTTTTAGAAGGAAATAAAATTGTTGTTGCGCGCTATAGCTAGTTTGCTGAGCTTTTCGACGAAGGAAAACACCGTCAGAAAACCTGCACGCACCTGCGAAGCAATTCAATGGTGTGTGAAGTTCTCAATCCGCACTGGACCTAAGTGGAAATTATAGCCCAAGCCTAGTAGATTTAGGCTGGATTACGTCAAAAACATTTATAGATCTTTATAAAAAACGTAAAAACGTAAAAAGTAAACATTAAAAATCAAGAAGTAAATTTCTTGATTAATTCGATATTTCCTATCATTTGAAAAACAGCGCCTTCTCTCGTCCCTGGTGAGCAGTACATGCTCCACGGGAGTTTGTAATTGTGTCGTACAGACACATCATTCAAACAGATGACGCTTAGCGACAAATATTCGCATAGTAACAAGGTCACGCGACAGTTGGTAACAGATAGAAAAATTCGGAGGCTTATAGACCTGCTATGGGTGGGTTCGATTCCCGGCCATAGCTTTACTTTTCGGATTTTTCTATGTGTTCTAATTTTCAGTGTCGTTTAGAAATTAGATCTTTATGCCACAAACAATAACTATATAGTTAAACACGATATCGCTTTATCGATGTTTGTGCCCTCGACTTACCTAAATGGTTGATCTGCGTGGAATGTCTTCAACAATGATAGGCATGTTCTCTGTGGATTTTGGCAGGGTATCTAAACTGCCACAGGTTACTGAAATGGTTCGCAAATAGGCAAAACCGTTTCAAAGCTGCGGCGATCGACCGCAGAATCTGATCGTTAAGCCGCTTGCCGCTCATAGCAAAGCCGAATGGAGGCGTCAGGTTATGTGCCCTAATAGTACCTACATGTCTGGCCCATATAAGTCCCACTGCTGGGCACAGTTCTCCTCTCACCATAAGAAAGCGTAGGAGTCGGGCGGGCAAATAAATGGTCTATCACTTTTCATCCAACTTCCTATCAAATGAATACCTACATCGGTAAAGTCAAACTTTTCTACTGCTTAGCCGCATTATTTCGACATTATGCTTTATGGAGTGCAAAAGATTTTTAACCTTAGGGTGGTAGAACACATATTTGGTTATGCTACGTATAGGATTTGATGCCTTGTTGACCTCTCCGTATAGTTTAATGCCGCATCAATCCGTGAACTGACCGAACTGTAGCTTAAATATGCATTGGCCAGTGTTATTTTTATGGAGTGGTGTATTTAAGTGACTATTTAGAGGGCGTGGTATAATTTTCTGTGTAAACTGAACAGTCTTTCGAAGAGCGTTGTCCGGTTTTTCCGAAATTGTGTCATCTATTCTACTAACACTGTTTGCGGTATTTTAAGTCGAGCAATGCTAAGATGCGGGGAAGGTTAATTCCTAACAGACGCCGCCGTGATGAAACCCCATCCCGGGATGGTCGTGGGGCGTCGCGGTGACACCAAGTGCTCCCGTAACGTCTCACGTTCGATCTAGTAAGGAATTCGTGCCTAGTAGGTAAATCTGCTGTTGCAGGAGAGTCCCACATACCCCCCGGTTCGGGCGGATGCATAAGTCGCATTTTCCACACCATAAAAAATGCGGGGAAGGTCGACACGGGGATGACGGGGATGTTCCTCTGTTTTGGCGAGTTTTGTATAAAACCGACCAAGTACGAGTCGGAACCTCGTACGTTACTGAAGTGATCCGTACAAATTCGGCCGGTGAAAAATTTCCGGGTTATTTCAGCAGGTCAACTACCAACCACATTGATTTGACTAAACTACCCTACAAAGGTTTTTCATTATTTATTTTTTTATTTAAAAGTTAGTTCCGCCCTTGACGCGGTTCACATTACACATCGATTAATGTCATGGAAACATTCGACAACTATGATAAAAAACCCAGAAAACATGTACAGGGCTATTAAGTCAAACCAAGCCAACAACCTGCTTAAAACATTCCATTACAATTTTAAGAGACACTATAAAAAATCAAGTGTAAGTAGAACTCTGCTCCTAAGTAGAATGCAGGCAGTTTGAGGTCATTTTACAGTGGTTACTACATAGCCAGTCATAAAAAATAAGCGCTGAAAATAGACATTTTAACGTCTTATAAATAGATGAACGTCGGCTGCATTCACGAGAAAGCATGACTCATTGACACGTTCCGCATGACGTCTGTATGCTTAGTGTAGGTTTTCCGTCACAAAATACGTCTCGAATGAGTTTGCGTTAAAATGTCAAATACTATGAGACAGTTTGTTGCCGTTTCGATTCGCAAGTGGCGCTGCCGATTTTTCCATAGTAATTGAGACGTTTACGTGAACGCGTTCGAGACGTTTTTATATGCGAAAACTTGCACTAGAGGCTTAGAGTGTGCAAGCGAGAGCGCGGAACAAGCGATAGAGAGGCACGATCTTCTCGCGTGACGTCAGAGCTAGCAGTTTGAATTATGTTTCTTTATGACGTTATCACGTACAGCTGTTGTACATAAACCAAATTTACAGACAATCTGTTTTTTAAAATTAACATTAACAAATATTGGAGAACTCGACAGTATGAGCTAAATACAATTTTGTACCTATTTACTGCTCTGGGGTTGTAAATAATGATGATTCTCCGAAAACCGCACCATAAGCGTGTGTTATCATCGCATTATCAGTCCCGGTGATAGTGGACAATAAGGATTTGTTTATCAGCGCTAGCAAATAAGCGATAACCAGTGTTAGTGTGCGTGAGTTTCAACGTAACACTGAACAGGAAATAGTTAAAAATGTATACAAAACAAGCTTCTGCCCGCGACTTTGTGTAAAATAAAGACTATTTCTAAATTAAAACAAACATTTTCGCGGCTTAGGGGTGGCCCTTGGGCCTTGGGCCACCCCCGCCGCACCTGAACCTTTTTTTTTTTTTTTTTATGATGTGGAAAATGCGCCTTATGCATCCGCCCAGTACGGGGTTACCGGGGGTATGTGGGGCTCTCCCGCGACGGCAGGCATACCCACTAAAAACCACACGGATTCCCTCCTCGGTCGAATGTGAGGCGCTGCGGGAGAACAAGGTGTCACCGCAAACGCCCCACGACCACCCCGGGATGGGGTTCCCTCTCCGCGGCACCTGTGCAATGCAGGTTTGGGAATTCCCGCCCTCCCCCGCTGGTGCCGCTTGGATTTTTATAGAGGTTGTCTCCTCGTGGCCCCAGTCTTGAAAAAGACAGCGGCCCACGTTTCCGGCGCCTGCGGGCCGGGGTTACGTGTTGACCGACAGTGGCCGGAGCCACGCCGCTCCGCGATCGCGTCCCTTACGGGGCGCACCGCTCCGACGGCAGGCTTATGCCCGCCGACCCTCACGTCAGCTCTCACACCCTCATGTACTACTCTGAAAGCAGAGCGGTACCGAAGGCATGATCGCGTCCGTCACCAAAAGCACCTGCGGGTGCGACCCTCTGGATTTTTTATAGAGGTTTACTCCTCACGGCCCCCTGTCTTGAAAAAGACAGGCGGCCCACGTTCCGACCCCATGGGCCGGGCGCCGCACCTGAACCTAAATTAACCCAAGTTAATCATCCTACATTAGTTTTACCAGTGCCGGTTATGTAACTTGGTTATGTACCGGGCACAAGCTGATTATTACAAGCTTTTTATTACTTTTAATTATTGTTTGTGTAATTATGAGCTTTTCATTAACTTGGCTTGGTATTTGTTGTTTATTTATTTGGGTAAAGTCTTGCAAGTCCTACTTGCCTCACTTCTACCGGTGTCGGATTATAATGAAAATTTGCACACATTCATCTTCTCGCGCAGATGGTAAAAACCCATCGAGGGAATGGGCGAAAATCATGCCATATGCGGCTAGCAACCCATCACTATTTTAATTCCCTTTTCCACTTATGTATATACTCACAATCATGCTAAACGTGGACTTTAGGTCTTGTTACCTTAGGCTCTGTATATATATATATTTTTTTTATGTGAATAGGAAGGCAAACGAGCAAGTGGGTCACCCGATGGTAAGCGATCACCACTGCCCCTAGACACCCGCCATCCCGGAGGGATTGCAGATGCGTTGCCAACCTAGAGGACTTAGATGAAATGCCTCTTGTGCCCGTAATTTCCCCGGCTGTCTTACAGCCTTATTCATAAAAAGTTAGAGGCTCGCTATAAGCTTGCTATAGGACCGATGCAAAAAAACATGATTCAAAAACGTCAATTAGCGCTAATCAGTTCATCAAGGCTCTGTTAAGTCTTCCGAAAGTTAGCGGACCGAAGACCCTACTTTATCTCTCTGCTAACTCACAAAATGGCCGCCACACATGTGAACAGCTGATTTTGGCAAGAGCAAAACCATACGCAAGACAGTTTTTTTTGTTTTAAGTTTTTATTCCCTCCGTGAAAGGTAAAGGAAACTAGATCCACACTGCCTAGTCCGTCGTGTTAATTCGCTGGTTTCCCGCTAATTCACTGCCACTGCTGTCAATTTTTTTTTTTTAATTCACTAAAAGGCCATTTTTGGTCTATGATTTGTCAAGGTGACAACATAACGCGTCTAATCCATCTCATTAGCTAACAAACTACTAGCACGGGTTTATGAATCATACTTTTTAACAACTGTCAAATAAGCTTAATCAGTCTGTTAACTAATCGACTGATCAAACCTCAATTAAGGATTTTTTATGAATAAGGCTGTTACTCTCCACATCGGAACACAAGATGCCACAAGATGGTGGTAGCGATCCGGACGGACCTTGCACAAGGCCCTACCACTCGCAAAATCTATGCCGTATTAGGGATAAAAACGTGATAATGTATGTATGAATTTAAGGATTGTTCCTTCAGAACCTAAAACAGCAATTTCAGGAGTGAGTAATCTCCATGTAACCTCAATATGATCCGAATTTTTTACACAAATAAGCCGAACAATACTCCGAATCGCGAGCCAAGTTCGCTTCGGGTCTTCTGAATAAATAATATCTAGATAGGGGTGAAAATCTGATTTTTTCCACAATTACTTGATGTTTTAATAAGGTCTTTGCTCAGAGGATGATAATCCGAATAAATCATGTAGAATAAAGTGTAGAGTAGTGTAAGATAAAACTAAACTTCGGTAACAAATTTAACCAGGCGTTAATTTACGAAGGACCATTTCAATGCAAGACAGCCAAGCTTGTGCAAAGTATGTTTTTACAAGCAAGCCCAAAAATAAAACGTATATTTTTCGCACAAGCTTGATTGTCTTGCAAGTTTTATACGACAAGGACGGCAAACGAGCAAGGGGGGTCATTTTGATGGTAAGCGAGCACCACCACCCATGGACACCCGCAACAGGAGAGTATTGGAGATGCGTTGCCAGTCTAGAGGGCGAAGAATAGAATGCCTATTGTGCCAGTAATTTCTCCGGCTGCCTTACTCTCCACGCCGGAACACAGCAGGGCAAGCACTGCTGCTTAGCATTAGCGAGTGACAGTGGTAGCGAATCCGACTAAGCACGAGGTCCTAGAACCTGCAAGCTTTAAAAAGACCCTGTCTATTATTAGCCATATCAATTTTTTCAATGTCACCTAAACAAAAATAATTTGATGCTTATCACAGAGCAAAACTTTTGATAAATAACAAACGACCCTCTGAAATTCTATTAATCACACCCTTTGGCACAACCCTGGAACCGAACAATAGGGCCCGGATAAGCAGGGCGAGGCTCTAAGATTAAGATCAAACGGGAGTTCTTCGTAATGGGGCTTTCAGGCATTATTTTACCGTAAAACAGTTTAGGTACAGATTGCAAGAAATGAACACAGGTTGAATGAAACTTCGGAAATATCTGTGCACCTAGCTTCCTGAAAAAATAAATCAAAAGCAAAAGTTTATTTTGCAAATAGGCCACCAAGGGCTCTTTTAATTGCCTTTTTTATAACTACCAACGCATTCGGAAAGACCATCATTGCCAAGGAGAATGCGCCGCAAGAAAATTGGCAGATATATTTTTAAGACTAAAATAGATTTACAACAGTTCTAAAACTCTATTAAACTCACCTATTTATTTATTTTTTTTATTCATAAGCCTTTTTATTCCGAATTCGCTACAATTTCAGTAAGTACATGTTGTTGTTGTTGTCGTTTTTATTTTTTATTTATTTATTAAATTGTCGCGAAATTCGGCGTGCCTCATGGCATAGGCCTCCTCCGTGTATTGGAGGGTTTGGGTTATAGTTCCCACGCGCGCCCAGTGCGGATTGGGAACTTAACACACACCATTGAATTTCTTCGCATATGTGTGCAGGTTTCCTCACGATGTTTTCCTTCACCGAAAAACTCATGGCAAATTACAAATGTAATTTTCGCACATAAATTCCGAAAAACTCAGAGGTGCGAGCCCGGGATTTGAACCCACGACGCTCTGCTTGAGAGGCCACAGGTCAAACCACTAGACTACCACTCACCTATAATACAATTAATACATTTTATAAAAGGGATGTATAAGGTCCCCAAGTTAATTTCGTACCTAAATTATATTAGTCTATAGTAGAGATGTATAAAGTCTCTATTGGTCTCAAATAATGGGTTCCCCACTTTACTGCGCACTATGGGTTGTATTTGAATACATAGTAGCAGCGGCAGCGCACAATGTGAACGTGCACTTAACGTGGAAAGCTCATCAAGCCAAAAGAGACCAAAGGCCGGATGTTTGAAAGCCATACGCGAAAATGCCATCCAAAATTGCAAAACGTTATGTATTGCTACTACATAACAGCTCAAATTGAAAGTTCGGTTGTAATCTTACTAAAATTATAAAGGCGAAAGTTTGAAAGTTTGGATGTTTGTTGTTCTTTCATGGCAAAACGACGTTAGCCGATTTTTTTGAAATTTGTATAGAAACAGAATTACAGTCCCGAGGAAGGACATAAGGATAGTTTTTAACCCGGAAAATAGCATAGTTATCGCGGAATAGAGTTCGTGTGTTTTCAAAAATCAGGAACCAAGTCCATTTTGGTTTATAGTCATAATTATAATAATTGGTATATCTAGGTACTCCGTGTTTTCCAAGTATACTCTATATCTTGAAACCCATATGCTGAACGTCAATGGGCTCGAAGGACATTTTAGCGCGGAAAACACCTTCGCCGTGAACGCATTCTTCCTTGAAAAAGATCTTCCGATGAGACCGAAACTAGTTGGATCGTTTTCGACGAATACTCGTGAGACTCACGAGGGTTTCAATAATACCATTGTAATTTTTTACTCTAAAACAAGTCTGAAAAACAACAATTAATTTACATAACAATATTTTAGTATTTAATTATACCAAGTTTCAGATCATAAATCAACATTCATATCGAAGTTTCGCTTCTTGTTGCTTTTGGAAAACAATCAGTCTTTCATCATTAAACTTTGTTCGTTGGAATATTTGGATCGTCAATAATAATAACGAAAATGGATAAAACTTTTCGGTTAAAATTAAATAACGTTATTTCCTTGATTAGGAAAGATGTAACCTTATTTTATTAATAAAAGAGAAGCATTAATCAACTACTCAATTTTCTGGCCCGCCTGAAAAAAGTTTGCACACCACTGGACTAGCCAATCTGAACGCAGAACTGCAGAAGTTTGGCAGATTTTTGTAACAAACTAAATATTGTAATCTTCCTACTCTATTTATTCCTCTATTATATTGACGTAACAAATTTAATTTACGGCTACACAAAGGTAATTTACCCAAGAGGGTGATCATGATCACATGGGTTCGTGCTTATCAGTACTGCAGCGATCTCTTTCTGTTCAACAAGTCATCTGAGATGCAAGATAAGGCTTGCAATTAGCTAGGAGCCCGGTTTAAACTAGAAGCTATCTCTAATATTCATAGAAGCTTCAAATCTGTTACATCAACCTAAATTTGAAAGGGGCTTCTATCGATTTCAATTTAATTTTTGCCAATAACTAATAAAATATATCTACGTTTTTAGAATCCGTCCAGTATAATATAATACCTCCAGTCGGCAAATTAGTTTAGTGTTGTTGCTAGTGGTGCACCGGAACAAACGCTACTCCTTCATCCACTCTTAAGCCAAATGTAAACAGATATAGAAAAAAAATAGTCACAAGTAAACATCAATAAAATTTCATCTCTACTTGAAAAGTGGTAGGTACTTGACATAATCATTTTGAGGATGTCGATTTGTCAAACTACCTTTGACCAATTTCGAACTCTACCTCAAGTTACATTAAAGCACTAGCAATACATATAATGTAGGTATATGAAGAGCGGAAGAACACACAATTTTCAGTTATGCAAAGGGGAAGAACTCGAGATTGAAATAATTGCCCGCCCTCAGGAATTGAGTTGTCATCAGAGTTTGCGAGATATTTTCATTTCGAGATCCTTTAACAAGTTAGGAATGCGAAGCGGAATCGTGCATAGCATCTTTATAATACACGTGTTGGTTAATATACATATTCTATAGGCTGCATTGTAAGACGAATCGTAAATCTTTGTGATTTTTGATAAAATATTACCTACTTCGAATCTTTGGGTTTGAGTGAGTAAAGAGAACAAGCCAAGTGCGAGTCGGACTTAATTGTTACGAAAAGATTCCCCATACTATTTTTATTATCAAAATCGAGAAAAGTCACAAAAAACGGGTTTCGTGCGTGGTAGCCGCTCGCATTAAACTTTAATATAACGTCTTCGTAATGTCCGATTGCCATGGAATTTGGTAGGTACAAAAATGTAGGTTATGATCATGACAACGAAAGCCCCTACAGTAAATTTAAAAAAGTTGTAGTAGGAAAATAACGATAACTTAATTTATTCTTACCTAACCAACTTCAAAATACAGGAACTTTCGACACGTTTAGTGCTGGCCACAGGTGACCCTAGGGCTGGCGCTTACCTCTCTCAAAGGTTTGGAATTGCAGTTCAGAGAGGCAATGCGGCCAGCGTCTTGGGGTCGATGCCTGTGGCCGAAAATTTTGTCGACGTATTTACTTTATAGTTTTATAATTAGTAGTACCTAGTTTTAGTTTTAGTATTAGTCTGTTTTCGATTGCATTTAATAATATATTAATATGTATGTCAAAAGTACAGAAATAAAGTTCTGAAATACACTTCAAAAAAATGATGGGGTTCTCAATTCGGGTGTTTATTTTTAGCAGGGAAATAAATCAATACCTACATAGGTAGGTACTTACCACAAGAAAACACGCTTCAAATTAATGTTACCTTGTCTTTATTGAGCTTAGAAAAGTCTTTTTGTCTTTGAGGCAAAGAATAGAGTTACGTCCAACAACAGGAATTCGATAAAAAGACTTCGTGTTCCTTATCTTTGTAGTGGCTAATTGAATCTGAAACTACGAGTTGGTCCGTTGAGTGGTTAGAACATTAACTGACCGGAGTCTTGGAAATTTTAAGTTAAGGTTTATTTTCGCAAAATAATTTAATACAAAGTTTTGAAATGGTTGAATGGAGGAATGCTGTGTTTCAAAAGAGCTCTAACAGATACTAAAAATTAAACACCAGACAGAAACGAATCTTATAAATTATATCATTCAAAATTGACGTCATTCTATTTGAAATGTTTTAAAAAAACTTATTACCCACAAAAAAGTTGCTTAAATCTCATTCATTTCTAAATAACTAGTTTTTTGTTGCGGAGACGAAAAGTAGACTGTCGTCAATAAATACAGCACATTTACTATTAAATTTGATCTCGGGTCAAAATTAAATAAAAAGCAACTAGACGGAGTTTTGCGAACGGCTAATTGAGAGCGGTTTGAATTTGAAGGCCTGACCGTAACGTGTGTATACAGTCACTCACACAAGTGTAACCATACTAGTAAAGCTACGCACACTCGCACGCAAGGCGTAGAATAAACCAGCTTCACTTTGTCGTTTACAGAACTTCATCTTTACTTTTAATTTTATCTGGGTATTTAATAACGCGAGCCAACTAAGAATTTTCAAATGATTTACCTTTATTTCCTTAAAACGAAAAGTTAGAAGACTCTTAACAGCATTTTGAATAATAAACGGATCGGAATAAGGCAGATTCCTCATTTCAATAGATCCCGAAAACAATGCCCTCTTTGTTAGGATTGCAAAACAGGTAAGATTTTAAAGGGAAAACATCTTCGTTACAAAAAATATCTGATCTCAGGTAATCTCTTTAGATAACTTTGCGGTTTTTTTGTTTTATAAATGCCAACATTGTCATTATTATTGTCATTATCACCTTTCCATAATTTTTAACAAAGAGAGTAAAACAACAGCGATTTGTTTTTAAAAGTGAGTAAGTAAGTAAGTAAATGCTTTATTGTACAAATATAAAGAAAAAGACACAAATCACAAAAAAAGAATACATTAGATATTATGCACAAAGGCGAACTTATCCCTATAAGGGATCTCTACCAGTTAACCTTTGAATAGATGAGAGGAGTATTAAGCGAGAGACCGAAAAAGAGTGAGTTTAAAATATTAATATATTGAAAGCCACAATAGAGCGTACAAAAGTACTTAATAGTAATATAGACAGGAACAAAGTAATTAACAAAACTTTTAAGCAGAATGATTTTGAGCACGCAAAGTTGCAAGTTAATTATAATTAGGACTAAGCGCTAAGTTAAATAAAATTTAACATTAGGTAGGTACTTAAATTGTTTTTAAACCGGGAATAGCGGCTGCTTTAATCGAATATCAAGCTGTTTACGACAAACTTGTTTACTATTCCGGTATTACGAATATTTTCTGGAGAAAACTTACGAGCTAAATTCATCCCATTATTTAGTAACAATAAAATACGTACTCTTAAAATAATCTTAAAATTTCAAGAAGGTAACAAATTGATGGTGTTACGATTTATGGAAAACAAAAAGAAATTTGAAACTTATTGGAAAATGTACTTGCTGTAGAAAGAGAAAAAAAAACCAACGAAAGTTTCACTACAGTTTTCCGTTGAATACGCCTTGGAAAAGTTTGTCTGGTGTTCAGTTTCCGGGCGCATACAGTAACAAAATACGATTGTTTTTTTCCTACTTTTCACAAACTTTAAATTTTCCTAAACTCCCAAGAGAGTTCAGTAAAATCACAAAATCGGAACTGCCACATCTAAAGATTAACCCGGGCCAAGGCCGCGGGTCAAATATGAACATCTTTATGCAAATGTTTTTACTAATTAGAACTGAATTAGAACGTTAATAGGGCGTTAATAAAAAGCAACCGACTACCTACTTCTTACTCATTGTTACCGAAGTAAACTAGAGCAGGTCAAACTGATGTGTCTGTTGCCAGTTTAATCATACCTCTATTCTAGTAAAACCTCTTTGTCTTGTATGTTCGTGACTGGCTGGGAACTGGTTGGATAGAGCCTCCTCATTTGTCCAATATATCGTATAGTTGAGTTCCAAGTTTAAATCGACCTACGTCATACTGACGGGACAGCTGTTCGCCGGTTGCTGTATCAGGTTGGAATCATACACCATAGCCTTCTCTATTTTCTTCTACAAGCCGTGCTATTAGGTTTGTCAACGTCGCATTTTACGCTTAGGTTCACAAGCGACGTTCCAAATCGCTATAGCCTCGTAGGCTTTGGCTACGACATGGCTATAGCGATTTGGAACGTCGCTCGTGAACCTAAGCGTGAAATGCGACGTTGCCAAACCTAATAGCACGGCCTGAAGAAGACAATAGTTCTCTATTTTGTCATTGGCTATGCATATACGTATCAAAGAGTCACTTTCCGCGCAATCCGCACTATCCGCACTCAACGGTAATGCTATGAGCTTAGAAGCTAGCTAGATGATATTCGACATTGGTTTCTCAGATACTGTATTTTAATATTTTTAATGAAATAGGGTGGTATATAAACAAGTGTCACCTTGGATACCTGCAACAATAAAAAGTTGCAGATGCGTTCCCAGCCTAGAGGGCTAGATGGAATACTCTCGGTCGTGTTACTCCCCACGCCGGAACACAACAGCGTTAACACTGCTGCTTGTCCGATTAGCCAGCTATATAGTCCCCAGTATCCTTGTATTTGTGCTTATGAAATTAAACTCTAATTCACTGCCAGCTACCACACTATCACAAGATGATAATCTATTAACCAACCAGATAAATACGTACCTACATAAACTATCTAGCACTAACATAAACGTACAATTTTATTAGCCCAGGGCGACCATTACCTTAATTATCGTGACCTTTAATAAGTGAATTCGCTCCAGGTAAATCAGATAAGTTTTTCCCGGTGCCCAGGGAACGTATCATTCTCCCGGGACACAAGTTCCATACGTCGACCCCTCGTCAGGTAAATAGACATGCCCCGGGACTCCCGTGACTTGACCTTAATTATAAACTAGGTATGCTAATGCCTTCTAAGGAGCGATCAAAGTAGGATTCGAATTTCCGGAAAATTTACACATTCATCATGAGGGCTGACTTGAGATTTAAGTGCTCAGTGATTTGAATACGAAGTTGGGGATAGTTTTGTGAAAGCCGGTAGTATAGTGAGCCGACGATGAATAAATATATTTAATTCGTGGACACCCGACGACGAATAAATACATTTATTTGTGGACAATTCGTGGACATAATTTAGATCTATTCCGGCCAATTAATCTACAGCTGACTCCAAATTGGTGATACAAAACAATATGATTGCGGCTAAGTTAATAATAACTTGTTTACATTGATTCAGTAGTGTAGGGAATCTGCTATTATTATATTAAAAACACACGATTTTAGTAACGAATTTTATTTAAACGGTTTAACAAATAACTCACAAACAAGGAACAAAGGCTGTAATAATTCTAAACAAGTTTTCAACACGGTTTTGATCAGAATCACGCAATAATAGAAATAAGGAGCAACACCAGATAGCTCACAATACACGGTGACAAGGCAAATGCTGCCAGGGCGACGGTCGAGGGGCAAAGAGGTCCCATACTGAGGGAGGCGCGTATTTAAAGACCAGTCACGTGACGTCACTTGTTTAGCACTAATAGTCTTATCTAACAGTAGTTAAATCAGGGACCGGGAACCGGTTAATTTTGTACTTTGGTATTGTGTATTCGCCCGAGAACGAAAAGTATTTCGTTTCCGTTCGCGGTTACCGGTTAAAGTTCAATTGAGATACCGGTTTGTGCGCTTTTCGTTCGACATTCGTTTTTGGGGAACGAAATTAACCGGTTCAATTAAAGATTACGAAACAAAAGCAAGATAGAACTTGTATTGCTGTCTCTTTTACACCACTATTGGAGCGTCTGGCGTATGTCGGCGGCGGCTGAGCTTAACCGGTACGTATGATTTCGTCAACACGAACGTTAAAATTTCGTTCTCTGTACTTAATGGTAAATAAAAAATATTTGGTTACTATATTAGACTATTTTTTTCTAATATTACAAATGCAGTAACCTGAGAACTACATTTGCAACAACCTTACGCTCTCAGGAAACTAGCTCGCTCACCTTCTCGCACACCATCCTACGTCGTGGGTCAGAAAAGGACGACAACACCGACAGAGTGAGTCGCGGCTTGTGCATACCGTCTACATAATGCATTAGTCGGTGCCTCCCTTAATGGACCGGAGGGGCAGGTCAATCCACAAACTTGGGTCTCGTGGGACCAGCGTTGGACAGATTAAATGGAAGGCATAAAGGCAACGTAGAATTTCTAAGCTAATGAAAAATCGAAGCAGTCTTTTAGATTTTCTTGTACATACTGTGATGTGATCTGTTTTAGTTTTGTATAAAGCTGTATTTAAATAATGTTAAATCAATCAGGATACCCGAAACCGACGAGCATGTATGAAGAGATTGATGAATGTGGATGAAGCGAAAGACCTCTTTCGCTTCCTAAATACTCGCTGACATACCTATGTCAGAATCGTAGCAAGTGGAACAAAGTAGTCTCTGCCTACCCCTATGGGAAAGAGGCGTGACTGTATGTACGTATGTATGTATGTTAAATCAATTCCTAATTTTCTTACTTGCAATAATCATTATCCGATGAACATAGGATAAAATAAGATCAGACTACAACAAAACCTCTTTTTAAGTCGGTTGCAAACGCAATTGTACCGTAGGTATAGAGGTACTATGTATATTTATTAAGAAGATTAATTACACTGAAACTGAAGAACTGCTGTTTATGGGCTCCTAGATCCCTAGATGTGTGATATGTGGTAGTATGTAACCTAGGTATATAACTACATATATGGAATAGGATACATAAAATTGTCGGAAAAGTGAAATATTGTCGAATAAGGCCGCCTATTGTTACTTTATTACTTCTGTATATTGTTATATGTGGTGTTCAATAAAGAGTTATTGTATTGTAATACCATAATATCAGTATATAATGTAATAAAACTTACCTATACACCCCGTATCATACAAGCATTCACAAACACACACACACACACACTCTGCATGTAACTAATAAAACTTAATTTTAAGTTAGGATAATTTCATTTGTAAACTCTTATTTTCTAAACTGTGGACTGATTGTTAAAATGTGCTATATTTGGAAGAGCGAGACTTCTCAATACAGGTACATATATACCTACTGAGAGGCCTCAACCTTGGCTTGTTGTAACCACTCTGTTGAAATGAATAAAGAATTTTTGAATTTTTGAATTTGAATTTGAATTTGAATTTATAAGTCCTTTCTAAACCTATACCTAAATTACAGCCTCAATAAAAAATCTCGCAAGGGTCTAGGAAATACCTTTTACACCGCTTGTGTCGCAAGTCACGTTTCGCATCAGAGGGGCCAGGCTGTTCGTAAGACATCTTGTACTCATAAATTCGGGAACCTAATGTGGTTTCCCTGATATGTCAAGATGTAACTTGAAATGAAATGGAGGGACGAATGTGGGGCAAGTGAAATTGTTCGACGTTTATCGTGATGTGATCTTGTCCGTGTCTTTGTAAAGTCTGGACAAACGCCCCAAATAACGTATCATAGGTATGAGACGTTATTAGGGGCGTTTTTTTAAATTCTTGCGATGACTTTTTTGGGATATGATTACAATAATTGTTATCGTTATCCAAATGTTTATTATGAAAACGGAAAATCGGCCTTATCGCTACAGAGCGATCGGTAACAGTATTAATAGAACGTAGTAACGGATAATAGTAATGAGTAGTAATGTTTTTTTTTTAATTGTAACCACTTAACCAAGCCAAAGTCTTCAGCATTCCTTTATCTCCATAATAATGGAACGTTAACAACAATCACGGTGCAAAATCTTGAAAAATCATGCAGTAGGCCACCCCAATTTCCTTTGCCCCAATTTTTGGACAAAAGCAAAACCCCGTGAATATAATATTCGGGCTCCAAGGCAGCCTTGACCCGGCTGGCGCAACAGGTCAGGCTGCCGTGTATATAAAGTCGCCTCTACATCGCCCAATTCAACCTGAATTCGACAGTTGTCGGTGACCATTGACAATTTGTCGAAATGCAAAGCATATTCAATATGTAACCGGCGTATCTCGTCGAGTTTGTAATCTGAACAGAATTGTCACTTGTCACCGACAATTGTCGAGTTGGTGAAATAGAAGCCAGACTAGTAGGCTTATTGTCTAACTCGCTCGCAATCGCCATCGTGTTCATTTGGACAGTTCTTGTATGAATGTGACAGCTAGCTGATTCCGATGCCAATTGTCAGCCCATACATGAAATGTCAAAATGAACACGATGGCGATTGTGAGCGAGTTAGACAATAAGCCTACTGATTTTGGGGTAGCCCTCCTGAGAGCCCACGATAACCGCAGGACTAGTTAGTGTGAGTTGTACCAAGTTACTTTAACAATAACTTTAACCATAAATCGACGGTTAAAATTAATGTGTCTTCCATGCTGGTCTGGGAGTAAAGAAAAAACATAGAATGTACCAGTTGCTTCTTTTCCCGCGTTATGGTAAAAGCCCATAGAGGGAATGGGCGAAAATCTTATTTGGCCCTTAATCTTATTACTTATTCCTAATCTTATTACCAATCATTATTTGGATTCCCCTTTCCACCATTCGCCCACAAACATGCTAAACGTGGCCTTTAGGTCTTGTTAGGTACCTTAGGCTCTGTCTACCTCGCAGGGTATAAAGACGTTATTTATGTAATTTAGGTATGAATATTATGTAGGTATTAATTTTGACTTTATTGAGAAAAGTAACTATAAATTAATTAATTTCTAGTGTTTACCGGTTAAAAGTGGTAGTTATTTGATAAAAACAAAACCAACCAACCAATTAGCCAACAAAATGTTTTCGGTTAGGTATTCCCGTTCATTTGTTTTTATGTAAATGCATTACTAAGTGGTGGCAGCTTCATTGGTTTATGTAAGTAGTACTTGTGTTTAAATTTAAGTATTATGTACCGTTTGTGCCCAAATAAACATTAAAACATCAAATCAAAAGAACGCAAACAAGATTAAATGAAAACGCATCCAACGTTTGCCGAGTTACATTCGTGTTCGACAAATATGTCGATCAACTAAGGGATGCGATTATACGTCAGAGTGAGCAGCATGTATTTCGTGTAGAATTTACGCTTGTGCTGACAGACGCTCGTTGGATTTCGCTGGCAGAGGTTGCCCCCGAATGTATAGCGGGCTTAATATACTGTGTAGATCCTTTAGGGGTTTGTTTAGGGTTTAGAGTAATTAGTATAATTAAAGGGATTGTACAGGGATCAGTTAGAAAAGGATGTGTCCTCACATTGGGTTTAAATAAAATACATTCTTATACACTGACGAGTAATAATAACGGGTCACTTCCAATACAAAGTTGTATGTATGTAAACTCTTTATTAACTCTCAATTACTTACTATTTTTCTCTACTATTTCTATTTCTTTATTATTTTTCTTTCTTTAACTCTTTTTTTAGTTGTATGTGATCCGCTATTTTTGCTCGTCAGTATAGTAGTCAAATTCACAAGTGAGTAGTGAGTACAGTGACGAGTACAATGCAAGTTAAGGGGTTACTCGGTGATAATACAATACAATACAATACAATAACTCTTTATTGAACACCACATTTAACAATCAAAACAAAAAAAAGGTATACAGAAATAATAAGGTAACAATAGGCGGCCTTATCGCTACAGAGCGATCTCTACCAGGCAACCATAATGGACCGGAGAAAAGGACAGATCTGAGCAGGTGGTGCAATTTAGAATATATATTAATATACCTAAGTAGTGAAAATACATACATACGTACACGTACGTACGCACGTTATACGTTTTTTTCAAGCCAGATGAAATAGCTGTATGCATAAATTTGGTAGCAGAACTATGGAAAAATATATATTGTAGAATGGTATGTACCTATTCTTCAATTTGATTCATTGGGGCTTAGAACAAAATAATAAATTAAGAGAAAAAAAAATTCCAAACCCCTTCTCTAGTTAAATTCTCCAGTTAAATTCCGTTATGGTTCCATTATTGCACGACTTGAAGACACACTACTTTTTATGTTAGTAGACAATAACGAACACTACAGTTAGAACAACTGAGGTTACGTTTGCATTTCAGTGTCAACTTTCACTGATACCACCTCGGGAGTACACCTTTTGAAAGAAACAAAATAATAACTAGAGTATTTTCATTCTTACCTGTCTTATTTGATAAACAAAATTCTAACCTCAATGTGCAAATTTTTATAAAGATTAAGGTGTATTATGTTATCAAATTAACCTGAGGGAATATTTTGTTCATAATTTTACTGATATTTTATCTCCAGTTCCTTTATTTACCATGAAATACTTAAAAAATAACAACAATGAGACGTTTTGAGGTTAGAATTTTGTTTACCAAATAGGACAGGTCAGAATGAAAATACCATACTCGTACATCGGTCTATTTTCATAATTATCGATTGAAACGAAGTATAAGGCCCTTCGGGACCAACCGTCGACCATCGTGTCCTTGGTCGGGTCAACCAATTTTTGAATTCGTTCTATACGGTCGGTGGTTGACACAACTTGTTACGGACGTAGCCTGTCGTAAGGGATGCGCTCGCAACCAAGACCGTTGACATCAACCAAATATCGGTCGGGTCAACCGATTTCTACACTGTCTGTGTTAAATCAACCCGACCAAGGACACGATGGTCGGCGGATGGTCCCGACCGTGTAGATAACCTTTTATACTCAGCTGAAAAAAATGTGGCCCTCCATGTAGGCAATCTAGATTGTTTTGTGCAGCTGAGTATAGAAACTCTCTTCTACTTTGAAGTCGTTTAAAAACAGAAGAGCATCCAGAATCCAGTTGAGTTAGCCCCCTATTAGTGGACGTCCGCGCTCGAATGACGGTAGATTGTCAATCATAGTTTCATTTCCGTAGTCTGAGCGAGGAAATGTGTTACCTTGAGATTTGATGTAACGTACACTCCGTAACGTGTAGAGAGAAATTGTACACAATGTTAATCTTTTATTTGGTAGGTTTTTAACCCCCCAATGCGAAGGATGTTTAAGGTTGACGTCGACTTCTGTGTGTGCGTGTGTCTGTGGCATCTTTGTTCTCAAGCAGGTGTACCGATTTAGATGCGGTTTTTTTAAATCGGAAGGCAGTTTCTTTGCAGTGGTTTTTAGCTATGTTAGGTAAAAATCCGTTAAGCAGTTTAAAGAGTATCAGCTCATTTCCAAAACGATGATATAAAATTGATAAGTGGAAGGTTTTTAAATTATCACTAGCTCTTCAAAAACAGAAAAAAGAATCAAATAACTGTTGTATGTGTGTGAGAGTAATGTGTGCGAATAGACAAATTGACGTTCCAAATTTTTTTTTTTATGTGAAATTAGAAAAATGAAATGAAAATGAATGAAGTCCACTATCAGGGGCCTTACCATGACGTCTTAATGCGATTCAGTTTAGGTTTGCTTGCTGTCAGATTCGTACTAAAAGTGACAGCTAAAACTTGAACTGAGTCGGAATTAGGACGTCATGGTAAGGTCCCTGTTAGTGTTTGCACTACCTATGCATAAATGGTAAATTCTAAAAATATCTATGAAACATTCCAAACCCGTTAATATTCTCTATCGATGATACTGTAACAATTTTATCGCGATAGTGTAATCAAACGGCTGATAAAATAGGTACTCAAGTTTAATTTCATCATTGCTTTTATTGAACTCAATTACTGAACTATCTTTGTGCGAGGTGGGTTCGTAAAGAGAGGTTCCGTACCACTGCACATTTTCTTTTAGATTGAGCAAAAACAACGCAAAACGAGCAAGTATGTGCCAGAGATGTGTCACGCGCGACATAAACTACTGTCTTTTTCTTACTGGTTCTTCTGGAAAGAGCGCGCTCGTTCTAACCGTGCAGGATCTCTTTTACATCCTTTGGATTCCAAACACACACACTCATGACCAATTAACCCAGTCCCCGCATTAGTAAATCAAGTGTTTTTTTGCTCTTAATTATTAGTTTTGCTGTCATATTCTTTCAGTTAATTAAATAATATGTTTCTCGAAGATAAAGGCTGGATAAACTGTCAGGTTGGTCGGTTAGAATTCAAACGAGCTTTATGCATAGCCGAGCTTAGGTCACCGTCTTGTCCATACAAAGGACTGTGGACTATTACACACTCTAATAATGAAACGCGGAGAGTTCAGTGCTTGCGCCCACGAACTACCCTATCAATGTTCTCAATACCGCTTAGCACCGAAATAAGGCTCGATACTTAGTGCAATCGCACTTAACAATCCGAATCACTAACAATTCACCATTAAACATAAAACGGTACGTCGAAGCAAACGGATCACTTTCGACGTCTGAACTCAGTCAAGTCACGATCAAGGAATGCCTCTCGCTTCTCACTCTCACCAGATGTCATTCTGTCATTCCAACTAACATTGCAGGTAGTTGCAACTGAGCCAAGCACAGACCACCCCCAAGCGATATCGCAATACCACTTGACGTTTCATAAAAGCAATAACTTATGAGGGTACATTCAACAAAGTACAATTAACGAATGTTCGCAACTTTCTACAAGGCACATCTCCTTAGCTATCAAAAGTCTAGTCATTGTGACGACGCTCCGACATGTTTGTGTTTATTAAGTAAATAATTTATACTAAAAAACCGGTGGCAACGTGACGGCCTTGGCCTATTTCTTTTACTTTTAAGGAACTAATTTCTTTAAACAAAAATCGTTTGGTTTCATTTTCAATTTCTTTCCCCAAATGGAATCTACAGCATCTAGTCTTCTTTATACACGTGTTGCGTGGACCTGAATTTGAAAGCCGCGCTTTTATAGAAAAATCGATGCGGTATTCAGAACGGAGATATTGCCAGCCCCGATCACGGCACGGCGAGGACCGGAATCGGAACGTATTATATGCCTCAAATAAGGTTTATGGACGACGATATGAAGCTCTTCTAGAGTTAAACCAGAAACTAAAATTACCTAGCTATTCTACAGCTCAAAACGGCCACGACTGTGAGCAATCTTATTTTTACACATACATAGATACATACATATCGTCACGCCTCTTTCCCACAGGGGTAGGCATAGACTACTTTGTTCCACTTGCTACGATCCTGACATACCTCTTTCGCTAATTTTTTTTATATAAAATAGCCCCACAGAAGTGGGCCCACTCAGCCACTTAGTGGGTGCCGGAGAACGACGAGGCAAACCAAGAAGGCGATGACGGGACGATTTGGACGCGTATAATATGGAGGGATGGCCTGATATTGCGTCGGACTGAGAGTTGTGGAGGTCGAGAGGAGAGGCCTTGGCCCAGCAGTGGGACACCGCAATAAGCTAATTAAAAAAAAATGAGTGGAAAACGATCAAGTGTCATCTGATGATCTGAAGAGGGTCGAAAGTCTATACATTGAAGATATTAAAAAATATATGTCTGGGGATGCTTAGAATCGATAACAGAACACGTTCCAACAGTTCACGCGGGATAGCGATAAACATGTCATAATCGCTGATTCTACGCGGACGAAGTCGCGGGCAGAAGCTAGTCTTTTAATAAAAACTGATCACCTGAAATATTATTTATTTTTAATATGTTTTATAAGTTTTAAGCAAAGTTTACGCAACTCGCAATATCACTGTTTCCAGGATCTCAAACCTTCACATGAAATCAACCCGACCTCCCAAATTATCAATTTCGGTCACGGATTCAATTATACGGGTAGTATTGAGATGAAAGCCGTGGTAGCCTAGTGGTTTGACCTGTGGCCTCTCAAGCAGAGGGTCGCGGGTTCGAATCCCGGGCACGCACCTCTGAGTTTTTCGGAATTTATGTGCGATATCTCATTTGAAATTTACCATGAGCTTTTCGGTGAAGGAAAACATCGTGAGGAAACCTGCACACAACTGCGAAGCAATTCAATGGTGTGTGTGAAGTTCCTAATCCGCACTGGGCCCGCGTGGGAACTATAGCCCAAACCCTCTCATTCTGAGAGGAGGCCTGTGCCCAGCAGTGGGACGTATATAGGCTGGAGAGAGAGAGATTGAGATGATACCTATATGACGTTAGGTTCTCGCAGTTGAATGTGACAAAGTAGTATTGTTTTCAATTCCCTTTGCAAATATGGGCCATACGATGCGACATAAACAGACTTACTTATATATTCATTACAGTCGTCTAGTTTACAAGCATTTTTGATTCGGGACCGAGTCAGTTGGTGTCCATCGTCCTATAATATTTTATTAATTCGAATTCATATAAAAACTTTGGCAGAAGAAAGCGCGCGTAGCATGCTCCAATAAGGCTTAAAGAAATTAATATTTGAGCAAAACCGGGCGCCTAGCAGGTTAGCGATAAGCACCGAACGCCTGTTGCTTCACTCAACTTTCTGAATATCTATCCGCCACTCAAAATACTTGGAACACCGCTCGCTTTTTCTTCGAGTGATGAAATTCTCGCTGAAACTCGATGAAAGAATTCCAACTGAATGGCATCTTCAAAGAAAAGTGCTCTGATTCGGCGGCAGCATATTTATAGTCCTTTTTGCATCGGAAGTTATAGGAGTTCCATCTTTTCTTGTATCATTCGGTATCTTTGGCGAACGGGCTTTACTGACTGCGGCGGGAAACAAAAAGAAGGTTATATTTTTCTACGTCATAAATATAACAACAACATACATTGGAACCTAAGTGCGGTATTTCATTCCTTGTTATGGCATAAGGTGTAGCTCGGACGATATACTTTTTAAATTTTATCTTGATTAAGACTACGTCGAACTTTGTTAGATATCGGACTGAAAAAAAGAGGAATTTTGTCGGCTTTTGTGCGGTATAAAAACTTTACCTTACTTCCCAGAATAAGCTAACTGTTGTCGTCTAGGATGCACCAGCCTAAACCGAACTCGTCACCCCTTGGCACTCTGGCAGCAAAGAACCGCTATGTTCGAGCATACAAGGAGATTGATACCATGATTAATGCTCGAGCTTCTCTTAGCTTAACATCTGTCTGTCTTTGTCTGTTACTTTGACATTTTCCTTTGCCAGACGCAGCTATGGCAGGTGTGTAACTTTTTACAAATAAGGGGATTAGCCCCGTATGACTAAAGTAACCACATGAAACATGTCGCGACGCCTTTATTTAATTACTGGATAAACTTGACGACCCTTTGAGAATTGGCAACGAAGCTTAAAAGTACTTGGAGTATAATTAAAACCGGCTAAGTGCGAGTCAGACTCGGCTAGAAATTCGGCTAGTTAATATAAGATCCGGTGTTGCCAGAGCCTTGTTCGTAAGCAAAACATAATGAACAGACGGACGGACGGACAGCGAACTCTTAGTAATTAGGGTCCCGTTTTTACCCTTTGGGTACGGAACCCAAAAAAATGAAATCTAAAGTGTACGAATGGTGACCACTTTCCCCTACTATTGACAAAATGAATGGGATAACATAAAGAAGTTTATTTAGTCTCTTCTCCACCGAACACAATGTATCAACACATTTAAAGCAATCAAGAGAATGAGCGAAAATCTTACAAATTGATCTATTTTCATGTCTATATTCTATGTTTCATTTTCGTAAAATTGTGTGTACATTTGTGTCTTTAAAAAAATGTCTTCTTTCTTTCTTTTGCCAGTGTTTAATTCAACTAATTCAGGTATCTACTGAAATGTTCCAGAACAGTTCTAAGACACGTTTGAATATTGAGTATACTTACATTTAAAACGAAGCCGTACAAACATCTTAACACAAAAAAGCGGCACGAAACCAAATGCAAAGTACTGTCAGAAATATTCGCATTTAACTTTTATTCGCGATTCGAGCCTCTCCCGAGGGACATAACAAATAGATTCTTGGCCTCCTCAGATATACGGCCATTGTCGTTCTCCAAATACGACCTTTAACAATTGATTTCTGGAACATTTATCTTTTATTCCCTACTTACTCTTTTATCATGCTTTTGTGAAAATTGAGACGGCGAAGTGTAACGGAAAATGTTTGTAGAAATTGAAAAATTTATAGAACTGAGTGAGAGGTTCGACCTAACCCTCAAGTAGAGGATCGTGGGTTCAAATGGGCTCGGACATATTGCTAGCAAACTTGCACATCATCTGCGAAACAGCTCAATAATGTGTGCTAAAACACAAAATAATAAAAATAACGGACAATTATTATTTTCTAAATATCTACCTGTTGCGATTCTAAAGATACATTTACAAACGGATGGATATTTTAGGCTTGGTAACCACTTGTTTTCCCTTCATGTTGCTCTCGTAACATGGATGGCAGCAATTCCATCTATTAGATGACCCATCTGCTCGTTTCCGCTTATAGAATATGTGTTTATAGTATTAATGTGCTTGCGATTGACATAGTCCTTCAATTTAACATTTTTTTTTATGTGAATAGGAAGGAAAACGAGCAAGTGGGTCACCTGATGGTAAGCGATCACCACTGCCCATAGACACCCGCAACCCCGGAGGGATTGCAGGTGCGTTGCCAACGTAGAGGACTTAGATGAAATGCCTCTTGTGCCCGTAATTTTCCAGGCTGTCTTACTCTCCACACCGGAACACAGCAGCGCAAGCACTGCTGCTTAGCGGCAGGATTAGCGAGTAAGATGGTGGTAGCGATCCGGACGGACCTTGCATAAGGCTCTACCACCCACATTTAGGTTAAGTACTAACATAGGCACAAAATGAATCATTGTTGTTTGAAATAAATGCGAATGAAATTATTGGCGAAGTTGTCGTCGCTATAACGACTTGTAACGCCACAAATAAAAGAAGAAATGCATTTATTATTATTGTTGTAAGCCTTATACAGATGATCGCTTGCTTCATTCAGCTTCTGAAAATACATACTTAATCGTGTGACCATGACCTATTCGAATGCGCCATGTCGTTGAGCTGAAGTTGCTCTTTTGAAAAACCTTGACATGAATATTAAAAGAGAGCCAAATAATGTCCTCTCTTATCCTCTTCAGTTACGGCGTTTCATTTTCTGAAGCAGTTGCGTCGACATGAATTTGGCTTTATAACGTTGTTCTGATATTTCTCCTGGTTTTTGAAAATTGGTGACTGTAGATTTATATTTATGTAGTGAAATAATTACAATGAAAGATTTGAATATTAAAATTTCAAAAACGAAGCGCTCTTTTTTCGCTTTTCGAATTTTTAAGTTTTAAAATATATTTTTTTATTACCTCAATGATTCTATTATTGTACAGTACAGCTCTACATCCAAATGTTTGAAATTTTGTAGTCGGTATCATAGTTTCAGTTTTACGGTATGAATAAATTAGTTAACTTTACTGTTGTTGCTCAGGCTGCACCAGCCCAAAATGTACTCTTTCCTCTCTTTATGCCCACTGCCAAGCGAGACCGTAACGCTCGAGACGTGTATCCGATCTACATCCCAACTTAAGCGCTTACAAAAATCCGACAAAGTAGGTACTTACATACACGAAATACTAATACTCATACTCATTTATTCGTAATAATTATTGTTATTGTTGTTGTGTGTTGTTTGTTGTTGTTGTTGTTGTTGTTGTTGTGTGTGTGTGTGTGTGTGTGTGTGTGTGTGTGTGTGTGTGTGTGTGTGTGTGTGTGTGTGTGTGTGTTGTTGTTGTTGTTGTTGTTATTGTTGTTGTTAATTGTTGTTAATACATCCATATCCCCTACGGGTAGACAGAGCCTAAGGAAACAAGACCTAGAGGCGACGCTTATCATGATTGTGGACGTATACTTAAGTGGAAAGGGCAATCACAATAGTATGTATGTATGTATAACTCTTTATTGTACATAAAACACATTAATTTTACAGATAATGAGACAAATAGATGTACAAAGGCGAACTTATCCCTTAAAGGGAAGGGATGGGGGGGTGGGGGGATAGTAACATCACATCGCCCACATGATTCCTAATATTTTGTGTTTGTACATTATCATTCTTTGTGTCACGCAGTCGGGTAAAAAGCAGTTGAAATGTAGTAGCTAATAAAGTTTTTCAGCCAACCCAAATGGAATCCGGGTAATAATTCATCGAGAGCCTGTTCAATTAACGCCTGGACATGAGCAGGTGTGCCCGGATTTTAATCTATCGCCTCTAATCCGGATCCAATTAAGGTTTTTAATAATTATTTACCCGCGCTCTTGGCTACATTGTTTTGCGAAAAAATTGAATCGCATAAAAATACTGTAACCGCAATATTTCAGCAGGTTATTTAGACTTAGTATCCCTGTAAATGTTTTTCAGTAAGTATTTTTAAATCATAGTCTACAAAATTTTATGTCCATACTACTACAAAATTTAATGTCCATACTAATAAAAAAAATAATGTTCGTACTTTGATCAATGTTCAAAGTGAACCGCGTCAAAGGCGGGACTAAATTTTGAATCAAAAATTTTCATGAATAATCTTTTGCAAGGGTGTTCAAACTCTGGTTTAAGATAACTAACCGAACTATCTGCTGAAATATTCCGAAACAATTTTAAGAGACTAATTACTGACCAATGACTGATCAATTACGGTTACTGCAATAAGGGAGGAAAGGCGACGAATTGTGAAGCTTGCCACTATTCCAGACATCAGGATTTATTTTGTTGTAGGAGTAAGAGAAAGCACTCGTTATCATCTCCTTTAATCTAAGCCTACCTATCTGACATCTTGTGAATTTATATGGACATACGTTTAAACGCCTCTGGCCGGCAGATACGGACAAAAATGGTAATTTACCGTAAGCATTGCAATGAAACGAAGGTTCGCCTCTGCATAATTCGGATTATATGTCATGAAGCCCTCCTCTTTAGAACCACGAAATTAACAACGTGACAAAGGTTTATTTAAATAATCCGTAAATCCGTTGCTCCTTGAACAATATCAACAGGCGGGAGAAACGGTTTGGGGATTTAAGGGGAAATCGCAAGGCATTTGTTGCTTGCCATACCTACCCGTTCGGCGCTAGTGAGTTTGAACTAGAGTTGAAGCCAAATAGATAGTTTTAATTGAAAAATGCTATAACAATCGATAGCCCTATCGATAGTGTCGATAGTATCGATTGTTTACTTCAAGCTTATTTAATTACGAAAACATAATAAAAATAAATAGGTACTTAGGTAGGTAATTAATGTCTTGGAACAATTGACACCAATTGACCTAGTCCCAAACTAAGCAAAGCTTGTAATATGGTACTAGACAACGGATAAACATACTTATATAGATAAATACAAATTAAATATCCAAAACTCGAGATCAAACATTTGTATATTTCATACAAATAACTGCCCCAACTGGGGATCGAACCCGGGGCCTCTAGCTTCATGGTCAGGTTCTCTGTCCACTAGGCCATCCGGTCGCCAATACTATTGATACTCAAATTAGGATTGTTCAAAACCATCGGTAGTACCAATACTGACGATAGTATCAATAGTCCTACCTACTTTATAAAATGAAATTATCGTGGTGGCATGCGTAAGCCTATCTGATTCTAGTGAATCAATTTGTCACGAAATGTTGATTGTACCAAATTAGTTCCGGTGGATTTTCTAAAAGATAGTGCCATTAATTTTTAAGTAAATCAACTGAATAAAAAGATTATATTCCATAACAATCAATTAAATCAGACAAGATAAAGGGTTCGCAGTCCGCGGAAAGTTTTAGCGGTTATTAGGTATTATTAAAAGATAAAGGGTTCAAAGCCTGCGATTTTTTTAATGAGTTTTGTAAAACTTGTAAATTGTTTTATTATGAAAAAGCGTTTATCTATGCGAGAATATTGTTTATATTAGTTCTACCTCGATGGCAACAATTATGGATACATCGACTTTATGGCCACATTAATAAGTGTAGGTTTTTTTTCGGTGCAAGTATACAATATTGAAGCCCTTGACTTTACGAATCATTATATTTTTAATCGAATTTGAGACAACGAACGGTAATATTATGTTTAATTAAACGTAATAGGTATTCATTTTGAAAAAAAAAAAATATTTTTGCTAACTTTCTTTTTTACCCACGACGGAACGGAAAAGGTAGGCATATGCGTTTATAGTGATAGGTTGTTTGTTTGTGTGTTTTTCCGCAAAAGTATGTTCCCATTTATCTCGAGAACGGCTGGACTGGTTTAGATGCGGTTTTCTGTATTAGGTTTGTATTTTTCGACGGCATTTTGTGACAAATAGGAGAATAAGTAGTTTGCACCCATTCCATACGGAACCCTAAAAACTTCAGACATAGACCTCTACCTAAGTGGATCAAAAATATCCCGCAGTCGACGCAGTAAATTTCTATTTTATTTGTCCGTCGTCAAATTTTCATTCCATTTTATCTTCACGAGCTTCAGCTATTCATGAATTCGTTATCAGATTTTTGTTGCATTCTGAACAAGTCAGTCTGCATGCAAACTTCAGGGTATATGAGGCGAAACCTCGCCGGGGCTCAGTGGAGCGAGGTAAATAAGAATTCACTGTCGCGTCTGTATTCTGGTGTTGTCGCGATGTGACGATGAATGAGGAGTCGATGAGAGATGTTTAAAGGTTATCATTTTAGAAAGGAGTCATCTGTAACGATGCATAATGATCTTATAGAGCAGTTATATATCACGTCTTTATCACTTACGGGGTAGACAAAGCCTAGGATAGCAATACTTAAGCCACATTCCCTCGATGGGCTTTTGCTACTTATCTGCGCGGGATAAGAAGCAGCTGGTACGTTATAATGTTTTATTTATGCTCCTAGACCTTAAATGGATTTTATTATATTAAAAACAGTTAGTGAAGAAAGGGAGATACTTATTGACCCAGCCCCTAAATATTGAATTTTTAAACGACACTGAAAATTAGAACACATCGAAAAATCCGAAGAGTAAAGCTATGGCCTGGAATCGAACCCGGGTCCTCGTCATTCCGTGACGCGTGCTATACCCCTACACCACCCACAGCAGGTGAGTAAGCCTTCGAATTTTTCTATCTGTTACCAACTGTCACGTGACCTTGTTACTATGCGAATATTTGTCGCTAAGCGTCATCTGTTTGAATGATGTAACTCCCTAAATATTGTGCGAAAAGGACAACATAATAGTACTTATGTCATCCGAAAATCCATCCATATCCGAAAACTGTCGAGAGTTAACCTATATAATAAGGAAAGAAACAACGCTACATTTTTCTTCTCTTAGGATCGTTTTTACAAGATTTTTACTAACTTACAATGTACCTACCTATCTAAGTATGTTCGGGTGGGATCTTGTGACTCAATTTTGAAGCAGATAATGTCTTCATCCGATTGAGCTGAAATT
Organism: Pandemis heparana; assembly: GCA_963854515.1. Taxonomy (NCBI): domain Eukaryota; kingdom Metazoa; phylum Arthropoda; class Insecta; order Lepidoptera; family Tortricidae; genus Pandemis; species Pandemis heparana. The sequence goes on along the minus strand of OY978013.1, from coordinate 5,165,323 downwards.
TTGCATACTTGTGTAAGTGAGATGGCAATACAATAATCTGGTAGTAGAATTCTGGTGGGCCAGCCAGGAACGTCTCCACAGGTGGGAACACTTGGACGGTTGGTCCGATTGACTTGAAATTTTGTACACATATGTTGAACTGATGACAATGCAAGTAAAGTCAGCCAAAAAGCTTGTATTAAAAATGTAATTTTCGACAAAAACTTATTATACTGGAATTCATACCACCTAGCGCAGACGGAATAGGCACCCACTGACGTTCGAGTTACGCCTGTATTATGTCTCATCGAAGCGAGCCGCGACTAACGACTTTGCTCGCGTCATAGCCGTAGGCGCTTAGCATTTCAGTACTTGAATTAACATTTTAATACGCAAGGATTTTTGTTTACATGAATGTAAAAAAGAGCCGTTAAACTGATGTAAACGGTAGACTCATTAAGTTCTGGGGGGTTTAATTCCGATTCAGTTTAAGTTCGCTCGCTGTTAGATCCATACTAAAAATGACAGCTAAAACTTGAACTGAGTCGGAATTGAAACGCACTAAGATGTCTTGGTAAGGCCCCTGGTTGTGTTACGAAGTAAAAATAGTACTCTCCTATTTGGGTGTCAATGCCACCATTCTAGTTTACCCTTTTTACGATTGGTTTAAGTTGTTACTTACCCATAACGGTTCCTGTTTGGTTCCTGAGAAAATATTCTTGACAGACACGTACGAGCGGACAAGAAAGTGATCCTTTAAGGTTTAGGCAGGTAAGTAATTTTAATTTTTAATGAAAATGTGATCCAAAAAAATTAAAACGAAAAAGAAGAGAAAGAATTATCTTAACTAGTAATTGTTTATTGCTCTATGTGTCTTACGCTGAAGCCAGGAGGATATAATATATACTTACTACATTACACTACTTATTACTTATTATATTACAAAATAACCGGGTCACTTCCCGTTGAAAGTTGTATGAAAAGTAACCCGTTTTTTGTGCTTCCGAGTATAGTTCCTATTTAATTGTTGCAATCGTAACTACTCAGAAACATTCAAATTACATTTTAATAGCGTTCTTTAGTGACAATTTGTAATTAGAAACCAATTTTGAGTACTAACAACTGAAAGATTATGTAAAATCATTTATTCCACAACAATATTCACAAACAACAGTTACGAATTAATTGGTAGAGAAAAAATACAAAAAAATAATAATATCCGCACCAGGCTTCGTCAAAATAAACAAGTGAAATCTGCCACAAGCTTCGTCATAATCATAATTTTCCATAGTGAAATCCGCATCATGCTACTGAAAGATTAAGTGCTATTGCTAATGTTCGTACTTACCTACAAATCCTACTTAGGGTATGTCCTTTTCTTCAGCCAGTTTGTATTAAATGCAAAACTAGTTCAAGCATGTGACTTCATGAAACAAAGGAAATTATACTATTGCGAGCAACTGAAGTGTCTCTTCAGAATATCTTATCTTACTTCAAAGATATATTGCAAAAGTAACCCTAATGCTTGTGCTTAAAGTCTTAAGTTAAACGTGCCTTTAAACTAGTTAAGCTGTTTGAAATACGATGATACGAAAGCCTTGAGACATAACCGCGTCAGCCCTTCATTTGTAAGCAACTAGTAGAAATGTCTTTGTAATACAAAAGGCTTCGGAAACTGGTGTCTGTTGATTGAAGAGTTGATATCGCTTCTTGGGATGAACGATCTATTATTGTTGTCTAGGTATGTCAGTAGCACGGTCAATACCAGTCTGTCATTTCAGTTTATCAATGACACGTCATGTATAATTTTCATCATATCATTTTGAAATATTAATTTCAAACGTAAACTTTCACTTAATTAGTAGGTACTATAATCATTTTTCTAGTTCTTTTTTTTTTCAAATATTGTCAGTCCTGAACCTAGTAAAAAATATATCCATTTTACACCTAAAAATTCATAATATTAGAAAAAAAAACTAAATAGAGCCGAAAAACTGCCAGCTCACGCTGTGTTACGGAACCATGGCGACGATAGTCAGCAGCAGCTTCACTGCACTTTGTAAGAATGCAGGCATCCCTTCACCGCACTTGTAGACATCTCGTCTACTATCCACATTCAGTTCATTTGTTTACACACATCTATTTGTGCTCTCTCCCTATCATAAACTTCATAGTTTCTGGAACATCTGTGAAAGTGACCCCATGCCTTTTCGCCAATTCTTGGTAGTTGATTTCACTGGCAACTTCCCAGCCATCCCGCTGGGCTGCTATTTGAGAGCCATAACTGGTCATCCATGCTCCCGTCATTGGCACCCCACGAGCGGCAGAAATCAGGCGTCTGTAAAAAAATCTTGAGCGTTGATTTCGCGATCTTTTTCTATGGAATGGTACAAGACGGGATGGAAAAGATGTTACTCGTAATAAAAACGCAATTAAGATAGAGACCGCATGTGTTTTTATTTGTCGAATCGAAATATTTTGTTCTCCGGGCCGTACCATGACGTCTTAATGCGTTTCAGTTTAGGTCCGCTCGCTTCAGATTCATACTAAAAGTGACAGCTAAAACTTGAACTGCGTCGGAATTAGGACGTCATGGTAAGGCCCCAGTTCGACATTCCACTCAAATGATTGTACTCAAAATAGGTGATACCTACTTTAAAGTTTTATGACATTTGATAGTTTGCGAAATGTTCTGTCGTATTGGGAAACTGTAGTATGATTTTTGAAACTCAAAAGTGATGAAAAAATACGAAATATTAGAAAAATACAGCTCTAAAAAATGATTGACAATCAGTTAAAAATGTTTATCTGTTACCCATAATACAAGCATTACACACTTAGTTTGGAACTAGATTAATTGTGCCACGGCAGGGCTTGCAATATCGGAAGGTTTTCAATTCCGGAACTGAATATCGGAAATTTAACCCAATATCGGAATTCCGGAACTGGTACCGGAATTGATCTTTTTTGTTTTCTTTTAATTAAGGTGCAGTTTTTTTTAATAACACGCCGTTTTGGTTTTAAAATCAGTCTTTTAATAATGTTTGCTTAATTAACTACTAATTAATAATTAGCCTTTGGATTTCTGTTAAAAAAATATACATGAATCGTGGTGAGCAAGTAAGACTCGAACGAGACCTAGCGTCGCGTGGCAACGAATACATCATATTGCGTGGCGTTGCGAATCTTGCCAATTGGCATTGTTTATTTTATTAGTACCTATCGAATTATAATTCGAGAAAAACAATCAACTATCCGATTTGTCTTGTCCTATTTCAAAAATACTTTATGATTGCAGATATTTTTGTAAAAGCACTTTCGCCCCTTGTTTGACCGAACGACCCGGTTTTTTGGCAGAATCGGGCCTTAAATGTTTGCCATAAAAACGAAATAAAAAAGTTTAGCTACGGTAACTGTCAGCTGTCAAACTAATAATCCTACTAATATTATAAATGCGAAAGTTTGTGACGATGTGACGATGTGATGATGTGACGATGTGAGTGTGTGAGTGTGTATGTTTGTTCCTTCTTCACGCTAAAACGACTGGACGGATTTGGATAAAATTTGGTACGAAGGTAGCTGGTACCCTAAATTAAAACAAAGGCAACTTTTTATCCTGGAAAATTGTATAGTTCCCGCGGGATAGCGATAAACATATCAATTGCTAATTCTAAACGGCCGAAGTCGCGGGCAGAAGCTAGTGTGGAATAATTCAAAGTTTACACCAATGTTTACACGATGTATTGTTGAGAAAACCACTATAATGTAAGTAGGAGTCGTGAAAAATGTGATGTATTGATCTATAGACAAAACTGTTTTTTTATTGCTGAAAAGGCGATTGGGATCGTGCCAAAATTAACAAATTATCAAACAGCAAAAAAATATTATTAATAAACAAAGCTACGTAAAAGCATAGGTAATATTAAAATTAAGTGCTTGAAATAGTCCATTTTCTCATTATGAAGGTGTTAAAAGCACAGTTTAAAAAATTAACAATGCCAATACCTAGTTTGTTTGTCAAATGTCCCAAATTTATCAATATCGGAATTATCGATATTGAGCTGATCAATTCAGGAATTGAAATATCGTTCAAAATCGTCCGAAATTCCGGAGTTACGAGATTCCGGAATCTCGGAGTGCAAGCCCTACCACGGCATTATTTTAAATCAATAACACTTGATTAAGCCATTTTTATACAGACCTAGATTTGAAAAGAGCCTGAGCAATACCCAAACCTCTGTAATCAGGCACAACTACCATTGCTCTATCATCATAAAAAACACTCAAGTTGTGTTTCTCCATTGGATTGAAAGTCAGCATTATATCATAGCATATTGCCATAAATTTCTCCCACTCTTTTGTTGTTGGCTAAAAATGTATAGAAAAAAACATTATCGCAACATATTTATTGCTTTAATCGCACAGCAAAAATCCTCAGGGAATATAAGTTTGAAATACCAAACAATGCTATGGTCAGATGTCTACTTAGAATATTTGATAGAGTTAATAACCTAATATTTAGGTTTAGTAATCTTTTCTGTTGCTAGTAGTAGGACTTTTAAGCCCGTTCGGATCCCATTTTCTTATTCATCTATCCTGCCGCTAAAAATTTCAATATGATAATCATCTCTGTGGAATGTGGTCGTGATTATTTATGATAAGCTGAAGATAAAAAAAAGTAAGGATATGTCATCACAGCTATTAATAACTGACACTAGTACACTTTTCTGTTGTTTGATGATATAAAAGGCCGAATAAAGGTCCGACCACACCGGTGCGTAAAAGACGTTGACGGTGAAAAACGCATACGCAACAAAATGTATGAAGAGACGGTGAGAAAGCGTGACGCCTACGACACGTCACTGCGTATACGCGGCGGTGTGATCGGACCTTAAGGCCGGCAACATACATACGGAATTTTCACACGGTTTCCGTACGAAATGACGTCAATTCGTAGCCCTGTCCCGTTCCGTTATATAGCGATGTCCCGTTCGCTGACGTCATTCCGTACGGAAACCGTACGAAAATTTCGTATGTGGCCAACCTAAGGCTGTGAAACGTGACGTGTGACGGTAGCGAAATAGCTTGATTGTTTTACCGTGTTGTCACACGAAACTGAGTCCCACGCGTTATAGTCGGTTGTAAAGGCTAATAAGGAGATTCCCATGATGCTGTTATCCTCGGAGTCATCAGAGCAGCATATGACGGAACTGTAATTGGTATTATTGAGCGTCTCCCGCAAGTACTGCGAGTACGTTTTATAAGTTTCTGGATTTTCCGTCATACCTGATGAGGATTAAACGAAATTGATTCAGTAATAATAAAAATACGACGCAACTTTTGAGAAATGGTAGTGCTCCGACGTCTTTTTTTTCGTCTTGGTTTTAAATAAATAATAAGCATAAGACCCATTAAATATAGACTCCAAGACAATCCAAAAAATAAAATTAAAAATATAATAGTAGTAGCTTTGATAAATTATAACAGTAACAGGCACAGGCACTAAAACTATTTAACGATCACACGTATGATAACACAGATAGATAATTGTTACTAACCTAGACTTAAGAATACTAACACTATTGAGTCATAGTTGCTTGAATAAACGAATATTATCTAACTAATATTATAAATGGGAAAGTATGGATGGATGGATGGATGTTTGTTTGTTACTCAATCATGCCAGAACGGCTCAACCGATCTGGATGAAATTCGGCACATAGATAGGGAAAAGTCTGGAATAGCACATAGGCTACTTTTTATCCCGGAAAATTGCGTAGTTCCCGCAGGATAGCGATAAACGAATTCTTTGCAGACGAAGTCACTGGCAACAGCTAGTTATTTTATATAACGAAGAGACGGTATCAATAACCGAGTGTTTCAAAAAATACAATGACTTACCAACTGCCTTATGAACGGGTTCCTCAACTGCATAGTGCTTCATCATAAGCTCTATCACTTCGTCCTTACGATTTTAAGGCAAATCTTGAATCCTCAGTTTGAATAACTTTCCATCTTTTCTCCTCTTCTCAAACCTATACCACACTTTGTTAATATACTTTTCCGTTTTAGGAACCATTGCGTAATACGCGTGTTTTTACACTTGGTGTACAATGAAATAAAAATATTTGATAATGATCGCGCTATCATAAAGACGTACGCATGGAAACAAGTAAATACGAAACTTGATTTTGCCGATCGTTGTCTGCGTCGGTTCACAATAATCTTGACCTTGATCATTATTTAGAGGATTGCTATGGCAACCGGCCAGATTTATTTTTATATTCAAGCCTCCGAAAGAAAGTCAAGCATCACTAATATTTTCTAAACATCCGAAACCTTTCTCGGTAAAGATTACCATGAATTCAAAAAAGATTATGTCGATCCGCTAAAGAGGATAAGATACTTAAATTTGGTACCTACCTACTATTTTAAAATTATTCTAAATTAGCAAAATACGATGTTAATAGTTGAAGTACCTACATATTTAGTTGAGAACGGTATAGAGATATAAAAAAAACAGGTGAATGTATGCAGCTTTTAAGAATAACCATTATTATAGCAACTATCATTGTAGTAACGAAGATCCAAGAGGCAGTTCAAATATCCATTTTAATTTAATTTGACGCAAATCCATATACAAAATACGGTCATTAATATTATGGATTATACCTACCTAAATGTTAAAGTGCGCCTGGTCATAAATAATAGCAACAATGCTTCGTTTATCGCTTGACCCACCGGTTGCTCAATATTCTTACTTCTATACTTACCGACTGTCATGCGAAAAGTGAAGATCAAAACGCTGTCAGCTTCCTCGCACAACGTATCAGCATTGCGATTCTGATAGAAAATGCTGCCAGCATCTCTGAGTTTATGCCGCGAGAAATGAAATGACAATATTTATTTCGCAAGAACATACAGATACATATAGGTAGGAGGGAGCTTTTTACCTATACTTACCTTGATTTATTTGAATTCTAGTTAAAATTTAAATGTTAAAATTGGTTGTAGCCATAGCTAAAACACGAACAACGGTCAGATGACGACAAGGACTGCTCTAACTACCCGTAATAGGTAAGAGGGAAGGGGGGCACTTAGATACACGGGACACGGGACATATTTATACAGAACCAATATCTTAAAACCGAATAAGGTTATGAAAACTGACACGTCATAGAACGCTCAAGGATAATATATTATGCACAAGAATTGCAATTATTATGACGACGTCCCCGAAACTTTATACCTGATGATGTTAAATGGATATTATCAAACCAAAAACTCTAACTGACTTATTAACCAATGCATACGACAAATATATATAATAAATAAAATTGATAGATAAAAATATGATAGAGTTTGAGTTTTTGTGCGTCAATGATCTCCCCAAACTCAAGTTTTCCGCCAACGTGCAAAAAAAAATGAAATTAGGGATGCTCGCAGTTTTGCTGAAATAAATAAATACCAATGCATTTTACGTCCTTTATTTCTTACTTTCAAACAGCTGTATCAACTTTTTCGTACCACCCGTGCTGCCAGCTTTAGTTATCATGAATTTCATAGTGCGAGGTACATCAGTGAAGGTCACGTCATATTTCTTGGCTAGGTAGTCATATTCGATTTCCTTGACAGTTTCCCAGCCGGCTCTGGCCCCTGCTTTCTGGGTGCCGAATGCTGTCATCCATGCCCCAGCCATGGGGACTCCATGGGCTTCACACATAAGCCGTCTAAAAACAAAAATGTCATCATAATTACTACGTACACACATACACAAATTATGTCTTTAGCTCTAACGGGGTAGAGGGAACAAGACCTGAAGGCCGCTTTTAGGGCGAATAGAAAGAAAGAAAGAATGAAAACATTTATTCATGATAACATTACAAAGACAAAAGAAGAAAAGAAGCAAGAAAAACATAAGGACATGCATCATGAAATGGTCCCATCTCAGCATAATGCTGGCCTTGCAGCCAGTGCTGGTCTTCCGATGGGACCATCAAGTGCTACTGAAAGCACATATTAAAAAAATATATTTAAATTAAAAAATAGTGAACCAGCATTACATATTTGACATGGCTGAATAGACAGTAATTCCTTTACTTATCCCACAAGGGATGAATTTTATAAAAAGTAAATAATTTTTGGCTCTGGTTAAGAAAACTGACAATATCACAGACCTATACAATAACAAACAAACTTCTTTTACATTACTCTAGAAGTCTAGACTAGAAGGTAAAACTACCTATCCAAGCAAACTTTGTATGACCGTAATAATTATGGCAAACTAACCGCGAACCGCCAAAACACATTGTGACGGCAACAAATGTCATTGCGCAGCGTTGCTATAGCGCAAGGATAATTAAACATATACTGACAAAAAGTGGCGTGGCGTCAAGTATATCAGAAGGCAAGCCGAAGGGAATTTAACTAGCCTTTTCCTCTAATTCTGCACAATAAATTGCCCAACTGTAATAGCTGGAAGGGGACTCAAAATAGTGTTGAACCTCATCGCCTATGACAAGGTTCCTAAGGTTTTCGCCCATTTCCTCGATGGGCTTTTACTATCTTCGGGGGAAGAGAGCAACTGGTACATTCTGTTTTTTCTTTGCTCCAAGACTAGCATGGAAGACTAAGCTGAATACTTACTAAGCTTAAAGTGGCGATGGGCAGGTCACGTGAGTCGCCGAACGGACGGGAGATGGAGCCGGAAAGTGTTGGAGTGGAGACCGAGGATGGGAAGCAGAAGTGTTGGTCGCCAACCAACCAGATGGGCGGACGATATAGCCAAAGTGTGCGGGAAAAACTGGTTGCACAAAGCCCGGGACCGAACCGGATGGCGTGTTGATGAGGAGGCCTACGCCCAACAATGGGTTAATTTAGGCTGAAGAAGAAGAAGAGAAGAAGCTTAAAGAAGACTGACCTTACTTTGAGAAAGTGTTCTGCGATACCTAATCCTCTATAGGCGGGGTCCACAACTATGCTTTTGTCGTCGTAGTAGTCGTCTAAATTAAACTCCGTCACAGGATCGTATGCCGTCAGATATTCGGCAACAATCGCCAGCAATTTCTGTATCTCTTGCGGTACCTCTCGTGCTTCTGCTCCCTGTTAAATTAAATCATGAGAACTTTAAAAATTGGGGTTTTTGGTAAAGGTTTCATCTAATCCTATCTCATATATCATATTCTTTCTCTACCAATATCAGAAAAGGAAATTTAATGTTAAGGACGTGATAGAATTTCAGAAGCTTCGGGCTAGGCTTTAATAAAGTTTGACATAACGTGTAAAGATGTACCATCGAACAAATTGACTCCTGACCCACTGTGGGACCCTCTCACAGTAAATTTCATAGTAACGCTACATTGAATTAACAAGGAAAACCATGTAACGTTTATTATGAGAATGTTCTTCAGTGAATCAGGAATCAAATGGTTCTATACACTAAGAATGAACCTCAAAACTGTACCTCTGGCGTGGACTCTGACGGTTGTTCTTTTAATATTGAAGTCACGTCCGTACTTAAGCTCATCATAGAGAGTCCCAAGAGATCTTCCACGTCTGGAGTCTCATTAGAACAGCAAATAACCATACGGTACGACGGGTCACTCATGTGATGTTCATAAAACTTCCTGTACCCTTCCATTGCTACAGGATTGTTCGTAATGCCTGAAAAGAGTATTTAAATGTCGGCATTGCAATCTTAATAGACACCTAAACTTTGCCTTTGTAGATGCGCCTCCTGAGGCTCTGTGGAATCATAATACAGGTTAGGCACACCAACGTATCAAAGAGAGAATAGAATATTTACAATGAATTAACTTGAAAACTGTATGAGGACTATCGAGGATCAGCAGCAGAGCAATTTTTAGGGTTCCGTACCGAAAGCGCAAAAACGGGACTATATTATACTAATACTTCACTGTCCGTCTATCTGTTTGTCGGTCCGTCTGTCACCAGGTATCAGGTATCATGTATCTCATGAACCGTTATAGCTAGACAGTTGAAATTTTCAGAGACGATGAATATCTGTTGCCGCTATAACAGCAAATACTAAAAACAATATTTTAATGTCTGTCTGTCTATGTCAGTAACCAACATAAAATGACCTCACATTGCATACATTTTGCTTAAGAGCAGAAGTAAGGCCGCCTATTTGTTACCTTCTAATTTAAAAAAAACCGGCCAAGTGCGAGTCGGACTCGCTCACGAAGGGTTCCGTACTAGGAAAAACGGTAAAAAGATACTTTTGTTGTATGGAAGCCCCCCTTAAATATTATTTTTTATTTTATTTTAAGTATTTGTTATTATTGTGGAAATAAAAATACATCTGTGAAAATTTTAACCTCCTTGCTATTACGGTTCATGAGATACAGCAAAAAACGCTAACTACTACTCTGTTGTATGGGAGCCCCCCTTTATTATTATTATTATTTTGATTTTAGTATTTCTTGTTGTAGCCACAATGAAAATACATAATCTGTGCAAATTTCAACTGTCTAGCTATTACGGTTCTTGAGAGTGGCGTTCTCGGCGAGTGGTAGCCATGAAAAAGGGCTAAAATATCACGTTTTTTGTATGGGAGCCCCCTTAATTATTATTATTATTTTGTTTTTAGTATTTGTTGATATGGCGGCAACAGAAATACACAATCTGTGAAAATTTCAACTGTCTAGCTATTACGGTTTTTGAGATACAGCCTGGAGACAGACGGACGGACAGCGAAGTCTTAGTAATAGGGTCCCGTTTTTACCCTTTGGGTACGGAACCCTAAAAAGTACCGCCACAAAGGCCAGGCGGGCCGCGGGTTGAGTATGATTGGGTTAGTTAGAGGGTTTGGTTCTCGTTTACATACTGTACAGTCACCAGCATACATAAGTGATCATATTTGTACCTTGTCGCTTTCAGTTGTTAATTTCGTATGGCTTTTCAAACATGACTTTAAAGTGACAAGGTACAAAAGTGATCACTTATTTATGCTAGTGACTGTACATGTCTCATTGCATACTGGACATCGAAGCAGAGGCAGACCAAAGAGGAGATGGCGGGACGACTTAGATGCATAGCAAATGATGGCAGGAGCATGCTCTTGACAGGGACGAGTGGCAGAAAGAAGGGGAAGCTTTTGCCCAGGCAGTAGAACACAATAATAAACTAATTAAAAAAATATATATTACTTACCCACTGCTCGATGCACAGCCTCGTCTCTAGCAAAAAAATTGACCAACAAGTCTATAGCATCGTTCAACCTAGCAGGAGGAAGATCCTGTATCCTTAACTTGCACACACTTCCATCTCGTCTCTTTCCTTCGAACCTATCCCACACTTGCTCAGATGACATTGTTTAATACGTCTCACTAAAACAAAACACGACCACACAGATTACTTCGTACTATGATTTTATGAACTCAATACTATTTTTGGCCTTTTTATCTTGTTATTTAGATAATGACGATGATTAGTCATCGTGCTAGTAAGACCATACTGTAATAGATTAAAGTGTTGTGGTAATAAAGTTGAATAGGAATCAGTCAACTATTTGTGAACTATATTTCTAAATGTCAGTGAAAATTTGAATACTGAAAAATCCGAAAAGTAAAGCTATGGCCAGGAATCGAACCCGGATCCTCATCCGTGCACCCGTAGCAGGTTGTGAATTGGTATTTTTTTAATACCATTTTAATTATATTTTAAGGCGACTAATGCCTTCAAATGCTGTAAATTAGGTACTTTTTAAAACCTACTCCGCTTAAACGGCTTAGCCAAGAAAATGGAAAAAAATGAATTAACAACTCTTATATAACATTCGCAACGTAGATACACCGGACACGGGGCATATTTTACAGAACCAATATTTTAAAAACCGAAAAAGGTTATGAAAACTGACATGTCATTAGAACGCTCAACCATAATACCTACAAGTACCTACAAGAATGACAATTATTATGACGACGCCTCCGACCAGTAAATTTATACCTGATCATGTTAAACGGATATTATCAGACTAAAAATTCTAACTGACTTATTAACCAAACGACATAAATATATAGAGAAAAAAAATAGATAAAATAGATAAGTAGATAAAAATATAATAGAGTTTGAGTTTTTGTGCGTCAATGATCTCCCCGCACTCAAGTTTTCCGCCAAAGTGTAAAAAAAAAGAAACGAAATTAGGGACGATCGCAGTTTCGCTGAAATAAATAAAAAAAATACCCAATGTATTTACGTCATTTATTTCTTACTTTCTTTCTGTATCAACTTTTTCGTGCCACCTGTGATGCGAGCTTCAGTTATCATGAATTTCATAGTGCGAGGTACATCAGTGAAGGTGACGTCATATTTCTTGGCTAGGTAGTCATATTCGATTTCCTTGACAGTTTCCCAGCCGGCTCTGGCGCCTGCTTTCTGGGTGCCGAATGCTGTCATCCATGTCAGCCCCAGTCATGGGGACTCCATGGGCTTCACACATAAGCCGTCTAAAAACAAAAAAATAAATAAAGTACCTAGTAACAATTTCAAAAAGCCATCACACCTACGTACCTGTGTGTACGTAGTAATTATTTACTACGTACACCCATACACAAATTATGTCTATATTCCTTACGGGGTAGACGGATTCTTAAGTAACAAGACCTAAAGACCACTTTTAGCATGCTTGTGGGCGTATAGCTGGAGGGGACTCAAAATAGTGTTGGACCTCATCGCCTATGACAAGGTTCCTAAGATTTTCGCCCATTTCCTCGATGGGCTTTTACTATTTACGCGGGATGAGAGCAAATGGTACATTCTGTTTTCTCTTTGCTCCCAGACTAGTATGGAAGACTAAACTGAATACTTTAGATCTCAAGCATCCAACAGCAATCTGCTTCACGGATGGTTTAAGAAAGGAAACGACCCAACTGGCGGGAGCGGGCGTCATAATACCCAAACTGAACGTACGCGAGGCTATACCGCTAGGTTTGATACGCCAGTGTGTTCCAGACGGAAGTATGTGCGGTAATGAAATGCGCACAGATCATACAAGAAAACTTGAAGGATGATCGGAGGGATGGAGCAGTGGTGATTTACTCCGATAGTCAAGCAACACTGAAAGCACTGAACAAGCCGGTAGTCAACCTCCTCACTGGTGTGGGAGTGCAGAAGGGCACTCAATAGATTAGGGGAGAGCACGAAGGTAACGGTAGCCTGGGTCCCAGGACATCAAGGGGTGATAGGCAACGAGAAAGCGGACGAGCCAGCGAGAGAAGGTGCGGACAGGTAATTCCAGGTAGGCCCTGAGCCGGTACTTCCAATCTCAGGAGACGTCATCAGGGGAATAATCGACAGATTAAAGGAGCAGGAGGCAAACAAAGAGTGGAGCCAGTCCGTAGGATGCAGGCAATCGAAGATGATACTGAAAGGCATAAACCGTAGAAGGACTATGTATCGTCTGAATCTAGGTAAGAGTAAGAGTAGCCTAAGAACTCTTCTTCTCAAATTTAAGAGCCCAGCTCTTGTCGGTGGAGTAGTCGCCATTCACTTCTTTCCTCTGCCATTGTTTTGAGTTCCTGATACGACACTACATTAACCTTCTCCTTTGCTTGGTCCATAAATGCGCGTCTCGGCCTTCCTCTGCCTCTTCTTCCTTCTATTTTCCCTTCTATCAGAGTTTTTATGTAATCGTCGTGTCGTATCAGGTGCCCCAGCATATTTCCTCTTCTATTCTCAGTCGTCTTCAGCAGTGATCTCCTTTCCCCTACCAAATCCAAAACCTCTTCATTTGTTCTTCTCTCTGTCCAGCTTATCCCCTCCATCCTCCGCCAACACCACATCTCAAATGCGTTCAATCTCTCCCTATCTTGCTGGGTCAATGTCCACGTCTCGCTTCCGTACAACGCTATGCTCCAGATGTAAGTCTTAATAAGACGTTTCTTTATGTTTCTGGACATCTTAGCTTTAAAAAATTGTTTTTTGCCATTGAACGCTTTCTTGAGCATAGCTATGCGGGTGATTATATCGGAAGTACATCTGAAGTCACAGGTTATTATGCTGCCTAAGTATTTGAAACTAGCAACCTGTTCTATGGCAGTATCTCTGAGCTTTATTGGATTTCTGGTGTGGTTGTTTTATGCAGTTATTAAAGTCTTTGTCTTTTGAACATTGATGTTAAGTCCAAATTCATTAAAGACGCTATCCATTACTGCTACAAGCTGCTCCAGCTGTGTTGCATTCTCAGCAAGAGCCGCAATGTCATCGGCGAAACGTATAAAATGAAAACTGTCCCCGTTAAATTTTACCCCCCCCCCCCCCTTTTCCGATTCTAAAATTTCTTTGACAGCCGCTTCAATAAAAATGTTAAAAATCAGAGGCGAGAGTGGACAACCCTGGCGTACACCCCTCCTTATTTTGGCCCTTCCTTTCTCCTGTTCTATTTCTACTATGGTTTCTTGATCCTTATACAATGCATGAATAATTAATAACCTATCGATCTCAATATGTTCATCATCTTTATCCAGTCTATTCTATCGAATGCCTTTTCTAGGTCTATGAATGCTATGTGAGTCTCTAGGCCTAGGTCCATTCTTCTATCACACACTAGCCGGAGAGCTAGAATAGCTTCTCTTGTTCCTCTCTGTTGCCTAAACCCATATTGGTCAGGTCCTAAATAGTTTTCAGCTATTGGTCTTATCCTATTTTGCACGATTTTTAGCAAAATTTTAGATACATGTGATATTAGGTTTAGCGTTCTATGTTCTTCGCACTTCAGCGTGTTTTGTTTTTCGGTAATGCTATTGTTTTACCAATTTGAAAAAAAATCCTTAGGAACCTCGCCCGTTCTGTACATGGTTTTAATAATTTCAAATATTTCGTCCTTCCCCGAATCGCACTAAGAACTATAACTGGCATAATCACCGGCCACAACACACTGAATAGGCACTTAAGCATAATAGGTATAAAAAATTGCTCTACCTGCCCATACTGTGGGAAGGAGGAGACAAGCAAACACGTCCTTGCCGAGTGCGCCATGTACGCGGCAGCGCAGCGAGATGCATTCGGGAGCGATGAGCTGAGGGAGGACGAGCTAGGGGATATCGAACTTAAAGATGTCCTTTCGTTCGGTAGGAGAATAAGGAGATTTGAGGAGAGATGCTGTGTGGGAGCGCTGCTGGGACAGTAATTGGCGGCTCCGTCCAAGGGGAACAAGGCTGAATGATTGCCGATGAGGATCGACAGCCCGCCTGACCCAGCTAGGCGTCCCTACCCAACATCAACATCAACATCAAGCTGAATACAATAGGTACTAATCTTAAAGAAGACTGACCTTACTTTGAGAAAGTGTTCTGCGATACCTAATCTTCTATAGGCGGGGTCCACAATTACGCCTCTGCCGTCGTAGTAGACGTCTAAATTAAACTCCGCCACTGGATCGTATGCCGTCAGATATTCGGCAACGATCGTAACCAATTTCTGTACCTCTTGCGGTACCTCCCGTGCTTCTGCTCCCTGCAAAATTAAATCATGAGAACTTCAAAAATCGAGCTATTGATGAAGGTAGTAACAATTTTATCTAATCCTATCTCATATAATATTATCATATTCTTTCTCTACCAATATCATAAAAGGAAATTTAATGTTAAGGACGTGATAGAATTTTAGGTCAAAAGTTTCGGGCTAGGCTTCAATAAAGTTTGACATAAGTGCAAAGATGTACCATCGAACAAATCGACTCCTGACCCACTGTGGAATCCTCTCACAGTAAATTTCATACTAACGTTACATTGAATTAACAAGGAAAACCATGCAACGTTTATTGTGAGAATGTTCTTCAGTGAATCAGGAATCAAATGCTTCTACACTAACAATGAACCTCAAAACTGTACCTCTGGTGGAGACTGTGACGGTTTTTCTTTTAATATTGAAGTCACGTCCGTACTTAAGCTCATCATAGAGAGTCCTAAGAGATCTTTCACGTCTGGCGTATCATCAGAACAGCAAATAACCATACGGTACGACGGGTCACTCATGTGATGTTCGTAAAACTTCCTGTACCCTTCCATTGCTGCAGGATTGTTCGCAATGCCTAAAACGAATATTTAAATGTCAGCATTGCAATCTTAACAGGCACCTAAACATTTCCTTAATTTTTTTTTCATTATTTTTTAGGGTTCCGTACCCAAAGCGCAAAAACGGGACTATATTACTAAGACTGCTGTCCGTCCGTCTGTTTGTCGGTTCGTCTGTCACCAGGTAGTGTATCTCATGAACCGTTATATCTAGACAAATGAAATTTTCTCAGACGATGAATTTCTGTTGCGGCTATAACAGCAAATACTAAACAGAACATTTTAATGTCTGTCTGTCAGTAACCAACATAAAATGACATCACACTGCATACATTTTGCTTAAGAGCAGGGCTCTGCTAACACTGGTAAGGCCGCCTATTGTTACCTTCTAATTAAAAATAAATACTACCACAAAGGCCGGGCGGGCCGCAGGTAGAGTATGATTGGGTTAGAAGGTTTGGTTCTCGTTCACATACTGTATTAATCATTAGATACTGGCCATAGAAGCAGAGGCAGACCAAAGAGGAGATGGCGGGACGACTTGGATGCATGTAGAAAAGAGTGGCAGGAGCATGCTCTTGACAGGGACGAGTGGAAGAAAGGAGAGGAGGCTTTTGCCCAGCATTGGAACACAATAATAAACAGCAGCAGGGTTTCAGGTTAGCTGGAAGAGATCCCTTCTTAGGGATAAGTTCGCCTTTGTACTATTTTATGTGCAATAAAGAGTTTACGTACATACATAAACTAATTAAAAACAAAACATTTATTACTTACCCACTGCTCGATGCACAGCCTCGTCTCTTGCAAAAAAATTGACCAACAAGTCTATAGCGTCGTTCAACCTAGCAGGAGGAAGATCCTGTATCCTTAGCTTGCACACACTTCCATCTTTTCTCTTTCCTTCGAACCTATCCCACACTTCCTCAGATGACATTATGTTTAATACGTCTGCTTACCAAAACAAAACACAGACTACTTCGTACCATGACTTTATTAACTATAATTATACTATTTATGGCCTTTTTATGTTGTTATTATCTAATCATCGTGCTAGCAAGACCATACAGTAATGGATTAAAGTGCTGTAGTAATAAAGTTGAAAAGGAATCAGTCAACTACACCCGCTTCCAAAAAAAATGATTTTTTTGCAAGGCGGTATATTTTGTGAATTAAATTTCTAAATGTCACTGAAAATTAGAACACATAAAACATCCTAAAAGTAAAGCTATGGCCGTGAATCGAACCCGGATCCTCATCATTCCGTGATGCGTGCTATGCCGCTACACCACCCGTGGGAGCAAGTTGTGAATTGGTATTTTGAATAAGTAAATACCATTTTAATTATATTTTTTTAACGATTGCTACGAAATCAGCGAGTTCAATCCGATTTGTTTTATTTGTATTAATCAATCAATCATTTATTTATTCCAGACCATACCACTACTCTGTCGTATGGGAGCCCCCCTTAATTTTTATTATTATTATTTTGATTTTAGTATTTGTTATTGGATACGGAACCCTAAAAATTAACAGAAAAATGAATCTACTTTTATAAAATAAAATAAAATAAATTTGATTTAAGTCTTAAGCATTAAAAAAAACACGTGTCGACCCAAAAACTTATACATCTTTTGTTTATTATAAAACCATTGTCTGTAGCGCAAAAGCAAATGTACTTAATAAGGTCGTTCTTGGAGTAAACCTTATCTTCAGTCAATACAACAAGCTATTATGCAAAAGCTGTTAGGCAGACAAACGATAACAGATACACCTAATGCGTTAACAACCTATTTTTACAACGAACCTCCGCAATGATTTAATAAAATAAAACTATTTTTACAAGCTGCAATACTGTCCGCTTAGAACGGTGCCAGTCGCAGAATCAACCGAAGAAGAAAAAGCGACCGGCTTTTGTTTTTTCTTTCGCAGCACGCCTTTTTGTTCTGCGACGAGCGTTGATCCTACTAATATTATAAATGCGAAAGTTTGTGACGATGTGAAGATGTGAGTGAGTATGTTTGTTCCTTCTTCACGTTAAAACGACTGGACGGATTTGGATAAAATTTGGAAAGAATACAGCTGGTACCCTAGATTAAAACATAGGCTACTTTTTATCCCGGAAATTCTACGCAGACGAAGTCGCGGGCAGAAGCTAGTTAAAAATAATCAATTATTAATTTAAAAAACTGTTTTGTCTATATTTTACTGTACCTACTTACGTCAGTGCGTAAAACAGGACTCGACTAGGGTGAGCGTTGCACATAACCTAGTTTGCACTCAGTATTATACCAGGAGTCCACGCCTTTAAGATGATCCAAATATTTTGTGGCACTGTACAGGTATTTTATTGTTTTGTGTGTCCTGCATACCTAATATTTGTGTAGTCTGTACAAGGTAAAAAAACAGAACACACGGAAAACAATTATCTTAAGCATTAGAAATGGAACTGGCTAATGATTCAGAAAAGGAAAATTTTTCTTTTTGTTTAAAAAAAAGGTGTGCCTTTTTCACTTTCACTTTACTACTTTAATTCTACAGTTAATAATTTAGCTATAGCGGCAAGCACGATGACGGCCGAAATTATGGCAAGTAACAACTGCAGTACCTACCTGGAATATTCAGCTATCGGGAAAGAAAAAGGGCATTAATTAATTAGGAACACTGGCGGTAGCGGTCTCACTGAAATAAATGAACTTTACACCAAATGCTATTTCGATGGCCCAGACGAATAAACGTGCAAGTGCCATTACACGAAAAAATGTTTTTTGCTTCTTTAGCTTTTATATACCCTAAGGCACGCTGTATATTTTTTTTAAGCCGGTATAATTTTCCGTTTATGAGAAATGTCATTTTTTTAATATATTCGTTGGTAATGTTCCATTATAAATTTACACGAATAAGATTCCAAGAGAGTGTTGCTGTTTCAGTGATTGTGTTACTTTACACGAATATACGTGCAATGGCTGCGTCATGATTTTCTATAATTACTTTTTTTTAACTCAATATGGGTAATAATACTTTGCACGTTTATTCGTGGTAATCTTTGTTGGCGAGATTAGTGCGATCTAGCTTTGACCCTTTGTTCACGTTAAATCTTGTCACACAAATTTTGGTAATAGCTTTTTACATTATTTATTAGCAAATACAACATTAACGTATTTTCTCTTCCATGCATTTACGTAACTAAATCTGTAAAGTAATTTACTGCTATGATAAAAAAAACTCTTCCTGCGGAATATTTATCGAGAAAAAATGTGTGTAATACATTGAAGCTCTAATATAAAATAATAAAAAAGGACCGAGTAACAATACTTCGCGAAAATTTTAGCAGATGATGCGGGGTGCGAGGGGCAGTGCAAGTAACCTCGCACTGCCCTGTGCCCTCAGTGAGGCGAACGCGACGACGCCGACGACGTGCTTACAAATAAATAAGACGCTGACGCCGTTGCTTTCTTTGAGCATCTACCTTAATATTACGCAGAGAGATCTATAAAAACAGAAAAATTGATAGAAGGCGACGACCTACGAAGGTGATAGAATATTATCAACAATTAAGAGCGTTTATACCTACTGAGCTGGCACCGTCGCATTTTTGGTGTTTTTTTACAATTCATCATCATCATACCAGCCAAAAGACGTCCACTGCTGGACATAGGCGTCTCCCAAGCCTCTCCACTCGGACCGGTCCTTTGCCTTCCGCATCCACCGGGATCCCCGCGATCCTGATCAGGACGACACGATACGATTATTTCACGGAAATTGAATGAAAGTTTCAAATGTCCGTCTGTAGTGCACCTCGTTTTTAGTAGCAATAATTGATCGTGTTGGGCTCTTATTTTCTTATTAAACGAGATATATTATTTTATCCCTTTAATACGAAAATAAAAGTCCATCACGATTAATCATTGCATTGGACACATTGATACACTAAAAATGAAGTGCACTGCAGACGCACATTTGAAATTTTCATTCAATTTCTGTGAAATAATCATAAAAAATCACCAAAAATGCGACGTCGCCAGCTCAGTAGGAATGCACCCTCTTAAACAAAACGGTAAGTTTATTTCGGTTTCCCTATTATGATAACCATTGGCAGGTAACTACTAAAGCTAGACTTCCGAGCAAAGCAGCTCCGGCGTCACTAACGCAGCGACACTGTCGCGGCGACCGAGCGATAGTAGTAGGGTGCGACACCGCCGCTTAAAAAACGGTGAAACGGTGAGAAAACGTGACGCATACGACACGTCACTGCGTATAAGCGGCGGTTTGGTCGCACCCTTATGCAGTTGCGACAGTAACGCTGCGCTCGGAAGTTCCTTCATACATTTTCATACTGCATAATTGACAACATTTCATATTTCTGAGCCTATAATTTTAATGGTTCTCTGTAATTTGTTTGAAAAGGTGAACATGCTGACAGTTTAATTTTTTCGCTAGGGCTTGTATTTAATTTATAATTAATTTATTAATTTGTGCTTATTCTAAAAGGGCATAACGCCGGTACTATCACAGAATACACACTTATCCCTTTGTCTTTTCTCTATAGAAAAAAAACTGACGTTAATTTCGAATTGTCAATGTCAGGTCCTATTCTGCAATATTCGATTTTCGAGCTTCGCTTCGTGCTGTTCCACTCATACTAATAGTCATTATCATGAGAGTGAGTGAGAAGGTATGCAACGAACTTCGAAAATAGAATTTCAGAGTTGCCCCCCCTTGTACTTTGAAGTTGTCAAAAATACAAAATTATGATCGCTTATTTTTTCTCGTGAAAAAAGCAAAGGCGTTTCACCTATCCTGTGGTAGTATTCGTAAAATTAGGACATATTTTTAATTATTTTTTATTATAAGCGATATTAAAATTATATAAACATATTGCAGTGATCAGGAGGCAAAATGCTTTCGAGACATATATATACATTTTCGGACGTTATAAAATTGAAATGTTGTCAATTCTATCGCGCTGTGTCGCAGCGACAGTGACGCTGCGTCAGGGACGCCAGAGCCGCTTTGCTCGGAGGTACCCGTGCCAATGCCTTTGTTCAAGGACCTTATTAGTCTGTGTGATGCTGGTGCTATCCCAGATCAATATGCAATGTTTTATAGGAATTTGATACTGTTATCGAATGGTGGCTGATGGTATTAATTTGAATGATGACAGTGATGACGAATAAATGATGTGTTATAATTGTCAGTCACAGTTTTGTTGACTGTTTTCAAATTTCTTTAATTAAAGGTAGGTATTTAAAAAAGTATCAATATAATTCCAGATCTAAGGACTACTTTTTATTTCATTTATAATTTTAGGTTGACTACCCTGGTAGTTACGAGTATTTCTAATTAATTTGTTCGCCAAAACTCAAACAAATAATGTTAATTTCATATTAATTTACTTACAAACTCAGTCATTATTAAATTAATTATCCATACATAACAGCAAAACAAGGTTTAATAAATATGCTGTAAATTCAAGCACAATAAAATATCTAAAAATATTTTGAGCAAAGAGTTGATACAATAAGAAATTAACTAATTATAAACTTCAAAACACGGTTATTGTGTCATGGCGTAAAAATACATTTTGATAAATTAACACGAACAACATTCCAAACGCCGAATGCAAAATAAAACTAACTACAAAAATAGAGGATAAAAATACATTGCACTAAAACAATTATACTTTTTAACACGAATAACGTTGCAATAAGCCATAACGCAAAGTGTCTTGATAATTCATGATTCGAATAAAAAAATAAAGGGGTTTTTCTTTATTTACGGGAAAATGGTCAAACATATGCGTCAAATATTTACACAGTTTTGTAAGTAATTTTTATATCAATCTAACGATATAATACACATATTATAACGGCTGCCACAACTAACGTAATATTTGTTAAAACTGATTTTATTTTTCCTGTAAAGTTGCTGTTTTACGATTACACATTTATTCGTCTGGGCCATCGATTTATGGCCATTTATTTCTTAATTTCATTCACCTTGATCAATTTCTTTGTTCTGTCCGTACTGGCAACTTTTATTAGGTACTTTCATACAAGCTGTATCATCTTTTTCGTACCATCCGTACTGCCAACTTTAGTTAACATGAATTTCACAGTGCGCGGGACGTTGGTGAAGGTGACGTCATGTTTCTTGGCTAGATAGTCAAATTCGATTTCCTTGACAGTTTCCCAACCAACTTTGGCCCCTGCTTTCTGGGTGCCGAATGCTGTCATCCATGCCCCAGTCATGGGGACTCCACGGGCTTCACAAATTATCCGTCTAAAACATAGAATAAATAAATAACATTGGATATTATGTTCTACTGTTACAAGAGCGATCTAGATTGTTGGTGCATGCTCATATTTTATGTGACTGTGGCGAACAAAAAGGAGGATTATGTGTTTAACGCATATGTATGTAAATCCATTCCAATGTCCGCCCGTCCTCTACTCAACGTATGAACTGATTTTGACAAATGATACGTAATTAGATTTGTCTTAAAGACGCGAATGTTATTTCGGACATAATTTAAAAGAAATCAAGATGGCAGATTCCTTGCGCACAAAGTGCGATCTGAAAAAATTAGGTAAATTTTCAAGATTATCGAGCGGGCATCATGGAATAAGTAGGTCTGCAAAATCACTATCGTGGACGGAGAAAGATACAAAACTTAAACATATATATTACAAGTAATCTATAAAAAGTAAAAATTAACTAAATTATTAAAAACAAAAACCCTACTTCAAAACGTTTAACTAAAATGAAGAAGAATAGACCTGAATACAGCGGGCGGAAACAAACATTTTAAAAATTAAAAATCACACAAACAGTTTCATGGTTTTGTAGCCGGATTTTTTGTTTTTAATCATTTACAGTAGATTTCTCTCTATTTGAAATAGGTGTGGTAAATTACTGACCTTACCCTGAGGAAATATTCTGCAATACCTAATCTCCTGTAGTCGGGGTCCACAATTATTCCTTTATCTTCGTAGTAGACATCTAAATTAAACTCTGTTATTGGATTGAATGTCACCATATATTCATAAAATATCTCAAGTAATTTCTTTCTTTCTGGCTGTAGCTCTTCTGTTCCCTCTGGCTGTTAAATTTAGTCCTACGTTTAGTACTCGTATTAATTTTTGACTAGGGGATTGCTTAACGAGGGAGAAAAACAACAATTTTACACAAGATATTTTGACACCCTAGCATTGCAAAGGTGTAACTTTAGTTTTCAAATTGTCGTTTTCCCCACCTTTAAAAACATTCTGGCAAAAGTCAATATGCAGCTCTTATTTTTCTTGCATAGCTTTTTTTACATCAAATGTACCTAGAACTAAGCACCAAATTTTGGCCCTTATTCTTAAATTGACAGAATAATTATTTTTCAATACATTTGCTCGAAAAATTCACTTTCAAAGGATAAGTTAATTTTACCGCACCAGTGCGATTTTTTTTACAGTTTTTTTAAATTGTCGACTTTAAAAGTTTACAAGCAAAGAGTATTAAATAACAAAAATAAAAAATATCGACTTACACGCAGAAAAATGTATAAATATACAAAACTAAGTAATGAATTTGCAAAATTTATCGTAATTTTTAATTTTAATTTTAATGATTTCCACCTTTTATTTATTCGAAAAAATCGCAGTGGCTGAACGCGTCAAACCTTTACCTGATAATTTTAGTTAACCTAATTAAAAACAAAACTTACGCATGCGCATTACGGAACACGGACGCGCCATTTTTGTAAAGCTTTGCGTTATTTTGTGTTGTTGATTATAGTGTACAAAAACTAAACAAAATGAGTTCTTCAAGCGATGAAGTCGACAATAACATGGTATTAACTCCGCCCGATATTTTAAGTACGGAAGGCGCAAATAGACTTTTGCCATCAAAATCTCGGGAAAGGTATTTATTCTTCAATTTTGTGTTACTAATTGCCTATTTTCTCACAAATGTATTGAAAAACGTCGTATGATACACGGTTGGCAATGGCAAGGTTTTACAAACTCGTGACGATGAAAACCTTCGCCTTGCGGCTCGGGCTTATCAACTCATTTGTAAAACCTTACTTACCAACATTGTATCACAAATAACTATTATTGAATCAGGCGTTACTTTGCGGAGGTCCATTTCAATGAAAAAAAAAACATTTACCTTGCTACTCCGCCACTTAAGTGCAAGATAGCCAAGCCTGTGCGAAATTTATACCTATATGTTTTTACATGCAATCCCTCCCTCCTCTACTGCCACATAAAACCTACATAAATCCTACAAATTTAACTATCCCCTATACCTTACAAAACACTGACTCGTTTGGGTCCCTCTACGGGATAATCTTCAAAGTGAGAGTGCGAGCATGCACTACTGTTAACCATGCGAATCAAGTAGTTATGTATATTTGCCACAGACTTGGCTATCTTTGTAAGTAGCGGAGTAACAAGGTAATAGTTATTTGATATGCAAGGCTGCAAAGTTTTTCTTGGCGCGAGTGCCTGTATTGAAACCCGAGCAAGCGAAGGATCCTATGATTCAAAGAAGAATCCTGAGCGTCGCGAGGGTTTCAAGGCACGAGACACTAAACAAACTTTGCTGCCGAGCGAAACACATATTTTTTCACCTCACTACAGCGAGAAAAATGGTGGATGGAAGAATTTCAAATTTCTAATTACTTGAGTAGGTATATGAGTACCTAGGTGGTGAGGTGGTGGTGTTCGTGGTGGAATGGTGGTCAGCGCGGCGTTCGAATTTCAAAAACCTTTTCCACTCAAGAGTGGAAAAAGCACTTTTCCACGCAGATTTTTAAGGAGAAAGACAGCCCTTTCGAGCAAGTGAGATGAAAATGTTTTTTGATCATTGGAATAATTATTGCTCGAATCATATGATATTCCAAGTTAATTATTTTTAACCTTTTCGGGGCCTCGCCAAATATAAAAGACGTCACCCATACACCAAGCTTCTTTATTGCGAAGCTAAAAATTTAACCTAAACCCAATTGAACGAAAGTTCTTTTGCATTGAAGTAATGGACGTATATATAGGTCGTTGGCGTTGAACTTGCGGTGCTATTGTTGTGTCTCGTGGGCGTCGAATAGGTTAAGAACGTTTACGTGTCGTGTAGTTATTATTACCGTCAACTGGGGTGACTGGTAATTTTGGGGCTACTTTGATCGTTTTAAAATTGCTATAAAATTGATATTATCCATATCCGGTGAATGTTTGGCATGTAGACGCAAAGGCAATCGACGAAGACATTGATTGGAAGCAGTAGACGCCAATAAAAAATAATGGTTTTGTGATTAAAACTACTTTTTAAAGTCACCCCATCGACTGTATGAAATGAAAATACAGTGTGATGACACTATGTGTTTTGTTAAATGCAAACTAAAAATTCAGGTAAAACTTTAAAAAAACTGTACCGCTCTAGTCAATTGTGAAGCTATTTTTTCTGTCGATGAAATCGAGGTTAACATCATAATGGAGAGTCCTATAATATTTTTCACGTGTGCTGTATCATCAGAACAACAAATAACCACACAGGACGACGGGTCGTTAATTAGCTGCTCTCTTTGCTTCCTGTATCGGTCAATCGCTTTAGGATTGTGCGCAATACCTGAAAAACGTTTAAATTAGGCTTTTGAAAATAAACATCAATTCATCAACAATTTTAGTAGCTACCTAAATTAACCTAAAATTTTATCAAAGTTGAAACGCTTTGCTAAATAGTGACTGTAATTTTTAGGCACTCGAAGAACTTGCACATTTGACAATGTATACAAAAGAAAATAACGAACTCCACAAATCAGGAAGTGAAGTCTTTGAGTGAAGTCATCTTGTCATTAGTGTGACGTCTCCCTTTAATAAGTAACAAATTGCTTTTCAAATTCTTTAATTTATTGATAGTTCCTTGTTTAGATATCACTACATTTTATAAAGTCCTCCGCCGTGTCTTTTTGAGAGAAACTCAAAAATTACTGAACGAATCAACAGCTAAATATGTAACAGGTAGTACTTGTACATTACTATTTTTATACAAAATAACAGCGAAAACTTTCAAAAGACCATAACGTGTGAAAAGGTTTGAGATTAAAGAAAATACATTAAACTTGTTAGGATTAACTTAGTGACAAATAGTGAGCCTTGAGCAGTTGCGTAACTATGACCTGGGTGGGACCCGTGCCAATTTTATCAGATGCAGGTCCTTCCATACTATAAAGAAGTGCATCATCATCCCTTCTGTCCTCTAGGCCAAGCCAGTTCGGAGCCCCGCATAGCTAAGGGCACATTGCATTTTACCAGCAGTCTTACCCATCCTAGTTACGCCATTGGCCTTGAGGAATTGGCTTACCCGATGCTCGATGTACAGCCTCGTCTCTCACATAAAATGTTGTGATTAAGTCTAAAGCATCGTTGAGTCTCGCAGCAGGAAGATCTTGAATCCTTAATTTCAGCACACTTCCGTCTTCTCTCTTGCCTTCGAACCTATACCACACTCGCTCAGATGACATTGTTATGTTTATTATGTCTTTACAATAACAATAGACGTCAGCACAGCGGCAATGCTAGTTAATTACTACAAGTGGTTCGTCCAAACGCCTATAATATGTAGGGATGAATGTGTTTACAGAATGATAGACCGACGGAAGGAATGATGACTGTGTACAAGAATTGAACGAACGAAGGAATGAGAGGGAAGACTGAATGAAAGAGAAGGAATGCTAAGACGTAACTCACAGACCACCTACCCCATTAGACTTGTAATACAGGGCGGCATTTTCTGGATCCTATTTGCGCAATTGCGCCTATAACTTCGAACGCAAACGCGCGCTCATTCAGTAGTGACCAGGAAACAGACCCGTAAGCAGCTTGTTACTGTGACCTAAAAACTACAATAGTAAAATACAAAAAAATGCCAGTTTGCACTGTAAGGTGGTGTGAAAGCGACTGCCGCAAAAATAATTACAAGAAGGATAATATTATTATTACGTTTCATCGGTAAGTTCAAAGTATAATAATATAATACCTTAATAACAAAAAATCACGGAGCTCTAATAACACTGGTCGCTAATAAGTACCAAGTCTATGTTTGTCCTTGTTTAGCACGCTTTGCGTCGCATTACATCTCTTTCTTGCATTTCAACGTCATGCGTAAGTAGAGATGCGACCAAACCGTATCGATATTATTCATTCATTCAATTTGATTGTCTTTCAAGTTATATCAAAATCTTGTTTACTAATTACTTTTACAATCATTTCATTAAGTAATTGATTTAATTCACGTAAAACTTATTACTAGACAGTATGAAGTTATTAAAATGATTTCGTTCGTCAATTTGTCTATTTAATAGCTTTTGACACTGAAACTTCGGAACAGATTGTCATGTAATTTTTATCAGTCGTGTTAAGCGACGTGAATCAACTATGATAAATAAGACCAATGATAATTAACAGAGTGAAGATATGTTTTCCTTGTAAATTGTGTTTGAAAATAGTCGCGGTTGGATAGTTGTTTGTCACGTCACTGGTGGAGTTGTTTGAACAAAGCGGTTTACCCTCCCAAGTTATCACTTCACCAGCGCACATTGCTCCCAAAATCTAACCGGCCAGTAACTTATCGATATACAATATCGACATGCCCTCATCTCTTCCGTGACGTCACCCCTGCCGCCCGCTTACGTCGCATTCCGCCAACGTCGGCAAAAGTGTTTGCTTAGAAATTCGTAAAGATGGCATGTCTCTGGGGTAGGTGGTCTGTGACGTAACTGAACCTGAGAGATCGCTTACTTTAAATTATTTTCTAAAAAATCTGTTATACTTGGTTGTGGGTTAAAATAAAATCATATTTCGTTGGAATAAATTGTTTTATTGAAGAGGACGCTACATATATATGAGAGGAATCGAATGCTTTTGCCTTTAAATCCCACCGTTATTATATATTACGCGCAACTATAAGTAAAATCAAACTGAATATTTATTTTCAAACTCCTCTTTTTGACTCATTTAAACTATTAAGTGACTTAAATAACTGCTGGCTGGAAAACTGACAAGACTGAACAAATACCGAATTTGAGCTGTATATTTAAACACATGTTGTGTAGGTATATGTACTTATACTTATATTCTATATCTATATAATTTACATGGCCATCTCTATTGTATCTCCTGTGATATGGTATTTAAAAACAAATTCGGTTTAGCTAGCCACATTAGGGCTCATGATGGAAAATTGTAAATAATTGTTATATAATGTGTTGCATTGACTTACAATAAACAACTAGACTCCTAATCGCAAACAAAAGTTACTCAAGAAACGTCAGAGCGGCGTTGTCTATGTGTTGTGTGTATCAACACATCAACTTACACAGATAACATTAACATATTCGTTCATAATTATTAACACCTTATTTCGTGGCAGTAATGTTTAATGTCAATTGCATACGATCGTGCGAAGTAATGACACGACGCCACGCGCTGGAAACCTGTCTGTTTCTTGTTCTCAAGCGTTTGAGATTACGGTGCGAAAGACATTGTTATCAAAGCGCGGTCGAAACACGACTAACCAAAACTACTCTGCACAATAAACGCGTCGTGCAGACTTTTGCTTCCGACAGTTTTTGAGCGTGATTGGGAGTCTAGTTGTTTATTGTAGGTCAATGTGTAATTGTTATTTCTTTAGTATCTAGCCAGGGGTCGCCGTCGTCGAAACAGATGAGGAGGACTATTATAATAATGTACCTTATTATAAGGAGAAAACATTTTTTGTATTTTCATTTGTAGCTAACAAACTCAAAAATTAAGACCATTGCATATAATAAAATCATACAAAATCCAGTAACTAGTACTAAAGTACTAAAGTACTAGTTTTGACGATGTAAACATCGTT
Source organism: Pandemis heparana (assembly GCA_963854515.1). Classification (NCBI taxonomy): domain Eukaryota; kingdom Metazoa; phylum Arthropoda; class Insecta; order Lepidoptera; family Tortricidae; genus Pandemis; species Pandemis heparana. The sequence continues at coordinate 5,136,425 of OY978013.1, read as the reverse complement.
TTTCCGGATCTTTTATCCACGAATTCCATATTAAATTTAATGCTTCACATGAAGTGCAAGACATCACGTTATACGTGACAACCCGCTTATTTCAGCATGCTTCGTCATTATCTTTACACAATCGCGTAAATATTCAATGCGAAGTAGGTGTACCTACTTAACGTATTCTTAGGTAAATTCAAAATAAAAAAACATAACTACGAGTAAATGTCTTAAGCCCGTTATCTACTATAGAGTGAATTTTTGCTACGTTTTAAAATCGGTCGTCAAGTTTTTTTTATATGGTACCTATTCTTAAAGCAAAGTTTAGTTGTGATAATAAAATTAATACTAAGATAGTCGGTTAATTGCAAAGACGTCGGTATAAATTAAGATTTTGAGATAACGGGCCCCTTGAAAGTGCTGTAAAGGTAGGATTTAAGGCGTCGTTTCCAAAATGATAAGGGCTATTTTATTATTTATAAAGCTTACGTAAAGCTCCAAATCAGTTCCTTAAAGACACCTAAGTTTAGTCGGAGTATGTATGTCTGTATGTATGTATGTAAAACTCTTTATTGTACATAAAACACATGAAAAAGATGAATACAGAAAAACACGAATGCACAAAGGTGAACTTATCCCTAAAGGGATCTCTTCCAGTTAACCTTCGAACGATTGACAGGACATAGGTATTAAGCAAAAGTAGACACACAGAAAAAGTAAAAAAACTGATCAAAACCTAAAATAATCCTAAATGCCTAAATTTTAAATACTTAATGTAAGATATAATACATAACAGATAAATACGATAAACTAATACATATACAGTCATAATAAATACATAATAAATAAAATATATTACACAACATATACATATACATAAGTAACAAAACTCAACACATTCATTTTGAGATGAGAGGACCCATCAAGCCAATACGCCTTCAAGCGACAGCGCAGGGTAGCAACAGTCTGCGATTGCCTGATATCATCTGGCAAGCGATTCCAGAGTCGAACAGCGTGTACAGAGAAGGAGTTGGAATAGAATTTGGATTTGGAGACGGGAAAAGCGAGAGAAAGATTGTCACTCGACCGCAACCGGTTCTGGGAACCAGCGGCCAAGTAGCTAAATCTCTCTGAAAGATAGGAGGGGGACTGAGGATTGAAAAGGACATTAAAAAGCAACGACAGGATGTGAACATTGCGGCGAAAACGGATAGGCAACCATTTAAGCTGAGCGCGAAAACCAGACACATGGTCATATTTACGTAGGCCAAATATGAAACGAATGCAGACATTTTACAGCTTGTCTAGTAGCTGCTCAGAGAGGTCGAGGTAAGCTATGTCGCCGTAGTCAAGCAAAGGGAGAAGAAGAGATTGTGCAAGAGTAATCTTGGTACGAAGAGGAAGAAAATTTTGCAGGCGTACCTAGACTATTAGTTTGATTCATGGCGTAACAGAGGATTTTTCGTAAATTATATTCAAATTATGGCATTTTCGATGTCAGAAAACATCAGGAGAACACCTCACCTGTACACACTTGCGAAGTTGTTCAAATGGTGCCTGTTTATAAGGTTAAATAAAAAAAATATTCTGTATATGTGTGGAAACTAGCTCAAGCTCTCTATTATGAGAGGAAACCTGCCAATAATGGGACATAAAAATTATGCCGGAGACGATGAATAAGTTTTTGGAACAAAAAAGTCCAGGCGTCCGAAAATGTAGACATAATGGACGTCAAACAACATTGCATTAAAAGTCACAAACAAGTTAAAAACAGGAATAACAAATGTTAACATAACCTAAACGACTAACCCCCTTATTCATAAATGCTCTGTAGGCTTCTGCTTACTTAGCAATCGTTTGTCCTTATCTATCACTTTGGCATTTACCTTTCACAGATAAGGACAAACGATTAATAAGTTATATAGTAGAAGCCTATAGAGTGTTTATGAATAAGGGGGTGAGTCTAGAAAGATGAAGCTCTGACAGCTACCGACCTATGGTCCACCTAATTTGTCCAACCCGGAAAAAATGCTGCCATTATTTATAGCTCAATAATATTTTAATGCAAAAATAGGTAGGTCAGGTTAGTTAGGTATTTTCAGTTGCCCGAACGGCAAATTACCCAAATAAAGAAGCTCAGCTCTCGGGTCGAACTCCGTCGAAAACCAACTGGACAAGGACACTAAGAAAATACACAAGGAAGGGGTGGTGACTGGACTGGATAAGGGATTAATGGTAAAGCATTGGCATGTTTTTGTTTTTTTCTGAGAAATAAACAGTTATATATTTTTTTTTTTTACTGTAAATGGACCACGTCTCGGGAGCGGCTCTTCTGGTAGGTCTCTTTAGAAGCGCAAACTTGTAAGAACGATTTTCGAAATTCTCACTGATTAGAAAACTATCAAAAATTATTATTTCAGTTTCAGTTTCAGTTTATTTATTCCATAACAATTTACATCGTGTTGGACAACTTAACAATACTTAAATATTAACAAAAGAAAACACAATTAAATAGAAGAAAAAAAATAAAACTAATAATTAGGTACAATTTTTCACATTACATTAAATATTATCATGTCATTCATTCCAATTAATTTGAATCAGCTATCCCGCATAAATATCTCATCAATACTATAGAAGCAGCCTCTCAATAAAAAAGCCCTCAACTTCCTACGAAAAATCCCGATTTAATTATTTCACGAGAGCGGATCCGCTAGTCAATCATTATTATAAATCGTAATTTAAGCTTATATCGCGATCTATATCTTCATAAGTTTATTGAGCCGACACTAACTATTCTAGCGGAACGAATTGGTTCGGGAAATGGGAATGTTTCTATGTATACTTAGCACTAATAAATTATGATGTGAGAGGCTTGAAGGGGAGCGAATATTATAATTATACATATACTACGATAACTTTACAGCGCTATTTAGTGGTTTAAAAATCCAACTTTTACTTTATCTAAGGTCCTGTTTAATAAGGGTTCTTACTGTTCATTTATTTGTGATTATTAACTTTAAATCGTCTTGAACTTGAACATTCACGTTTTCCTATCCCGGACAAATAAAGGGCAATGTTTACCTACTAATTCAATTCCCCTACCATTTCCCGCCATTCAATTCCAGAAAACCCTGCAATCATACAAATAGCAATCTAATTTGCAGGCAATGAAATGAACAGTCCGAATCTATCACAACGCAACGATTTACACGATTTCCCTAGGGCGCTATAAAGTGCCTGATTTACACTCTTAGCATGCATTCCACACTCTATCCACGTAGTGAGTAAGGTATGGGAAACTGGGTAGAATAAAGTGATTTATGTACCCGTCACGGGCGGGTCGGGGGCATTATTTTTTTACATTACCGGGTCAACCTTTGAGCCCCGGACGGTTTGTCTTGGCCGCGCGAGATTGCCGGCAATTTGCGAACAGCTAGCGCATTTTTAAAAACGTGTTAAAAACCAACTGTGAATTTTGAAAATGGTAAAAACTTCGATTTTTAGTCTTACCTGGTAACTAGTTTCGGTGACTAGGCTAGCTTCAAGACAACTTCCAATGTTTTTCCTTTTTGACGTTGGGCAGCAACACATTAAATTGTTATTTTTCCTTTTTTTTGTACCCATTGTTTATTTTTAGTTTGTGCTGTTGTTGTCCTATGCGTCAAATAAATGTATTTTCATTCTTTCTATCTTTCAAGATATCGTTTTTTAAAGCATTTCCAGACATTATTTTCCGGTGAAATAAAGTTTTTGCCCCCGTTGCAGAACTTGACGTCTCGTGGCAATTTCGAAAAATCTATCCAATTATTCCTTGTTTACATAATAAAACAAAATTTTGGGCTAAAAATTGATGAGCCAGTTAGTCAGTCGGTCGGGACTGTTCTTCGTCTTAATTCTGATTAAGAAGTCAACTAGAGATTATCTAAAAAAATGGAACAAAAAAAAATACCACAATATTTCAAAAAACACTCTATCTTAAGCTTACTGATGCCTTCATTTCTATTATAACTTCAAATAATTTCCCGTCAGCCGGGAAATAAGTTTCGTTTGAGTTGCCGAAATCTTTGAAGTTTTAGGAGTCTGTTATACGAAAAACGCAACTGAAAGAATTTTGCGCGCCTGTTTGTGCTGTTGCCTGTGTGAATTTATATTATTACTATTATTAGAGTATATTTTATATTCTATAGAGTTTATTTTAAAGTCCAGGTGTATTTGCTAAAGATATTAGTGTTTTATGTGTGTTATGGACAAGACGAAAATCATGTCAAATGTCCATGTTGTGCCAGCTTCCGTAATAGTCGGAGGCTTTGCACTCGAAGTTGTTGACGACTATATATACCTGGGACAAACGGTCCAGATAGGTAGGTCCAACTTCGAGAAAGAGATCACTCGTCAAATCCGACTCGGCTGGGCAGCGTTCGGGAAGCTTCGCAGTGTCTTTTCGTCCAAATTACCGCAGTATTTGAAGTCAAAAGTCTTTGACCAGTGTGTGTTGCCAGTGATGACATACGGATCTGAAACATGGGCGCTAACGATGGGCCTCATGAGGAAGCTCAAGGTCACTCAGAGGGCTATGGAGAGGGCTATGCTCGGGGTTTCTCTGCGAGATAGTATCAGAAATGATGATATCCGCAGTAGAATTAAGGTTACCGACATAGCCCGAAGAATTGCGAAACTGAAGTGGCAGTGGGCGGGGCAGAACCGATGGCCAATAGGTTCAGAAGGTTCTCGAATGGCGTCCGCGGACCGGGAGACGAGCTGTTGGTAGGCCTCCAACAAGATGGAGTGACGACCTGATCAGGATCGCGGGATCGCGGTGGATGCGGAAGGCAGAGGACCAGTCCGAGTGGAAAGCCTTGGAGAGGCCTATGTCCAGCAGTGGACGTCTTTCAGCTGATATGATGATGATGATTGGTGTTTTAGGTGATGCATTTATAACATTTCGACTGGGCACGTAAAAAAACATAACCTGCTTTAAAATTAAAGTGTAATCGATTCTCTTAATTTTGAACAAACTGTTTAGTTTTGAGTGTGTGCTGTGACACGTTGTAGATTGAACCATTTTCGGATCACATTTTATTAGACGTTTATTTCACCAGTTAACAAATAAATTAACCAACAGTATGTTAATATTGCAAAATACTTAGGGCCGATTTTTCAATCGTCTGATAGGCCCTATTTGACGAACAACTCTATGGGTATCTGTCAGTGAAGTGCTTATCTGAGGATTGAAAAATCGGCCCTTAGTGTTTATGTATACAATAATATTTAGATATATTCGTAATAAAATTATTTCTGTAAGTCCTAGTTACAATCGCGTTAAGAGGTCCACGTGTATTATTTCTTCTACGTATGAATATTGAATTTGTTGGGGGTATATTTTTTGGGTAAACATTTAGAACTCTTTCTCCTGCATAATGACCCTTATCATTTATTTTCCCAATTAACTATTAAAATCAACCAAGAGCTGTCATGTAATCATGAAAGAAAAGTCGCTAAGCCTATTACCCATTCCAATCTATTTCGACGCCATTGTATAAAATTCAATTTCATCTAAATTCCTAGACAATCACTTATTGTATGCAATTATCATCAATGCACCGGAATGATGAAGGAGCATTATTTGATATTATTAAACATTTTATAACAATCATACCTAGTATACAGTATGCTTATTATGTTAAAGTTTTATATGAACATGGGGGGGGAGGGGGGTTGTTAGTTTACAAAAGCGTAAAAATGTTTTAGAATGGACTCTATCTTTTAATTTAGTTGTGAATATAAAGCCAGATAACTCCTGGTATTCTGCGATGCATAAGAAATCATTATCTTTTTGATGCTGTTAATAACTGTGAAATAAAGATTTCTTATTTCTAATTGTTACTTAGTTTTAAATAATCTGTACTTATCACACAATGCGGTCCTTATAATAAACTACTCCAAAACCAAAAACCATAATTATTATCATACAAATTTAATACTTTGTACAACTTATAAACCCGTTTGCTAAAAAACGGGCACTTAAAACAATTTATTTTAATTTTCACGAAATTACTCATTGTGACAAAAAAAATAAGGTAACTTCAACTGACTTTCTCCTTTTTCAGTAAAAGTTACAACAATAAAATAAGAAAGTAATATCGAGTGTGACCTCCTCTAATTGAACTAACTGAACTGCAGCAGCAATTCTTCGTGACACACAGTAGCGTGGCGTCCATAGAACTCGATTCCTACCGGCTTGCCTAATTTAAGGCAGTTGGGCAATTTATTGTGCAGAATTAGAGGAAAAGGCTAGTTAAGTTCCCTTCGGCTTGCCTTCTGATATACTTGACGCCACGCCACTGACATGGAACGTTTTGGATGCCCGTTTTTTTGCAAATGGGTTTATTAATACTAGATATTTGGTGCTTTGTACAACTTGAAAATAAAACATTTCAGTTACAAAGGAACGCGACAAATCATGAACTTCATGGTGGGCGGAGCGCCGACGAAGTCAACGTCAAATTTCTTGGCCAAGTAGTCGTAAGAGATCTCGCAAACGGTCTCCCAGCCATCCAGAGCCGCTGCTTTTTGGCTGCCATGTGCTGTCATCCACGCACCAGTCATCGGGACTTTATAGGCTATGCACATATTTCTCCTGAAAAGAAGTTCAATAATAAAAACAAGCCAAGTGCTGTATCAGGCTTTGCCTTTCCGTTTATACAATAAATATTTATTTGGGGTACGTATTCAAATCCATAAAGTTTAAAATGTATAATGGGTTAAAATACATAATGGTTCAAAATATATAATGCGATTTTCTCAGAAAATTGCAAATTAACAGAATTACTATAAACTAAACCTAACCTAACCTAAACCAATCTATAGATCATGCTATAAAAAAAAATCATATACTTAATAGTTTCATAGAAAATTGCATTATATATTTTGAACTATTATACATTTTGAACTTTATAAATTCTGATCTGCTTCCATTTATTTGTATTGGGGAATTTACTGTCTTGAGAAACACTTACAGTAAGAAAATATTTATCTTATTAAAATTTCAGCTTAGTGGTGTCAAAATATTATTTTCAATACAGTTGCTCAAAAAGTGCCCTTTTTTGGCTGTTTTGCGTGCGAAAGGTTCGTTTTTGCGCACTAGTGCGATTTACTTTTCCATTTTTTTTAATTTGTATTTGTTCCAATTTACGACTACTTACCAAAGAGTTATTATAATGCTAGTCTGTACCAAGACGTAATAAAAATAAAAACCTATTATTGATGTAAAAATATCAAAATATTGAGATTTTATATTTTATTACTAGTCTTTTCATCATTATTATTATAAAATATTGAATTCCTAAAAACAGTTCTTATTAAGGTATCTGAATGGAACGGAATTTTAGCTGCCGAAACGCCTGAGTACTATTATATATTCTGTGACGCCTGTCAAATTGGAGGCGTTTTTCCAACTGCAACCATGGTTTTTAAGGTTCTAATGGCAACAGTAGTTGTGTTTATACAGTTCAAATAAATAATCGAACATAATGATACTAAGATAATAATAGTAAAGTGTTATATATGTCGGAGATTAACTGAAGCAGAGATAATTTTATTGTATTGAAATTACAATTAATACTATTTGTTAAAATGAGTTGTAGCTTAAACGCCATCTGTCGGACAAATTCCAAACTAACCTGTCTACCCGTGATCATGATACATGCAACTGTATCGAAATATCGGGAGCTCAATAAAGGTAATCGCGGTTCACATCCCGTTTATAATATTTCGAAATTCCAAACTGTTGTTGAGTAAACGCGGGTTACGCGGGCGATACGCCTGGCTAGGTAGAGTCGGTAAAGCAGACTGTCATGGCGGCGCTCGGTGGTTAAAGCAGTCGGGGTAAGAGACTGGGAGGGAGTCTGCCCGTAGAACTGGAGCGGCTGAGCGGCGGGAAAGAGATTTTTGAGGTTAAGTGAGTTTTATTTTGTTTACTTGAATTGAAAAGCGCGAATGACGAGATTTGTGGACTGAACCTAGGTACCGGTTTGCTCATTTAACAGCATTTTGTCAAAGTTAAGCTTAGTGTTAATGACATTTGTTGACAAACTGTTATGAATAAGTTATTTCAAATTATTCTGTGTTGTATTTTTTTTTCGCAACTGTATTGAAAATCGTCGTTCGATACACGCGCGGAAATGTCATTCTTCACTCGTCTCGAGTCTTGCCAACTCGCCTCTCGGCTCGTGGCAAGATCGAGACTCGTGAACTAATGACATACTTTCCGCACTAGCATCGAAATGTACTATTATAGAACTGTCAAACTTGCTTGGAATGCTGAATTTCCGAATTTTCTTACGGTGTTGTCCAGGAATCTTGGATTCACTGTGCATTTGTTTTTTCATTTTAAAAGTAATTATTGTACTTTACTGCACCTTAATAGTCTTAATATTTACCGTGCTTTTAGAAATTGGTCGGCAATACCCAATCCTCTGTAGTCGGGGACAACAAATGCGCCTTCGTCGTCGAAGAAAATGTCAAGTTTATACTCCTTTATAGGATTGTACGTCTTTTCCATTTCGTGAAGGATCTTAATTAAGTTTTGCCCGCATATTCCTATCATCTCCGGTTTGTTGAGCATCTGTGAAATAAAAATTAACACGCTAAAGATTCATCATCACCATCATCCTATAATCCCTGATCGGGGACATAGGGCTCTCAGTATATTTTTCCACTTGGAACGATCTCACGTTCTTGCCAGATCATGCTCTAATGAGTAATGACATAAAAACCGACAAGGTTTATTAAAATCATTATTAAACATTACAATAATAAATAGAAACAAACAAATTTATAATCAACCAGTCCCTACACGCATGCCAAATCAATCACAAATTTCTGACATTAAGTTTTCTGGGGACTAAACGAAACTCTTCTGTAAAAGTAAGCAATGCAAGTAATCATGATTCAACCTATTCCATCGGAGACATAACACTAAGTCAGCATGCTTAGTGTAACTTTTCGGTCACAGAACACGTCTCGACCGCGTTTGCGTTAAAATGTCAAATACTATGGGAACAGTTTGTTGACGTTTCGATCCGCAAGTGGCGCTGCCAATTTTTCCATAGTAATTGTGACGTTTACGTGAACGCGTTCGAGACGTTTGTTTGTGTGTAAACTTGCACTAGAGGCTCTGGTGTCTTCTGTGTCTTGACGTCAGTCGCGCGGAACGCCAAATGGACACGTGTTAAAATGTGTAATGTTTTCAATTGTTATTTGGTTTGATACATTAGCATTGATAAGGTAAATGTTGAAATTGTACCTGTAAATATTTAATTTCGATCCATGCCATATTCTCCTTACTCAGACGCATCATGGAGAGTCCTATTATATCCTTGACATCATCCGTCTCGTCGGAGCAGCAGATAACAGCACGACACGATGGATCTCGAAGGACTTGATTGTAATATTGACATATAAGTTGAACTACCGTCGCGTTGAGATAAGCGTCTGTCAAAATCACAGTAATAATTAATTAATTAATGTTTAACTTCCACGCTGCTCTGGTAGTAAAGAAAAAACATAGAATGTATTCAGTTACTTCACGTCTTGACCAGTAGGCTTATTGTCTAACTCGCTCGCAATCGCCATCGTGTTCATTTTGACAGTTCATGTATGGGCTGACAATTGGCATCGGAATCAGCTAACTGTCACATTCATACATGAACTGTCAAAATGAACACGATGGTGATTGCGAGCGAGTTAGACAATAAGCCCACTGCTATGGGTGGTGTAGCGGTATAGCCGCGCATCACGGAATGATGAGGATCGGGTTCCATTTCCGACCATAGTTTTACTTTTCGGATTTTTCTGTGTTCTAATTTTCAGTGTCGTTTATAAATTTAATTCACGGTTCGCAGAGATGGTAAAAGAACATCGAGGGAATGGGTGAAAATCTAAGGCGATGCAATTTTGATTCCCTTTCTTCCACCTATCTATCTATACGTAATAATAAAGCTGAAGAGGGTCGAAAGTCTGTACGTGGAAGATATTTTTAAAAAAATAGGCTGGGGATACTTAGAATCGATAACAAAACACGTTGCAACAGTTTTTAGAATTTTTGTCTGTTTATCTCTGTGTCATGTGAAAACGGCTGAACGGATTTTGTTGGAAACTTTACTAATCTGTTGAGAAAATTACCGGCCCGGTTATTTTTATCCCGAAAAATTGCATAGTTCCCGCGGGATAGCGATAAACATGTCGAAAATCGCAGCTGCCTAGAATCGCATCGCAACGACGTATATAAATATTGCTTCAGTGTCATAGAGGTAAGGAGGGATTTTCAAAATTCCCAGGTGATTCACTATCGCTTATTATAATAAATACCTAAAGAAAACAATTAAATGTCAGAATAGGGGTGTTAAGTGCCTGTTCAAATATGCATAGCAATATGTGACTTTTGTCAAAAATGAAGTCTATGCGGACGAAGTCGAGGGGAAAAGCTAGTACGTCCATAATTATGCTAAGCGTTAGCGTTTAGGTTAGGTCGCATTGGTCACTAAATAGAGGCCAGGTGGGTGACAGAATGTAGACATTTCTCCTCAAAAACGAGCCGATAACGTGTCCAAATTGATTGAAGCACTCAACTCTACATAGTACGGGTCTTAACTTAAAATACGGTCCCATCCCGAAGAAAGCATGAAACTTGGCATGAATGTAGCTTTCATATATGTGCTTCAATTTCGATATGGAAGCACGTCGAGAAATTATTTTTTCCCCCCATCCCTCCCCCTTTTTATGAGCCAAATCGTGTTTTTTATTATTTTTTACGAAAACGGGTACAGCTATCAGAAAACTGTCAAAGATCAATAATTATGTCCCTTTTTAAATTAGCTACATATACAATATTGTAAATATAAATATTATATGACAGCTACGAGTACATTCATGCCCAGTTTCATGCTTTCTTCAGGATGGGACCATAAAACTGAGTTTTGTTAGGACATGGAGCCGTACTAACAAGTCCACTGAATAAATTAAATTATGTCCACTACTTCAATGTACAGGTCCATATAAATGAGAAGTGTGATTTACCTACTTGGTTGAATTACTCACCCACTGCTTTATAAACAACTTCTTCTCGCACAAAAATGTCTATTATCAAGTCCAGAGCATCTTCTAAGCGATCCGCGGGGAGGTCTTGTATCCTTAATTTCATCACCTCTCCATTTTTCCTTTTTCTTTCAAATCTTGACCACACTTTTTCAGAAGGCATCATTGTTTCTGGTAATATAAATATCAAAATTAATGTTTAGTGTTTTGAATATAATGTGTTTAAATAGTACCTACGTGGGTTTAGTTTAGAATCGTTTTAATTAACCTAGTTTTTATCGAAATGTTCTCAATAATCAAGATGGCTTCAAAAAAGGGGAGGTTCTCAAATCGACTTCGTTTTCTTTTGTATCACGAGCGTCGATAGCTTCACTGACTGTGAATTTTTTCAGACTTTATGCACTTCGTCTAATTAACGGGTCGCTCAAGATAAGAAAAACCGGACAAGTGTAGTGCAATGAAAGTCGGACCTCCTGCGGCCGGAGCGGAGGATACTTGTATGTATATGGGATGAAAATAATATTTTTTAAGTAAAAGAAGAAGAACATTACAGCATAAGAATAAATATGAACATAGTAGAACGGAAACTCCCGCTCCGGCCGGACTCAAGGTAGGCCGCTAAGCGGCTACTCAGTCAGGCTGTCACGCCGGCGCCGCCACACGCGTGTTTGGCTGTTTGCGCCTTCCGTACCTTCATCTTGAAAACGCACCTAATGATTTATAAATCTCATATTTTGTAAAACAAGAATAAAATAATGATTTCAAAGTAAATAAAAACTTATATTTTAGCGATATTATCTTTAGACGTAAGTAATATTTAACAGGTAAGCAACACGCCTGGACGACAGAGGGGTGTAACGACGTGAGGGGGGAAGTAGGTATTTAAAATGGCGGCGTTTTGGACGCGGTGAAAAGAGATTACGTTCTACTCTGTTATTATTTATTCTTATGATACAGAGGTAGGTAGGTACGTTGAAGATTAGTATGGTGTTTGTTGCGTGCAGTAGTAACGCACCGTCGCTGGAGTCGAAGAGTTGTCTGTGACTTGAACTTTTGTGGTGTGCCGCGGACGCACATGCTTAAAATATATTATTTGATAATTTGAAAAACAATAAAAATAATCATATTTTATTGTTCATTACAAGAACAAAAACTAGGTATTAGGTATTATTTAACTGAATAATAATTACTGTGTATGCATGTGTATGCAATAATGAAAAATAATTATTCAGTTACTTGTATTTGTAATGGCTTTGACATCAATTGAACCCAAAGGTATGAATGTGTCACTTAGGTACTTTATCAAAAGAATAGGCTTTTCAGTCTTTGAACAGACTGTTTTAGCCTGAAGAAAGTGACACTTTTTGCTATCAAATAGATAAAAACGAATTCAGAGTAAATGACTCTTAGTAATAAATAAGACATTTGAATGTTTCAATGTTTTGTAATGATAAAATTGATAAGAAATTATTGTTACCAGTGTCAGCTGATCGTTTGTTTCATAAAAGTTTCAATATCAAAACCTGTCTGCAAAATGTATTGAAGTAACAAAAATATTCATTAACTTATTCGAAATATTTTAAAGCATATGCCATGCGCTTATATCACGGTTCTACTTTGAAATTTGTTCAATAGAATTTCAAATAGAATCCCGAAGAAAGTTGTATGAATGATTAGTTTCATTTCCCAACCTCACGATTGGTACAAGTACCATTTTGCTATTGCAAAAATTTCAGGGCCACCCCGCCGCACCTGATCCTAAATTAATCCAAACTAATCATAAGAGTTTTTCGGCCTAGTGTAACATTGGCCATGTGAAAGATATTCCAAAAGTTTAAAATCAAAATGAATGGTATTCGTCTTCTTAATAATTCGGCCAAATGAGAGGTTGGCATACAAAAATTTGCCAATAAGTAGTTGTCAAAGTGAACATTCGGCGAAATGTTGGTTCCCAAATGAAATTCGATCAAAAAAAATTCGGCGAAAAGGCAGAACACCCAAAATCCTTAACAGACCTGCAGAGTGTTGTTAAACCAACGCACTATTTTACATGTACGTTTTAATGTTTACAGAATAATAAAACCTCATTGCCAACGGAATGTAAAATTATAATGCAAGACAACTGGTATCAAAATGCGACCACAAAATTTGCTTTACGATCCCAGGAAATGAGGTTACTGCGTAGCACTCTCGAGTCGTCTGATTAACACCGGCGACCACACAAAACTAGTTCGAATTCACCGAAATCAAGGTTTCTAAATTCTACGACGGCATGACGTTGAGAAGTTCTATAATCTCACTCTTAAGTACAAATTACATTTTAAGTAGTCTGCATTCATAGTCCGTAGGTATTTTAGAGCATTTTCCTTTGCCTTTGAAAATAAAAACTGCTGTTATGTAGATGACTTTAAATTTCCATGACAGCGTAAAGTTTACACCAATAAGGCCTTGGGGTTTGAATCACACCGGAGGCTTCCCACAGAGTCTAGCCGTACAAAGCAACAGAATTCATCCCTAGTATGGTAAAAGTGGAAGCTATAGCTGGCTGGCTATCTTTGAGCATTGCATCGTAAACGTCACCATAAGTTTTTGTTATGACTGCCATAAACGTCGATCGTGCCCCTATTTCACCATCTCGACAATTGTCAGTGACATATGACAATTCGAATTGCAATGCGTGGTCAATATGAAGCCAGCCGGCGTAGATTCTCGTCGTTTGTAATGTAAACAGAATTGTCACTTGTCACTGACAATTGTCGCCTTGGTGAAATAGGGGCCAGAAGATTACGATAACGTAATAGCAGTTTCCCGAAAATCAAATCCAAAGAGTACTTAGGTAGATTTTAAAAATGTTATCAGGGGCCTTACCATGACGTCCTAATTCCGACTCAGTTCAAGTTTTAGCTGTCACTTTTAGTATGAATCTCACAGCGAGCGAACCTAAACTGAATCGCATTAAGACGTCATGATGAGGCCCCAGTACGTTGTCTGGCAGCCGGCATCGGGTTGTATCATTCATCCATTGTTTTCTTTGCGGAAGGTGGCCACAGGCAGATGGTCGCCGGTCGTTACCCGCGCTGTTTTATTTTCCCGAATAAACTGATTCCTTACCTTTGTGTAAAACCATACATACACTACTTTGTGTATACATTTTCTGTAATGTGTATACACGTCTAATAGCAAGTCTACACGACATGGACTACAGTCAGTCCTCTGCGGCGACTTTTAAAACGCTAGATGTGTTACCTATCTGAAGACCCAAGAAGAAAAAATCACTCTCTATCACGACCATCTGTCTCTTTCTTTCTCTCTCTCTCTCTCGCCAGCCACTTCTGTCTAAAACAATGTCTTCATTTTCTGGCAGGACACGACCTCAATCGTATCCTTAATTTACTGAATATAACTTTTCCTTGGTCAGTTTGATGATGACTTGATGACGATTCACAGTACTGCCCAATAAGTTTAGTCATTCCGACTATCAACTAAATATTAGACAGATGGCCCTGTATGGTGCGACATCACAGTCGTACGGATTTTGTACAAATTTTTGATCCATAATAAGGTGTCACAAAAACATTGCGGATTTTTCAAGAGGTGACCGAGTTAATTTATCTGAACGTATCCTTTGATTTTTTTTCAGTTTTTTTTTATTACATATTTATCAATCTAGATTATTGTGTTTTAGAAAAGATAATAATGGGTTTTGATTAGTGTGAGAAATCAATGTTAACATGAAACTACCGTGACACACACATAATTAACAATACAACACACCGGATAACTCACGTTTAAAAGCCGAAGGAATGCTCCGACAATTGTTGTAATTAGAAATCAATGTGTTTTAGTACAATAAAGAGTTATACATACAAACATACATAATAAGGTAATAAAGGAATTTGTTATGTTAATTAATTACTTTTGTTATAAACAGTGACGACCCCTAGTGGAGAATCAATTTAAGTAGGTATGCCTAATTGTTTTATTGTTACTTTTAACTTTGTGAGTTTTGTAATATTCAAAATGATTTTTATTATTTTATTTCATTTACCCTTGACAATTTCAATCTAAATTCTCCTAACTTGACAATGTACGATTTATGATGTAATTTTTATTGAATGAATAGATAATCTTACTAAATCTTTATCTAAATCTAAATCAGAAACTAATAATTAGGTTAGGTACCAGCCTATTTAATTTTAGGCAAATTTGCTCAAGTCTTAAAAGATTAATATTACAAACCATAAAAAATCAACTTAGTTCGTGAAGTAAAATTCTGATTCCTTGGCAATCCACTTTTAATACTGTAATTAAGTGAAAATACCTTGTTAACAACCTCTTGGAAATTCTGGCGTGATCCTTTTCAGGTTTCCGATGAAGTTTTAATGTGAAATAGCGAAGGTTCATTTTTACCGCGAAATGTTTTCAGTTTAAGAATCCCAAGGAAATTCTTTCTTGCCTAATTTTCTTTGAGCTATACTTTACCTAGACATTTATTAAACAAACTTGCATTCAATATTTTGAAAAATTGTGTATACACTTATAATCATTACGCATTTCAAACTTTGTTTTATTAAGGTAGGTACGTAGTACCCATTACCCCAGTTTTTTTTTTCAACAAATACAAGTGTCAATCAGGTATTTATAGATACGAGTACAAGGTTAAATTATATATATACTTACAAACCTTCGTACGTGTAAAATATATTATGTACAAAGCCATTTACGTTATTTTTTCTTTTTACTCGACTGCGGCAAAGCCCGAAAAGAGGGTTATAATAACGCAAGTGTAATAATAATTTACACTTGCGCCATTTTTTATACACACCACAGGTCTGTAAAAGTCCAGTGATTAGGATTTTATTCCGCTCGAATAACTACAAGTCATAAATTCCTAGTTTCTAGTGGCTCATATACTCAAAACGAATTAATAAATGAGAAACCTTTACTATAAACGTACAATTAGACACGCGAAACCATTTGGAGCCGAACTTAAGCCTACGTAATTATTAAGTTAATCTGAGGGAGATGCTCGCCGTCCTCTTCTGCCTTGTAGATGTTCTTTCGATAGACAGAGATGGAAAAGGTACTAAGTGTTAAATATTAAATTGTATAGCAGTCGATGGGACATTAACAAGGTTCACTAAAAGGGTCCATTGATGAATGGTAAGGCTGGTATCGTGACAAAGTAGGTATCTGTTTGGGTTGGAAGTCTGTTACCTAAGTAGCCTTTTAGACCTAAACTAAATAACTTATGGCTTAAGTGTTGCCAGTTACTAACCGAAGTTGCTAACATTTTAGTCAGTTATAGTGATAGACACTTAAGATTATTCCGGAATAAATCAGCATTAAAAATTTTGATTCATTTAGTCCAACCTTGGGACGCGGTTCTCTTTGTCACGGTACTGTTTTATTTATAGGTATATATAGCTGGTTTAATCCTACTAATATTATAAATGCGAAAGTTTGTGACGATGTGACGATGTAATGATGTGATGATGTGACGATGTGAGTGAGTGAGTGTGTATGTTTGTTCCTTCTTCACGCTAAAACTACTTGACGGATTTGGATAAAATTTAGTACGAAGATAGCTGGTACCCTAGATTAAAACATAGGCTACTTTTTGTCCCGGAAAATTGTATAATTCCCGCGGGATAGCGGTAAACATATCAATTGCTAATTCTACGCGGACGAAGTCGCGGGCAGAAGCTAGTGATAATATAAAACCATCGATACATAGTGGCGCGAGTACCAAGGGCGTGGTTTATTTGTTCCAAGTGCAGTATTAAGTATAAAAATTTAAGAACCACAAACCTTAAAGAAGCCGATTTCGATACAACGCTGTGTAGAGTCCGTAGAGTCTTTGATAGCTACCGCCACCGATTACTAAATGTTCCGACACCAGCAAAGAACGTCCGTATTATCTACACTAACTACTTCACACCAAAAAATATAATTATTATACCTAGGAATTTTCTAGCACGAACGTATTGTAGTTAGTGTTTGACACAACCTCAACAATACTGTTATCGATATAATAATTCTGTAAGTACTATCGAACAAATTGTTTTCTGACCCAGTGTGGAACTATTATACCTCTTACAGTAAAGTTAATGTCACAGTGACGTCACATTGAATCGACAAGAGAAACCGTATGACATTTTCTGCGAGAACGTTCTTCGGTGGGTTAGGAATCAAAGTTCTACTTTTTCTACCACTTCAACAACGTGCGAGTTGAGGTTCTGAGCTGCGGTTTGCGGTATGTAGATATGTATAACTCTTTATTGCACATAAAACACATTAATTTTACAGATAATGAGACAAATATATGTACAGAGGCGAACTTATTCCTTAAAGGGATCTCTTCCAGTTAACCTTACAAAAAAAAAAGTTAAAAGTTTTGGAGTTCAACGCAAACAAAAAACATAGGTACATCATTCCCTTTTACAGTATGAGCTTCTGCCCGCGACTTCGTCCGCCAAGAATTAGCAATTGATATATTTATCGCTATCCCGCGGGAACTATACAATTTTTCGGGATAAAAAAGTAACCTATGTTTTAATCTGGGGTACCAGCTATCTTTGTACCAAATTTTATCCAAATCCTTCCAGTCGTTATAGCCTGAAGAAGGAACAAACATACACACTCACATCGTCACATCGTCACATCGTCACTCACAAACTTTCGCATTTATAATATTAGTAGGATTGTTGATTTATCGATAAAATAAATTTCAAAAGGAAGTCACTAATGTTGTCCCGTTCGTGCTAGAAAAATCTCTAGGTCTATTAATTATACATCAAATTGCTTTCGCCCGCGTAGTCTTCGTTTATAGGCAATTAACTAACTATAGTAAAGATACAAGGTAAAAAAGTATGGAAAGTACCTGGATAAAAAGTAGACTTCTCGGCATAGTAAAGTATTTAATTCACAATTTTCTTCAATGACAGTTACAGATATAAACTCATTTGAAAGAGAACATTTATAAATCTTGTGCCTACTCTATTCTCTATTCCGTGGAATTAAAATAAAACCTTCTCAGTCCACCTGTATGATCCGCGAGAAAATTATGTCTTTTGTATTTAGTCTTCATTTCTAATACCATGAAAAATTTGGTGCCCCTTTACGTTTCTGAAGGAATATGTCTGTTAAATATCAAGAATCTTTATTAGCAAGTCAGTTATTTCTTACCAGACTTTCACATTTCAGGACTCTAGTACAAAAACAACCAAAGAAATTCATACGTAACTAAACATAACTTGCGAAGCCCTAGGACCTCCTCCGGCTTTGTCGCAAGAAACTTAATTAAATAACGACGAATTACTAATTATAGACCGTGGTTGCAAGAGCGTGGTCTGGACTCCCGTTCCTGATCATTCCTGGCGCAGAGATTGTCCATCGCCGTTCAACGCGGCAACGCGGCGAGCGTGATGGGCACCTTTGCGCCCGGAATGATGCGGGGCGGGTTGTTTAGTTAGTTAGAAAAAGTATAATTATTAAGTAAATTGTAATCACTACATAGTATAAAACAAAGTCGCTTTCTCTGTCCCTATGTCCCTATATCCCTATGTATGCTTAGATCTTTAAAACTACGCAACGGATTTTGATGCGGTTTTTTTTAATAGATAGAGTGATTCAAGAGTAAGGTTTATTATATTATGTATAATACATGCATAATATACCGTGCGAAGCCGAGGCGGGTCGCTAGTTATGTATAAACATTGGCTACTAATGCGGCAAAGAATGAAAACCTAATTGTTTTGTGAATAATACCTATAAAATAATAATTATGTATAAAAAGTAAGTAGGTACCTACTTAATGCTAACATTTCTACGCCCCTATAGAGGCAGGATATGAAGAACTATTTGTAATTTTCGACCATCTTTGTACCTACCATGTTCTAAGAAATAAACTGATTATTATTATTATTAGGTAGGTAGGTAATGTAAGGTAGTTGGTAGAATGTAAGATTGTGTATTTATTTTAACTTTGTCTGTTTAGGTATAATTTTATTTAAATAAATAATAATTATGAAACATTTTCGTATTTTGCATCTTAGTCGAAATGATACTAAGTAACCCATTATTATTATACTAAATTATTCTTAATATTTGTTTACTTATATCAAAATAATCATTCATTGCACAAAAAATTTTTTCGCCGGGCCAGTCTAAGAAACTTTTGGAAGTAACAAACACTGAGATACATGCATAAAGGCGGACTTATCCCCATAAGGGATCTCTTCCAGTCAACCTTTGAGCGGATGAAAGGAGTATTATACATAATTAGGGATGGACGAGTGAGTTTAAAAATTGCAACCACTGAGAGCCATAATACATAACTTTACCGAATATAATACAAAAACTCATAAAACCTACCAGTCAATAAACTGCTTTATACTACCTATAATATATGTATATCAATAAAATATAATATATAAAATAAATAAAGAGCACAATAAACAAAGGAATATTTAACATTAATTTAAGAAGATGATGCGAGCCATATTTTTCAAACCTTCCCTGAACGACACTATGGAGGGAGATTGCCTGATGGAGGTTGGTATACTTGGTATGCGATTCCACATTCTAGTACAGTGTACATCTCGGTAATATCCCTTACTAATTTTGCATCTATTATTATGAATGCTAGCCAACATTAAGATGTTCATTATCATCATAAATTTAAGAGCCTAGTAGTCGTCGGTAGAGTAATCGCCATTCACTTATTTTTTCCGTCGTTGCTTTGAGCGTCACTGTCACTACAAAGACATTAACCTTCTGCTTTAACTCCGTAGGTACTTGATTCATAAACGCACGTTTCGGCCTTCCTCTATCTTTTCTTACTTCTATTTTATGTTCTATCAAAGTTATTAAAAAATGTGGAGATATAAATAAAGCTTTTGGTTCGTTTTTTAACGCCCTCGACATGAGGTCTGACATCTTGTCATCAGGAAAATAATTTAGAATGTTGCGAGTATTTGCCTTTGTTTAACAAATCCAAGAAGGTTAATTTATGAAATGACTGATAGCGGGAATTGATTTATTATGTAATCTTCATGTCTGACGTTGTGTTTCTTAAATAGTCTAAGTATATCTAAGTATTATATGTCATATTTAATTTGCTAAGCGCGAAACGAGAGTACGGCTGGACCAATTCGGCATTTTATTTTTCATTTAGGTATGTTCTTTAAGTTCCACAGAATGTTGTTCCATGGAATTTAGGGAGGAAAAATCTGGAACGGGGGAAAATCGGGAACTGAACAGCTATTGATTAATATATTGATTTGCAATACTTTAATTTACAAACAGCTTTTAAATAAAACATTCAATAACCGAGCTATGAACCGCCAATTTAAAAAATTTGCTATTGATTGAAATAAAACACGCAATCTGCCGCAATAAGTCGCTAATTGAGTGGTTAGTAGGTAGTTTGTGTGAAAAACGTCGCAATATCCATTTCAAGGCAGTCACGTAACTCTCTCTTCCGCTGTTTTTAATTGCATACTTAACTAAATGTAAAATTCTGAGCCTCTAGTGTAAGTTTTAGGCACGATAAACGTCTCGAACAAGTTCGCGTTAACGTTTCAATGACTATAGGAAAAGAACAGCGCCACAAGCGGAACGAAACAACAACAAAAATTTCTTGTGTTTGACATTTTAACGCAAACGCTGTCGAGACGTATTTTGTGACCGAAACTTACACTAAGCATACAGGGGCCCTACCATGACGTCCCAATTCCGACTCAGTTCAAGTTTTAGCTGTCACTTTCAGTATGAATCTGACAGCGAGCGAACCTAAACTGAATCGCATTAAGACGTCATGGTAAGGCCCCTGGTCGAGTGCGAATCGGACTCGCGTACCGAGCGCTCCATACAAATTTGGCAAGTGATAAAATCCAGTGTTAGCAGAGCCTCTTAAGGAAAATGTAAGCAGTGTGACGTCATTTCATATTGATTACCTATTTACGTTGACAGATGGACATAAAAATATATTTTAATGCCTACTAATATCTATACATCTATACATATACATATAATAAAGCTGAAGAGGGTCGAAAATCTGTACATGGAAGATATTTAAAAAAAAAGGCTGGGGATACTTAGAATCGATAACAGAACACGTTCCAACAGTTTTTAGAATTTTTGTCTGTTTGTCTGTATATTTGTGCGCGCATCACGTGAAAACGACTAAACGGATTTTGTTGGAAACTTTACTAATCTGTTGAGAAAATCACCGGCCAGGTTATAGACTACTTTTTATCCCGGAAAATTGCATAGTTCCCGCGGGATAGCGATGAACATGACTAAAATCGCAGCTGCCTAGAGTCGCAACGTATATAAATATTGCTTCAATATAGAGGTGCACTAAGGAGGGATTTTCAAAATTCCCACGGGATTTAATATCGCTTATTATAAAAAAAAAAATAACAATTAAATGTCAAATTAAGGGTGTTAGGTGCCTGTTAAAATATGCATAGCAATATGTGACTTTTGTTAATAAATGAAGTCTACGCGGACGAAGTCGCGGGCAAAAGCTAGTATAAAATATAATAAAAATAAAAATTGATTAGGTATTTCAGAAATCATTTTGCTCCATAATTTGTTAGTTGAAATCGAATATGCTTATGTTAGTTTAGTATGTCATGTCATATTATTACCATAAAATTAAAGAAAAAAAAAACTAATAATCAATAACATGTCATATTTTCCATACACATCTCACAGACACAAGTAGCCGCGAAATTATAAATGCGAAAGTAACTGTCTGTGTGTCTGTCTGTTACCTTTTCACACTTAACCGGCTGGACCCGCCCGGGGAAGGACATAGAATAGTTTTTATCCCGGAAAACTGCATAGTTCCCACGGGATAGCGATTCAGCGCAGACGGAGTCGCGGGCAACAGCTAGTTGTGGTATAATTATCCATCTAATCCTATTTTTTGGGTGCACTGTAATTTGTATGGAAACCCCTTCACCAATAGGTTTTTAACAAACTTAAAAAGAGGCACCAAACAATAAAATTGTTAAACATAGTAACTTAAGATACCGAAATAAAAGTGTTTTTTTTTTTTTTTAATAACTGTATTTTTTGATTAAGTTTATTTCGATGGTTCTTTTTTTCACAATTCTAAGGAGCCAGAGATATGAGTATTATGTATTAATTTCAACTTTATACCATTACGAGTTCCTGAGAAATAGGGTTTTGACAGACGGACAGATGGACGGACAACAAAGTGATCCTACGAGTATAAGGATTCTATTTTTCTTTCTGAGGTACGGAACCCTAAAATCGGAGATCAAAAACATAATAATAAAATAATAATGTCAAATCACAAGCTCATAAAAAACACAACATTTTTTTTTCTGTAACCCTATGTAGGTAATTTTTATGTTTGATGGAAAATCGGTCTACGATCACGTAGAAGCCCCAAATTGCTGCAGATTGCCATCTCGATCGTGTCCTGCGTCCTTTTCACCTATAAAATATCAATATCCTTGCAACTTATTGTTCTAGCCCTATCTAAACCATAAGGAGTAAGCGAGACAGTGTTTCAGCTCGATTTGACACGAAGGTGAATGATTTCCTTGCGTTTCTTAATAACATTAGGATCCACAACGACACAGCATGAATACCTCCTCGTTTCACGGCGCCATTTTGAAGGAAACTGGGTATTATATTATTAAGGACAATATAGGAAATTGTACATACATACCTAACATACAATAAATCACGTCTTTATCCCCTACAAGGTAGACAGAGCTAAAGGTTACAAGACCTAAAGGCAACGTTTAGCAAGATTGTGGCCTCACTGAAACTATCTCTGTACCAAATTTCATTAAACTCCATTCAGTGGTTTAGGCGTGAAAGCATAACAGACGGACAGACAGACAGAGTTACGTTCGCCTTTATAATATTACGTTAGTAGAGATATTTATGTAACCGTACTCGTAATTCTGTATGTATAATATACCTACATATCAAGCAGTAATTTGAAACACATGTTAATAAATAGGTCGATTGAGTAGGTTGGGTCATTGTTTCAAAAGGTAATTAAACGAAACAATGTTACAACCAACATTTGCAATTATTACCAAAGGAATGTAATTGGTTATTATTATTACCTAAGGTGTTTATTCGGCCGCATTGCCTCTCTGAACTGCTATTCCTAGCCTTCGAGAGAGGTAAGCGCCCTAGGGTCACCTGTGGCCAGCACTAAACGTGTCGAAAGTTCCTGAATATTTTTATTTGTGTCCGCCGACCAAGGTCCCATTGTCTCGAAAGCAAGCGCCGCAAACACATGGTAATTTGTTAGTGCAGAATATTTGCGACGCTTGCTCGTTTGGGCTTGTTCGGCAGCTGTCCCGGCCCTTAGTGAAGTGCTTTGTATGTGGGACGCAGTAAAGGTGTCGACACACGTCGCGTCCCACACCAAAGAACGCCCCAGCGTCCATGGTACCAGGGTGGCACCATCTGGCCTCTTGCCGTCGTCCCTCAACAAACCGCAAGGCTCCAGAGTTGCTGGAATCGATTGCGGTAATGAGGGCCCGACGAAAGAGATCATTAAGTTCACCGTGGCGAAACAAACGGCCAGCACTCTTAACGCAGGAAGCTGGAAGTAAATTGAAGATTTCAAGTAGTTTATTGAATCAGGCGTTACTTTGCGGAGGTCCATTTTAATGAACACAGAATATTGTGAATCGTTAAGTAGCGGAGTAGCAACGTAAATATTTTGTGTTCATGAAGATTTCAATGTTAATGTTTAATTCAAAAGAAACAGGTCAAATTATTTCTTCCTTTCGCGAAATTAAAATTTCAACTTCATCCAAACTAAACCTTCTACGACCCGCCGTAAACAACTAACATAAAATGAAAGTTTGCAGACCGACCTGAACACTGGGAATAATTAATGAATAATGCTAAAATTAGTGTTTCAGCCGGATGCATGCGGCTCACTTTAATTAGGAAACTTTCTTGATGCGGCGGTGGCAACGCTGTAATATTACCCTTTCGATCATGGGCTAGGAATATGCAGATGTGGCTCATAATCCCGATATGAAACTAAATAATCACAATAATATTCAATTTTACGCCAACCACATTTTTATGGGCGAAAATCTTAGGAATCATGTAGGCGATTCGGCTAACAACCCTTCACTATTTTGATTTCTCTTTCCACCTATACGCCCACAATCATGCTAAACGTGGCCTTAGGTCTTGGTGCCTTAGGATCTGTCTACCCAGTAAGCGATAAAGACGTGATTTATGTATGTATGTACATTTTGATTAATAAGAAATACATGGATGTGTATTACTTTATGAAATTATATCGCTATTTCATCTATTGTAAGAGTGGTACTGAAAAAAAAAATGTATGCTTAATTTTATTTCATCCCTAAGCGGTTCTAAGAAAAGGTTTCACGTCTTAAAACTCTGCTTTTACTTAAACAAAGCCTGAAATCACTTCTAAGTGCCCAAGCCTCGAAATTCGTATGAATTGGGGATAATATTATACAGAGTGTTCGCGTCTGGTTGTCTAGACTACTGAGGGTATCAATGTCAAGTGTCACTTACACAAGAGTTTAAGGCTTAGGCTACATAGAATTAGGACGCTTAGCGAATAGGCCAACCTACATAAATACTGTAACGGTTTTAAATTACCTTTTATTGTTATCTTACTGTCCTAGTTCAGAGTCGATCATAGCATAACTCTATTATTTTGATTTCATCACCTTATTATGGTAAATTGGCCACCTTACGCTTAGTTCATCGCACTGTTAGCAAAGCATTGCTGAAAGGCTTGTATCTAGGCCGCATAGACTAAATCCATTTATAACAAGGATTACTGTGAGGCACAGTCCTAGGCTCCAGACTCTTGGAGAATTGAGGCAATTACAGGTGGTTATAAGCACGTAAACACTAATTTATTTTGCTATCTTACGACCAAAGGGTTGGCGTCGTACTTATGGGTACAAAATGATGTTACTGATGCATTATATTGTACATCACCCGGCGTAAATTAGCAAGAGTTGTACACACACAGACATACTCATGACAATAATTATGACCGCTTCTTAAACTTTTTATGACGGACAGACCCCATGCAATCCATATACAACCAGAATTTTGTCGTAAGCCTTGGCCCCGCAGTCTAAGCGTGAGTTGCACCAACTTAATTTAACGGTAACTTTAACCATAATCTGACGTTTTTGACACAATTTTTCTTAAGCTTTCTGTTAAAATTCGGCGGTTATTGTTTAAGCTATCGTTGAAATTCACGCTAAAGCAATAGTCATTTAAATAGCAAGCATACCGCAAGGCACAGTTCTAGGACCCATACTCTATATTCCATAGTTAATGACATACCATGGCGCCGCCACGGCATAAATCTGACCACACAATATCCTGTGTGGAAGGCGGAAGCGTTCCTTGCCAACAAACATTTGTTTACCACGCTCAGACGCCGACAAGGCTAATGGCAGCCTTTATGTCGATATTTCACGTGAATTGATGATGAGCTGATAAATTAGACGTTTTGTTGTTTGCGCTTAATAGCAGAAGAAAAGTGGCGATTGTTTATTATGAAGACAGGTTTTGTTTTCCTTAGAACAAAAATCTTTTTTGGCGCTGAGTGTTTATAGGTACCTAAATCAATAAGAGTCTCTTAATGGGGTATCCCTTGCAAAACTCTCTTAAAAATATTTTAGACTTGTCGTTTACTTTGAAATGTTTTTTAGCAATGGACGGACGGAAACAAAGCAGTTGAATTACATTCTCTGCTATTAAAAAGCATTAACTGAATAGATATACCTAATAAAAAATAATACATATGCATTTAAATATATGCTACGCTTATAGTTAAACGATTTTGAGGCCGTAAATGATTACTCGCTTTAAAAAAAAACAATTTTCGATAACACCAATAACATACCAATATCGTAACTTTTGTCAATTGTTTGTTTCTTACTTTATTTTCGTACAATAAAGCATTTAACTTATTGACTTACCAAGCCAAACTCTCAAGCATAGGTACTAAACGCTACTAGCCGTTAACCATATTGACACAATGAGTTCTCGCATTATCTTATTAATAAAATCACATACATTATACAACACATACAAAACTAAGTTTATCTTTATTTAAAATCACTTGAAAGTTCCCTGAAGCCTGCCGAGCTGCATGCAACAGCTGAAACACCCTCGAGCGCTGTAATCTCCCCTCTTTCCTCCCACTCTAGTAAATAAGAGTAAAACAGTACCCATATGACAAATCGCTTGATGTTGACACGTTGGCTACCCACCATACTATAACTAAAGTGTTGCTCCCACGCCTTATATACGTGCCGGCATGTAAGTCTAGCGCTGCCTTTCCACGTGGAGGGGATCTGCGCACCCACGGATACCGTATTTTATACTTCTGCGCATACAAGGTCAGCGCTAGACTTACGTGCCGGTACTTGTACTTTAATGATCCCACCGGTGATGCTCACAGCATCGCCCTATTACTGAGGTTCAATGAGCATATACCTAGAAAAATAAGCTTTTGATCCCACCGGGGAATCTTATGGCCACACAGAGAAGATTACGTGATCTCCCTTGTGATGCTCATGGTCAACGTGTTAAGTGGTCGCCGCCAGAGCCAGAGCACCATTGGGACTACTGATGTGTTGATGGCCTAGCAAAAAATGGTATACTAGTCTTCAAAGGCATCCATTTTATTGTGGGACTCCAGGTAAATAATATATTTTATACATTATTTACTGCTCACGCTTCACTGATGCCAAGAAAGCATAAAATTTTTTATGCATTTCAAAATTTTATATTTCGCAAACACTGAACATACATGAATAAACATTATCACGTTAACTGCTCATAGGGTTGACAGAGACGTAAAGGCCACGTTTAGCGTGAACACTTTGATTTTTTTAAATAACTAATGAATTTTGTAAAAATATTTTTTGCGGGTACTGTTTTTTATCGGTCTGCTGCCCCTCTTTTTACCGACATAGGCGTATTTTCACAACACAAAAGAATCACTGGAAGTGCAGTGCGGCGAATTTAATTATTTTTACTAGCCTTTGTTTTCAGTTGGTGCGCAATACTATTTGCTGAGTCTCCCTGAGAACTAGTTGAGTCGCAGCAAGGACATACCTATGTCCTTGCTGACTATGACTACGTTGACACACAATAGGTGTTAAGTTACCTACTCATAATGTTTTTCCTTTGAAATATTATAAACGGGAACGGGGTTTCGAATGAACTTAACCGTGAATCATTGAAAACTCTTATCATAATGTTTTACTAACAAAAAGTGGACTAGCAAACGGTCTAAATAAATAAAATAATAATAATTAATTATGATTAGCTTTCAACATGAAACTACCGTGAGACTCAAACATAATTATTTATAACAAACCGGATGACTCACGTATAAAAGCCGGAGGAATGCTCCAACAATTGTTTCGGACTATTCCGTAGTTCGCCGGGGCGAGCGCTCTCTGATGAAGGACTACGGAATAGTCCGAAACAAAATGTCGGAGCATTCCTTCGGCTTTTATACGTGAGTTATCCGGTTTGTTGTAATTATGATTAGCTGCTGCTAATACTCCGCCACTCTACCAGCTTAGTTTCTGTATTGCTGATGTTAAGGCGGCAAGCAATTTTTTCGAAGTGATAACTTCTTTAGTGGCGCTGGGCATTTTTTTGGATGGGTAATAAACGTTAAATTCACGTCAGACGTAAGACGGAGGGGGAGTTTAAGTACCAGTATATCAGGATCCTATAAGAGCTTATTTTGTACGAAGGAAGTTAGAGTCGCGTTCGATTTTCGAAGTGTACGTTATTTCATCGCTTTAACGTACGTGCGTTTGGCCTAGTGGTATAAGGTGTAGAATAACAGTGCGTTCTCTAAAGTGACCGCAGTTCGAATCTCGTGCAGAAAAAGTTTTTTTTCTTTTTTTTTCTTTTTGCGCGAGTGTGCATGTGTGTAGTTTTCACTTCTGCCGGCAGTCCCGGAGTGCTACCCGGTGTTTTTGTTAATACGACAAGTAAGGCAAACCAACCAACTAGAGGATTGAAGAAACGTAGCCTGGAGGGCTGAGATGGAATACGTACTTTATATGCCAGTAATGTCGCCGTCTTTCTCTCCACGCCGGAACACAGTAGCGCAAGCACTGCTGCCGGCAGAATCAGCGAGTAAGACGGTGGTAACGATCCCACAAACCTTGCACGAGGTCCTACTACCCGAACAACTACCAGTAAAGACTTTAAAGACTTTCCCCTTATTCATAAACGCTCCATAGGCTTCTTCTAACTTATCAATCGTTTGTCCTTATCTGTCACTTTGACATTTACCTTTCACAGATAAGGACAAACAATTGATAAGTTAGCAGAAGCCTATAGAGCGGTTATGAAGCCAGTTAATCTTTAACTTATTATTATCCTTTTTTATTAACTTATTTTGCAGGAAATGGAGAAAGCCGCGAGGTAAAGACCATGGAACTCGTCGAACACTCACCGCCACCCATGTTTACCCGCAGTGTTCAGTACATGAACATAAATGTATAAATAATAATAGAATTAATTAATTTAAAGCAATATAAATAATTTCATCCAAACATGTAAACATAGACTAAAATAATAAAATGGCAACATTTAGAACTGTAAGAAAATACTGTGTTGTCTATGGTTTTCTTCAGTCTTCCGATACGCTGGCTGTATTAAATATTATAATTAGTGTTTAAAACTTAAATATTGTTTTAACTTTCAATAAAGTTATTTCAAACGTTTCCTCGCATTGTTTCATACACGCAGCATAAGGAGCAGGAGCAGCGCACGACGTTCCTACGGAATCTGTGTCTAGTCAAATTACTTTGATTTGAAGTGAATGGATCAAACACAGTGTCATGCCATAATTGACTGCGGGATATTCAAGTGTCTTGCCAGTTGTATCGATATCAATGATAGCAATAAAATTATTATAGGCAATATTAACAGAAAATGATTCAGTTTTAAAAAGGGTTCCCTACCATCTGTTGAAAAGCAAACTCTGAGATACTACACTACTTTTTACTAAACTGATTAATTACTATCAAAATGAATCAAGAATTTTATTTACTTCTTGATTTTTTATATTTCTTTTTACGGTTTTACCCGTTACAAACTAAATTCCGGCCATAGCTTTACTTTCGAAAATTGTTCTATGTGATCTAATTTTCAATGTCGTTTAGAAATTTAAATTTATTACTAACCTCAATAATACCTTTTCCCTTTACCTTTTCCAGTACAACTAGTCACACGCCTACTATTCCTATCTAAGCCAAGTAAATTTATTCACGTCATCGGCTATACGTGTTAGCGGTGTAAGTACGCAGCGCATACAGGATGATTGTCACGGCACTAATATTCATAAGTGGTTTTGAAACAGCCTGTGACACGAGATGATGAACGTGTTTGGTAAACTTTAATGTCGGTAGGTATTCGAATAGTTCAGGGGAATGTTGTTTAGCTTAATTTTGGTGTAGTCGTAGATTGTTGCTAAAATTAAAAGCAGCTGCTGCAGCAGTGATGATTTTAGTGCCGTGAGGCCGATTCGTTTTCAAATCTCTGAGTTTTCTGAAATAAAAAGGCCCAGCTCGAGTTGGACTCGTAAACGAAGAGTTTCATAATCACCGTGCAAATTTTCATTATTGTGATATCAAGAAAAAAAAGTTTTTTTTTTATATAACGGTGACAACTTGAAATATCTACATACCTCTTACGCTTCATAAGCGCTCAGCTGTGTCATTTGATGAGACCGAAGAGAGCTTGGCCTTAGTTCCCACACGGGCTCAGACCTGGTCACACTCATAGCTTGACTGCTTGACATTTTTATAAGTTGGCTGTCTTATTGTCAACGTCCACGCCTAGACACCCGACTCCGTGTAATGCCTATTGGCAGACGGGTTATGTTATGATTGGCTCCCGAGCACACAGATTCATTTGACGGACGAGGTGTGTTTAAAGAATATTGATCATGCACTTTTTTATTGCACACATCTATAATGTTTTGGCTTTTTTAAGAACGACATTTCGCCATAGACTTATTGATTAATGATTGAATTTAAATAAATTTTTGCTCTCATACTCGTGTCGCTTAACTGACAGAACACGCGTGATTTTGAGTTCCCGAATAACACCGTTGTTCAGGAACCTCTCGTTTTAAAGCAGCGTATCTCGTTACGTTATTAAGGTATCAAAATAATCAACATTAATTCAATTATTCAACAATGTTAAACCAGTTAACTCGAACAAAATAAATTAAATGGCTTAGCGTTGTCCTACACGCATTACACATTCACACAAAATAAATATGTAGGTAGATTAAAAAAAATATCTTCGAACAAAGATACTTAAAAACCATTTTAAAAATTCATAATGCGACAGAACAGACATTTGTATGAAGCTAGTCGTTTCATGTGGTTAGAAAACTGGTTAACAATTGATCAACTTTTTTAACTTCACCTATTCCACCTACACACTACACACACTAAGCTTTACATCGAAAGGCAAAAAGAGAAAGTTTACATTCCAAAAATAGAAATAATATAAAAATACAGTGTTAACTCCGCCCTTTATGGTTTAATATATTGGTTTTCCTTCAAATAGACGTGTAATTTGACCTGACATGTACGTTTTTGTTGAAAGAAACATTAATGGACGGGCCGGAACAAACAACGCTTTTTCAACGTAAACTATCATATATTAAAGAGGTAAACTTTGTTTGTTCGTTTATATCTATGCAGGGATTAATCTTTGGAACAACATGGTCAATAAAGAAATGTTACAATTAGAAACGTTCACTATCCTCAATTTATAAAGAATACATTTTACTCCAGTGAGGACAGATCGGTTGAATTCGGTTTACCCCGGCAACTCGTAATGTAATGAAGCTTGCATGCAATTCTTGCATGTGTCTTAAATGGTCCTTAAGTAGGGAGGTATTAATATTATGTGTAATTTGTACAAGGTTTCTTAAAATTGTGCGGTTCACTTTGAACATGCATCAATAGTCTAGTCCCACTAGTTCCATTTTCATTACCCTAGTTGTACGATCAATGGAACTGATAACGGAACTAGTGGGAAGAAACCCGATCGCTGCTTGGTAACGTCTTTTTATATTTTAAAAGTTTTTGCTTTCTTATATTTAACTTTCTTAAGTTTATAAGACAAATAAAAACCCAACGGTGCAGTTAATGCTGCTGAAGTTTAAAAATTGGAATGCACTAAGCGGCAATATTTTGGCAAAAACCTTAGAACTTGTAAATTGGTTCAACTTGTTTAAGGCTTTTATCAAAATGTGTATCTCAAACGAATGTAGTTGTTTTTTAAACTCGCACAAAGAAACATATTGGAAAGCTTTTAAAATATCTCAGGGGTATTCCTAAAATACTTTTAATGGTACCCTTTTAACTCACTATCAACTTTAATAGGTCGCGAGAGAACGGTAAAAACTGAAAATGGGTTTTATTGTACAAAGATATTTTTTGAAGGATAAGGGTTTTTTGTTATTGCACTTCGTTGACAAAAGCGTGGTTCTTAAGTTTAAGAAGATTATCACATTGTATACTACCAAGCAGAACATACCTAACAATACTTAGGTAAAATTATAATTATTTATATTTCGTTTTATATTCCTCACATACATAGCACATACTTTCCTCATTGGCGGCGATTTGGATCCTTTTTTTTACCCGTAGCATACCATACTTATATTCCTTTAAAAGAACTTCTAAGAAAATATTTCGACATTTAATCGTTACATCATAATAAACATCACAAGCGCTATGACTACCCCATCTGGGTCAGCCATAAATACACATCAACTTCCTAATATAAACAAAAAAATCTATCTATCGTCAAAATTCACATTTTGTTTTTCTTTTGTTTACTCACAATTTTTCCTCAGAACCGTCACCAAAATAAATTAATTTAATCACAAAACACGCGCGTTATTATTTCCACGACATTTCCGCTTTCCCTTATGATTCCGCATTTTGAAATGTGTCGTGGGAAATGCGGAGACTCGCAAATAATTCCTGTTCAAGTACCGTTTCCGCTAATGCATTGAGCTGGCTGCCGCTGGCAACATGTATTATGTACTTGTAAAAAGATGGAAGCCACTTATAGTCAGGGGTTGCGATAATGCGATTCAGTTGATACCTTTTTGAAAGCAGTTGCTAGAAACTTAACGTCATGACCGTCATATTTTATATACGTAGCCTGGATAGGTGTCCAACTGCTGAGCAAAGGGCTCTTACAGTGTCTTCTACCCGTCCCGATCCTTAATGGTGTCCGTAGTTGTCAAAAAACGCGTCTAAGTCACTCCTTCCACGTCGCCGTTATGCATCTTATGGTGTCCAGTCTGTGACTATTTTAGTATTACTAAATCGCGATGAGAAAGGGATTGAAAAATCTGTCATTCCATATATTTTGACGTAAGTATACCGTGACCGGGATAAGAAAGGGATTGACAAATCTGTCATTCCATATATTTTGACGTAAGTATATGGAATGACAGAATAGATATTTTTAATGCCTTTTTCACCCCGGTTTAGTAGGTAATACAAGCAACGGTATAATGCAAATTGTTCCAGTACTAAGGTTTGTAAAACAAATATCTTATAACTAAGCGATCTACCTCAAAGTCCAAAGCATGTTCAAAGTGCGGAACCAATTGTATTTACGTTAGTTTGCAATATTATACGCTTAAATTGTGAATGTAAGTCCGACAGCCTGCATACTTAGGTACGTTAATACACTGTCATCCAAACAACCATTAACCGTTTAAAATGCAGATGTGCATGTGCACCAAAAGCACTACTGCGCCTGACAGCAAACCACTACACGGTAAAATCGAGCCCACCTATGCTCTAATTTTACATCAATACACGATCACGAGCAAAAATACCGGGTCACCTTTTACATAACTTTGTAAGGAAAGTGACCCGTATTTTTCTCGTCAGTGTATAACTGTATTAAAGTGCGACACAAACCGATTTCAGTTATTTAGCAGTTTACAATACTCACTGCAGTGGTATGAAATTTTAACGCCATTATTGCACAGTACGTATGACGGCAACTCGCAGCCAGGTTATTTGTCAAATGAGTTACATGGCTCTGATAATACAGGGAGTATCTAGTGGTCCTACTGTTTAAATTCATTTTTTTTAATTTCACATTAAATTTCTTACATCAAACTTTCTTCATGTTTTTTCAAGCACAGAGCTAATCTTGGTCCCAAAAAAAATTTTAATTTATTTAAACTTAGTTCTCGAATAAGTATACAATCAATACCAGGCTTATTGAAACTTGAAAGAATCCTCAACAAAGCAAAATTTCATAGTTGGATATACAAAGATAATCCCAGTCTGACATCGACGATACCTTCACAAGAATTTCAGGCTTTCGGGTGAATAACGGGCCGAGTTCAAACCTCAATCACATTTAAACAGACAAAATAATCTCTTTTACGTTGAGCCAAATTACTACCCCTGGGACCGTGGTTGGCAAGTGAAAAAGAACGGCAGAATCCTCGGTTCAAATTGCGGACGATATTTCACCTGGCGGTAGCATCTGGCCACACCAAATGAAACACATTTAGAGTCTCAGGGCGATATTAAAAAGCCAGAGTGCTCGTGTGATAGCAACACCGACAGGACCGCATTAAAATATATGCCACTAACTCTTCTCGCTTTTGTTGGCGGAATGTTCGTTGTTCAAGATATTAATGTCGCCGGCTCTTTAACTAGGCAATTTTTCTCCCGCATAACTTGTTGAATGAATTTCTGCGCTGAGTACAGTTTTGAAATATGTTAGTCTGGGTTTTAATAATGTTTTTGAGGTTCAATTCCTTGTTTCAAGTGAATCTTTTCGGTTGCTGCGAGAATGTTACTAATTTCTTAGGATAGGGAACGACGAGATTTCGCTCTTATCTATTTCAGGATCATCATCATCTCCAGCCTATATATATCCCAGTGCTGGGCACAGGCCTCCTTTCAGAACGAGAGGGCCTTAGGCTATAGTTCCCACGCTGGCTGTCATGTGTGGATTGGGAACTTCACACACACCATTGAATTACTTCGCAAATGTGTGTAGCTTTCCTCACGATGTTTTCCTTCACCGAAAAGCTCATGGTAAATTTCAAAGGTAATTTCGCACATCCCGAAAAACTCAGAGGTTCGAGCCCGGGGTTCGAATTCGAACCCACGACCCTCTGCTTGAGAGGCTACAGGTCAAACCACTAGGCTACCACGTTCTGTGGCTACCACGGCTTAATTTTACTCGTCAGTATATTAATATTGAATACCTCAATCGGAACAGCGTGGAAATTACAAAGTATTCGGCCAAATTGTAACAATCACTGTAATTTGCGACACACATAAACATCCATCGGAAACGTTGAATTTAAAAAATCTTTCATTAAATTTTGGAGCACAATATGCGAGTTTCAATATTCGAGGCGAGTCCATATTTTTGTTGGAAAAAGAGGGCAATAACTTAAATGTACAAACAATTGAGTTTGAATCTTGTTTGTTTTGAACAAAGTTGAAAGTAAAAGAAAAAATGGAAATACTTTGTTTTTTTTCTTCTTTTGATGCGCGTTTGCATTCAAATCGTGCGAACAGTTCATTTCAGGGGCTTTACCATGGCGTCTTAATGCGATTCAATTCTGACTCAGTTCAGGCTTAGGCTGTATGGATCTGAGAGCTAGCGAACCTAAACTGTCATTAAAAAGTCACGGTAAGCCCCCAGGTCATTCCAACAAATATGGTAAAAGTTTTCAATGATTCACGGTTAAGAGGCTGACAACACCTAATTTTGTTGAAATTGATGTTATTTAAGCACTTTTTTAAGAAAAACTACACACAAAAAAAAATACAAAAAAAATATAATGTTAATTTTCATCATATTTCAAACACGCTAGATGGACTCGATACATAATTGAACAAAATCGGCTCGATAGAAAATAATTGCAAAGATTGGTCTTAAAATCATCATTAAACGGTTCTATGTCTTTATTTTTTCGACGCATGGGTCTGCAATTAAAAACATGAAGTCAACATATTCATACCTACACGGCTAACGAGTCATATTTCACAAATAATCCATACTTTTTTTTATTTCTTCTTATTTGCAAGATTTTAGACGCGCGCCAAGCTGCCGGAATAGTTTCTTCTCTTTCACTCACAGGCACGCGAACCGTATGTGTGAAGAGTGGCGCTGCTCAAGGTCATTTGCTGTTGACAGCGCCTTAAGTTCATTCGAAATATTATAAACGGTAACAACAATAACATCCACCCGCAATTTCTTCAGTCTACCCGTGATCATGATGAATGTCATTGCGGTTCATATCCCGTTTATAATATTTCGAAATATGGTGAATCGTGAACAAAAAAGGTACCTATTACATTAATAAATATAACTAATTCTTGCAATACGGAGTTGGTGTAACACAGGTAAATGTATTGAAATACTGCAAACCTGATATCTAATGTAATATTTGATGCGAAGACACGGATTATGGGTACCCGAGCGTAATCCTTTGACACAGGTACGGGTTTCGGATGACTTCTACAATAAATATAACAGAGTAAAGTATGTCGTCCATGACTTATACGTTATTTGCAATAATGATAAAATAATAATAACACTAAATGCAACTGAATCACGAAACTTTATCATTACTTGTGAAAAGCCATCGTTAAAGCTTAGTGGTATGAATTTTGGCATGATCGGAAATAAGTTCGCAGGTTCCTACGCTCTTACCTCTGAATAAATACCTAATTAGTTATTTATCTAGCTAGTAAAGCATTATTATGGCACGAAATAACAAAAAGCTGGGTTTTGTTTTGTTTCAGCAGACATTACAAAAAAAAACTACCTACCTACGTACATTTCAACAATGACCGTTGTGTGAAATTACCAGTTTTACTTAGAACTACAGACTAAACTCTATCATTGTGAGGTAAATGCCCAGGAGACAAGGTACCTACCTTATCACTGCTAATAAACCAAACATAGTTCCATAACATAATCTGCAGGTTATTACGACAAAATACTAAAATGTTCGGCTTCTGACGCCAACTCTACTTGTGGAACACAATTTTATAAGGTAAACAAGGCTCTATAATAAAATACAAGGCTTCAATGTGTAAAAGTCTTAACGGTAGGCTTTTGAAGGAGGTTGAATCCCCTTATCTGCAGGTAATCATGGAAAAATAGGAAGAGCTAAGACCCAACTGAAGATAAATCAGCACTTATGATGAGGTTCTTAATCCGATTTGTGTATATTCAGTTTAAGTCAAGAAAAAAAGATGGCGTTCTTATTATTAAGCTTGGTGGCTTAATAATAAGAATTTTTGTGGATTGATAGATAGAGATATCTACTTTAATTAGCAGATTTCATAAGAAAAATAGGTTATAGTTACAAAAAAATTAGCATTTTCGTCTTTCGTTGCCATCTTCAATAGGAAGTTAGCTATTATCATAGCAATTCGCACTTTGTCGACAGCTGCTCTGAACTGCGATCGAGTGCTCATCCAAATTCATTATTATTACACTGCTGGGTTAAGGCTCCCCCTTCTTGTACCTGCCATTTTATGGTCTTTTGGTCTACTTCTACTCTGTTCATTTCTGTTCCCCTGCATTCAGAATACTTTTTTTTTATATAATCGGTTGCAGAATACTTATCGAAATCAATGACTGAACAAAATATCAGACTTAAGTTAAAAGAACGAGTAAATATAAATAAAATATGTATGTTCCATTATAATTCGACGACAAAACCACTAAATCAGTTTAGAAAATTTGGAAGATAATGTCAGCTTCCGAAGAAGAGATAAGCGATATTTATTAGCCCGGAAAAATACAGTATTATTTATGGCCAAGCCCATGAAAACCGTAGTAAAAAAACTTTACATTAATTTAGAAAAATGTGTTTAAGTATCTATTAGGTAATAATTGTTTAAAACAAAGTTCTCATTTCAGTGGATGGATGTCTTAATAAGGGAGTTAATGATAATGATGAATTTAGCTAATGGTTTGTGGAAAAAACTGTTTCATGTCTTTAGGTTTTTATCACATAAGTTTATCCGCAAATACTTAGTTCCGTTGCCACTGTTTTGTCGGATATATGTAACAACTGGGATAAAAGATTGCTTATTTTATGGATAAAATATTATTTTATCCCAGTTCTTAGAGATTGCTAGAATGGTTTTGCCATGACGAACACGTAAATAATAGACAGGAGATACCTACATAACTGTTTACGCATTTATAATATAAAACATGTATATGAAACAAGTTTATGAATACCTATTATATTTCGATTGAAACTAGAAATATTCTAGTTAATTTGCGAAATATAATTTCAATTACTAAAATAAATTGATCGAATGTTCCACACCGTGTTTGAGAAGTTTTGCGAAATGTCTGCGATCTTTTCAATTCCATTTTATAGGTTCCCGGAAAACAAAATCATTAAAAATGGGCAATTTTCATAATTATATAAAAGCTTTATGAAATATATTAAGTCAAATAATTAGTTAATTTAGCCACAAGCGACGGTGACAGAATTTAAGAAGTAAAGAAAATCTACCTAACTGTATCATAAATCTACAGCAACATAGCTTTTATTTTTACCACGAAATGTTAATAAAATACCAATACGGGTATGCACGTAAATTACATGTTTATTATTAATGTTCATTCTAATAAATATATTTAGTAAGCGTGTAAAAGAGAGAGACGTGTGACATTCACGGGGTTATGTGAGCATAAATTTACGCTTCATTACTTTTGTGAGCATGTTAACGATAAATTGTATGATTTATTTTATTTCAGATTTATTATTTCGTTTGAAGTGATTGAATCAAACAAGAATATTATATTTTCTTCAATGCAAAGCGTTGAATACATTAAAGGAATGAAAGCCGATGAGTAGTAATACATTTTAAAATTTCTATCGAGACGAAATGAAATGAAATGAAATTTCTTTATTTGCATAACATTATGTCCATTTAGATGTTTAGAATGTTCGAAGACACAGTCCATGCGTTTTAAATGAATCATTTTTCAAATAATTTATATTTTTTGGTAAACGAGCAAGTGTGTGATTGGGGGCCTTACCATGACCATCTTAATGTGATTCAATTCCGACTCAGTTCGGGTTTTAGCTGTTATTTTTAGTATGGATCTGACAGCGAGCGAACCTAAACTTAATCGGAACTGAAATGCATTAAAACGTCACAGTAACCCCTCTGATATTAGTCAGATATCACATATGAACATCTAAAAGGAGAGAGTAGGTATAGGAGATTAGTTGCCAGCCTAGTGGGTTAAGATAGAATGGGTTCATCATCATCATCATCATATCAGCCGAAAGACGTCCACTGCTGGACATAGGCCTCCCCCAAGGCTCTCCACTCGGACCGGTCCTGTGCCTTCCGCATCCACCGCGATCCCGCGATCCTGATCAGTAGGCTTATTGTCTAACTCGCTCGCGATCGCCATCGTGTTCATTTTGACAGTTCTTGTATGAATGTGACAGCTAGCTGATTCCGATGCCAATTGTCAGCCCATACATGAACTGTCAAAATGAAGACGATGGCGATTGCGAGCGAATTAGACAATAAGCCTACTGGTCGTCGCGCCATCTTGTTGAATGGGTTATGTGCCAACAATTCAACCAGCCGTCTTACTTTCTTCGCCAGAACACAGTAGCTCAAGCACTGTAGCTTAGTCGTATAACTAGCGAGCAAGATAGTAGTAGCAACCTAGACGGACCTTGCGCAAGATTGTACCACCTCTATCTTATAATTGCATGGGATAGTGTATTGGTATCCACGCCTCATGGAATGATGAGAAACAACAGACCAGTATTGTCTAAAGCGCTAGCGCTCACGATAGTTTTCACCAGCTCTTTCTATCCTCATCTTACACCATTAAACAGAAAGAAACGGCGAACGTCATTGTGATACCAAGAGCGTTAGATTTCCTTTTCATACTTGCTGTTGTTACGTCTGAAGCTTTTTAATAATAAGGAAAGAAACAGAGAAAACTGTTGTGTATAGGAAAAGCGGTCAAGGCACGCCAAACGAATATGATGAACGATATAAGAACAGAACTCAAAGTAAATAAACATGTAAACCGTCAATGCATCCGTCCAGAATCGGCACTGCTAATTTTAAAGCCACGCGCAACCACGTACTAAAACAGCGTAAAACACTACAGAATCCAATACACTTAAGCCCTTTTGGATTGACAAGTTCCAGTGTATTGCGAACGGAAGTGTGAACAGTCTTTGGTATTTGCTCGATTATTATAGACGGGCAAATACCTCTTGAATAGGACGGCTTGGTATTTATGGAATGGTATTTGTTATACTTAGTGCTTAGCTAATACGAGGTTGGGAAATTATTGTACTGTCTTCCGATATTAATGTTTTGGAAAATGGTGTACAGTCCGAAAGCTCCTAGAACGACATTCGGGTTTTGAGTAGGTACGACCCCTATGGGAAAGAGGCGTGACGGTATGGAAATAAAATATTTACATACATACAATATTTAAAAACCGCTGCTCCATCAAAACTCCTACGACAAAAATAGTAAAACGTTGGAAGACGTATTTGCCTGAATGCCCTATGTCTGTTAGCTGCAATGACAAAGATCTGTTCATTCCAAATAGCATTTGAACAAAACCAGATTTCCACTTGAAACTGAAACCGAATCTTAATTGGCGTCCGCTTGAGTTTCCGCCGAAATCCAAAGAAATACTTATTCAGAAATGTAAGAATAACTATTGTATAGATGTTAAATTAAACATTACATTTTATTTAAAGTGTGCAACAGACAGAGTTATTTATTTATTTTAAACTAGCTATGTTGCCCGTGACTCTGCCTGCGCACAATTTGATTACCGCTATCCCGCGGGAACTATCCATCCCGTGTGTTACGATAATATCCATGAACCAAAACCAATACAATAATATTTTAGCTGAGCTACGCCACGAACGCGTGTGGCATAGCGTTTGCAGTCGCTAGTAGCAAGAATGCGTCTCAGTTTTTGAACACATTCGTCGATTTTCGTAATACACGGGATATGGTGTTTTAGGTTAAGACGGTTTATAGTATTTCCCAGTATCAAAATTTGGTTTAGGCATAGTATCGGTATAGGCATTATAATTGCACCCTTATAATTTTTCAAGCTTCCGCAATTATCACTCATAACTAATAACTACCACTCGGGACTTGTCACGAAAAAAAAACACTACTCGTGACAACGGGCGCTGCCTCTGCATAGCAGTAGAAATGTCGAGGTAGGTAATTAAGAATCAAATATTTTTAACGTGGTTACGTCTTGAACGGTAGTTATAGTTTATTTCATCGTTATTTAAAAAAATACTCCTTTCAGAGAAAATTACAAAATCAAACAATTTTAGTGCGTAGACTTGTGTCTAATCATTTTTATCATTAATTGTTCATGCAATATATTTTAAAAAGTTACACACAGGAATAGTGTAGTGACATGTTCACTTGCAGTGAGAGTGATTGGGACTGCATGGTTACGTTGGTCACGCGAGAGCCACAGCGGTGAATAATAGCGATTATTTTATACTAGCTGTTGCCAGCGACTTCGTCTGCAAAGAATTCGTTTATCGCTATCCCGCCGGAACTACGCAATTTTCCGGGATAAAAAGTAGCCTATCTATGTGCTAATCCAGACTTTTCTCTATCTATGTGCCGAATTTCATCCAGATCCGTTGGGCCGTTCTGGCGTGATTGAGTAGCAAACAAACAAACATCCATCCATCCATCCATCCATCCATACTTTCGCATTTATAATATTAGTTAGATAGTTAGATTAGATGAAATCGACTCTGTAGCCGAACGGCTTATAGATATTACTAGCTGCTGTGCTGACCGCAACCTCGTCTACAAAGAATTCTTTATTGCTATCAGACTATAATCTCTCTATGCTAAACATGTTCCAGATTTGTCCAGCCATTCTGGAGTGAAAGAGTAACAAACATCACAAACTTTCGCATTTATAATACTTATTAGTAGGATTATATCACCGCCTGAGCCACGACGGTCGGCACGTCTGAAAAATCCCAATCCCTTTTCCCTGGCCAAAATGTGGGCCTTGACCACAATGTCCCGAACGCAAACGAACCGCGCGGAAATCAATTCGCGTTATCCATCAATATTAGCTACTTAGTTCTGGATGTGTACTACCTGTAACAGGTAGGGGGAGGCGCGGGCCCAGCCAGTGCATCCGAGACCGCCCGAGCGGATAGTCGCGCCAGGCGACGGGATACAGTCGTGGACCGATACAGGACTACTGTGCTAGTGGCTGAGTATAGTGTTCTATTTCCGTTGGTTTGAACCATATGTTTTGTTTTGTGATTGTTTAGAATTGAGGTACGTATTTTTTATTTTAGAATGTTAAGGGGTTTTTGACTTGATTTTAAATCGTGACGAACTTACTTCAAGTTCCCTAAATAAAATTTTGTGAACAGAATTAAATTTTGTTACAGCTAGAGAGTATGCGGTTTAAAAAACTCACGCAAAAAATATACGCTTGCATTTTATATTCAATGCCGAATTCCAGGCTATTTCAAGGCCCATACATTATTAAGATAATAAAGAACTGTATTTCCTCGCTGTTTATGATAATACCGTTACAGATTTTAAGTAAACGTAACGAACGAAATGTACGTATCATTCACTCATTGAATTAATTCGTGCAATAAAAATCGGTTTGAATCATCGACCGTAATGAATGCAACACGTCCGTCCGTCCAAATATATTTAGAAAACCGTTAAAACAAGAGAAGGCCACTTTTACAACATCCTATATCAGTGTTTAATGAATTTAAACCTGGACCTATGCCGTTATAAAACGTGTTTAAAAGTTACTGGCCAGATGGAAAAGATGCTATAAAAGAAGTTGAAAACTTTTGGGACTATCCGCGTTACTTTAAAAAATGCTAATTTGAATATAACCTTAGCGGTTTTTTGCTAAAAAGTCAATCAAAATTAACATCCTAAAACACGATTTAGTTACGCTACCTAAAATATCAATCTCATTAAACAAAGAGAAAAGTATTGACTGACATCAATGCCACCGAGCCCTTGAATCCCGAAAGCTGAAATTTCGCACGGTTTTCTTAATTGTAGAAATACGAACTGATTTTGTGAAATTCCCGCGGGATACAGAGTTCTGCAACTAGGGCAAAGCCAGAGGTGCAAGCTAGTTAAAACAACTAAAGATTAAAATAAATACAGTCAACTGCAAGACGTCTCTACCGAGATTTTATAAGTACTTATTTCCACAAGGGCAAAAATATCATGTTATAGGCAATGTGGCTAGCAACCCAAAATTATTTTAATTCCACCTTTACGCCCACAATCACGCTAAACGTGGCCTTTAGGTCTTGTTACACTATGCTCTGTCTACCCCGTAAGGGACAAAGACGTGATTGTCTTTCCACATGTTTTTACCTATATTCTCTTGACAATAGAGTCATACGTACGAAGCTTCCAATCAGGTGGAAATATGACGGCAGGTCGTACAACTACGAGTATCTAGGTTGTATCAAGGAATGGGCGAATAGCTAGTTATTCCGGGGACCCAAAACTAACCAAAGATCCCTTCATGATCCCATCTCATCGTTATCGATGAAGCCCATCGAAGTACAATATTGAGTTCTCAGGGTAACCTTTACGTTACCTTATTATATTACCTTTATACTTACCTGGTAAAATCTTGAAATCAATGCCAGGC
Organism: Pandemis heparana; assembly: GCA_963854515.1. NCBI lineage: Eukaryota > Metazoa > Arthropoda > Insecta > Lepidoptera > Tortricidae > Pandemis > Pandemis heparana. Next base: position 5,093,522 of record OY978013.1, on the reverse strand, counting down.
CCTGGTAACAATAGCCCAATTCTTTTCAAAATGTGAGGAGTTCTGATATTTACAGGCTGGTTTTTTAAGCCAGCTACATCGATAGGAAACCGTCGTTTTATTCTCGGAATATTTAACGGCTGTGGCGAGAATTATCTATCAGCCACAGTGACGCCAACTAGAGTGTTTGACTTGACATTATTTGTAGGACTCATCAGTGATATTATAATGAAGAGTTTAACTGAAACTGTTGATTTTGCCAATGAAGCAGACACTAGTGATGTAGAGAGGGCATTCGCAACAGTGAATACGTAAAACACACATTTTTTAATATTCACACTCATGTCTGGTATGAAAAAAATATTTGTATTATCAAAATCCGTTACTTCAATTCTATAAATTCTTACCTTTCAACATGATGTGGTGGCGTTTAGCGTTTTGTTTTCAACAGTACTAACAAATGCGCCTACAGCGCCGCCTCTGCTACAAAACTTACGATTCCGTTTCTTTTCTCGAAATCCCTTGTCGAATCTCTGCGGAATATTTCAGTTTTCTAGATCTCATGGATTTCGGATGGGAGTTCGACTTTTCTTTTTGTACATTATCGGTAAAACCATTTTGTTATAATGTATCAATAATATCATGAGACAATTAACATCATTTGACCAATCGCAAAGCAAGTAGTGCTATGGGTACGTGTTGGACGGATAAATACATAGTTACTTAGGTAGGTACTTAAATAAATATGAAACATCCGAGCCTAGAGTACAACGTAACGTAACGTCTGGAATCGACATCGCGATCTCAAGCTTCGTGGTCAACTACTCCAACCACAATACTATCCAATCGTCTTAATTGTGGTAGCATACTGTACTTTACTTACGAGTATAATACTCTTCCCATCACTACAACTGATCAGTTAATTCCGTGCTCGAACGCAACAAGTGAGGCGATGTCGAGCCGAGTTAGCTGAAACATGTTCCATTAATTTCACTTTTGATGGCCGAATAAAGTAATTTAATTAATGATTTGTAATTATGTTGTAATTATGGGAAGATAATGATGAAAATTTTAAAGGTCTTCATCCCTTAAGAAAATCTCCAAAGATTTGGAGGAGATAGAATGATTATAACATAGTTTGCTTTCAAATGGATTGAGTATGATGAAATACACTCAAGCCATGAAATAGAGTCAGATTTTATTTGACTTATAACCTATAAATTTTGCATGGGAGCTGACGCATATTCGTTGTTGTGTTCCTCGCCGCTGCCACAAAATACTTATACTTAATTTTTTAATTAGTTGCCTGATCTATGTGGAAGCAGTAGAATTAATGAGTCGCGCAGGCGTACCTTTCTTGGGCGTGTAATTGCGGAGGAAAATGATTGATTTTGGTTTTATGCGTGCCTAATTATAATAGGGAGTATTCCTAAAACAGAACAGCAACTGCCAAAAGCATTTATACTGAAAGTGAAATACATCAGTGGTAGTCGACATTAATTTGCCATTTTGCCAAAACCAATATTAACTTATTAAAGGCAAACCGGATTATAAGTTAAGGTTGGCTACAAAGGCTGTTTCTCCAGACGCTTATCTTGGCTTTGGCCTTATTCCAAACTCACTGGAGATTAGACATGGCTGTGCTTGAAGCTGATTCGATGCGGCTTCATATTTTAGGCTGGCCTTTGTGATCTTGGATAAAAAACTGACGCAGCCCTAATAACGTTTTAGACTGACTAACAAGAATAAATAAATCTCTAAGTACCTAATTAAACCCGGTTTGAGCTGGGTTCCCTGACATACCATAGAGCGTAAATCTAGCACTGAACACGAAAAGGCGCGACGTATGTATGGATATTTAAATATAATGAATAGTAGGTATCTTCAATCGTAGAATGTGAAAATTGTAAAATAAAATCGCAACAATTAGAAATACACGTAAAGTTTCATCAAAACGAATGAATAAAAAACATGCAATAAATTTTGGAGAACAATGCAATTTTCAAGTAGAGTCCATAAATTGTACGTTGAAAACATCTGACAGTAAGTAATAAACTGAGCTTAAAACCAAATCAGAATTTAATTTGTCCAGCAACTGGCTAATAAAGTAGCTACGTTTAACAACGTAGAGCATACAGGGGGACTACTCCGAAATCCGATTTTCGAAGTTCGCATCATACAGACCCTCTTACTCTCAAATTAATGACTATTAGAGTGAGCGGAACAACACAAAATAAATTTAACATTCGTACGTACATCATAAGTCTCGTCTTTATCCCTTACTGAGTAGACGGAATCTAAGGTAACAAGACCTAAAGGCCACGTTTAGCATAATTGTGGGCGTATAGGAGGAAAGGGGAATCAAAATAGTGATGGGTTGCTAGCCGCATCGCCTATGACATTTTCGTCCATTCCCTCGATGGGCTTTTACCATCTAGGTGGGAACAGAAGCAACTGGTATATTCTGTGTTTTATCTTTGCTACCAGGCCAGCATGGAAGATTAGACTCATTTCGGCAGTATTATTTTGTTCCTTACACCGTACTAGCACTGATTTTTAAACAAATAAACCACCTTTGTCTTCAATCACACTGAGAAAAACCCTATACCTTTTGTAAGCGTGGAGCTAATTTAGAAAAGTGTTCAAAGGGTAATATTCTATTTTCAGAGCTACCCGGCGCAGACGTTTCAATGTTTCAGTAGATCAAGAGCTATCTTGGAAACCTTCGGGATTTCTAGTTAGGGTCCGAACATAGTACTGACCCAATTCAGCACTCAACTCGATGTTTCAAATATGTATTACAATACAACACAACAGGCATGTTTTGTTTTTCTCTAATGCTTAGTATAAACACCTCAAAAATGTCTAGGAATCAATCCTGCTAGCTTATTACGTAACTCGCTCGCAATCGTAATCGTGTTCATTTTGACAGTTCATGTATGGGCTGACAGTTGGCATCGGAATCAGCTAGCTGTCACATTCATACAAGAACTGTCAAAATGAACACGATGGCAATTGCGAGCGAGTTAGACAATAAGCATTAGAGAAAAACAAAACATGCCTGTTGTGTTGTATTGTAATACATATTTGAAACATCGAGTTAAGAGGGAGGTTTTAATGGAGTATGCATTGTACGAGCTTTTATTTCAATATGTAGTGTTTGTTCGTATCTCTAGGATAAATGATGATGCACGTACAGCTACCAAAAAAAAAGTCTTGTTATTTTAATTTTTTTAAATCCTTGTGAAATGTTCAAAATTACAAAGTTTTATCCACACTAAACAAATGTGAAATAATATCATTTTCGCAAATACCACCTATCAAAAAAGTTGAACTTTTAGTACTATAGTTATAGTTAATCTTTATTTGCGAGAAGGATTTTAAAAGTTTAACATTGAATGAGGAAATTGATCATGTGGAATAACCCTTACAGCATACACAATGTACGGGGTGTTCCGATTTCTCCGAGAGGATCTTCGCAGTTTATTACATTATTAACCGAGGCTCGCAGCCTCCTGACCTATGAGGTCGGGTTTTAAATAAAGTCAGTTTCCTGTTTCATTTAAATTAGCATTATATTTTTTGAGGTAAATGAGGATATCCGAGTAACGCTCGCTAACCGACATATTTGTTTTTATTACGAACGTAAAAGCGTAATGTTAATAAAGTGAAAATTATGAAAGGTACGTCCACGTAGGGTAATTTTTTTTGTCGAATAATGTACCGTTAGATTAATACTGCAATCCACCGGTGTCCAGTGGAATTGTAACTTTTGACTGGATTGTTCTTATTTCTTTGTACAGTACATTTTTTGTGGCTAATTTTAGCTTCAAAGAAATTTTTAAATACACCAAAGGCACCAAATCGCCCACCACTTAGGTAATCACGGGAAAGACAACCCTAGGTTCTTTATTCCATCTATATACTTCTCTCGAAAGTTTTATTTAACCGTTTATTGTGTTGTTGAAAAGCAGAAAATTCAGCCAAATGTTATTAATGACGGCTAACGGGAAGCAGGATAAAAAAAGTAGAATAGGTTGTTGTAAAAGGTGTTCGGGTATTTTTTTAAGTTGATTACGGGGGTTAAGACTAACCCTATGGTATTGAAAATAATATCATACTGTGAATGAAAATACTTACAAAATTTTCTAGCTATTTGTCTCAATAAAAAAGCCATAATAATTTCTTGAAAAAATTATCGTGTTGCACGCTTAAATAGCCGCATCGTATTGTTAAGTCTAAGATTTACAGTTTAAATTTAAAAAATACGAACGAACAAGGTTACCAGGGTCAGGTGAAATTTAATTTAACAGATATTATTTGCTCTACGTGTTATGCGGGACTCCCCGACGGCTTGTTGACATGAACCACAATATATGGGTCGGTAAATAAGCTATTGCTAGCGTCTACTTTCCCTGATTGTATTATAAAATGTTTGCGAAGTCTAAAGACTAAAAATATTACTTTCAACATGAAACTACATTGAGACTCAAACATACGCTCGACTCGTTTCGCTGCCCGGGCGAGCGCTCCTGGAGGAAGGACTACGAATTACTCCGAAACATGTCAAGCATTACTCGAGTTTTATACGTGAGTTATCCGTTTGTGTAGTTATGACTAAAAATGTTTCGAAAATAGTACAAAAACGTTTATAATTTAATTTTTTCGAATGTGAAAGTAAAATGTCAAGCACTCAAGTTATGATCACGTTGCCCCAAAAGGACAAATACATCAGAATTTTCCAAATGAAAAGACAACAAGGGAACGTTCGTTCCCGAAATCGTTTGGCAAATAAACATTGATAATCGAATTTCGTCTCGCACCAAACTGGCAATATCTCCAGTGGAAAGAAATATTGTTTTCAAAAAAGGTTGGCTTTCTCGTTTACCTCCTTATTTTTACCGAGGCGCGGTAAATCGTTCCATTAGCAGTGTACACACTGGCAACTTTATTTCGTGCGTTTTTTTTTCAATTCCGAATTCAAAACACGAGGTCTGGTATTGAAAAGGAATACGGACTCGTTCTTCTTTTTTGCGACTCATATTTGGGTCGGAATATGACATTTATTTTGATGTAGGTACGTTTTCGTTTATTGAGTTGTATTGTAAGCGTGATTTTGTTGATTACACGTGTTTTCAATTTGATGTTTTGAATGATGAGTTTCTGGCTAGAATTCTGTCACCGATACTAGAAGCTTATAACATGTAGAATGTTATAGTGTTAGTATTAAGCTCGGATGACAAAGAAGGACTTGTAAAAGACCAATCATCCTTAGGTTTATGATCAAATGAAACGACCTGGGTGCAGGTGATCCAAATAGTGGGCCGTAAAGTCTCAATGACACCCACTATTTGTGTTTCGCATGACACCTTCCGTATTACATCATACTCATTTTATGGCTTAATGATAATACATTCAAAACAAACGTCATCTAAAGATAAATATTATTAGGTACTTACTATATTTGCAGTAACAGTAGTTTTTGTCCATTATGACAATTTTAAAACGTCGATCATTACACGCAAAAAATGCGACCAACTGTTTTTCTACCACTATTTTTCAAACTATTTAAGTTAACCGTTTACTTCCTAGGGGCAACGATTCAACCGTAGAGGTGCTTGATCATAAAGATAAGTTATTTGACTCACACAACTAATCAGTTATTAGGAGACAAAACAAACCTAGGATACAAAATATTTAGCACGACACATTTCGAAAGAACGACACGATAAAATTGCCACTATTAACATCGAAAACTTACATCTACAAACTGTCAAACGCTGTCATAATCCAAATTAAAACGTCGCCAAAAAGCTTTCCGCTCTGACAAAGGGAAAGAGCTCTAGGGGTTTCCTTCGTACGTTTCTTTCATAATGTTTTCCTCATTGCGTAAACACCGCGTTATCTTAAATGTATGTAACATGAAACAATTTGTTCGCGTCACGGGGAATCGCCCAAGTCACGCCTTTGGCTAGGAAATAGTAACACAAAGCTAGATTTATGAGTGAGGGCGAAACTACTTTGTGCGGCGACATATGTATTATACATTTATATAGCGCTTATATGATTTGCACAGTCAATTACAGATAATTGCACAAACATTAGAAGATTAAATTCGTGCCAAACGTGGCCTTTAAGTCTTGTTACTTTGCGCTCTGTCTACCCCGTAAGGGATATAGTCGTGATTTTTGTATGTGTATGTCGAAGACAAAGGCTGGATAAGCTGTCAGGTTGGTCGGTTAGAATTCAAACGAGCTTTATGCATAGCCGAGCTTAGGTCACCGTCTTGTCCATCTTCAAAGTACATTAATGAGATAGAAATAACAGCACACATCATGTTTCACTTGTACAGCCAGTCTTTATTGAAATAGCGCTTACACAAATGACTGTGGACTATTACATTTACACACTCTAATAATGAAACGCGGAGAGTTCAGTGCTTGCGCCCACGAACTACCCTATCAATGTTCTCAATACCGCTTAGCACCGAAATAAGGCTCGATACTCAGTGCAATCGCACTTAACAATCCGAATCACTAACAATTCACCATTAAACATAAAACGGTACGTCGAAGCAAACGAATCGCTTTCGACGTCTGAACTCAGTCAAGTCACGATCAAGGAATGCCTCTCGCTTCCTACTCTCACCAGATGTCATTCTGTCATTCTAACTAACATTGCAGGTAGTTGCAACTGAGCCAAACACAGACCACCCCCAAGCGATACCGCAATACCGCTTGACGTTTCATAAAAGCAATAACTTATGAGGGTACATTCAACAAAGTACAATTAACGAATGTTCGCAACTACAAAGTACATCTCCTTAGCTATCAAAAGTCTAGTCATTGTGACGACGCTCCAACATGTATGTTTTAGGAGACTAATGTCAAGAAACGTTACTTGGATTCCACTCGTCCTTTATTATTCAGACAGGTGGCCACTTTTTATAAAATTGCACACTCAACTTTTTTCGGTTTTCTTTTTCGGTTTTCTACTCGGAATCACGAGCACTATCGTTCCTGATAGGAGAAAAAAATCTTGGCCATACCGTTAACTGGGATTACTTTGATAATTATAGGGGTTAATTTTAACGTTTTAAAATTGCTATAAAATCTGCATATCGACACTGGAAATTTCAAATGTCGTAAGGGACAAAAGTCTACTTTTCAGGAGAGCCAAAAAACAAATTTGCTTTTTAAAAAAAATCATAACTTTTTAAATTCTGATCGTATTAAAATGATTTATCTATAGACAAATAATTCTCAAATAACTAAAAGTACACCAAGGTTTTGATTGTATATCTATAAACTGAATAGTTTAGGAAATAGTGTATATTATATATATAATATATATATATTATATTGGCCATTTAGGCTGAATGTTTGGCATGTAGACGCAAAGGCGATCGATGAAGACATCGATTGAAAGCGGTAAACGCAAATAAAAATTAAAGTTTTCGTCTTTATAACTCCTTTTTAAAGTCACGCCGTAAATCAAAGGTTTACAATACTATATGGATAATTGAAACGGTGGTTGGCTTTCTATCTTCGTGTATCTATTCCAAGCTAACCCTGTCGAAAAGAGTTCTAAGCATCAAGGAATTAATCGACCGAGCGTGGCATTGCAAACTACACTTGTAAACATTTTCTTGCATGTGTACATAAGGCTTTATACATCAACCTCCACGAATTCCCAGTAATCGTACTGTATGAGCCTTTACTCACATTCGAGACCGGGTCAAGTGTGGATACAATTCGAGTGCTCTCGCTGTTTCACTCGTTCATTTCACTTCTCTCATTTCGCTTGCTCATTCCTCGTTAGATATTTCGCTATGTGCAGCCTTTTCTAACTATTGCAGACGGAAAGAGACAAAACAATAAATAGCTTTAGTACTCTGTATGTCATAAAGGCAAGATTTGCTACATGCTTATTGTAAATTGCACTTCATGCCAGTAACAGTAGATTGGTGGAGAAATACTGTGGTTTGGTCAGTATTTTTCCTTAATATTTTATGTAGGGGATAAAGATTTATGGGTGGTTGTGAGGATAAGAAGAATTTTAGTTGAGTGTGCTACATGTTTGTGTCATTATGCAGTATAATAATAATAATAATAAGTGCAGTGAAAGAAACTGAATTGCGTACCACTGCGCAACTTTTTCACAGCACACGTCATAATAACTTACTACACACCTGGCAAAGAATTATTACGAAATTATATGCGAAAAGGTTCCACAGAGGTACAGTCAAGGGCAAAAATATATAAACGTTACCAAGACGTAATAAACATCAGATCTATACACCTTTATGCCAAAAACAATAAGGCCGATGACACATATAATTGACATGACATTTATTTTATGCCCTCGACAGTACGTGATCCAGTTTCTTCGACCGCACATAACAAAAATAATGCGAATTTGCACCCGCAGGCTATCTGTTCTCATTCAGAGCGGTTAGTGTAAGTTTTTTTGTGGCTACAATTCTCTGAAGCGTTCGCGTAAATGTCTCAATTAGTACGGAAAAATTGGCAGCGCCGCTAGCGGCATGTTACGGAAAGAAATTAATCTCAGTAGTAATGGACACTTTGTACAATTGCTCGAGCTTACCTATCTTACTTTGCAGTTGCTTGGTTGCTTACCTTATAATTTTCTCTATGTAGGTGCTTAACTATTTTCTGTGTTGTTTATTTTATGGTATTTTTGTACAGGAATTTCGTCCGGTCTTTTTAGTAAAAAGTGGTTTGTTAAAATACATTTAATTATAAGCTTTTTTACTTTTGTTGGGCATTTTTTCTGACATCAGTTTGCATACACTCCATATTTCAGTCCACCCATCCACTGGTAGTAGATGAAAACCAGACTTGCACATTTTGTCCCAAACATAATTAGTCTTGGTCACTAATAATTATATATGTGTAATACACCAAATAGGCGTTAAAAATATTTATTCGTATCCTTATTATTCACGCGAATTCATGTTTCATATTAAAATTCATATTTTTGGCCTCGATCGTACTAACTTATGAATGTTCATACTATATTTAATAGCTGGTGAAATTAAATAAAATCTTATAACAACACGTTTTTTGTTTGTTAAAACTAGTATCAAAAATTTTCAAAACATAGCCTTTACTACATACATACATACATATCGTCACGCCTCTTTTCCACAGGGGTAGGCAGAGACTACTTTGTTCCACTTGCTACGATCCTGACATACCTCTTTCGCTTCATCCACATTCATCAATCTCTTCATACATGCTCGTCGGTTTCGGGTACTCTTGACCTGGCCTTTTTCCAAAACGTCCCTAATTTACTACACTACACTTTAGTAATATCTTAATAAGTACCAGAAAATTGCCCCAAGAAAGCACTAAAATAGCAATAGCGAGCGTTTATTCATAATCTTTCACTCCCAGTGGTTCACTAAAAAGGATCATAAAAGGATCTATGGGTGACAAATGAATATGAAATAGCCCGACCCATCTCCTATTCTGAGATTTGACTTCTTTTATCGAATCCTCACGGTTGGCACTTTCCGATTCGCGCAAAATATGGGGTCTTATTGGATTCGAATGTCCCTGTTGACAGTTTTGTGGCTCGGAAAGTTATGACATATTCTTTATGGACGATTTTCTGGTTGAACCAAGCGGAATACCTTTTTGTAAACTACCCAGAGGCTCGATTTAATAGCACACTCGGAGATTTTGTGTAATAAAGATTTTATAATATTAAGTCAGGCATTTTAGGAAAGTTTTCCAGACAAGAATTACAAATGTTATCTGCTATCTGCCCTAAATATTAAACTGAATTGTTAAATTATTGGTCGGCTTTTTGCTATGAGTACCTACTTACATCTTCATCTATTCGACTAATAATATGTTACGTTGTTTGGGTATCAATGCGCCCACGCACCGTAGCTGCAAAGTCTACGCTGCGTAGTAGCTCGTAGCCCTAGAGGTCTACGCTACGCTAATGCTACGAAACCGATCGCCAAAAAAGGACAGAGCCAGCTGTGTTTGTTGATTTATAAATTAAAAATATAGGTAGCTGACTTCCAGTTTGTATTTCATAATAATAATATTACTTTCTTATCTTAGAATTGCTAAATCAACAAAGAAATAAAATATCTAGTTAATAAACAGAACACGTACAAGTTTTTTTTTTTTATATATGAATAGGAAGGCAAATTTTGCTTTTTATCAGCGTGACCGATCTCCTAACCCAATAATGCTAAGGATACAAATAGAACGATAAGAAGCTGTTTTTATGTGAAGAAAGTTTCACTTTGAGTTATTGTCAACCTGAATTACGTGTAGTAAAAGATTGGATCACGGAAAAAACTTGGGTCTCATACTAAAGAGAGAACCATTTATACTACACAGATTGGAATCTCACGAAAAAATACAGTAGGTACAAGTTCAAGGTCTACTTGGGTGGTTATCATCAACTTACTCCCTAATCCTTCCGCCAAGCAGCAGTGCTCTTGCTGCATTTTTTTTTTTTTTTTAACATAAAATAGGCTTACTTTTGGCCTCAATCTCGCTCGATGGAGGGCGAAGATGAGGCCTAAGATGGTACACGTTTGCCTAGAAGTCTGTTCACTTTGGCCTTAAAGATGTCTAGATTATAGCGTTCCGGAAAAACTGACTTCGGCAGAGAGTTCCACTCCTTAGCTGTCCGCATAATGAAAGAGGAGGAATGTTTACAATGTGTGTGTTTTAAAGAGTACCTAAGACAGCCGGTAAAATTACTGGCACATTAATTATTCTATCTTAGCCCTGTAAACTAGTATCGCTCCTGCAATCTGATTTGGGCGTCGATGGATGGTGGTGCTATCTCTAAAATGACAAATTTGGTCGTGTCTTTCGTAGAAAAATAAATGGAAATGCTATGTATACTTATACATTTTGTGTATCCGCTTGTGTTGTTTCTTCCTTTTATTTCTGCACTGTATGGTTCTACAAAGAATCAGAGTAGTGGCCCCGACCGTAAAACACATTGAGTAACGACCCTCTTCGGTGTCACATTGCAGCATCATCAATCAGTGAGGCACGTTAAGGTACACAGATGGCGCCACCGTTCTGTGGGAAGGTACTGACGTTTCATTTATAATTATTAGTTGCTATGTTGCTATTGTATAATGTGGAAGGACTAAACCTTGACTACGCCACACCGTACTAGTCAAAATGTCATATCGACTATGAGTTGCGGCTAGTAATGTTAAAAGCTTGAATGTTGATAGTATTCGACGGATAGGCCTGGGGTCTTAACATGACGTCTTAAGAGGCTGACAACACCCAATTTTGTTGAAATTGATGTTATTTAAGCACTTTTTTAAGAAAAACTACACACAAATAAAATATAATGTTAATTTTCATCATATTTCAAAGACGCTGGACGAACTCGATACATAATCGAACAATATCGGCTCGATAGAAAATAATTGCAAAGATTGGTCTTAAAATCATCATTAAACGGTTCTGTCTTTATTTTTTCGACGTAGGTACCTATGCGTCTGCAATTAAAAATATAAAGTCAACATATTCATACCTAAACGGCTAACAAGTCATATTTCAGAAATAATCCATACTTTTTTTTATTTCTTATTATTTGTGTCTTATTTGCAAGATTTTAGACGCGCGCCAAGCTGCCGGAATAGTTTCTTCTCTTTCACTAACAGGCACGCGAACCGTATGTGTGAAGAGTGGCGCTGCTCAAGGTCATTTGCTGTTGACAGCGCCTTATAATGCGGTTCAATTTCGATGTAGACATCTCTTTCCAGGCAGATGTTATGCCTGGGGACCGAAGTTACTGTAAAGTGTAAAGGCCCATTTAGATACATGCAAGGATTGCATGCAAGCTTCATTACATTGCGGGTTGCCGGGGTAAACCCAATTCAATCGATCTATCAAACTTCGCAATGTAACTATAGTGGAATATAATTCTTGCATGTGTCTAAATGGGCCTTAACAGTCGCGGTTACAGCTTACTCGGTTCTAGTTGTATGGAGGCCGTAGGTCATAATTTCATCAATTTATATACATGTATAGATCTGAGAGTATACTAGGTACGTAATTTTATTTGATTGGTTTCAATACATACTTTTAAACATTGACATTATTGCTCATAGTAACATCAACATTTTCTTATTCATTTGTCCAGATCTGATTTACCTGTTAATTGCCTTTTATAGAGCAAATATTATCCATTCAAGTCAAATCAAGTCATTTTTAATGTTTGAAATGTCTCAATACATCCTTCACGTTCCCGCTGCCTTTAAAATATTTTATAGCCCAAATAAGGCACAAGCGCACGTATCATATAATATAAAAGTTGGGCTTATTGAATAACTCTCGAGAAAGTTACACGTCATTAAATCTGGGCGAAAAAAATCGCAATTCTCCTCAGTACCGTAACTTGCAACCCTCTCGCGTAAGTGAATATATATTTCCAATTTCGTACCCTCACTGGCGGGCGGCAAACAATGGAACAGGTCAAGATCGAGCTGGGTTATTGGAACGAACAAGTTCGGTAAATTGTTTTGAATATAAAAAGATAAAAAATTATCAAACCGGTTTATGAAACTCAAATGAGATTTTGGATACGAATATATATTCAAATATATCTCTATCTCTAACCCCCTTATTCATGAACGCTCTATAGGGTTCTGCTAACTTAGTAATCGTTTGTCCTTATCTGTGAAAGGTAAATGTCAAAGTGACAGACTAAGGACAAACGATTGCTAAGTTAGCAGAAGCCTATATAGCGTTTATGAATGAAGGGGTAAGACTCTGTTTTTACAAATCTACAATACAATACAATACAATAACTCTTTATTGAACACCACATATAACAATCAAAACAGAAAAAAGGTATACAGAAGTAATAAGGTAACAATAGGCGGCCTACAACCTACTACTATCTACTTCGTTCAATTAGTTTTTGACTAACCAAATATCGCTAGATGGTGTTAGTACCTACGTATCCATAGGTCCATTTGACACTTTTGGCCGACAATCCGAAAATCAATTTTCGAAGATCGCTTCGCGCTGTTCCGCTCACACTTATCGTCAATAATATGAAAATGTGAGGGACGGTATGATACGATCTTCGAAAATCGAATTTTGGAGTAACTGCCCTGTTACGTTGGGGATTAGCTGCTTAAGTTATATAAGCTACTCGTATATAGATACGATGTTTCCAAGGAAAACTTCATTCTTCAACTTGTCCAAGAAAAACTGCAAGTGCAAAGTGATCGCAAGTTTTGCGGAACCTCGAAATCGACCTTTAATGTTTATCAAGCAAAGTTTGATAATTTTTTCCATACGGAAAGGGCCAAAGCAAAACGTAATTGAGAACGGCTTTTGTTTATATGTTCGAGCGTGACGTAGCTCTCAGTACTATTATATATTCTGTGGCTCTCGTACTAGTGTGTGCGTGTGCGGAAGTTTTAATTGACTGCAAACAAATAAGCAGGTGTTTTTTTTTTTGCAGTATTGTGTACCGATGTTCGTTTGATTGGTAAAAGTGGGTCAATTTAAGTTTTTTTTTCATTGTTTCCTCAAATTAAACGCAGTTTTTGGAGTGCGAGTTGGACTTTACTACCACACTTACGAAAAAGAAATATTTTTCTGCTTCGGTTCACTCTGCGAAAATATCAAGTGTCCTTTAGTAATAGCATCCTGTTGAGAAACCTTTTGGTGTTGAATGCCATAATTGCAAAGGGATTATTTGTACCTAATAATATAAACAACTTTGTGTCATGCGAATTTTGTACATATTTACATACATAAATCACGTAATTATCCTCTACAGGGTAGACAGAGCCTAAGGTAACAAGACCTAAAGGCTATCTTTAGCACGATTGCGATTTAGGTGTAGAGGGGAATCAAAATAGTGATAAGTTGCTAGCGGAATCGCCTGATAACGACTCCTAAGATTTTCGCCCGTTCCTTCGATTGGCTTTTACCATCTGCGCGGGTATAGAAGCAACTGGTAAATTCTATGTTTTTTCTTTGCTTCTATACCAGCATGTAAATTTGCACATATACTATATGGTTCGAAGGAAGTTGTACCGGGACCAAACGAGGCGTAGAACGCGTTGGTGCTTCGAAATGTCGCAAAGACGTATGGTCCAGATAATGGCATCCAGATTCAAGCCCTGTACGGAAAGCAATAGAGCCCAGTTCAGATTATTCAGTAAATGTTAATAGGACTTTAGTAATGTAGGCTGGCTAGGTGCAGTGGCAGTGCATGTGTAAAATGCAGGCAGCTGGAAAACGGGATGGAAAGGAAATATTTTTTAAGTGCTAGTATGTATGACTAAATAATATTAAGAATACAAAAAACTGGCCAAGTGCGAGTCGGACTCGCACACGAAGTGTTCCGTACCAGAAATACTCTGTTGTATTAGTATTTTGTTGTTGTAGCCACAATAAAATTACATAATCTTTGCAAATTCCAACTGTCTAGCTATTACGGTTCTTGAGATCTAGCTCGGCGAGTGGTAGCCATGAAAAAGGGCTAAAGTATCACGTTTTTTGTATGGGAGCCCCCTTAATTATTATTATTATTTTGTTTTTAGTATTTGTTGTTATAGCGGTAACAGAAATACACAATCTGTAAAAATTTGAACTGTCTAGCTATTACGGTTCTTGAGATACAGCCTGGTGACAGACGGACGGACGGACGGACGGACAGACGGACAGCGAAGTCTTAGTAATAGGGTCCCGTTTTTACCCTTTGGGCACGGAACCCTAAAAAGTACATGGAAAAATAACCTAACCTACAAATTTCATTTTTAAGAGGGTGCATCCGTGCTGAGCTCGCAACGTCGCATTTATGGTGATTTTTTGCGATTATTTCACAGAAATTGAATGAAAGTTTCAAATATCCGTCTGTAGTGCACTTCGTTTTGAGTGTATTAATGTGTCCAATGCAATGATTAATGGTGATGGACTTTTATTTTCGTATTAAAGGGATAAAATACTATATCTCGTTTAATAAGAAAATAAAAATCCATCACGCTGAATTATTGCATTAGACACATTAATACACTAAAAACGAAGTGCACTACAGACGGATATTTGATACTTTCATTCAATTTCTGTGAAATAAACGCAAAAGATCACCAAAAATGCGACGTTGCGAGCTCAGCACGGATGCACCCTCTTAATATAACCGTTTTTGCCAACTGTAATTTGACTGTATTGTATTTAGTACTGTGGATAAATGGATCGTGTAGCAAGCATGTCACGTGGGTTTTGTTCAAATAGGGTTGATGAAGATAAAAATCTCGAAAAGTGCGTGATAAGATAAAACTTAAACAAATATCGTTTGGAGTATTTTTACTTAATTTGTAGTTTTTTGTAAATCTGTTTTTGGGGCAATAAATTGTTTTTTTCTTTTTTTTTTTATCGAGTGATTTTCTGTTTCTGAACCATTCGAATTCTAGAAAATTCTCAAAATTAATACCGTAACAAAAGTTTTTGAGGTGATGACTCATTACGACATGGCTCTACAGCGGGTTACAATTCAAATTCCTTTGTATTTATCGACGTTAAAAGCATACCTCGTGAAACAACACACAACTGTGCATTATCTCAAAATATATCTTCCGTCCGTGAACCATACGTTTCGCTATTAAAATTGTTATTGTGATTGATGTTCATATAGCCAAAACAAAAGTGATGGGTTGCTGTCAAAGCAGTTCGCAGTTTAACTGCGGTGATGGATGTAGCAGACAGGGCAAGGGTACGCTCTCGTAGCTACGAAAGCGCACGAGAGCAGTGTCGCGCGCGAAATAGATTACCCGTCTCTTTCTAGAACGGGCAGGAAGATAGAGACGGGTAGTCTATCTCGCGGGCGCCACAGCACTCACGCGCTCTGCAGCTCATGTGCGGGCGTGGCTAAAAGAGAGCTCTAAAGCATACTATATCGATGTCGACATACGCTTGCCAGCAGTATTTTGTTCTTTTATCTGTAGGCTTATTGTCTAACTTGCTCGCAATCGCCATCGTGTTCATTTTGACAGTTCTTGTATGAATGTGGCAGCTAGCTGATTCCGATGCCAATTGTCAGCTCATATATGAACTGTCAAAATGAACACGATTGCGATTGCGAGCGAGTTAGACAATAAACCAGTAGCTTAATCGATAGTCGAAAGTGACTTTGGATAGCCATACTGAGCAGAAACTGGCAATCGCAGAAATTTATTCTCGTTATGAATGTTGCAAGTCAAATAAAAGCTTTCAATAAATAATTTTTAGCTAACCTAACATTTATCCAGAAACATTCGATACGCGTAGATATTATTATATAAAAGGAAGATTATGCAATATACTTAATCCTAAAAACCTATACATCTATTCTAAAAAACCGGCCTAGTGCGACTCAGACTCGCGCACGAAGGGTTCCGTACCAGAAATACTCTGTTGTATGGAAGCCCCCCTTAATTATTATTATTATTATTATTATTTTAGTATTTCTTGTTGTAGCCACAATAAAAATACATAACTCGGCGAGTGCTAGCCATGAAAAAGGGCTAAAATATCACGTTTTTTGTATGGGAGCCCCCCTTAATTATTATTATTATTTTGTTTTTAGTATTTTTTGTTATAGCGGCAACAGGAATACACAATCTGTGAAAATTTCAACTGTCTAGCTATTACGGTTCTTGAGATACAGCCTTGTGACAGACGGACGGACGGACAGCGAAGTCTTAGTAATAGCGTCCCGTTTTTACCCTTTGGGTACGGAACCCTAAAAACTAACTATAAAAAACCTATATTAACAAACAAAAAAACACAAAAATTCCAGCGGATCGCACTTGCGGTTCAAAGGGGTAATGCCGCCAGCGTCATGGACCCTGTCTCAGCCAGTAGGGCTAACCTAACTTAGGTATCTCTATTACTAAGTGACACTGAAATAGCTTTACTATCAAAAACAAAGAAGTCTTAGACATGCACAGTCACTGAACCATTTTCATCTGTATGTTCTCTTTGTTATATTATGTATTTATACCTATATCATCGGCGGTAAAATTGGGGTCCGACTTTCTAACAAAATAAAAAACAACCCATTTTCATACATAGGTAATATAAATTAGGTTTTTGACATTGCTTTTTTGAAAAGTTATTTCTAAGTTGGTTTATTTTTTTCCGATGAGCGATTATAATTTCAAACACACCTTAGTCCGTTAATATTTCTTATTAGACAAAAAAGTTATATGTAACCGAACAAAAGGTGAACTTTGATGAGGTAAAATTTATTTATCATAATGTGTAGTAGTACTTTCACTTTCACTATACTGAATGACCAGTAAATGAAATAAAAGGCGCACTCGTAGTTTTATTATCTGATGATATTGTAACGGTCTACCTACCCTAAACGTATTTTAAATAAAGATATACACCTCTAAACTACCTAACTCATACATTAACTACTTACTTACTCTACCTAGCTATTAATCTGTAGTTAATTAAGCGTTCAATGACCTCCGTAAATCTACGACTTAGTGATTCTTAGACCTGTCTTAAAACAATCTAATCCTACCTAAAATAAGTAATAATAATGGCTGCGTGAATCGTCTAATGGCTGATGGACCTACACTGTGAACGCTGTAATAACCTGAGATTCTTTGCATGAAAAATAAGAATGGAACTTTAATATAAACCTAATGTATACCTAATTAAAACCTGGTTACTTTGAGATAACGTAGAAACATTAGTAAGAGTTTGCTGTATCATAATGCTCTAGAAGATATTGGTAAAAGTGGGTCCGAAGACAGAATAAAGATTCTAAGTAGATTTGTAATTGTACTTCAGATGAGATAACCCCCTTATGGGGGGGGAATCGCTACCACCATCCCCTCCGATTCCAACAACTACACCAGCCTATAACTATAAACATCTCCTTAAAGTTGCATATAGTTAGAAAAATTAAGCATTAACTTCGATGCTGTTAAAAGATCTTTAGTACAAATACAAAGTCTAACTTTCATTACTTATAGTCAACAGTTTTAGACTACTTCTACATTTCATGAACACAGATTGCTCCAATCTTTAGGAAACAATACAAGCACTCTATTTATGAGTCAAATATCCTTATATTTAGGAAAGCAGATAGATCTAGCAAGACAAAGAACAATTTTATTTATTTAATTGTTGAATGGTATAAAAGGTTGGTGTTACCGTCGCTTATCCCGTTTTCTTAGGATAGTTGACGAGCATGGTTTTACTCGGTAAACCTCCTTAAATCTCATTCTTTTTATATTGAATGCTAGTCTTAAAGTAATTTCTTTAATTATAAATATTAAGATTTGATCATTAAATATATGCTTAAAAATGAAGGACTTTTTATAATAATTCACTTCAGATTAGAACTTCATCTGTATTCAATTAATTACTATATTGCTACCTACTACCCCATTATCTAACAATAAATTTAAAGTTAAAACCTATTAATCCTATTAAATCCTATTAAATCCTAGCTGCTCTAACATCTACTATACACGTTTCAACAAGCTAGAAAAACCCGGTTTTCACATTTAAATTACTCGCGTTCCCACTCGTATACGATGAATGGGTCCTGATCTAAATTACCCCTAAGTGAGTGAGTCAGTCTCTAAGAACTTAGCCATAAGACTCGTGTGCTTGGTGGTAAAGACAGTTTGGACTGGGTTTGTCTAGTACCTCCTGACGAATAATCCGAATGTATGTATAAACAGATAGATAAAGGTGACAGAACGATGATGAATTTGAAACACCAGTAGGCATAACAAACCCTTCACAATTCTGGGAGAAGTTAGTCTGTCTCTTCAGGTATAATACAGACCCCACACGTACTCCATATGTGGTTATTTAATTAATTAAAACGTATCGAAGGAAAGCTACCCTGTCAGTTGTGAAACACCGTTAGGTGACCCGGGTATCAATCCTCAAATATCAGCTTCTACTAGCTGAAACTTGATACAGTTCTCAACACTCAACTTCGGGCAAGTTAAAGCATAATTTCCCAAACTAAGACCATCCTAGTATTATAAAACACTAGAATAAGCAAAGCCGGAAAACGACACGTCAACCTTAACAAGTATAAATACTTAACAAACCCAAAAACAAATTAATACGAGAACCGTACAAGTCCGCTGACGCAAGCAAAATCACCCTTATCTACGAATTTCCCCTGCTTTTATAGCTGGTGCTACAATGGCGCGACCGTCCTCATCTGCCGCATCAGCCTTACTGGCGTTAACAGCCACATCTGCTATATCCGCTTTAACTGCTACATCAAAAAACATACAACTCAATAACTATTAATTTTATTTAATTCTTAGATAGCTTATTTAATATTTCTAAGAATATATCCAAACTTATCTTTAAATTTAACACTAAAAGATAATTTTCCTTTAATTTATAAACGCGTAATTAAAAAGCTTTAATTTCCTTCAATGAAATTTCTATCGCCATTTTGTATGAAATAAATTCTCCCTTGCTAATTTTAGTTACTCTTTTCTACTGAACTACTAACCAGAATCTGATGAAATTTAGTCAAACGGTTACTTATAACTTAAGGTTTCTTGTGATAAAGGCTAATTCCTTGCATTTTAATCATTAATCTTGTAATAATAGAAAACTTATACTTTCTCATACGTTTGACATAAGCAACTCCGAAATAACTTTATAATGAAATAGTGACTTATTTACCGCACCAAAGTTGATAAAATTTGGTCAATATAAAGCTTATGAATCATACATCTTATTTCAATAAGCATTTTCCTTGCATTTTGAGTTTTTCCCTAGTAATTTCAATATTTCAGCTACATACATTGTTTCTCTACATTTTCGACAATTTTACTTGCTGAAAATTCCTGAAACTTATACTAAATACTTAGTTAATTATTTAAATCATTCCTATGCCTCATTATCCAATAATTAACGAGAAATTAATTTAAATACCAAATATAAATTTACTAGCGACATCTAATATCATAAATTTGAACTACTAAGAACTATGAAGCTAGCTTCTTTACCCAAAATAAATTAGCTGGCCTAAAGGCTTCTAGTTGCTAATGATTGTCCGTAAGGTGGCGTTATAATCTATGCTATCTCTCAATGTATGAAAATATATTCGTGAACTGGCGAGTTCATGTGGAGACACGCCTGAACCGTTACAATCGTCCCCTCTAATTGTTAAGGTGGGTAATTATATCAAATTAGCTACCGATACAATTAGAACCATCATCATAAAATTCATGAATATATTTTTTTATCAATATTTGCCTTCGATGTGTAAGTCTGACCCAACTTTATTTGGCCTTCACTATGTTGTGTATTTCCAGTAGTTTTATTATATTTTTACTGGCAAGAAATACTATTTGACATCAGACATCGAACTTCATTGAAATCCGAATCTGAAGAATATTTGTTTATATGTATAAATCAGATTGTGATGAAAGTAATTGTTATAAAGCTAAACATGTTAACTTTAATTCTTTGAAAACAATGTTTTGTTTTAATATATATATTAACATTAAATCAAGTCACTTCATATTGACATGACATTTTATTATGCACATTATTGCCATTATATAAGCTGTTGTATTGCCACTATTTCAGAATCAAATAAAATTTTGACAGACTATATTGTGTGGTGTGTTTTTAAACCAGATTTTAATCATTAATTATGCAAGATAAAACCTCTGAAACTTTCAATGAATCATGTAATGAAATAATTTCCATCATTGCCAAACAATTTGCACTCAACAAAAGCGTTCGTTTGTGAGACAAACGTTGCTGTAAGAGCTGTATAAAGAATCTGCTGTCACCGTCAGTGTTTAGCGCAACACAAACCCTTTGAAGTACCTTTCCGTGAATGCATAAAGTTCTTTGTATGTGTTTTTATTCATGGTAGCTACAATGTTAATTCATCATTAAATCTCCATCTAGCTTAGAGTTCTTTTCTCACACAACAATAAACAAAATACTGGACCATGTGCAGTGTGGGACGAATAATTTGTTCCTACTAGTAGAGTAAATGAACTATTAGATCGCAACATTTAAATTGAACTTGCTAAATCCTAAGCTTACGCTTAGAATTTCTTGCCTAATCCTAAGCATCACCACTAACTGTTCATTTTGTATAGTGTGCTGTATCTTGGGCAACTATCGATAAATGGTTTGCCTTAACTTAAAGTTGATGTAACCTTTAGATCAAGCCCTTTTGACTTTAAAAATAAAATCTTTACTTTGCAAAATACCAATTAAGTACCCTTTCAGTCCTCTTTCATAAGCAAAACTTCATTCATCTACTTGATTAAAACATAGCACTCTTTTTTTTTTTTTTTTTTTTACCATACAATACCTAAATTATGCACCAACTCCTCCAAGTTTGGCAAACATCTTTTATTATTGAAATCATCTATTTGAATTATTAAATTTTAAAATTTAACTCAGCGCTAAACTTCATCAAAAAGTGAATCCACAAAATATTATTTTAATTTATCTTATATCTACTTCGTATAGAATAATTCTATGATGCTAGCTAAAACCACATCGGCAGCCAACGTATAATCACCCTTAATTACGACTTTAATAATAATAACTTATCAACCATTAATATTAATTCCATTACAAAAAATTTATAATCCTTACATTTTTATTTATTCAGTAAACGTCCCCATACCCTTATTTAACCTTTGCTACTACTAACTAAGTTTAACAAACATTCACTAACCAAAAGCGTAAACTAAACTGTACGTAAGCATTGAAAATAGTAACTACCAAAATTCTTCAACTGCATATAACAAAGCAACCCCTCACCAAGAACTTCCAGTTTAACAGTTAATATCACTTTAACTCCTCAACATTTTTAAAGTTCCATTCTTTTTTTAAAACTTCAATCATTCACTATATTTCATTATTTAACTACACCACTCAACTAAAATGCAATTTCAAACTTTCCCGTTTACTAAACTAACTATGTATGTTATGATTATGTTTGACAAAAAATGACATTTCGTGCGTTTAGTTCTACACCTTGCAGTCGAACGTTACTTTACGAATGATTTCTCATTTCTAGTAGCTTGTTTTATTTATCAGTTGAGTTCATTAATATTTATCTCAATAAAAATAGAATTATTCTGTTCTCCTTAAACGCTATCATAATTATTTAGTAATCTTTGTCATCATAAATCTTTACAAAGTTAATTCGATATTAATCCGAGAACACAGCATGTTGCCGGAACGAAACGCGCCGATCTACGTTCAGAAATCGATTTTGTGATGAATGTATGACTTGTCAAGAGATTCGTATCATTGTACTTTTCCTTTTTATATAAAAGAAATAATCATTTACTGACTTGAAATCTGGCATTTATATAGAGCTTCGATGGTTACGTAAATACCATCAACATATTAATTTATTTAATATTTTTTTACTCATCTGCAATTTATAAAGCTGCATGGAATTATTTCCTTTGCACTCACATAAAAGTCATTTTGTCAAACTTTAAAAATAAACCTCGTATTCGTGTAAAATTGTTTATGAATCAAGATTCTGAAACGCTTTCACCTTTAAATTGCTAATTATATTCTATGAAGCTGTGAATAAGCCAGCTATGACTTAAAATCTTTCGTTCACCTATTACGGAACAACAATACGCACTCAACAATGCTCACTTAGTGTTGATGAACCGAAACTGCTCTCAACAAATGATACAGGTATTGTACTTTTCGTTATTAAAACCACTACTAATACTTAATCAAACAATCCTCTCTAACAATCTTTTATAATGCCTACTTAACGTTCTATCTCTTTTAATAAACTATAATGCGATTAACTTAATTTTCTTAGTGTCTGAATGTAACTTATAATAAAACTGTTCATCTTTTTCAGTTACTGGTATCTATATTTAAATCTCAAGCTATATGGAAGATCCATAGCTGACCAAGTGATTTAATAACCACTCGAATTGGATATGTAAAAAGATCACTCTCAACTTATACAGAAATGCAGATTCATTCTATATACATGCAATAACTACCTAGGGAAAACATTCGGTAAGTTTTTAGCTATTTATTCTGCATGAATGCTCAAACAATCATAAATACACACTTCTTTAAAATAACTCTCAAATAATTAACTCGCTGAACTATTTTTTTATCTCACTATCAAATTTCCTCATTTAAAACTTTGTACATACTTAATGTAAGAGTAGTAACGCAACAGTCTTTGCCTTACATTAGCGAGCAAATCTGACTTATTTATTAATTTATCCTAATAGTTCTAGTAATCATGTTTCAATAATTCAACTATTATCGGCTAACTATCTCAATATCAATTTACTAGTTTGAACGCTTTCTTAGCTAATTTGTGTTAACTGTATTTACAGATCTGACATCAAGTTATCAATCTTCACAAGCTAAAAGATGTTTGAAGCATTCGCCAAGAATATCACCTCAAAATTAGCCTATTATAGTACTTCACTATAGCATGAACACCGCTGAGACTAACTGAACTTAATTACAAGTGTGAAGCCTTCAAGAATGAAAAACCCAGTTCCTATTGCAACTACAGTACTTCCATCAGAGTTTCCTTGTAAAACTATTATCTGATAAAACTTGTTTACCGCTATGCATGTTATGCAACCATTTACTCCTAGAGAATCAAATTTAACTTTCTGTTATATTCAACAATGCTTTTATGACTAAAAATAAAGCTCAATCTTACTAGAACCTAATAAATTATTATTTCCTTATTGTTTTATTTATCAAAGTACTCGCTGACATACTTATTTATTTATTTATTTTTTAATATTTTTTCTTATCTAGGCAAACTACATACATACTTGTTCTTATAGGAGTTATAAACCTTTAAAGATCCGTCCCCAAACCTTTGAAACTATAAAACAACATTGTCTTCCTACTATCTAAGTTTTCCTGAATGATAGCAGCTAATATTTTAAATACTCTTTTTCTCAACACCATTTTAAATATAAATTGCTGCTTTACTTATTATTTGTCTTCAAACATTCTCAACGTCTATCCATACCTCATACTTAACCCTCAAAATGCTGACAAACTCAAATAATATATACCTATCTTAATTTCACTAACTCTTTACATAAATGTAACGCTATGAATTTATCAGCTATGCATGTCTGTTTGTATATCTAAGATATCACAGCTCTCAAACGAATAAACTGATTTGAATGGTTTTCTTTTATACAGGTTTCCCAACGATGATTCCTAATTTTCCCTCCTATTTACTTACTATTACTTTAATAATAATATTCCAGTAAATTCAAGCTCTGCATGCTATGTATCCGGATGGCAAATAGGTACATAAATTATTCTGATATTTATTCTAAATTTTTTGAATAAGTACCCTTTTAAAGTTGAAACTTGAGAACTTGGTTCTGCTTAACTAACTCACAATTACTATGAAATAGCTATGGGTTATCTTCATATTTTACTCTTCCCATCACTCAATCTCTTTACATAAAGTAAATGATAACAC
The DNA here is from genome assembly GCA_963854515.1 of Pandemis heparana. NCBI lineage: Eukaryota > Metazoa > Arthropoda > Insecta > Lepidoptera > Tortricidae > Pandemis > Pandemis heparana. The sequence continues at coordinate 5,069,024 of OY978013.1, read as the reverse complement.
ATACATAATGTACTACTGAATCTATCATTGTATGCCAATGTTGCTCATTGAAATATTTTCCTTTATATATTGCAATGCTACCTAGCTGAAAGCTAGTAATAATTCAACTATACTAGGCAAGTACTTCCTATTGTATATTTTAGAGCATGAATTTATTATTTTTACTCGGCACACTTTATTTAATTAGCAAACTTAAATTCCGTCCCCCAAACTTTTAAGTTTAAAATTATCCTTAGTACTCAGTTCAAGTAGATTCAGACTACCTAGTTTTAGCTATTTCTAATTATTATTGTAAATCCTACTTATGCCTTAATTTTAAATAATCTCCCTATTTTATAATGATAATGATTTTCTTTTACAACTACTAATTAATTCCTGATATTAAAACAGACTGACATTTCTTTCTCTATCCGATATAGCGCAATATGAAACGAAACCTTTTTTTGTCTCTCTCTAACTAACCTCAAACAAACACTACGTCAGTGCGTCTTGAATATTAAACATGGCTACTAGCCCGTTTTATGTATTAATCATTTTTGATTGTTTAAAATCCTCAGTTACTTTAAATATAACTCATAAATGACTCTGTGTGAAGTGGAAACCTGAATAATAGTAACATTTACCGCTACTACAATTCAAATGAACAAATTCGTTGTGATTCGAACACAACTTATGAAAACTATTAGTTCAACAGAAAAATGCTTGTTTTACAGATGGAAAATAGAAATCTTTGAGTGTTATCAGTGAAAAGTGCCTGTTATATAGCCAACTATCTACCAATGACTTCTTTTCTATCAGCACACTGTAATGTTTTCATTAATGTAACATTAAAATGTCTCAACAATTTATTGCTTTAACGTTATTTTTCCTATCCTATCCTATTCCTTCTAGCAATGCAAAATATAAATCCAGTTCTTATTTTTCACGTCCATTACACAGACAGCAAAATGTGACTAATTTGTAAACAAATAGTCACGTAATATACCTAAGAATAGCAAGTCAATGACCTAAAAATAGACCTATAATTCAGACTATCCTATCATGTAAATTTGTTGCTCAAGTAAGTATCAAACTTAAATAAATTTAATTATGTAAATCAATAATGAGCACTATACTATACTATACTGAAATGAAACAGTAAATTACCTAGATGCTTTAAGTAATAAAGCCAAGCGAGCATAACATAACCGAATGACATAAACGTCATCTTCAACAACCTACATTACGTCACACTACCGGACACAGGCCTCCTCACAGAATCAGAGAGCTTTGATCACATAATAATAATAAGAAAAACCCGTAGTAAACCCAAAATCTAGAATCCCGGCTCAACGGCACCCAAAATGTAACGGTCTACCTACCCTAAACGTATTTTAAATAAAGATATACACCTCTAAACTACCTAACTCATACATTAACTACTTACTTACTCTACCTAGCTATTAATCTGTAGTTAATTAAGCGTTCAATGACCTCCGTAAATCTACGACTTAGTGATTCTTAGACCTGTCTTAAAACAATCTAATCCTACCTAAAATAAGTAATAATAATGGCTGCGTGAATCGTCTAATGGCTGATGGACCTACACTGTGAACGCTGTAATAACCTGAGATTCTTTGCATGAAAAATAAGAATGGAACTTTAATATAAACCTAATGTATACCTAATTAAAACCTGGTTACTTTGAGATAACGTAGAAACATTAGTAAGAGTTTGCTGTATCATAATGCTCTAGAAGATATTGGTAAAAGTGGGTCCGAAGACAGAATAAAGATTCTAAGTAGATTTGTAATTGTACTTCAGATGAGATAACCCCCTTATGGGGGGGGAATCGCTACCACCATCCCCTCCGATTCCAACAACTACACCAGCCTATAACTATAAACATCTCCTTAAAGTTGCATATAGTTAGAAAAATTAAGCATTAACTTCGATGCTGTTAAAAGATCTTTAGTACAAATACAAAGTCTAACTTTCATTACTTATAGTCAACAGTTTTAGACTACTTCTACATTTCATGAACACAGATTGCTCCAATCTTTAGGAAACAATACAAGCACTCTATTTATGAGTCAAATATCCTTATATTTAGGAAAGCAGATAGATCTAGCAAGACAAAGAACAATTTTATTTATTTAATTGTTGAATGGTATAAAAGGTTGGTGTTACCGTCGCTTATCCCGTTTTCTTAGGATAGTTGACGAGCATGGTTTTACTCGGTAAACCTCCTTAAATCTCATTCTTTTTATATTGAATGCTAGTCTTAAAGTAATTTCTTTAATTATAAATATTAAGATTTGATCATTAAATATATGCTTAAAAATGAAGGACTTTTTATAATAATTCACTTCAGATTAGAACTTCATCTGTATTCAATTAATTACTATATTGCTACCTACTACCCCATTATCTAACAATAAATTTAAAGTTAAAACCTATTAATCCTATTAAATCCTATTAAATCCTAGCTGCTCTAACATCTACTATACACGTTTCAACAAGCTAGAAAAACCCGGTTTTCACATTTAAATTACTCGCGTTCCCACTCGTATACGATGAATGGGTCCTGATCTAAATTACCCCTAAGTGAGTGAGTCAGTCTCTAAGAACTTAGCCATAAGACTCGTGTGCTTGGTGGTAAAGACAGTTTGGACTGGGTTTGTCTAGTACCTCCTGACGAATAATCCGAATGTATGTATAAACAGATAGATAAAGGTGACAGAACGATGATGAATTTGAAACACCAGTAGGCATAACAAACCCTTCACAATTCTGGGAGAAGTTAGTCTGTCTCTTCAGGTATAATACAGACCCCACACGTACTCCATATGTGGTTATTTAATTAATTAAAACGTATCGAAGGAAAGCTACCCTGTCAGTTGTGAAACACCGTTAGGTGACCCGGGTATCAATCCTCAAATATCAGCTTCTACTAGCTGAAACTTGATACAGTTCTCAACACTCAACTTCGGGCAAGTTAAAGCATAATTTCCCAAACTAAGACCATCCTAGTATTATAAAACACTAGAATAAGCAAAGCCGGAAAACGACACGTCAACCTTAACAAGTATAAATACTTAACAAACCCAAAAACAAATTAATACGAGAACCGTACAAGTCCGCTGACGCAAGCAAAATCACCCTTATCTACGAATTTCCCCTGCTTTTATAGCTGGTGCTACAATGGCGCGACCGTCCTCATCTGCCGCATCAGCCTTACTGGCGTTAACAGCCACATCTGCTATATCCGCTTTAACTGCTACATCAAAAAACATACAACTCAATAACTATTAATTTTATTTAATTCTTAGATAGCTTATTTAATATTTCTAAGAATATATCCAAACTTATCTTTAAATTTAACACTAAAAGATAATTTTCCTTTAATTTATAAACGCGTAATTAAAAAGCTTTAATTTCCTTCAATGAAATTTCTATCGCCATTTTGTATGAAATAAATTCTCCCTTGCTAATTTTAGTTACTCTTTTCTACTGAACTACTAACCAGAATCTGATGAAATTTAGTCAAACGGTTACTTATAACTTAAGGTTTCTTGTGATAAAGGCTAATTCCTTGCATTTTAATCATTAATCTTGTAATAATAGAAAACTTATACTTTCTCATACGTTTGACATAAGCAACTCCGAAATAACTTTATAATGAAATAGTGACTTATTTACCGCACCAAAGTTGATAAAATTTGGTCAATATAAAGCTTATGAATCATACATCTTATTTCAATAAGCATTTTCCTTGCATTTTGAGTTTTTCCCTAGTAATTTCAATATTTCAGCTACATACATTGTTTCTCTACATTTTCGACAATTTTACTTGCTGAAAATTCCTGAAACTTATACTAAATACTTAGTTAATTATTTAAATCATTCCTATGCCTCATTATCCAATAATTAACGAGAAATTAATTTAAATACCAAATATAAATTTACTAGCGACATCTAATATCATAAATTTGAACTACTAAGAACTATGAAGCTAGCTTCTTTACCCAAAATAAATTAGCTGGCCTAAAGGCTTCTAGTTGCTAATGATTGTCCGTAAGGTGGCGTTATAATCTATGCTATCTCTCAATGTATGAAAATATATTCGTGAACTGGCGAGTTCATGTGGAGACACGCCTGAACCGTTACAATATATAAAGATAACTGTAACTGCGCAGAATGCTTTGATGTCTCATTTTTACGACTGCCTTTATTTGTAAAGGGCTTTATCATTTTTTATGAAAAGACATTCTGTCTGTTAATTTATTCAAACTCACAACAAGTCGTTGAGAAACGCAAGAAATATGAAAGACCTCGTGTAATTTTTCATACCGATAAGTATTTTGATTTAATAATAAAATAAATAAAATCAATCTAATTTATAAATAATTTCAATCTAATTTTGTCCATGTTGGATGGTGTGTGAGGCATTCCATCATAAACCTGGAGGTTGAGGTGGAGGCTGAAGCCTATATTCATACGAAGTCCCACTGCTTGGCTCAGAACAAGTACATGGGCTATAGTCCACACGTGGACACCGTGCAGATCGAGAACTTTGCAAACACCATTGAACTGCTACACGGATTTGCGAAAGTCTCCTCTCTAAGTTTGTTACGTTTTACAAAAAGAAACACCTGGAGTTAATTCAAAACGAAACACTAGTGATAATCGGATTTGAATTAGCAGAAACAGCAAGTCAAACTATTTCGCTACCACAGCTGTCATGGCTTGAAATGCTTTATAGTTATTTGAATTTCACGGAAGATAAACAAGACCGTTCCATTGAGTCAAAATATGAAAGTCTCATTTGAAACCGATTTGTGATTACCTTTGACGTTAAGGAATTGAACAGGAATTTTCATCCCTCGTGCCGATAAGACGTGCAAAATATTTAAGTTGGCTCTTTATTGCGAAACAAACCCCGTGATTTGATCCTTCCCCAGCCGTCATCCGTCAGTGTCTGATCATCCAAATTATCTCAAAGCGGGCGGCGGAGTGGAAATCTTCCGGCCGAGTCAGTGGCATTTGTTTGAAGGGCTTACAATCTTTGACTATAGGGTATGTAGGTTAAACCCTTCGCTTAGTAACCCTTATTTATATACAGACCAACCTAGCTGTTTTTATCTTGGAGATTCCATAGGAATTGATTATACAGTCAACTGACAAAACCAATGTTTTTTATTTGCGTTTACTGCTTCCAATCAATGTCTTCGTCGATCGCCTTTGCGTCTACATGCCAAACAGTCATCGGATATGGATAATATCGATTTTATAGCAATTTTAAACGATCAAAGTAGCCCCAAAATTACCAAAGTCACCCCAGTTGACGGTACTGAAAGTATGCTGTACGTGTTGTGTTTCAGTAGAGAGGGCTGGGGATGTTACAGGCCTAACAAGGATTCCATTTTAGCTCCTAGGTTGGCAAAATGTATCTGTAATCCATTACTGCCTCTGTTTGGGTAGTGAAGATTATTTGCCATATATGCTTACTTTGCTTCAGTTGTACAGAAAAAAACACGTGTCAACTTTCATACAAGGTTCTATAAAAAGCGACCCGTTATTTTTCCTCGTGAGTAGGTAGGTATATTTTGTTCAATCAACTGAATCATATGTTTACTACAGACTTTGCAGAGATTTAAAACGAATAATTAAAACGACTAACAGAAATTGGCTTAGTTTGCTATAGATACTTTTTAGCTTATTCGTTTATTCTCTATCCCGTTAGCTAGTTCTGTTGTAATTAGTGACTAATTGGATTCAACTTTAGTTCCTTTAAACCCACCTAATACTAGTTTAAATTGAATGAAAAGCGAGTATTCTGTTTCAGATTTTATTAAGCTAACATCTAAATAGATTGAGGTAATTTAATTATTTTGGGGGGAAAGTAATAAACTAGGTTTTCAAATTTAATTTTGTGCTTGTGAAGTCTATCGGTAAGTATCAACTACAGTATTACTTACAGTTTGCTTAATTTAACGTTACATTTTTATGAAGGTTAGTTTTAAATTTTCCTTTAATTACCTACTGAATAAAAGTTGCGAAGTAGGTATTGGATAAAATTCGAGCTTATTTACTGTATTCTAACAGCCTTATTCATAAAAAGTTAGAGGCTCGCTATAAGCTCGCTATAGGACCAATGCAAAAAAACATGATTCATAAACGTCAATTAGCGCTAATCAGTCCATCAAGGGTCTGTTAAGTCTTCCGAAAGTTAGCGGACCGTAGACCCTACTTTATCTCTCTGCTAACTCACAAAATGGCTGCCACACATGTGAACAGCTGATTTTGGCAAGAGCAAAACCATACGCAAGACAGTTTTTTTTGTTTTAAGTTTTTGTTCCCTCCGGGAAAGGTAAAGGAAACTAGATCCACACTGCCTAGTCTGTCGTGTTAATTCGCTGGTTTCCCGCTAATTCGCTGCCACTGCTGTCAATTTATTTTTTTTAATTCACTAAAAGGCCATTTTTGGTCTATGATTTGTCAAGGTGACAACATAACGCGTCTAATCCATCCATCAGCAGCTCATTAGTTAACAGACTGCTAGCAAGCGTTTATGAATCATACTTTTTAACAACTGTCAAATAAGCTTAATCAGTCTGTTAACTAATCGACTGATCAAACCTCAATTAAGGATTTTTTATGAATAAGGCTGTTATTCTCTAGTTATTTTTAATAAACGCAAATAAAAACACGAAAATAAAATAACAAAGCTCCAAAGTTAATTATTTTAAATTAGTTACGTCTTGAATAATTACAAAAAAATCACAGGGCCATTGCCCATTATGTAACTAATTCGAATACAGGTACCTAATAAGGAATCAAGTGTTATTTTTTTAATTTATTTCTGGCGTTGGGTGCATAGCCCTTCAGCCGAACACAAAAAACGGTTTACAATGGTGTTAGGGTGTTGCCATTATAATACAGCTCAGTAACGTAATAAAATGAAAAGGCTATGTTAATTACGAACAGCGTACTTTTTATATTATTGTCCACAACTTTTTCTATTTTACCTGTAATTTAAAATCAAATGAACTAACAGCATAGAATTATTTGTTTGTTGTTATATCTCAGCTCCTTCTTGTCATCTCCCTTTCAAAGTAACCATAATGGTTCAGACATGTTGTGTTCACGCCAGTAGAAAAACACTTACATCAGCAAGAAAGCAAATGACGGGAAAAACCGGCCCTTATCACTGTCCGGTGGCTTGTCATGTCATGACCGGCCGAGATAAGAGAGTCATCGTTTCGGGAGAAAAATGAAGCGTTTCAATGATTTATTTGTTGTATAAAATATTTATTTTAGTACTTATAATATATTAGTTGTAGATACGTAGATATACGTTGTACGAAAGTCACCACGTTTTTAAATGACATGTGCCGAAAGAATGTAGATTTTTTAGAAGGCATTTGTTTTTGGCTGAATTAAATGTCTAAATGTGCACGACTGGGGCCGCTGGGAAATTAAGAAATTACCTTTAATGTCTTGGGACAATTTATATCAATGAGTATTGTGCTGAGTAACAAAAACTGGATAAAAATACATAAGTAGATAAATCCCACAAGTGGTGTATAAGATTTCTTTATAGTGTAATGTTGAAACATCAAGTTTTTGATAAAACACCTGAGACATTTAAATAAAATTGATCTGTACCATTCAAAACTAGAATGTCTTTCTAAATTTTTTAACACTGTTCTAAATCCATAAGTATTAGAACCAATTATAAATCATAAACTTTAACAATATCAAACGTCAGAAAGGATGTTTCTTAATAACATTCTCAGCGGCTATTCAATACATAATTATACCTGAGCTTTATTTCAGATATATACCTATAATTATCGCTGTGGAAAAGCTATTTTAATGTGCAAATGAAAAATATATATTTAAAATACGTATTAAATTCAAAACTGTAATAGTCAAAAGCAAGTGAAGAAAACCAATTGTTGGTACTATTTTTTTTTTTGCGTAATGTCCCCAATGAGGAGTATCGTTGATTGGCAAGTAACAATCTGAAGATCATCGTGAATTTGACAGATAGCAGCGAAGTTATAGTATTTAAAAATCGTCTTAATACAGCATAATGTTTTTGGATTATTTAGCCAAAGAGTGGCAACAAACAACGAAACCCCTCGAAACAATAATTACCATTATAATTTAAGTTTTGACGGTCATTTTATCTAATACTAAATTAACCATATATTTGCACGACTTTATAAGTTAAAATGTTTGAAACTATAATATTTATAACATCATTTTTGTACAACATTTACTGCGAATAAATAATTCATTCATTCATTCATTCATTCATTCATTCATTCATTCATACAATTCGTCCCTTTATCAGTCTGACTGTATATTCACTTGTTATTATAAACAAGGGAAACATAGTTAATACAAACGTCCAGGGACACATGCAATATCAAACGGATTGCAAATGCACAAAACTTCTATGCTTGGGAGCAAAAAAACCGGGTCACATCCCATAGAGAGTTGTATCAAAAAGTGACCCGGTTTCATTGCTCCCGAGTATATAATTATTAATACCATCTAAAATAACTAAACATGGCCATTGATTTAATCATAACCCAACTTGCTAACAATTGTCACAACGCACCCCTAGGGAGTAATTTGCCAGCTTTTAATTAATTAAGTGCAACATCCGCTACAAAGAGCCCGCTTGTTACAAAATTCATCCCACGGCATGAATGAAGTGTATTCAGAATAACATTCTATTTCTGTCGTTTATAGAAATTCCATGCAATCTAGCTATGGTTAATACATGCGTGTACGTATACATGGTCCACTAGAGTGTAGAATCGTGGTGTACGTCATTAGCGTTATGGTTGTGACGTTACGTATTGCGTCAATAGTGCGTTCATTTCTGTAAAAGGGAGCGGTGTTATCATTAACTCTTGCTTTGGTTCATAAATGATTCTAAAATGAACTTTGTTTGAATATTTTTACGATTCCATCGTCATATCCCCCATGGCATGCCATGTCATGCCTTTGTACATGGCATCTTAATGTTTGTCAATTGTGTTTGTTGCTTTTTATTTTGTACAATAAAGGTCCGACCACACCGCCGCGTATACGCAGTGACGTGTCGTAGGCCGGAGCCCCTCTTTTGCCCGAATTTCAAATGCCATAATGTAATGTTTGCCATAATGATAATTTGTCATAACCCTTGTTTTCTCTGAAACCGTAATTTTTTCAGGAGCATTGTAATGGCAGTCCTGTAATATTTTATAGGTTAGGTTAGGTTTGTTTCATAACAATCCTGAATAATTAACAAATAAAGAGAAAAAAGAGTTATGGCAAATGATCATTATGGCAAACAATACATTTATGGCATATGAAATTCGGGCAAACGATAGAGACCCCTCATAGCATCTCATCCGTTAAAATTAGTTTCATTAGAAGTTTAAAATGGCAACTTTTTTTCTACTAGGTAGGTATGTCTTTATTTTAAACTAGTCGCAAAATAAATTAAACTTTACTCCCAAGAAAGGTATTTAAATAGAATATTACAAAAACTTTAAACGAATTCACTATGCCTAATGAAAGTCTGAAACTGAATTTAATAAAGTGTACGCAGCTATAATTGTTTCTGATTTATTCAAATCATATTATGCTTACAGAACATCATCGCATCTCTCTAGAGAAGAAATTTATATGCGCATACTCGTATAATGGCGCTTAACTCACTTAAAACCCATACAAGATAAGTTTCATGATTCCAAATCAAAAACTTTGTTGGAATGACAACTTTAATTCCTTTTTCTGCTTATGATCTACCCACCATAATAAACTATTGTAAAACTTCTATACTTAAGTCTACGTATTACTACATTAATCTAGGCACGCGGCAGCGTGTCAGACAAGTTCAAAGTAAAAGGAACTGTATTTACAAAACCATTTCAATTTACTTTTGACCCCTTTACAACTCGAAACCTATTTAACAAACATTATACTATAGTATACACGGAAATACAAATTAACCCGAAAAATCTAAACATTATCCATGATTTCATGAATCATTAACGAAACGTATCGTCAAATCTAGTCCATGAATTTATTAGTGACACAATGAAATTGTCAATACATGACATCAAGGGCGTACACTCGAACAACAATACAGCATCGGAATTCAATGCTTATGCATAGTTTATGAAGGTTCTGCTTATATCGTTGGGAACTACAGAGGTACATTTATTGGTAGATACCTATTTTGAAGTCAAGAACATAAATAGCGAGCCAGAACTTAAGAATAAAAAGGTTATACATGCCGGCACGGAAGTCTAGCGATGACGAGTCACGTGGAGGGGATCTGCGCACCCACGGATACCGTATTTTGTACTTCTGCGCATACAAGGTCATCGGTAGACTTACGTGCCGGCACTTATACTACTATTCTTCTAGGCTGGTCTGGGAGCGGAGAAAGAACATAGAATGTGCTAGCTGCTTCTCTTCTCGTGGATATAGTAAATGTCCATTGAGGGAATAGACGGAAATCTTAGGAATCACGTTATAGGCATGTGGCTAGCAACTCATCACTAATTTTGAGTCTCATTTCCACCTGCACTCCCGCAATCACGCTAAACGTGGTGTTTCAATCTTATTACCCTGGGCTCTGTCTACCTCATTAAGAGTAAAGACTTGATTAATTATTAATATTATTATATATTATTAATATGTATGGATAGGTATGCGTGTAACTATGGTTTTAGTTTCGCTGAATATGCCGTTTATATTATGTTGCTAATTAGTTCAGAATTTGTCATGAAGATTCGCGATATCCTCAATCGGCCACAGTGTACCGATTTACATATGCCTATATAAGGCCCTGACTATAAAACTGGAGGCTGCAGTTTCAATTTTCGCAAAGGGCAGACACTTTCACCTTTACTTAAGTATATTGTATTTTTTTTTTTTTATGCGAATAGGAAGGCAAACGCATTTCTTCATATTTTTAAATCTACGTGTATCGAATGTGTGTAAATATGTAAATGTCTCTCTCTCTCTCTCTCTCTCTTTCGCCTGTGGCCGTAGAGTGTAAACACGGGTAATTTGAAAATAAGATCTTTGACCATAAATGCTGTACAGTACTATTTTGTGATGTTCAATAAAGTATTTGTATTGTAATTGAGTGAGGCGTTTGATGCGAAAAATTTCACTAAAATAAATAGTAATCTACAAAGCCCGGCTTCTAAATAAATGTAAGTGCAACCTTGATATCAGTAATACGGCTAAAACGTGACGTACCGAAGCTTTTAGTCTATCGCAATGCATTAGGCTTTAGTTTATCCAACGTAAAGATTTATCATTTGCATTTCCGAATATCTCGAACACTCGGCTAAAATTAATGCCTCTGCTCATTTATAACCAAATGTATGTTAAGGATTTCCGATATTCTAAATTAGAATTCTGTTTGAGGGAATTCTTGGTTGTTACACTATCTATTTGGTTTGTAGCTATACCCCCTTGCTAAAAAATCGGGCACATACTATGCCTAGAAAGTATGTAAGCTTTATGCACATAAAATACAAAAACCATGGGTGCCCGTTTTTTTGGCAAGGGGATGTATAAATGAGTATAGGTAACTTGACTGACTGACTGATGGGCTAACAAGGTCCAATGGCCACGCTTAGCATGATTGTGGGTGTACCTGCCTATAGGTGAAAAGTGGAATCAAAATAGAGATGGGTTGCTAGTTCGCTAGCCGCAACGCCTATAACAAAGTAAGTAAGTAAATTCTTTATTGTACAAATATAAAGAAACACACAAATCACAAAAAAATACATTAGATGTTATGCACAAAGGCGAACTTATCCCACAACAACCACCCACTTGACCAACCACTCACCCACCACTTCACCACTCAACCAACCACTTGATCAACCACTCATCCACCACTTCACCACTCAACCAACCACTTGACCAACCACTCACCCACCACTTCACCACTCAACCAACCACTTGACCAACCACTCACCCACCACTTCACCACTCAACCAACCACTTGACCAACCACTCACCCACCACTTCACCCCTCAACCAACCACTTGACCAACCACTCACCCACCACTTCACCACTCAACCAACCACTTGACCAACCACTCACCCACCACTTCACCACTCAACCAACCACTTGACTTCACTATATTGCGGAGATAGCAAAGTTGTTGTTATCTATAACATGATTCCTAAGATTTTTGTCCACTATTTTTGAGCTTTTATCATCTGCGCGGATAGAACCAGCCGGTACATTCCATATTTTTGAAGTGAAAACTACTTTAGCGGCGTTGAACACTTTTTGGGATGGGTAAAAAATTTTAAACTCGCGTCAGGCGTAAGACGGAGGGAGAGTTTAAGTGCCAGGATATTAAGATCCTCTAAGAGCTTATTTTGAAATACGAATGAATCGCGTTCGATTTTTGAAGTGTTTTTTTTGTTGAGTCGTGGAGCAAAAGTACGTCTACCTACTAAGGCATCAGCACATTGTTAGAGGTCTGTCAATGTAGTTTTTGTTTGTTTAGCGGCCAGTACGGTACGCGTCTTGAGCGTCATCATCATTCACTTCTGCTGGCACTCCCGGAGTGTTAACTGTCGCGTTTTTTTTCTTGTTGTTTTTTTTTTCTTAGACCAGCATGAAGGGTAACAACTACCTACTTTATAATATTAGTAGGTATAGAAGTATGAGTAACCGTTGCATGACCATAGCACAGGTTTTGCAGGCTTTAGATTTGGGTTAATTAGGATAAATTGTCCCCTGCCCATTTATTATTATTTTATTATTTATACAGGCGGTGTGTTTAATTGTCTTACAAACAGCGACCTATATTTGTTCGCTTTGTTCTCAACGAACGCTTTCATTGCCGTGTATAATCGCGCTGACTCATTAAATTTAAACTGCCCAGTTATATGACGTTTTAATAATACTCTGCTTTTTCAATATAATGTATTTTTTTTTTGTCAAGAGTCAGATTCGTGCACTGAGAGTCCCATATTTGTGAGCAAGTAATAAAAATAAGTTGGTAATTCGTGGTAAAACAAAGTTATTGTTACTAATAAGGTTAATCACAATTTTTCTGATTTTTTCATTTACTTCTATTGTAATTGTAAGGTTTAAGGTGCGACCACACCGCCACTTGAAATACGGTGACGTTACGGAATCGCAACAAAATGTATGAAGAAACGGTGAGAAAACGTGACGCCTACGACACGTCACTGCATATACGCGGCGGTTTGGTCGCACCCTTAAACTTATTGCCACATGATTCTACGTCAACGAGATCTTAGGAGAAGTACTTTATGAGTTTTGAATACACCTTCAAAAGATTGTAGGTATCATTGATCGCGTAAACATAACTTAATTTTTTATGGTTTGAAGAGGCTTTAATCGGTGTTTTTTGCTCCATATAAGTAGTATAGTTAGGTATATCTAGTGTCAATTTCTACAGTAGTACCTACGGAACCCTTGGTGTGTGTGTCAACTCGCACTTATCCAATTGTTCATCATTAAATTAGACTGTAAAACCCTTACAGTCATGTGCTCCACATTAATCATCATTATTATTTTGATATTCGAATTTTATGCTTCTTTTTTTTGTTCTAGGTACCCGGCTTCCTCGACAATAGAATGAGTACCTAATAAATATTTTTTCAAAATAGTAGTGAATAAATTAAAACAGTTTTAAATAAGTTCATACAGTTGTTTCGGCTGCTGTCAATTCCACTCTTCGTGTTTAACAAAGGTGAGTAATCAATTCGTTTGTTTATATGAGAAACAGGTAAAATTTGCAACAAAGCTAGTAAGTATTTTAAGTCCACGGATTAATTTTTTGTGAAAAATGCTTACCATCAGGCGTGATCATGATCAATCGCATGCCTATTTCACATTAAAAAAGAAGAGAAAAATGTAACATTTAAAATTCGAATCTCCGCGTTTTCAGCGTAACATTATTTCAAACCGCACGCGTCTGGAGGGTACAATTGAATGCTCTAGAAACCAGAGAACTAGGCCAGCTGGTTCACTTATCTGCGATATCTCGTGGTTCCGCGGCGATTATAATGTTAACAATGCACTTTTGTTTGTTGCTACTGCTGTGTCTGCAAGGGATGTTACAATACGAGTATAAGGGATGATGTGGAATTTTTAAATGGATACGGAAAAAGACTTGTTACGATTTTTTTTTCTAAACATAAAAGTCTTCAACTGCAGTGCTGGTCAAAGGAGGTTCTGTCACTCTTCTTAGTTGAAAAACTCTTGCCACTCGCCATGCCCTTTTCGGTCTAACAAAAGACTTGTATGATTAATTTAAGATTGATATACACAATAAAGACTGTTAGTTACCAGAAACACAAACATAGTGAGGATAGTCTATGAAGTTTATCGTAGCAAGTTAGCTCCGTAGAAACAGGGGCCTTACCATGACGTCTTAATTCCGACTCAGTTCAGGTTTTAGCTGTCATTTTTAGTATGGATCTGACAGCGAGCGAATCTAAACTGAATCGCATTAAGACGTCATGGTAAGGCCCCTGAACTGCATGATAGCACAACACAGCTTGTTTTGTGATACTGGCTTGAGAACCGTTTCTTATGTGTACCCGAGAATAAGACGATAATTCATTTGTTTTTCTACACACCATTGTCGTCTTAGTCTACGTCCGCATCCGCTAAAAATCCGTCGCGGATCTGGATGTCAAGTATGTTTGCTCAAAGCTGAGTCCCATCCCTACGAATGGTCAAAGGTTACTGTCGCCTTATAAAGGGGTTTGGAGTTTAGTGTGAAATGGGTCGCCGCTGTATTGTGAGAGAAACTACGGCTGTATTAAATTTAATGAATGGACCGGCCGACTGAGTTGCTTTTAAGGCCCTCGGCTTTGTGAGCACCTAATTATAATTGGCTGAGTATTTTCGTGTTGTTTTTTTAACAAATATTTGAGCATTATGAGCTACTAGCTGTTGCCAGCGACTTCGTCTGCAAAGAATTCGTGTATCGCTATCCCGCGGGAATTTTCCGGGATAAAAAGTAGCCTATGTGCTGTTCCAGACTTTTCTCTATGTATGTGCCGAATTTTATCCAAATTCGTTGGGCCGTTCTGGCGTGATTGAGTAACAAACAAACATCCATCCATCCATCCATCCATACTTTCGCATTTATAATATTAGTTAGATTAGATAGTTAGAAGACGTTTAATTAAATCTGAGGGTAGTGGCTAAAGATATAGGTATTCTAACTTTTTTACCAACTATAGTCTCTATACTATAACAACAAGAATTGTTATCAGGTGACCTTTTTAAACGGGAGCCATAACAATAAACGAATAAATCAAAATAATACATCAAAATCTGAAAAAGAAACTTCTGATGTTGGACTCATTTTTTTTTTTCTTTTTTATGTGAATAGGAAGGCAAACGAGCCTGTGCGTCACCTGATGGTAAGCGATCACCACTGCCCATAGACACCCGCAACCCCGGAGGGATTGCAGATGCGTTGCCAACCTAGACGACTTAGATGAAATGCCATCACATACTCATATTATTTGGCTCAAATACACTAGGGCAGATCCCGAAATGCCCTGCCGGCCAAAATGTACACCAATCGAGCTAATGGAATACAACAACTAGCCTTGCATCAATCGCAGGATTTACTGGAATAGTCAGATAAGGGGATCAAAGCACTTTATTGAGGATACATTGATGGACGTCAAAGGTTAACGCATCACTGCAGGAATATTTTATGATTATGATGCAAATGCGTGTGTACCTACTCGTAAAGCTTCGGCAGCAGAGATTCCTTAAAGCAATAAATGACTGATTATCTGATTAATTATTTTATTTGACTTATCAAAACTATCTATCGCGTCTTCTCTCGTCCCTGGTGAGCAGTACATGTTCCACGGGAGTTTGTAATTGTGTCGTACAGACACATCATTCAAACAGAGGACGCTTAGCGACAAATATTCGCATAGTAACAAGGTCACGGTGACAGTTGGTAACAGATAGAAAAATGGGCTTACTCACCTGCTATGGGTGGTGTAGGGGTAGGTATAGCACGCGTCACGGAATGACGAGAACCCGGGTTCGATTCCCGGCCATAGCTTTACTTTTCGGATTTTTCTATGTGTTATAATTTTCAGTGTCGTTTAAAATTTTTATCAAAACTCTCCAATTATTAAAAATATATCATGGTGATTTAGGGTGCTACCACACCGCCGCTTAAACAACGGTGACGTTACGGAATCGCAACAAAATGTATGAAGAAACGGTGAGAAAACGTGACGACACGTCACTGCGTATACGCGGCGGTTTGGTCGCACCCTTTTAAAGGAGTAAATAGAAAAAAATACTCGTAAATTGAACACGAGCTTCATCGCAATTTAAATTACAATTAAGTAGTGATACAAGAGTATACCTAACTTTGGTAGTAACTTTAGTAGGCAGTAGGTACTAAGTAAGGACATTTTTGAATAGCCTATTTGATGTCCCACCGAGTTCCCGGTGGTGTCGTGGCTCCTTTCTCTTTCCACCTGTTTCTGCATTTTGAGAGCCTTCTCCAGTTCGGTTCAAGAAGCTCTGAATCGTTTCGCCACCTCTTTTTTGGTCTGCCTCTGCTCCGGTACCCGTCACATGGAACCCAGTTTGTGGTCATTTCTGTCAAGCGATCCCGCCCAGTCCCATTTGTTTTCACCCCTACATCGACACATCGACAATGTAACATCGGGTAATCATATGGGTAATAGAAGATCTATTTACTTATTCTTAGGTACAGTTGCCGGCAAACATCGTGAGCCTGACTTTGAATGCGCAGAAGTGAATTTAGCGTCTCTTTGGTGTTTTGGTTGGCGAACTTACCACTTCCACGTCGTTCTTGCTCAAGAAGTTTGCCGTAAGCTGTATGAATTAGTACTGTGTCTGGAAATTGTTGTGCCAGGAAAACGCTGAAAAAATAACCTCCCAAATGGAAAATACTT
Source organism: Pandemis heparana (assembly GCA_963854515.1). Lineage (NCBI taxonomy): Eukaryota > Metazoa > Arthropoda > Insecta > Lepidoptera > Tortricidae > Pandemis > Pandemis heparana. The sequence goes on along the minus strand of OY978013.1, from coordinate 5,052,047 downwards.
TTATAATAGAGGCTTTTATAAAACATTTCACGATTTCCCGAGTAACGTGCCATAAAACTTTTAACACTCCAATTATGAATTCTGTTTCTCTGAGCGAGACCATCACAAAAAATGCTATTAAGATAATCCTATGAAATTAATTGGATAGCCAAACGTTATATGACAAGGTTTAATCTTAATCATCATTGAAATGTTTTTGAATAATTAATTACAATTGTTAATGAGCAATGGAGTACTATAATAATAAGAATAATAATTAGTAACATGTCATTAAAGTCGTGTAAACAATGCAGCTGTCATTTTCAACATGAAACTACCGTGAGACTCACACATAATTACAAAACAACGGATAACTCACGTATAAAAGCTGAAGAATTGCTCCGACAATTGTTTCGGACTATTTCGAAGCCCTTCATCAGGGAACGCTCGCCCCGGCGGCAGCGAAACGAACACTGCGCGCCAACGCTCTGCTCGCGCGGCTACTCGGCGCAGCTGACATCGGCGCACAACTACCCTCATTTTTATCGTCATTTTTATCATAGTCTAAAGTAGGGCAGCACACAACACTGATCACGTCACTTTGTTAAGGTTCGCTCACACTCACCGTTTGGTCAATATTTTTTTTATTCAAGAGGTGTTATTCAAGAGGACGGTTTTTATGTATAATACGCAGACGAATTCGCGGGCAGAAGCTAGTTTTTTTATACAAAAGAACCTTATTCAAATGTTAAACTTTACCATCTGCGTAGGAAGAGAAGCAACAACGTTCGATGCTGCACTGAATTTATTTCTTAAGACTTTACACATACGAGAAAAATCGTGCAAATCGCATTACATTACAGCGCTCTAACAATCACTCACAACTCATTAGCCCCACCACACCGCAGTGAACGCTACTATGTAGCACAATTCTCTTACAAATATTATCACAGCTTACGAAAGAAAATACAAATAAATCAGAACAACGAACAATACAGTACGTCTCTCCAGTATTACCATGCATTATGCCCTGAATTCGGGCTGAATAGTCGAATGGGGAATCGTGAATATTTGCTGATCTGCTCAAGTAACTCGGTACTGGAGTTTTCTTTTTAAATAATAGAATATGCTATTTATAGCCAGTCCCTTCTTTCCGTTCGTGTAGTATGAAGTATTGGGTGGATTTGGATGTTGATTTCGGCGTTTATAGAGCTCTGTGCCTCTGACATCGAACCTTCGAAAAGCACGTCTTTTTTGTTTGTATGTCTGTTAAAATTTTACAGCAAAACTCTACAAGAATGAAAATGTATACCAAGTGTTACAACCTATAAGTATAAAACTGCTCCTACGTATTCTTGAACAGATACAAACTCAAACATTAAATAATTGAAGTTCCAAAATGGCTTATTTTAACAAAGGTAGCGTCATATAATTTTAACTTTAAAAGGGCATCCATAGGAGATATAATAAATGTTTTGAAAGTAAGTATATATCCTTTTAAAACTGCATTTGTTTATGCTGGTCAAATTACGTAGCTAATATATGCGGGTACTACGACGAACGCAATTGCCTGCATAATGTTGTTAGCTGAAAATGCAACGAAATAACGTGTCCCATTTGTTTTTTAGCAAATGGGGCTTTCAACTGCTAGGCCTGATCTTTAAAACGACGCATAAAAAACGGTATTACTATCTAAACAATAGGACGGCAACAGTTTTAAAATTGTTTCATGGTTTCTGTCTGTCTGTCTGTTGGCGATTAACTCAAAAACTACGGAACGAATCTTCATGTGGGTTTTACCTGTACGAGTAGATAGTGAACGACGAATCACCATTGAATAATGTCGATTATGAAGTGTAAGCGAGATTAGTACGTTATTTTCGTGTTTTAAGATTGAAATAACTTTCTATGACAAAAACATTTTAATAAAATCTTAGCTGAATCGTAAATAAAATGTTTGCGAAGCCGTCGCAAGCTTTATAAACTAAGAACAGCATTATCAAATGAATTAATTCGATAGTTTTCACCGTATGAAAAAAAAAAAGCTTTTTTTTTAAACTGACTTTGTTTTGTGGTGAACACACACAGGGAGACAGGGAGAAATATTCAGAACTGACTGCCAACCTTCGCTAGTCGGAGAGACATCTAAAGAAGAAGAAGAAGTAAACAAAAAAAAGGGGTGTTTAAAATACTATACCATGAAATAAACTAACATTCTTCGGCCACAGAGTAACAGTAACCACCGATCTGTCGCAACAACTTTTAACAAAAAGTAACCTAAATTGAGTTGAAAGACCAAATCGTTTTTCTTTCTAACAGAATTCAGCGATGCCCGTCGTTCGGAGCCTTAATTCGTTTAGCCAACTTACAAAGGATTTACTTTCGACTTTGTAAGCAGTTTTAAACTTACTGCCAGCTAATTTGTTAGTACTTAATCTGGTAAATTTGAATCTATGTAGTTTTAAATTGCGGAGTAGGCGCTTAAAGAAAAATCTACGTATAAGAAGTTAATTGGAAATTTTCTCATCTTCTTTCTTCCAGTCTTCGATTATTTATGTATGTATGTACGACTGGACATTATGTATCAACAGATGTTCACTGACGCCCTTAGCAAATGTATTCAGGTACCTAATTCTATTGTAACACAAGAACAGAGGTGTATTTGCTTGGTTGCCGCGCAATTAGTATCCAAGAGCTGTGGAATTATTAGCTTTATTATTCTAGTGAAATATCCTTACGGTAGGTACCTACCTCCAAAGTCGTTTCGAAATTTCTAGAACAACCTTATGCTTAAATAGGTAAGTTAATTTACACTGGATTACAAGCATTTGAACTAGATGTTTTCGACTATTCCATTTCATTTCATTGCAAGTCAGATGAAATATAGTATTTAGTTTTCGTACTTTCTATAATACATAGCTTGATGAGTATAGAAAAATCCATACCAATGCGAAAGTACTTCTGCCTGTCTTTTCGTCGATCTGTCTGTCTGTTACCTCTTCACGTTCGAACCGATTCAATTAGAATAGCTTATAGTTGGATAGTTTTTATGCCGGAAAATCGCATAGTTCCCGCCGGACAGCGATTAGCGAATTCTGCGCAGATGGAGCTACGGGCAACGGCTATTGCTGTAATATCCTCAAAATATGCAGGAGTTTTTATTGAGTAATGGTAAAAGTTTCCAACAAAAAATTAACTCACTCTGCTACATAAAAAGTTTAGTCATGCATCACACGCGTGTTCGAATGAGCTCGTGAATCGATTGCCGATCGAGCACGCTCTATAATGTAAATTCCTATTTGACATGCATCGTATCCTGCATGCATTTTAGATACGTTTTCAGTCGTCTAACTATTTGGGCTGCAGTATTTTCACTGCAACAGCGGTCCGTTGAATGGCAAATTTTCGGGGGAGAATTAATGGTACCTTAATCGTTATTAAGTTTAAAACAGCCTTTGTAGACCACTTGAATATACGTTTTTTCACAATAAATAAAGCTTGAACTTCGCTTGCCGAAAAAAGAAACACTCCAGAGAAGAATGCTTCTAGGCCAGCTTGACGAGCGGTCAAGATATTTTTACCAGCAAAAGAGAGGAGCTTTACTTTTAACGCATTAAAAACTTTTATTTGTCTCTTGTACATGTGCTCATCACTTTTTCAAGACGTTGAAGACAAAACAGTTATCTTGCTACTCCGCTACCACTACACGCAAGGTAATCAGTTTTTGTTTATGCATAACGTCTTAATGCGTCTAACTGAAAGATAACTGTTTTTGCTGATTAATCTAGACCTTCTCTAAGTAATGCTGGATCCAAAGGACATTATGCAGCAAAACAGCATATCAGGTTACTTTACTGCCTTACTCATCACCAACGATCTGGAAAATACTTATAAGTATTCAAATTATTGAGGTCTAGCAAGGCTCAACTTCAGACAACATTTTTGACAATCTAGTGTCAACTTCATGTTAAATCACTATTGTCATTGCAAAAACAGCAATTCTACTATTCATTACAGCCATTTGGTAGAATTCACAATAGGAAGTTTGAGCCAAAAGTTATTCCTGGTTTTGTCACTATTCAACTTAAGTCAAAGTCAAAGTCAAAAGTTTATTTTGCAAATAGGCCGCCGAGGGCTCTTTTACATGTCTTTTTTTGAATCTACCAGCGCATTCGGAAAGACCATCATTGCCAAGAAGAATGCGCCGCAAGAAACTTGGCAGAAAGTCATTTTTTCAAAATAAAATAGATTTACAATAGTACTTAAATTCTACTTAACTTACCTAATACAATTAATACATTTTATAAAAGGGATGTAAAAGGTCCCTAAGTTAAGTCCGTACCTTAAATTACATTGGTCTATAGTAGAGATGTATAAAGTCTCTACTGGTCAAAGCGAAACAAACTTAAATTATATGATTCCTATACACCCCGGTTGCCGGTAACAAGCAAGTAGCAAGGTAGATTCAAATCTACATTAATAGTAATTCTAATTGCTAGCTTATAAAGCTTTGTACACTGGTGGTAAGGAGCTCTAATGACTTAACTTTCGTTCTGAGTATTAACTTTTTTCCCAACATTTGTATTTTTAGCTATAATTCATTACTTAATGTCATGGCAAAGATAAGAAACACAGCAAGTTACTTCGCAAGTAAATTGTTATCTTAATTATATGCGGCGCGATATTTGTATTAAATGACTAGCCTTACAAATTGTGAGCCACGTTAAAACCGCATTAGGCACTAATGTATCGGGTCGCACGCAACGGCTGATTGTAGTGTTTTGCATAATAGATTCTCAAACAGAAAGTTCAGGCGGAAATTAATGAAGACAATTTGAGAACGGGTTTATAAAAAAGCGGTATATGTTGTGATCTGAAAAAAAAAACTAGAAAGTTACGAAATAACACTTTGAAAAGGTTTAAAATTGAAATTATTATGTCGAATATTTTAAAAAATAATAAAACAGTATTCAGATAGGTAATTATTTTTATTTGGAAACTGTTGCCCGGGGTTTCCAGTGAAACTGATACATAGTAAATATTACAGACTCCTTGCGCCGCTCTCCTTCATATTCTTATATTTTTAATGTTGACTTTTGACATGTCTTGTCATGATTACACTATTGAACTTTTGTCAAGAAATACGTGTTTACTTATTTAAACGAAAATAAATTCCCGTGTCCGCGTAGCGGACAGTAAAGGTCCGACCACACCGCCGCGTATACGCAGTGACGTGTCGTAGGCGTCACGTTTTCTCACCGTTTCTTCATACATTTTGTTGCGATTCTGTAACGTCACCGTTTTTTAAGCGGCAGTGTGATCGCACCCTAATACAGTACAGCTAAAGATTTTGAAACTCTTTGACGGGTGACTTGTATGTGTAAAGCCACCGTAAAGCCAACTAAACGAAGCACAGAATTCGAATTAATTAATAATCGTACAGAAACTACAAATTGCCTCCAATAGCGCTGGATAGCTGACGCCATATTTGCGTCAGTCACCACACTACTACGTATAAATACCAACGGTTATAGCTCGCAATATTATCTAAAAGGCTTTAAAGCGCACACTGCAACGCGATAGCGGGAGATATCCCGGGTTATGTTTCCTATGACCTTACTTATACGACCTACTTGCTGATATTGGCACAGATCTCGGATACTAGTACGACCCTTTGCTGTTTAAATATTGATAGCGTGCCCCATAAAATATATTGCACTGGTTTATTGAGTAAGGTGATGTGTCATCTATAAGTGAAATTATTACCTAACGTGTGGCGAAGGTTCTTATGACTTTTAAATTAACTAAAAAAAGAAAGGTTCTCAATTCGAATAGGTATATCGATATTTTTGTCGCCGTTTGGGAATTATGTTTTTTTTATTCGATAGATTTGTCTCAATGTTGATCTCCAATATCAAAATAGGTTATACCAGAATTCGATGAGGGTCTGTTCCGAAAAAAAGTTGATATTGTATGAAGTGTTACTTTTCGGAGGTCCATAATTATTGAACAAAAACAAAAAGATTTTTGTTCACCAACAAAAGTTAAATAAATCCGACACAACAGATTAGAAATTATTATTAGCTAGGTATGATACGGTAATTGCTTACCAACACAAAACTAGTTTTTATCGTCACTTATTTACTCGTATTACTTACTAACAAAACAAACACTTCTACAACTTGCACAAAGTTGCTACTTGAGATAAACTCAATGGTTTAATCTGTGTAAGTTTTACTCTACTCTTAGTTCATGTAAATGCAATGGAATAGGGTTATTTAATTAATTGGTACCATTTTTTTTCATCATTAAACATCCTATATTTTAATTGAAATTGATAAGATATACAAATAGTCTTAGCGTTGATTGACTAATAAATATACAATGGGGTGATGATAATGATATCGGAAGTTGTTTAATTTCCTAACGATAGAACGAAGGACACAATAATATAGAAATGACTAAAAACCAGTCACTATTCTACTTCCCAACCACACGTACAAGATTGCTATGGCTGTGTGTCACGCATATTATGTCGTCATGCAACCACATAAACTCGCTTCCAAAAAGATCTAATTCATTGTTTATGTTACAAATATGGTGCAGCTTTTATACCCTCTTAACTTTTCAATGAAATTGAATCATAATTTACTGTAGATAATTTACCAAGCACTCGTGTTTATGTTGTGTACAATTTTAGCTTATGGGCAGTAAATATCGGCTGTTACCACAAGGGTCCTTATATCAAGCAATAAATCCGGATTGCTGGATATCTGCCATAATATCGGCTAATGAATTGTGCGGCCTTGATCTTATGCTACTTTGCATGGATCGTGATAAACAGAAGAGATCTGCAAGGCCTGCCCAGATCGCTACGATAAATCAGGTGGGTTACCATGACGTCTTAAAGCGATTCAATTCTGATTCAGTTTAGGTTCGCTCGCTGTCAGATCTATACTAAAAATGGCAGCCACTGCACTGACTTGGAATTTTACCTAAAGGCCACATATAGCATGATTGTGAGCGTATAGATGGAAAGGGAAATCAAAATAGTGATGGGTTGCTAATCGCATCGCTTATAACATGATTTTCATAGCTCGGTTTATTTAGCATAAGAAAGAAGATAAACAATTTTGGCATGTCTTTTTATCGGAATCTATGTTTCCCGGTGATAATGCGGGTGTTTATGGGTGCGGGTGGGAATGTTTGCGGGTGGTAGGGCCTTGTGCAAGGTCCGTCGGGATCGCTACCACCATCTTACTCGCTAACCCTGCCGCTAAGCAGCAGTGCTTGCGCTGCTGTGTTCCGGTGTGGAGAGTAAGACAGCCGGGGAAATTACGGGCACAAGAGGCATTTCATCTAAGTCCTCTAGGTTGGCAACGCATCTGCAATCCCTCCGGGGTTGCGGGTGTCTATGAGTAGTGGTGATTGCTTGCCATCAGGTGACCCACTTGCTCGTTTGCCTTCCTATTCACATTAAAAAAAAAAATTTTTTCTTTAATTGTGTCTGTTTCTTTATACTTGTACAATAGCATTTTCTTATTTACTTTTTAGGCATAGGTACTCGACTTTATGAAGCTGCGGTTATTTTTGACGAGGGTAGTATCAGTTCATTCAAAACCACAAAAGATACTTGTTAATCAGTACCTATCTTCATTAAAAAGGAAGCAAAAGGAGATATGTACCTCTCTGCTTCTAAAAGCCATAGGACCTTTGTTATGGTTGCCATAATGGCTTTTAAAATGAGTAAAAATTGAAATTCGCCAAACAAGCAAAATCGCTATACTCAATAATAAACTTCTCATCATTGCAGCGCTAATCCCCCATACTCGGCCAGCTGCGGTACAAACTTTTACAATGTTTTAAAATTTGCTCGACTGTTTACAACGAAACGCTCTTTGCGGTTTTTTACGGTCACTACCGGCTTTAACATGATTTTTAATCCAGAATTGGCAAGTTGTTTACTTGTTAGCTGAATGCTATTAAATCATGCGCACGGGAGGTATTCAAAATACAGATCCGATATTTTTTTAAGTTTCGCGTTATAAATGCCAGTAACAAATTAAGGCCATTGACTTATCTCAAAAACGTTGTGATCAAAGAAAATGCAAGTCAGACTTGTCTAAAATAGGGCATTTTTAAGATATGGTGTTGGGCTATTAGTCCTTTTCGTCTTAGTGGACTCTCTGCACTTGTAAAATTTTAAACAGTCTATTTTTATAATGGAACCTTGCAAATTTCAGCCATCTAGACCAAAGCTTGGTGTTACTGAGCCAGTCAGCACTTTTATTTTTGCCTTCTCTCTCCAGCCTATATACGTCCCACTGCTGGGCACAGGCCTCCTCTCAGAATGAGAGGGCTTGGGCTGATAGTTCCCACGCGGGACCAGTGCCAGTGCGGATTGGGAACTTCACACACATCATTGAATTACTTCGCAGTTGTGTGCAGGTTTCCTCACGATGTTTTCCTTCACCGAAAAGCTCATGGTAAATTTCAAATGAGATATCGCACATAAATTCCGAAAAACTCAGAGGTGCGAACCCGGGATTCGAACCCACGACCCTCTGCTTGAGAGGCCACAGGTCAAACCACTAGGCTACCACGGCTTTTTTTTTGCTACCACGGCTTTTTTTGCTACCACGGTTTTTTTTGCTACCACGGCTTTTTTTGCTACCACGGTTTTTTTTGCTACCACGGTTTTTTTTGCTACCACGGCTTTTTTTTTGCTACCACGGCTTTTTTGCTACCACGGTTTTTTTTGCTACCACGGTTTTTTTGCTACCACGGTTTTTTTTGCTACCACGGTTTTTTTTGCTACCACGGCTTTTTTTTTGCTACCACGGCTTTTTTGCTACCACGGTTTTTTTTGCTACCACGGTTTTTTTTGCTACCACGGCTTTTTTGCTACCACGGCTTTTTTGCTACCACGGTTTTTTTTGCTACCACGGTTTTTTTTGCTACCACGGCTTTTTTGCTACCACGGCTTTTTTGCTACCACGGTTTTTTTTGCTACCACGGCTTTTTTGCTACCACGGCTTTTTTGCTACCACGGTTTTTTTTGCTACCACGGTTTTTTTTGCTACCACGGCTTTTTTGCTACCACGGCTTTTTTGCTACCACGGTTTTTTTTGCTACCACGGTTTTTTTTGCTACCACGGCTTTTTTTGCTACCACGGCTTTTTTGCTACCACGGCTTTTTTGCTACCACGGCTTTTTTGCTACCACGGTTTTTTTTGCTACCACGGTTTTTTTTGCTACCACGGCTTTTTTGCTACCACGGCTTTTTTGCTACCACGGTTTTTTTTGCTACCACGGTTTTTTTTGCTACCACGGCTTTTTTGCTACCACGGCTTTTTTTGCTACCACGGCTTTTTTTGCTACCACGGCTTTTTTTGCTACCACGGCTTTTTTTGCTACCACGGCTTTTTTTTTTAAAAAAAGAGCAATAGAACTTATTGAATCGCGCGTTACATAGTTCGGGTGTTACATTAAATTTAAATGAACAATTTTGTTTATTAGAACGATATAAATTAAATTTTGTTGACAGAGAATTGATTTCTAAACGACACTGAAAATTAGAACACATAGAAAAATCCGAAAAGTAAAGCTATGGCCGGGAATCGAACCCGGGTCCTCGTCATTCCGTGACGCGTGCTATACCCCTACACCACCCATAGCAGGTGAGTAAGCGTTCGAATTTTTCTATCTATTACTAACTGTCACGTGACCTTGTTACTATGCGATTATTTGTCGCGAAGCGTCATCTATTTGAATGATGTGTCTGTACGACACAATTACAAACTCCCGTGGAACATCTACTGCTCACCAGGGACGAGAGATGGCGCTGTTTTTCAAATGATAGGAAAATCAAATGAATCAAGAAATTTTTATTTCTTAATTAGAGAATTTATATCAAAATCTGGTACAACGTACTTAATAATAACATAAGTGTAGTCTTCTTTGAAACTATATCGTGACCTATTAACTATTTGAATGTAAAATATTATGACATAGTTGTAACGTTTAGATTTCAGCGATTACATCCCTTTGCAGGTTTTGCGGTGAGCGGTTACTCCATACCTTTAATGTGGCCTGGCCACAGGTCAAAGGGCTCAAACAGCTGTATTATTATCCACACGATATAATGTTATTATGTTCACTAGGCTTCCATTATTCTCATGAAATGGGAAAGATACAGTACGTAATAGAACATAGAGAAACGTTTAACTTCTTAACCATCCAGTCGTGACAGCCAAATGACAAGACTCTCACGCCAATACATCCTACTAAATATTATAAATGCGAAAGTTTGTGAGTGACGATGTGACGATGTGACGATGTGAGTGAGTGTGTATGTTTGTTCCATCTTCACGCTAAAACGACCGGACGGATTTGAATGAAATTTGGAACGAAGATAGCTGCCTAGATTAAAACATAGGCTACTTTTTATCCCGGAAAATTGCATAATTCCCGCGGGATAGCGGTAATCATATTGCTAATTCTACGCGGACGAAGTCGCGGGCAGAAGCTAGTATATACATAAATCACGTCTTTATCCCTTACGGGATAGCCAGAGCCTGAGGTAACAAGACCTAAAGGCTACGTTTAGCATGATTGTGGGAGTATAAGTGGAAAGGGGACTCAAAATAGTAATGGGTTGCTAGTCGCATCGCCTATAACAGAATTCCTAAGATTTTCGCCCATTCCCTTGATGGGTTTTTACCATCTGCGCGGGAAGAGAAGCCGGTACACTCTATGTTTTAACTCACTCTCAGACCAGCATGGAAGAACTACGCCAAGGTCATCTTTACAGAACAGATTTCGCTATCTTTCATAGTTTCTGACTTCTCCATACTGACCCATTTGGACTGATCACCCTGTATATGACCAACATTCAACTCGAAATTAATCCATCTGCAATGGTATTAAAAATCAAGGTAGTTTTCCATTTATTTTTCCAGGGGCGTACAGAGCTCGCCCACTTCATTTGTAGTATGGCGGCGAAGAAGTTAAAAATAATATTTTATGCGCTTTTTAACAGTTTTAATAGTGTAATTTTTAAAAACGAATGGGTCAATAAAGGTGTGATAAGGGCTTCAAACATTCCGTTTAGAGGAAACGATGCACTGCAAACTGTTGGTGACGGAAACGTAGATAAGCGACCTGCGGCCGAGTTGAGTTTATTTTGTTGTTATGTCTGTTTTAAAGGTGGGTTTACGATCGGAATAGTTTAACGTGTCGAACGTTTTTATAAGTTTGGCTTTTATTTCGACACTAAATGTAAATTAACTAGAAACAAAAACGCTGTAAAGATTTCCTTTTTGTAATTACAACACACCGGATAACTCACGTATAAAAGCCGAAGGATTGCTCCGACAATTGTTTCGGACTATTTCGTAGCCCTTCATCAGGGAGCGCTCGCCCCGGCGGCAGCGAAACGAACAACAACAACAACAATAACAACAACAACAACAACAAAACAACAATAACACAACACAACACACACAAACAATTGTCGGAGCAATCCTTCGGCTTTTATACGTGAGTTATCCGATGTGTTGTAATTATGTGTGTCTCACGTTAGTTTCATGTTGAAAATTTCCTTTTTGTGTCCACAAGGGGCACAAGGTATGAGAGAAGGTTTTTCAAATCGGGTCCCTTTTTGTCCCATAATTTTCGTGTGTCATAGTAATCGTTAGTCATAATTTTCTTGGTCATAACACATGAAATCGTGCAGTTTTCAGAAATTTTGAGAAAGCCATCAGAATGTAGTAGGTTAGGTTAGGTTAGGTAAGATTACTATCAATTCTGAAAAAAATATTTTCTGTTTCAGAAATAAAACGCTTTAAGTCTAACAAAACTTATGACAAACCGTACATTAGGAACTTCAATTTTATGGGATAAAATATAGACCCTTTTCAAATATTACCTGGGATAGCAAATTGTTTCACGAGGGTAGACCAGTGAATAACGCGTTCGGAATCGAAATCGCATTCCTCGTTTCATTCTGTCAAAGCTGCTGTTGGTCTGCTTATTATAACAACCCGTCAAATGCGCGTCATTCCCGTTCTCGATTATTCGATTTACGAAGTTTCAAGATGATGCGTTAGCGATCGGCAAAGAAGGTTAATCAATTATCTAGGTCACTGGATCGTATACGTGATACTTGTTCATTTCGCCGTCCCAGATATCTTACAAGTGCATTGGCCGTGAACTGGTGCGTCTTCCAAAATAATGATCTCGATATCTTGGAGATGGAAAATTTTACTCACACACATAAGCACAGCGCGTTATTCAATATCAATAAGGTAATATATTACTTTAGATAGGTAATTAGAATCCGGAATTATTAATGTCAACGTTCTCCTCGCTACTCTACCACCGTACTGTAGTAACTAATAGGTACCTATGTATTTACATACATACATACATACCGTCTCGCCTCTTTACCACGGGGGTAGGCAGAGACTACTTTGTTCCACTTGCTACGACCCTGACATACCTCTTTCACTTCATCCACATTCATAAATCTCTTCATACATGCTCGTCGGTTTCGGTTACTCTCTTGACCTGACCTTTTTCCAAAACGTCCCCAATTTATGCAATTTATGTATTTGATAAAAAAAAAATACATAAAGTTTGACATGTAAGTATGGATTATGGGACTAAATACAAAATGGTTCAAATATGTTGGTATGTAACGCGATTTTCTCAGAAAAACCTCCTCTAAATAAACCTAACCTAACCAGTCTGTATATTAATTAAGTGCTCATAAAAGTTCGTCTAATTTCATTATATATTTTGACCCATCACCCATTTTCATCGTACCCATGTAAACAATTGAATTTACTCGTAAGCACCGATTATTAAAATCTGTTAAGTTTGATACTCTGGCTTGGTGCTATGTATAATTCGAATTTCTTGAGAATAAGCTTGCTAAGGCAAACCCGAATTATAATTAAGCAATCGTAACGGTTTATAATTAGTTCCACCTCAGTAATTAACACCAATTCGGATTTAGTTGGAGTAATTAGTAAATGTCAATATAAGACTATAATTGATTCAATTACTAGCTCACTAGTTTTGGTGTATTTCGGTATGAGTTCGTAATTCTATTTTAACTGGAGTGTGAGAGTTATTGATGTTATTATGTAATAATTATTGGAAATAAAACGTAGTTATATTTAGAAAAATCATCTAAATTAGAAGAACTAGCGTTACATTTTAATTAATATCAAAATGCAGGTATTTTTCCAAAGAGAAGATTTATGGGTGAAAACAGTTAAATAATTACAATATTGTAAATGCTCGCTGAACTTATTTTAGTAAAACCATATATAATTATTTTGTATTTATCTGTCACTTTCTCCAGACAAAGGCAAAAATAATATTTATAAAACTTTTTATGAATAAGAAAATCGTGGGGGCTTTATATGATCGTGAATGGCTCAAAGATTTTTTCTTTTATGAAACCAAACAAGTATTGTAGTACGAAACCTACTTTTTATAACATTTGTATACTTAGTTAATTTCTACAAACAAAACAAATATAAGCTCAGAAACAAAAGCAAACCACAAAAATCGTGATATTTTTTACATTTTTCTTCTTACACAGGTAGAGGATGCTCGTACTTACAACGAGACATAAAAGGCTGTGGCCTGATTCCCGCCTTCAGGGCTCCACGCCGCACCATTCACGCCTCGATTGTATAATACAGATGTATTTCATTCGTTCATTTAACTCTATCATGATTCAGGAAGCAATGCCTAATGCAATGGCAGCTCGAGAGAGGAGTCACGGGTTACACGAACCACCTCCAAAATAGTACTGAATAACATGAAAAACCTACTAAAATAAATGGGAATTACATTCGTTTGCGGACAAACTTTAGTGGGTGGTAGGGCCTTGTGCAAGGTCCGTCCGGATCGCTACCACCATCTTACTCGCTAATCGCTAAGCAGCAGTGCTTGCACTGCTGTGTTCCGGTGTGGAGAGTAAGACAGCCGGGGAAATTACGGGCACAAGAGGCATTTCATCTAAGTCCTCTAGGTTGGCAACGCAATCTCTCCGCGGTTGCGGGTGTCTATGGGCAGTGGTGATCGCTTACCATAGTTTTATACAAGTACTAGCAGCTGTTGCCAGCGACTTCGTCTGCAAAGAATTCGTTTATCGCCATCCCGCGGGAACTACGCAATTTTCCGGGATAAAATGTAGCCTATGTGCTATTCCAGACTTTTCTCTATCTATGTGCCGAATTTCATCCAGATCCGTTGGGCCGTTCTAGCGTGATTGAGTAACAAACAAACATCCATCCATCCATACTTTCGCATTTATAATATTAGTTAGATAGTTAGATAAGTTAGATACACAACGTTACGTGACAGTTGGTAACAGATAGAAAAATTCGGAGGCTTACTCACCTGCTATGGGTGGTTAGGGGTATAGCACGCGTCACGGAATGACGAGGACCCGGGTTTGATTCCCGGCCATAGCTTTACTTTTCGGATTTTTCTGTGTACTAATTTTCAGCGTCGTTTAGAAATTAAATTTCCCACGGTAAAACGTAAAAAGTGAACATTAAAAATCAAGAAGTAAATTTTTTGATTAATTTGATATTTCCTATCATTTGAAAAACAGCGCCTTCTCTCGTCCCTGGTGAGTAGTACATGTTCCACGGGAGTTTGTAATTGTGTCGTACAGACACATCATTCAAACAGATGACGCTTAGCGACAAATATTCGCACAGTAACAAGGTCACGTGACTGTTGGTAACAGATAGAAAAATTCGGAGGCCTACTCATCTGCTATGGGTGGTGTAGGGGTATAGCACGCGTCACGGAATGACGAGGACCTGGGATCGATTCCCGGCCATAGCTTTACTTTTCGGATTTTTCTATGTGTTCTAATTTTCAGTGTCGTTTAGAAATTAATAGTGTCCGACCGAAGTTTCGGTTTCGGCCAATTTCGGCCGAAGTTTCGTTTAGGCCAATATCCGGCCGAAACCTTCAGCCGGGCCGAAATTACTTCGCGGCCTCTCGCGGCTCTCGCATCGGGAGCGCTCGGCTTAATTCGGCACGCTCGGCCGGGTAGGTGTAGGTAATGCACAGGCGGCCGGACCAGCTGAGACCAGCGACAGTAGCATGCATGCAGTTTTTTTATTTTGTTTAACAAAAAAAGTAACTGTTCTCATATAAGATATCCTTATAATAACCTTTTCCTTACGATTTGTACAGAAATTTTTGATATTTTGTTTGATGTATCACATCGTATCACGTCTTCAAAAATTTCTGTTCCGGTTTCGGTTTCGGTCGAAATCAGAAAAAAAACGAATATTCGATTTCGGTTTCGGCTAAAAATCGTATTTCGGTCGGACACTAGAAATTAAGTATACACAAGGTACAAGGTAGTAGTAGTAGGTTGTATTTGTCTTATGTTTATCTTGCACAATAAAGAGTTTACTTACTTACTTACTTACGAGTTAAAGTTTAACATTGCTAGTAACGTACCGGCTTTTCCACCATAATCTTTGTTAGGTACGTACCAGTCTGAACACACCATAAGGACCAAATGCTTTAGTTAGAAGTTTCACGTGTCGTCTATGTATATTGTTTAAGAACAGGTTTCCCGTGTTCGTAATTAAATTAATAATGTACGTGTAATTGAAATAATAATTGTTTCGAGACTGTCAATTGACACGCTTCTAGGCGGAGCCGAGTGCTTTACAATTAGTCTATTGCGCGTAGTTTTCGTATTTGATTAACTTTGTCTTCGTGAAATATCAAGTGTTTCTTGTTTGTGATCTCATTGTCTTTTAATATAGCTTTTGGATTTAGGTAAGGTTGGATTTTTACCAATTGAATTTCAAACAACAGTTTTTAAGTAGGTGGGAGTTAGAGAATTGCTTATTTAGAAGGAATCTAGACTTTGGCTCGTGCAAAAGATTATGTTCTTTCCACTGTTTTCACGTCATGTTTTTTTAACTGCAAACCAACTGCAAAATGGCAGTTCTAGTGTAGCTCTGCTGCATGGTGTAACTGCATCAAAACTGCAAACCGACTGTGCAGTCTGTTTGCAGTTGCTGTGCAGTCCTGTCAACCGCACACCGACTGCAAGCTGGCTGCACGGTCGTAATGCAGTCGTATTGTAGTTGAGGAAAGGCATAGGCTTTCTCTCACAATGAGAGGGCTTGAGCTATAGTTCCCACGCGGGCCCAGTGTGGATCGGGAACTCGCACACCGAACAGCTATTAAAAAACATCTTGTTTACCATAGACATCACCAACAAAAAGGACGTCGATAGTTTTCAAACATTCGCGCACTAGCTCAGTCGATGTTTCATTCACATTGTATAATAGTTGCTAATGAACCACACTGCTCGATATCAAAAGCGCGGTTGGTTAATCTCACGTCGGCGGGCTATCGTTTTGTCCGTCTGTTTACGTTACGTTCTATTTTCACGTCCGTCACGGGGCATTGTTAGTGGTGCTGCGTGTCTTTTGTGGGGATTTAAAAGGCGCGTTGGATTAACGAGACTATCGTACTAAGATAAGTGACTCTACTGGCGATAACTGGATAAAACTAGAAGCTTGATAATGTAAGTTAAAATGGCACAGGGTAGACCATATCGCGCAGAGAACAGAATAACCGTTGGGAGACAAAAGTTCTCGAGTGGCGACCACGAATCGGGCGCGGCGTTAGCAAAGAAAAAAAATCGTGACCTTAAGGCCTCATAAATAAACTTAATTTAAATCGTTGACTTTATAATTCAAATCAACGTGAGAACACAATTGAAAGCTTAAATTATAGTTTTATTGGGACCCAAACACGAACCACGCATCAAACTATTTTAACTAATAAGACTTAGGCACTATTACTTCGTGTAATCATGAAATTACGCCTCAGTATCGAATAAAATTGGCCGAAGTTGGAGTTATGATAATTAAGTTTGGAAAACTTTGTACATTTGGCAGTGTGCCGAAACGCGGCGCGGTCGTGTGTACTCGGTGAGAGGTTGCCAGTATACGACAAATGTTTGCAATCTCTCAGTGCAGTTGAACCGAGGAACGTGTGGAATAGCTTCATCGCTTGAGTGTAGTTATTCGTTTATTTCACTTTTGGTATTGGTTTTTAGCGTGGCTGTCTTTTATCTTACTCAATATTCCAGCTGCTTATGGTCACGGCGACTAATTTGGCTCATATTCATATACGACGCTTATGCACCTTGCGATGGCTAACGTAGCCAATCTAAACGATGAACGTTTGAGTTCTTTGTAGTGCAAGGACAGTGAACTCATAGCCGCAAGATAAAGTTGCTGGTGGTCAAGTATTTATGTCGTCTTGTTTGGCTTCCTTTCATAAGACTTTTCTTATTCAGAACGCTTGCTGCCAAATTTTCATGTCGAGCTGACTCAATAGAGTATCTTTTGATGTGCCGTTTTTGAACGAATTTATACCTAAAGAGCCTTACCTTCGATGCATTATAAAAGATGTGCTTTTACTTAACCCTTTGACCACCACATTACAAATTATGAAGTGACGGCTCAGTACGCCGCGAGAAAAACAAACGACATACTAACTTGATTTTTAATTCGATTGCAGAAGGATTTATTTTGAGTGGAATGTTTGTCATGTATGGATGACATTGGCGTGTGAGCCGTGTCATTGGCTGTCACGACTAAATGACTCTGGTGACCCTTTGGGTTAAAAAACGATTTTTGAGAATTCCAACTGTAACTCGTCTCACTACCCTAGAGAAAATAGGTACGGATGGCAAAAAGTTTTCGATCTCATCGTCCAATCTATCCGGTCAGAAACTTCTTAAGCCACCGACGAGATTGTTGCTAAGCTATCTAAGATTGTTAGTAATCCAGCCAACAAATTGTTTATAACGATTAGTGCTCACCTGTTTATTATTTAGTTAGTCGTTGTAGGTTAAA
Source organism: Pandemis heparana (assembly GCA_963854515.1). NCBI lineage: Eukaryota > Metazoa > Arthropoda > Insecta > Lepidoptera > Tortricidae > Pandemis > Pandemis heparana. The sequence goes on along the minus strand of OY978013.1, from coordinate 5,034,132 downwards.
TCCATGTGATGAGTAAAAAACTTTAATAGAAGCAAACTTTGTTAGAACAGAACGTTGTCTAGCTAAACATATGCTAACGCAAGGCCAGACGTATTTCTTGCGCAATTTAGACAATTTTTAGAGTCCCGCAAAGCTAAACTAAAACGCACGAGGATACATTTTCGCTTAAAATGATTTTGGAAATTTGTTTCGACATCTCGAGGAAATGCAAATATGGTATCCGTAATTACTTATTCACGATTTGGCGAAAAACTTTGAAGTCTCTTAACAGTTCATTTACTTAGATGATCTTGTGCTTCATTCAAATCAAGCTTCTTATTAGTTTGGCTGTTAAAACTCGAATTATAAATCCAGTGCCACTGAACCCTTTTCTACAGGGTTGGTCGCGGTTGAAACTTTTCAACCAGCAATTTAGACGAGCAATTGTTATGCTGGTTGATTTATGGAGTGCACATATTCTGCGAGGCGTTGTGAATCATGGCAGCGGACGGCGAAGATAAACAGCTGAGGTCACGACTTGTAGGTATTGGGGGTGTTAAAGTGAACAAGATGTGAAATTTTCGGCTTTTTCGTTGAAAGTGTCAGAGATTCCAATTAGAGTGGATTCGAGATGGCAACTTAGCCGTTCTTGGAGTACCGAGTACATGGGCCTTACCATGACGTCTTAATGCTATTCAGTTTAGGTTCGCTCGCTGTCAGATTCATACTAAAAGTGACAGCTAAAACTTGAACTGAGTCGAAATTAGGACGTCATGATAAGGCCCCAGTAAAGCATTAAAATTACCAGTTTACGTATATAACAGGTCGTTTTGTTTTTGGGCGATGTAGTACATTACGTACATCGTAAGGTATGCCCAAATAATTAACACCTTCTTCTTTGCTAATCCTACCGCTAGCAGCAGTGTTTGTACTGTTGTGTTCTAGCGCGGAAAATAAGTCAACCGGCCTTTTATCTTTGTCCTTATAGTTGGCAACGCTTCAGCAATTCTTTCATTGGGTCGGCTACTGTAATCTTCGTTTGTAGCTGGATGAAAAACATTTTCCAAACGCAATAAAAGCATCTTTAATAATTCATCGTTCCGATGAAACGTTGACAGGTAGGTAAGTTGAAGCAATTAAATGGTAACACGAAATAAAAAACACCAATCAAAAACTGTGATGAAAACAAAAAAAAAGAAATGGACTGTAGGTAGGAATTGGGAATTGAGTGACGCTTTATTGAAAAAATAAGTTACTGAAAAGCACAGTATACTTACGATAGGTACATAGTAAGTACATAGTAGTGCAGTAATTTACGAAAAACATTACCTACATAATTATCATTTAAGAACTTTCACAAAACCATCTCTACTATTAAGTAGACAGGGTACAAGAATAGATTTTATGAAACCCCTGGAAGCGCAGACCAAGGCACTGATAAACAAATCATTTGCAATCGTATAAAATATTGGTTATTTTTTAAAATCTACAGATTTTTCTTCAAACACCGATTCACCTAATCTCATAGATATCTCACCATAAAATTTACTGATTCTCCTCTCGCTTCGATGTGATAGTAAAATGCGCGAAGGCGATAAATGAACTACGCCACTGGTATAAAAACATTGACTTACTCTAATGCAAATAAACGACTCGGCAACTTTGTTAGGGTGTACTACATTATTACGCTCACGAATTATTGTTTGTTTAAACTTCGGACCGAATTAATAAGGTCGTTTCTACAGAGCTTTCAAATTATTCTCAGTCTTTATACCTACAGTTTATTATTAAATTCCACTCGCACGCTAATCCAGTTATTTTGATATTACTCATTCCTCAGCCATTTCTCGGCTAGGAACATTATACTGTTTCTGCCATAGAGAAGAGACATGAATTTTCATTAAAATAATACTTCATCTACGTAAAGGTCAAGAAATACTGAATCTTCATAGGGTTAAGTTCGCCTTATTACATACGTGTACTTATCTTATTCCTCGTCAAATGCGTTTCTTTATTTTTGTACAACTTGCTTTTTAATCAAATTCTGTTTTATGATAATCTTCAAGTGATGTTTGATGACAAACTGTCTTATTCTATCGCCGTTGTAGTAAACTATTTGAACAGTTTAAAATGAAGGTGGATGCAAATTTAAATGTCATCCTAGCTGCGGATACTCACTCCAGTTCCGCTATTCTATCAGTATGCAAATTGAAAAGCCAGTGCATTACCCGAAAACCGAGACACCGGGAAGTTATTTCAGTTTTTGTTCGCTGTAAACGGAAACAGGATTAGTTAGGTACGATACAAATTTTAAATCAGAAACAGTAAACTATAAGTCAAAGCCAAGTTTGTTGCGGCGCGTTCTTGATGGCAATGATGACCTTCCGAATGTGCTGGTAATTTTAAAAAATACACGTAAAAGAGCCCTTGCGACCTGTTTGCAAAATAAATTTTGATTTTGATTTTTAAAAGAGAGTAATATCCAGACTTCAGCAGCACCAGCAAGCGATGAAGTTGTTTTATCATTTGACAAAATGACAATCTCCGATTAAAACCACAGTAACGTTTATATGCATAGACGTGCAGAAACAGTAACCAAGTCAGTTCTGCTCAGGCTTGAATTCATAATCGGTTCAAATCCATTCATAAATGATGCATTTGAAGACTGCTGTCACAACCTGAAGGCCCATCGTACTAACATCTAACGTATTCTTGAAGCATTACGTCTGTTTAGCGAAACAAAATTTCGCTAAGAACGTTTGATATTCTTTTACGTCCTAAAGTGTAGGTTATTCATTTGTTTGTACAATAAAATACATTTTGGACTTGCTACAATATAAGTAAGTACCTATACATTATTGAGCTACAGCAAATTGTTGTTGTTTGACTTCCCCTACAAACAAGTGTCAATGAAACTGAAATAATTTACAATGTTGATTCAGTTAACATTCCGGGTTACGCATCATTTAACTTACAACCATGTTGGCAATGTCACAAAATCATTAGAACGGCCAGTAGGTAGTGTAGCATTAAGCTAACACAAAAAATAAACACGTAGAATTTCACATCAAATCACACTTTATTCAATCACCTTGAGAATATAAAAAGAAACACAATATAATAAACACAGTTAAACACGGCTTAAAAATAAACACTATACAGTTAGAATAGGGTTTAGGGTTGTCGAGTTGTTGGCGTTAGAAAGTTGGTAAACCGAAATAAACACCCAAAATAAAGATGGCCTGCCAAGGGCTTTTAGAATTTAGAAATGTTGGGAATCAAAGACAAGACTTCGCATGAGCAATAGGTAAATTAAGCATTCGCTATGCAGGAAATTACATGGCAAAGAAATAGTTATTTATGCGCATAAACACCTTACCTTTTAATCTTCCTATAAAGCTATCTTTTAATTCGCCTATGAAAAGTCTTAGGTATAACCAAATTACACAAATTTATCAGTAAGTCTTAAAATTAACTAGTTTGGATAAATACGTAATAAATTTAAAAAAAGGAAAAGGTTAGAGTGTAAACCAGAATATTACGTCGAAGTGGAGCGGATCCCCCGTCACAGGATCCGATAGTCAGGATCCGGAAAATAAAATATTTGATAAATCACGTCGAGTAATTATTGCACATATACATGTGCCTTAGTAAAGCAGATGCTCGTCGCTGCCGTATATTGATGTACAGCACCAAAATGAAGGGAAAATCACCCCGTAAGGTGAAAGCTGGAAAGAAAACTGACGTGAACCTATGCACCATGAAATAACCCACTATACTCAAAACGGACAGCAGAAATGAAATAAAACTCTTACCCGTTGCGAAAAATCCGGCTTGAATATAATTATGAATTCGTGGAATATCAACCCAAAACTTTTTACGGCTTGAAATATAAGGGCTTTCACGACAAATTCGTTTTACTTGAACCCAAAAACAGCTCTTCAACACAATTCAATCTCAATCTGTCCTTACACGGGAAACAAATCTGAATGACTTGTTTTCCTAGTGTCAATTTTGATATATTTTTTTCCTCAGAACATCAGTTTAAAATTTAAACATATCAGCCGAAAGAATTATACTCAAATAGCAACCAGTACGATATTCCACAGAAAAGTTATTACTATAAATTTATAACAAATAAGGCCACATTATCATGCAGCAATAATAATGCTGCAGACATCCCCCTACCAAAAGAAATTAAAATCGAATTTGGGAAAGAATACAACCATAAAAAGATCAAGAACTAATAAAATGTTAACACCTGCATTTAATTTTTTTTGACAACCCTAAAATAACAACATGTCGACAACCCTAGCTGTCTAAAATTTAAACAGCCCTAAAAACCAAAATTTAACAAAGCACCAAACCACAAGTGGCAAGTAGGTAGGAACCTAAAGAACCATAGCCATATTTTCAAAGAATTCAAAAAAATCAATGACAACAACCCATATTATATACCCATTTCCAAAACCAAGTGTCTCTAACTATACTAATTAGAGGTACACGGAAACCCAAAATCATATAATATATGAAACAACACAAACTAGCCGCTATAACTACTGGACAATAATAGCTAAAACTATTATTGAACGTTAGAAAAGCTAACTTACATTCACACACCGCAATCGCACCATAAAACAAAATAACCGCGTTTTTAATTGAAAGTAAATATAACGTGTAAGACAGAACCTAAAGTTGCGCCATCTACTAAACCTCCGAGGAATTAACTACATACCCTTGTATGTAAACAAGCAAAACCTAAGCTGACAAAATAAGTGTCACACAACAATGCCACCTATAATAAATTTCGGAAACAAAGTTTACAACGCCATCTGTAATACCAAATCTAAACCATCGCGGTTTGTCTAAGCTGAGAATAAATTTCAGCATTAACTTACAGACGCCCTCTATTAATTAACGTAGAACTAAAACACATATGTACAGTTAGCTACAAAAACTGGACACACTGTCACTAATAGTGCGATCGACTCGCTTCTACAATAACCTAAGCTAACCTAACTTTCTAATTAAAGAAGCACGAAAACTGGGTACGGACGCGACAAAGTATGAGTCGGCTCTTCCTCATCTTGAAGCAGACCATAACATCAGGACGTGGTCTTCGTAGAATCTAACCTAAACACACTAAATATACAACTTAGCCAACGAATAATTACATTAAGTTGAATAAATTACAAGATATCTGGCAGGTCCGACTTTCGTTGAATCCTCAAAACTAGAGTCTGACCTAGCAATGCCAGTACAAAGACATACAAGTAGTTACAACTATGATACAGTCGACTTGAAAAGACGACATCACACGTCACCAAAAAAAAATTGGCGAAATAGTTTAGAATTATTTAAAAAAAGGTACAGTCAGTCTGGAAAAAAAATCGTGAAGACTTCGAGAAACAAAAATAGAACGGGTAAAAAACAATAGATATTTTACCTAATGTTGGGAAAGAAAGAGAATAGGACGGACGATGCGTCTTTTGGAAATAAGGGGAAAATTACGTATCGAAGTGAATACTAGTCGAATGATTGGAGACCAGAAAAGAATTGGACGGACAATGCGTCTTTCGGAATTTAGGGAAATTATGTATTAAAGTGAATAACATACATTATTTGTCGAATGATTGGAGATCAGAAAAGAATAGGACGGACGATGCGTCTTTTGAAATTTAGGGAATTTATATACAAACATTATTATTTTAAAATATCTTTAACATGATAAGTACCAACGTGCGGAGAGTCTAGATCAGCTAGTTCATAAACTTGAGACGAAACACGCCGAATTACGCGACACGCCGTAAAACGAGGAGCAAATTTACCACCCCTTTCGATATCAGGGGTGCCCCTCTGGAAATTCCTACGCCAAACAACCTGACCAACTTCAAACAAGACAGGAATACGATTTCGGTTGTAATATCGGGCATTTCGAATAAAAGCATTCGTTAATGCGTCGGCGACTTTTGCGTAAACTTCCCGTAACGATCTGAGGTTTTCCGCACGATCATTCCGACTGTTATCCAACCCTGGGTTAACAGTCTGAACTCTTCTGCGACTACAAGGAACATCAACCTCACGTCCGTACATAAGGAAATTTGGGGAATAATTTGTAGCCAAATTAACGCACGAGTTTAAATATAATGCAACCTTCGGAAGTTGTCTAGCCCAAGTTCGATTGTCCTCGGTCACGAGTATACTTAAAGTTGTAACCACGGATTGGTTAAACTTCTCGGCAACGTTCGCATTTGGACTATAGTAAGGAGTGAAAATAGGAGGTGAAATATGATACGACCTAAGGAAATTCTCAAATTGATGACTTCTAAATACTGTAGCGTTATCACATAAAACGTTAAGTGGAGTACCATATCTCAAAATTACCTCAGACTCTAATGCGTGCGTTATTGACTTTGTGTCTGGCTTCTTCAACGGTGCTAACCATACAAATTTTGAAAAAACATCGACCATCGTGAGGATATACTTGTACCCATAATATGCTATAGGTAGAGGTCCGACCAAATCAATTGAAAGTAAATCAAGTGGAGCATTTACTACGCGAGGATATAATTGTTGTCCTCTTGGTTGAGTGTTTGCAATTTTAAAAGATTTACAAATTTGACACTGCGAAAGTCGTGAAGCAATATCTTTATACATGTTAGGCCAATAATAAAGGTCTCGTGCCTTGAAATAAGTTTTCATAATTCCAGGATGTACATTAGGGAATTCATTGTGGATTTCATCTATTGCTTCACTTGTTTTAGAAGCAGGTAGGACTATCTTCCAAGGGTCGTCAGCGAGTGGATTATCTACCGTTACTCTACGAAGAAGAATACCATTGCGCAAAGAATAGGCCGGAAATAATTGTGGAGTTGTCGAAACACCTGAATAAACTCTCTCGTACCAAGGATCACCAGTAGGTACTTGACCACGTTCAAAAGCGATAAACGACACTTGGGGCCTGGATAATGCATCTGGTACTACATTTTGAACGCCCTTTTTATGCTCAATATCAAAATTGTATTGGGAAAGGATAGTAGACCATCGAGCTAATCGACCTGTGGGGTTGTCCAAAGTAAGAAGCCACTTTAAGGCAATGTGGTCTGTAATGATTTTAAATTTAACACCGTCAAGATAACCACGAAAGTGTTTTACTGAGTCGAGAACAGCTAGAAGTTCGCGCTCCGTGGTACTATAGTTACGTTCTGCTTTAGAGAAAAGACGAGAGAAATAAGCGATTGGGTGTTCGATCCCGTCGAAAACTTGTACTAAAACGGATCCAAGACCAACTTGGCTAGCATCACACTGTAAAATAAACGGCTTCGTAAAGTCTGGACATGCCATAACTGGAGACTCAATAAGGACTTGTTTCAATCTTAAAAAGGCGGCTTCTGCGCTGTCACTCCATTCTATAGGATCTTTCCCTTTTTTTTTACCGATCAGAGCCGTCAAAGGCGAAATAATTGTAGAGAAATTGTCAACAAATCTACGATAATAAGAACACAAACCGAGAAAAGCTCGCAATGACTTTGCTGTAGTGGGAGCCGGGTAATCGCTAATTGCTTCTAATTTCTTCGGGTCCGTTTGTAATCCCTTTTCATTAACAATGTAACCTAGATATCTCAATTCTGATTTACAGAACTCACATTTCTTTATATTGACTGAAAGACCTGCTTCCATAAGACGATTCCGAACCTTACCGATGAGCTTAAGATGACTATCAAAGTCACGTGAAACGAGGATCAGATCATCAACATACCCGAAAACGAAGTCATCCGAATCAGGAGTGTATTCAAAATTAACTATCATGTCCGTGAGGCGTTGCATTTCGGATGCCGCATTTGTTAGACCAAAAGGCATTCGGACAAATTCGAATAATCCACGTTGTGGAACTATGAACGCGGTCTTCTCGCAACTGGTTTCGTCTGCCAAAGGAATTTGCCAGAAAGCGCTACGAAAATCTAATGATGTCATATACTTCGCCCCTCGAAGATTATCCAAAATATCCTGAATCCTCGGCAATGGATACGAATCACGAATAGTGACGTTGTTCAACCGCCGGCTATCAACGCAAAATCGGACTGAACCGTCTTTCTTTGTAACCATTACAACCGGACTCGCCCATGGGGATCGTGATGGTCTGATAACACCTGCCTCCAACATCTTGTCGATCTCCTCATTTAGGATTTTCAACTTGACAGGCGACAAAGGGTAATATCTCTGACGAATGGGTGGTCCTACAGTTTCTATTTTATGTGACAGCCATTTCGTACATCCTAGACCAATTTTGTCAGATGAAATCGAGGAAAAATCATCAATAACTTTCTGTAATTTGCTCTCTTGTTCTGGTGTGAGAACTTCGCGCGGATGGATGTATCGTAGTTCATTAGTAGCAATGGAATTAGCTACTATCGCCTGAGACTTCGGCACAAAAAGCTTTCCGCTCTGATCGCTAGCAAAAAACTGACTTATAACAGACGTAAGACCAAAAAAATTCCAAAACTCGATGCCCAAAATAAATTGAGTAGGCAGGCCAGATCCAACAAGACATGGGTGAGGAGTAGACGAACCGTTAAAAAAAATTGGAATATCCACTCCGCCCAAAATTTTTATAGGACTGTTATCAGCCGAAACAACTGAGGGCTGGATTTTCGAGCTATATTTCAAACCAAGTTGATTTAATAAAGAAATATCAACAAGTGACATCTGAGCACCAGAATCAAGTAGGGCCTTCACCTTATAACCAGCTGCAGTAATTTCAATGAAAAGACGGTTGTCTGGTGAATCGTTTACGACTAGAGGTGACACGGAAGAGCCGAGCCGTGTAACCTCGCTATTTAGTTTTTTGACGTAGACGGATTGCAATCAGGACAATTTCGTGTAGATACCCCAACCCGTTTACAATTAAAACAAGCAATTCCAGGAATTTTAGGACATCCGCGGTAATCGTGTCCAAATTCATTACACTTTAAACACCTGGGAAATGTCTCAGTGTTGACAGGCGACACAACGACAGGAGAAGTGGACTTACACTGAAAAGTTTCAAAATTTCTAGATATCTCAAGAAGAGTATCCATATCTTTAACAATATTTGTGGCGAGACACGGGTGGTAACGCGCATGTAATCCATACTTAACGATTGTCAATAAGTCGTCTTCATTTATCGGAGTACGTAACTTTGAATTTAGGTCGCGAATTTCGATGACATATTCAACAACTGTCTGGTCAATTCGTTGCCTCGACGCACGTAATTGTCGCTCAATCTTAAAATCGTAGTCGACTGTATCAAAAGTACGCAAGAATGCCGATTTGAGATCAGCGAATGACAAGCCAGGAAAGCGAATAGCCCTAAAGTATTTGAGCGCACTTCCGGAAAGAAGTTCGTGAAAGCGAAGGACTACATAAGCTGGGCTTACTCCACGAGCGATACCTTCTTCCTCGACGCGTGCAAAAAACTCACGGACGCATGAATCTCCCGCAAAGATGAGGTTCCATTTGGTAAGTGATTCAGGCTTCCCTGTTGTAGGATACCATCCAGATTGCGGTGCTTTGGCATTTGAGGCGTGGGTGGAAGGACTTTTACCACCGGTTGTCTGCAGTGTAGTCGGTAAGACGGGGATAGTCGGAGCAGAATTAACACGACGCGGGAAGGGTCGCGGTGTGATGAAGGGGTTTGCAGGTGGCCTATGCGGAGTATCGCCGATTGGAAATTCAACAATATCCTCAAAGCTATCCATAGCTGTTCCTGACAAACGACAAATGAACGAAACAAGAAAAAAACAATAAAAATAGGCTAACTGACTTACCTTTGTGTTCCCTAACACTACGGGTACTAATTAAGGAATTAAGCTAATAATAATGAATGACGCGGGATAGGTTGTCTGGGAGTTAAATGATAAGTCGTAATTAATTTTTGAATAATACACAATTTTTATAATTTTAAGTAACTGACGCAGAGGACATTAAACATTGAAGTCATCGATTCGATGTCACGCAGCTATATGTTGGTCTGCTTGGATATAATTATAAGAAGGCACGGTTAAATCTGAAAACAAAGCTAAAAGAATTAAAATGATGACCGAGGATCGGTCACCCTCCTCCTACTAAAATAAATTTTAAATATATTAATTTCACAACAAATTAAATAAAATAAGAGAAAAAATCACTTACGTTCGGGCGCCAAATTGTAGCATTAAGCTAACACAAAAAATAAACACGTAGAATTTCACATCAAATCACACTTTATTCAATCACCTTGAGAATATAAAAAGAAACACAATATAATAAACACAGTTAAACACGGCTTAAAAATAAACACTATACAGTTAGAATAGGGTTTAGGGTTGTCGAGTTGTTGGCGTTAGAAAGTTGGTAAACCGAAATAAACACCCAAAATAAAGATGGCCTGCCAAGGGCTTTTAGAATTTAGAAATGTTGGGAATCAAAGACAAGACTTCGCATGAGCAATAGGTAAATTAAGCATTCGCTATGCAGGAAATTACATGGCAAAGAAATAGTTATTTATGCGCATAAACACCTTACCTTTTAATCTTCCTATAAAGCTATCTTTTAATTCGCCTATGAAAAGTCTTAGGTATAACCAAATTACACAAATTTATCAGTAAGTCTTAAAATTAACTAGTTTGGATAAATACGTAATAAATTTAAAAAAAGGAAAAGGTTAGAGTGTAAACCAGAATATTACGTCGAAGTGGAGCGGATCCCCCGTCACAGGATCCGATAGTCAGGATCCGGAAAATAAAATATTTGATAAATCACGTCGAGTAATTATTGCACATATACATGTGCCTTAGTAAAGCAGATGCTCGTCGCTGCCGTATATTGATGTACAGCACCAAAATGAAGGGAAAATCACCCCGTAAGGTGAAAGCTGGAAAGAAAACTGACGTGAACCTATGCACCATGAAATAACCCACTATACTCAAAACGGACAGCAGAAATGAAATAAAACTCTTACCCGTTGCGAAAAATCCGGCTTGAATATAATTATGAATTCGTGGAATATCAACCCAAAACTTTTTACGGCTTGAAATATAAGGGCTTTCACGACAAATTCGTTTTACTTGAACCCAAAAACAGCTCTTCAACACAATTCAATCTCAATCTGTCCTTACACGGGAAACAAATCTGAATGACTTGTTTTCCTAGTGTCAATTTTGATATATTTTTTTCCTCAGAACATCAGTTTAAAATTTAAACATATCAGCCGAAAGAATTATACTCAAATAGCAACCAGTACGATATTCCACAGAAAAGTTATTACTATAAATTTATAACAAATAAGGCCACATTATCATGCAGCAATAATAATGCTGCAGTAGTTACTATACACCTGGGGACATTTGGTGTGGCCAATAGTAATAACAATTGGTTTGGTTACAGTTTATGTCTCAATAATACAAGGCATGGCCTAGAATACCTTCTTGCGGAATACTCGTGCGAATGGAGAGCTAAGTACTTAAGTAGATCATTAATGTAAGTAGGTGGTGTCTATTGTGCTTTAAAATTACACTTGTAATACAGTTTGGGAAGAGTCGATTAAAAAATAATTCAATTATTTATTTAGCCTCCAGTGTTTACTCGTATCTCTGGAACGAAGGCTTTACCGAAATGCTTTAGCTTTGTCCAATGCAGAAACTTAATCTCCAATTTTTTTGCGACGATTGATAGAAATTGTGGGTATATTCTCTTATTTTATTGCGAAGTACCTGACATCGTTACTTTACAAGTATTGTAGATATAAATTTTCCTTAGTTTTTGCAACCAAAGCGACATTATTTACTGTGTGGTAATTATAATAGAAATACTTTTATCAGTGTTGTAAGTAAGTAAGTGATTTACGTTTACGGTATGATCGCTACGTCTAAAATGTTTCCTTAATTTGATTTCATTGTATTCAATTGTAAAGCCCTCTACTTACTTAAATATAAATTTGCTCTAAGTGCTTGATGGTTGGCTGGAATGTATTCAACATATTGCAAATCATCATCATCATCATCATCAGCCCGTGTCAGTCCTCTGCTGGACATAGGCCTCTCCCATAGCACGCCATTGGGCTCGATCTTCAGCTCTCCTCCTCCAATCCCTGCCCGCTGTCCTGCGAATATCATCGCCCCATCTAGCAACAGGACTATTGCAAATATGTACATGATTATAACTTCATACTCATTGAAAAATAATATTCAATTCTTAAATTAAAAAAAATCCATGAATCTAAACAGTTTTCACGATTTGACTATCATCATGGGAGCACACGCAATATCATTGCACTTTATAAGTAATTTCTATCCCGCTCTTACTCATGACAATTTCAAGTAAGAGTGAAATAAGTCTCGCTCTTTTTGTGCAATGATACCGAGTATGCGAGCGCCGAATACAGGCCCTGTTTACTGTTGTCTAACTCAATCAATCAAATCATTTGTTGCGATGATTGATTATTCGAATGGTTTGTTCAGCTTGGCATAGGAAACGTAAGCAATTTGATTGCGAGGTTGGTATTAACTTCGGATGATACATGCTTATTGTTTCTTCATTTTCCACTGTCTCAAGTGCTTCAAAAATAAACGGTTTTATTGTAAGCAGGGAACGATCTTATTAGTTTCGCTTTCTTCCGGTGGTTTGCCCTAAATGTTATGTTGCGGGTGGAACCTCGTGTAAGGTACGCTACCACCTTCATACTTGCTAATCCTGCTGCCACGCAATAGAGCTTGCGCTGTTGTGTTCGCACGTGAAGAGTGAGATAGCCGGTGACATTACTGACACATGAGGTATTCTATCTGACCCCTCTAAGCCGGCACTGCGTCTGCAATCCTCTAGTGTTGCAGATTGCAGATGTCTGTGGGCAGAGGTCCATCATGGTGGTACCATCAGGCGGCCCGCTTGCTCGTTAGCCTTCAATGTCGCATAAAAAAAGTAATTTTGATCTGAACACTAACACCGATAGGATTTTCTGTCATTTTAAATACTGAAAAACTATTTGGAGAACCATTATTTTAATTCTATTCGAGACTCTTATAAAAACGTTTTACAAAAGTAACTCGTGTAGCTGCCCTCCAAACTCCCTCCCTACAATACGTTAATTACAAACACACTTAGATGTGTACTGTAATTATAAATCCAATTAATGCCATCACTTTGACGTCAAGTATAGTGATTACTTGGACTACATGCTCAAACGTAGGAATTTCTTAATACCAACACCTATACATAAAATCGATAGAGATGTAAGCGTCGGTCGAACGGGCGTCTGGTAGTTGGCAGACAGGTACCGAAATAACACCAGTCTATTGTACTTTACTGTACCTACGTACGTAATGTACACAGTTATGCTTTGATCTGCTCCAATGTGTGCACCGTGGTTAGAGTGGCCTAGACGTATAATTGATGTACACAATGGGTCAATCCAGCTTGAGGATGCATAAGGGAGACAATTTATATAAATTCGAGCTTATCAGAAATCTTTACAGTAGTCCAAATAAAATAAGTTATTTGGTGCTACTGCACCAACGCTGCGCTGATATACCTGAGTAAGCTTTGATAAATAAATTAAGTACTTAACTTTAGCCAAAATAAGATGCGAGATGAAAGGACAAGTTAATTAAGTTACTAAAATTTCTTCTGAAATAAGACATTTAAAAACCGCGTACCTTAGTTGGTAAAAAAACTGATTACAAAATTTTACCCGTAAGACACGTCTTATACATTTTATTACAAAACCGAAAATTTTACTTCCCGATTATTTATTTATTTTTACGGTTTACCCCTAAAATTCTTCTGACAGTCAGACATTCAACATTTCATTGTATTTCTGCTTTCCCCGAGCCACCGTAGTTTTCTTAGCTATTGGAATTTTAACCACATTATAAGTATTACGAGTATAGTTTCAGTTACTTCGACGTTCCCACATTTCAGTACACACAGTTCTCACTAACTTTAATACGAGGGTGAGATTGCAAGCTGTAATGAGCTCTTCTATGTTTGACGCAACCAATCAAAGGCGAGCTTTGACGTCGAAATTGTCTCTGATTGGATGTAGATTGACTAGTTTATTCGACAACGTGCCATCACAAAACCATTCTGTACACACTAGAGGGTGAACTCTCTTACAAATTGCGTTGAACGCGATGAGTATGAGTTGGCTTAAATGGATTGAATGTGGGGTGAATGAAGCCAAAGTCAAATTGTTTTAAGGCCACAGGGTTTAGCCAAGATTGTATTGTAGTAGTGTATTTTTAGTAAAAGTATATTGCTCTAAAACTACCGCTCGCAATTAAATTTGCGAGACGTTGATGCATTTATTTAAAATTGTCATTTTCTACTCTACTCATAATTCAATTACATCATTTTTTACCACTTTGTAGCAGTACTACTAGTATGTACTTACACTAATGTGATTTCAATAATTGGCTACTACTACTACTACTACTACTACTACTACTACTACTACTACTACTACTACTACTACTACTACTACTACTACTACTACTACTACTACTACTACTACTACTGCTGCTGCTGCTGCTGCTACTGCTACTACCACTACTACTACTACTACTATTACTAACGATTAACGGTAACTAACATAAGACATTATTATTAATGGGATACAGACCGTGATCATGATGTATGCAGCCGTGTTGAAATACTGGGAACTCGTTAAAGGTAATTGCAGTCTATATTCCGTTAATAATGTCTATATCGGTTATTTCCATTGTGTACCGCACTCTCCTATACTGGACAACTGTTGCACTTCGCCAATCTACGCCAAGAGCCCTCGGCGATGCGACAATCGACTCGAGTGCATTCCATACAAAGGTCGGTGACTAAATTAATCGAGCTTGATCGATCAGCTTTTGAAGTATGTATCGATTGTGCCCTAAATGTGTACTATATTATCATTGTTTGTTCTATGCTTGATTAAATTAAATTATAGTCCTACTTTATCCCGAAAATTTGCCTAATTCGTGGGTTAAAAATTAATTAATTGCACGCAGACAATTGTGGGCAACGACTGTTAGTTAAATTATTTATTCGATGGTGAAAAACAGACATGAAGCAAATAATCAATAATTTTGATGACTGCTGTAGGAAAATAATAATAAAATTATGCAATGGCTGACTAATAACTCTAGGTCGATTTTTGACCTCGTACTGTCAGCAATTCTATAGATAGGGTCTCAGCTTAGGTATCAATATTTACACAGTGACAGGTCTATCGTCAATGTACGAAGTTGTCTGTTGAAAAGTACTGGACATGACAACTTAAAAACCGTAGATAGTTGATACGGACAGGCCATGTGTCCAACAACAGTGGTTAAGACTGTGTGACTAGCCAGATATTCTGTTTTCGAGATACAGATATCATTGGTAATCTACTTATAAATTCAAAACCATTAAGGGATATAGACATGATTTATGTTATTTTTGTATGTAATGTAATGAACCACTTCATGGGACTAAATGTTGAAACAAAAAATTCAATAATAAAGCGACGGGTAGTACTCAGGGAGTGCCGGCAGAAGTGAAAACAGCAGCTTAGACAAGATTTGAATGTTGTAACCTCCATGACGCTCAAGTCGCGTACCGTACTGGCCGCTTACAGAAAAAAACGTACCTACGTACCTATCATCTATATTGACAGACCTCTAACAATGTGCTGATGCCCTAGAACTTTTGCTTCACGACTCAACAAAAAAAAAACACTTCAAAAATCGAACGCTATTCATTCGTATTTCAAAATAAGCTCTTAGAGGATCCTGATATCCTCTTACGCCTGACGTGAATTTAAAATTTTTACCCATCCCAAAAAGTTCCCAGCTCCCAGTTCCCAGTTTTCACTTCATAAAATCTTTGTATGTTCAGTTGAACTAACTCAACTATCCGCTGAAATATCACGAAATATGTATAAGCTAAGAAATGGAGATGACTAAGTAATGGCATACATAGATAGACTAATCATAAAAATCAGACTTCTAATTCCATTTTTTTTTATATTTTTTTATTTATAAGCCTTTTTATTCCGAATTCGCTACAATTTCAGTAAGTACATGTTGTTGTTGTTGTTATAGTCGTTTTTTTTTTTTTTTTTTTTTAATTAAATTGTCGCGTAATTCGGCGTGCCTCATGGCATAGGCCTCCTCCGTGTATTGGAGGGTTTGGGCTATAGTTCCCACGCGCGCCCAGTGCGGATTGGGAACTTAACACACACCATTGAATTTCTTCGCAGATGTGTGCAGGTTTCCTCACGATGTTTTCCTTCACCGAAAAGCTCATGGCAAATTACAAATGCAATTTTCGCACATAAATTCCGAAAAACTCAGAGGTACGAGCCCGGGATTTGAACCCACGACGCTCTGCTTGAGAGGCCACAGGTCAAACCACTAGGCTACCAGGGCTTTTTAATATTAATAGGAAGGAAAACGAGCAAGTGGGTCACCTGTCACCATGCTACGGTTAACTGTGAAATAAGCATTGCCCGCTGCAGACGAGTACCGAACAACGTATTATTTTATAATCAATCACAAATAATCCATTCGCAAATAAAGTGCTTCACTGAACTCAGTTTGAGCGCTCTAAAATTGAGCCAATTTCAAATTCATGATTTAGATGCCATAAGCTGCATCACTGACTATTCACTAATGAACTAATAATTCAGATGACAAATGAACCGATATGTTAGTTTAGTTTCATGCGATTCGATACCTTGTTGGGTTTGTTTGAAGTGGTTGGTAATTGAAACAGGATTTTAACTTGATAAATAGATTCGTGGATATTTCTTTTAAGAACAGCAGCTTAATTTCAATTAATAAATATGTAATCTGCATACAATCTGCGCAGAATTTGTTTATCACTAGGTATCCCCCGAGAACTATGCTATTTTCCGCAATATAAACTATGCAATGTCCTTCCCCGGGGCTAGACTATGTCTATCTGTACCAAATTTCATTATCATCGGTTCAGGGGTTTAGGCGTAAAAGCGTTACAGTCAGACAGACTGACACACAGAGTTTGTATGTTTCATGTACCTAAAACGTATTATAAGTAGGGATAAATAAAAATGAAGACGTAGTTCATATATGCTGCAAGTCACAATAATCAAAATAATATTATAATTTATGTGATTATTAATTAGTTTTTTTATTATACACACCTAACGTAATTTTTCTAAGGCTATATTTTTTGATGTTTGCTCAGTTAGCTTAGCAACTGTAGTACCTAGAACAAAACCAATGAAGGTGAAAATAATTCTGCGTTCACTTCGCAAACGACTGCATTAGGTACACCTAATAAAGGCAGCATTTTTTTTCGAGTAACTTCATTTTTCTCATCATCATTAGGGTATAACGAAAACAACCTACGAGACGAAAGACAAAAACGATCACTATCGAAATTTCAATTCAAATTTTATTATTATTGCAAAAACGTCAAGAATGTCCGAGTCATTTACTTTTTGAAACGTTACCATTTAGCCAAACGTAGTCAGTTCAAAAACTATCCACGGTTAATACTAAACCGATAAATCAAAACGGTATTCCCCAGGACGTTCCTAAGCTAAGCAAAGTGGTCATATTTTATTCATAGTGTTGTGTTATTGTTACGATACTTTTATTTGTGCGGTACCTGTCACTGGCGAAGCGATACTTAAGCGTTTTATTGAGCTAACATTCTGCTGGCTTTAGTGTGGTTCTAAATTTATTCTTCTTCCTACAATATTACATAAAAAAGTAGTTCTTCGTGTCACCTGCACTATCTATGATTCCGTCTCTATTTATTACTACGAAACAGACAGAGACGTCATCATAGATAACTGACAGTTAAGGAATGGTGAGACAGGCCCTAAGTCTATCCTGTAAATTGTCACTTTTTTCATTGTTTACCAAATAATATACTAAACTTAAGGCGCTAAAGATTTAAGTTTCTACTTAACTACTTTTTCTTAAATTATAAATAACTAGCGATCCGCCCCGACTTCGCACGGGTGCAATCAGTGATTCTCTACTATAATACGGATGTATTATACATATAAACCTTCCACTTGAATCACTCTATCTATTAAAAAAACTGCATCAAAATCCGTCGCGTAGTTTTAAAGATCTAAGCATACGTAAGGACAGACAGACAGCGGAAAGCTACTTTGTTTTATACTATGTATTGATGCGAAGGTTTGCCAGGGTATAAGGTCTTTTCATTCTTAAATTTCCTATTTGGTAAACAAAATTCTAACCTCAATGTATAAATTTTTGTAAAGAATAAGGTGTATTATGTTGTCAAATAAACCTGAGGCAATATTTTGTACATCATTTTGCTGATATTTTGTCTCCAGTACCTTTATTTACGATGAAATAGTTAAAAAAACAACAAAAATGAGACGTTTTGAGGTTATAACTTTGTTTACCATTGAAAAGACCTTACATACGTAATACACTAAAAAACGTCCTGAAGGATTTGAATGTGTGTGTGGACCTCTGGAATTACAATAGCCTACTTTTTATTCCGATTTTTTCCCGGAATCCAGATTAAGACGTATAAAATCAAAATGTCAATAGCTTAATGTAGGGATATGAAATTTTGCTACCTATTATAATTTTTGGACATTCCTACGATTTTTTTGTGAACTCCTGGGGAATTCATTACGATCCCAGAATTTCAACTGCCACATCTAAAGTTTCACACGAACGAAGTCTGGAGTCAAAGCTAGTTTTACTATGTATCAATTTTTTAAACCATAAATAAAATGGCCAAGTAAAAAAATCTACGATTGTTAAACTTATAAATAAAAGACAAGGTGTTCTAAATTTGTTTTAGCATAAATAAGAAAAATATAAAATATTAAGCAAGAAAAAGTCAGGTGAAAATCATAAATCTAAAACACTTTTCGTCACCTCGTTCCTATTATAGAGACACGGTATTTAGAGATAAAAGCGTTGTTTTGATCAATTAAATTTTACAATGGACTAAACTAAAAGCTAATAGTATTTGAATTTCCACTTCAAGAAGCTCATCTCCTCTTTCATCTTAAGACTTTGAAATATCAAGAAGACGAAACTTCAA
This sequence comes from Pandemis heparana, assembly GCA_963854515.1. Taxonomy (NCBI): domain Eukaryota; kingdom Metazoa; phylum Arthropoda; class Insecta; order Lepidoptera; family Tortricidae; genus Pandemis; species Pandemis heparana. Next base: position 5,015,082 of record OY978013.1, on the reverse strand, counting down.
TTTGGTTTACCGGTTTACGTTTCTTGTTTATTCGAGTAAATTAATTATTCATCTCTATTCTAGCGCTGTGCTTATAAAGTAGAGATTTACCGATCAATTCTATTTCAAAATATCAATAACCTAACCTAAAAATTTCATTTTGAATACAAGATTTTTTTGCTGACTGTTATTTTTGTTGGCTGAACTTGCGTTGTCATCCGCCCTACATATATTTATGTGTACCAAATTTCAAGTCAATCGGACCAACCGTTGAACTGCGGAGACGATCCTGACCGGGCTACGTGAATTCTACTTCAAATAAGATATTTAAATGAGGAATCCGATTTTACCATTTTTTTGTGTAGCCTATTTAGTGTCTCACTACTGGGCAAATTCCTCCTTTTTCTCCTTCCACCCGTCTCTGTCGTTGCAAGGCTTTGCTTTCCCAGTCCGGCTCAAAAGACTCCAAGTCGTCCCGCCATCTCCTTTTTGGTCTGCCTCTGCTCCGGTGCCCGTCGCATGGAACCCAGTCGCTGGTAATTTTTGCCCAGCAATCCGGATGCATTAGGCAGACATGTCCCTAGTCTTTACTCTTCATTTAATTTAGGATGAGAAACCACATCAACATTATATTGCGGCTCGTGAACTGTAATCTCTTTACGATTTGTACTAGAGTAACAATTAACGCCACGCAAATAAAGTGGCATTAAAACAATTTTATTTTGCGGCTGCCAAACTATTGCACTGTACTGTTTGCTAGGTAAGAAATAGTTGACCAGCCGTAATATAATGTTATTGTGGTTTCTCATTCTAAATTAAATGAAGTATAGACTAGGCTACTATAGTTACACATAATGTGAACCGAGTTTGTGCTATTTACAGAACAAAATTAACGCAAATATTTCTTCTCAACCGATGGCTTTGGAGGAAGTATTCAGCTGCCCCATATTATTGAAGACACACGCCCCTAACTTGGTATCGAACGCTAAAGTTTACATGGACCCTTAAAGGTCACTGGTTTTGTAGCCCGACAAAGTTGACGCCACTCGTGCAGCTGTCGGAAGTAGATAAGCCGCGATACGTTGAGTCAGGTCGGTTGGTACGAGGCTTATCGCGCGGTTGCAATCTCTAAATTACGCGTGGCACGATAGTCAACGAGCAATGTAGCATTAACATTAATGTGTCTTACGAAACATCAAAATGCGTCAACTAAGTGTTAATTACTAGTGGAAACTTTTATATTCAGGTCACACATATACAAAGTAAGAAACAAAGTTTTCCTATGGAAATAATATTGGCGTCACTTACGTTTTCTTTGTATGGGCTAAAAGTTGGACTGGTGCTTACAACAATGAATGGTAAACCCTTAAGTTTTGTTATGTCTAGAGAAAAGACGTGAACAAAATTCTGTTTATGACCCACTTCGCCAATCACGGCAAATCGTAGGTTCCATATCGTTTTCCATAATTGCACGTCATAAATTTAATGTTTACTATAATGATGGCATGAATTTAGGCAAATGAAAGGATTCGCAAAACGTAGCTGGCCTCGGGAATTCACTATGGCGTAAAATTTCTAACTAAATTCGCTATAGAGATCCCTAACATACGGTTTCTTCGCGGTTAAGTACTATGCGAACAGTTTATTGCCGATACGTGGCGATAGAGACCCTGTCAATTTGTCCAAATTAATTTAAATCCCCTATTGAACCGTGACCTTTACCCATCCACCCCGAACGTAGAGCCTCCCAACGGCGACTGATTCCTTTGGTAAGTGAGATGTCAGTAAGTAAATATGTTCCCCATAATTTTTCGCACCCTCATTTCTTCAAGGACATAAAATATATCTTGGCTTAGTTTCTGAAAGTACCGAGAAAAATCGTTTGTTCTCGATGAGTTATTGCTAGAGATAACAGAGTAAGCTTTCTCAGAAAACGAATTCTGAATGAATATCTAAGAATTCCCGGCTCCTATGACGCAAGCTTATTTGGTAGAACAGACAGCCACAGGACCGCCGAACCTGACGATATTCCTATAAGACAAAATGAATGAAACCACTCTACTTTATTAATTTTTGGCTCATTGATACCACGTTTTAACCAATACATTTTGAGTTTAAACTATAGCTCAAAAAAACAGCGACCTTGACTTCACAGTTTCATTATTATATTCATTTTTGGTAGGTTTGTGTGTACGAAACTTTAGTTATTTCGTTCGTTTAGGTCGATAATCGCATGAGTTTGGGCTAATTCCGAACTTTATACTGGCTTCCTTACATAAACCCACATTCAGGAAGGCGCAGTTAGTAGGGATGTGCTGTGCAAAACGTTCGAGTATGACAAATGAAACGCACTCTTCACATAAGTAACACTGCCTAAGACTGAATAGTTTAAGTGGTTAACGACCCTGACTACGAAGCTTTCCTAAGACGTTCCGGTTTCAAGTCCCACTAGGGACAGGCGCTTATTAGAATAAATAATGAATGTTTTTAGGTCCTTCAGTAATAGATGCTGTATATGCTCTCAGTGGTGTGTGTATATATCCGTTGTCTATTACCCATAATTTATTGAATCAGGTCGGTTTCCATGAACTAAAAACAGTTGCCTAACGGGAGCGGAGTAGCAAGGTATATAGCTATTTTTTGATCATTTTTTGTATTAGTATCCATAGTAAATGTATTTATTTCATGTCCTTATACATATTTAAATACCTATTGGTTAATTTGTTTAAAATTGTCTTATGCCATTATTGTTTATGTGTTCTAAAACATGGATTGAAAAAATAGTCGCTGCCCGTCTCACGGAAGCAAGTTCGCAGTCTTCTCAGAATCATGATTCGTAACTAAGCCGAAAATCTTATCGACCTCGAATCTACACCGCATCACTAGCGGTAACGTTAATTGCCATACCTTTACGGTGTTTGCCAAAAGCACTCAGTTTAACGAGGCAACTCGTTCTGTCCATTGGCCCGGATGGAGTTTTTGCCAGTTCCTGCCAATCTTACGGCATGTGCAACCTGTACTATAAAACTTTATGTTTGCCGTATTACCGGGTTAAGGTACCAACTGACGACGCTCCTGAGAGTCAAATGGCGTGTCCGCCTTCCGAAATCTGCTCTTCATAGGCGAAAATGTAAACCGTATGTGTACTGTTTGGTATGGAAGACATTTACTAAGATTACTCTCTCCATATGGATTAAAGAGGCCAAATGGCCGCACTATCTGTAGCTATTCTAAACGTAAATGTAATGCTTAGACCATACTCTAGCACGGGTAGTATAATATGTTATAGGTTTTTTATGATACTTTTTGCGGTTCCTTTCAGCACTTTCGTTGATGATCGTAGGATCGATTAGTGGAATAGATTATTCAAATGTTAGGAACCCTTTCTAGTAAAGCGGTATCAATTACTTTTAGACCCTTATTAGTGGGTTTTCAGTGTAATTGCTAGTACTAAGTTGATGGTGGGCTTGATTAAGGATAATTTGGGATGAAATGGGCTATTTGCTGGGTTTATCTTTGAACCCTTTTGGGTGTAAAGTTTTTTTCCACGAACAAAAACATACGTCCATGTATTTTGAGAGTAAAAGTGAGGTTTACTTTTTAGATTTCTTGCATCGGAGAACTAATTCTTTGGTAAAGTTGTTTTAGAAAAAACAATGCACGTCTTTAACTTCTTGGATGCCAATGTACTATGCAAAGGAGTTAATTTTAAACCTTTATTAACATTTCAAATGGATTTTAAAACATTTGTCAAAATTATGACATCCTGTAGGCAAGAGGTAAATATAATCTCAAATATTTAGCAGGTAGGTTTTAAGCTTACGGTAGGCACTAATTACTACATGAATAAGCCATTCTTTAGTTGTTGGGCTGAACTAAAATGCAGCTAAAATTAATTAATTTTCCTTACAAACCCACGAAACATCTCCGATGTTAAAATTATAATTTAAGCCCCTAAATGAATTTGAGTAAGTAATTATGGAAAAACTTTTCAGGACCATTTTTCTCTCTTAAGCATTTTGATAGAATTTTTGATGTACCACTGTTTATTTGGCAAATTAAAAATTTATTGACTTATAAACTGGTTGTTTTGCCAAAAACCAAAACAGCTTTGTTCTTCATAGAAATGTTATAGTATAGTATCATCGAAAAACAAAACTATCTTGCAGATAGATAAATATAAAACGAAACAACACCTTCCTTAGAAATAAAATAAAATAATTTTTTGAATTTTTCTTTTACTAGATAAACTTTCTTTTAAGGGTTTTAAAATAAAGAATCATCCATGTAGGCAACGCCAATCACCCTTCCCCCTTCGCCCCTTCTTTCACTTTCGAATTAGTGAGAGTGTTATAAGTATTCTATGATGTATGTATAATGTAATACATTATAATAAAATGATTATAATGTTACCATGGGACAAATTAGTACACTAATTGACCTAGTCCCAAACTAAGCAAAGCTTGTACCATCGGTGCCAGGCAACGGATAAACATACTTATAATAATGATGATAAATTTGCTTATACAACATCCATGACTCGAGTACAAACATTCGTATTCATCATTCAAATGCCTGCCCCTACCCGGATTGGAACCCGGGACCTCTTACTTCATAATCAGGGCCACTAACTACTAAGCTATCCGGTCGTCGTATTTCAGACGAATATGATATTTGAAAGTTAAAAAAGGACTCAGTATAATGTAAATGAACGCGGAATAAACTACCAAATACTGACCCCGTGTCCACCAGTCGACCTTTATGTTTTACGGTTGGTTTTATGTGATTCCGCAAGGGTCAACCCTATGTGAACCCTAAAAGCATTTTAAAGGGTGACAAAGTATTTTAGAGGGTAAAAAAGTCGTAACAGTTGAGCTGATTTGTTAAGTTTTTGTTTTAATAATAAAGTGCCTGATGATGAGGTTGTCTGGTAGAGATCGCTATTAAGCGATAAGACCGCCTATTGTATACTTTGTTCTTTATTTCTGTATTGTTTTGTACTGATTTGTGGTGATCAATATTATTGTTATTATTATTTGGTATTTGTATTATTATTTGAAGGTACAATACAATAGTATTGTACCTTCATCCTGTAGGTACACGAAAATAAAAAAATATAATTGGACTTCATTTACACCAAGTATTGCAACCATAACGTGTGTACAAGCCTTCTTATTCGTCATACATTGCCCCTATGGGGATTTGAACCTAGAACTTCTAGCTTCATAGGTAAGGTCACTTAACACTAGACTATATCTTTTTATCAAGATGACAATTAAGTTTTGAAAAAGAAAATAAATGTCGGAAGGAATAGTACTTTCTGTTTTTTTTAAGTACCTACAGGTATTATGTTAGGACCATGCGCTGGGTCCACCTAGATCGTTAAATACCACTAGGCGGCCACGTTTCTGCAATCCAGCGGTATCTTGAGTAGAATAGTAGTGGTATCTTGAGTAGGGGTGCTTATTTAGCATCAGATTACTAAAACCTCTATAAACGTAAAACCTCTAAACCTTCACATTTTTTGTAGGTAGGTACTCTTCAAAATGAGGTACTTAATGTCTAGTATAAAAAGACGTAAGGCACGGTGTTAAAAAGAAAATTTTGTTTTCAGATCTCTACTTTGACAACTCGTTCCCAGTAAGAAGTACTTACGAGCTCTTTTATTTTCATTTTTGGCAAACATCCTACAGAAGTCAGCAGGTTGTGTCTTAAGTGCACTTGTTTCATATCTGGTTACTTATATGTGTTACAGAGAGACTTAAATATATTTTTACTATAAGGATTAATGTTCAGTTTCCTGATACATTGTGCATTATTTTTTCCGAAATACATTAATAACAATAATAGTAAATTAAATGTAACAGAATCAATCCTTACTTGTTTAAGTTTGTAGTACTTATAGAAAAATAAACTATAATTTTATGTAATGACAAGAATACCTACCAAATTTATTTGTAAGTATTATAAATGAAACAAAGTGCATTTGCTGCATGCTAAATATTATTTTGGTGATAAGAGATTAATCTTTACTAGTCTAACACTAAGTAGGTACTTTTACTTGTGGAAAAAATCACATGTTTCAGCTTACAAATGACTCAAAGTAATAATCTAAAAAGATTCACAGATTCATTTTCACCACAATGACGAACGCGATAAAAACTCACGACCTCACCGCAAATCCTAAAAATCTGTTAACACGTGATACTCCAACACCGTCAGTAAATATGAAACGTAAACATCATCTTTTTAGAAACCTAAAAATACAACGTAAAATTCATGGTAAACAAAGGAAGCTCGAAACAAAACGTATTCTCGTAAGTGTATTCTCTGGATGAAACGAGACATAATAGAATACTTGTGGCGACAATCGATTTGTAAAAGAAATGGCGCGACTATTGCCATGTCGTTGCGTCGAGCGTCGTGTTATATTTCGCAATTTGTATTCCATTCGATTCTACCTGTTTTCAATGCGCTTGCAGCATAGTTTTGAGTAAGATAAAAACTAAGCTTCCGTGAGATGTGATTTACAATAATTAATAATGGCACGGCTCCTATCATGATCATAGGTCGGGAACGGTCCGACTTGTTAGCGAAGATTGTGAGTAAAAAAGCCATTAAATTTTAGTTGTTAGAAGAAAGTTCTTAGCAATAAAACTGGGCTGTTATAAATTATTTTATGTACCTATTTTACAATTTACAAAATTATAGTGAAAGTTTAGTTTTTTTTTGTTTGTACCTGAGTACCACTCAGCGTAACCACAAGACAATAATACTTAAATTCTTACTATAGTAATTGTATCCACAGCAGACAATATCTTACTAGATACACAATTTTTAAAGCACTTCCAATAGTTTCAAGTAGGTACATTGAACTTTGCAGTAAACTACACCAGCAGACAAACGGAAAGAAAGCATTATAAAAGTTTATAGTATCGTAAAAGCAGTTATTCTACGTATTATTGCCTTTGGAGACAGACAGGTCGGCACCTTAATATGGATTGGGTTTTTTCACATTGGCTGTGGTCAATGAAAATAGTTCACTGCAAAAATTAGCAAAGATAACGTTCAGAATCAGAATCAGAATCAGAAAAAATGTTTTATATTGTAGAACATAGGTAGGCTGTAAGATACAGAGTTGTTAAGTAAATTTAGTGATCTTCTATGTCTTGCCAATGGGCGTACAAACATTAGGTAGGTAATACAAAAATCAAAATCACTTCCTTGCGGTCCTTTTTTTTTATCAGAGAACAGAAATCTTAATATTAATGTTATCTATTAACAAAAAAAAGTTTTTTTTTAATATTACTATTACTAAGTACTGTATATAGTAAATACATCCCAAGCCAACACATTCTGAGATAACCTGGGGGTTACCACAATTCGCTTAATGCGTTCCAAGTTCTATTCAGCGTAAGGGACACGGTTATGCAGCCATTATAAATCTATCCCTTACGTTGAATAGAACTTGGCACGCATTAAGCGATTGTGGTAGCCCACCAGTGCTCAGCAGTGGGACCAGTTTGGAGACGATCCCTCATAAATTTTCTTATTGACTTATCGCTAAAAAGGCTTTTTACAGGCCTTATTTTCAAGCACCTAGGTTACAAGTCGATTCGAAATATTATAAACGGGATGTGAACCCGATTACCTTTATTGAGCACCCGATATTTCGACGCAGTTGCAAGCATCATGATCACGGGTAGACTGAAGAAATTGCGGGTGGATGTTATTGTTAGGTAGACCGAATTAAGGTAATTGCGGTTCACATCCCGTTTATAATATTTCGAATGAACTTAACCGTCATCCGTCGCCGACTCATTGAAAACTCTTATTACAAGTCGATTGATAAATATACCTATCTACTTCATTTACCACGAAGCCACGATTACCAAATTTAATTCATCAAAATCAATTCCTCCCTATATTTTCAGAACATGAAAGCCCTGACCGTAGTTTTTAATCTCGGTCTAAATCTTTTCACGTTTTGTTCGAACGAATAAATCCACAAGAATAATGGTTTTGTGAACATGAATGACGCTATGCTCGCTCCGTCACCATTTTGCTTTTTATTAATCCTAGCTACGGCTGTTTGAAGCTGTCATGCTTGCGAGCTTAAACTAGGAAAATTACTTTTTGAGCGTTTCTAAAAAAGTTTGTACATTTGTCGTTTGTAGGTGTCCTGTGCAGATTTATTATTTTCTTTAATCACCAGGCCACTGTGTATTTTATTTGAGTTATTGAGCATAAAATTCGTTTCATTATCTTAAATATAAATTAACTGTCTTAAATGTATATGTATTTGATCATTTAAAAAATATTTTTTTTAAATAATCGTTCAGTAAAGTTTGTATGAAAAGGTAAATGTCCCATTGTAAATTTCGAACCTAAAATATCGATTTTTGAAATCAGTTTTACGTTCTCGATTCCGTGGTGTGTTTTATTAACTTATTATAGGCTCAAGCAATTTCTTTCTACATTGTTTTCATATCCTTGTCTAAGAAATAATATTTAAAATTAACTATTAAAGTTTGTCCCAGAAAAAGTTCCAATTTTGATTCCAGTTTTTGTTACCGCATTTTCGTCCCAAAAGGTATTTCTTACAAAAATTTGTAGATTCTTTATAGGATGCTGGTAACACTAGCATCATATAACCACCTTAATAATAAACAGTCACCTTTCAAAAATCAAAACTGCGAGTTGATAAAGTGCGTCGATGGTCAAACCTGAAATAAAAGTCCTCTTTTGTTACTGGAAAAACCTGGGTAAATTTTGTTTTTTTATTACTTTGAACTAAATTCTATTTATAAACACTTAATCAAGATTCATATTCTTAAATTCTTTGTTCAAATAGTACGTTATATTTGGTTTTACAAATTTTTTTAATGTGCCGGGCACCATATTTTTCACCATTGGTTACTTCCATTTTTGTTACTTTTTAATGGTAACGTATGGCTAGGAAATGGGAGTAACAAAAAAGAATTCCTAAGGCAGTGTGTAGACTATTTGAAAATGGCTTTATTTATATACATAGAGGTATTTTTTTTTTATTTGACAGTATTTGTGTATTTTATTTAACGTAGATATTTAATATAAATGTAGATATCAAAAATTTATGGTATTTAATCACTCTATCTTTTAAAAAATGTATGTGGTGATTATGATATTGAAACCTGAGTAATGAATACTGTGCCTAAGAGTTCCTAATTTGTTACCAATGTTCCTCTTATTGTTACTGTCCCGTAAAAAAATACGAAGTTTTGTTCATTTCTGTTTATATTTGTTAAAATATATATATTTTAAATATTCCAGACGAATATTTAGCAATTTAACTATGATAATTTCCAAAAAATATTAACCTAACTTTATAAATAAGCATTATATTGTAAATTTTCAGGGTACGTTTGACCAAATGGTAACAAAAAGGAGTGAATACCTTTATTATTTTGTGATTACCTTAAAAGAGTAAAGAATTAGCATTAAAAACGTACACAATTTTATTATTGCTACCTTATTTCTTCAATAAAACCAACTAAATAATGTGTGTGGTTTCTATTTACTTAATTGAATCTTAGTAACAAAATAGGAATTATCGACTGCCCCGACTCAGTAGATTTAACTTTACAGCTTATTTTGTAGTTCGAATCTCTAAAAAAATACATTATCTAGAATCTTTAAGAACCAGGTAATAATATGCGCTTAAAATAATATCGAAAAGTATTAATTTCAAATTAGCCTATGCTGTCCGCCAAATGTACAAACTTTTTTAGAAACGCTCTTTTAGGACATACAAGAATTCAACGTAAATCCGCTTGTTCGGGCCAAGTTTCAAGATTACTTTCACACGCAATCCAAACACTTCACCAATCAACATTTAGTTTTACCAAATCCCAAAACCGTCTCACAAAAACATCGTTTGGCAAACCGGTACACGGTAACCCTTTTAAAATTATCTACAGACAGATAAAGTAAAACTCCCAATACCAGTCACTTTCTATCATGCTAAAAGATTTAGGGCCTGTTTCACCACTCTCAGTTAAGACCCTTTTAAGTGTCAGTTATCTATGACGTCGTCTCTGTCTGTTTCGTAGTACGAAATAGAGAGGGAATCATAGATAACTGACACTTAAATAACAGGAACTTTACAGGGAATGGTGAGACAGGCCCTTAAAATAATACTTGTAAATAATCAGTACGTTACAAATCATCACTACGTAGTATAAAACAAAGTGGCTTTCTCTGTCCCTATGTTCCTATGTATGATTAAATCTTTAAAACGACGCAACGGATTTTGATGCGGTTTTTTTAATAGATAGAGTTAATCAAGAGGAAGGTTTATAATTGTATAATACATGCATAATATACCGTGCGAAGCCGGGGCGGGTCGCTTATAATTCCATATAAAAAATAAACCGTTTTCCGCAGTATTTTTAATGACCTTCTAATGAGTTTCATTTCAAATGAAATTAGTTTATAAAACAAAGCTACACCGAAAGCACCCGGAAAGAAAGAGATTGTGTTTCACGGATTCAAATCAAGCCGACCCATCGTGTCTGATTCTTGGTGCTTAATTATTCCATTGTGTATTTTTTATTTATTACGTAACGACGGTTAAACTCGAATACCTAATACACTGACGAGCAAAAATACCGGGTCACTTTTCATACAAAGTTCTATGAAAAGCAACCTGTTATCTTTGCTCGTGAGTATTATAATAAAAATCAACCAGAATCATACGTAAAAATGAGTAACATTGCTAGAAATTTTCTGGAAATTGTCCATTACCTATGTGATTGTTTTCCGTTGTATGTTAAATGTTAAGGATGAGTCTCATGAAGATATTGCGCTGTTTGTAACATAATAATAACAAAAAAATCGTGATGTGAAAAAATCTAAAACATTTTTTGTGAATGTTTAAATTTTAGCACAAAAAATATAATTTCCAAAAAGCAAAAACCGAATTCTAGAAATCTACTCGAGCTCGACTTGATTTTATTTCTATTCCGTTCGTTATCACGGCAAAGTTTGTACGAAACAATTCTACAGCGGAGGTGGCGACCTAATCGAACAATCAAAGAAAAATAAATTCAAAATAAAACCAAGCAGAGACACTTTTTAGATTAGGCATTACAATTTTTTAATTAGTTATCTGATTCTGTTTCAAATTTATGGTCATTAAGCCATTAGTCTTAATTTCGGGGACGGTAAAGTCAAGTTTACAGCTCTGTCATCGTTAAATGTTGTTTAGCTTATTTAACCAAGTTTGCGCATCGATAGACGCTTGGGTGAGCGCGACGGAAGTCTGTTTAAGTCGAGCAAATATTCCTTGAGTAAGGATACATTCAGTAGCACGTGGAGCGGCAAGCGATTAGGTACAGTTCGTCCGTTATTTTTTTATTTACTACTTCTAGGCTGAGACTTTACCCACATAGTGCCGAGAAATTCAAGCTTAGAGAGATAAAAATAAACAAATCACGCACGAATTACGTCGAATTTCGCTCGACCTTGTTTCAATCAGTCCGTGACCCGTTTTCAAGGAGTATGAACGTGTACGGCGAGTGCAAGTTCAACGCTGCGCTCAATCTCATTGTGTTCTCGTCTCCTAGAGGCAGACAATGGCGGCGTGTTATGAGGCTAGTTTTATTTGATAATGTTGACTGTATTTGTTAATTTTCAAAAGCGAAATTACACAATACATCAGCCACATCTCATCCCAAAAATCCACACTAACAATAAAATTGAAGAGTGTTTTTCAAAACAAGTTACTATTTCATTTTTCTTTTTGTTTGTGTAAATACATAATATTTTTCGGAGACCAAAGTCTTGAACAGACTTAATTGGCAATATCAAAACGGCTTATTTCTTCTCACATAATTATTTTGTAACTTAACCATATATTTTTCTCGATTTCCTAATAAAACTTGATATGGGAAATATTTAAGCCTTTTTTAAAAACTCACGCCACATAAATATTTCAGCTAGCTATTGCAGCGTTTGTTTCTCTGCCAACTGCGTTGTTAATGTGGCTCTAGCCTTACTTTAGCTTGGTTTCGTGCGGATAAGGCAACCGCACCGATTTGAATACAGTTAGTGTAAACATACAACCTATTAAAGGAACTTGTGAAACCGCGATTCGCCATTAAATTGAGATAAAAAAGAAGTCACGGCAGAAAAAAATACTTATAATTTTATATTACTTCTAATTATTGACTGTCGCTCGGTCATTTTTGGTGCTCTATAATTATACACACGAAGTTGTCTAGTTGTTATTTTATACCTATAGAAGAGTACCAATCGTGATTGACTGACAGACAATGGAGAACCTTAGTCACTAAATAAATAAATATCTTAATAAATATCTTGGGCCAATTGACACCAATTGACCTAGTCCCAAACTAAGCAAAGCTTGTGATATGGGCACTAGACAACGGATAAACATACTTAAATACATAAATATGAAACATCCAAGACTCGAGAACAAACATTCGTATTTTTCATACAAATATCTACCCCGACCGGGGATCGAACCCGGGACCTCCAGCTTCATAGTCAGGTTCTCTAACCACTAGGCCATTCGGTCGTCACGGCAGCAAGAGTTTTAAAATTTGGCTAACATAGATCTATGATCTAGATAGAGGAATGAAAGTACAACGTCCAATCAATAAATGTTTCTCTCTCTCTCTCTCTCTCTCTCTCTCTCTCTCTCTCTCTCTCTCTCTCTCTCTCTCTCTCTCTCAATCCCCTCCGTTCCTAAATTCCCCTTAAACTCCGGACCAGTTATTGCCCTCCAAAACAGCGTTAAAGATAAAACAATATTAATGACGACCTGAAACTGGGATATAACGATACATCCGTAATAATCCCCTAGATTTACCAGATAGCGTAAAAAGGGATAAGTATTCACCCAATAACCTGGGTACTATACCCGGCCAGTCGGTCGTTTCCCGGCACTCCATATGTTTCTCTGTTTATTCCCGGTTATCTTTTATGCATATCTCATTTCCCACAGTTTCTGGTTACGAATTTGTGGCGAACTTCGCCGCCGTAAAAATGTTTTTTGATGGATACTGCAATACCCCCTGAAGGGATATTAGCATTTTTTCCTACAGAACTTTTTTTGTTTGTGTTGAATTCTTTAAGGGTGGACTTGAGAGATTGTGGTAAAGAATGTGTTTATAAATAGCCGAGTGTATTAAAACCCGTGGTAGCCTAGTGATTTGACCTGTGGCCTCTCAAGCAGAGTGTTGTGGGTTCAAATCCCGTGCTCGCACCTCTGAGTTTTTCGGAATTCATGTGCGAAAATTACATTTGAAATTTGCCATGAGCTTTTCGGTGAAGGAAAAACATCGTGAGGAAACCTGCACACATCTGCGAAGAAATTCAATGGTGTGTGTTAAGTTCCCAATCCGCACTGGGCGCGCGTGGGAACTATAGCCCAAACCCTCCAATACACGGAGGAGGCCTATGCCATGAGGCACGCCGAATTACGCGACAATTTAATAAAAAATAATAAAAAAAAACAGTAACAACAACCTGTACGTTTACTGAAATTGTAGCGAATTGGGAATAAAAAAAGGCTATTTATTTATTTATTATTAAAACCGCAAACACACACACACACACACACACACACACACACACACACACACACACACACACACAGAGAGAGAGAGAGAGAGAGAGAGAGAGATAGAGCACGAAATGGCATTTATTACTTAAGTCTATTCTTTTCCAGATGTACCTACCAATTTGTATTAAAGAATCCTTTTTTTTATTGCTTAAATTTGCTAAAAGACTTACTTAGTAATTCACATAGTGGGAGGCATGCCGGTTACGTACCTTACATTGCCGTTCTCCGATCACTTAAAAAAACATAGCCCAGCGACCCCGCAAGACCACGTTGCACGTTATTTGTCACCGTATGCCTGAATAAGGGTCGGGGTGCCTGGCAATAGATATTTACTTACAGTTAACTAAAACTAAAAGTTAATTTAAATACTTTAATGCTCGTACACGAAACGATCTCATCTATCCCCGCCATGTGTCTACAGCAGCGGCTAATTTATCTTCATTTCTTTATTCATCTCTGCGAACCTTAGGGCAGCGCATTATACCCTTTTTGGATATTCCATCTCCCGGAGGAGGAATTAAAATTGCGTTAACCCTTACTATACCGCGGTTGTAACAGACCGCGAAGCTTCTATTTTACACAGACTAAGTGATATACCAGCGATGCGGATGCCAGATTTATATCTTGCTCTTGCTTGTAATGTAATACGTGAAAGTGAAATAAAGATAGATAAATGAGATATAATTTCGATCCAATCGGGCAGCAGTCAGTTGCACTTTGACAATGAAGACATTTTCATTTTTTTTTTTCAATTAATTTGAAACAAATTTACATTTAGCTCACATTTATGGTCAGTTTTTTTTTATATGCTGTAAAATTGGGACCTGTCGGTGCTACAGGTCTGGACAACAGCATTTATGTGACGATTTCAGTTTAAACACAGCTCATAACACTGGAAGTATTGAAATAAACGCTAACGAGTTCAGCGTTACCTTAATTGCTCGTAAAAACTGTTTGTGTCCAAAATCAGGGAACTTCCGTTCGCTAACGGCCTGCATTCTCCCAGAAACTTCTTTTCATCTTCCAAAAGTGCTCCGTTTTATTTCACCTTGGTGTTTTGTTTCGCTTTTGAGAAGTTGCAAAGCGCTGCGAATCGTTTTAATGGCGTTCAGTTGCCAGTTAGTATTTGCAGTTTGTCAAGTTAGTAACTTTCAATATCACAACTACGTGCATTGAAATAAGAACCTTCAAATGCACCTTATATTTACGAATATTTCACGTTTTAGCACGTATCGTTTAGGAGACTTTTTACCTACCTAAGAACCAGATTTTTTAAAGGACATAGTTTTGTAGATTATTAAAATTTTAATTTAATACCTACCTAATATATATTTAAAGTTTAATTATGGAAATATAATCAATTGGAAAGTTTGTTATTTGTGTTAAGCAGTTATTCTTATCAGTATTAATTTTGTTCTTAATAAAGTATGCGTGGACTAGCATTTATAGGGTTATAACTATAATGCTTACGATCGTCTTTAACTGAAGTAAATGTGGAAAGAATCGAATATAAAAAAACAAGTGAGCAACTTCTGCTATCGTACCTACCTGAACTAAGTCAAATCTAACTACCACGCAATGATAAGACAAAGTATCGCCAGCAAAAGTAATGTAATAAAAAAAGTTATAAAAATGACGTATAAATTACAAGTCGGGCAAAAGTTTGTACGCGATAAAAAACATAAATAAGAGACAATGTTTTTGTTTGTTTTCCCGTTCTGATTAATGTCGCTATCAACGGACGTTCGAGACGTGCTCCTGTCTGCAACAGCCAATCGGGACGAAGTTTTGCGACGGCAATTAGTGAATTACCGAGTTTGTAACAATGTTATATCTAGCCCGAGTCGATGTTCATCTTCGCCTCTTTTCAGAGCTTCGAGTGTAAGTTATTGCATATAAAAACGTCTCGAACGCGTTCACGTAAACGCTTCGTAAACGTCTCAATTACTATGGAATAATTGGCAGCGCCACTTGCGGATCGAAACGGCAACAAACTGTTCTCATAGTATTTGACATTTTAACGCAAACGCGTTCGAGACGTATTTTATGATCGAATATTTACACTATGCATACAGTATGCTTAGTGTAAGTTTTTGGTCACAAAACACGTCTAGAACGCGTTTGCGTTAATATGTCAAATACTATGGGACCAGTTTGTTGCCATTTCGATCCGCAAGTGGCGCTGCCAATTTTTCCATAGTAAGTGAGACGTTCACGTGAACGCGTTCGAGACGTTTGTTCATGTGAAAACTTACACTAGAGGCTCAGTACTCTTTAGGGCTTGTCTTACCACTCTGTCTAAAGTTCTAGGGGGGGTTTAGGTTCGCTCGCTGTCAGATACTAAAAATTACAGATTACCTGAACTGAGTCCGAATCGAATCGCATTAATACGTCATGGTAAGGCCCCTGTTATGTTAAATGTCAGTAATCTATGATTCTTTCTCTACTGCGAAACAGACAGAGACGACATCATAGATAACTGACAGTTAAGATAACAGCAACTTTACAGAGTGTGGTGAACAGGCCTTTAGTGTAAGTTTTCGATTACAAAATAGCGTGCGGATCGCTTTGCGTTAAAATGTCAAATACTATGAGAACTGTTTGTTGTCGTTTAGAGCCGCTAGTGGCGCTGTCAATTTGCCCATAGTAATTGAGACTTTAACGCAAACGCGTTGTAGACGTTTTTCTTGTCAAAAATTTACACTAAAAGCTCTCATCAATGAATCAGGACACAAAGTGACAAAATTGAGATAGGGTAACTTGTAATAGGCATATATTAACGGCCTAGTGAGTCATTTTATACCCTGACGAGCAAATTTATCGAGTTACTTCCCATACAAGGTTGAATAAAAAGCGACCCATCATTTATTGTCACATAAACATAACTTACGGGGTAGACAGAGCCTAAGGTAATAAGACCTAAAGACCACTTTTAGAATGATTGTGGGTGTATAAGTGGAAAGGGGAATCAAAATAGTGATGGGTTGCTTTGCAGGCCCATAATTCAAGCACAAGTACCATGCTAGAATAACAAATACGGCGCACCATTAATATCCGGGTAACTTTGCTAATTTGCTCGGAAAAACATATGCACTGAGAAACTTGGGATATCTTGTGGTCTCAGTGGTGTTTCATTTCGAGCAACCTCATTAAACCACATGCAATTATACACGCTCGAGACACGGACTCAACGGGCTGGCTCCATAGAATTGCGGCTTAGTTCTATTATAAAACTTAAAAGAGAGCTAACATTAAATATGGTATACATTTTCATTCTTAACTGTCCTATGTGGTAAACAAAATTCTAACCTCAAAACGTCTCATTTTTGTTATTTTTTAACTATTTCATCGTAAATAAAGGAACTGGAGATAAAATATCAGCAAAATTATGTACAAAATATTGCCTCGGGTTTATTTATTCGTAAAACACCTTATTCCTTACAAAAATTTGCACATTGAGGTAAGAATTTTGTTTACCAAATAGAACAAGTAAGAATGAAAATACCTTATATTTATCTACGCACATAATCATTAGTGCTCTAAAATGCATTCAGAAACCGTAGGAAACGACCAGCATTATTACCCTTACAAAAATCGAAGAAAGTACTTAAGTACATAAATCACGGCTTTATCCCTTACGGGATAGACAGAATAGTATAATTGTTGGTTGTAAAATAATGTTTTTTTTTTTTCAATTTAATGTTATATTGACAACAAATACCTACCTAAATTCATTTCAACTCGCTCTACTCGTATAAACGATCGGTGCCAATTCCTCAACCATTAAGTATAATAAAACAACTATATTACAATCTATTTATGAAATACCTACCTACCTACCTTTTTATATCGGTAGGTACGTTAAAAGATTAATTTAATTTCAATGAAACCGTTATTCCATTGTTTTAATCGGTTGTTTATGAAGTACAGAGCAAACGTTAACCGCGAATCGTTAAAATTAATACATCTACTCCCTGATTACTCAATTATTGTTCGGTTTATTACCGTCAGGAACACGAAAATTAATGACATTTCTATAGATTAATATTCAATGTTTTATTTATGGACGACCGGCTGTGCTTTTGATCGGGTAATTGCTGGGGCTTATTGTCGTTGCTGATGTCGAAAAAATACGAATTTGGTTTTTCGTATACGGAATGTGTTAGTGTTCTTTTGTACATTCATACAATATGGAGAAAAGTCATCTACAAATTTATAAATGCTTATTAAAACTACGTGTGACCCGCGATAAGACCCCGAGATATTCTTTAGAATGTGATCACGGAGAACTTGGTAATTTATTTCCCTACTCTGTTTTCTGTACAGAACTTGAACCAATTATATTTCTCTTGAGTATCAAAGTTAAATTAGATGTATTTATAATTATGATAAATTACAATCAAACAAAGTTAAATTTAAGAAATTAACATCTTGCTAAAAAACAATGTTTACATAATGTGAAATGTTTGTTTTAAGTTGTTAGGTACTATACAATATTCCAGTGGAAATTATTTGCGATCATTTGTCTATTGTAGCATGAAATACAAAGTTTTTTTTAAAGTAAATTAAATAAACGACGTTTATATCTGAGATCAATAACCTGTCTGAAGACTAGTGTCTTAGTTTATTTAGATTTAATTACAAAATTGGTAAGTAATATATATTTTTTTCTTGTTTCAGATAAAGACGTATAAAGTTCAAACATTCCATCATGGTGTCGCTAGTTGCCGTAAAGAGCGAACGGCGCGCGCGCACCCTCCGGATATCAACAGACACATACCTATATAGTTGAGCTCTAAACATGGTTAAGTAGTAGTATATAAGACTGTTATTATAGTTACACAATGAGCTTATAAGTTAAGTGGATGAGTGGAGAAAGGGAGAGGATGCCTTACTACGGGTACCGGGGGGAGTCGGACTCTGGTGGGGGCTCGGAGTCCGAGGGGGTCGAATCGGACTCCGAAGGGGGACTCAGTACTGGGAGCTCGGCCGGGCAGGGGCTTCCCTTCCCAGGCTTCACTCCCATCGCGCTGAGGTACCTCACTCAAGACTCAAGACCAAGAAACTGGTGCCTCATGCTCATCACAAATCCATATCCTTTTCAATACTAATTTTAAATTGATTGCATGTTTTCAGCTAATATAGGTACTTACTACGCGGCATATACTCATTGTGTCGAATTTTGTACCAAAACCCAGTTTAGCAAGGTTCATTTAAATACAAAAGTTAAATGAGATTTGTGACTTGACGGTTTATATCGTTGGAATGTAAACGGGGCATTTAACGGACTTGAGCGATGACATGAATAAACACTTCATAAAATTGAGTGAAATGTTTATGATGGATTGCGATAGGATCTTAGACAGTTTATACAATGTTTAGGCAAGTCCGTCAGAGTAATCATTCATAATAAACCAGTATTCTAAATAGCTTGTACAAATGATTGAACATTTACGTGGTTGGTGTGAATGTTTCGGATGTTTTGCTATTGGAATTTCAGTTATATAAGTATCGTAATACGTGGTGTTAGAACTACCGTTGCGTCTTTAAATAGGTACTAGTTTAAGGACGGACTCACTCATTTTTCTTCGCGTTTTTTACTTTCAGTCGATATCTTCATCGATCGTCTAGGCACATTTCAAAGTAACTATCCATTATCGATTTTGTAGCAATGAAAAAAATATCGAAGTAGGTGTGTTATTTAGCCAACCCATGATCCATAAACTGACCAGGGTGCACCGCCAAGCACTAGCGTTATACTCCGAAATCAGAAATTCAAATTTGGTATTGTGCTGTCCCAGACACACTCATACTGTATTAATTGGTTTAGTGAGACGGTATTGTAGACCATCCTGCTCTAGTAAATATCCGAATGGAGCCAGAAGGGAACAGCAGCTCTTGGCCGCACAAGGAAGGTGCGTACGCACAATATTCTTAAAATCTGATAAAAACGTTGTGATATCCAAATTCTTGTACAATGAGTGTGCACATCTGGCACTGACGCAGTACCAGATGTGCACACTGTCTCTAGAATTTTGATTCTCTTGCTATCATTTATTTACAAGTACCCTACGATTTTCGGAAACTTATGGCTTCGGCAGGAATGAGCCGACGAGGTCAGTCCCAGAGCTATTGCTTTCTGGCCGCGTACATTATTAATACGGGACTGAATAATCAGACGTAGGTGAGAACGTATTCTATGAACCTGAACAGAACTGATACACAAACGCGGGAAAAAGTCTACTTCTCTACTAATACTCGTAATAAAAGGGAAAGTAACTCTGTCGTGTGTTGCCTCTTGACACTTTAAATCCTGAACGGACTTAGATGTTTTGGAAATAATTTGGGCCCCGGATAAGTATATAGAAAGGATCATTTTAATCTCGACAAATTGCACAGTTACCGTGGGATAGCGATAAACTATTTCATCGCAGACGAAGTTGCGGCCAAGAAGGCAGTATTATAGAAGTTATCAGATAGATTAGGATAGGTTAGTTTGTAATATTTATGATCTATCTAGTGATGTTTTTACTTATTATGTGTAAATAGTTTGCTAGCAAATCTGGTACATCAAATCTTTAACCGTCGCTGTAACAGACGAAATTAATCCGACGAATACTAGATCAGGAATATAATAAAATAAGAGCTGTACAAATAATAAATAAGTAACCTCATTAAAGTTTGTGTTAATCTGTTAAAGCTTCAGAACACAATTGATACTTAAATATAAAAAATGTCCGTTCCAAAAATCCGTAGGTACATCTTTTCGAACTTTGAGTGCTTTAAAATTGCCTATCGAGTTAGCTTTAAGTGTTTATTTTTAGAATTCCATAGAAGAGATGAACCTTTCTTTATAGTTTTGCCATAATCCATAGCCCAGAGAACTATAGTAGATACTAGAAGGCTCTAATTTGAAAAGAGAAAAGAGATTTTTTTACCTACTTACAGAATAAAGCTTTGATTACTACTAGAGCCTTTGAATCGACCCGTGGACGCAGCAGGCCCGTTTCACATGTAAATTCCGTACCCGAGGCATCAAACAGTCGTCACTGCTTATTTATTCTGCTGTTTTTGCTATGCACTGTGTTTACAAATACGCGGCCAGCGGCTCCCCGGAGAGGGCGATATTCGATTTAAAGTTTAAATCGGAATATTGTTGACGGCAGCTGTTAAATTATGGGATGAAGTCGTTTTAGTATACATACATATTATGCTGTTGCTAGTTAACGTACAAGCAAAATTAAAAATCAAAGATTTTCAGTAAGCAGCGAATGACTTTTTGTCGTTCTACCCGCGTTTTGGCGAGACTACCTACTCGGAGGAAAGCGCTTGGAAATAATTACCGAGAAAATTGTATCGCAAAAAACGTGTCAAAATATCATGGCAAGTCAAATATAATCCTTTTACTACGAGCAAAAATAACTATAGAATTCATAGGAATCATAGTTTTTTGAAAAAGTAAATAATTTTTTCAGTTGACAATTGATATTAACTTAAAAATTAAACAGAAACAGAGATTCGTATTTTTCCATTATACTTTGTCTCATTATGGTATATTTCTTGCCAAATTTCATAGTTCTAAAATTATAGATTATCCCACAGGTTATTGCATGAAAATAATACGTTGAAATCTTTTCATTCCATGAACATTTCAAAAAGCCAACTTTACTATTTTATTTCATTTAACTTTTACATCGAAAAATACATTAATACCGCTGCGGTAAAACCGCTACAAAACGTTGCCAAATAAAAAATCATTTTCGATACAGTAAAATTTCCACCACATGGGACCTTGGTGTGAATATTAATGCGGGACTGTTTATTCCAGAATCCTGTTTACTAAATGCAATTATCATTAATAGTTACAAGAGTAATATTTAAAAAGGCTTGATCAATTTATTTACAACTCCGATAGTCAAAAAAAATTGCAGTTACATCCTCACTATTTAATTGAGATATCATTTACGACCTTGGCATTCCTTCACGTTTAAGTTTCTGAAATGAGAGCGTTAATAAGTATGGAAGGTGTATCACGAGTACCCGAAACCGACGAGCATGTATGAAGAGATTGATGAATGTGGATGAAGCGAAAGAGGTATGTCAGGATCGTAGCAAGTGGAACAAAGTAGTCTCTGCCTACCCCTGTGGGAAAGAGGTGTGACGATATGTCATGTATGTATGTATGTTAAGTTTCTGATGGGATTTAGCATAACCGAAGTGGTTAGTACAGCCAAAGCCAATTGTGACTCCGACTCTAAGTATTAGTACCTGCAAATACTCGAAATATACCATGAACAAGATCTAATTACTCTCCAAAAGCCCGCGTAGAATGTAAGAATATATTGTCGGCTAACAACATATCATATAAATTATTAAAAGAATCTGGTTAGTCTCATGCGAGTAACACGTGGGTAATGAAACCGAGATTATTATGTACATTGGCCTGCGGTGTAAGGCAAGAACTATAGCGGTTGCATTATACTACTAATATTATAAATACAGAGTTTGTGAGTGTGTGTATGAATATGTGCGTGTGTGTTTACTTTTTTACTTACACTAAAACGCCCAGACGGATCTGAAAATTAGATGTATAAAATTTTGCACAAAGGTTCTTCCTAACACATAAATGAAGATCACAAAGTTCCGTATGTAGTTTTTTTTTTAATTCATAGGACTGAATCTGATGGTGATCTAATGATTCAGCTTCAGATTTTCAGATTTCAGCAGTATCGGACATTACTGTGTGTAAATGAACTAAAATCATAATTTTGTTCTGAATAGACTGATGTTATTGAAACGTTGTCTATAGAGATAAATCCACGATCTCATAGAGAGCGTATTTTGACATCGTAAAAGCAAGCAGTGCCGCCTCTAAGACACGACACCATCTTGTTTCCAAAAACAAGCACTAAAAGGCAACGCTATTAGAGAAAGCTAGCTAGCTCTGTCACTAGCACATGAATACATATTTCCATCACCCTTGCACATCTCACGTCTGGGTGCAACGGTACTTACGAATACCTACTTAAAAATAAATATTCTTAGTCAAAATCTTGTGTCGCCACAGGCAGCCTGCTCGGTGACTCCAACTATAAATTAATTAAAGTATACTTAGACATGACTATACTACATTCTCAGCTCGGTAAAGTTGAAGCAGGAATGAGATTTCATGTGTTTTACAAATTATAATTTAAATTAATTCGCTAGCCACACTCTTATACCTACGTCAGAAGTACGAAGTCCACGCACACATGTGAACACGTTCCTGTGTGTCCAGTACAAGCGTACCGGAACGTTTTATGTTTCTACCTGCCGACTGTGGCGCAACTATAGGGTGGCAGTACTCATTACTGGCAAAATGCCATGGGGCCCATAGCGCCAAGGAGCCAAGAACTGGTTTAGCCTAGAACACGGAAGGGACGATGATGACTCGACTTGACACTTACGTTTTTGTTTTTTAATATGAATAGGAAGGAAAACGAGCAAGTGGATCACCTGATGGTAAGCGATCACCACTGCCCATAGACACCCGCAACCCCGGAGGGATTGCAGATGCGTTGCCAACCTAGAGGGCTAAGATGAAATGCCTCTTGTGCCTGTAATTTCCCCGGCTGTCTTACTCTCCGCACCGGAACACAGCAGTGCAAGCCCTGCTGCTTAGCGGCAGGATTAGCGAGAAAGATGGTGGTAGCGATCCGGGCGGACCTTGCACAAGGTCCTACCACCCGCACGTCCTATGCCTATGTCCCCTGGATGGGACAGAGAGCGTCCACAGTACGTCGCTACCTCGAACTATCTAGAGCTTAAGTGATCCCTATTGCCTTCGCTTCTGCAGTGATCGTCCGTCGCCACAGGGGCAATGGAACGCTGATGCACTTCTTTTATATACTAAGGAATCCCAAGGGGTCCCATTTGATGAATTTGTCACGTGACCCAGGGAGAGCGGAGCCCTTCAGAGCGCTGTCGTCAGTAAAATTAAATGCTCAAAATCGTAACACTACCCGGAGCTATAGATGTGAATTAAGTCGCAAAATCTATTTATAATTACAGTGTAATTTCATTTTGATCCCTTAAACACATTAAGCTTGCATCGAGCCAGTGATATTAAAACGACAACCCGCATGGCGGCCGCTGATAATGCACTTCCAAACGATTTTGACTTCAAAGGCTGGCAATATTCAGTGTATTGCCATTGTATTGCCAAATTAGCTCGGAAATTTGCACGGATAAATGCGGAGTGCGAGAAAATTATAATTTCATTTGCGATGGACTTGCCATCAGCGCCTTTTATCGTGGTGATTAAACAAACCGTATTTTTAAATTAACTTTTTTTCTGAGCCTCTGGTTTAAGTTTTCACACAAATCTTGAATGCGTTCACGTAAACATCTCAATTAAGGCTATGGGTCGTGGTCCACCTACAGTTTGTCCACTTTATTTTCGACGGAGCCCCTTTTTCTGGGTATTTTGCCCTTCGGGCAAATGAAGATACCCAACTAACCTAACATAACTTACACTAGAGGCTCAGAAGTAGGTTTGCAAACGACCAAGTCTTTTGTGCTCAAAGTCGGCAAGCACAAGCTATTTAAGCACCCCGTCAATTCTTAAAACAAATCGTTTATTTCAAACTCGTTCACATTCACTTTCTATTTTACAAAAATATTTCTCAAACCACATACCGCGCTATAGTCTAAGCGCCCGCTGTAATTCCTTAATGAATCTGTGTGCCCAACACCTGTATTTGCCCACTTGTTAGAACGAGTGTAATCCGGACTAAATTGAACGAGGCTTGAAATCGACTCACGGGCGAGGTGCCTCGTCGCCTGATACCTATCATCGAGAATTTAATTACAGTCGAAACGTTACTTTGCGTTGACAGCTTTAATTTGTTAGTAAATTACACTATCGTATTTTGATTGCTGTGAAACATTTGTTGGGTGACGTATTTCATTTGATGGTGGGATTACAGCCTAAAATTAAAAGGCTTTATGTTTTGAATTGAAAGCAGTTTAATAGCTAGTACATCCGTAGAATCATGTTTCGTAATATTCAATAAAACTTTTTTTTATACAACTAGGTAGAGAAAACCCGATCAAGATCCGACCGGAGACCGGGCAAGATCTTTGACCCTTTTTAGAGGTCCGAATAATTAATTCTACTGCACGGTACGATCGTCAAACAGTAACCACAGAAACTACTAAATTGAACTATGCAGGTACTTAAATAAAGTTTTGATAAAATATCCTGAATTTAGAAATTGTAGTTTTCGTTGAATTTATTTAGGAAATACCCGATCACTTACATTAAGCAAATAAATTATTTATTATTACTTATTATTATTATATTTTGTCAAAGGAATTTTAACATCAAGCTGCATAAAAAATTTAACGGACGAATGTAGGGAAAATGAGGTAGATTACAAAATAAAATAACCTCAACATTCTACTTTGACTCTAAATCGTTTTAATTGTCAAATAAATCGCAGAGAGTAAGCCAATAAAATTCATTCGTCTACAAATCAATCGAACTAATAATACGTAAGAAAGTTTAAAATTACATGTGTACGTACTGGAAGGTATGTCTTATTTTTACGCGTCTGGTTGGTCTATAAAATTGTCCATAGCAAATAAACATCCCCGACATTGGCTTATTTCCAAGAGTAAAAGTTGGAGTCGTGCTTTAAACCGTATCCAGCGCAAACTAAATTACGACCGGAGTTCCTCGCTTAATGCGTGCCAAGTTCTATTCAGCGTAAGGGACAGAGCTATATGGCTGCATAAGTGTGTCCCTTACGCTGACTCCGCACTAAGCGATTGGGGTAACCTGTGTTCTAAATTTTTTTTCTACTTCTCGAAAGGGCCGAGGTATTATGAGACAACATCAAGATAATAATATATCACACAACTTCACTCAGTTAAGAGGCTGACAACACCTAATTTTGTTGAAGTTGATGTTATTTAAGCACTTTTTTAAGAAAAACTACACACTACACTAAACTACACACAAAAAAAATACACAAAAAATATAATGTTAATTTTCGTTATATTTCAAACACGCTAGACGGACTCGATACATAATTGAACAAAATCGGCTCGATAGAAAATAATTGCAAAGATTGGTCTTAAAATCATCATTAAACGGTTCTATGTCTTTATTTTTTCGACGTATGGGTCTGCAATTAAAAACATGAAGTCAACATATTCATACCTACACGGCTAACGAGTCATATTTCACAAATAATCCATACTTTTTTTTATTTCTTCTTATTTGTGTCTTATTTGCAAGATTTTAGACACGCGCCAAGCTGCCGGAATAGTTTCTTCTCTTTCACTCACAGGCACGCGAACCGTATGTGTGAAGAGTGGCGCTGCTCAAGGTCATTTGCTGTTGACAGCGCCTTAATTTGTTATTTTAGAACTATAATTGTGCTTGCGTAGTTTGTGGTTGTCGTTTGGTGCAACCCTCCTAAATATTTGTAGGTACGCCTAATATGGCAAAAAGTGGAGAAACTTATTTTATTATGTCACCTATACTTGTAACACCTACTTTTATCAAATAAATGATTGATTGATTGATTGATTATGCTCCTATACAGACTCGTACCAAAACAATACAGTTAAATAAATGTGGAATACGTAAACAGCTAAACTGAGGTCAGGGTGGATATTAAATTATGTGCGTGTTGCCATCTCCTGTCATAGATCCTTTGTGGTATTGAGTGACTGATGCTTTTTTGGAGTAACTTTATTGGAACAGAATCGTTGTGATATTTTCTGAAGAACACTTAGATTTTTGTTTTTTTTTCTGTGAATGGCTGGCTGGAACGATGAAACTTCTTATTACCACATGGCGGTATGATGATTATTATAACCTCGTAGGTATGAGACTTTTGCGAAAATGATGCATGTTGTATATCGTCAAACAAAAAAAAAAACATTTTTTAAAACAGGTCAAGTTAAACAAAAACTTTTAATAAAACACGTAGCGTTTGTAGTTAAGTAGGTAACTCGATTTTTGTAGCGTTCTCATTCGCACATAGACGTTTTATAGCAGTCCTGATCATGATGAAGACACTGCTATAAGATTGCTATAAGCAAAACAATGAATGGTCTTATAATCCACAACCGTCTCTCGAAAATATTTTGCTACTTACTGAAATAATTAGGGAAAACTCTACGAGCCAGACCCTTCCGCTCACTGATATTTTGCGAATCTCTTTTGAGTATCTCCTTTCATTTACGAAGGAACCTTTCTAAAATTATCTTTTCTATGTAATTCTTCGTTTTTTGTATAATTTTATTGAATTTTCTATGTCTTCTTACGTTACGCTTTCGGTACACTCCATTAGCTTTTTGTCTTTGACCTTTAAAAGTCAACCTGAAAGTATCAATCGATGGAAACTTTGATGTTATTATTATACTTTTTTAGAACAACCCTTTTACAATAGTGCCCTTAATGTCAAGTGGGCTAAATATTTGCCGTCTTCTATATACAGATTCAACTGAACTTTATCCGTTTCGGTAGGTAGACGAAAAATCACATCAGTTTCGCGTAAGACTCATTCCACTGTTTGGGCTCGGTATTGGTGTTGGTCGTGATAGTTCAGCCGTTTGTCAAAAGATGGCGTCACACATCTAACAATGAAACTGGTATTTATTTCATAACTAGCTGTTGCCAGCGACTTCGTCTGCAAAGAATTCATTTATCGCTATCCCGCGGGAACTACCTACGCAATTTTCCTGGATAAAAAGTAGTCTATGTGCTATTCCAGATTTTTCTCTATCTATGTGCCGAATTTCATCCAGATCCGTTGGGCCGTTCTGGCGTGATTGAGTAACAAACAAACATCCATCCATCCATCCATCCATACTTTCGCATTTATAATATTAGTTAGATTCTCATTGATCAGATCCAGCTCTAGATCAATGTACGCCTTTCAATACCCTTATAGCGAATTTAATCGAAATCATTAGAACCAATTTCTAAATATCAAAATACATATAAACATTCCGACAGGTATTGCTCGTATAATAGGATAGTTTAGGATTGTATCTGATTCTTCACTACGAATCAGGGATTACAAAAAGAAATCATTTTGTACCCGATTAACGTCTCCCAGCCATTGAGCAACCAACTATACACGTAGGCTTACAACTAATACGGCTTACGGGACACAATGATCCTTATCGTGCCATCATGTGAGTTGGAAATTACATGAGACGTAACACTATGCGGTTATAAGTATTTCACTTTAAAGCCACGGCCGTTTGTAGTATACTAAAGTGTCTTAGAATAATTCTAGAATATCTTGGCAGGTTATATTTGTTTTTTGACATTTAACCCTTTTAAATGCATGATTCTTGGATTATGCTTCTTGTAAAAGTATTTTTTAGTGAAATACCCAAACGCGACCATCGTTAGCCAGGTCGTTTACCTCATGTTGAAAAGGTTCACAATTCAATAATAAGTTGGCCCTGAAAAACCCCTGAAATGTGATTTGTTTAGTTGTGACGTAGTATTGTTCAATTTAAAGTGTCACTACCTATACTTCATTTAATTTAGAATGAGAAACCATAATAGCATTATATTGCGTCTGGTCAACTATTTCTTACCTAGCAAATAGTACAGTGCAATAGTTTGGCAGCCGCAAAATAAAATTGTTTTAATGTCACTTTATTTGCGTGTCGTCAATTGTTACTCTAGTACAAATTGTTAAGAGATTACAGTTCACAAACCGCAATATAATGTTGTTGTGGTTTCTCATCCTAAATTAAATGAAGTATAGGTGTCCTCAGTTTCACTACATGTACGAAAAATTGTCTTGTCTATCTCACTCTTACCTACTACGCGTTTTATCACTCTTTCTCACGTTCGGTCTTTTTCGCGTTTTTTTTCGTTTTTTTTCTTTTTTTTTCTTTTTTTTTTCTTTTCCTTTCTTTTGTTTTTTTTTTTTTATTTTTAATTTTTAATTTTTAATTTTGGTTTTATTTTTATTTTCATTTATTGTACATTTATTGGACCTGGTCTGGAAAATAAATAATTTCATTTTTCATTTTTCATTTCTCTTTCGTTGCCGTGACGGTCTATTCCCATCTGCTCAGGGTTCGCGCCTTAATATCTAGCTATTAACATAATTATTATGTTCCGTGTTCTAAGGGCCTATTTCCTTACAACCCTAGCTATTAAAAGCCTTAATATGCGAACGATAATATTAGTTCTGGGGCTTGATTTTGGGCCCTAGTAATTAGTTGACTATCTTAAACTTTAATTACCTACTACGATAATAGTAGGCACCCGAGAGCAAAGAAAATGGCGCTATTGAAGCACCTATTGTTTGTTTTTGTATGCGTTAACTCAATTCAATTCAATACATTTAATACAGACCAAGTCCATAGGATGTTAGATAACATTTTACCCGTCTTATGCTTTATAACCTTGAAGGTTATTTATTACATTTCGCCTTAAACGTCAGATCTGGCGGCCTTTTTTATGATAGGGGAAAACGAGCATGGGGATCACCTGATGGAAAGCAATTACCGCCGCCCATAGACAGTCATAAATAAATAGGAGCGTTGCCGACCCTTTAAGAAAAGAATAACGAAACTTCACAGAATACCCACAGACTCAAAGGCGTTTACAAAAAATCCAGGGCAGTCTCCAAAAATCTCATCGCGATTTCCATTTACATTGCATGAAGAACATTCTTGCAAAATTTCATGACTTGGTTGTTGAGATTTCGGAATTATGTAGGTATGCATTAATCCCAATCCCATAGGAGTAAGCAATATTAACAGAGGTCCAGCTATAAAATACCAAACATCCAAATCCGTCCAGTACTTTTAGCCAAGAAGATTAACAAAATTGCAAAGAGATAGACAAAGATTGAGCTTTAATCGTAATAGAAGACGTATGGTTTTGTCCAATCAATTTATTATGCTTT
Organism: Pandemis heparana; assembly: GCA_963854515.1. NCBI lineage: Eukaryota > Metazoa > Arthropoda > Insecta > Lepidoptera > Tortricidae > Pandemis > Pandemis heparana. The sequence goes on along the minus strand of OY978013.1, from coordinate 4,985,535 downwards.
ATGGAAATGTCCTGTTTGCCGAAAAGGGACAGAAGCCGAAAGAAGCCGCCAACTGTTACAATAAGTTACAAACTACTAAGTGTTCCCCTAGGGTCGGAGACATTGTTTTCTAAACACGCGCTCAAATGGATTGTAGATTTTAAGTTAAGAGTAGGGTCTTAATTTGGTTGTATTATTATCATTATTTTGTAACCACGATTTTCTCACAATCTGTACGTTATACACTATTTATAAAAGTCAAAAGTCAAAAGTTTATTTTGCAAATAGGCCGCCGAGGGCTCTTTTACATGTCTTTTTTTTTAATCTACCAGCGCATTCGGAAAGACCATCATTGCCAAGAAGAATGCGCCGCAAGAAACTTGGCAGAAAGTCATTTTTTCAAAATAAAATAGATTTACAATAGTACTTAAATTCTACTTAACTTACCTATAATACAATTAATACATTTTATAAAAGGGATGTAAAAGGTCCCTAAGTTAAGTCCGTACCATAAATTACATTGGTCTATAGTAGAGATGTATAAAGTCTCTACTGGTCAAAGCGAAACAAAATATGCGATAATGATAAGAAAGAGAAAGAAAAAAGTGAATAAAAATAATGATATAGATAATGATAATCGAGAAAATAGTGAGTTCTTTGCAAAAAGTACGCTAATATTTAACTAAATAGACACTGAACTATTTAAGAAGCATTAAGAAAAACTTTATCAAAGAAACCGCATCGAACAGAGGCTTAATTTTAAATATTGATGATGAAACAAAAAACGGTAGCGCACATGTTACCCCTACAAGATCAATGCAACCTAACCTCATCCATGCAATATCTCTAAGGCACAATCAGTGAACGTTTCCAAATCGTTTCCGCACACAGTTGGACCGATGCCCGTGCTACTGATATTGCCTGCCCTAGGGTTGGCTAGCCAAATAAACCTATCTACTACGTATACGACTTTGGTTTAGCTGGTTTTAGAACCACTGAAAAGTAAAGCACGTGAATAAATTTAACTGAAAGACTGTTTTGTACAACATGCAAAGCTAGCGGCAGCTATGTGTCTCAACCTACTGTTACAATTGTGTTTAGAAACAAAGAAAATCCGTCCGAAAATATTCGTAGATCAAGTCATAATAACAACACGGTGCTAATTTTAATTCCTAGCATATTAAATTCTTTGTTCTACATTTCTTTGTTGTCCATTGACTTCAAGAAGAAACTAAAGTTTAAAAAAAACATCCTGTCACCGGCTATTCATTTAAAATGAATACGTTGTATAATGATCCGTGCAATTGAAAAAGGTTCTTCATTAAAATGTAGGGACATATTTCAGGAGAAAAATGCTAAAAATGGAGGACCCTTGGGACAAAATGCATTGTTACCAAGAACTTTCCTTTGACATGTTTCCCGGCCATTGTCGGCTAAAAACTCTTTTGGCCTTCAATGTTCATTCATGTTTAATATCTTAGATGGTACTTTTATAGCGTTTTTGGTCTTATTTTAGTCAAAATGAACTCAGGTAAGAATTTTACTAAAACATGTATTTTTAAAATTAACTCTGTATTTATTATCAAAGAGCGGCATAGAAGAGAAAACCAAAAATAAGTGCAATAAATTCGTCATAAAACTTTGTTTAGGTCTACATTACATTTGAAGCGTGATTTTTTTACGATTTAAAGGAAAACTGTATCATTTTAAAATTCCTTCCATCTTCTAGAGTAGCTGTTGAACTCTCATTTTTCATAAAAATAAATAATCCAGAGGATAGTTTCAGCAAAGTAGAATCATAGAAAAGCTTTGAAAGCATCGTGCAGCAAAATGTTACACAAGTTTTCGTAATAATGTAGAAGCCTTTCAAAGCAGTAAGCGTGAGCGCCTACGAAAAAACATGCCCGTATGTAAACAACCGAGAGTTCATTTTCCGAGCGTGTTAATGTTTCCTTTTAACTAAACCTGCTTGTTTTGAAACGTACAAAGCGTTCTTGCACCGCCTTTGATACGTCATGAGAGAAAATCAACGGAAAAAGTGTTTATTGTTGACTCGCCGCATGCAAACTAACAGTATCACGGCTGCAAATAGAACGGGTTGTTTGCACGATATAAACAGAGTAGCGTTTTTAAGGTTCCTCGTACCCCGAGATATATCGAAACAGGCAGGGCTCTTCTTGGGCGAGATTTTTATAGAATCTCATGATGGAAATTAATCTCGATAGCGAGCTAGAAATTAAAATGGCAACTCGTACCATGTCCATGAGGTATTGTGTGGGTGATAAATTGGTCCATGTGACATGTATGTGCACATTTATGTGGAATCAGTAATTGGTCAAACTAATAATATTATGGTCTGATAATAAGATTTTACTAAAAAAAAGAGTTTTGTTATGTGGATTTTACTGAAATACATTGTCATCCACCCTACTTTTATGTAAGTATCTACCTATACTAAAGTAACAGTCGGTAAAATTTAACCAAAAAAAAAAATGAGTTGCAAATTAAGTAAAAGCTCTTTAAAAAGAGTTAATTTCCTAGAAAACTAAACAATCAGCACGTAAATAAAACATAGGAACCTTTATCAAACTACGCCTTAACATTGGCTTAGCTCGGTTCGCCAGCAACACTCTCACTCGACTAGTTCACAAATCTTCCAGTAGCATTTTTGTGGAGGTTGCGCGTAATACGCGCTAAAGCCTCAAATGAGTGCTTTAGAGATTTTATGTGATGAAGAATTTCGAGGCAGTGTTTTTTTCGTGCCTTGGTTAAAAGACAATGTGTGTACCTACGGTTAAAAAACGTATCTTATACTTATCTAGATAGATTGCTAAACTCACGGTACGCATTGAAGGCGAGAGGTCTACTCTGATATATAGTATACAGGTGCCTTTTTTTCTTATTCGTTCAGAGTAGACCTCTCGCCTTCAATGCGTACCGTGAGTTTTGCAATCTATCTAGACAGGTTACAACGCATTTTTAGTTTGTTTTCTTGTTCACATTAATCTTGAAAATTTAACCTTTAGTGGCATTTTAATAAGCATTATGTATAGGCTTTTGTATCATCAAAATGGGATGTCGAAAAGAAAAGTAGTGTCATGACATCATTAATTAATAATTCAGCACTTACCTAAAAGTGAAATCGAAATAATCGATGGCTTCGTCTAGCTTAGTACATAAAAGGCTTAGGTACACTTTGCAGGAATGGTAATTTACGTCAATTGGTCCATATCTCGCATACAACGACGATGATTGAGTGGGTGCAGTAATGATCATCATTGACGTTATTAAACGGTCTGAGTATCATCGACCGAATTACGTTACATTGCCGCAGTTGCTCGATCACTTACTTATATAAATAAATAAATATCATGGGACATTACACCAATTGACCCAGTCCCACACTAAGCAAAGCTTATACTATGGGTACCAGGCAACGGATAAACATACATTTACAATGTAGATAAATACATACTTAAATACATACAACATCCATGACTCGGGCACAAACATTCGTATTCATCATACAAATGTCTGGTCCTACCGGGATTCAAACCCGGGATCTCTAGCTTCATAGTCAGGCTCACTAACCACTAGGCTATCTGGTCGTATAATATGCTGACTAGGTTTAAATCGTTTTTAATTTACAGTACCACAAAAATTAAACATACCTTCCCAATCATTTCTCCTTCCCTTATCATATACTCAGTAAATAATTTTGTATTATTTACTTAGTTTAAAATTAGTATAATTACACATTTTATAGGATAATTTACAAAAATCTGCACTTAATTTAATTTATCGTTAACTTTCGATAGTGGTCACTATTTTTGAATTGCAAAAACAGGCAACACAGGCAACGTTATTTTGGTATCCGAAATGAAAAAATAGACTTTAGACCCGCAACCCCGCCGTGTAAAACAACTCATACTATATTTCCCGCTCCGTGAAATAAAGCTTCACATTTTTCATTCAGTCAAAAAACGAAGCCGTGGTAGCCGAAGTAAAGACATTATGAGGAAACCGGTATACAAAATACGATGCAGTTAAATGTTGTGTGGTTCCCACCCCACCTAGCCCGCGTGGGAAATATAGAAGCCCTCTCATTCACCTTATCGCGTGAAAGCGATTTCTACTAGATTTAGTTTCCCATTTAAATTAGGTGGCAGAAACAGGCCTAAGATACATTACAATGTTCATAGAATATACTTGCTTTGACAACTTGATGTTAGTGCATAATTCACAAAGACTTTCTTACTCACTAGAATCAATGTCGGAACTTCAGAGTCTCACTAACGAGTTTGACTGTTACGCAAATTTTGTACTAAGTTTAGTACTTAGTACTCGCTGAGTCGGTACTTCAGGGTGTAAACTTAGGCGTAAGTTACGCGAGTTGCAATCAATTGATGTTAGCAAGTTGCGAGTAAGTCAGCGCGGTACAAGTTCAAAGTTCAGACAAATCTACTTCTACCAACAAAATGTATCACATTTGGAAAAACGGGATATCTAATAATTATTTAAACGAATAGCTGATAATACTTATATTGTAAATTTATTTATGTCAAGGATTTTGGGAATGGCTTTAACTAAGCAGCTTTTGGGGTCGTAAAATCGATTTAACTAGGTTCAATTGGAAAAACGCATTTTTTTTTATTATGATGAGACATCGAGTGAATGGGCGTAAATCCTTAGAAATCATGTTATATGCCAGCGCTTCCCGACCTTTTTCAGCCACGGACCCCTAGGAAATCAAGCACAGTTTTCACGAACCCCCTTAATAAAATAAACAGCAAAAAAAATCGGATCAGGTATTTATTTTAGTTATTACAGATACAAAATTACGAGACTTATTAGCATTTATGTATGGTCCAGAAATGACACCGTGGACCCCATACATATACTCGCGGACCCCCAGGGGTCCGCGGACCACACGTTGGGAAACACTGTTATAGGCGATGTGGTGGCTGACCTATCCTTCACTATTTTGATTCCGTTTTCCATCCATACGCCCACAATCATGCTAAATCATGGTTTTTATACACTCTACCTACCCCGTAAGGGATAGAGACGTGGTTTAGGTATGTATGTACGTATGAGACATACCTACATACAGGTCGCATAGGAAAACATGGACTCAAAAACTTCCTTTTCACAGCTTCAACGCTTACCTCAAAATTAGTGGAATATTTCAAAGAACTTACTCTGCACTGTAACTTAACCTTATGTACACAATTCGTAGATTCCTTTGCGTAGTTATTGTATGACACTGATATGTTTTACCCCCTCTGATCTTCGCAGTAGACCTTCAGAATATTCAATTTCCTGACATGAATATTGGATGGATTCACACTTCAGTAACAACACACATTAGGTAGGTAAGTATAGGATATTATATCAACCGCAACACGAAAAAACATTGGCATTTTAAATTCTTTTTGAACTGAAAGGTTAATTATTTAATACAAACTTAATTGTTTGTGCAAAGTACCCTCTTCTCACTTGTTTTTTGTACTTACAAGTAATTCTATTTTAAATGATTTTGATTAACGACCATGATAACGAAAAGCTCGAAAAAACGAAAACTAGTCGGTATTCCTCGTAGTGTCAGATAACTATGAATTTTGGAATAGGATGGCTCAGTAATCTGCCTTGCATGCATACACAACACGATTGGAAGTGCAAGGCCCTAAATAGACCACTTAAGGTATCTATTTCAATGTAACCTAACCTCACCACCAAATTAACAGATAGGTTATCTTCATAAAGCATTGCCGGCAACAAACTCAATCGCCTTATCCAAACCAAATCTTCCAATAAAATTTATAACAGATAAAATTTAAGGCTTTTCTTTGAAAACTGACTTCGGAGGGCCCCATAAAAAATAGGATCGTTTAAAGTAACAAATTGAACCATTGGAGAGAGTAATGGTGTTCCATTTTCAACATATTTAACGAGGAATAGCTCAAAAACGTCCGAGCATTTGTAAAGAAAAGAATAAAATATTAAACGCGAAACCACGATGATTGGAAGTAAAAAGCGCTCTATTCTTCGTAACTATAGAAGGATAGTGGTTTTTAAACGAACCTCGTTGTTCTTTTGTTATCGCTTTGATTGAGCACGAAACGAAATATGATGTCAAGTACTGTACTTCTTTTATAGTGCTGACTAAAAATGTATTTAAATCTTTGAGGGCCTGTTTCACCGGTCTTGAATTAAATCTTATAACAGACATCTGTGGTATCGTCTCTATATTTATTGTAAAAAATAAATGGAGACCGTAATCATAGACGTCTGTTAGATATATATTCACGAGAGAGTGATGAATCAGGCACTAATTCATAAAAATTATGGCCTTATAAAAATATGTATGTATGTATGTAAAACTCTTTATTGTACATAAAACACATGAAAAAGAACACACACACAACACATGAAATATTAATTAAATTGTTATTTATCGAAAAATTTTAGACTCATATAAGTAGGCATGGTAGATTTAAAACAATGAAATTGACCCAGTAGAAGATAGGCCAAATCTTTTTCCCAAACTACTCATTTTCTTGTATTCTTGATTGATAAATTGTTTTTTTATTCTTCTTTTGATGGGCAATTCATGGCAATTGCGGTTTTTTGTAACATGTTTTTGCTGGAACTACACTATTTTTGTTATCCATCAAATAACATAAAGCACAGAATCAAAACTTCAATTGATTACCACGATCCAATCTACAAAGCACCCAAAATTATATGGCGTAAATACATACAAAGAGGTTTACTTCTTCAGTTCTTAAAACTGGCCGCAAATAAATTTCAATGGCTACCAGCATGGAAACAAACAATAGACAATCGACTGTCTTATCGGAGCACTGGTCAGCGTCTTTCATGTTGATTTTATTCCACGTCACAAACTGCTTTCAATACTTTTAGAGCTAACGTGTTAATTATAGTCAATGTTACAGTCAATGCTACAGGCTTAATATAAAGCTGAATTTAATAGACAATTCAATAAACAGATAGGTACTTATTCAACCCCGCCAAGTAGGTGCTTAAAGACTAGGTAAGTCGACACTGTCCTCGGGTGCGAAATGTGGTTGATGTCGACGCTCTTTGTATGAATTGCTACGGATCATGTTGCTCACATATACCTACTATTAGATGAAGGCAGTTATTGTGATCATACGAAGTACCTACTTATAAGGAAATTACGCACAATTTGAACATTATAGCGCCATCTAGTGGCTCAGCTAGGCAGCAGTTGACAGACTGTCAAATCAAATTAGACATAAGTGACGGTTTTGTTGCGCGCTCTCGCCGCGCGCGCCAAATTCGCGCGCCTATGCGCCACCCAATAGGATAAGTTTTTCCTTTCCCCTCCCCCCCTCTCTTGCTTCAGCCATCTTTGTTCTGATTAGACGCATAATTTGGGTACTTACCTCATCTGAATCTAGTTAAAATCTGACTTTAATCTGTAAAAATCTAACTAATCTATTGTGTAAATGTACCAAATGATAACGTTAATTAAAGACTTTGGTTGTTTATGAAGAAAACGCATTTTAATTTGAGTTAGTTCGACCGCACCGCTACACTGGCTGCCCAACTCGCGGCACGACTCCAAGAAGCCGGATTCACATTGGATTTACACACAGATTGTAACGACGCTTTTGCATCATGCCTCGCACGCGCCGAAATCAGTCGCTAGACGACGCTCGCAACACCGACGGTTCAGAAGCCCGCCGTGATTGGAGCCCTGATCGCGTCACGGCTATGTTCGAGACGCTGCAGCGATCGCAGATGGAAGCTTTCGAGAAACTGATTAACAGAGTCAGCGATTCAGTACCACGTATGACGTCGTCTCCGACCTTCATGAGCGCCGTTGAAGTCCCATCCGGCGATTTTTCCCGCTGCAAACAGAGCTACAGCGGAGCGCCGAGCGAATCCTTGGAGGGGTTCATAGACGCCGTGGAGAGCTACAAAGAGTGCGCCCACGTGTCCGGCGGCAACGCGCTGCGCGGCCTGTCCATGTTGCTCACGCACGAAGCGGCGACATGGTGGCAGGGCGTCAAGCCGCAGATCGCGTCCTGGACCGAAGCTATCGATAACCTCCGAAGTGCTTTTGGCGACCGCCGTCCGCCCCCGAAAATATACAGAATATTGTTTGCTACGGAACAAGGTCAACAAGAAAAAACAGATATCTTCGTTGCTAAAGCCAGAGCGCTGCTCGCCCGTATACCTACCGGCGATCTCAGCGAGAAGGTGCAACTAGACATGGTTTACAGTCTCCTTCACAACGATATTCGAAAAAGACTGCGACGCGAGGAAGTCACGAGTTTTTCCGAGCTGCTGCATCGTGCTCGTCAGATCGAAGACTCCGTGGAAGCCCCGGGGAGCGTCGGCGCAGCTTCGACATCGCGCGCGCCGCGGGCCCCCGGCCACGCGCCCGCGGCCCCGTCCGCCGCGCGCTCCGTGCCCCCGCCGTCGTTCGCGCCGCAGCGCCCGTCGAGTTTCCGAGCCCCGCTCTCCGCACCCGTTGCGCCGGCGGCCCCGAACGTATCTACGTCTAGTGATAAAGTGCTAAGACAGTATTGTGTGTATTGCAAGCGTACAGGACATTTACGTGATGACTGTGGTAAACTACGAATGAAAAGTGATACGAACACGGTTGCGGTTGTATCGTGCTACGGCTGCGGCGCCCCCGGAGTGATTCGATCGCAGTGCACTGTTTGCAACCCCGTATCCTTTAACGCAATAACTGAGCTGAGCCAAGGTAATAGTAGTCCTTTATTTGATTGTAAATCTGATAAGAATGTTAGTGATAACAATGTCAACAAAAACATAACCTCAAATTTTCAGAACAAAATTGTAAATGGCGTTATATACTCGTCCTCCGCCCTCCATAGCGACTCTGTGGATGATTTAAATAGTTTTCCATTGTCATTTCATTCCATTAATGACAATTTAACTACTACTGGGTCTATGATAAGGTCACGTCAGGTCGAGGTCATTGATAACGATAACAGTGATAAGGAACGTAAGAAATGTATGGATCGAAATCTTAGTATGGATTTATCTCGCAATTTGTGTCCGCCTTTACGGCCGGTGTTTCATGTTCAAATTTTAGGTAAAAATGGCAGCGCATTGGTTGATACCGCCGCTCGACGGTGTGTCGCCGGCCAAACGTTGTACGCTATCCTGAAAGAGAAGGCGTACCCGATGACATCATCTGTGCGTACCGTGAAACTGGCCGACGGGCAAGTTTGTAGCAGGAATATTGTAGAGGCCTGTGATGTTGAGGTGAGACTTCAAGATAAAGTTATTAAAACTAAGTTTATGATTTTTCCTGAGTCACAAGGAAATGAAACTTTACTTGGGATAGATTTTTTGCATTCAGCCGGAGTTGTGTTAGATCTTAAAACTAAAATGTGGCATTTTTCAGGTGAGCCTAAAAGAGCTTTTCGCCTGCACCTTGAGCAGACTTCTCAAGTTCAGCGCTCTATATGCTCTGCTGACTTTCTGAGGAAGGATGAAGGTGTAAGGTTGAGTAAACACGATCGTGCTAAGTTGGCCGAATTACTCCAAGCTAATGATGCTATCTTCCGGCAAGGAGGGGAAGTGACCCCCTATGCCGAGCACAGGATTGACACTGGTGAGCATCCTCCCATCGCTGTGCCATCGTACCGCCTCACTCCGGCGAAGAAAGAAATACTGAAGCAGGAGTTGGACAAGATGTTACAAGACGGTGTGGTGGAGGAATGTGAGTCAGCATGGGCTGCTCCAGTGGGTCTCATCCCGAAGAAGGATGGCACTTACCGTTTCTGCGTGGACTACCGCCGCTTGAATGCTGTCACCAAGTCTGATACTTATCCACTCCCGCTCATTGATGAACTGCTTCAGTCGACTAAGCGAGGTTGCTACATAAGCTCCATTGACCTGCGCTCTAGCTACTGGCAGGTGAGCGTCGCTGAGTGTGACCGAGATAAGACAAGCTTCATAACGCAACTGGGAACTTATCATTTCACGAAGATGCTGTTCGGTTTGAAGAATAGTCCTGCAACTTTCCAACGGCTAATGGACCGATTCCGTGCTGGATCCTCTCTGCGTGATACCACCCTGCTCTGTTACCTTGATGATCTCCTGGTCATTTCTGAGGATTTTGACAAGCACCTGGAGGACCTGCAGAAAGGTTTCGACCGTTTACACAAATTCAACCTGCGAGCAAACAGAGAGAAATGTTGCTTTGCCCGGGAAGAAGTGAAGTACCTCGATCACCTGATCACTCCAGCTGGGATCAAACCAGATGAAGCAAAAATTGCAGCTATCCTGACGATGAAGGAACCTGCCAACCTTAAGCACTTGAAGACCTTCTTGCAGACATGTTCGTGGTATAGAAAATTCATACCAAGATTCTCTCATGTTGCCGAGTGTCTCACCAAGTTGACAAGGAAGAACCAGTCCTGGGTGTGGGGACCCAGTCAATCTGACGCTTTCAACGAGCTCAAGCTTCTCCTCACAACTGCTCCAGTGCTCATCCAGGCCGATTACGAGTTACCTTTTGTGCTGAGAACTGATGCGAGCAACTACGCCTTGGGTGCTGTGCTGCTTCAGGGTGAGGGTAACGATGAGCGTCCTCTGGAGTACGCTAGCAGATTGCTGACATCGGCTGAACGAAATTATACCACCACGGAGAGAGAAGCCTTGGCTGTTGTATGGGCTGTGGAGCGCTTTCGAGGATATTTGGATGGCCACCCTGTTACTGTGAAAAGTGACCATCAGCCTCTCAAGTGGCTTTTAACACTCAAATCTCCGTGCGGTCGTCTTACTCGGTGGGCGCTGAAACTGCAGAGCTTCAATATTGAGTACCAGTACACCCCGGGTAAAGCCAACGTCGTCGCGGACACCCTCAGCCGTCCTGTTTGCGACGAAGAGACCAAAGGTGACTGTGGCATCTGTTCCGTAGTGGTGGACATGCCTACTACGACTTCGTCGGAGCTGCGTCAGAAACAAGTCGACGATCCAGATCTGGCGAAGATTATTAACGACATCGAGAGCAACGACGAGCTGGCGAACCTTCGCTGGGCCGATCGCGGCTTCCTAATGACTCAAGGTGTTCTCTACAGGTACGACGCTGACGCTGACGCCGAGGAGGCCCAGCTGGTGGTTCCCGCGTCGATGAGGGACACCGTCATCAAGGAGCATCACGACGAGCCTACTGCGGGCCACCAGGGAGTTGAGCGTACGTTGCAGAGCCTCCGTCGTCTATACTACTTTCCTGGCATGCGCCGACTTGTGACGGATCACATCAAGTCTTGCGTTCAGTGCCAGAAGTACAAGCCATCCAACACCAAACCACCAGGGTTGTTGCAGACGCCTGTCCTGAACCAGCGGGGAGAAGTTCTGGCGATGGACCTGTTCGGACCGCTACCTGAAGGGATAGGGGGAGCGCGTTGGATATTCCTCATCGAAGATACCGCCACTCGATGGATTGAGCTGTTCGCTCTGAGGGAGGCGACAGCTGAGGCCTGTGCGAAGCTTCTCATTGAAGAATATTTCCTGCGCTACGGGTTCGTCCGCCGGGTAATTTCTGACAACGGGGTCCAGTTCGTGTCGGCCGTCATGCAGCAGGTGATGCATATACTGGGTATCAAGCAGAACCTCATACCCTTGTTCCATGCCGAAGCCAATCCGGCGGAACGGAAAAATCGAGATATGAAAACGCTACTCTCCATCCTCGTTCAAGATAATCATCGGTCATGGCCTGTTTTCTACCTCAAATTCGCTTCGCGTTGAATAGCGCTAACTGTTCCAGCACTGGTTGCAGCCCGGCTTACCTAATGTTCGCGCGCGAAATGAGGACGCCATTCGAAGCTGGACGTGATCTGCGCAGTATATTGTCAAAGGACAACTACGTGCCCCAGATAACGCCCTATCTTAATGACTTCATTAACCGATGGGAGGAAATAAAGGAGAAGTCCGAAAAACAGCAAGACCGGCGTAAGGATGATGCAGATAACAAACGTCGACCCTCAAAGCAGTATCAGGTGGGCGACTTAGTACTGTTAGCTTCTCATCACCGTAGCAACGCAAGCCAAGGGAAGACAAAGAAGTTTATGCCGAAACGCGACGGCCCCTACATTATTTCTCAAGTGTTTAGTCCTACCACCTTTTGTGTTTCAGATCGTGACACCAAGGCTGTTGTGGGTAAATTCCATACTCATGATCTCACTCCATTTGTGTCCGCTCCAGGCGATATCGTCCGACCTGTGCAGCCTCATAGACCCAGGGGTAGACCTAAAACTGACCGAAATGTAGACCTTGTTGCCAAGCCACCCACGGGCCGTGTTGGCGGCTTGGAGGGGGAGTATATAGCGCCATCTAGTGGCTCAGCTAGGCAGCAGTTGACAGACTGTCAAATCAAATTAGACATAAGTGACGGTTTTGTTGCGCGCTCTCGCCGCGCGCGCCAAATTCGCGCGCCTATGCGCCACCCAATAGGATAAGTTTTTCCTTTCCCCTCCCCCCCTCTCTTGCTTCAGCCATCTTTGTTCTGATTAGACGCATAATTTGGGTACTTACCTCATCTGAATCTAGTTAAAATCTGACTTTAATCTGTAAAAATCTAACTAATCTATTGTGTAAATGTACCAAATGATAACGTTAATTAAAGACTTTGGTTGTTTATGAAGAAAACGCATTTTAATTTGAGTTAGTTCGACCGCACCGCTACAACATACCTTTTATTTAACCGTTAGGCGATATTACTCCGTCAATTATCACACTAAGGGCCTGTCTGACCGCTTTTTGACAAGTTCCTCATACCGTAAGTCTTGGATATGTCATTGTATGATGCCGTCTCTGTTTGTTTTGTAGAATAAGGGGTCAGGATACATCAGATAATGGCCTACTTTTAAATAAGACACACATCATGCACTTAAACTACGTGTATTGAATGTGTGTGAGTAAAATGTTTCTCTCTATCTCTATCTCTCTCTAAATTTATAAGACAAAAAGTCATCATCATCACCTCAAAATATTATTAAGTACGCAGTATCACGTGACATTTTTAATAAGGTCAAAAGCTTGTTTGAGGAAAACTACGCATAATAAAATTATTATGCAATAACAAAAGCGCATTTTGGCACAAAACATTCTAATCTCTATCATTTAACGAACAAATCCACGATTTGTGGATATTTTAAATAACCCATTAAGCGATAATCAAAATTACGGCCATTTTGAAAAGGTCACGTAGGTATTTTTTGCTGCTAACGCGCGCGTCCGGCCGTGGAATCAGTTTTACACGCGATTAGAAATTAAAAGGATGGACATAAAAAAACCTGATATCGCCTCTTTAAAAATATCCTCGTTATAGACGACATTAAGGGCCTGTGTCACCACTTCTTAACTGTCAGTTATCTAAGATGACGTCTCTGTCTGTTTCGTAGTAATAAATAGAGACGGAATCATAGATAACTGACAGTTAAGGAGTGGTGAGATAGGCTATTGAAATAGTCAGTTTAAAATAAAAATGTCTACAAATAAAAATTTAAATTACTTAATTTAACAATTTAGGGTGGTCATAAATAAAATACAACTTAAATACAAATGAAAAATGACATGAAACGGAAATTAAATGTATAAAAGAAATAAAAAATAATACAAAAATATGGATATTAGATTAAAATGTCAAATTCAAAAATTAATTTACATTGTATAATAATTGTTCTGAAGCAGAAAGTTCTTTATAATCATTGTAGAAATTTCCTGAGCACCAATACCCATTGACACCCGCAACACTAAAATCACAAATGCTAAGAATAACTTTTGTGCCAGTAATTTCATCGGCTTTGTTACTCTCCGCGCGCGAAGCAGCGCAAACACTGCAGCTTGGCGGCAGAATGGTGGTAGCAATTCGAATTTACCTTGCACGAGGTCCTACCATCCGTAAAACAGTGAAAAGAGGCTCTACATAATAGTACATTACACAACTCGTAGAGAATAAAGTTTGTAATTTACCTTATTGTTACCCCTGTCGCCCATGGCTCTTCTCTAAAATGAGGAAACGGGCTAACATCCAAATTAAGAAAGTAATTAGTAACGCAGACGTTCATGAAGCAAACAAATTAACTAAAATAGAATCCTCATATTGTCCACGAATTTTTTGTTCCTAATTTTGATAGACATGGTTTCTTTCTTTGTCTTATAAAATGGAGTAGATTAAGTTAAGTTAGTATAGAAGATATTTAATTCTGAATAAAAAAACATAATCAGAAATAATAAACTTAATCTAAACTATGACATAAAGACAAAAAATATGGCAATAAAGACCCGCTAGAAACATTAACTCCAGCTGACGGTACCAGCAGATAATGACATGATTTGTGTATGTATGACATGTGTATGTACTCCTAAGCTTCTGTCATATGGCTACGTCGCACCAATTTTATCTGCTGTGTGGCCACAAAAATGTTCATCGCATCAATATTATTATTCCGAGTTAGTGCGGCATCTGTAATAAATACTAAATATAATACAGTTTTATGGCCTCCTGCGCATGTCCGGGTTAATTCGAGTTCATTAGCGCGACAGCAGAATAACATTGGACCAATTACTGAGCCCGAGACATAAACTTCCGAACTGACCAATCGCTCGATCGGTCGCCCGATGTTTCCAAACTCTACAGATTTATCGTCAATATTTACGTGGAGCTCCGGATTGGGCGTTATGACTGGATTTTAGGATAACATTAGTGCTGAAAGGTTTTTCTATACAACTTGAGCGAGGTGTTGTGCATCTAGTAATTTATTGTCTACCTTGAGCGCTTGTAATATCGACGTGTGCATTGTCGACTCTGTTGGAACATTTTATACTGCTTTTTCCGAATCCCTTTTGTACCTCGCTAGAAAAACCAACACATAAATTTAAATAAAAGCAAAATGATCACATGCAATAGCAATGAGCTTTTCGGTAAAGAAAAACATAGTGAAACCTACATACAAATCAATGGTGTGTGTGAAGTTCCCAATAGGAACTAGGCCCGCGTGGGAACTATAGCCCAACTGGACCTGTGCCCAACAGGGAACGCATTTAGGCTAGAGATAGTCATTAGGTGTTGGAAAAGCAGCGCTGCTTTGCTACAATAACGTCATCGTGAGTTTAAGAGAGTTCTCACCGTTATAATAGTGTCTTTCGACCTGTATGCTTAATGTAGGTTTTCGGTCACAAAATACGTCTCGAAGGCGTTTGCGTTAAAATGTCAAATACTATGGGAACAGTTTGTTGCCGTTTCGATCCGCAAGTGGCGCTACCAATTTTTTCATAGTAATTGAAACGTTTACGTGAACGCGTTCGAGACGTGTCGTTTGGTCGTGTGAAAACTTACACTAGAGGCTCTGAGTTAAAAGTCCACTCCGGGCGTGCGCTTACAGACGTCAAGGCGTCTAGTCTAAAGATACAGAATGATTGTCTATCACTTTAATTACAACACACCGGATAACTCACGTATAAAAGCCGAAGTATTGCTCCGACAATTGTTTCGGACTATTCCGTAGCCCTTCATCAGAGAGCGCCCGCCCCGGCGGCAGCGAAACGAACACTGCGCTGCTGCTGCTGCGAGTAGCCTTTTATACGTGAGTTATCCGGTGTGTTGTAATTATGTGTGAGTATCACGGTAGTTTCATGTTGAAAGTGTCTATCACTTTGGCAAAAATATCGAATAGTGATGGGCGACTTCGACTAATTTGCTGATTCGAATGATTATTCATTACTAATATCATAATTCGAATTTGAAATTAGTAATATACTAATGCCGATAATCGAATAACGACTACTAATATTAGTAACTAATCGGCGGCTGGATGACAGCTCGGACCGAATCGGGAATCTTCGTGTCGACTCGGCCGCCGAGTCGACACGAAGATTCCCGATTCGGTCCGAGCAGTCGTCCAGGCGCGGTGCTTGCGTTAGTTGTTAGTTATATCAACGTCAACTCGACTGGACTGGATTTTGAGTACTACTAATATTCGAATGATTTTCGAATTAGTCTACTAAGTCGAATGATTACAATAATCGACTAATCGAATTAGTATTATTCAAAGTCGCCCATCATTAATATCGAAACAAATTTCGTTAACGCATCGTTTCATTACTATGATTGCTTGGATCACCATTACTTATGTTTTGGCCCCGTACCGTGCCGCAGGCGCCGTCCCTCATCCCTTACTAATTGGCTATTAATATTTTGAGATAAATAACCTTTTCGATTCCTAAGAGAATTAACGCTAGGAATAAATTAAGATATTACGTCACGGGTAAGATGAGGGCGCTATTAACTTTGTTACTGACTGATTTTTGACTAACAAATGACGTATAATATAGTCAACAAGGTTCTATGATGGCCAGAGTGCAGCATTTCGATGTTATACAAAGAAAGGAATTTCGATCATTGTCTGAAGTTTTTATTCAGAGCACTATTACAATAAGGAATATTCAAAGGAATTTATCAACAGAAAATAGCAACGCCATATTCAGAACGAAAGGGGAAATGAGTAGGTAATAAATAAAAGTGGTTACAAGGTTATACCAAGGACTGTTGACGCCAGAGATGACACAAATCCTGGCAAGAAAAATAGTAACTAAGAAAGGAACATGTTAGGTTTTGATACACACAGACTTGGGGAAACGGAAACAAATATTTCATTTCAGTTAATCATAATATAATCATAGGAACGATTTATCTTAAGTGGTTATAAGGTGGGATTTTCCATGATAACGTGGAAATTTTACACGTAAGAGCGCAAAGTGAAAGGCTGTTTGTTAAAGTTATCATCAGTCCCTCAAACAAAGGCCTTACTCGCAAAACTGAAACGTAAGACGAAAATAAAATTTCCATCACATTTTCATATTCTACAGGTACTAGATTAATGAGAGTTAATGAAACAATCTACATTTACAATGCTAACTACACTCATTTCCCGCTAGTGGGTGACTTGGGTAAGACTGTTTTTAGTAGGGCACCCCAGGAGTGCTAGGACTAGTGATAGGACCTATCAAGACCACACGACGTACACGGAGAGGTTCGGTCGGTTATAGATTTTTGCAAGGACTAACTACGCGATGTGCTTTCATTTTTACTGGTTAGAGACTGAACATTGAACCTTGCTTGGTAGACTCAGTAGCTTACTTGATCATCTCACTTCAGCGAGTTAAAATGAATGGCGCCTTCCACCTTACTCTGAACTACAAGTCTCTCCATCAATTAACATAAAAACTTCAGTACCTATTCACAATTGGAGAGTTTCAAGAACCAGACAGGTAAGTATAATATCACAAATCCATTAGTTTAAGTAATTGATGAAGGCTGGTTGAATGACTCTGTTTCTTACTACGAACTATAATGTTCTATTGCCAGTAGGCAATATAAATATTTAATGTACTATACTGAAATTGCGAACTGGTCTATTAATTACTGTGATTTATGTGCAATAAATAATGAATGGTCCAGTTTATTGTTAGATTCAGATACTTAGCGTATATTGCCGGATTAGTGCGGTAATTGTGTGAACAGATGTCTAGTAAATGATTAATTATAACGTACCAATTTTCGTACATAATTGCATTAATAAAGTTAATGTAAGCTTTACATTTAATTATTAAAATGCTTGTGAAACCTTGATGATATTTATGTGTGAAAGTGAGAAGATAGAAACGGAAGAAAGGCAAGGTCGCTGGATTAACTTGGCAGAGTGGCAAATAACAGGCAGGAATGGAAAGTGCTGGGACTGGGGAGGCCATTATCAAACAGATCTTAGAGTGTTTTTTTTAGAAAATATATAAGTACAATGAAGCAAACAAAATTAAGTCACATGAAGTTAGAAGTGACGATCGTATAGGCTGGAATTTAGAGAGTGATGTGTGGATGTAGGTAAATAATTCAGTTTTAGGGTTGATTTAAGTTTAGACGTGATCAAAGAATTCGTTTACACTTATTTGATATTCGCTTTAATAGTGAATTTGATTAATGTTAACGTTTAATGAATAGCAATTTCATTGACAATTTTTTTTTTATTGTGAGTAAATTTTGTTGGTTATATGTATAACTTATCACTCTTCAAAGTCTAGTTAAGCGTTCCAGACTCTGTACAGTATTATTAGGTACCTAGTTATTTAGGTAGACAATAATAGACAGTACAATAATAGTCCTAATACCCTTGATACCCTAATAGTCTTGATATACCCTATATTGGTAGCTTCAAAAATAGCCATGTAAAAGAGCCCTTGGCGGCCTATTTGCAAAATAAACTTTTAATTTTGATTTTGACCCTACGCTCTGTTTACCCATCCCGTAACCCCCGCAAGGGATAAAGACGTGATTACGAGTATTATTAATTGTAACTCTATGCGAAATACGTAAAATTATTAGAAAAGTTTTTTCAATGTCATGCTGTGTTTATTACGTAGATATAAACAACAGGTGAATCTCAGCCGCCGCAAAGCCGGTAATGCGAAATAAAACATTTTCCCGGCCGATTTTCACGGGATTTGATTTCCCGCTGTGACCTACTTTGAAAGGCATCGTGTTTTTCCCCCGCTATTACCTTGCAAATTTCATTCAAACGAGCAATCGAGTAGTGTAAGAAACAAACGGTGATTCCCTTCAGAGATTGTGGGGCGTTTGTGTTACTTTTATTAGTTTGGAAAATAAGTTTCATTTTTGCTTTTTATCGTGAATATTGATTGTTTTTGATGTATTTCAGACACCAAGGTCTCTTGCATCTATCGCAAACTGAAATCGCTATTGATTGTGACCACTTTATTAACCCTAAGACAAATAGTGCAAACAACAGGCACAATCTCTCAATAAGCTAATTCATAGTTGATCGAAACTTAAATATTTACTTCATTTTCATCCAATATCCTATTTGTTCTTAACTCCCTGAACCTATTTTTTACAGTTTAACGATAAGAATGACTTCTGCATATCAAGCTCCTAATGTTATATTCAGCCAATTGTTATTAGCCTATATCTTCCCTTCTTCGTAAGGCTTTAAGATACAAATCACAACTGACTTATTTACGCGTATGCTAAGCAGCGAAGAAAATCACTTATCCCCCAGGAAATAATTTCCCACACGGACGGGAGCTACTTAGAAATGCACATTTATTCAGCGGAACACCAACTGTTCGTGACTCGCGTATTCTTTGTCTCCCGTTTGTTTGTTAGATCTTTATAATGGTTTTAGTAAAAGGTTATGGCAATTGATTTATAGTGTTTACGCTTCAAGGTCTTACCTGTTTACGCTGCCGGGTTTCGGTGCCGCCATAAATTTCTGTGGAACTATGATTTCTTGTTTGGCTCAGGGATCATGTCTTGGGTTAATAATGTTACGCGACGTTTTCCAGTCCGTTGGAGACGTGTTTAGTATTTATTTTATGACGCTTTGACTCTGTTTATTTAGTTCATCAATTTAATAGATATGTAATCTCGTCTGGTGTAGTATGGCAATTGGCCAATCGATGCTAACTTTCACTGGTGAAGGGCGAAAATATGGGTTTGAAGTACTTATATTTAACTTCATATACATAAAGTAAAAATTACTAAGGGACTTATTAAGTATTAAATAGTATTAAATACAGATAGCCAGACAGGACTCCGCCAGTATAATGAAATGACACATGGTTAGATGACTAAAACTGAAAATGTTCTCAGAATGATACAACAAATTAATAATTGATTTTAATACATTATCTTGTGTACCTATGAGAAACTAGCTGACAGAATTTTACTTAGAGTTTGCAAAATCAGCAAAACACCTTTTCCCAGAAATTAGACCGGCACATAAATTTTGCGCTCCCAAAAACTACCCAAACCAATCTTCGAAATCTCAAACCATAGAAATGTTAGGTACGAAGAATAATAATAAAAATCAAAAGTCGAAAAAGTCTCAACACGACGTCCGACACACCTAGTCAGCATTCTTTTACTTCGAAAAAAATATCCTTACGCTTTAAGCTCACTGAAAAGCCAGATTCATTCCAAAACTTTTTCCAATTAAACACCTCAGTAATTAATTGCATTAAGCCTCCTTCAATCGCAAAGCAGCTTAGTCAGTGTTTAAATAATAGGGTTTCTTAAATGGGCCCCATTATACCTGGCATTATGGCACGCACAATGGGGCAAGTCATTACTGGGGTCGGCCATGTTCATAATTTGAGCATTTGGTTACGAATTAATTTGCACGGAAGCTCACAAATGAGTTTGCGCTAGTACTTGGCTTAGTAACGGCGAAGACTTGGCACTAACTATGCGATATTACTTCTACGTGAGTGATCAATTATCAAGTTCGGTACCTGCCTATATTTAATTACGTTATGTCTACATTTCAATCGCTCCTCGTGCCGCCAAGTACTAGTGCTTCCGCTGCTGCTGTGTTTTGGTGGGGAGAGTAAGAAAACCGGAGGAATTTTTGGCACATGAGGATATGAGATTCTAAGAGTTTTCAATTATTTACGGTTAAGTTCAATAAATATCGGGTAAATATCGGGTGCTCAATAATGGTAATCGCGGTTGATATCCCGTTTATAATATTTCGTATGAGATTATATCTCAATCCGCTAGGCTGGCAACGCATTCTTCAATTCTTTTATGTTAGACTAGCTTCTGCCCGCGACTTCGTCCGCGTAGAATTACTTACAAACTGATGTTCATTATTTACGTTGCGACTCTAGGCAGCTACGACCTTTAACATGTTTATCGTTTTCCCGCGGGAACTATGCAATTTTCCGGGATAAAAAGTAGCCTATGTTTTAATCTAGGGTACCAGCAACATAGCTATCTTCGTTCCAAATTTTATCCAAATCCAGCCGTTTTAGCGTGAAGAAGGAACAAACATACACACTCACTCACTCACATCGGTCACATCTTCACATCGTCACAAACTTTCGCATTTATAATATTAGTAGGAAGTACTAGAGATTCAGGCAGTCGCTAGGCTGTGATGAAACCCTGCGGAATTCCTTGAGAAAGGATTTATAATTACGTATAAGGTAAGTACTTATGTATGGTAGAATATTTAGGTACTAGTTTATTTGTTTCAAATACGTACTGCCCATATATTACAATTGAAATTATATTCTTCATTTAGTCGTAACATTTATCTCCGTCGCCGCAATGTTTTCTCTTGAAAAATATGTCATAAATCGAAAAATTGTACGAATAAGGCTTTCATTGTCCCTCGTCTTCCAACTCTCATTGTGCCCTATGTGCCTGTTCCCAATTGTCATTATTCATTATACCATGCTCCATTATTACGTACGACTTGTTTTCATTGGCAGCATCCCCGGAACTCATTATATGAGTTATTAAAATGCGAATTGAATTGATTTGTTGAGCATAAAGACATAAGGTTTTTCTTAGGATACTTACATGATTTCTGAATTTATGAATCTACTAGCTGTTGCCAGCGACTTTGTCTGCAAAAAATTCGTTTATCGCTATCCCGCGGGAACTACGCAATTTTCCGGGATAGAAAGTAGCCTATGTGCTATTCCAGACTTTTCTCTATCTATGTGCCGAATTTCATCCAGATCCATTGAGCCGTTCTGCCGTGATTGAGTAACAAACAAACATCCATCCATACTTTCGCATTTATAATATTAGTTAGATTAGATTAGACTAGCAATACAAAGACTGAAAAACCTTACCGTGACCTTCGTTTTTTGTGGTTCGGAAAATGCGCCTTATGCATCCGCACGGTACGGGGTTACCCCGGGTATCTGGGGCTCTCCCGCCATGGAAGGCATGCCCATTAAAAATCACACTGATTCCCTATTCGGTCGTATGTGAGGCGTTACGGTAGCACTCGGTATCACCGCGATGCCCCACAAATCCTTACTGTGACCTTACACAAGCTCAATCAACTTGCCATGCTTGCCTTTATTCAATTAGCTCAAGCAAACATCAGCGCGATTCACAAATGAGAATTGTTCGGTACAGCGCCATCTATTGTAAATTTCAACAACTTACACATCGTAGACACTAACTACCTACTTTTATTACATTTGATAGTTAAGCCACCTTTGTTTTTTACTGAATGTTTTTCCTTAACTATTACTCCACGTGGTTCGAGAGGATTTCCATGCTGGTGATTCTGCTGAACTGCGTGACCCTGGGGATGTATCAGCCCTGCGTGGACGACCAGTGTGTTACCAACAGATGCAAGATATTACAGGTAATCACCATCGAGGTAGTTCGTTATGAGCTCTGTCTGCTGTGTACGTTTTTGGTCACAAAATGCGTCTCGAAAGCGTTGCGTTAAAACGTCTTAGTTATTTACTGAGTTATAATTAATTATTTACTAATAGCCTGCAGCCCAGCACTGTCTATAATGGCTGATAATAAATTATCAAAACATTCAATAAAACCTTAATGGCAATCTAATTGCAGGAGTTGAAAAAACTTTTTTGATGAATATAAAACTGGCCGGTAACAAAACCATAGCCTTCCTTTAAAAAAAAATTAAAAAAACAAAACGCGCACGAATTAAAACAGAGCATTGCGTGTGGCGTACGTTAAGGTTTACCAAAATTAAATCTTGATTCTATTAAACGATTTCATAACTTACTCATGTTCCTACAATGTTACTTTGAATGTTGATAAATTGATGAGGTATTCTACTAAGAAATTTAACTTTATCTACGTATATTGTCGTGGATTGTTTACGTTTTTATCGTTTTTTTGCAGGTTTTCGACGACATCATCTTTGCATTTTTCACAATAGAGCTGACTATTAAAATGGTTGCTATGGGGGTGTACGGGCACGGTACATACCTCGCCGACTCTTGGAACAGGCTTGATTTTTTCATCGTTATGGCCGGGTAAGTACGTTTATTTTCTTATTTTAACCACGCATAAAATATGTTAACAGTTGTTTAATTCAATCTTCTTGATAATACAAAAAAAAACTCCTGACTAATTGACTGACTGACTCATTAAAGCCTAATTCAAGCCCTTGCACCTAGAAAGCTTAAAAGGATAAAGCTTCGCGTGCGAGCAAGTTGCACAATAAAATAAGTAGATAAATAATGTTGTATATACCATTTTATGAAATTTCGGCTCTCTTTTTGTCCCATAATTTTCATTGGTCACAATAATCGATACACAGTCAGATTTTAGTCATAACAATAACACACGAAATCGCAAGAATTTCGGAAAAGTCGTCAGAATAATAGTACCTATAGGTTAGTTTACTATCAATAGAAACAAAACTTATTTCTCAGCCTTTATGGCCAATGAAAATTATGACAAACTATACAATCGAAACTTAAATTTTATAAGACCAAATAATAGACACACAAAATTTAATACCTCTCTATTCGGTACTTGAACCAATTTTGGTGCATTCACGGCCTTAAACACATAATTATGCATTTCTGTGGCTTCTATCCATTGCTGCTGCCATTGTTTTATCGTGTGTAGTCTTTTTTTCTAATAGACTCTTGTAATATGGCAATTTGAAGAAATTCCTTAAACCTATTTGTTCCCCAGGGTACTAGAATACGCGCTGCACGTCGAAAATATAAATCTGTCGGCGATCCGGACCATTCGAGTGTTGCGGCCGCTGCGGGCGATCAACAGGATACCGAGTAAGTGTTTATAACTCGATTATCTGTTAAATAAACCCTATAGTTGAGTTTCATCGTATCAGCCATAGGATCCACTGTTGCCTTGTTGGCTTCCCCCATTACCTACCTCCAGTTGCGTTAGTTGGCCCCAGGTTATCCGTCCACCTCGTTGGTGGACATCCTACGCTGCGCTCGCCGATCCGCGGTCTCCGCTCGAGAACCTTTGAGTTTCATCTTCATTTACTTTTGTTTTGTTCTAAGCTGTCATACGAGTAGTACACCTACACTTAGTGAAAAATTCAAAACTTTACTTTCGATTACACCTGATTAATTATCAAATGGTAGGCCCACGAGCACGGAGCTACCAATTTCAAAGTTATTTTTAACTACCTAAGTGTAACCAGCCGTCTTAGAATTGTTCCGGAATATTTCAACAAGTTTAGTGGTCAAATTAGTTTAGTGAAACAGTCCTGTAAGGATTTCTCGTCGTCAGAGTTGGGCGTAAACTTTTGGAAGATTACATTCCAGTAATCGTGACTCCTCAGTAATCAATTACTTCGATGATCAAAAGTACTGAAATACTGTACTATGCTTACACTTGTAATCCATTCCTTTGGAATCGATATTGGAAACCAGTACTGTAATCTTAATTCCTGGTGATTCAAGTACTTAAGTAATCTGAATTACTTTACTTCAGCTCCAGACTAGATTGGCAAACCTTATTTTATAATTTTGATAATGCCACTCAAATAAAATTGTTTTTGGTTTACATGTCATTCTAGCATTTCACTTTCACTATAAATGTTGGGGTTGAAGTCATTTGAAAGTAATCAAGTCTACAATTACATTAATTTGGAATCGACATTGATTCCCAATTACTAGTAATTATAATATTTGGATAGATGATTACTGATTCCTTAATATGTGATCGTAGTTAACCGTTTCGCTTGATTACATCACGAGTAATCTGACACCCAGTAGTGGATTATAAAGTAAAATCAAGTAATCATGTAAATCAAGAATCGATTACAAAATTCCCATCTTTGCTCGTCGTAGTTTTACACTTTGAACATGGACCAATTTATAAAAAAAAAATCACAATCACAACACAATAAAAAACCCGTAATAAACATTAACAAGGGTGTTGAGACAAAGTAACCCAAGTACTTTCTGAAGTATTCCGGATTAATTAGAGACATATTACGCTTCAGATTGTCGTTTGTTTTCACTTGCCGTAGCATCAACAAAAGTGGCTTATTAGTACAAAGGTATGACGAGTATAAACATTAATTATTAATAACTTGCTTCTTGAAGACATGAAACAATGCCAATTAATTAAATAAACTTCCTACTGGAATTCAACTTCGATCGTAAACTTAGAAGTAATAACCTGTTCTGTATTTGAATATTAATTTTCGATATTATTATTTGAGTGGGGCAGTGTATCGTTTATTAAAAGTAGGTATCGGACAAATATTTTCCCTATACATCGGGATATCAGGACAGTCTTGATGTGCCAAGCTTAAAGTTATACCAAAAATGTTATATTTTTTATTCCAAAAATATGACCAGGGATCGTAAAATGCGAGAAAAATTCATTGAAGTACTAGGGTTGTCGCTTATACGAACTGTTAACTTTCATCAGTAAAATAATATTTATTTGTATTAGTTTAGTAGGCACCTAATATTTAGTTCATCAATTTAAAACCATCGCCAACACTAACTGGTTGTCATAAGTCATTTCAATGAATTGTGCTCGCATTTTACACTCCCTGATAATGAACAGATATTAAGAATGATATACCTAAACCCTTTAAACTCTTTTTCGGCGAAGGTACGATGACACAATACAGCCATTCCCATTCAATTTTATTACTCAAAAGGAAACAATTCTCGAGGGTTGTTAAAACAAAGAAAACCCCGGTATTCACAGATTAATACGGCATAAAGATAACTTCAAAGAACTAAATTGAACAACGAATTTCTCAAAAGTGACTCTTGTAAACAAAAGCTTCGTAGCAAACTTCAATTACTCACTAAAAGCTTTCTTGAGCTTAATAAGGAGCACTTAATATAAGAACCCTGTCTTAGGGTGTTTACACACTCATCGGTCGTTACTTTTGGGTGAAGAAAATGAGACGTAACTAGCTATCTCATACAGACGGATTTTCAATTGACCTAAAGTTTAGCTGGAAACCAGATTTACACATTATCAGATAATATTTTTCTCTACTTTAAAATTTAACCACCTTTTTTTTATTTAAGAGGGGGCAAACGAGCAGACGAGTCACCTGATGGACTTTAAACACTAGTCGTAGAACTTTCTCTTTAGCACGGATTTCAACATAAGATTTGAATTTATTTTGTGATCCTATTTTCAGTTCTAATGGAAAACTAAATGGATAGGTTGGTACTTCGAAGTAGCAATTTACTTCTCTTGATAAATAAAATGGTTAGGGTCTAGTTTTTAAAAGGGTTTTCGTTTATTTTTAAGGCACGCTAAACATTTTAGTGACTTCCTTCGTGTCTTTCAGCATTTCTAGGCATAAGAGTCAAATAGAATTCGTATCGAAATAAAGTCTTTCGTTATTTTGAAGTCGCGGTTTGACGTTATCTCGATCTTACAATATTTTCCTTTACGACATCATTAGGACGTTTATATTTTGCACTGATGGTATTTTACTGGAAACATTAAGATTTAAGATAAAATAAATGTTTTCCTCCAAGGAAAGATTTGAATTTTTTAGTCATCATGACTGTTACCTTTATCATCAGCCAAATGGCCTCAATTGTTTCAATCTAAAGGAAAAAGTACGTATAATGAGCATTAACTTGCTTATATTACGATAACACAAACGAAATAATGAAAAAAAAAACAAATACGAGAATGTGTGTATCGAGTTAAAGAGTAGAGTCAGCAATACCGAGTATTTTCAAAAGGTTTTTCTTATGATGCACTCCAGGTAAACTTATTAATCGTTAGCTTTCCTATTTTAGCTTTGAATTTTATATGCTCTTGCTATTGGTACTCATTAATTTAACACAAAACTAAATAAGATTGCCAACCTATCTAAAATAAATGTGAAATGATCTCGAGAACAATCGAAACTTGACCCGTTCATGTCATTACAGAAAACACTAGGGGCATAATAATCTTTCAATGAACACAAAATATTTACCTTGCTACTCCGCTACTTACGTGCAAGATACGTGCTTGGTTATCTTGCACGTAAGTAGCGGAGTAGTAAGGTAAATATTTTGTGTTCATTGAAATGGACCTCCGCAAAGTAACGCCTGATTCAATAAAATATGCATAATCTTTCCTTTTTCATAACCCACTGTAGGAAAATAGTTGTGCACACAAAGTACTACCTACTGGATTGTCTGAAAAATATTTTCTTTCACATCCATTCGCCTCTCACTCTACACATTCACTTTCAATAATCAAACCAAACAACAGAATCCTTTCAATAAATTAATTAAATTTTAAAAATAAACCGTCTACGGTGTCAAATCGGAGAGGCAGAAGAATCAGCCGAACTAGCCTAAAAATAATTCTAAAACCCGCATTACAGCAAAGATCGTCAAATCGGGGAGGCTGCATTAGCCCTGGGGTCTATTCCAAAATTCGATGTTCGGGCCATACCGTTCCTCTCACTCTCTTTTCTTTATTATTAGTGTGAACGAAACGGCACAAAACGAACTTCGATTTCTAAGCTTCTGGGTAGGCCTGCTGTTAGCTCAGAGGGCGCGTGGGTGTCGATCGATCCCGCAACAAGTGGCATTGCAGCCCGGACGGCCCCAGAGCTTGAGGGTTATGTTTGTCTCCGGGTTACCCCCATTATTGTAAGCATACTACTTAGTAGTAAAAGACATCGGTGCTGCAAGACTTAGATCATATTTGATCCATGAATGCACTACTTCAAAAAGTCAACGTCAAGTCCTATCACCGTGATATTATGTATATGATATATACTGTATTTGTGATGTAGATAAACCATGATCTGCATATTTTTAACCCGAATATTTCATTGGTTATAGCCAAGTACATAATAATTAGGTACGTTGACAGTTTTGTCACATTTATTTGCCTCATTGAACATGTTAATGCCTGTCTCAAAGACAAGTGCAAAGTTAACTCTTATCACGAATTCAGCCCAGACACAAAAGCCCTAATGCTAATAATAGATTCGGGAGAACCTTAGTCAGTTCTCCCTTTAAATAGACTTTATTATGCAGGCAGATAAACGGACAAATGGTAAAGTTCATCAAAGTTATTCATATCTGCTTACAATTCGTGGCTCCGTGCATTCTATATAAATTAGATGCTGAAACAAGCTCTATTAGTCTAGTCATGGTTCTTAACAACGAAATTGGTTCCATCAATTTGGCTATAGGGGTTTTTAATTACCTAGATAACTCTAAACTAATCACTCGTGCTATAGACCTTAAGGGTTATCTAGCTGCTTTATATAAGGTACTTTAAAGAGCAATCTATTGAGCACATTGCATCGTCAACAATATTAGCTAGATGTAACAAATTATACCAAATGTGACGCGAAGTACCTCAATTAGAGAATATTCGCACTCAGCTATTAACATAACAAACATTACAACCGAGGCTTCAGACCTAGATAATTTGAAAGCACTCACAGCATAAAATTTTGGCAACTATCGCTCATTTTCAAGCAAATCATTTTATGAAGATTGCTTGCGTGATTTTGTTAAGTTCGCAACAAGCCTCTTTAAACACCTTGTACCTATTTGAAGTGAAGCAAAGTGATTAAAGCTTTCATTAATCTTGACCGCAAACTTCACTTTGATGAGTTAGTCAATCTTTATCAAGATTGGGGACCCTAAGGAGCTCGTTGGTGAACTAAGTACTCGCCCACGCGGAATAAGATGTTCTGACGGATTTAATATCTTTGTAACAATTCGTGATGTTTTAACAAGAGATGTGGTTTAATTTGAAATTAGAATACCTGTAATAACCTAATACCTATAATATATACCGTTTTGTATAATTTAACTAGATTTGAATTCATGTTATTTGCGTTCATAAGTATTAAGCAAACTTTGATGCCAAATCTTCGATCGTTTATAGTTACTATATGCTCCATTCAGGATTGAATTAGTCCTTTATGGTATACTAGCTGTTGCCAGCGACTTCGTCTGCAAAGAATTTGTTTATCGCTATCCCGCGGGCGCTACGCAATTTTCCGGGATAAAAAGTAGCCTATGTGCTATTCCAGACTTTTCTCTATCTATGTGCTGAATTTCATCCAGATCCGTTGGGCCGTTTTGGCGTGATTGAGTAACAAACAAACATCCATCCATCCATCAATCCATACTTTCGCATTTATAATATTAGTTAGATTTTTTTTAATGTCATTTAATTAAGCAATATTTCTGAGTTTGAGTCTCAAAACTCAATGCAAAATAAAATATCTAAAATATCTAACATTAAAATACCTTCACCCAAAATGATCAAACAATTATATTGTAGCGACTCTCATATCACAATTTGTATATAGGTATTACAAAACACTAGTTGTAGTTTACAATAACTAAATAAAGTTTCCATGTAAAACACCTAAAGAGGCAGACGTAAACAACAGGTTGTAGTAAAGGTATCATTACTGTCACTGTAAACAATTTTCTTTTGTATTCGTTCACGTTGTGACGAATCACATTAGAATTTCATGATAAATGTTTTATAGTCACTGATTTTAGGTGTAATGTGACCCTGAATGGATTAAAGATACTTTCGACCACACTTGAATAAATTTCAATACAGCATCATTCCATCTCGCATCTTGTTTGTGTCACAAAACAGGATATTAGTTTGCAAAATGAACTCATAAAGTGACTAAAACTTCCAGCTTCAAATTAACTAACTTGTAGTAAGTAGGTATATCACAAAGACGTACAGAAGACAACGAGGTCACCGGCAGATCCTAAATAAATACTTAGCTTGAGCTTTGTCTTGTTTGAACCATTAAATTAACTCGAACTAAGCTTTCTCTGCTTAGTTGAAGCTAAAGCCGAAAGTTGGTAAGTAGTTGGACATGTCACTAAGTAATGTCGACCTGGATAGTGCTTTCACTAAGATTGGTCAGCATATTTAATTGTAAATTAGTAAAGTCGTATATAAAAAAGCGGCAATTCATTTTTCATGCTTGGCAACCCTGCTTTGAGGCTCGACTGAAAGCTATATACGAAGTTAAAAATTCTTGAATATTCACGTGCTGTTTCATTCATGCTAATAGTCGATAGTAGGAGTGTGAAAAGGACATGATGATGGACGGACCTTAAATTTAACCCTTCAGGCGCGCAAGCTTCGCAAACAATGGCACAATGCAAGTTAGCCACAAATTAAATGGCGCGAGCGGTTAGACACACATTGGCACTAATTTGCAGCCACAATTTATAGCCCCCACGCCGCCCAATTTTTCAGCCAAATGAGAAATTTGATTTATACGACGCTGATTGCAATATGGTGCAGTTACGCGTACACTTTGTGTGATTATGCATTTGGCCACTTATCATACTTGAATCGTAACGAGCGTTTGGACACACCTAAGATTACGCTAGTACAGTAGAATAATATAGTATTGGATTGACATATAATAACGAAATATCACTTGGTCATGCACTAAGTTAAGCCCCTTATTCATAAACTCATATTTTATAGTGTCTAAAATTTTTTGACACTTTGACATTTGCCTAAGTCTCCTCCTTAAGTTTGTCGATAAGGTATTTAGGACAGCCTGTATAATATTAAGAGAACACTTCTATTTCAGCATTTACTGACGGGTTCCATCGATTACACTAAGGCTTTAATTGAGCGCCGGTCGTTCGCGCGAAACTGTTACTCAGCAATAAATAGCTTCACAAAGCTCAGCGGCAGTCACGATTTGACTTTTTATTTTCAGTTTGCGACCGATTCTAGCATAGCGTGGAGTATTTATGTGGACACGGAACGATGATTTTATCACCAGGGAGTCGCTTGTGTGATTGACTATTTCAAATTCCGAAAATAGTTTCGGCCTTTCCACAAAATATCTGAACAACTCTTAGATTATGCCTAGAATGACACTATCTGTGAACCAATATGTGTTAATATGGGGAGAAGGTAAACAAAACTATGGCAACCACAAAATTACGAGTAATAATAAGAGGAATAGAAATGTCTTCTCTTGTTGTCGGTGGAACAATTTCCACGCGGTCCTTCCCTGCCCGTTTTCTTTGATATCCTGATACGACACGACTTCTACTTTCTCTTTCTTTCTGGTCGATGAATGTTTTTTGTCCTTCTTCTCTTCCACTTTCCTTCAACTTATCCTTCTATCATGGCCTTAACGTGTTCAACGTGTCGTAATAGTAGTCTAAACATCTTCCCTCTTATTTTTGCGATGGCTATCAACAGGTACCTCTTCTCTTTTACCCGGTCAAGCACTTCCTCAATCAGTACATGAAATATAATCTTTTTCCAAATGCTAGATTATCTCTGATTACCATAGGCATTAAGAAATTCCAATATAAGATTACCATAGGCATTTGGTAACCATAGGCATTGGGAAATTAACGTCGGAAAAGTATAAAGTTCCCGTGGGACGCAGACAAATAAGCAGGCAAAAGCTAATAAATTAAGCACAGAGAAAAATAAATTATTTTATTTTCTACCCCCACGTGCAGGTTACCAGGACATTAGCCTTTTTTCCAAAGCAATTTGCAGCACGAAGGCCATTTACGTCTGACACTCGGTAATTGTGGTCACTGAATTATTCACTAACTCTGAAAACGATGCTTTAATGTTTTCAGAAAATTCGATACCTGTAATCATAAGTAATTATGGCATTGCTCGTGTAATTTATAACAGTGTTCGAGTTGTACCGGTCACTATTCTACATTCACTGTATATCTCTATAGACTAAGTCACATGAAGAATTTTTAAAAATTGACATTTCATTGGACTTTTTAACTCAAAATTAATTGCGTCCTTCTCGAGATCGATCAACATCCCAAAGGTTACAGGATACTAAATATGTTAACATTAGAATGTATGATGCTAGTAACTGTACATACACATTACGAAGCAAATGCTTAGAAAATACTAAGTATAGTTTATCACAATAAAATAAATACTCAATGCTTACCGCGTAGTTCTACCTAACTTTCGTTTCTACTAACGCATTCCCGCATTAACCGTAAACGTATATAAAATATGCGAGAGTAGCGTATTCGATCAATAAATTCATTTGAATGCACATCACTGTGTGCGCATTTGCAAATCATAAATCGTTTTTTTGTAGATATAAACAAATGATTTTGTGGAAAATTGTTTCTAACTTGAACTATATAATTATTTTCTTCTTCACAGGCATGAGAATCCTAGTAATGTTACTACTAGACACCCTGCCTATGCTTGGTAACGTCCTGCTGCTCTGTTTCTTCGTGTTCTTCATATTCGGCATCGTTGGAGTCCAACTCTGGGAAGGGATCCTCAGACAGCGATGCGAAATGGTCCTGCCACCCAACGTATTACGACCGAAGTATGTTATCTTACTATTATTCACTCGGGATTAGATATTTTTGATTTTGCTGGTCGTGCTATTTCATTGAAGTTGGTTTCATGATCAATTTGCTGTCACTTCATCAAGATGTAAGGTAGACTTATATCTTGACTGAAATAACACGTAAGAGTGCTTGTGTTCATTATTTTTGAACTTGGCACACTCCTAAGATCCTGAAATGGATCTTTACATGATTGTCATCCACTTGTCATCACTCAGTTCAGTTGTGCAGTTTTTTGAATACGCCATCGAAATTAATCTGATAATAATTAATGCCGAACTGAGCGTGCCGTCTACGTAAGGAATATGCAATTAAATCATGCATAATGCAGTATGCAAATGGCACGACATTAGCGTGAACCAATTACAAGGTCAGAAGCCTAATTATGTATGAAAATTGAACCAACAGTTCCTTTTACTTAACTGTTTCTACGGTATCTATGACTGGCTCAATCATTATTCAAAAATATCTTGTCGTTACTATGTTTAAAATAAAAGGTATAATGTATGTTATAAATTTGATGTCCTCCATTTTGTCCATGACCTCATATTATAGCGTTTATTTGCTGAAACAAATTTCGCCGTCTGGGATATTAGAATTGTGTCGATGAAAACAGTGATTGGATTTTTTCGTTCTGTTACATTTTGGTCTCGGCGCTCGTCTTAGCGGCACGTCCCATGCTAGCATTGACTGCATGCAATATTTAATGCTTACACCCTTGAAGGGCACATCCTCGGCTTCTCAACATCATTTGACGTTCTATTTTATCGTTGCATAATACTTTTAGCCAATGCAATGTCGTCGGTACACTTTTGCTCACTGTTTTATAATCATTAACGCAAACGCGCATGTTTAATTTACAGATGATGAATGGCTTACTAAACAAGCTAACTATACACTTAAATATTGCATCCTGTCAATTTCACATAACAATAATTATATTCGACTGAGAACACACGCATGACGAATCATTCCAGAATGTAGCAAAGAATGGACTTCAGACATACCATACACGATTAGATTAATAGTGTTATTATTGTAGTTTAGACTTGCGGACTTTGCTACATTACAGAGCATTCACATCATAGCGATTAATAATTAGCTGTTACCTAATACATAGAGACTAATTAGACCTAACACTTTAGAATTGTGCTAAACCATAGACATTATTAATTAGGTACCCTAACAAACATTTTATAACCATGTGATTACCATTGTTTGACATGAACTTTTGTACTTAACAACTTTACACAGCTTTGATATTAAAATCTTTAGACAAAAGAAGACAAGTCTACTGAACTGAAATTTACAATAGGTAACTTCTTGTTACAATGGTCACCACATTTTTAGGAATCCAGATCTCATGACCATAGGAAATGACACTCGTCACTGCTACTTCAAATTTATGTTCCAGAGACCTGTCCGAATGGTACAGAGTGCGCGTCAGAGTGAACTCGTAAGGATTAGCGATCAGAATTAATGTGTTTCTATTAAGAACATTGAAATTTGTTGTTTCGTGTATCTTCACACATCTGCCGTCCAGATGTGCTATCGTAACTGCTTCCCTTTCACAAATTGGCATTTCTACGAGAGCGTTCGCAATCATCACATCGGCGTCATCAATTTTAAAATCAGTGACATCCGATTCATCGGTTTTAGAACTGCCAGTTTGTCCTTGACCAGGCAAAATGCTACCTCTATTAACTGTACCTCTGAGATTATATTGGAATTATCCCTACATACTTTCACAAATATTTAGAACACGACGTCATTATCAATTTACCTACTGAAAATGCACAAACATTTAGTCACCTATGTTATTGGCGGGAAACGTTACACTTATTCACTTCAATTGCATCTTTATACACATCTACAAACTCACCATGGAACCCTGGTAATTTCCCCTTTATTTCACGATAGGATAATTTACTTTTTAAATTATATCTGGCGCTCCTAAATATCAAGATGCTTAATGCCTCAGTTTAAAGGGCCAGTAAAGTTCTTATGGCGACGATCGAGGGAGCAAGTCGGGTAACGACGGTCCGTCGAATGATGTGGGTTACGGCCACGTTACGTGTTCCGGACCTTGTAACGACCGTTGCCGTTAAACGGTAACGACTGAGCCACTGGCGTTTATCTAGACGATTTACTAATACTGATACTTTACGTTGTTGCAATTTTCTAGCGTTATATTTCACATTTTTCATTAGCATTTTGACAACTACGGTGGTTTAGATGTTCGTTGAGTGTTTAATAAAATATTAATTATGTTGTAAATACGTTCTATTTCAATAGTTTCTAATGCACATAATTTTGCATGTTTCTTAAACAAATATCATTAGTCAAAAATACAAATAATTCAAATCTAATTTTATAAATCATGTTATGCTAATAATTCTACTTCTCTTCAAAACACGGTATGTGCCTTGCATGGATGTCATATTACTCCATTAAAATTACTGAATGAACCCAATTAAATATTATACGTGTTGCATGAACTGTATAGTTTATTTTAAGAAACCGCTTATTATGCTGTCGTCATAACGCTGTCCCATAATAAACAAAAACGACATCATTTAGTTTTTCATCATGAACATATCACAAATCAAAATCAAGTCTTACTAACACTCCTCACCGCGAATCAAAGACGAACTCGATTGGACCCTGAATGTTATGTTTTTTCGCTAGCTAATTATTTTCCTCTTACGCAGCATCTCGTTTTACTACGAGTTCTCCAAAGAATTGGACTACATCTGCACAACACCACAAGACAGCGGGATGCACCTTTGCGGCGATTTCCCTCCATACCGCTACGGACCTTTGGTCTGCAACGAAACCGCCAGACCGTTCTCTTTTAACGCACCAACCAACGTGTCTTGTGTGAACTGGAACCAGTATTACACTAACTGCACCCAGAGAGGATCAAATCCATTTCAAGGGACTATATCCTTCGACAACATCGGTCTCGCCTGGGTGGCTATATTTCTGGTAAGTGCTATTACGTGTAGGGCGTAAAATCCTTACACGAGAGAGTGTCTGGTTTGTTGCATGCAATAAAATTTAAGACCAATTAAAGGTTACACGTTCTTATCGATATCGAAGAAGCTCAATATGTACGAGAATAGAAAATTGGTGCTGGTATCGTATATTGAGCATCTTTAATAAAGTCTAACTAATTTATAACTAAATGGTTAGGGGACGGGGAGGGTAGGGGACTTGCTTCAATTTTATAACATGTTTAATTTCTAAACGACACTGAAAATTAGAACACATAGAAAAATCCGAAAAGTAAAGCTATGGCCGGGAATCGAACCCGGGTCCTCGTCATTCCGTGACGCGTGCTATACCCCTACACCACCTATAGCAGGTTATAACATGTTGTTACAGAAATGTACATCTTGTTAATATACTTATTGTTACGCTTACGATAGGTTAATAAGTTATCCTTTTCTTTTCAGGTTATATCTCTAGAAGGATGGACGGATATTATGTATTACGTTCAAGACGCTCACAGTTTTTGGGATTGGATTTATTTTGTTCTTTTGATAGTGGTAAGTTTGTTGATACGTTTTTATGCTTAAGCTTTTTCTTTCCTTTTTAGAATGTCATACAAGAAACGCAAAATATCTTAGATTCGAATTGGTTTGATCACTTCACTGGAGTCAGCAACAACATTTAAATTAAAAACTGCTTACAGATCGGATCATTTTTTATGATCAACCTCTGCCTCGTCGTTATAGCGACGCAATTCAGCGAAACCAAAAAGCGTGAGATGGAGCGAATGCGTGCCGAGAGGGCTCGATTTACGTCGTCATCCACCCTGGCTTCATCTACCAACAATAGCGAGCCAGCGACATGTTATGCGGAAATTGTCAAATACGTTGCGCATCTCTGGAGAAGATTCAAACGGAGAATGGCTAAGAAAATAAGGTATGAAAGTTTGCTTTTGTTAGTAGATTAAAAGTAGGTAACATATACACTTAAGGTCACCAATATGTACGAAAATTTCCGCGACACTAACCCCCTTATTCATAAACGCTCTAAAGGCTTTTGTGAAAGGTCAAAGTGACAGATAAGGACAAACGATTACTAAGTTAGCAGAAGCCTATAGACTAGAGCGTTTATGAATAAGGGGGTAAGAAAACAGAAGCACTGTTCACCAAGTTTTCTTTCGATGCGAGCACTAGAAGCGAGCTGAATTTGACTTGCAAGATTGATGTCGTCTCCAGCCTATATACGTCCAACTGCTGGGCACAGGCCTCCTTTCAGAATGAGATGGCTTGGGCTGTAGTTCCCACGCGGGCCCAGTGTGGATTGGGAACTTCACACACACCATTGAATTGCTTCGCAGATGTGTGCAGGTGTCCTCACGATGTTTTCCTTCACCAAAAAGCTCATGGTAAATTTCAAATGTAATATCGCACATGAATTCCGAAAAACTCAGAGGTGCGTCACAACCCTCTGCTTGAAAGGCCACAGGGCAAACCACTAGGCTACCACGGCTTTTTTCGCGCCATCTTCAAATTACTTTGGCGTAAAAACTTGAATATGACAACAAATTTTAGATGTAACAATGTGGCTATTTCACTCCCTTTTCGTTCATAACTTTGTTTCTATCTTCGTAGGGTATACAGGTACCAGCGGGCTCAAGTACGGTGGCGTACCAGCCGGGAAACTCTTCAGTTGCCAGCCAACAAGCCGAAGCAACATCATCCTTGCTGCCCGAGATCACATCCACAGGTAAACATATTTTTTAGCCACGAATCTATGAAAGAAAGCAATGCTATATAAACAAATGCAGTAGATGTAAGCAGTCATCCATGTACAATCCTTTGAAGTAGTTAATCAAATTCTAAACAAAAATTAAACAAAGTGTAAGTAGTTAATTGAAGTTATGGTATCTAAAATGTTTCTTTGGATTGTGTTCTGGCAACTCGAAAAAAGACTGATGACGAAAAGTTAAATTTAGATCACAAAGTTAAGCTTACAAAAACGATATAGTAGAACCGTACCGATCTCTTTTTCCAAAATTCACTAATAGTAAGTAGTTGATTGTATATTTTTAGTCGTTTTTAGCCCCTTCTCAAGATAGTAAAGAAAAGAAGTGTAGTATTTTGTTATTCTATTCAAATGCGGGACTCGCTAATTTGTGTAAAATAATGAAGGTGACAATAATTAACAAAGTAAAAATGTGTAAGCTTTGCATCTCGATAATCTTGGTGACTCTTGTAACCGCATTGAGTGAGGTAGTAAAAACATCACAAAAACCCGAGAATGCGAACTGAAATAAAATACTTTTGCAGAACGTGAAAGAGGAGGGGGACGAGCCACTCGGCCGACCGAGCCTGTTGCGCGTACCTTCGCTCTCAGCCGCCGATTTGGAGGTAATATATTACTGCGGAATAGAAAAGTTGGAGGGAAGCTACTTTAAATATTGAAAACGGAACTGCAGACAGTGAAATTTTCCTTCATTGATAAATTGTTGAATTGCATTCGAGAATTTTTGGAAAGCTGCTTGGTGGAGCTAGAAATGTAACAACGGCGGTGGGAAAGTAAACAACTTGTAATGTAACGTTATGAAATGTAGTGTCGTATTACAGGTAGATTGGAAATTCATCATGAAATGATCAATTAAACGGGAAATAAAAAACTAACTTCGTTACTCAAATACACATAATTATTAAATGCGATTAATTTCGTTATTTTGATGATTCAATATGTAATAATAAGCAGTGAATACAATAACCATCAACGATGCGTCTTAGCAGTCTCACTTTGTTGCTTGCACTTTGATCTAAGCTACCTGATATGTATTATTTTTCCTGTTATTTCCTTTTTGTCTTCCACCAGACAACATTATTTCTACGTTCTACCTACATATTTAAGTGATCATTTAGACGTACGTGACTGTACCTACGTGATGTGAAAATGAAGGAAACGTGAGCGTGTGCAATTATTTCTTAAGTAGGGTGCAGACAATTCAGCCTGAATTTAGTCCCTCTTATGGCTTAAGGGACGATACAATACATGCTGCGCTTACTAGGGCCGACAACGCACTGACATCGCGTAAAGCGCTGCGGGTGTCTATGGACAGTGGTGATCATTTAACATCAGGTAACCCACTAGTTCGTTTGTCTGGCCTCTAACATAAAAAAAAACTTTTCGAGTTTGGATAAAGAATTTTCCTTCAAAATTTTGTAACCCTCAACCTATTAAACAATCTTAAGGCCATTTTTCATCCTCCATAAAGAAGAAAAGACCAATAAACTACAGCTGTTGTCGAAATATGCAGATTTGAGTAAAAATACATTCTCATAACGAGATAAGTAGTGTTTAACCTAAACCCTAATTCTTCATGCGACTAACCTTACTAAAATGCGCGTTAAAAACAAACCCCTCGTTTTGACTTCTCAACAAAAGGGTGAAATGGTGATAGGTGCTCCGCCTGTTGCGCGCTTCCCACTCGCTCGATCTCCAGGTAATGGAGAAAAGCACAGTAATGATGTAAATGTAGCACAGGGACGTGCTTCCCCACATTTTATTTTGTTACTTTGTGTTATATTGTCAAGATCTGTAGCTGCCGCGTGTGAGTCAGCAAGTAACTTACGTTACTGTTTAAGTTTTAACTAAACCAGCATCACCGTTGGCAATTGTAAACACAAACGCTGTTGTGCACAAAAAGTTACTGACTTTCTATAGCAAAATTTATGTTTAGTCTGTGTTTAGGAATGGCAAAATGTCAAAGTTACGGATAGAGACGAATGAAAGTTAAGTTAACGTAAACATAGGCAACAAGCATTTGTAAATTAACGACTTAACCCCGTGTTTATGCTAACCCGGGGTTAAGTAGTGTCAAATGTATGGAACTGCCAAGCCTAACCCCGGATTAGCGACTTAATTTTTTAACTCTAGACTGTCCAAGTGGGCCTAAGAGGATAGATAAACTTGAACTCGGTAGCAAAAAATGTTTTGAAAACAATTGAACCAGCCTCAAAAATATCTGAAACTAATATATGGCTAAGCAAGGAGACAAAATATTCAAATTCATAACTTGTCGTTGTAAATATCGGCAATGATTGAAATGTTGGTAGGGCATTAAACATGACTAACACTCACGGCTACGAGTTTACTCGTATTACTCTTTAGACTAAGGATCTTGTTGGATTATAATGCGGTTCTCAGTTTGATATTTGAGGTTTATTTTCTGATTTTTCTTCTAGAATGCTTCAAATTTATCACTCCTCTCGCCACCGTCACTGGCCCGCCGGCGGTCCTCAGTGATGTTCAGCGACACAGTTCTTCTGCACACCCCAAATTCTCCCCACGGTGGTCATCCACACAACGTCTGCTCCTCGGAAAAGATGACCCAAACAGGTGACGTAAAACATTGTGTTTAATTGACGCGTTTTTCGCAAATTTCTTTCAAACTTTGCTTATTTACACTTCTTTTAAGGCAATCTCAGTGAAACACGTGAAACTAAAGTTTAACAGTTGTAATAATTTATAGATTCATTGTGTCAACGTGACTGGCTTAAGAGCCACAGCGGTGAGTCTAGAGGCGGTAGATCTAGACGGTCTATTAGATAGGCATGAGCAATCTGGTTTTATTCTTGCTTCTCTTCACTCTCTGTCTTCATAGAAATCGATAGGATGGTTTAGGTACTCTAGACGTTGCAGACTATTACAACTTGCTTTTCTATTTCTAGCAAATAGTTCTTTACTATCACCTCCTTGAAAATCTATTGGTATGAACTGAAAATATCGTGGTTGTATTATTTCCAATCGATTGGTATTCCTAAATTATTTCACGTCGCGGATTTACATAAGCGATACTTTCGATTCGTGTTCGGAAAAAATAGTCACAAGAGTTTGGAAAATGCACTGTAGTGATATTAATTTGGGGGTGTAGAGTTCGACCTGCCGACAGGCGATACGGCAGAAGAACGGGCGGCAGCTGGCGGTACTATGTCCTGTCAAGAACTACTGGCTTTATCTGGAGCCTTATCTGCTGCGCTACCTACTGGACAAGTCGCTTTGGACTCCTTCTTTGAAGAATTGACCAAAGGAATCAGCAAAAGAGCTGGCGAGGACAAAGACTGTAAGGTAAATAAAAAAGTCACATGCCATTCATCTATCAAGTTAAATTCATCAACACCAATGTCATAAGTATCGGTATTAATCTTTTATAGACATTGGAGATAGAAGATTTCTCGTGTTGTGCCGAATTGCTAGCAGCTGAAGCTGCAGCCAAAGAAGCTCGTAGAGGTCGATTCGCCAATGCGTGTTCACAGTTTTGGAAGAAAATATCGAAGTTCTTTACTTATTTAAGGAAACACATAAAAAATATCGTCAATCATAAATATTTTCAGCAAGGTAACTCGATATTAGATCAAGTACAACCATAATACAAAATATAGTGTGTTTTACAATGAAGTTTGTTCTACAGGTATATTATTAGCCATCCTCATAAATACGCTCTCAATGGGCATTGAATATCATAACCAGCCAGAAGAATTGACCGTAATAGTAGAGATCAGCAATATCGTTTTTTCTGCAATTTTTGCAGTCGAAATGATTCTCAAAGTTGTAGCAGAGGGGCCTTTCAAGTATATTTCGAATGGTTTCAACGTTTTTGATGGAGTCATTGTTATTTTAAGGTTAGTTATTTTCACCGAATCGAGCATAACATGAACATGATATATTATTTACTTTGAAATTAAA
Organism: Pandemis heparana; assembly: GCA_963854515.1. Classification (NCBI taxonomy): domain Eukaryota; kingdom Metazoa; phylum Arthropoda; class Insecta; order Lepidoptera; family Tortricidae; genus Pandemis; species Pandemis heparana. Next base: position 4,944,642 of record OY978013.1, on the reverse strand, counting down.
CAATTGCGGGTGGTAGGGCCTTGTGCAAGGTCCGTCCGGATAGCTACCACCATCTTACTCGCTAATCCTGCCGCTAAGCAGCAGAGCTTGCACTGCTGTGTTCCGGTGTGGAGGGTAAGACAGCCGGGGAAATTACGGGCACAAGAGGCATTTCATCTTAGCCCTCTAGGTTGGCAACGCATCTGCAATCCCTCCGGGGTTGCGGGTGTCTATGGGCAGTGGTGATCGCTTACCATCAGGTGACCCACTTGCTCGTTTGCCTTCCTATTCGCATAAATATATATATATATAAAATAAAGTTATATTTGATATTTGCAATATATTTAAAGTACAATCAAATGTTTTTTCAAACAGTGCATTTGAACTAGCGCAAAGCTACGGCAGCGAGAAGGAATTAGCAGGAAACTCTGGATTGTCCGTATTACGCACATTTCGACTCTTGCGCATCTTGAAGTTGGTGCGATTCATGCCCAACCTACGACGCCAACTCTTCGTCATGCTGCGGACCATGGACAATGTCGCCGTCTTCTTCTCCCTCCTCGTCCTATTCATATTCATATTCAGGTATGTTTCCATCATAAATAATTATCATATCAGTGATGTAAAATAAAATTAAAACATTACAGTTTAAAAAAAACAGTTGTTGGGGTACATGAAAAAAAGACTAAAAATTGAAAAAATAAATACAGACAGTTTTAATAATAAATTTTGCATGATTATAAACAATAATTGAACAAATTAAATTTTTATTCAAACTTAAAAAAATAATGCCACGGAGACTGCTACTTTAAGTTGTGTAGATTTCTTGAAGTTCTTCTCGACTTTGTGTTCATTTCAAATCTCTTCTATACCTACCAACAACTTAATTAAACGTTTTATTCCGTTCTATTAACTGACGCTGGAATTTATTTCAGTACGGTTTGAAATATATACTTCTTAACCTTAAAAAAGGAAGTTTAAGATTCTTTGTCATTGGTATATGTATAGTCCCGTGCTGTTTTCCTCTTCATTACCTATCTTCTTTAACCTTCTCATCATAAAATTAAGTAGTTAATTATCACTATCCCCAATACCCTGATTGACTCTGCAATCAGAATATTATTTTTCCGTAGCTGATGAAAATAAAACCGAGTTCTATTACTAGTAAGAAATTCTGAACGTTTCTACTTAACTGTCACATCCGCATCCCTTCCCCTGTGCACTACCCAACTGTGAGTGATTTCTCCTTTAGTTTCAATCTTATCCTTTAAATGTGAATCACTTCTGTCTATGACATTTACCAACTACACACTACCACTGTCCACACTATTTACATCTTTTTCTCTTCTATTTTAATTATTCATCAATCATAGTATGTGTCTATCACGCTTCTGTGCTTTGCGTCCATTTCAGTTTTTACATCTGCACTCCATCATTTATCATTTCAGATCGCCATATGTTTCGTTTATTATTTTTATTATATTTCTCTCCTCCCTATGTTATGTGATAGGACTAAACTGTTCGCATTATCTAATCGTATATTGCGTGATAACGTTCAGCATCCTCGGTATGAACCTCTTCGGGTGCAAATTCTGCGAGAAAGACGATGATGGCGATCAGGAGTGCGACAGAAAAAACTTTGATACGCTCTTGTGGGCCTTTGTCACGGTGTTTCAGGTATTCTATATTTTCAATTAAAGCCCTAACAGATAACCCAGAAACAGACTGAACTTGCAACATTACTAAACGCTTATACGGGTCCGTCAGCAGTCAGCACTCACGACAATATGACAGTCCTAATAACAGAACATTATTTTGGTGACAGCTAAATGACTAACCACGCGAGTACACAAACGACTGTTCACTCTGCTGCAAGACACTTCAAAATTACAGCATCACAATACAAAAATAAACTTTATCGGAACGACAGCTTGCAGCACTGTGCTTTGACAACAACAGGCGTTCAGTCGCGTAATGCTACCCTAGAGCCCGCGTAGTGATAAACTCTAGAACCATTCGTAACCAATTGATCCAACATCATTAGCCGATCACCATGTTGTGTCGTACAGTACTCCCATCAGATGCCGTCAGGAGCACATTTCTTAGTCAGTCAGCTTGGTTGAACAGTAGGTTAGCTTGAGGTCGATCGAAGCCGAGTCGCGGGTTACCCTGTTCGTCAGTTTCTCTACTCCCACTACCACAGCTGCACTCAGTTTATACAGTACTCTCACTTTGCATGCTGCTTCTAATATACTATCTTATGCAACTTTTGACGAAATTTGTGGGCATTTTGGCCAAATAGCCGAACGAATCGACGATTGAGATAACCAAAAATCTCCACCAATTTCTCCCTCTGATATACAACTTTATTTTTCTTCAGTACATAATCTAATTATTCTGAACCCTTATCTTCAACATTTAACTTCCGATTTTTAAATGCTTAAAAGTTTGGCCCACTCACTTTATTTTCCTATTATCTTTTCCTTTTGCATTACTAAAGAATAAACTTTGATTAACTATTATTGCATTAAACATGAATGATATTTAATTAAGTACTTTGATAAGACATTACGAATGTTTTTTTTAATACTTTATGCACACCTTATTTCGCCTTTTTCTATCTACTTACAAATTATTTTACATATTGCATTTCTTTATTTTTTATCATAAGGACATGAGGCAGTATATTATAAAGAAGGAATGATAAAATAAGTCTAGTAATGAGTATATGAAAATTGGGATCTTAATGCACCTTTATAACGAATTGTAATAAAAGTATAATTATAAGATTTACCTAACATATTCGTTGGTGGTGACGTTCCGGCGGCGGTAACACTGCTTCGCTTTTAGACGAACTTTGGGTTACGAAAACAATAATGGTATTGTCGATAGCCGCAGCTAAAGTTTAGTGAGCGTAGATGTCTGATGCTTGTCTGGATAACTTTTATATTTAATTTTCAAAGTAACTGCTAGCCCTAAGCAAGGACATACACACAATTAATAATTCCATTGTAGTGTACATTTATTAAATATCGGAAACATTACAGCAGTGTTAACGTCGCGCTGTATAGAATGTCGTCAGGATGACTCGGTCGCGGCGTATGCGCATAGCATTTTGTTTTTCTTTCATTTTTCATCCGCTCCGCGCCGCAGTATTCTGGGCATGTATCTATTCGGTGGTAAGTTTTGCAAATTCGTCGAGGACAATGGCTCCGAGCGGGACTGCACATGCCCCGAGATAATCTCGCACCACCCTAAGTGTGAGTGCGACAGGAAACATTTTAATAATATCCTGTGGGCGACAGTCACCGTCTTCCAGGTAAGCTTCGCGAGTCTGATGTGCGCAAGGTAACTTTAGACGGTTTATTTGCGATCCCATTCGAATATATTGTTAGAGGGTAGACGCTGCGTTTTTCTCGCATCCAACAATCTGTAACAATTCAATAAGAAACGATTTAGTCTTATTTGACAGCTTTAGTGAAGTTGTGAAATAAGAAGAATGCTTATTTCCGTGTACAAAATGTATCTTGGCACGCGCGAGAAATTCGCCGTAGATGCGTTTGGGTTGGTATATTATTTAGAGTCGTGGTACTGCATCCTATGGAGCGCTCCGTAGCTAGTGCATCTTGCTTGTAGTTAGCTTTAGGAATGCTAGACCCCTGCTTGTGTATTCAGGTCGACGTCTGTGCTCCCTGTCATTACCCTGTATATTTGCGTACACTAACACAACTGTCAACATAACACTAACAGTTATTAACACGCTGATTTAATACGTTTATTTTGTATTTTTTTGATTATTTTATTAATATCAGAATAACTTTTACATTCCAAAAACACCGAAAGGCACTTAAACACTATAATGACAGCACACCTTGCTTATTTTGATTTATTAAAAGAGATTTATGATATTTGAAGATATTTGGTGTGGTAGAGCGACTTGAGCGAGTGAAATGGAACCTCAATTTGATGTAATATTTCAGGTTTTAACGCAAGAAGATTGGAATGTAGTACTGTTTAATGGTATGGAAAAGACAAGTCATTGGGCCGCTTTGTATTTCGTTGCGCTCATGACTTTTGGAAACTATGTACTGTTTAACTTACTGGTGGCTATTCTAGTAGAAGGATTTAGTTCTGAGGTAGGTCTAATCTACGATTTTCCACTTCCTTCTCTAAAGCCTGTAGCTATCTGACGTGAGCGTGCGATTCTTCTAGCGGAACGAAAGGCGGGAGCGAGAGCAGCGGGAGCTGGCAAAATCTAAATTGTCCAGCGACTGTTTCTCTGACAACAACGAAATTCAGTATGACGAGTCCAACTCGGGATCACATTCCAGTGACAGTTTCTCACAGGTGAACACTTTGTGTTGGTGTTAGTTGTTCTTGACTGCGCTTTTTGTCAACCCTCTTGACGTGCCTCAAAAAATTCTAAACCTTCTTCTTGACTAGCCATCTAGAATTAGGTAGGTATTTTGTGTTGTGTAAAGAGCTACGATTGATGGGAAAACTGTGCTGACGACCATTTATGGGGAAGCGTTATTGTGACAGATGACAAGAAGGTCATCCATTTCAATACAGCAAATACTCATATGTGATCGCAGTAAAAGTTTCAAAATAAATTTCTCATAGCTCTTAATAAAGTACCTAAATGTGTGTCCTTTAATTTTTCTGGTCGTTTGAATGTTTGTAAACGTGTTCTAAATATACCTACATGTGTTTTTGAAAATATAGAACGAAATAAAAAACTATTGGAAGTCTGCGGACGACGTGCGGAAAGCTAAAGATGATGTAAATGGACATAAGGATAAAGTGATACGCTCACGCAGAAAGACGACGAGCTCTGGACACCATCCGACTCTATGCAAAGATTGTGCGCAATCCAACAAATGCAACCTGCAAAAGGTAACCGCTTTTAATCGAGGTTGATTGGGCAATTGTTAGGCAAGCGTGCTCCATCTTTATCTTCAGGCGTGATTGTGTTCAAACGTTTGTGGTTACAATTTAGATCTCACGATGAATCCGACTCACTTCTTTGATAAGAAAAATTTTAACTCTATGCAACGTTATATTTTCATCACTGCACAAAAAAAATTAACTCGGTGCATTAATAACAACATAAGATGTTTAATGTAAAAGCCAATTTTAGTAACCACTATTGACTTCTCATACAAATGATTTACACATCATTAGGTACACTTCATTACACACCCCTTCTAACTTCACAATTCCTCCGTAGGAATCCAAAATGCTAGCCAACAACATGGCGGACACAACCAACCTCCCGATGATAACACACACAGCAGCCACACCTCAAGACTCTCCGTCGACTACGTTGGAACCAGGAGCTACCTTCAGGGATTTTCACGTAGCTCAAAATTTGGAGAAATCATCTATGCTATCAAGCATGGAGTCTATTGATCGGACTTCGGTAAGCAATAAAAACAAACCGTATAAAACACTACTGGCCGGTGATAAGTGGAATGTTACTTATGTTGTTTTTATTTTCAGTGCACAAGCATACCTGGTTTACTAAAACCGCCAAACAGTTACACCTTAACACTACACTCAGCTGCCTCACAATTAGGGGCAGAAAAGGCCCGGCTACCGCCTTTAACTCTCGCCCTCCCTCCGAGGTCCATTTCAGGGTCACCAGGATCCTCATCACCTTCCACAACGAGGTCGGTACCCTCGCCAATGCTGACTGAGAAGAATCTTCAGATCACGATCCCAAAGGAGGATAATTGTAACAATACTAGTGATAAGTCTAGTCTTCTAAGTTCACAGAAGTAAGTAAAGTTCAGAGTATTTTTAATTCGCAAAACGTTTCCTGCAAACGTTTTCTTCGTCAAAATATTGAAAGTGAAAATAAAACTCTTTCCATTCGCGTCATTCATTCTACTTATATAATCTTGGAAAAGTGTTTACTCAAATACAATTAATATAGAGTATGAAATAGCGAATATTACAATTACATGTACAATTTGCATAACTAACTGGATTTATTAAAAGTATATTAAGTAATTAAAATTAATTATTACAAAGTTACATTTATCTCATCGCTTTGTAGGTGCGTAACTGTCCAAAGTCCAACATCGAACGGGGATGACAAATGTAGAGTTCAGCGAGGGTACAGCTGGCGACTCTCCAGGCCTAGTCTAAGGAAGAAACAAAAACACAGATCAGGTTCAGATTCTGAAGCCATCATTCTGAACAACGGACGGGACCATGCTTCTTGCAATGGTAAGAATAAAAAAATCCTAACCAAATAAAATTATCGGAAGTTCGTTAAAAGTAGCGGTAGCAATCGAAATCATAATATTTTTCAAGAGGGAAATAAACGAAATCTCAACTCGCAAGCAATTCAATGCAGCACAATTGTTCTTTTGTTTGCACCTGCCGAAATACAGTTTATTCGGGCAAATTAAAATTTTGCCATTGCATTGTTTCAGAAGCAATGCGAATCGCATAGGGCTCCAATCGCCCCTTGATTTTTTTTTTTTTAAACATTTGGTAACTAAAATTTTAAAATTCCTGATACTTAATTGTTTATTTATTTCCTAGTTCTTCCTCGCTAACACTATCAAACATTTTTTTCAAATATAGGATATAGTAGAAAAGCTTTATAATGTTATAAACTTTCGCGAATTTCACTATTAATTAATACCGCTCCCGGGATTCACCTCACGTCTTAAAATATATCCTGTTAATTGTCTTAACATTTCGGTCACGGAAAAATATAATCTTATGAGATTTAGCTCCAAGACTATTACAGTAAGATACATGAGCTTTGTTCTAGGTAGATGAAATAACGTTTAATTTATTTCAGGTTCTAGTCTCCGCAAGAACGAGCTGCTCTTATCATCGTCAATAGTGATAAAGAATGATACGCAGTCTGAGATGCCAAACAACCGAGCCAAGTCCCAACTGCCAGCACCAAGGGTCCTAGCACCACCTGCTAGGAGGGTGTCCGCTCACACTGCGCCTTTACTACCTGATGTAGGCCTTTTTTAATTTAAAATAGCAAAAAATACAAATAAATTAAATATAGTTTATCTATATTTGATTAACTTACAATGATGTCGGCAACTGCTGAAGTGTTTTTGACAAAAATAGCACAACTTTTTCTCTCACCAATAAAGTACGTTTTTCGAGTAGGTTCAAAAACATTTTTCTCTTGGGCGATGAATTTGCCTTAGTCATTAAAATAGAACAATACATCACTCTTTTTTAAGGGCCTTGTTTACAACATTTTTTAAGTTAAAATCAATATTGGTGTATGTTTATCGTTTTATACATAAAACTACCGTCTAATTGACTAAGTTGATAAATTATACCGATCTAAACTGATTTTAGGTATCGTGGAAAGCCCCAGAAGCAGGTTTCTCGTCAGATTCCACGGTGAAACTCGACACCGGGAAATCCCCACCCCATCGGCTGTCACTAACCAACGATTACTTAACAGGTAATAAAATTTACATTTTTACCCCAGATAAATACTTTCACGAAAATAATTCCGCCAATATTAACTGGAACAAAAAACGGTACGTGTTTCGCCTCTCAACGAGGCATCTTCACAATTTGATTGATAAATTGCCCTTTTTAACATAATGGCGAGTTACCAACATTCTCACAACGTTCACGTATTTGGCTCGAATCGATAATCAGGATAGAAACCAAATTTTCATGATTAAACTTGTACGTTTACCTGCTTTGGCTTTAGATTTGGATGTAAATACCTAAAATCTGCTTGACCTGAACAGTTTGCTGTTCAATATTTTCGTACATAATTTTTATTTAATTCCTCACAATAAACCTTTTAAAGTTTAAGAATTTGAGGACAGTATAGCATACTGCCAGTGTACGGCCATCATTATTGTTTACAGTCAACATTGATATTGTTAACTTGAAAAATTTCGCGAGGGTTTCTATTATTAACACTAAAGAAGGATATAGGTCGTCTTTAAGAAATATAGAGTACAATAGTATTATTCCATCAACACTTCACTATCTAGTAGTGTAGTGAAGTTGGGTTGTGAAGCGGTTTAGTCTTTACTTATCCTTAGGAATAGGTACGCTGTGGAATTGACAAAACAATTTTACATAGGCAGGAGTTGTTAAATAATACACTTTTTTCTAATTTAGTGACATCAGTATCAGAAGTAAAGTCGAGTAATCTGACTCCGGCACCATCGCAATTGCAACAGCTTACTCCCAAAACCCCCCGAAATGAGACCCCATTGCCGGCCCGACCGAAGAACCAATCGCTACCACTTATCAAACAAATAAATGAGGAGGTAAGAATCAATGAATAATAGGCTCAGTTAAGATACTGAAAAAACAATTTAAATATATCCTTTATTTAATGAAACAAACCTAATGGCTAGATTTATCTGTCAAAAATCGTTGTAAAAGTGATATGTTTCAAGTTTTATGAAGCGAAGTAAAAATTACTATATTTTTATTTTATTTTTATAGGTAGCTGAACAACGTCAGTTCTATTAACGTAGTTCAATCCAAGTTATTTGTTTTCTAAAATTATTTGTATTCAAAAAGGCAAATTAAATTTAGACCTAAATAAATACTCCAATTTTCAATAGACAGAGAGACAGAGTCTCGAAATACCTAGGTAAACCCTTTCCGAAATTGTTCCTCAGGTTTCAAAAAGTTTGGCGTTGAAACTTTTAATTTGAAAAGTCTGATTATACTGAGTTTACAGGTTACCATAAATAATAATGTGAGCATAATAACGTCGAGGTTCGACAGGCGGCGCTACAGGTTCAAAGACCTTTTTCGTTTCATGGAGCCGACGGGATGTCTTAAGGAAAAAGAGGATTACTCTTTGTACATTTTCCCTCCAGGAAATAAGTAAGTTATTATTGCTTTTATGTTCTTTTGTGGAACTAATAGTGCTACAAGAAACTGTCTGGGTATGATGGTAAATTTGAACTCTCTTTGCTTTACAATGCGCTCTCCATCTTGTATTAAATCATACGTAAAGTGTGTAAAGCAAAACACTTTTAGAAGATTATTAGATTTATTTAGGTAGGTATATAGATGTTTAACATACGCTTCTAGGCGAGTAACGCAACTGCGATCCTCTGGTAGGTATTGCTATTTTGGCATTACTTGCTATCTACCCCATTTTATAATAAAAAGGTCTGATCTTGGTCATAGTCATCTAACTACGTTTAACTTATGATTTTTTTATTGGTCAACAACACTGCTTAATAATAGCAAATTCAGTTTTATAATACTTTGATTATTTAACATTTATCCTTCCTTTTTAGTAGAGATACTCTCCAGCTACGTGAAATGTGAATTAATAAACTTAGAATTTAACCTCGGATTGTGGCATAATAAAAGCTTGTACAAACTTATTTTTCATAAACGGAGTTTCTAAATTTCGCATTGGCCTGAAGCCGAGACTTAAGTTTACTACAACTTGCGGTACCTGTTCATTGTGAACAGTCTTGTAGTCAAGTCTTTTGTTTCGAAGAACAATAATAGCGCAGCAAGAGCGACCAATTCCGCAGTTTGCCTGCGCCCAGTTAATTAGTTCACGCTGTTTCTTTAATAATAAATGGCCGGAGAAAATAAGTTTTAGCGTGTTGTTTGCGGGAGGCAACTATTGAGAAAATGCCTAGAATATTTCATAAAAGGCTGTTGTTATTAATGCCACGACCGGCTACCGGAGTAGGTAATAAAAATAAATTACTTACTTTAGAGGTTGCTAGTTTAAGCTGTACGTTAGTTTAGAGCAATTTGGAGAATACGAACGTGTTATTACGTAATTGTAGCAATTATTAATGTAGTCTCGTGTCTGATTCGTGTCGAAGTGATAATTTATTTTGGGATTATTAATATCTTCAAATTAAACCACGTGTAGCCTAAAATGAAGTATTATTGTGTCTTTCAAAATTCGATAAATAGTAATTTTAAACTATCTTTGTTATGATAGTTATTGCCAGTTTTGTCAATATTTTTTTCGTTCTGAAAATTTCACGAACGGCGATTGTAATGGTAATTTGTAAATTGAGTCTGGCAGACTTTGGTTTGTGAATTACAATGGTCATAAATTTATATCTTAAAGCGGTAAAGCAGTAGGACTTACCTAAACTTATTTGCTCATGTCAGAATGGAAGTCAGATTCCTATTTTGTACAGAATAAGAAGACTATGCACATGGATGGTGACCCGTGGATGGTTCGACAACATCGTGCTACTATTCATAGCTCTTAACTGCATCACGCTTGCTATGGAGCGCCCAAACATACCACCTGACTCAAAGGAACGTGCCTTTCTAGGCAGTGCCAATTACGTATTCACTGTCGTATTTGCTGTGGAGATGTTTATCAAGGTAAGCGATCATTCAACACCTAGTATAGGTACTTTGTTGGATCTCATATTACTTTCCGAAGGTCAACATCAATGAAAGGAAACTACTAAGGTTGAAGCATAAGATGGTATTAGTCGACCTAGTAAACGTGACCTAGAGTATTATGAAATGAATGAAATGAAATTATTTATTTCTGATAAAAATTAATTAAGTAATCCATATCCATATATTATTATAATGTTAGTAACAATAGCGTATAGCAATTAAATATACGCCCACACTAGAAGTAACGCCCTAACTTAATCTTCTATTTTAAGTATTGTCATGTTTGTAAGTGGTGTAAATTAGACTAATGAATTGATCTCCTACTTGTTCCTAGTCTTGTGATGGCTCATGAAAATATAGTTTTAAGCTGAGCTACGACTATCAACGCTTGTACGTATACTCTAGTGATTTTTATCAAGCTAAAGGTGGAAACACATTATTAACACGCGACGCGACCCGATGCAACGAATGTATGCGCATGGCGTCGCGTCGGATGTTCATAGTGTGGTTCTGGTCATAGAAAATAATACAATTTGATTTGACTCAACACGCGTATCGTTGCATCGGGTCGCGTCGCGTGTTAACAATGTGTTTCCACCTTAAGACACGTTCAACATAATTAAAACATTTTTAAGTAGGCAGTAACCAAACAGTAGTAGTGTAAGGACAAACGACGTAATTCTACAAATGGGTCGCTAATGGCAGTCAACATTCATTTGATGGCATGAATTTACAATAGCGTTACATTGCGCCATCAATCATTTAAAATACATAAACCAACTAATATTTAAAAAAATATTATAATTATAGTTGTGACTACATAATCAACGCTTCTGTATTTTATTAACCGCTAGAATTTGAAAGCTTACACAATATCTATAAGTAGGGGCAAGGTTTAAAAATAATCTAAATGTTCTGACCTTCTAGTTATATTTAATAATTATTATCTAAAACAATCGCTTCACGATCCGAGCAAAGTTCTACTACGAAGACCTCAAGTTTTCTTACGCTTATAGATTTCACCCGTTGTCTCGCAGCCATTACGCTCTGAAGGCACCTTGTCTAGAGAGCTGCAATAGAGTTATGTAGTCACATCGCTTTGTCTCTTTCTCTCCCACTTATAAATGATAAGATAGCTTACTCATAGTTTAAGTACGAAGTCTGCATAGAAAATGTTAAATTTGTCAGCTAAAGCTTAAAACTATTCCAGGTGGTTGCATCTGGAATGTTTTACGGCGCTGAAGCGTACTTCACATCGGGTTGGAACATAATGGACGGTTCCCTCGTCATTATATCCATCATTGACCTGCTAATGTCTCTCGTATCCGAGTCCAGTCCACGGATTTTTGGAATATTGAGGGTGAGGATAATTTGAATGATTAAGTTTGTTAATTTCTATTTATATTCTACTCAATTTCACTTGTACCTATGCATCTTGGCCAGGGGGTCAGATTGAGCTGCTAAAGTGGACAATCACTTCAACATTTTTTGGAGTATAACGAAAAGATTACGCTATAGGTATTAATAAATATCAATTTCAGGTATTCAGGCTCCTGAGGTCTCTTCGTCCCTTGCGAGTGATCAACCGAGCGCCGGGCTTGAAGCTCGTAGTGCAAACTCTGCTGTCATCCTTAAGGCCCATTGGAAATATTGTCCTCATCTGCTGTACTTTCTTCATTATCTTTGGCATTTTGGGAGTTCAGGTAGACAGATCTACATTATCCACAACTTTTATTTATGTTTCGTTGGAAAACTAATTATTCATCGTTTATTTTGTACTAGTTTCTGCCCGCAACTTCGTCCGCGTAGAATTAGATTGAAGTACTGATGTTGATAGCTATATTCTGCAATCATTATATTTACCTTGCGACTCTAGGTAGCTACGTCTTTTTGACATGTTTATCACAATCTCGCGGGAACTAGGCAATTTTCCGGGATAAAAAGTAGCCTATGTTTTAATCTAAGGTACCAGGTATCTTCGTTCTAAATTTTATCCAAATCCGTCCAGCCGTTTGCGCGTGAAGAAAAGTAACATACACACACACAACACAAGCTCTTATGTTCTTAACTTATTAATGTTTTTCTTTAATATGTTTGTAAGAATAACTGTTTCATTTGTATTTTCATTATTGTTTCTTCTCATAAGAACTTAATTTTTTTTAATATCTTTAAACAGGATCTCATAATGAAACCTAAAACACCAATCTCATCAAACTAAATCTTAATATAGGAGGAATAAATTTTCATAGTGCAATTTTTTTCTAGCTATTCAAAGGTGCCTTCTTTTACTGCGAAGGCGCCAACATAAAGAACGTTAAAAACAAAACCGACTGTTTGGCCATCGACGGTAACGTGTGGGTCAACAGGAAGTACAATTTCGACGACCTCGGCAAAGCCCTGATGTCCCTTTTCGTGCTTAGCTCGCGGGACGGCTGGGTCAATATCATGTACACGGGACTCGACGCTGTAGGCGTGGATCAACAGGTGAGGAACAAGTTACGGGAAAAGGGAATGCATAGGAGTATTTCAAATTATGAAAATAGTCAGTGTGAACTTGGTTGTATGTAATCAGTTGCCTTAGGTGAACTACATGGGACGTATAAGTTAGGTGGTAACGTTTACACTGTCAGTAGGTACCGAAGTAAAATTTATCTATTATGTTCCTAAACTGCACGCTTATTACGTAACTCGCTCGCGATCACGATCGTTTTCATTTTGACAGTTCATGTATGGGCTGACAATTGGCATCGGAATCAGCTAGCTGTCATATTCATACAAGAACTGTCAAAATGAACACGATGGCGATTGCGAGCGAGTTACGTAATAAGCTAGCTGTTCTCTCGTCATGCATTTTTCCAATTTCATTCATCAATAAAAATGCTGATATTTTATTGTAAGAAATAGTATTAAAGCATGTTTTTAAAACCTCAAAAAGCCAAAGTTCCTTCTTCTTATCGCACTGTCTGATAAAACAACATTTTTCAGATGTAACTCAGCAGCGTTAACTCGCAAAAAGAACAAATTGAAGACACTTGTTGAGTTTCGTAATACAGCTGGATAGTTGCGGGACCGTTATTTGTAAAGTTTAGACGTGACATAGTTTTAGGTCCTGTACAAAAAGTAAAAGTAAAATTAAACCTTGGTTAGATATGCTTGAAAAAAAAAACTTGTATTTTTCTCGTGCTTTGAGTACCAACTTAATATTAATAGGAAAGAGTGTTGACAGATAGCTAATAATCCTTGTCAAAAATTTAAAGAAATAAAGGATTGCCCCACTTGCTCGTTTGCCTTCCTATTCATATAAAAAAAAGGATTTAGACCAAAAAATATTTTGTAGAACATTCAGTTCATTCAGGCTACGTTTTTAGTGCCTACCTACTGAAAATACTCGTGCAAATTGAATAGTTACGATGCATTAACGTGTTTGTAAAAGGCTAATAAAATTTGTACAAACAGTAGTTTTAATATTTTGTTGCTAATGTTTTGTATTCCTTACAGCCTATAGTGAACTACTCGGAGTGGCGTCTCCTATACTTCATCGCTTTCATTCTGCTGGTGGGGTTCTTTGTTCTGAACATGTTCGTGGGAGTCGTGGTGGAGAACTTCCACCGTTGCCGAGAGGAGCAAGAGAAGGAAGAAAGAGTGAGACGGGCGGCAAAAAGGCAGCTACAGATGGAGAAAAAGAGGCGAAGTGAGTTATAAAAGTAATAATTATGCCACGATTGGGTTTCAATATATTATAACCGCACTTGAAATGGTTCCAGAAACAGGTAGCTTTATGCTCATAGTAAGTATTCTTAATCGTAAATGAAAGGATATGAATCAACAATTTTGCCTCTTTCGTTGTACACGAAGTTCTTGAATTTATGGATAAAAACCTACATTATGCTGTTCTTCATTTTGATTTGATAACATAATTGTGTATTTTTCTTTTCAGAAATGCATCAACGACCTTACTATGCGGATTATTCTCAATCAAGACTCTTCATTCACAATGTAGTCACCTCAAAATATTTCGATCTAGCAATAGCTGGAGTAATCGGCTTAAACGTGGTCACTATGGCCATAGAATATTATAGAATGCCTCCAGTCCTCGCGTACGCTTTAAAAATATTCAACTACTTCTTCACAGCGGTTTTTATTTTAGAAGCCATTATGAAGCTAGTGGCGTTAGGGTTTAAAATATATCTAAAAGACAAGTGGAATCAACTGGACGTTATTATTGTTATTTTGTCTATAGTTGGGATAGTGTTAGAGGAACTAGAAACGAATATAATTCCAATAAACCCGACCATTATGAGGGTGATGAGAGTTTTGAGGATAGCGAGAGTATTAAAGTTATTAAAAATGGCAAAAGGTATCCGGGCGTTGCTCGACACAGTGATGCAAGCGTTGCCTCAAGTTGGAAACTTGGGGCTGTTGTTTTTCTTGTTGTTCTTCATATTTGCTGCTTTAGGCGTGGAATTATTTGGCCGATTGGAGTGCTCTGATGAGATACCCTGTCAAGGTACGTATCATTTCATTTGCGTTTTTGTCATATTAAAAACAATAAAAAAAAAAATTTTTCTAAAATTTATTTTTAATATTTGAATTTAACGTATCATATTTCCTAATTGCTATATATATTGTATATATATCTCTCTCCTAGGTCTTGGTGAGCACGCCCACTTCGCAAACTTCGGCATGGCGTTCCTCACCCTCTTCAGGGTAGCCACCGGTGACAACTGGAATGGCATCATGAAAGACACACTCCGCGAGGATTGCGACAGCAGCGTTGACTGCGTCCGTAACTGCTGTGTATCGACCATCATTGCGCCCATCTTCTTCGTCGTGTTTGTTTTGATGGCGCAGTTCGTGCTTGTGAATGTTGTTGTCGCTGTGAGTGTCTTTGATTTTTTTTTTATTATTAAATCACAAAATGGTAATTTTTTATTATGTGCACTTTTTTTGTAAGAGTCGTGATTCTGGTATCTGAATGTGCAACTGTAACATAATTACAACTATTTGCTTAGTCGATTTTATACAATTCGTGTCTGAAAAAATGATTTAAACGAAAACCTCTATTTTGTTACTATTGTCAGAAACAAAGTTTTAAGGCTGTTTATATTAAAAAACAAATTATTTACCTAACATTTGTTTATTGAGAATTATAGCAATATATTGTGCATTTACGTATATTTGTTGAACTAACAAAGAAAACAGCAAAGTGAATACACGATTTTAACTTCAAATTAGGCTGACTTGTGGCAGGAACCAGAAACAGCAAACTACGTGGACCCAGCCTTTTGCATGCAAATTTTTGTCCCGGTGCGGCCAACCCGGCGACCCTTTGCTTAGCACAACAGACTAACTTTGCTGTGAAAAGGATCCACTATTAAAATTACGTTAGCTCTATATAGCTGAAAATATATTTCAATTTGGAATATGTATAAGCTACGTGTCCGCCCCACGCTTGCAACTTTTCCGAGATAACATAGATGCGATTCGAAAGTTTGTTCAACTTCCGCACAGCCCGTATCTAATTACACTGTCATCGCCATAACCCGCGGTGCTTTTATGATAATAGACTTAACTAATTGCGCTCCGAAATCCAACAACCCTATTCAATTTAACCAATTTAAAATTTGAATCAGATTAATTTTCCACAGGTCCTACCTTGCTCCCCATAATTCATGCTTTGATTTGGAATTCATAACTGGAAATAAGAGACTTTCTAAACTCAATTCCACCTCTCACGCCAATCACTGAGACATGCGAATACATTGTTAATGTTGTGTTTCGAATTCAAGTTGAGCCGTGATAACTAAACGAAAAGACTCGGCTTAGATGCAAAGATGACATGGAATTTTCTAACGATTTTCTGGTAGCAGCTTAAATTTGGATCTTCAATTGACATCATAAGAACAGCTTAACACCTAAATAACACCCTTTTTATTGCTACTATTTAATTTTCTCAGGTCCTGATGAAACACCTGGAAGAATCTCACAAACAGATGGAAGACGAAAACGATATGGACGTGGAGCTGGAGCGTGAGATGGAACGCGAGATCGACGACGAAGAGGACCGCGCACTGTGCCGCGCGCTCGAGCAGGTGGCGGCGCCGCGCGCGCTCAGCAAGGTACCCTCCCTCCCGGCCAACTTCACGTACAGCGAGCCGAAGCACCCGCCGACCCCGTCCCCCGCACGCCTCGCCCGCCGCCGGCGCACGATGCACTCGCACCACGCTTTGCTACCGACGACGCTACAACCACGCCGAGCCTCTCTCTCACCTCATGCGTTCGGACGTCGCCGGCAGGACTCCGTCGACCCCCCCGCCGCGCTCTACGAGGAGGACGCCCGCTTCATAGACGCCGACGACGCGGACGAGCTCGACCCCGGCTCCCCGCCGCGGCGCGACTCTTTCGCGCACAACCGTCGCCAGCGCGCTGACAAGCGCAACTCTCTACGCGGCGAGGAAGCGAGACTCCTCCGACCCGCCCCTGTCCTGCTCGCCGTGCCCACTGCGAGACAGAATGTAAGAATCGCCGTCCCCAAGCGGAGAGCGTCGGAGACGGGAAGCGTCAGCGATTCAGCGCGGCAGCCTGAAACCGCCGAGCCGATCACTGAGGAGGAGAAGATCAGGATAGTGATAGCGGAGCGGCGGAAGATAGACTGCGTGAGGCCCGAGCCGGAGGAGGACGTGGAGCTGGGCGAGCGCGGCTCCTAGTCCCGGCGGGGCCGGCCGCACCACCACACCGAGGTCTACATCTAGGCGCCAAGCCTCCTCCCACGGACCTCCCTCCCTATACCCTCTCCGCCTCTCTCTATCGTACGGTCAAGGAACTGCTGATGTTCGAACTCGGTTGCACGACAGTGATGCATAGACGCATGTTTTACGACGTTCAGTTTATTTGTGCAGTGTTACGTTCTCGTATGTACCGATTGAGTGTTATCGTGCAAGACGTTTTGGTGTGATAGTTTCCCATCTTGAATCTTCGTATCCGACTATCCGATTCTTACTTTTCCTATGCGGCCGGTTCAACAGACTTGTAAAGAGACTTCAATAAATTTAAGATAAGGTGTAATAAAGATAGATAGGAGTTAGAAACTAGTCAATTTGTTGAGGCGGAATGTTTTCTACGAGAGCTATGTTCACTTCAGACGTTAATTAAGTAATTTCAAATTACGGTGCTTGCTGTTGAATTGTATTAGTTATTCGTAAACGTTCTCCTAAAAGAGTTTCCAAAGAACCTCAACGAAGAGTATGATTTGTTATAAGTTAGTTTTCGTTGTATGCATAGCAAATTTATTTTTATTATTGTAATTACGTAATTATATTGCATTAAATGTTGTTGATATGTAAATTTTACGATTTAAAAATGGGTTTCGAATCATTGAATATTAGGATAATGTAATCCAACGATTTGAAGAAAAACGCCTATGGGTAAAAATATTAAGGTAAATGTTTAGTTCGGACTTCCAGAGGATCTTTTAGTCAACGTCTCTCGTACTAGTGAATTGTTATAGCTAGAGGTTGAATATAGATCTAAAACAGAACCAATAGTTGGCGAATTGATTATAACTCTCTCTAAGAATGAAAAGAAGTATTTTCTGAATATAAAATTAATCCTATTTTCTTACAGTCGTGTACGTAACTTAGACTTGTAACTGGCAATACGCACATGAAGTTAGCGTAGAATACAAAGTAGTAAGTACAAGCAGAACTTAGCGCAAACAGATTGTTGTGAGCGATAGTGAACCGAGATGTTAAAGTACCTACCTAAACTATAGAGTAACAGTGCTAAGTGTTGTCTCTAGCCGTGCCAAATTTACACACCATTTATTTACTGGTCTTGTTAGTTCACTTAATGCTCGCGAGTTTAGAGATCTAAACAAGGTTTTAGGACATCAAAGGGCGCGATTTTTTATGTGTTAATTTTTATTATTTAGATATTGAAGACAGAAAAAGTTACTTCCTTAATGCTATAAAAAGATTTTAAAACGTGTCCCTAATTTTTGTAGAACGTAATTTTCTATCTTCAATGAAGCGTTAATAGCTTTTTTATAATGTTACCAAATGGACCGTTATGATAACAATTTTTATGTCGTTGGTGTGCTGTGATATCAGGCGACCTTTTAAACGGATCCTAAAATATGACATAATCTAGATGTATCCTTGAAACAGATCTTCTATTTCTTGCTATCTGTTGCCCACGAAAACATTTTTTTATTTGTTTATAGTGTAATATTATAGGCTACTACACTTTAACTTGTTTATGCGCTTAAAAGAAAAAAGTACTTTAAAGCGTTCGTTTCCATTTTTAAAATTTTCGAATTATGTATCCTTTCGACACTAGCCACTACAGACGAACAATGCCAAAATATCTTAAGTAGGTTATTTCTGTTTAAATTGTTGGAGACTCGTTTTGATATCATTTCCGGGACTAAAAAGATTATTCAGAGAACAATGATAAAACGCATTTAAGGTGAACTTGGGTCGAAATGAAAGTCACGCTGAGATGTCTCTTTAGCTTGTTAAATGGTATTTACTCTTGTTTACTATGAACAAAGTCGAAATCTGACGAATAGAAAGTTTTGTGCTAATCAAATTTTACTACCATAAAATATCAACTTAAGAACAACCATCTGAATGTTTCGATTTATAGAGTAAAGCTCCCTTAGAGAGATATATCAAACTGTCAATAAAATTGCCACTCATCTGTCACATTACGCAAACGGCAACTTGACTCTTCCCCCTTGAGTAAATTAGTGTTTCATGCACAGCTTTAAATGCGTTTTAAAACATAACTCTGAAACCGTCCCCAATTATTTAACGAATAAAGATCGTAGTTAGGGAAGTGAGCAATAAATTTTATACTTCGACTGTGCCTTTCCTATTTCTAATGTATTAGCTTGTGAAGTCGATTGTTGGGACTCTGAACTTATATGTATACTGTAGGATTTGGAAACTATAGACATTATTGTAAATAACTGTAATAGTTTATGTAAAACAAAGTTTTCATCAGTACTCTTTTGTAGAGGCCGCCTTTACGCCGTTAAGCTATTCGAACCTGCTTGTAGATTCAACAAAAAATAGTAACATGAAAGCTGATTTTCATTTTAAATTTTAAATGATGTCATAACCAGTTCTGTTCAATGAAAAACTTCATTCCCGCTGCACTTTACTTTCAAAACAATAGATCTGCCATTGGATCTGTTGTTAGATAGACAAACAGGGAATACCTCTACAGCAAATAGAAAATAGAAATTGTGTTGTCTCAGTAATTATAGGAATTGAAAGTATCCGAGATACTTTTTAATCGTTTACAGTACTCAAGCATTATTTTGGTTCAAAGTTTGGAACTTTTTCCAATATATTTCTAGACTTAAAGTACCTACCAATGAAATCCATTCGTTACAGTATTTAATTAAATGTGTCAAAGATTCAATCCGGCATCCAGATTGTTTCAAGTACGAAGCAAAATAAATTAATCTCAAAGATTGCTTTAGATTTATCCAGTCTGAAATTTTAATTCAGAAATCAGTCAGCGTTTTGACAACATCAATTTTGTTTCTAAAATTGTAATAGTTCGGATTCAATGTTTGAACAGTAGGTATCTACAAAATCGATTTCTAATCTATTAGAAAGTTGATAAAAGATATTATCAGCGTTATAATTGTAGTAGGTACTGTACTATTTTGAGATGAAATGAAACTGTTTCTTGAGTATTTTCCAGATTATATTTCTTGATATGTACACGTCTACACTCTGAATGTCCAGCAGACTGACAATTATTCAAATCACTCTTTGAACCATTCAAATTTGAAATGTTTCTAAGTAGCCAGTGCGCTACATCTCTCCTCCCTATTTAAAGCGAAAGCTGTCCCTCAAAATCTACCTAAGGGTGGAACAAGTTACAATTAAAATGGGAACAGCCCCTCTTAAAGGCTAGTCCAGCTCTCATGATGACCTTTAATAACTTAACTCAAAGGGATTGGTCATAAATTGAGTTGAACTTTTCTGACCCAAAACCACCCCAAAAAAAGTCAGAATATTCCCCTCCTACCACATTCAATTAACAATAAATAAACCCTAAGTGCTTAAGGCACTACTCCTACTTAAATATTCAAGAAATATATCACACAAATATAAGATCATTTGTTGAAGGGAAGGATGTTGCACGTTGGCTTGGAAGGCAACTCGCCTTCCACCGGCACACTCCATGATGTGATGTCCAGCTGCCAGCCGCATCATCCCCTCAGAATTGGTCACCCCCGCTGCTGAAGTATCTTTTGGAGGAAACAAATTTTATTAAACACCAGCTACATACTACAATATAAATTTCCCCATACATACACAAACATACACAATCCCCCTTATATGTATACAACTTGTATACAACAGCAACATATTTGTATACAACTCCTCCAATATGTGCAATTGCAGCGGCGTGAACTTCCTAAATGCATACAGATAAAAATACCAAAACACATATATTTTCCTTCAAAAGCAAATAGTCTCAGGTTATCGGGAGCCACAACCATTGACCACACAGCCCTCAGGATGGAATATATGCAATTTGATGCCAAAATTAATAATAAATGGTATTAGTTATCCAATTTTTCTGGTGTTCTCCATCCTCCTCCTCTCTTTAATAGGCTGTCCATTGATCATAAAAGAGTGGTCTTCGATGGTCATCTCCCGCTCTCTTAAAATTCAAAACATATTCTCCATCACCGCACATGAAAAATAAACAACACATTAATTACACAGAATATAAACAATTAATATTATTTACCACACATAAAACACATACCCTAAGAATAATCCTATTATAAAACAACAATACATTTCTAAAATCATTTTAAAATATTATTTTCGTTTTATTTACATCTGACAACTGTCAATGTTTGACATTTTCGCTAACTTTTTTTTCCATCCTACCATAGAGTAACGCCATCTACTTTTTAAAAACGTTTGAGTAGACTTCCATACATTTTCTGACAAACGACACACAGACTGCTCATTTGCGCAAACTGATCTTCGCTTGATATCATTTGCACAAAACCGATATTTTTCATTTTCGTGCTGTGGAATAAAATTATGATTATCCCTCACTATATCGAATGACTTTCGATTACCTTTTGCGCTCCGTTTATACGTCGCTTTCACTCGTCGCTGCCGCAACGACTCTTTCAAATTATCAGGACAAAAACTCATCAGTTTTTCCTGACCACTCGACTCCTGAGGCCTTTCGCACTCCAAAGTCTTCTCAATAACTTTTTCAACCATCGCACTCATATTGGCAATCTGAACTTCTTCTTTCGCAGATTCCTTCGGCACATACTTCTCTTTCATAGAAGAACCTGCAATATTTAAACATTCAACCTTTTTCGGTCGCAATTCATTGCAATCATTCGCAACTGACGGCACTGAATATTTATGAGTATTTTTACTCATTTTTGGAATAAAATTGACAACAAACTTCCCATTCAGTGTCAACTTCCTCGTTTTGAAATCAATCAGAGATTCATAATAATTTAAAAAGTCCCTACCTAAAATTATAATCTCAGGAGATTCATTTATTACAACAAAATTCGCCCTACAATAAAAATTATCTATTAGGAGTGCTGTTGCAACGGATCCTAACGATTCAATAGTGTTTCCTCCTGCTACTCTTATTGGAATCTTATGCGATGGCTCCCATCGCAACTTCAACCTTTCTGCCAGAGAAGATGATAAGATCGAAATCTCGGCGCCGGTGTCAATTAATGCTGCACACTTCTTACCAGCAATTTCAAGAGGAATATAAGTATCCGCTTGATCATTGTTAAGTGAATAAATACAATTGACATGTTCCTGTGATAACATATCAACCCTTGGAGCTTCACCCTGCCCTCGTTGCTGGACGTTCGATGTGGAAGCTGCTTCTTGCACCTCCTTATGCAATCGACGTGGCCTGAAATTATGTCTGGACACATCTTGTTGCGTCCTATCATTGAAGACATTTGTGTATGGTGTCCTCGATTTTCTGTGTGCATCATCATTAATATAATCATGCGAATTAAATAAAGGTAGTTCTACATTCTTTTTATTGCCTCCTTGTCCTACAATATCATCAATTTGTAAGACAGAATTTCGTAATTCCTCTTTCGTTTTAAATACTGTGGAAGCAATAATATATTGATATTTCTTGCTAATTGACTTAATAAAGTGATCTATAAAATCTTTATCTTCGGTGATCTTTGCTTTTATGGCAAGGTTTTCTAATTTATAGAAATATTCAAGCAGAGTTTCGTTCATTGATTGAGTTGAGTAATAGAACGATTGAGCATAATTAATCCTCAATGGAAACTGTTCTTTCAACTTTTCTACTACGACTTCGTAGGACGTTAATGCAGCAAAATTGGTTTTATAAAATTGTAAAGCCGGCCCACTCAAATAAGCGGCAATTGCAAATCTTTTTTGTTCTGCTTTCCATTCCTTGATGGCAGAAATGACTTCAAAGTCAATCAGAAAATTTTCAATATCCTCCAATCCCGAAAATGTCGGTGTCGATGACATCTTTATTTCTATATTATAAAAAATATTAAATAGATACAACCTTGTTAAATAGATATTCCTTTTTCGGGGTTTGTCGTACCCCGCTGCTCCACCATGTACTATTTTGAGATGAAATGAAACTGTTTCTTGAGTATTTTCCAGATTATATTTCTTGATATGTACACGTCTACACTCTGAATGTCCAGCAGACTGACAATTATTCAAATCACTCTTTGAACCATTCAAATTTGAAATGTTTCTAAGTAGCCAGTGCGCTACAGTACCTACAGCAGACCATAATAAATTTGGTTCGACTAATATGGATAAAGTCTGTTAAAAAACTATTATTTTGCATATTAATAGTTCAATTAAATCAGTACAGTTGTTAGATGTAACATCTAGTGTATCAGTAGGTAGGTAAATACCTTACATAGAACACGGGTTGTGCACAGTTCCGGCATATTTCTGAAACATTAAAGCCGTTGGTACCGCGATGTTTATAATCCTCGTATTACAAGTTACTCCAGATTTCGCTTAGCTACGTGCATGTCACCAACGAAAAAAACTGCGAGTGTTGTACGTGACAATTTGCACCCTTTGTGAGCCGGCGTACGCTTTTCCCTGGATTGGCCAAATCCAAGCAAAAGTATGCCACGATTTTTATAAAATGTTACGCTCCCCCGCTGGATTTTTCAGAGGCTCTCTAAAATAAGGCATCTAGTTTATACCAAAGGAAAAAGCTAACGCCCCGCGTTAAATATTTCACTTGTTGCTCCCCCTTGAAGCTACGAAGCGCTGCATTTTTAATATTTTTTTGATTAAGCTACTTGCTTTATTGCTTCTGACCTCTTTTACGTTACTTCAGACAAAATGTCTTCCATCTCTACTTATACAAATGGGTTGAAATTCTATCGATCGGAGTTTCTCACAAAGTAATTCTCTTAAGATTAATGATAAAGTGTTAGAAGCGATTCTGAATCTTATTCCAGAGTCACACGGTTGAATTGAATGAAGGGAATTTAGTAAAATGTAAGAATAGCATTTTCGTGATAAAAAGTAAATTTCGTGATAAAGATTAGGTATTGTTTTTCGGTACTGATTGTATGATATTTTTAAGAGGTATGAACAATGTTCATTAGTTGAGTACACCTGTTAAACTTAGCTGGTGATCTGTCAAGTTACGAAAATGTTAGGTTGAAAAAATAAATCTAAAGACAACATCTGCGTTTTATTGTCCATCTTCACTTGCAGCTGTCTCTACGCGTGGCAGGCTCGGAGGAAACTAAAATAATGCGATATAAATCACAGTTCAGCGCGTGCATTTGACGTTCGACTTATTTTATTTTACTTTGCGAACCAGCTTTAAAAATTATTAGGATTTAATAAAGCTCAAGCTTTGTCCACACTCGAATACATACATTGTATCAGATATCCATAGTGTTGCACCGACGCGTATCATGATTACTAGTTTGGACAGTGTCCTGCATAATTTGGAGATCGAACTGCCAATCACAGCAGTTTAAATCACGCGAGAAAAACAACATCACGAGCTGAAATTTAAACAGTTTCTAAACATAGCAAATATGTGATATTTTACTAATTTGCTTTTTGTAGGACCTACAATATAATCAGATAAACTAAATTCATCTAAACGCAACCAGAAACGGAAGAGGACTGGAATTAAATAGTTCTAGCCTAGCGGACCTATAGCCAAGCAGACCTAGGAAGGTTACAGACATAGAACAAAAGACTTCAAACTTATGTATATCGCCCCTTATCCATCAGGGGTTGAAAAAGGCGCCCGTTTTCGCGCAGTCATTCAATTTCCGTCACAAAGGCCAGCAACAGGCGTGCACAATCGAGTTTAGCAACAATCTTTGCGCGCCCCTATCTTGTTAGCGGGCGCTTACAATCAGCATAATTCCTTGAAACGAATTTTAATAGGTTCTTTATCGTGTTCAACAACATAAAGCTGTTCGCAAAAAGGTGGATCGTACTGTTTATTGTACTGCGTGCTAGTTAGTATGCCATCGCTCGAGTCTGCCGGCATTTTATTATATGGACGTTTTTATAACTTTGCTACCAATTTTACGTCGGATGAAAATTTTGTTGGTATAATTAGTTTGTTAATATCTGCACAATCTAAAAAACAACCTTGTAATTTATTGTGTTAATTTTGGAAGGTCAATCATTATGTTAAATTAAAACGACATGTTACATACATCATTTGGAAGAGAAATGTACGTGGTTTTACGATAGAGCCGCTTCTTATTAAAATAGCGGACATCAAGTATCAATATAAAACTCGATGCTAAAAAGAGCAAAAATACGACGTTGCAACAATAACTGAATATTCAACAAACAATAACCAACTTGAGAGTCAAAACAGAGCGGGAATTAAACTAAGCGAATTCACTCTAAATGATTAACTGCGACAAAGAAATAATAATAATGGTGACAATAACTTCGGTGTAACCGGCGCCGACTCGGAGCCTGCCGACCCCTGACCTACATTCAAAGTCCAAATTACAGCAATTGTATGAAAGACGAATACTTAATGGGCAGAATAGAAAGTTTTTCCTTGCTACAAAAAATACTATCATGTGAAGATAAAAAGGAATGCTGATCGCGAACGGAACTGTGATTCCTTTTGTGAGAAAAAGCTGATTTTAAATGTAGCCGAGTAACAGCGAGCTGCGTATAACAGTATAACTCCCATTCCCTGGCTCCGGACAAAAAGCGATTTTTTGCTGAAAAGTTTGGTACACACTGCAATGCTGATGCTATTTCGATTGATAAAAAAAGAATTTCGCGCAAAACCTATTCAAACTCTTTATGTGTGTATAAGTAAGTACCTATATTAAATCTTGCATTCTTAGTTTAATAAAAAAGCTGTAGTCTACTTTGAGAGAGAGAGAGAGAGAGAGAGAGAGAGAGAGAGAGAGAGATAGAGAAACATTTATTTACACACATTCGATACACGTAGATTTAAAAATATAAGAAATACAATATACTTAAGAATAGTACCGATAGCTTTGGCCCTGTTTCATCACTCTTTCTTAAATTCCTGGGGTCATAATAAAAATAAAAATAGAAATTGAACTTCTTTAAATCCCGTCACGGCGGTGCCTAAACACGGGAAAAAATCACCGCAATCTTCAATAAATCTGTTTCTCCTATACAAAGACTATCATACCAATTTGCGCCGTCCTAAGACAACAGCATTCCTTATGCTAGGTCTATTGACACCGCAAACTTCGGGCAAAGTTCGGGTTCCTCTCAACTTGGTACACGGAAACGGTTTTAGGCTCGAACTGAACGGGTTTCTTTTCTGGCAAACGCGTGTTTAGTTGTTGGTTAAGTTTGGTGAAGTTTCCTGAATATGGTTATTATGTGAGTAAGCTCTTAATAAATTGAGGCTAGGAGCTAAATTATGGTATGAATACTATGTAGATAGGTAAGAGTATACTCGTATCCGTGTGGGCAGTTTTGTTGCCGAGCATGTTGAGCAATTTTTATTACGCTGTAAAATTAATTTTGTATTTTGAATTTTAAATTAATAACAAGCAAATTAAGTAGGTACTTACACCGTAGTAACTGAACCATAAACATCATGAAATTTTGCAACATGCCCTGACTCCATAAAAATGGATAAGTACTGAATATTTGAATGCATGCAATATGTAGTCAACGTTGCAAACTGCTCTCTTTACTTGATGGGCGCTGTTGTGTTTAGTACTGTCGTAAATAATTGTTTTGTTAAGGATGCGCCCACACCGCCGCTTGAAAAACGGTGACGTTACGGAATCGCAAAAAAATGTATGAAGAAACGGTGACAAAACGTGACGCATACGACCCGTCACTGCGTATACGCGGCGGTTTGGTCGCACCCTTACTCCAAAACAAACTTTAATAATCACTTCGAGAATAAAACCAATATACCTCCTTTAAGTTTACATGGCGTCAGTACTCAATAGACAACTATTTGCTTAGATAATTATTTGGAATAAAATAGAAATGGGAAATACTTTTACTAGAGCACGTTTAAAAACTACCCAGAACCTCAGCGTAATGCTGAGCCAGCGACCGTTTTACTTTTGCGAAGACACACACATTAATACATTGCTGATCTATTTTCATGTTTGTGTTTTATGTTTCATTTTTGTACAATTGTGTGTATGCTCTATTTCAGTGTCTTTAAAAAAAGAATAAATGTCTTCTTTCTTTCTCTCTTTCTTTCTTTCAGAAATATTACTGCAGGCACTGGGAACCGCTAACATTTTAAATACGTTAGCTACTTTATTATGCAGCGGACTGGATGGAGAAGCTGATTAGTCTGTAAATAAATATAAAAGGAAAACCATTTGCGAAACTAGAGCGGCAAGCATTGCGTTCGTAAAAAATTAAACGGGTTTGTTTGGTATTCATTAAGAGAGAGTTTACCCGCGCTGCAGGTCGTTTCAGCGCGTTAATGGGAGAAGGAATGCTATTGGCTGAGAGGAAAATACAAACTTGTTCAACTATTGTCTAGGACAGGAGGTCGCGAAGAACAGTTAAAGTAATGCAGTACACAGGAAATTAAATAGAATAGATTACATTCTGTATGGGGATGGTCGCAATAGCTCTGCTCTTCCGTAGGCAAGGAAACATTTGATGAAGAGATTGTGGGATCTTGCAATTAAACCAAGAACCTCTCTCAACCTCTACAACTAACTAAACATGTAAACAGACGTATAAAGGGCATCGAAACAGTTCTTTAGGTGTTTCAGTTTTTCCGCTTGAGGTCTCATTTAGAAAATGTCGTCTCATTTAGAAAATTCTGACGTTTATTTTTGTGAATAACCTACAGAAAATTCTACAACCGGTTCTATCTTTAAACTAGTCCATATATAATCTTAATACCAGTTTAATTGAAAGGGTTGTAACCCGATCAGGTTTGAAGGGAGGCTGTTAGTTAATTGATCGAGAAATTTAATCGGGGTTCTAAAACGATCAACGTTTGAAACCGATCAAGGCCTTACGCTCACTTGATTCATTTAGAACCTTTCTGTCTTTTGTAATTAAACAAAGGTTCTGTGAGGTGTGACGTTCCTACTTCCAAGGTTTAGGTACCTCTTTTAAAGATAATGAGTTAAGAGATGTTTTAAATTAAATGTCGAAGGCAGCTTTCGTACTGTCACTGAATAACACAGTAAATATGTTCAAGACATTGGGGCCTATATTCTACTTAGTTTATCACCATTTTCAATTTCGTTTGATCTTAAAGTTTTTTCGTACCAGTACCTACCACATGAAATTTACCAGTTGCTTCTCTCCTTGCGCACATTTTTTATTTATTTATTCATTTATTCAACATTTATTATAAATCAACATTCCACTTATTAGATTAAAACATTGGTCCTGACAAATGTTTAAAGACTATAGTGTGCAGTAACAGTCCAAGTAGACCGAGGCCTGTGTTAGGGCTAGTACAGAGTTACATGACACAGTTTACAAAGAGCGATCGAGCTTCTTCTAGATTTAAACTAAACAACATGGTAAAAGCCCATCGAGAGAATTGGCGAAAATCTTAGGCAACATGTTGTAGGTGATACGGTTAGCAACCCATCACTATTTGGATTCCCTTATCATATTTTATTGAATCAGGCGTTACTTTGCGGAGGTCCATTTCAATGAACACAAAATATTTACCTTGCTACTCCGCTACTTACGTGCAAGATAACCAAGCCTATGCGAAATATATACGTTTTGCATGCAAGCCCTCCCACCACTACTGCCACACAAAACGCACACAAATCCCACAAACTTAATTAATCCTATCACCACACAAACACTGACGCGCGTTTCGATCCCTCTACGGGATCATTCTCAAAGTCAGAGCACAACCGATGCACATGCGAACCAACGTCGTACACGACGACGGAGTACGAAAACGCGCGTCAGTGTTTGTGTGGTGATAGGATTAATTAAGTTTATGGGATTTGTGTGCGTTTTGTGTGGCAGTAGTGGTGGGAGGGCTTGCATGCAAAACGTATATATTTCGCACAGGCTTTGTTATCTTGCACGTAAGTAGCGGCGTAGCAAGGTAAATATTTTGTGTTCATTCCCTTATCATGCTTTTATATTGTTAATTGCTTTTTTCTCGGTCTTGATACCTTAGGCTCTGCCCGTAAGGGTGAACATGTGATTTATGTATGTCTGTTGAACTATGAACTTTCTTTCTTTCCTTTTTGTGTGGTGTATGGTGTTTAAATTATATGAAACTACATTTTTCTTTCTCTTTTTAGGGTTCCGTAACTCAAAAGGAAAAAACGGAACCCAACCCTTACAGGATCACTTTGTTGTCCGTCCGTCCGTCCATCTGTCAAGACCCTTTTTCTCAAGAACGGGTGGAGGTATCAAGCTGAAATTTATATCAGACTAGCTGTTGCCAGCGACTTCGTCTGCAAATAATTCGTTTATCGCTATCCCGCGGTAACTACGCAATTTTCCGGGATAAAAAGTAGCCTATGTGCTATTCCAGACTTTTCTCTATGTATGTGCCAAATTTCATCCAGATTCGTTGGGCCGTTCTGGCGTGATTGAGTAACAAACAAACATCCATCCATCCATCCATTCATCTATCCATCCATCCATACTTTCGCATTTATAATATTAGTTAGATTCTCAGGTCTACTGCCCCTTGGAGCTGTGAAAAAATCAAACTTCTAAGCCAACGCAATCAAAAGAAAAAGTTGTTTATGCCGCAAATTTTCGAAACTGGCAAGAGAATCAAAACCTACAGGGTACTTCCCGTGAACTCAGAATCTTGAAATTTGGTATGAAGGTAGGTCTTACAGCACAGATTAAGGAATAATTGCGAAAACTGTAAATATGTATACATATCTGTATATATCAACGACCAATATAAAGTGACCCCACATTGCGTACATTTTGCTTTGGCTCTGGAGCTGGGCTCTGCTTACACTGGTTTATTGATATTTATAGATGATACGGAACCCTCGGTGCGCGAGTCCGACTCGCACTTGGCCGGTTTTTTTATTTGAGTGATTCAAAGATTTATTTTTCATTGCACCTATTCTGGTGTACTTAACCATTGCAGTCCCATAAAGGTTTATCATAACAACGAACCCAAACTCCCCGGAACGAGACCTACAAAAGCACCACGCAGTTTCATCTCAGCAAAACCAAAACACACAATCCGTTTCCGCGTGGTCGGCTAAAACAAATGGCCGAGCAGAGCGCTAACTCCGAACAATGGACAATGCTCTGAGTGCTGCGGACAAACTCATCATATTAACTCACCGCGGCTTGTACCGATAATCCATTTGAAAATTAAAATGAACACAGTGAAAATGAAAATAAAAATTAATGCGTAAAAATATGTACTTGTAGTTTGTATATCTACTATATTTTTTGAAATCTAAAGGATTTATTTATTAGGTACCTACCTACTATTTTTCTTGTATTAGGGGTTAAGGAGTAGTGGTGGCAATAACGGCTGTTTTGCAATAATGAATAACAGTGTTGTGTTATTTTTAAAAGCTGTTATTGTAAACTGTTGTCTGTTATCCTGTTATATTGCTGTTTTACAAAACGATAATGAATGTATTATTAAATAATTGTTATTATTATTTCGTCGCGATCACAGCGTAATAAAAACGTACGGGAACAAAAGCAAAACAACGCTCTGTTACCTTTTTTGTTATTGTACTGACTGACAACAAACAGCAACAGCTAATAATGATACCAAAAGTCCGTTATTTGAATAGCAATTGCAATGCGAGCTCGCGCGTATAGCGCTATCACTCGCACACACCTACTTGATTTGTTGCGCACTCGCTTGCGCTTCTATGTCAAGTGCGGCAACAGTGCGCGTATGAACAACGTTGACAACAGACAACGAATAATGATAAGAGGATAGTTGACGATTCGATAATGTGTTGTTCGTTGCGTGCAAATAATGCATTACGTTATCTACTGTCGTAATAACGACCACCACTATTAAGGAGAATGTAGTATGCATATTTTATTGTGGGGAAAAAAACTGTCACCTTTCTTGAAGCGCATTATTTTTGGCAATAATGCGGTGGTACTATAAAAAAGACGTATAAATGATCCTTTTGGTCCTATGTGCAAAACAATTTTTGTTTTTTGAGTGCGATAATTAGTTAGGTACCATAAGTCAGACGTTTTATTATTTTCATCGTTTTAAGTTTATTTCATAGTAAAAACAGCTGCAAAAATTTACTAAATAGTATTACGATTTATACAGGCACATGTAAATATAATTTTTAAAAAGTTTAAGAAACAAAGTTACTTCAGTCATTAAAAAACGTTTTTGTTTTTACCAATGGTATCTAATTTCAACACATTCATCCTGTGGGTACAAAGTTCCTAGCCACGCCGCCGTTTCAGCAGTTGGAAAATAATCCGGAAAAACTACGACATGTATTCTTCATGTATTGGAAAACTGGTAAAAGTTGCCAAGTTCTACTTCCGAAGTTTTCGAGAAAACACGTCACGAAGTCCTGGTTGAACTTTCATTGACGCAGATAAATCACTTTAAATTTAAAATACAGCTAGAATTCCAAATAGTTTTGAGCCAATAGTTGGTTGTAAAATTGGAGACTGAATTTGACATTTAAGATTGTAGACCAATTTGGATTGTCTAAAAAATTGCGAATGTTTATTGGTAAAATAAAAAAATAACTACAGAAAATAATTTAAGTAATCATTTGTCTTGAAATGATTTTCGAATGACCCCAAAACAAATCTATCTATCCAGATAATTATCTGTAATATATTTTTTTTTAATAGCCTATTATAGTATCCCACTGCTGGGCAAAGGCCTCCCCTTCTTTCTGCCACTCGTTCCTGTCAAATGCATGCTCCTGCCACCCTTTTCGATACGCATCCAAATCGTCCCGCCATCTCCTCCTTGGTCTGCCTCCGTTTCGATAGCCATCTCGCGGGATCCAATGGTTGGTAATTTGGGCCCATCGCTGTGGATACATCCGGCAGACGTGACCAGCCCAGTCCCATTTAAGCTTGGCGGTCTTGGCCCCCACACCTAGAACGCGAGTTTTGGAGCGCAGTTCCGTGTTTCGGACTCGATCCCTTCTGCGAACACCCAAAATGCTGCGGTCCATTGCCCGCTAGCAAACCTTGAGTCTGGACTTTTGAGCTTCAGTTAATGACCAAGTTTGAGCGCCATAGGTTAGGATGGGAAGAATACACATGTCGACGAGTTTACGCTTCAGTGACAGAGGAAGGTTGCCCTTCATTAGCGTCTTCAATCAATCAATCAATCAATCAAAACATTTATTTGGTAGAAAAGGGCGTGAGGTTAAGGTTTTACATTAATAATTATGTCCTCTTTATCTTACTGTTCAGGAACGGCATGCAATTATTTCAAATTAGGTACAAAATGTCAGACTACTAAATTATAAATAAATCCATTAAATCACATTTCATAATACAATGTCAGAGATACTAAATTAAATTACATGATAAAAAAATGTCAAATAAAAAAAAATAACACAAAAAATAATAATTTCAAATAATAAGTGATGTAAATTAAAAATTAAAATAATTAAAATTTCTACAGCATGTCAAGAATCATTTAAATAGTCTACGACTCTATAATAACACTTCTATAAAAGTAGTTTGGACAATAAGTACTCATGTCATGGACCAGAAGCTCTTTCAGGTATTTTCGATGCGTCTATCGATTTCTCTAGACTACCTGTGTAATATTAATATAACTTCTAACTATCTAATCTAACTAATATTATAAATGCGAAAGTATGGATGGATAGATGGATAGATGGATGGATGGATGTATGGATGATTGGATGTTTGTTTGTTACTCAATCACGCCAGAACGGCCCAACGGATCTGGATGAAATTCGGCACATAGATATAGAAAAGTCTGGAATAGCACATAGGCTACTTTTTATCCCGGAAAATTGCGTAATTCCCGCGGGATAGCGATAAACGAATTTTTTGCAGACGAAGTCGCTGGCAACAGCTAGTAATTAATAAAATTATCCTTCGTAGGTGTCGTAGCAAACGCGCAAAGCGTTCGTAGCTCAGCTACGGACGCGTAGTTCTTTCGCGTAGCGCGCTTAAGTACTTACTGTATAACGCACGTTGACTTTAAGACGAACATTTAAATTAAATTTAAGCACGCCCGCGCTCACAATCGATTAATCAACTTGATTCCAAAATTAACACAAATACTTTATTTTTACTGAACACAATATTAACTTCAAGTAGGTACTTATGGCAACGTTATTACTATCACTTAATCAAAGCCAATGTTTACGGATTATTAATAAAGTCTACAGATTAGACAAATGACAGTGTTGCGAAATGAAGTATTTGTCGAACTTTTATGCTCAAATGACGTCATCGGGTACCTATACTCTTACAACACTGGACAAAAACAAACAGGTATTCCAAAGCATGACAAGTAATCAGCCAAATAGTCTCTCATCTTTCTAAGTTTACAAAGTATTTGATACACAACCCACTTATACAGGGCCCACCCAGAACCCCACATGAAATGTCATCTCACTAAAACTTTTACGAACGAAGTGAAATTCTTTCCTCTGTATCCCTATATTATTCAAGTTTATCTTCCTTACAGATCATAAAGACCACAGTAAAAAGCAAATAAACCAACGCAGCCAAGGCAAGGGTTAATTGTTGGCTTGTACCTACATATTAATGCTTACATTTACAATTCAATCGACACGTAGGAATGAGGCCGAGTCCGACATTTAGTGCAAGATAAACATCACTAAATTAAACATAACAGTTCAGTAACAGCCCCGACTTACATGTAATAATATGCATTAATTATTTTAATTTGTGTCATTACAGGTGTAAAAACGTTTTCAAGACAAGATTACACAAATGAACGACGAAAATCAGTGTTTTCATACTATGAATATAAAGCTCGATTGACCTGCCTAACTTTGTAGGGTGATTCATATAATATGGTGATTCAAGGAACAAAAAAGTTGCTTGCTTCCTTACCTAGAAAAGTGCATGAATAAATTTCATCCCTTCATAGTATAAAACAAAAGTCGCTTTCCGCTGTCTGTCTATCTATCCGCTATCTGTCCCCATGTATGTTTATATCTTTAAAACTACGCAACGGTTTTTGATGCTGTTTTTGACGCCCGAAAAAGAGTCACGTTGTCGCGTTCCACGTGACGTCAGAAATAGCAGTTTTAATCAATATCTTTTTATGACGTTATCACGTAAAACTATCGTCCGTTAACCGATTTTACAGACACCACAGGTTTTTTGTTAATTAATAGATAGAGTAATTCAAGAGGAAGGTTTATCAGCCTTATTCATAAAAAAATCTTAATTGAGGTTTGATCAGTCTATTAGTTAACAGACTGATTAACCTTATTTAACAGTTGTTAAAAAGTATGATTCATAAACGCTTGCTAGCAGTCTGTTAGCTAATGAGCTGCTGATGGATGAATTAGACGCGTTATGTTGTCACCTTGATAAATCATAGACCAAAAATGGCCTAATAGTGAATTAAAAAAAAATTACAGCAGTGGCAGCGAATTTGCGGGTAACCAGCGAATTAACACGACAGACTAGGCAGTGTAGATCTAGTTTCCTTTGCCTTTCCCGGAGGGAATAAAAACTTAAAACAAAAAAACTGTTTTGCGTATGGTTTTGCTCTTGCCAAAATCAGCTGTTCACATTTGTGGCGGCCATTTTGTGAGTTAGCAAAGAGATAAAGTAGGGTCTACGGTCCGCTAACTTTCGGAAGACTTAACAGACCCTGATGGACTGATTAGCGCTAATTGACGTTTATGAATCATGTTTTTTTGCATCGGTCCTATAGCGAGCCTCTAACTTTTTATGAACAAGGCTGTATATATGTATAATTCTACGCTGACGAAGTCGCGGTCAGAAGCTAGTAGACAATAATTCGTATCGTAAACTCAAGTACTCAAGCCAAGCAACATCAACATCCAATCCATTCAATACAGGCCGTCAATCAGCTCCACAAAAAAAAAACAATCGCGCAACATCAATAAAATTCAATTACGAATATCAGACTCAACTGGAATAGAAAACGTCTCGCGTAATTCCGTTGAAAATTCATTATTTGATTTCACCTTCGCAGACCTTTGAGGG
Source organism: Pandemis heparana (assembly GCA_963854515.1). NCBI lineage: Eukaryota > Metazoa > Arthropoda > Insecta > Lepidoptera > Tortricidae > Pandemis > Pandemis heparana. The sequence goes on along the minus strand of OY978013.1, from coordinate 4,909,588 downwards.
GCGAGGGCTGGGTCGTTATCTCGTCAAACCGGTTTATTGAAAGCGAAATAAAGGCGTTGGATTCTGCCGTCTTGGCACGTCCCTGCTTCAAATCAAGGTCGGCTCTCATCTGCGCGCCGGAACGTATTTAAAAGACGCGTGGAGAGCCTTCTTTAGGTATAACCAACCAAGGAATCATTTACCACCAAGCTTCAATGTCATTTGTACGGCTTGAAACATCAAAGATTATTTTCACTAATGTGACAAACTGCAATATTGTTTGCACCGTTTGTTGTTGATGTAGGAACTTGGCAGACCTTGGTGGATTCATATTTTATGTTCTCATTTCCGATGTCGTCGGAATCCTGCTAGATCGATGAACTCCATAGATCAGGAAAGAGATTGATCTCGATTGAACAGCAAGTAACACCGGAATCACTTCTAAGGCATTGTTTTTTATCAGAACCGTTACCAACGTTTATCTTGAATAGTTAAGAGATTAACATTATGTAGCAATCATGTCCGCTAACTCATTATCATTACCACTACCATACATCCATACCATCACGCCTCTTTCCCACAGGGGTAGGCCTCTGTCTACTAACTAACTACTACTAAGAAAAAGATCTAAGATCTTTTCTTTAAAAAGATTACACCTTGAAATTGTTCTACCTGAACCCCTGCAACTAAGCAACCTGCTTATTACCAGAATATCAGACGAGTCTACAGCTTTATTTTCATGTTTGTTGTGATAGCGGCTTTAACAGTCTAACTATTACAGTAGCCTTGTAACAGATGGACGAAGAGACAGACAGTAGAGTTACGAGTATAGTAATAGGAGCTTTGGGTACAGAACTCTAAAACAAGACACATAGTTACTACTACAAATACTCACTATGTCACTAAAAACTTGAAAAGAGTGCTTAAGTGCCAAAGTGCCAAGTATTTAGACCTCACCAACGTAAGCGTGCAGGCTTCATAAGTTACTGACTAAATCTAAACCCATCTCAACAGCTGAGGCACCCAAACATGTCATCAAACAATCACTTTTTAACCTCAATCACAAGCGGCTCACACAGATAGACCCACCGTCATAAAGCACGGTCCACTTATATCTTCCGACCACTCGTCAGTCCCAAAGGTGGTCCTCAATCCGTCGTCGTATTGTTTTGAGACCCTCAGCTCACCGGCATAATATCAAGTGCAACTTCAGTTCTCTTTAATTTTCAAAGGTAGGATTTTCACGGTGCTATTAATACGACTGTATTTGGTATTCTTTGGTCGCTTATTATAATGTTCAATGAAAAATTACCGTCTGATAATCGAATACGCACTTCATCTAGGAATAGAAAGGGACGACATTAATCCTACTAATATTATAAATGCGAAAGTTTGTGACGATGTGAGGATGTGACGATGTGACGATGTGAGTGAGTGAGTGTGTATGTTTGTTCCTTCTTCACGCTAAAACGACAGGACGGATTTGGATAAAATTTGGAACGAAGATAGCTGGTACCCTAGATTAAAACATAGGCTACTTTCTATCCCGGAAAATTGCATAGTTCCCGCGGGATAACGATAAACATGGTAAATCATTGCTAATTCTACGCGGACGAAGTCGCGGGCAGAAGCTAGTTTAGAATAGAAGGAAGAGATTGGAAGAGTCCACCCGTTTTTGCTGTTCCGCTGTTGTGCACAGACCTCTTCTCGGAATAAAAAATCTGGAGGTGTAGTTCCCATGCGGGCCCAGTCCAAATTACTTTCTTCACACACATCATTAAAATGCTTCGCATGTGTATGCAGCTCCTCCCCCCGACGTTTTCATTCACCAAAAAGCTCTTGGTTTCGATCATAAATTCCGAAAAACTCAAATGGAGCCCAGGATTCTCCCACGACCCTCTGCTTGAGAGCCCATAGGTCCAAACTACTGGACTACCACGGAACAATTTATGATTTTCTTTCACTGATACATTACTATCTACATATCCAGCAATATCGCATTGTTTTAATCCCCCAGCCCCTGACCTACATAAAGTACGATCATGTTACTCTTTAATATTCAAACGTAGAATAAAATTACTCGCAACGCGTGTACGTGAACGTGATAAATACGCGATCGAGATCGGGGTAGGTATCAATTTCATTTTATTGAAATTGCTTTTAGAAATTACGTCTTACGTGGTTGTGTGGATAATGTGGTGCCTATTGGTATCGGGGCAGGTTTAAAGGTGTACTTAAAAAGTTAAAAACACAAAAAAAGTAAAAAAAAAAAAAAAAAAAAAGAAGCAGGTAAAAGGTAGGTAAAAGTTAAGTTAGGTTAGGGTTTAGGTGTGTGTGTGTAAATGTTTCTCTCTCTCTCTCTACTTGAATAATTTTGATAATCGATACCTGGGGTTTTTACCATGAAAAATTGTAAACATTCTCTTTTAATAAACTTTATCATAAAGGCTCGTCAGAATGTTCTGTTAAAGAATATTTTCTTTGGAAAACTTACAACTTCAAAACTTTTCCAACCCTAGAGCCGGTAAAACTAAGTTAAAAGGAGTTTTTATACTTTCTTTAGTTCCCTAATTGCGACTGAATGGGACAAGAAAAGTATGCTCCGAACTAGCCTAAAGTTTGTCAAATCTTAACACAGACAAGTCTTTGCTGGGGGCTTTGAAGGAACTTTGTTATTCACGTCCGTATAAAAGAAGTAATTCATAAATGTACGGGTCTTTTTCTTTCTTGTTTTTCTAGTCAAGAAGTAGTCGTTTTTTTAGTGAGGTTTTATTTAATAAACATTTAACAAAAATAATACTAAGTTGTGAAGTTTAACTCGCAAGATTTGAACCGAAAGAACGTAAAAATAAATGAAGTAGGTATGCGGGTGAAAGGAAAAATTGTAAGAAACAGAACAAGGGAAATATACGAGTATATATTTCACCGAGTCAATGGATTTCACGAAACTGTGTGCGAATACAATTTTACGTACGGGTCCACAACATCAGCATCATTGGGCCGTATGCTACCACAGATAAAACAACAGACACAAAAGCAAAACTTCAAACACCCTCTATTTTCGAGGTTGAAAAGACCACCAAGTAAACGGCGAAAAGGGAGCTGTAATGACGTACTTTGCGACGAGGTACTTTAATTTACACACGGAGGTGAGACGGCTCGTTCTGAAGATTATACGAGCGCTTTAGTTGATATTTATATCGTGTCATTAAGCTTTTAGACTCGGAAATTAAAATTATCATTCTCTTTATAAATCTAACATGACAGAAGATAAAGACACAAAACTTAACCAATTGACGCCGCTATTAGTTTCTTCAAATGTAGATAAATATGGAAACCTGAACATAGCTAGCTTATCATGAAAATGTGCGTAATTCCAAACATTTCCAGGAAATTAAAAAGACCCGGACTGAAAGTGCCTCATTACTTATTCTTGGCGGTTACCGCCAACTTCCCGCGGAGTAGAAAAATAAATATCAGACTTGAATGTTCAGCGAAGAGATTACTTGATTATAATCGGTCTGTCGCATACAATTATATCATGTTAAAGGAACCACTCATTTATTCTCGTTGTTATTAGGAATAGTGTAATGGAATGGTAAAATTTTGTTTTATTAAGTTTTTTGAGACGCATTCTGTTTGTCGACAATGATCTTTCCTAAAACGTGTAAACGCTAGTACCTAGTTAAAAAAAAACTACATGTAAAAGAACTCTTTGCGGCCTATTTGCGGAATAAATTTTTGGCATTAGTTTTGATTAAAGAATTTTTAGAATACCCTTCACGCAATAAACAAACAAAGAATACTTTCAGTAGTATAAATTTAAGGGATGAAACGCGTGTTGAAATTAAAGTAATAGACTTGCGAATGCGTTATAAATACTTGAATAAAGAAGATCCCGTATTTCATAATGTTCATACTTTGCTTATAGAACTGATAGCCGTCGTGGCCGTGGTTTCGGATCGGTGATCGCATTCCACAAGGTGGACGGACAATTTAGTAAATTGCACGGGAAGCTAATGGCTAGCCTGAAACAGATCGTCGTGGAGGTTTTTGGATACGCCTATGTGCTGTGCGGCAGCACATCCATCGACTACAAGTCACCGAAAGGGCAATGGAAAGAGCTATGTTGGGGATTTCTCTACGCGATCACGTCCGGAACACCGAAATCTGCAAGAAAACGGGACTAACCAACATAGCAAAAACCACAGCCTCTAGGAAGTGGAAGTGGGTGGGCCATATTTGCCGTAAGGTCGGATGGAAGATGGGGAAAAAAGTTGTTGGAGTGGAGACCACGAAAGGGGTTCAGGAATGTGGGGAGACAGCCATGAAGGTGGACGGATGATTTGGTGCGAGCGGCTGGGAAGGACTGGATGCGGAAAACTCGGGACCGTACAGAATGGTCTAAAATGGAAGAGACCTTTACTCAGCATTGGGTAGATCAAGGTTGAAGAAGAAGATGTGCTGTAGAGGTTTGCTGACTGATTTGACTTAACAGAGAGCTCTAAATGTCTTTTTATAGTCTCGTGGCTTTTCCTCAGTTAATCAAAACAGGTGAAGTTAAATAAAACCTACCAAAAAATTGTTTGAAAATTCTATATAAATGATAAATTACCCGTTTGTTTGTGTCCGTTGGAGCCCAGCTGCCTTTTTGATACAGATTATTTACCTCAGAGATTTTATTCGCAAAATTTTCCTTGTTGCTCCTTCGAAATTTTTACTATTTGCTTTTTGCTTCCAGTCTTTGCGACAGTAAAATATTTTTCTTACTTTCCTCTTTTGTGATTACGAATAATGACAAGATCAAAAGTACGCGCTGTCTTGTTTCAGTTAGAACATGGAGTTATAGCTACTTCCTTGAAAATTTCTATATTTAATTTGTTTTTCCCGTTTCCACGATCACCAAAATTAAGTTTGTTGTTTCATTTTTGGATTATAAATAAATATAAAATTCGTACCTAATGTATTTATATTTCTTACCACCCACACGAATGTTTTCTTGTAATGCGTATTTATTTAGCGTTTTATTTTTATACTAGCTTCTACCCGCGACTTCGTCAGCATAGAATACATACCTATTAACCTTCCACTTTAATCATTCTATTAAAAAAAACCGCATCAAAATCCATTGCGTAGCTTTAAAGATCTAAGCATACATAGGGACAGATCAACAGACAGAAAAGCGACTTTGTTTTATACTATGCAGTGATTCTAATGTTAAAAATAATTGTTGGAGACGTCAAGCTGCTGCCTGCGATAGAAATTTTAATTCTAAGCAAACAACAAAAAAAAGCATTTTGACTTCTAAAAAACAAATTAAAATTTGTAAATTTCTTGGTTTAATATTATTTGTCCTCTTCATAATTTCAATAATGTTGTACATTTTATTGATAAGGATAATATTTGCTTTCGGAATAGCAGGCAAGTGAGCCGCTTACGCCTTACTTATGGACGATTGCCCTTTCAATAACTCAACAGTAATTATTGGACCCGGATTATCCGTTAATTGGTTGTCGATCTAATAAACTCGAGATAACAACTAAGTAGTTGGATTCACAATTTAATGGCTTCCTGAACTGGAATGACCGTGGTCTGATTTCTGAAATCAGATTTAGGGAATATTTTTTTTTTTCAGATTTTTGAAATTTTGCGGCATTTCTGCTCAGAATCGAGAATACTACTACTATACTATACCTAGATAGTAAATCTTATTGAGTGGAAATAATCCAAAATTCCCATATTCTGAGAAAAAAATCCCTTTTTTTATAACTCCATCTACAAAAGTACCTGCAGCTACAAAATTGCCGTTAATTTAGAGCTGCTTTACTACTCTACTCTTATTTCAAATTCAACGCATTGCATACAATTTTACCATTTGGTACTTAGTGGTATTTTCACAGACGTGTTTAAAACTCGACGCTTTCTTCGCTTTGACATTGCCAAGTCATCACGATAATATTGTTCGACTCAGAAGATTAAACTGTATTCATTATTTCTTATTAACTTTCTACAAGCTGCCCGCAACTTTGCCCTTTGTTAATGAATTCAATCAGAAATAGTGTTCCTTTCTTTAAATGAAAATAATGTTTGGAAGTTGTTTCATTAATACGAGCAAAGTTTCTTTTCTATTCTGATAGTAAGAATGTAAATCTAATTTTGAGACTAAGATTAGGGCTGAAACTGAAATAAAAGTATGATTTTTTTTATTCTAATCGGTGATTTAATTTCACGCAAGTATTTATTTAAACGTTGATGCACTCGTTATCAGTGTATCTAATAATGACAAACTCTAATATGTACTACCAGCTAATTCATACTTTCATATCCCAACAGCAATTCTGTTTAAGTCTTCTTACTAGAATGGCTTCCGCATGCCCCAGCTTCCGCAACGATAAACCTGTTTACGAAACGTCCACCTGTCACTTAAGTGCTTAATTGATGCTCAGAAACTTTTAAAGCAACTTTACGACAGCCACGGTTGCAAAGACCTGCCAAGATACAAAAATAACCTTTAAATGAATTAAATTTCTCGTCTTGGTTATCTTTTTACCTTAAACCGAGTTCATAAAATAATTATTTCCCTTGTATCATCTATCTATACCTACATAATAATATATTTTTTTAATGTTTGTTAAAATACCCTTATTTCGGATTGAATATTATACGTTAATGTACCTATTACCTAAAGCGTGTTGATCTTGATTGATAGCAAACTAGCTTCACTGAAGAACAGAAAATACAACAGAAATAAATCAAGTTTATTAACGAAATAAAAATTGCTTATTACAATACGTCAATTTTCTAGAAAGAAACCTCTTCTCTCGTCTTTTGAAAGTGATACGTTTGTAAATTAGTTGGGTCCATAAATATTGTTATTGAAGACATATCGAAACACAATGAAAAAGTTCACTGACTTAGTAATGTGATTTTGAAATGATATTATTCCAAAGATTCGTATGATAATATCGCATTGTTGTGATTTATAAATATTCTAGTTCTCTTATTGAAATGGAACCTTTATACGCGGCAATTTTAAGCATCAACGCACTTAAATTCGTACCTAATTCATCATAGAATGTTACTGCAAAACATTACAGATAGTATTAAATATAATTATTTTATTATAACTGTTCTTCTAATGACTGTTGGACTTTTACATCTTGTTGCTCTATGGATAACGCTTGAAACACCATAATAAAGAAACGAATTTATATACTTGTGGTTGATTGAACATACGTACCTAAACTAATGAAATATTTAGGTGCACATAATGCCGATAACTACGTCAGGCGCAAGCGAGAAAACATTCTAAAGACAAATGAATAACATCCTCTGCATCTGCAAACTGTGTACCTACGTCTCAAAAGTTTCAACTTCGATTTCGAATAAAACGGGACTTGATTTTTTATTCGGCAACTCGAAAGTACGACTTTTAAGTTGTCACATTTTATAAATCCATCGAAAAAGCCGAGTGAAAATGAAGTGACGCTAAGAACGGCTTAGTCACGAATCGAACGGTCTGGAAATACTTTTGTGAAAGTTCACACGAAAATCCCGCCCGCCAACCCACAATTCCATGACTTCACATCGCTTTCGTACTTACCCATTGTAAGTTACTTGACTTCTTTTACAGAAAAATAACATTTTATTTAGCTCACCAAAAAGAACTCGGTAGTACTTGACTTGTAAAGTAATTGACTTTTTTTTAATCCATCCTTATTTCCCGTGTACCAACATGCCAGCGAACCTCTACACGAAATTACAGCTTTTCTAAAAATCCTAAAAAACCTTCACCTCGCCATAAACACCTCGAGGTAAACGAACGTGATACTTCAGTGATGACGGCGGCCGCAATGTGGCAAAAATGACGAGGTCATTTTGAACATTACCATGTGTGGTGGTTCCGTTGGGTAGTCATTATGATACTAATAGCTCCCGTCTTTCTTCTTTCTAGCGTAAAGTTTACACAGAGTAAGTTAACAATACATCCATCGTTAACTGAAAAGAGAACATAAACAGCCCTTATCCTCTAAAAACATATTGTACTGACAAGCTTCCGCATCCCAAACCGCCGCGGGCTACATACCCATAAAAAAGACATTAAACCTCAGCTAAGGAGCACCTTTAAACTTCAGCCAGTCAATGCTTAGATTTATTCCAGTAAGTTAAACCGGCATTAGCGAAATCTCATTAACTCGGGGTATCAGATGTTCAGGAATCTATTACACGGGCGAACACCGCTCGCGATTAGCGGCACTCGATTCGGAAATTGGGCGATGTTCCAGGGGGGGCTACTCCGAATTTCCAAATTACAAGTTCGTATCACACCCTTTCACTCTGGCATTAATGACTATTGGTGTGAGCGGAACAGCTTGAAACGATTTTTGAACTTTAAGTTCAGATTAGGGCAGGGCTGGTCGGTTTGGAAGTTTGTGGAAATAGTGGAGTAGGTACGTTGAAATTTTAAGCGCTGCTTTATCGCGCGCTGAATGTGTTTATTTACGTCGACGATTTGATTATGATGCGTTTGTTGGGGAATAATTACCGAAGCGTAGAAATATAGCTCCGTTTCAAAATTTAATAATAGACATCACTGCATATTACAAAACAAAGCCCTCCGTCGCGTCTGTCTGTCGGTTTGCAATTAACTCAGTCAGGCTGTTTTTACCAACAGACCTATACAGGTTTTGTGTAATTTGGGTGAAATATAACGATAATTCTTGGAAGTGTCGGAAAAAGTCAACCTGCGTGGGATACATAATTCTGCGCGGTAAACATTTAAATTATTATTTTTTTACATTTTAATAAATTATTATTATTATTATTATTGGGAAGAAAGCCAAGTGATCGAAAAAACATTATTTGGTGATTCTCAATAACAACTACGGTGTAAATTTTATCGGCGTGTGTCAGATGACTCTGCATACCTACACTTAAGATATGCCAAAGGCCCATAGCTCAGTACTAAATCTGAATGATCTATGCAATATCCTCTGGATCCGCATCGAGTCGTCCGCTCGACATCATTAGAATACCGGCTTAAATACGGCAATAAATCTGAAAACCGACTCAAAAAGTGGTCTCATGAAGATTTATTTTACGGTCACGACAGGTACTTAAATTTTCCACTCGCTTAAAAATAAATGAGTTCCTATCTTAGTCATACCTACTAATACTACAAAATGCGAAGGTTTGCGAGTGCGTATACGTTACTCTACTCATATCCATTTAAATACCGTCACGCCTCTTTCCCACAGGGGTAGGCAGAGTAGGCAGAGACTAAGTTACTCTTAGCTCTTAGCAGGTAATTATTACTAAATGAGAATAGAATTTGAAAGATCTGTCATTTCATTATACAATTTGACGTATATATCTACTAATATTATATAGATAGAGGTAAAGTTTGTGAATTTGTGAGGCTGTAGGGGGTAATCTCTGGATGTAAGAACCAATTTTGAAAACTCCACCAATAGAAAGCTACATTATTCCGTAGGTTATATATTCTGAGAAGAGGCCTGTGCCCTTTTAGCCCACACTTTTTTTTCTAGACTGGCAACTCATTCAATTCTTTGGTGAATAACCCGGCACCGGCAGACTGGGCGATTGCAAGCGGTGCCGCGGCGGTTGGCGCTGCTCGACAAGAACTCGCGCGTCATCGGCCCTAGACTGTATGAGCGACTACCCACTGACTTAAAAAATGAATGTTCGGACGAGACATTTGGCCGCCGATTAAAAATACATCTTTTGGAAAAATCACTGTAATCTGTAAAAGAGTACAGTGAAATGATTTTTTCTTGACATTCAATGTTCATTTGTACTTTGTACCATATTGTTTTTCATTTTTATTTATTTTTAATGTGTGACATTTTATCGCATTTTATTGCATAATTTTATTATATACTGTTTTATTTTTTATTTTTTAATCACTTTGACATTGAATTTGACGTGACATGTATTTCTGGATTGTAATGGCGGAACCACATTATTAACACCCGACGCCACCCGACGCCACGCGACGCGTGTTGAGTCGAATCAAATTGTATTATTTTCTATGACCAGAGCCACACTGTCAACACCCGACGCGACGCCACGCGCACACACGCCACCCGACCCAGACGGGCCAGATCGACGTGTCGCCGATGGTGGGGGTAAACACCCCACCCGACGCAACACGCGCAGTGTGGTTCTGGACAACACCCGATGCCACGCGTCAGTTGTTCGAGAACATTCGCAGAATGTATGCATGTGTTTGTGAACTACACACTTCCACAGCTGTCAGCTAAAGAAATTGATAGCGTGTCGTGGCATCGGGTGTTGGTTATGTGCACGGTGCACGTCGGGTGTCGACACGTCGGGTCGCGTCGCGTGTTAATAATGTGGTTCCGCCTTAAGTTGAGTTGGATTTCTGATTTCTATTTTTTTGTATGAATTATTTTACTGTACCTTATTGTTTTTATTTTAATTTCAATTGACGATCTTTTTGTGACTTTCTTATGTTTTGACATAAAAATATAATGTAATTTACAAATAGAAATAAATGAATCTAATCTAATCCATCAGGTGTCCCAATTGCTTATTAGAATTGCTATTTCATAGCAAAAATACCTCGACATCGGCGAGTTTCATCTAACTTTACTATACTTCGTATCCTTATTCCTCCGAGTTCGTATCTCGATTCGGGTTTGATCACGAGTGCACATTCGATACACTCAGCCCACGATCAATCATCGAAGTGATTGGATAACGATATTAAACGGCCTTACATAGGCGGGAGCACAAAATGGAGGCAGTGCTTTTATAACAGTCGACTTCATGCCTACGACTACTAAGTAAGTACAACGTTAGGGGATGAATTTACTCAAACACAATTCAAATATTGAACTATTTGTGAGTTAAAATGGTATTTATATTAATATATTTGTCGCAATCATTTCTTTGTTATCGTTGGGCAGTTTGTAATAGATAAACGGATCACTGAGGCTTTTGTCTTTAATACAAGAATGATTTTCGAACATTATCCAAACCAAACTTGAAGTGGGTCAAATTTAACCTGCAATAATTAATTTTGTACAACACATGCAACGAAACAGATGAAAATGAGTTTTTAATTGCTCGAATTTTAATGCTACCTTACTAGGTGCAGTCTTTCTGAACTCATCAGCTAAGAGTTTACTTTAAGTTAAGTCAAGTTAACCCCTTTGTTAAACTTCTTAACGCAGTAATGAGGAACATGTTGCAAAAGTATGATAGGGTATCCACTCAACACTGAGGCCCGATCTTCGAAAGCACATCACTCGAAAGTGCTATTGGAAAGTCTGAAAAAAATACGTGCAGCGTAGATGAAAATCACAGCTCTTATTAATCTTACCTACTAGTCAATTTCTTTTGAGCTGTAATTTTGTAGCAATTTACACATTCATACCACTTTCGAGTGGTATTTTAAGAAGAATAAGAATAAGAATAAGAATCATTTATTTGCTAGAATACAGTATCAATAACGTGTTACAATCTTCTTGTCCCTTGTATCTAGCCTGCATGCAGGCGTGCAAATTATTTACATATTATTTATACTAAAGATAACATTATTTTGAGATTACTATTACATTATTATAAAAATATTATTATCATTATTATTAATTTATTACCGATTTGATGTCCCATATATTAAGTGCAAGTTCAGTTGAAATACAATGTCATAAAATCACAATAATAACTACTAATATCATCATTAAATTTTCATATATACATTACGTAGGTATAATACAATATCAAATACAACTATTAATATGTCCAATGAAATAATAAATATCAATCATGACTTGTCAAGTATTCCTTGACACTATAAAAACATTTACCTTGCAGCCAATCGATCAATTTGGACCTGAAACTTTGCAGGTTCTGTTGTTTAATCTCTTCAGGCAAGTTATTAATTCACATCAAGTTCTTTAAAAAATCCGGACCCCTGATACAGACGCCTAAAAAATAAAAATATTATTTAGCCTCGATTAAAAAACAATATTTCTTCGTGAAATGAATAACATTTAGTACTAAAGCATTAATGGAACCTTTTTGAAACCACAAGCGTTACAACGGTTTCGTTTTATTCATTTCAATATATTAGTAGGTAATTCAGGGCTGAAACGCGTCGTGGTAAACGTTAGCGAAGGAAGACGTATCCAATAAAACCACAAAAGAATCATTTAAATTGCACGAAAAAGATCGGTATAACAACAATCTTACTAACATTATGAGAGCGAACTATGAATGAATTAGAATAGCATTCGATGTAGGTACAAGTGCCGGCACGTAAGTCTAGCGATGACCGTTGATGCGCAGTAGTCGAAAATAAGGTATCGCGGGGGAGCGCAGGGGACGCGGGCGGGCGTACTCCACGTTAGACTTACGTGCCGCCACCTGTATGCATGTTTTTTCACTTTCACGAAAGAAAAGTGAACGGATGTGAATGAGATTTGGCATATACCGGTTTTTTACAACGTGATCAACACAGAACAATAATTGTCCCGAGAAATTTCTTAATTCCCGCGTGATAGCAATAAAGGAATGTTAAGCGTAGAAATAAAAATATCTTGCATTAATAGAAATGTTTTGCACTGTGCCGTTGAAATATCTGTGTTGACTTGGCATATTTACCTACAGTCTGTTTCATTTAGGAAGGTATGGCTGACTCATTCGCTTAGCAAATCTAGAGGTGTAGCTCCATTATGTTACGTTACGTATACTATGTTATATACTGATTATAACTGCATTGGTTCATAATTTTGTTTCGATAATTTATCATTCCACGGGTTAGCTTATTATTATTACCATGATTGCCATTACCACTTAACCTAGCGCCTCCGCGCTAACCAAAACGCAACCAAAAGAATAAATTGCGTCATTTGTCAGAGCTTTAGGTAGATATCGGTTAGGTACGTCTCTTGTGATACAAGGGCAGGCTAAATGAGGAATTATTCAGAGAGTGGGCTCCGTTCTCTCATTAAAACAGAGATGTGCCGTCAGCAAAGAATTATATTACGTCTCCGTTTTTTAGAGTATCCCGAGTACCGGCGGGATTGAAAGCGGGACGAGTGGCTGGATATTGGGTAACTGAATATGTCGTCATTATTCTATAAATATCATTTGTTTTCAGTTATCGTTATTAAGTAAATACACTTAGGTATGCAGTGAAAGAAACTGAATCGCGTATATATCACTGTGGAACCTGGAAGTGTCAGTCAGTCCGGTGCGGTTCTGATACCTAAGTGTGTTGATACGTCGGGGTGTTTTAAGAAGTAAAACAACATGTATAAACAATCATAATTTAATACATTAAAAAAAGGCATCTAAATAATGAATACGAGAAGAAAATTAGGACCGTGGGTATAAGGCCCGTCTGGTTTCGCGTCGTAGGGCGGTACTCCCCTGACGCTGGGCTGCTTGGTGGTGACGATGGGCAGCAGGAAGGCGGCTGGGTCGTCAGTCATCACGGGAGATGTGCGCGGCGTGTCCTGCGTTACGCAGCTTGTAACCCAAACGTAACAGCCTGTGAAGTACAGCCACAGTGAGATTCGGTGCAAATGTCTCCGCCGATTGTAAACGCCTGCTGTAGTAATCTTGCAATCTTAAAAGGGTACCGATACCGCGAGCAGTTGGTGTAGGTGTTTACAATCGGAACGGAGCTAACGATGTAAAAGGAAAGTGAAGAATAGGCTTTTAAGCGCAAAAAAAACTACTACAAACTTAATAGCCAAATTAAGCGAGCTAAGCGAACTTTAAGCACATAAGGAGGAAGGCTCTAATATTAATAAATTAACAAAATATTATCTTTGGTACAATTACTTATGGGACAATGTAATAACTAATTATTTATTTAACCGAAGCAGTATAATACCTCTTCGTTTCTTTTAAATAAGAGTTATTGTGCATTATTAGGTCCTTGTTCATTACGGGTGCCGTCACAATATATCCCCGTCTTTTACTTACCTCACCATGTTTAATCCCCGTTGATTCTAAAACACGATGATAGGTGTCGTATAAAAACCGCCAGAATTAGGCTGAAAGCCCTTTATTCAGATGTAGGTAGACAGCCATTGTGGTTCACACTGCGGACGAAAAAGAGTGTTTATCCTTATTTGCTTTAGTTAATGTTTTTGTTAAAATTAGAGGTCAGATAAGAGATAGAGCGTCAGAAAATACGGTATAAAATAACACAATGATTTTTAATTTACGATCCAATTAAACTTATAAATGTGAAAGTACGGCCGTATTAGGCATAATATTATGTTGAGAGCATGTTTGATATTTTTTCACATTCAAACGGCCGGAGAAATAGCTGAATTTCTGAAGTACCTAATATAATATCCCGTCTACTGACTTCGTACTTAAATAAATCTATAGGTATTTTTGAGGAAAACCGGCTGAAGTTGCTCGACCTAAAACGCCAAATTCAAAAAGAAAGACCTAAACCTTCGTACAACTACCTATCCTACAACAGGTAAAGGAAATACTAAGAACTTTTTTCTGCGTCAACCGCGTAAGGGATAAATACGTGATCATTATGTATAGGTATATTTTTTTTGTAGGTATGTGTGTAAGTATGTATTTTATTGAATAAAATTACTTTTTTACCCAAAATATATCAAGAATAGTAAATACAAATCGCAATAAGCACACGGTCGCCACAAGTTCGCAGTCCATACTTCACCGCGACCAAAGTCCCCGAGTATCGAGAGGCAGGGTTGTCTGCTGTAAAACTTGAAACTTGAGCTATTAAATGCCATAGAAACATCTGTGATGAAATCTGCTTAATAGTAAAGTTTGCTAGACGCAACAAAGACGTTTTTACCATACTGTACTTATAGTATTCTTTTTAATACCTCATCATATCAGCCGAAAGACGTCCACTGCTGGACATAGGCCTCCCCCAAGGCTCTCCACTCGGACCGGTCCTGTGCCTTCCGCATCCACCGCAATCCCGCGATTCTGATCAGGTCGTCGCTCCATCTTGTTGGAGGCCTACCAACAGCTCGTCTCCCGGTCCGCGGACGCCATTCCAGAACCTTCTGACCCCATCGGCCATCGGTCCTGCGAGCAATGTGCCCCGCCCACTGCCACTTCACTTTTTAATACCTATTGTTACCTTATTACTTCTGTATACCTTTTCTCTGTTTTGATTATTATATGTGGTGTTCAATAAAGAGTTATTGTATTGTATTGTATTGTAATCTACAGCCAACCGAAGATTTCAAAGAGTTTTTAAATATGTATGTGACACAAATATTACTAGTTTAATAATTGAAAATACCAAAAACACTGTTACAATAACCGAACAAAACATGTTTTTAATTTGCAAATATTTTTAGATATATTAAAAGAAACGCAAGAAAAACCCGTCAAAACAATCGGCATCTCACTGACTGAGACATAAAATGGTAACTTTAAAATCCACCAATCGGCAGCCCTGGGGCTAAACCCGAAAAAGGTCAACTAAGACAGATAGCGGCCACGGCTGAATTGTGAACAAATAAAGCCCTCCGAAAGAAAAACAGCCCTAGAATAAGGCTCAAAAGAGCCTAAATATCCCTGTGCCCTGCGGTTTTCCCGCGGGACCCTAATCTATTCCCGGTATTCCCTGGTTCTCGTCCGAACAGGCCAATTTGTCCCCAATTATTTCAAACCAGACGCTGTTTGATCTAATCAGAGATTAATTAAAATCAAATTTGATTTCACGGTACAATTAATATTGCTTTAGATTGTTAAGAATTCATTAAAATCGTCTCGGATGAAATTGAGACCTAAATTTGTAATGTTTTCTTTGTTTGTACCAACGAGTATTACTATGACCAACGTTCTGACATAGCAACATTCATAGGATGCAATTAGTTTTTTAAACAATATCAAAGAAAAAGAAATCACATTCATTCATTTCATTTCGGTTTTTTATATTAGCTACTTCACTTTCCGCCACTTTATTATACCGATTTGCACTTAGTTAATGCTTCTGATTATAGAAAAAATTATACACATTGACGTAATTCTAAAAATCTAACCAGTGGCTGCACAGTTTTCACAAATTAAACGTGATAGTACTTTTTACGCCATCTATTATTATTCGGATCTAAACACTACAACCAGAAACAAACATAGACATACACTAGTCTAGTGGAATGAATTGATAATCAATGCAAATAACTCTTTATTGTACATAAAATACAATAATTTTAGAAATTATTACAAAGTAAGTAGTGATTTAAAAATAAACTAAAGCTACCTTAAAAATAAAAATTATAATAAACTAGCTGTTGCTAGCGACTTCGTCTGCAAAGAATTCGTTTATCGCTATCCCGCGGCAACTACGCAATTTTCCGAGATAAAAAGTAACCTATGTGCTATTCCAGACTTTTCTCTATCTATGTGCCGTTCTGGCGTGATTGAGTAACAAACAAACATCCATCCATCCATCCATCCATCCATCCATCCATCTATCTATCCATCCATCCATACTTTCACATTTATAACATTAGTTAGATTAGATTAGATTTAGACCCTTAGGTATTTCCCCATCACGCAATGTATTCACAGTAAAACTGTTTTTACGCAAAGCTTAATTTAAAACACAACCTTTTGTAATTAATCTAATTTAACTGACGGCATCCGCCATCCCTGGCAAAGGAAACATAGCTATTCAGCGCTACCAATACCAGAGTGGACATCTTTAACTCGATTCTAACAAGCACCTCCTCAAACGTTCTCGAGCACTCGTTACCCGAAGTTAGCAACGGCCGACCTCGAGAGACGTCGACAATGTAATCCATTAGATAGTTGCATCTTGCATCTGACCACGAACTGGCTTCGTGCGGGTTCCGTATAAACTAGTACGTGATCTACAAAGCACTCATCACAGGAGGTAACATTTTTACCTCTTGACCGCCACACTACTAATGAAGTACCGCGGAACAAACCGTCTAGTAGGGAAATATGGATTTTATTTCCTTTGTAGAAGGATTTGTTTCGACTAGAGTGTTGGTCATGTATTGATGACCGTGACGTGTATGTTTCATTAGCTGTCACGACTGGATGACTTTGGTGGTCAAAGGGTTAATCCATTTTTTCATCTAATAAATTCATGTGATAAAAAATAAATAATCAATTAGAGTTTATTTATTTATTTATTTATATATCCACCCTTACAGCTATTTTTACAGGAACTAAGCCTAAGACAATAGCGTAACTATTTGCACTCCATGTAACGGAGTCTACCTATCCAAATCATTTCGCCTATAACTAATTATGAACAGTGCGGACTTTGTGAATTCATTCATAGAACACGAAAACAAGTCAATGTTTTCCGCTACGAGGTTTAGAGTGCGCAGTGCGCGCGACATCGGAGCCATTGGTGCGCCCGCGCGGCGTCGCCAGCAACCGCGGCCGGCGGCGGCGCCACACACACCCGTCGGGGGCACACATACTAACATACCTTAACACTATACTGTTGTATATTTTGCCCCCAATTAACTGAAATATGTATTTGACCAGACAAAGCTCCCTGCGTACCTGTAACTCGTTGTATCCCACCATACCCAGTATAAATAGGTTTGGATACATTAGTGGGTAAAAAGGGTATACTCCATACTGCCTCAAATATAAAAAACGAATAAATTTATTTTGAATACGCTCTAACATAAGCTGATATTTCGTTTCATACGGGGCCCATAATTATGACTTACATTCGACGTACGTTGTAATTGATTACATACGTTGTAATGGAGTATATTATTATAGGCCCAAAGAAAAATCTTTCAAGTCTTATTATATTTCCAAGCCATAATGAGAACGGACTAGAAGTCGTCGATCCTGTGCCACAATGTCATACGACTTGCAAATTTTCTTACAAGTCTAAATAGGCTTCAGAAAAATCGGTCTAGACGCCCGCTCTTGTGCTCTGGTGCTCTCAAATCGCTCGCCGACCTCAACGGTAACATTATGTTTTAGCATTTATGTAGCGCACGTTTGAGTTTTACTTTAGCATTTCGATGTCATCTGTTTTTGTACGCTTTGCAGCATTGTAAAGCAATAAATAATCGTTTACCTACCGCTACTTAACAGATGTTTAAACCAATAAATACGCAAAAAGTGCGAACACAGAATGCACTAGGAGTGCACACTGCACTGATTACAGTTCACTCCCCTCCCCGCACTCAGAATGATAAACAAATACCGGGTACTTTACAACTACCATAAACACACTACTATATTAAGTATTAAGTAATATAAAATATAAATGTAAATAACACCCCCACACAAAAAGACTTATTATAAGTGTATAGTCTAAGAAACAGCCCTTAAAATAAATAATTATTATGCTTGACATCCTTTTGAAAAAGAACTGGTACTCTTTGCTGGGCTGGACCGATTTTTATCAAGTATCGAAATCGCTCCATCCGTACGAGAGCTAGGTACAATGACTTATGGTGTTGTAACACCCCTTTTTCACTTCGGGGGTAAAAAACGCGACCATCAAAATATTACGATACATTTTGTGTTCCTTTCAAGTTTTATATTCGCAAGCACATAGAATTCGGCAACGACCACACCCAGATTATTCTCACACCCTATCCCCTAACTACACAATGTGAGTACAAAAAGTCGCCGTGATTAACGAGCGGGGTAATTTGCGGACAACCGGACAAGACGCCCGGACACCCGGACATTAGTCCGGACGTGACGAGGTGAGGCGCCGGCGCCGGACACGGGGAGATTAGATCACTGCGTGTTCACCAAAATAACCAGTTAGTGTAGATTAAGAAAAAGTAAACATAAGTCAGAACAGAAATAAACGTCAGTGAACGAAAAACAAACACATACATACAAAAAGGGGTGCGAGTCGGGTTACCTCCACGTGTGAACAAGAGCTGCGGTTCGTTTTCGGGTCCGTCCGGGGGGAAGAGCAGTGCTTGGTCCGGTGCACCTTGGGCAACGGCTAATGATTTCCTCGCAGTATCTGAGGGATATCATTGACCGTTGGCTAAGAGCCCGACAGGGGCGGAGGGGGGTCTTTGACCGTGTTACCGTACAACGTTGCCGACATTTTGTCACAAGATTTTATAATTAAAATTTTTAACCCTGACATTGGCGAAGTTGTCGTCGCTATAACGACTTGTAACGCCAGAAACAAAAGAAGAAGAAGAAGAAGTACTTACATAAATCAAGTCTTTATCCCTTACGGGGTAGACAGAGCCTAATGTAACGAGACCTAAAGGCATGATTCTGGGCGTATATTTAGGTGGAAAAGGGAATCAAAATAGGATGGGTTGCTAGCCGCATCACCTATAACATGATTCCTAAAATTTTCTCCCGTTTTCCCTCGATGGGCTAGTCAGGTTTTACCATCTGCGCGGGCAGAGGCGCAACTGGTACATTCTATGTTATTTCCTTGTTCCCAGACCAGTATGAAAGTAATAATTTTATCAACTTTAACAAAAGTCATAAAAATAACCTAAACCAACAAACCACACGACGTTTGCGAATTACAGTCCTTGTGGTCCTTGCTTAATCCTACTAATATTATAGATGCGAAAGTTTGTGAGGATGTGAGTGGGTGTGTATGTTCGTTCCTTCTTCACGCTGGAACGATAGGACGGATTTAGCTCAAATTTGGAACGGAGATAGTTGATACCCTATATTAAAACATAGGCTACATTTTATCCCGGAAAATTGCATATACCCGCGGGATAACGATAAACGTGTTGTAGGTTTTAGCTGCCTAGACTCGCTAAGCAAACAATTCAAATATTGTAATTGTACTCTACGCGAATTAAGTCGCGGGTAGAAGCTAGTTAATCATATTTGTAAAAAAACAGAAAAAAAGAAAGAAAAGAAAAGAGTTACACATAGGTACATACATACAAATTGAAACATGATCGTAATTCGCACGAACGTACGCTAAAGGCATATCATTTCGAAATCACGACGCTTAAGTAAACCAACATGGTGTAGGTACGCGTATTTGATCTCCACTCAAATTTTGAGGCCCCTCAAATTGGCTCAACACATTATTAGATTGGTTCACGCGACGCAAACGCGGGCCCGTGGTGAAACGAAGCCGAACGCAAATAACTTATTAGCCTTTGAAGCCACGATTCAATTCACCAATCGCTCTTGTCACTCGGAAGTTCCCCTAAATTTACGTAAATACCACAATCACGTCGTCAAACGGCTGGCGAAGGCAACCCCTATTCAAATAGCGTAAACTATTTAAAAACACTAAACAAAATGCGCAACGTTCATTTGGACAAAAACTTTCCTCGTGAATACATTAATTTGGAGAGGGACTAGAACAAAAATTCACGCTTTTGTGTACAGGGAAACCTTGGCATTATAATTTTTGAGGAAAACAGAAGTCATTTTGTTTCGGCCGTCCTCCGACGCGGCCGTTTGTGAATAAATCACTTACGCCGCTGCCGCTGAGCACCTATATAAAGTAATAACTACATGATTAATAAAATAAAGCCGCTTAAGCGAGGTATTACTGGTGAAACGTAACGTTTAATGGCTTCACGGCTTAATTTCAAGAGGAAATGTAGCAATTATAAACAAACACTTTCAGAAGGAAGCGAGCGCGCTTGTCAAGCTATTACGCCTTTTGTACTTCGTTAGCTCCTTTCGTGTTCATACAATTGAAATAATTAATTAGAATTAACAAACGAAAACGATTATATAGGTGCTCATCTTAAGTATCTAATAGAACAAGGCCAAACCATCCCAAATGAAGATAAAGCAATGAATATTGAACTAGCGCATTTTCTACAACTTATTCCTACCGTGTTCGGCTCAGCATGATCCTATATCACGTAGTTACCATGATCAGACTAAGTATTGGTGTGAAATCTAGTTTATCAGACGTACATTGATAGACATAATTATACCTAGTAGTGATGTAACGAATATTCGCATTCGCGAATCATCGCATCTTTTTCTTTTTAAAACTACGCAACGGATTTTGATGCGGTTTTTTTAATAGATAGAGTGATTCAAGAGGACGGTTTATTTATATGTAGGTATAATTCTACGCAGACGAAGTCGCGGGCAGACGGCGCGGGACGGGACTAGATAGTCGATAGATATAAAGGAAATTCGCTCGAAAATAAACTATACTCCAGCCATAATCCTACTAATATTATAAATGCGAAAGTTTGTGAGTGACGATGTGACGATGTGAGTGTGTGTGTATGTTTGTTCCTTCTTCACGCTAAAACGACTAGACGGATTTGGATAAAATTTGGAACGAAGATAGCTGGCACTCTAGATTAAAACATAGGCTACTTTTTATCCCGGATAATTGCATAGTTTCCAGGGGATAGCCATAAACATACCAATTGCTAATTCTACGCGGACGAAGTCGCGGGCAGAAGCTAGTTAATACATAAAAGGTAAAGACGGAGTTCTATCGACAGCAAATGAGACCGATTTAGGGTGCGACCACACCGCCGCTTAAAAAACGATGACGTTACGGAATCGCAACAAAATGTATGAAGAAACGATAAGAAAACGTGACGCATACGACACGTCACTGCGTATACGCGGCGGTGTGGTCGCACCTTAACTCGTATAAAATATCTCGCCTTACGTGCGTAATTTTTTTGAACAAGTTAGGCTGCACACACGCGGCGAGTCGTACTTTAAATTGGCCTCATTTAACCGTTCGTTAAACTCCGCCTTTACTCTGAATTTGGTCTGAGTCTATTGAAACTAGCTAGACATATCTCGACTCAATAAAAACCCTCACAGCCTATAGATTGATTCTGGATAAAAGATGCTTGAATAAAATCAGTAAATTCTGAACGATCTTTTACGAGTCGTACTAAGACTGCAAAAGGGTTACACTTTGCTCTAGTGATATGGCAGCATTATCCATGTAACCTATGCAGGACAGCAATTACATTAACATAGAGACGCGGATCCCCAGTTGGGCATAAGGGAGGCCAAACTTTAAGGGTCGGATTAAAAAGGCGAAGGCACAACAAATATTGGCCCAGCCAACTTTGGGGACCATCGCAAACAGGAGGTTTAGGAGATCAGTACACACGGCACGATATGCGTGTGATAGTATTGCGTAGGCTACGTACACACGAGATCCCAATTTAGGTTCGAAAGTGATATACTTACACAGAAAGTTGTGTATACAGCGGCTTGATAAAAAATACGCGTGACCCAAAATCTAGCTCTGGGAATGAAGGATTTTCGTAGAATTGATACTAAAAGCTAGTTCATATAGGAATTAAGTACTCAACGTTCTTTAGAATACACCTTACGGTAAAGAAATACTTAGGGTGCGACCACACCGCCGCTTAAAAAACGGTGACGTTACGGAATCGCAACAAAATGTATGAAGAAACGGTGAGAAAACGTGACGCATACGACACGTCACTGCGTATACGCGGCGGTTTGGTCGCACCCTTATTGGTAAGTATAGCTAGATCATCTAGATAATATCTGAGTCTCGCGGTAGTAAACAACAGAAAGAAAGCGAAAACACAATCGTTATTTATTTTCATAATTGTCAGGTCTACTAGAAAATTATTACTCGATTAATAAAAACGAAACTTTAAAAGTCGATTACCCTTCCAACTATAAATATAAGAACTTTGCAACATCAAGATCCGTCGGGAACGGCAAACTCCATAACAACTTATTTCATCTCGAAATTAAAGTTGGCAAAATATAACTCAATTCGTCTTACATATTCATCCATTCTTTAACAAGTTGAAACTTGTCCATTAAGAATATTAACGGGAAAGTTCCGTTTATAAACTAGTCCGGAGTTGGGAGATTTTCAATTTATCGAAGTACCGAAGTATCCACTAATTGATTTGTGAACTGAGTTTACCGTAGTAATTAGGGAAGCTAGCAAAACATCCACTTTGTGCCCAAGTTGTTTTGCTATCTCTATGGAAATAAGCAGTACCTATCGAGTTATAAATAATGTAGCCACCTAAAATAATCAATTAATCTTTGTAAAGTTCCTTACTCTACCACAATTATTAATAATACTAATTATTATCACAATTATTTTATAAATGTCTACTGAGACACTCCGCACAATTAAATAACTACTACCACTACGACTAGTAGTCGTAGCAGTACTAGCAGTAGTAGTAGTAGTAGTAGTACTACTACTACTACTGCTACTACTGCTAGTACTGCTACTGTAGGCAGCGTCACAATAGACATACTGAGTGTCTCAGTAGACATCCATGTGATAGGGCGACGGTACCAGTAATGGCTAAGCACCCTCCATAACTCTTATTTAAAAGACACAAAGAACCATTATTTCATTTAAATTAAGAATGAAGTGTCCATTACTGATGCTTGTCAGCTTAAAATGTCCAGCACTGGTGTAATCACCCTGATACTTAAAGAAGTGGCTATAATAATATTAATAATATACAAAACCAAACAAGTGATTTCGTTATGCCTCAAATTTATAGAGTTACGAACGAAGCGCAACTCAAACAGTACAGGAGCCCGATTTTTGCTGTGCTTTAAAAAATGGAGCCTCTAACTAAACCGACAATAGATACTGAGGCCTCGAAAGTATACTTGCCAAAATGACTAAATCTTTACAAGCAAATCAATGCAATAAAATTTGAACAAAAACAAAAAGCAAATCACCAACTCGCATCATGAAAATTAAATATCCATAATCCGTTACCAATTTGTGGATGAGTGACACGCAGATCCCAAAAATAATGTCATCCCATTTCCGTATCCGTTCGATTATCGGTATCGTTATAGGGGAATTCAATAAAAAATCATTGTTGCCAACCTTAGGGACCTTTTTCTGATTCCGTGCCCGATACGGCCTGTTCGGGATATTAATAAATGATAAAAATATCTGTGATCAATTTGAAAAAGGTTGGTCGCTTAACGGGCAATGTCCATTTGTTACGTCCAAACGGTTGTTTATGAAGCGGTTATTTTTTTATCACTGAAGTAAACCCGGCTACATACTTCCTGAAACGGAATGGACGCTAATAAATGTATGCAGTTTGGTCTTTAGCGACCTCACTATACAGACACTGTTTTTTATTTCATCCTTTGTAGTAGCTTACACACGTAAGTTAAAATTTATCGCTTATGCTCGTTGGCTGTACGGTTGTTTTTATCAAATAAAATGTTCTGATGGCTCTTAGGTAAGTTCCGTCAAAATCTGTGAAACTGATTTTGTGATATTGAACTTTGTAATGAAAATGTTAAAGCGTTATTTAAATAAAGTACCTACCCGATCTAACTTGTTTTTATTTGAAACTTCCAAACTTTTTTCGAATTGCGATAGCGACTGAATTAAACAATGTTCACACACACACACACACACACACACACACACACACACACACACACAGAAATCACGTCTACATCCCTTACGGGGTAGACAGAGCCTAAGGCAACAAGACCTAAAGGCCACGTTTGGCAATGCTGTGGGCGTACAGGTGGAAATGGGAATCAAAATATTGATGGGTTTCAAGCCGTATCGCCTATATCATGATTCTTATTGCAGTCCTTTTTCTTGAACAGTAGAACTATCCGTATCTGCTAATTGTTACCACAAAACGTATACATCCCTCCTTCCTGAACCTAATCGTTATACGGTACATAGTTACCAATTTAAAATGACTCCTTACAATACCTTAACTATGTAGTCTACACTGTAGCAATCGATTGCACTGTTGCATGTGTTTGAAGACACTTAAAGCCAAACGACTTCCAAGAAACCCGGCTTTGTCTATGAGTGGAACTTTTTACAACCGAGTGGTGACAAAGTGGCCTTATGTATTCCAGCATGCTTTACTTCTTTTGTAGGGTAACACAGATGACAAGGTCACAAAGCAGACTCGCAAAAAAATGTTGTATTTGAATTGTTCACAGTCTGATCGCTGCTAGCTTTTTCCCGCGACTTCATTTATCGTTTTCGGAGATGAATAAGTGTAAATATTTACTAATGTTTAATGAAAATTTTTAAGTTTTATTCACTGTATGACGAGCTGCGGTTAAACATTAAACCCCTTATTTATAAACGCACGAAAAAAATAAAAAAGGAAAATGTCAAAGACAACAAGAAAGAAAGAAGAAAGGGTGGGGGTGAAAGGTAAATGTCAAAGTGACAGATAAGGATTACTAAAAGTTTTTAATAATTCACGGTTAAGTTCATTCGAAATATTATAAACGGGATCGCGGGTAATCGCGGTTCACATCCCGTTTATAATATTTCAAAGGATTACTAAGTTAGCAAAAGCCTACAAAGCATTTATGAATAAGGGGGTGTATCGTAGATATCAACCATGATATTGCCTGTTGGCCCAACTCTTATGTCCTGGGGCCTTACCATGACGTCATAATACAATTCAACTCTGAACCAAAGTTGGATCGATGGTTGTCAAATCCTTACTAGAAGTGTCAAAAATGGCAGCTAAAGGATCAAAGGATCAACTTTAATAGCATTAAGACGTCTTAGTAAGGCACCTTGGATGTGCCAATCAGAGTGTAGCGATCACCGCAGTCTTTTTTTTTCAATTAAAATTTTAACTGTTTGATATTTTCATTCCATAGATAAACCTCATATCCGTTCGTGGAGTTTATAAAGTTTATTATTTAAAAATTAAGTGACAGTTGAGCACTTGCTTAGTACGCTTCGGGCACAATAGTTGTATGGGTTTGTAGGACAAGATTAATACCTATATTTAATATAATATTATATTTTACCAGTATCTTTGACGTTAATGGATGATAAAAGCGAACGAGGAAAACGGAAGCCCACATTAGAAGCCTGATGAGGCAATGTCAATTCTTTATGTGGAACAGAATTATGGGGACGGTTTTCATCGGTTTAACCTTATAAGAAAAAAGGGACTTAATCACGTAAATAAAAAGTATTAATAATAAAGACCAAGTGCGGGTAGTTAGAAAAACCCGTGCAGCTAGAAAATGTTGATACCCTCCTCTTCAGTCCTCTCGAGACCATGGATGCAAAGTCGCGTCCGAAACGTCGAGGTATTTACAAAAATACTTTTTATTTACGTGGTTAAGTTCCGCTTTTCTTATAATAATGTGTGAAAATCGTAACATAGTACATTTTACACTAACTCACTCGAGTTTATTGTCAAATGGCAATCCCAAATGCGAAAGTAACTCTGTCAGTTTGTCTGTCTGACGGTCTGTTAAGCTTTCACGCTTTTTACAAGTAGAAGTAGTTATTCAACTGTGGGGAGTGTCACAGTAGACATCTCTCACCACTGAACAGATTTTAATTAAATTTGGTACGGAGATATTTAGAGTCCCGGGGAAATACATAGCATAGTTTTTACCGTCAAAACTTGCATAGTTTATTGTATTATTGTATTGTGATCAGACTTCCACGCGTATGCAAAGTTTCAGCTCAATCAGTTGAAGATTTCTGCTTCAAAATTGAGTTACAAGATTCCACCCAGACAATAAATATACTTACCTACATATATATACTGTTAAAGACTCTTTTTGTTAACCTTTTTTCTACTGTCTTTTGTAAACCTTTTAAAAAAGCTTTTGTAACAGTTGAATAAAATTGGAAATATGTCAGCAACTTGGGTCGTGTGATTTGCAGTTCCCCAATTCTCAACATATATTATACATTTCAAGTTAATAAAAATTGACAATTGCAAATGTCAAATTGTGAAATAATGATACCAGCTTTTACTGGTGTATTCGAAACCATCGGCAATGTTTGTGATCTGGATACAAGTGGTTTGTTTTTTTTTATGCGAATATTTAATAAAAATACGATTATCATAATCAAGCAAATTTAAAGGTTTATTAGTTTATTACGCCAGCTTATATAGGTACATACAAAAATCTATACAAAATTTAATTTATCGTTAACTTTCAATAGTGGTGACATCACTATTTTTGAATCGCAAAACAAAAAACAGACAGACACAGGTAATGTCATTTTAGTATCTAGTAAGTATGAATAAATAGACCAACCAAACCAGCTACCGGACCTGCTATTCATTCCCTCACTGCGTTAGTTTTAACTTGGTTTTACGGCATTTTCATGGGCCAAGCAACTGCTGCGAAAGTTAATTTTGGCTAGGGCCACTTCAAGCGATTGCTCGGTTTCTGCTTATTGCCGAGGTTTCATTATCAAGTTATTTAATCTGTGCGAGCAATTTTTAGGTGACGCACAAAAATACATAAACGTTACAAGTAGAATACATAAACGTATTTGTTTATCCTATAACTGTACACAGTTTTGACAATAAATGAATATGAATATGAATAGAAATATATAGTTTTTGCCTTGTTTTTGCGGGTGACAGTGCCACGTACAAGGTCCGTCCGGATCGCTACCATCATCTCACTCACTAGACCTGCCGCCAAGCAGCACTGCTTGCGCTGCCGTTCCAGTGTGTTATCTTACATAATGTTGAAATTATTTTTCTCAAAGATGCAATGAAATGTTAACCTTACGTTCCAAATAATAGGCCGGGACGTATCACGTTGCAGGCGCGGTTAGACAAGTGGTATGTAATGGATTTTCATACAAAATGGCTGGCCTTGGCCTGCAAAGCGATCGTGTTTTGTTTTGTGGTGGTCGTCGTCGTGCGCGGCGCGGGCGCGGGGCGCGCTGCTGGAGGACATGCACGTGGAGGATATGCGCCTGCTGCTGCTCGGCCGCTGCCTAATGCACGCGCTAGCGGCAACATTCTAAGGGTTTTGTTGGAGTTTTTTTATTTATTTCATTGCATGTTTGAGAAAAGCACTATACAAGCCTCGGCGTGAAAGAACTTGCAGGCTTCGTACTCCTATACGTTACTCAGCCTGCAAGCCTTTCTTTCCCGGCCTCTGCAGTAATGTACTATTACACTAGAGAGTAACGTAAAATAATACCTGAACACTTAGCCGCATGATTGATAGTAATCCTTCTTCGCAAAAATTTATCTTATCACACATAAATAACACTTTGGTAGGTACACATAATGTATCACGAATATTCAGTCACAATCCTTCACATGTTTATTTCATCAAAAGATTCAATATTTTCAACGGCCCTATATTAAACTATACATAATTTCAAAACGTCAAACAAATATCAAACCATACAGCAGATGATCAATTATCGCTTTTGTGTGTTTCGATGAACGAGTAATTTCCATTTTGTTACATTTAAAATTATTGCCGCGAGACTCTGAATTATTTTCTCAAATTTTGCAAAGACATCTGACAGTGACAGGTGCCTTTAATGGAATTATCCTTTTTAAAGCATTTTCCGTTTTAGGCGTGAGGTCGACTTTTTAAATTGCCTTTGTCTCTGGTTATCCTCTCTGGCCAATTTGTTGCCTTTTGATTTATTGGGGATTTTTGCGCAAAAAACCCTTTTCCTGTTGATTAGATTCGCTTAGGGGATGCTTCAAAATCTCATTATGAATTAATGAAGGTTGTGATTTTGCTAAAGTAAAAAAAACACTACCTACTTAATGATGACAAAGGAGTAATAAATTAACACAAATTAACTATAGGTCAGCCTGATAAAAGCGTGTTAAAATAGAGAACACTCGCTCGGCAGAACTCGATCTGAGGGAATAAGTACCCAATCAAAGATTTTTTTATATATTTTTTTTTATATGAATAGGAAGCCAAACGAGCAAGTGGTTCTGGCGATATTGGCAATATTTAAATGGATTTATAAAGATTTACCTTATAACATACTGAAAAACCGTTCTCACACGTAGCACTATTCACGAATTTTACCTTAAATACATTATTTTACTTATATTTAATTTAGTTCAAAGAAAGAAACAAGCAAACTTTGTTTTTTCAACACAGAAATAATTAACCGATTGCTACCTACTCTAAATAAATACCTAATTGCTGAGTTCTGCTGTTTATTCAATTAGTTTAACATGAACCTCCACAAAGTACCCAAATCAATCCATGTAGAGGTAGTATTTTATTTCAAATGTGAATGAAAGTATAAATAAACAACACATTTTGTAAAAAATATATACGGGAACATCTCGAAACCATTTCATATGAAAAAAAAAACAAATCATAGGTACAATAATTTTGAGTAATTTCTCGAACGAAACGAAACTAAAACCTATGCAGAAGTCGAGAAGTAGCTTAGAACACGAAGCAAATAAAAAACAAACATAAAAGTATAAAAGCTGCCAAAAGCTACTATGTTGTACCCCAGGCTCTATCGAAAGAGTTAGTTTACTACAAAGCTTCAGTCGGCATAAGACAGAGGCAGGACAAATATTCAGAATATCAATATTGTGAACATCAAACTCATGACTATCCGGGAAAGAGAATATTGAATATAAATTACACTGGCTAATAATAAAAAAGGTTCCATGATTTATTTCCGTGTTATATCCAACTTTAACCCTCTTGCGTTTGATATACAGTGCAGTTTTCAATGTAATGTTGACGAATCTTAGAACTTTGTTATAGTGAAATTGTGTCTTTATGTGTCGCTCAACTTATTGGAAATGTATTCATCCGTTGGATTTTTAGAGATCGCCTCAATAGAAAAGTCGTTTCTTTTTTAACACTTGACTTTAATGTATTGCCCGTGGTCCTACTAATTTGTCCTACTCGGAAAAAATGCTGCCATTATTTTGAATACCTAATTCAATAATATTTTAATACAAAATTAGGTAGGTTAGGTTAGTTAGGTATCTTCAATTACCCGAAGGGCAAAATACCCAGAAAAAGGAGCTCCGCGCTTGGGCGGAGCTCCGTCGAAAACCAGTAGGTCAAACAGTAGCAAGACCACGGGCACCAGAGGTTGACTTTAGCTTTGCTCTGAACTGCTTTTTTCTTGCTTTTGTCTTTTAATTAGCAATCATTTACATCGATCATTTTGTTACCCTTGTTACCCTAAGGTAAAGCCTAAGCTCTGTATATCTCGTAAAGGATAAAGATGTGTTCTATGTATGTATTTACATTGACGAAATGGTTGGTACATAATAATAAGTGTTACATAATACTGCCGAAATTTACATTGACGAAATGGTTGTGCATAATATTAAGTGTTGCTGAAGGCTGAAGATAATAACAGTACCTACGAATGCACTAGGAAAGCAGCTGATTGATCCTCTATGTAAACAAGGGTTGCGTCTGTCTGGGCTTTCACGGAATTGTCCTAGTCTGGTGGACGTCCGTGGGCGTCCGAGTGGGTTTTAAAAAAATGTCCACTATTTATCCAGCTTATAAAACCTAGATTATCTTGTTTCATCTTTATTTGCAATTATTTATATTTCTTACCTCTACTATTTAAGGTTTTATCAGAGCCTTACTTTAGCTTAGTTTTTTTTTAATTATTTAGGTACCTACAAATTCATTTTTAATAATAATTATTATTATTATTTATATCAGAAACAAATAATCATTTATATTAGTAACAAAACCTTAAGTCTAAAATTAGTAAAAACACAATAAGTCCTATAACCTAGCTTATTTATATTTACTTATATTTTTGACATCTTAAAGAGTACCTAGGTCCTCAAGTTATAGTAGTTTAAAACTATTTCCATCGAGTTCTGGATTAAGAATGTATTATTTCGAAATTTCGAGATGGTAAAAGCCTTCTTTTAAGCTTTTAAGAGCGCTATCGCATAACTCCAGCAGTTTTAATAGAAAGTAAACTTTCAGAGCTTTAATGTGGCTCACAGTTGAAGAAAATAATGAACGATATAGAAACTTAGATTTTTACGAAATTGGTAATATAATTTTGCAATTCAGCTCTGTGACAACAAAAACTTAATACTTTTTAGTAAACTAGGTATTAAATGAAATGAGCCATGTTTGTAGGTAAATATACCACCTCCGAAAATATACCTATAGCTCAAATAAACTTTATTGAAATCTTTAGTCCTTAGCCGTTACTTGATTTAAAAAAAATACACACACACAAACACACATGTATAGTAACGTTGATACATTGGCGACACCGTTAATATTAAAAAATACAACCGAATTGAGAACCTCCTTCTTTTTTTGAAGTCGGTTGAAAAGAGCATCTATTTATGATATACAAATTGCTCTTAAGTGTAGGTACCCTCATTTCTTTAGTTAAAAAGTCGTATAAGGTAGCAATAATGAAGATCAATATCCAAATCAACATCTTCAATAAGAAATAACTCCGTCTTTTCCTTCCATCCATATCCAACGAAGCGAATGCAACAAAAACCATGACAATAACGTCATTTTTTTATCATGTGTAGCAAACACACGAAACGCGCGAGCCAAAAGAGAAAAGTTTCCGTCAAAATTTCATTTTTAATACAAGCGGGTAGCTCTTTTTTTGTTTTAGTTTAGATTTATGTAGGTAAATTATAACAAATAGTATACAAGCTTTTTCTGCTAACTGTACTTTTTGCTGACTGTACTTGTATTGTCATCCCTCCTAAATATATGAACCAAATTACAAGTCAATCGGATCCACCGTTGAAGAGTCCCTCTTGCGGAGGCGATCCTGGCTGGGTCGCTCCACTACCAAATTATTGTATCTAGGTATATCGTCATCCGAATTACTCAAAATGCAAAACTTCAACTCAATCGGTTGAAGATATTATTATCTACTTCAGAATTGAGTCGCAAGATTCCACCCGAACGAACATACATAGGTACTACTGTTAAACTAAATAAAAGCACTGGTCACCGGTATTCAAGAATATATTATTTCCAAGATATTAATACAACGCCATTTCTAAAATGACCATCGCGGGAAGAGGCCACGCAGGGGGAGCTCTGTCTGTGTCAAACTACAGACTATCATTAAAGTCGTCACAATTTAAAAGGCCCGCTTTGACAGTTCACGCCCATGAAATTCTCTATTTTTTACCGATCGAAATGTTCTGAAGGTAATTGCATTTTTCATTGATGGGTATCGCTCACTCAGCTAAGTGCTGTGCATAACGATTTTTTCATATTGTCCACAGACTATTAATAATCGGTTAAGGAAAACATAAATCGATCTAGATAAATTTTTTTAAGGCCGACTCGCTCTTGGCCGGTTTTATTTATTTTATTTAGACCAATTAATTACTGAATTTCACCAACTGTGTAGTGATCATTACTGAAAATTATGACCTTGGAGCTCAAAGCCGTAAACAATGGCAACACTGATTTCAATAGAATGGCTCGTCTTCATCATCTGAAGAAAATGATTGACTGAAGATTCACTTTTTCTTGATTTTTTTGTGATTGATTGAATTTTATTGTAACAAAAATATTAAATGAAATAAAATTGACCTTTTGTAACATTGTATCATTTCAAAATACCTACAATATCAATTTAAGTTAAATTTTCTAATGAGAACTTGAATCCAATGCCACTTTACAATACATATTCAAATCGATCAAATACTCATGCAAACTTGAATCGATTTATCGTGAGTATCGAGTACCGAGTCGTACGGTGACATCACTAGTTACGTCGGGAAGACAAATGTCAAAACGGGCCTTTTATTTTGCGACGACTTTAGGCTACAAAGCAACGTTCAGAAATCAGACTAACAGTACATACGTAGCAAGTTAAATAAAAGATTGTAAAAGAGCAGCTCCCGAGAAAACTACATTACGAATTTAGAATTTGTTACAAACTAGCCTTTCATTCTCAGTGTTCCTGTTACACTCAATTTATGTCCATGAATACTGTGCAGGTTTTCAGTGGGCAGGGGAAATGGATGATTCACTGTTCCTAACATTTATCTAGATACCAGAGTAAGTGAACTTTATTATCTACATCGTGAAGTTAATCGTATTAAGTCCGCTATTTATAGACGACTTGGTTGTTTTTACCTTATTAAATTTGTATTTGTATTTAAGTGAGATAAAGGCAATTTTTAAGTGTTTAAAATAAGATTGGTACCTAATCGATACCCAGGGAGGATGATGAACATCTGTCCAAGATTATACATAGGTGCATAACATACATCATAGAAATCAGGTCTTTATATCGCTTACGAAGTAGACAAAGCCTAAGGTAATAAGACCTAAAGCACCGCCGGCGAGTAGCGAGAAGCGAGTGTTTTTTAGTATGGAACTTTCCCAAAATCCCAAAATTTCCCAAAGTTTCCCAAAATTTGGAAATCGCCAAAATTTCCATACTAAAAAACGCTCGCTTCTCACTACTAGCCGGCGGTGGGACAAATGCCTAAAGGCCACGTTTAGCATGATTGTTGGCGTATAGGTAGAAAGGGGATTCAAATAAAGATTATACTTGATAGAATTGATAAAATTGATGGTGCTGCCTAAGATGGAGCACGCTTAGTAAATGCCCATTCACCTTTGACTGATTTACCATGAATGGGCATTGAATAGCAAAAGTGAATGGGCGTTTGATCACAAGACTCACAAAATAGACCCGAGCGCGGAGCGTACCTGTGTTGTGTATAAGATTTGTGTGAAATTTAAGGACTACTGGTCGTCCAAAGGTTGGAAGGACTTGATAGAAACAGGGGTCCGATTTTTGATAACGCGTCACTCGAAAATACCATTCCAAAGGAGTACATATAATGTGAATTGCTACAAAACTACGACTCAAATTAAATTTGTAACTAGGTAGTTGACAAGTTTAGTATAACGAATGTATGTATGGAACTCTTTGTTGAGCAAAATAAACCTGTATCAAATACAATTAACAAACACTGGGATGCATGCACAAATGCGACAAATGCAGGCTTTTATCAACCTTTGAGTGGCTTTGCGCTGAGTATTTTATGAGGGACGGACGAGTGAGTTTAAAAATTACAAATGCTGAGAGCCACTATTAATCTGCTTTATTAGAAGGTAGCGGTTGCCCGCGTCACCGTCTGCGCAAAATTCGCTTATCGCTATCCCTCGGGAACAATGTGATTTTCCGGGATGAAAACTGTCCTCTTGTCCTTCCCCGGGACCAAAACTATCTGAATACCAAATTTCAACTAAATCGGTTCAGCGGTTTTAGCGTGAAAGATAACAGACAGACAGACAGACAGAGTTACTTTTGCATTTATAATTTAGAATGATGTGTTGAAAAGCCGAGCCGCCGCTGGTAATTCTAAAGCGTACTTATTCCTCGCATTCCATGTGTACTATGCTGCTCCCACTGTGCTAAAAACGTACCATTTGTTAGGATTTGGCATTCGCAGAGGCAACAGACACAGTGTGTGACCTGTTAATTGGGAGCGACGTGCGGCGAGCGTGAAGTCGTTAGTTGCCAGCGCCGACCGCAGGCGGCCACTGCATGCCCAATTAACGCTGGCGACAGGATTTAGCTCACTTTCATATCGCCAGTTATGATAGGAATGAGTTTGAATTAAGCATTAACAATGCGAGTTTTCTGACTAAAAACTAGATGGCATTAGTGTCGTGAAGTTTGTTTGACATTTTTTACGATTTTTCTGCTCTGTGGGCAAGAGTAGCGTTTGGCTGTTGCTATAAAATTACAGCTTTGTTTTTTAGAGCAGCACTTTTTGAGGCACCTATTTGTATTGCAAATTTAGTGCAATTTTTCAATAGGTACTTTCAAGTGGTATTATCACAAACGTGATTTCAAAAATCGGGTCCCTGCATCAAATACGATGTCAAAATAATACGGCAGATCTTTCTACAAGCGTATTATCGATGTAAACAGCCTTCACTGACCTTCACCTTATTCATCTTTCATGCTCAACAAGACAGAGCCTCTAGCGTTCACATTAATATCCCAAGCACTAGGGACAAATCAGTAGCACCACTAGCGGAACGAAACATCAACAATCAGCTGTCATAATTTTAGACAGTTTGACGCAAACGTGATCAAGATGTATTTTGCTACCGTAAACTTACACTAAGCATACAGATACTTACCTGTTAAATTATGCAAGTGAACAATACGTAAAAGCACTAAAAGTAAAGCACCTATAAATAAATAAAGTCGCCGCCATACTGTACCTACCGAAAACCTACCGTCACGTATCACTACGTGTCGTGAAACATGAGCGCACGTCATTTGTTTCGATAACAACAATGTTGTACCTCTATGTTCTTTGTGACTTTATTTACTTAGTACAGTATCGTAATGGAACCTTTTTGATAGTGGAAAGATAAAATAAACTGATATTATTTTCCTACGTAAGCACTTTTTTTCTGACACGCGCTTCCTTGCAAAATTTGTCTTTAGGGCTGCAAGTAAGAAATTTGCAAAACATAGCGTACCACTTCTGTTAAGCTTTGACAGGCGGTGCTGACATCGCAACAGTTGAATCATAGGTATAATTAATTGTTCCAAATTAATAATAACATTAATAGCAATAAAAATTGACTAAGTAACTCTATAGGTAAACTTTTGCGCTTTTTTATTATTCAATTGTTCGTAATTAACGGCCAATCATTAAACTAATTTTTTTACTGAGCACAAAATAAAAGTAGCTTCCTAAAAATAGGGAACTCGCAATGGCGGCGTTTCCTCTAAATAGCAGTCTCCACATAACGAATTAATCCGCGCCTCGGGTTACAGCGACCCGGAAACTTCCAAACGACCGACCATTGTAAACTACGCCTTAATTAATTCCCGCGCTTAATAACGTGTTGCTAAATACAAATGCAACCGAGTTGCGAGTGAACTTCTTTGGGACAGTCAGCGTCAAAAGTCGATATACTTGTCTCATTAATGGAGTACTGCAAGAATTATTCCGGTGTAATTTTAGTTCGAATGTTTAACGATAGATGTCACTCTTAAGTTTAGTCCCCATCCTGCATAGCGCTGTTGAGATTTTTTCTTATTTAATTTTTTTTTTTTTTTTTTTGTCAGAGGCATGACCGAATGCGATCGACTTTATTTATCCTTCCTACACGTACTGTATATAGGTAGATAGGCAAGGACTTGAGTGCCTGCGGCGATGCTCACTTATTATGTGGTCTTATTCATTTCACTTCAGTTGATAGTTTCACTATTTTAGCTTAAATTCATGCCCTAGTATTTCATGTCACTTAACCGCGTCGCAGGACCGATATCGCGGTCGCGGCCGAGCCAGACTAATGTGCTCGGGCCCTTGTTTGTGTTACTGTTCCCTTTGTGAAGATCCCACAAGGACTAAGGTTTCTTGAGGGAGGTATGTTACGAATATCTACACTAATATAAGAAGGAGGAAGGATTTTATTGTTTGTTTTGAAGAAGCTCCGAATCCGAAACTACCCAAAGCCAAATGTCAAATTTACCAACGTTTTTGTAAAATAAGCACCTTTATCATGTAAATGGAACATAGGTACAACAAAATAATAAAATTAGACCATTCTGAAACGAATAAAATAGCTCAAGCAAATAAGAATCCATTGTATGGGAAATCTGGCAAAATATATGGAGAACATTTATCTATTGGGATGGATACCTTATGGGGTGAAGTCAAAATTTATCAACTCTCCCCCCTCCTCCGGGGGGCGCGTCCCCCCACCACGCCCCCCAAAGTGTCCCGAAACACGGTTTTTTGAAGTTTTTGAGAAAACTGTTCGCGATACAGAAAAAGTGTGTAGGAATTAAATAATTTGCAATAAATTTACTATAAATCTACTATACACA
Source organism: Pandemis heparana (assembly GCA_963854515.1). NCBI lineage: Eukaryota > Metazoa > Arthropoda > Insecta > Lepidoptera > Tortricidae > Pandemis > Pandemis heparana. The sequence goes on along the minus strand of OY978013.1, from coordinate 4,873,029 downwards.
TAAAAGCGGTATCTCTTATGGTTTTGACGCAAGAAGACGCAGAAAATCATAATTTTTTGTTTTCTTACAATAATTTTTATTAAAACTTCAGTTTTCTCAGAAAATACTCATTTTACAACTAAAAAATGTAGGACTGAAATAAACAATGGAATATTCCCTTTAAAATGAGGAATCATTTATTTATATATTAGTTAAGTTGACCATTTTATGATAGTTTAAATATTTAATTTGTCATGAACAATTTTTTTTACTTGAAGATTAGGTATGTTTAAAATGTTTTTTATATAGTTTAGAGTTAATTATAATCCATGCTAGTGTAATTTTGTTTATTTATTCTCTGTTATCTAACTAATATTATAAATGTGAAAGTATGGATGGATGGATGGATGGATGGATGGATGTTTGTTTGTTTGTTACTCAATCACGCCAGAACGGCCCAACGGATCTGGATGAAATTTGGCACATAGATAGAGAAAAGTCTGGAATAGCACATAGGCTACTTTTATCCCGGAAAATTGCGTAGTTCCCGCGGGATAGCGATAAACGAATTCTTTGCAGACGAAGTCGCTGGCAACAGCTAGTCTGCAAATAATTAGTGTGAATAAATTCATTCATTTCCAAAAAGGTACTAAGATGTTTATTCAATATAATCAACTATTTATTTAAGTATACCCTTTTATGAAATGAAATGAAATGAAATTATTTATTTTCCAGACCAGGTCCAATAAATGTACAATAAATGAAAATAAAAATAAAACCAAAATTAAAAATTAGACATAAATGAAATATTAATCTGTCGGGCAACATCGCGGGTTACCCCGCTCCCGCGATGACTGGCTTATGGCAGGTCCTCCAGCGCTCATGGAGCGGGCTAGCCTTCCACTCCCTCACCGCCGCAAGCAGCGCGTTGGAGGAAACATATACGGCCTTTCTGGCGGTCGCAGTGCAGGTTTATTTAAGTACTTACATTAAAATAAACAATGTTAACACTCTTATTATCTGGGGGCACGGTAGTGCCCCAGCTAAGATAGCCAAGGGAAGCGCAAGAAGTGCACTAGTTACCTTTCCTCGAACCGCTTTGTCGTTATTTTGTACTCTCATAACTTGGTTTTGGACTGTACCAGATAACTAAAATTCTCGGGATATGATGTGAATAGTGGATTTATTACAAGCTCTTATATTTTAAATTTTATAGATATCTAAAAAACTCTGATTTCGTCACTGACTCACTCACTGGTGGTCAACAAATTTACGTCCTAGAAAGTTGAAATTCGTAACTATAAGAACTATTGTAATGATAATTATAATCACACAAACGAATAACTCACGTATAAAAGTCGAGTGATGCTCGACATATTCCAGACTAGTTCGTAGTCCTTATTCCTGGACCGCTTGCCCCGGCGGCAGCGAAACGATCACATATTACAAATAAAGTAAATAAAGTATTATTATTATTATTATTTTATTATTATTATTATTTGTTGTCACATATTATTGATTGAGTCTCACGGTAATTTCATGTTTAAAAAACTATTGTAATTAACAGGAAAGTAATGAACAGTGATTTTTTTACCTTACGCCTATATGACGGTAGCAAAACGGCCAACGACATTATTTTTACTAAATTGTAGACTTCACAAACTCTTAAACACTTGTAGAGTTAGAACGTAAAAAGTTTGTAAGTTGGCTTATGACAAGTGCCTTCAGAAAACACCACATTTGCGCTTTATTTCATCCACTAATTCAGTTTAATTTACTGAAAATTCTGAAATATACAGATTATTATTTTTAACAACTCCCTTTATCAATTTTCAGACCGCTGGCATCAAAATTTGCGAAGTTTCGTACAAAATATCCATTCGCTAGTTTGTTTGACCGATTGAAGGAAGAGTTAAAGTTCCAAATTTTAGATTTTTGCTGTTGATTGTATACTAATCTAGCTTACAAACCAAATTTGAGCATTCTAGGAATTTAATATGATGATCACTAGTGACGACCACTAGTTTTTTAGATATCAATAAAATTTTAAATATAAGAGCTATGCAACTGAAACTTTACACTTGTAATAAGTCCACTATTCATATCATATCCCGAGAATTTTAGTTATCTCGTAAAATCCAAAACCAAGTTATGAGGGTACAAAATAACGACAAAGCGGTTCGAGAAAAGGTAAATGGTGCCCTTTTTGCGCTTCACTTGGCTATCTTAGCTGGGGCACTACCGTGCCCCCAGATAATAAGAGTGTTGACAATTGTTTATTTCAATGTCTCTCTTCAATTTCAATGTAAGTTACTTAAATGAAAGTGTATACTTAAATAAATAGTTGATTATATTAAATAAACATCTTAGTACCTTTTTGGAAATTAATGAATATACTTATTATTTGCGGTTAACTGAAGAAAAAATAAACAAAATTACACTAGCGTGGTTTATAATTAACTCTAAACTATATAAAAAACATTTTAAACATACCTAATCTTCAAGTAAAAAAAATTGTTCATGACAAATTAAATATTTAAACTATCATAAAATGGTCAATTTAACTAATATATAAATAAATTATACCTCTTTTTAAAGGGAATATTCCATTGTTTATTTAAGTCATACATTTTTTAGTTGTAAAATGAGTATTTTCTGAGAAAACTGAAGTTTTAATAAAATTTATTGTAAAAAACAAAAAAATATGATTTTCAGCGTCTTCTTGCGTCAAAACCATAAGAGATACCGCTTTTATGTGTATGGTAGATTTATAGTAAATTTATTGTAAATTATTTCATTCCTACACACTTTTTCTGTATCGCGAACAGTTTTCTCAAAAAGTTCAAAAAACCGCGTTTCGGGACATTTCAGGGGGCGTGAGGGGGGGACGCGCCCCCCGGAGGAGGGGGGAGAGTTGATAAATTTTGACTTCACCCCATAAGGTATCCATCCCAATAGATAAATGTTCTCCATATATTTTGCCACGTTTTGAGCTATTTTTACTGAATTAAAAGAACACAATCCAAATCTAAATATTGACATGAAACTAAATTCAGAAGTCTTTTTGTCAATATAATTCCGTCTGGCTGTATTATTAGCATCAATATAAGAACAGGAGGGCGTGTCCTTCGGGAAATTAGACTTGACTTCGAAAGATGATGGAAATGAAACATTACCGTGTTTTATTGAAATAGCTTTTCCCACTTGAGCTCTTAACCCTTAAACAAATTATAAAAAAAATTGAATAGGTATTTTCGTTACTAATTAGCCGTTTTGTAAATAGATTGTACTATTTTAGTGGGTATTACCTACGCAGAAGGCTATTAAGGGATTTGCATGATCAAGCTTTAAAGTCTCGTGTAAAGTGCATCGCTACCACAATCGTGCTCGTTAATTCTGCCGCCAAGCAATACTCCTTGCGCTGCTGTGTTCTAGCGTGCATAGCAAAACAACCGGCGACATAACTTGCAACTGAGGTTCCATCTTAGCTCTATGGCAACGCATAGCTTCAGTCCTTTGGTGTTCTTGGTGTCCTTGAGTACGTAGTGATAACTTACCTACCATCAGGTTCTTATGTCATCCTATTTCGTTAAAAAACTTTTCTTTGTAAGGGAAACGGAATTCGTACCTTATTTGATTAAGGGCCGGCTGAGTTTTATTTCCCTTATCAGATTGTAAGAGACAATACCCACACTCTTTGACAACAGCTTAGAAGTAACTGACCAGTCAAAGAAGTTTAAGCTTTATACTCGCAAGCAAAAAAAACGGGTCACTTCCCGTTGAAAATTCTATGATCTGGTTTTTTGCTCCCGAGTATAGAATTTGCCACAATCTATCTTTCGGATAAGTCAAGTTTTGGTTAATAATATCTTGCTATATTAAAAGATGTTATAAATTATTAGTCGGTCTATGACGCCATAACGCCCTGCAAGTGCACACAATAACAATTTATCACTAAATCTAAGGATACCTATCAATTTAAATGTCAATAGTTAATATATTAATTATAACATGTGCGCTGGTTTATAATTGGCTACAGTAAATTAAACATATTCGCATAAACTGGTACCTACATTATTCTGCGATATTTATAACGGCAAGTTGTTAAAATAAATGATAAATAGAACTAGCCCTAGGACTGATCCCAGTGGTACGCCAACTTACACGTGTTCAAAATGCGACATGTCAATAACATCTTTCACCTGCAGTAACTATTTTGTTATTTTACGTAAACGTATCATCATGATATACTTAATTTATAGCCCAAAAATATATAAAGCTAAGTTCTGTAGTTAGTAATCTGTGTGGAAGCCTCTCATAAATCAAATTGTCGAGAGCGGTGGCGTTAACGAGCGATACATCTCAGATACACCGCCGCTCGCACCACAACGCGTTTATATCGCCATAATTCCAGATTAAGCACTCTTCGGTCAATATAAGACTCACATCTTGATTTTTTGAAGTATGCCTTGCTCAACTTGAGAGTTACGGTGCTATAATGGTCAAAGGCAGGGTATAAATAAAGTATTAAGTTTTCACTTCTAAACTGGGATAGTAATGCTGGATGCTTTTTGTTTTGGTTGGTTCATTTGCATCTAGCAATGTCACGTAAAAAATAGGGTAGGTAAGGTACTTATATCATAGTTTTAGCCAATTTAAAACAAAAGATTTTTTCAATAATCCAATTCTAAAAACCAGTGTTCGTGCTAGTATATAAGTAGACAATATTTTGGTAAAAAAAAGTGAGATAAGTTACAACCAATAATTGCCATAAATATAATATTTTCTTTGGTTACATTTCGAAGAATTTTCGGACGGCCATATCCCAAAATTAAACGGCACCTGTCAGGTGTGACGAGACAAGTGCCCAATTTTATACGAAAGATGGCAAACTTAGCCGATATTCAGAAAAACACGGAAAACTTTCTTCATTTTGGATTCTTTATAAAAATGATTGAACAACTTTTCGGATAATAAATTACCTGGAAATTGTCGACTTAGACTGTTTTAGGCTCTTCATTATCTAACTTTCCTTTGTTTTCCTGACCGGGATTGGCTTTAAAGATTTTATCCGGGTAAAACTTTGGTACTAGACGCAAGGACTAAGGAAAAGCGTGCAAACTTGAAATGGAGGTGTTCAGTTATCATCACCGAGAAGTTATAAATGACGAAGACACAAGGTAACTTGCCTACTTGCTAACAAGCGCTATGATGCTGGTGCTGACATGAGTGTGTCACTTTTACGGTGAATATAATCTAAAGATTATTAACTAGGTACTAGCTGTTGCCAGCGACTTCGTCTGCAAAGAATTCGTTTATCGCTATCCCACGGGAACTACGCAAATTTCCGGGATAAAAAGTAGCCTATGTGCTATTCCAGACTTTTCTCTATCTACGTGCCAAATTTCATTCAGATCCGTTGGGCCGTTCTGGCGTGATTGAGTAACAAACATCCATCCATCCATCCATCCATCCCTCCATCCATCCATTCATCCATCCATACTTTCGCATTTATAATATTAGTTAGATTGAATATTCCGGTATCTAACACGAACAGTGTTGCTGATAGTTTTGTATTATTTTTCATCCAACGCATTTAATTACTCAGTTTCAAATCATGTGGATTGTTTCAATGTCTTCTTTGCCATAAATAATATGTAGTCGCTTATGTATCTTGAACACAGACGTAATGTGATCTTAGCAAGTATTTGCCATGTCAAATAATTTAATTTCATTAATTTTAAATTTGTTTTGACTTCACAGTCTTAACCTAATTTCGCAATCAATGTAACAGTTGGCGCTACCTATAAAGTCTACCCTTTGAGAATTTCGAAGCTGTAAATAATTGTGTAAACTGCCAACAGACCTTAGCTGTCTCAGTATGTATTGGATAAACGGGATAACCGATCGCAACTCATAGGGTTACAAAGTAGCAACGTTATATGCAGCGGGATCATTGCAGAGCAATTACCAAATATAAACCATAGATACCTACATTTATTGGCCGAAAACCGACTTTGTTTAAATGTCATTTAATCTAGACAGGGCAATCTGAAACGACATTATTATTGTTATGTATTATAATTATGCAATCAAACCAACAAATATAAGCTGATTAATTTATTAAAGAACTAGCTGTTGCCAGCGACTTCGTCTGCAAAGAATTCGTTTATCGCTATCCCGCGGGAACTACGCAATTTTCCGGCATAAAAAGTAGCCTATGTGCTATTCCAGACTTTTCTCTATCTATGTGCTGAATTTCATCCAGATCCGTTGGGCCGTTCTGGCGTGATTGAGTAACAAACAAACATCCATCCATCCATCCATCCATCCATCTATCCATCCATCCATATTTTCGCATTTGTAATATTAGTTAGAAGTTAGATTACAATTACACTGGTATAGACAATGAAACCAAGCGAGTGACAACTCCTGAGATTCACAGATACAATATAATAAAACGTTTTGTTCTACTACAACAATTATAAGAAAAACGGGACTTAATCACGTAAATAAAAACAGAGCCTAAGGTAGACCTAAAGTCCACGTTTAGCATGACTGTGGCCAAGTGGAAAGGGAAATCGGTATACCATAAATTATGCGAATACCTGTCACTATCACGATTTGTCCATCAAAGAGGAGTGACTGAGTGTTGTAAAGCTTGCCACCAATACCTGGGGCCTTACCATGACGTCCTAATTCCGACGCAGTTCAAGTTTTAGCTGTCACTTTTAGTATGAATCTGACAGCGAGCGGACCTAAACTGAAACGCATTAAGACGTCATGGTACGGCCCCTGAAGTGATGACCATGAGTGGCATGAGTACTCTGTCAAGAGTGATACCAACAAGGCAGAAGATCACAATTTGTATTGACGAAATTGTTGTGACGAAATTCAGTGACAGGAAATCCAAGCCGATTTAAAAACACCGATCCCCCTCCGCCCTGCTACAATTGGATGGAACAATTCCACCGAAGCCGCCGCCCTTCAAAATGTCTTCGTATTTTCAAAATTGGAACCTCTAGGTAAGGTGGTACTAGGCAAGACACGCGAAGTAGGTACATTTGCGTAATCTATGGTACCATATCTGATAGCTGTGGTATCCAGAGGCAATCTAGAGCAATATAGGTAGTGCTCCATCTTATAACAGTGTGGTCTTTGTCTATGCAATCTGGAGCAGATGTAGCCTGCTATAGGCTGGCGGTTAGCAAGCGTGCACCAAATGGTGATTGGAAGCCATGCCCTAAAAGGCTTTATCAAAATGATTTCAAGTTTATAAACGTAAACAAACAAACATACATGCAAAGTTTATAAAAGTTGTGTTTGCGGTTGTCAGAGCCTAAGGTAACAAAACCTAAAGGCCACATTTAGCATGATTATGGGCGTACAGGTATGCCGTGGTAGCCTAGTGGTTCGACCTGTGGCCTCTCAAGCAGAGCGTCGTGGGTTCAAATCCCGGGCTCGCACCTCTGAGTTTTTCGGAATTTATGTGCGAAAATTACATTTGTAATTTGTCATGAGCTTTTCGGTGAAGGAAAAACATCGTGAGGAAACCTGCACACATCTGCGAAGAAATTCAATGGTGTGTGTTAAGTTCCCGCGCGTGGGAACTATAGCCCAAACCCTCCACTGCACGGAGAAGGCCTATGCCATGAGGCACGCCGAATTACGCGACAATTCAATAAAAAATAAATAAATAAAAAACGACAATAATAACAACAACAACAACATGACCTTACTGAAATTGTAGCGAATTCGGAATAAAAAAAGGCTTATAAATAAATAAATAAATAAATAATGGGCGTACAGGTGGAAAGGAGAATCAAAACTGATGGGTTGCTAGCCGCGTCGCCTATAACATGATTTCTAAGATTTTCCATTCCCTCGATGAGATTTTATCATGTGCGCGGGAAGAGACGCAACTGTTAGGTACTTTCTATAAATACAAATAAAATAAATAAATATGTTGGGACAAATTACACCAATTGCCCCAGTCCCAAACTAAGCAAAGCTTGTAATTATGGGTACCAGGCAACGGAAAAACATACTTATATAATGTAGATAAATACATACAACATTACAACATCCATGACTCGAGCACAAACATTCGTATTCATCATACAAAATGCCTAAATGTCTATGTTTTTTCTTTACTCCCAGACAGGCGTGGAAGAAATCAAAACTGTTGTGGTATAAAAAAAAAAGTCTGTCTCAAGAATCGAAACTTCTATACCAAATTCCAACTAAATCGGTTCAACAGTTTAAGCTTGAAAGGTAACAGGCAGATATACCGACTTTCACATTTATAACAGCAGATTTATATATTTCTGTGTCCGCTACAAACTGATCAGGGGCCTTACCATGACGTCCTAATTCCGACTCAGTTCAAGTTTTAGCTGTCACTTTTAGTATGGATCTCACAGCGAGCGAACCTACACTGAATCGCTAAGACGTCATAGTAAGGCCCCTGTTCGAAGTAGACGCTGTAAAATTTAACAATTCAATCTTAAACCGCGACGACAATGTTTTCTTAGCAAGTTGGCTGACATTTTATGTCCATTTTAGTACTTGAATGGCTGTTGCGGAAGATCAAATTTTCTACACATAGGTACACTACCGTCAATCGGGGTGACTTTCATTTAACTACGGGGTGACATTAAAAAGTAGTTTTAATGACGAAACCATTATTTTTTATTTGCGTTTACTGCTTCCAATCAATGTCTTCGTCGATCGCCTTTGCCCAACAATCAACATTCACCGCATATGGATAGTATTGATTTTATAGCAATTTTTAATCAATCAAAGTAGCCCCAAAATTACCAAAGTCACCCCGGTTGACAGTATCTTTCAAAATTAATCTATAATACTACAGCAGGTGTTTGAGTTACTTAGTATATCTGAGGAACTTTACAAGACATCGCCCCGGTCCGTAATTAGCAATTTACCACCCGCTACGCGAGCTGAATTTTTCATATCCTGGGTTAGGGGAAAACGTAAAATTGTGTACACACCTCGGGCGGTGATAAAGAAAGCCTCAGGTCGCATGTTTATTGCCCTCGCCTTTGGCTCATGCGACAAGTTCCTGCGATCTGAGACATTTTATTTCAACGCCCTGTAATTGTTGTACCTACTACAAAACACCATGTATAAATTAACTATTTATATACAAGTTGGCCCCCACTTGCATACATATGCAATGTTGGTAATTTTGTATGAAGACTGGGCCAAATTTTGTGCCACAGAGTATTATGTCTAGGTACTTGGGTTGTTAGACAAAAGTATCATTTCCGTCAGTAATAAAATGTGTGGCAGTAACAGATTGCAAGATACGAGTTAATTAGCGCGGAACCCTGCACTGCCACGTAGCCCGACACGCACTTGACCTGTTTTTGGTCCGCCCTTACAACAAAATAAAATAATACTAGTACTACTTAATTACTTAGGTACAATTTGAAAAACAACTATCGCGCTACGGGACTCGGAGTCGCAATTCCGTTTACAACTGCCATTTTATTTAATAACAAAGGGTTATGTCACTATTTTCTTGTAAAACAAATTCAACCTTTTACAGTAAACGTTACGGATTAATATTGCACTTTTCTCGAAATAGAACATGGAACTTCGTAACAGTGAGTTACCCATTTGCAACCTCTATTGAGTGGGCTCGTTCCTCGATGGTCATTACGCGGAATGGAATGGTCAACGTTTAGACTGTAGCCATTTGAAATGCCTTTATTTTTACCCGGCTGCGACCGACTTAAAAGGGGGTTATGTTTAATCATTATTTCTGTCTGTACCTTCCATGACACTTTAAGCCTGTTTTTTATCGGAGATATGCAACGGACAACTTTGTTTTCACAAATGCTACAAACTCACTAATCTGTACAATTCCGTTTTCTGCTTTTGGTCTCTGAAACACAAACTAATTACAACTTATAGAGCTCTGAGTTTGGTGTGATATCGACGGTTAAGAATCAATACTGACTAAGTAGCAAAAATACAATTTTACAGGAAGCGTAAAAAACGATTTAAAAAATTGAATTTCCAATTATTGAAAATATTTAAAAAGGATTAAAAGGATAAAAATGTACTGAAAATATTGTTATACGACGCGCCTCTGTAACGTTGCCCTGAACAAAGATAATTGTAAGTTAGGTGGTATTGCTTCAAAGTAAACTTATATTTTTTATAATTTGTAAGATAAGTGGTTAAAGAAAAAAAAGAGAAAAACATGTTTTCGTTAATGCTACACATAATCATCTAGCCTTGATATAAAAATACTTTTATACCAAATTGAAAGGATCACTGGCTGTGTAATATAATAAGCTATTATATTATAATAGCTTATACATACATACACATATATACATATCGTCACGCCTCTTTCCCACAGGGGTAGGCAGAGACTACTTTGTTCCACTTGCTAATAGCTTATTATATATTTAATTCGAATATAACATTACCAGGCGTTTTAGTTGGGGGAAAAGTACTGCCAGGGGACATACAAGGTGCGGGTGCCAAAGTCACCCACCGCTGAAAAGCTGCCAGGCGCTCAAATTAATAATAATGATAGAATGGCATACTACCTAGAGGGATTTCGTTGCTCTATAAATTGTATACCTATTTCGGTAGCTAGCTCTCCGTCTAATAGTAGGTACTGCAGCGTTACGCTGCCGTTATGCGACCTCTTTGTTATTTTTTTTTTCTTAAAAGGCCTGACTGGTTACAGCTGAATTATTTTTTTTTCTTAATTAAAGATTGATTTTTGATTTTGACATTCGAGGAAGGTGCAAATGTTTTCACGGGTTTGGTAGCCGATACTGAAGAATTTAATTGAAAATTATTTTGTAAATATTGTTTTCTTGTTTGCTACCGAAAGAATTGGACACCCGTATTTAATATCATCGTTCAGGCTACTTGCCTGGTTGTGGCGGCGATTGTTATTTCCTCGACGTCTTGACAACTTTATGCGATTCAAAAAGGCCGTTTTCCGGGTACGAATAATTTTATTATTTTCATTTTTATTCCTGACATACATTTTCGTAAAGCTTTTGGTTATTTACTTCGTACGTGGTGCCATAAAGTTATGTTTATTTTCAGCCTTTAGTTGACCCTCAATATTTTCTTCCGACCCAGTCAACTTCAAACTATTAAGTACTACAGATATTTCACCCACGGATTTCACTTCTAAGTTTGAAGATTGCAGTTGGATATTTTAAATGTCTGGCACGGGGCTGCCGGATTACAGCTAAGTCCACCAGTTTTGTTTGGAGTTCTTCGGAAAAATTTCAACATACGCGTTTCGAGTCAAAATATTATTTTTATAACACATCGGTTTATTTTAAAATTAAATTTAAGAGCCTGAGATGTACATGAAAGGTCCTTTCGTTAACGAATATTTTTTATAATAGTACTTAAGTTTTGTTGTACAGTTTTAGTTTTAATATGTTTTTGCCGCGCATAATGCGCATAAATTTGCAGTTGAAATTTGTGTAAATAAATGTTTGTTATTTTAAATTTTTGTAGAGTTTTTCATTCTGCAAATTTATGGCGCCCGAGCTAAAATGAATACTTTTCCGATTTCTAGTTCTGTTTAACTGAGTTTTTTTTTATTTTTAATTTTTGTGGGGGGATGGTCGCCGTACATCGGTCGAAGCTCAGTTGAAACGAATTAGATTGTTTTTTTCTCTACCATGTCGAACCAAAATTTAGATGACTCCATCAATGAGACTCCGCGCCGTGCGTCCTATAATCCTTTTGTAGGTCCTAATCCGCGTGTTCTAGAACCAGATATGAGCGAGTCTGGCAGTGGGCCTATACCCACCGTTGAAGTGTCACCACAGCCTTCAAATCCGTTTACGGCTGCTGGAGGTTTTATACCGTCTGTACCAGACCAATCATGTCGCGTACACAAATCGGAGTCATTAGCGAAATGGAATTTGTCCTTCTCAGGTGAAACTTGTGTTCGTGATTTTTTCTATAGAGTTGAAGAAGAAGGTACGGCGCGAGGGGTGCCACCTTCTTATGTGGTGCTCCGCTTTCACGAGTTACTCACTGGGAGCGCTTTGAAATATTTTCGAGCCATTCGTTTTCCAGGCCTCTCATACCCTGACTTGAAGTCAGCTTTCTTTAGGACTTTTGATGTGGCTGATTATGACTTTAAAATTGAGCGTCAGTTGCGGGAATCAAAACAAAGGGGCGATCAGACTGTGGTTGATTTCGTGATTCAAGTGCGCGATTTAAATTCTAAACTGAAGAATCCAATAAGTGAAGACGACTTGCTCACGATAATCAAGTATGGTCTCCATACCCGTTACCATCCGTGTCTTGCTACAAATATTATCAAAGACATCGATGGTCTCTTGGAAGTCGCTAGAAATTTTGAAACCTATCAGGGTCTAGCCACACCAATCGAGCTGGCACCTGTTATTGCTGGGTCGACACCCGAATGTTTGAAATGCGGTTCGTCTGGTCACGAGTATAGAGGCTGTTCGAAGGTTCCGGGTTTGGTTTGTTTCAAATGTAAACGGCCGGGCGTTGTTACTCGTGAATGTCCGGATTGTAATCCCACTTCGTCAACAAAAAACTAAATGGCGGGGTGGCACTTGTTGGCTCTTCAGTGTCGCCCTTAGTTCTAAGCCATTCTTCTGATAATCGTTTGTTCATTGAGATTACGGCAGCCGGTTCAAATGTTAAGGCTCTTTTGGACTCCGGTGCTCAAACATCTCTTATTGACTTTTCGTTGCTTAAACAATTAGGTCTAGAATACTCACCGGATATTAAACCAACGGTTGTTTCAGCCGATAATTCGCCAATTAGGATTTTGGGAGGAGTGATCGTTCCTATTTCATTTAATGGTTCGTACATTGCTCACTCATGTCTTGTTGGTACAGGTCTGCCTACTCAATTTATACTTGGCATGGAATTCTGGAATGAATTCGGTCTCACGAATATTATCAGTCGTGCATTTGTAGGTGAGAGTAACGCCAAACTTTTTGTGCCAAAACAATCACCCGCGACTGACAAATTGCACGAAGTTAACGAAGTTCGTTATATCCATCCGCGACAAATGTTGACTTCTGTACAAGAAACAAGGTTACAAGCTGCTATCGATGACTTCTCTAGTATTTCTGCAGAAAACATAGGTCTGGGTTGTACTTCATGGCTTTCGCACAAGATCGAGACAGTAGGTCCCCCAATACGTCAGCGATACTACCCACTTTCACCCGTCAAATTGAAGATCCTCAACGAGGAGATCGACAAAATGCTTGATATGGGTGTCATTCGCCCATCTCGTTCCGCGTGGGCCAGTCCCGTTGTAATGGTGACAAAAAAAGATGGTAGTGTTCGGTTTTGTGTAGACAGTCGCAAACTAAACAGCGTCACTGTTCGGGATTCTTACCCCCTTCCCCGTATTCAAGACATTTTAGATAATTTGCGTGGAGCAAAATATATGACCTCCATTGATTTTCGGAGTGCTTTTTGGCAAATACCCTTGGCCGATAAAGATAGTTGCGAAAAAACTGCATTTATAGTACCTCAACGCGGGCTCTTTGAATTTGTTCGTATGCCGTTTGGGCTAACCAACGCAGCTTCGGAGATGCAACGTTTGACCGACATGATCGTAAATTTTGAATTCACTGCCGAGTCCGATGATTTCGTTTTCGGGTATGTTGATGACCTAGTTTTGGTTTCGCGTGATTTTGATAATCATTTGCGGCTCATTAAAAGGGTACGGGAACGTTTGGAAGAAGCGGGCTTGTCAGTAAATTTAAAAAAATGCGAATTTTGTAAATCCGAGCTGAGATACTTGGGATATGTTGTAAATGAACGAGGCTTGCAGACTGACCCGCTAAAACTTGAGGCCGTCAATGATTATCCAACACCGACTACAGCGAAATCACTACGAGCATTTATCGGTATGTGTTCATACTATCGTCGGTTCGTAGACAATTTTTCATCCATAATAGCTCCGTTAACCGCTTTGATTGGCAAAAAGAAAGGCCGGGACCCAATAGCCTGGGGTGCTGAAGCTGAGGATGCTTTTAGAAGGTTAAAGGAAGTGCTAGTTAACTCTCCAGTAATGGCCTGTCCTGATTTTTCAAAACCTTTTGTGCTTCAGTGTGACGCTAGCTTAGTGGGTCTTGGTTCGGTATTAGCTCAAGTTATTGATGGAGTCGAACATCCCATTGCCTATTATTCGCGTCTTTTTTCCAAAGCTGAGCGTAATTATAGTACGACGGAACGCGAACTTCTTGCAGTTTTAGAGTCGATCAAGCATTTTCGTGGATACCTTGATGGAACTAGGTTTAAGATTGTCACTGACCATATTGCGCTCAAATGGTTAATTACTCTAGACAACCCTACAGGTCGCCTTGCACGGTGGGCAACCATCATCTCACAGTATAATTTTGAGATTGAACATCGCAAGGGCGTTCACAATATAGTGCCAGACGCGTTGTCTCGTCCACATGTGGCTTTAATATCTTTTGCACGTGGTAGCCAGCCAACGACCGACCCTTGGTACGAGAGAATGTTTATTGGTACCTCGGTAAGGCCTCAAATGTTCCCAGCTTATATTTTGCGTGATGGTGTTCTTATGAGGAAAATGGCGGTAGATAATCCATTGGCACCGAATCCTTGGCGCATAGTTTTACCTGCTTCGAAAACTCGTGAAGCTATAATGGAGATACATAACGCCTACCCTAACGTCCACCCAGGGGTAATGAAAACTTATCTTAAACTGAGAGAGCTGTATTATTGGCCAAATATGTATCGCGACGTAGCCAATTTCCTCTCTGAGTGTCAGGTTTGTAAAGCGTTCAAAATTTCAAACACGCAGCCTCGCGGACTGCAATTATACCCAAGAGCAGTATCAGCGCCAATGGATCTTTTGTCCATCGATTTAATTGGACCTCTTCCGGTGGCTTACTATGGTTACCGCTATATTCTTACTATGGTAGACGTTTTTACAAAGTTTTTATGGCTTGTACCTTTAAAAAGAGCAGACGCGAGGTCAGTATCAAGAGCTATGGAGTCGGAGGTTATACTTCGTTATGGGTCTCCATCCAATGTTCTCTGTGACAATGCTACTGTTTTTCGCAGCGTTGAATTTGCGCAGTTTCTAAGCTCGTATGATATTTCTGCACCCTGTTTTACTCCATATTATTCACCTCAAGCCAATGTTGCTGAGCGCCACAACCAATCGGTAATAACCACGCTCAGCATCCTTGTTGGTGATGACAACCGGACCTGGGCAAGGCACTTGGCTAAGGTAGCTTTGTACCTCAATTCATGCGTCAACCTCGCGACTTCATATTCACCTAATTTCCTGATGTACGGTAGGGAGGTGTTAACGGCTCGTCAGCGTGTAGATGCTCAGACTGCGGACCACGATTTGGCCCACAGTCGGAGTGATCGCGCCACAGCGCTTGAAACACTTCGTGAAGTATATGCCAAGGTTGCCGACGCCATGATGCATGCCTTTTACCGCAATGCCAGGTACTATAATGCTAACAGGAGAACGGTGGAACTACAAGTCGGGAATATCGTCTGGCGTAGAAACTTCCAGCGTGGTACTACAGACGAAAGTCGAGGTGGGAAGTTCGCGCCTCGCTTCATTGCATGTCGGGTTATTCGTCGTATCTCACCCCAAGTATATGAGTTGGCCGACATGGATTCACCTCATGTCGGATCATACCACATTAAAGACATTCTTAAATAGAGAATAAAGTTTTCATTCACTTGCCCTATTTTTCTAAATTCAATTCATTCATTCAACAAAAACATGCCTCTACGGTAACCCAGTTTTCTTCCATTCCGTTAATGTATATATGCAACACTCTCGGACCTTACACTATTTTATTTTCTTCGAGGTTATAGAGGGTGCATCATCAGGATATTTGCCATTTCGTTCATTGGTCGAATGTTTATATTTTCGATGTTTCGCTTTTTGTATCTACTGCTCTGCTTCACGATTTGTTCGTTTGTTTTTTTTTGCGAACGAACTTGTTAGGCACTCTCAGGTCGTCATGTCTGAAATTACCTTACATGTCATTTTCCTAACATCACAGACGGTCGTTTGTTGATGTTGTTTTTTTATGCGCCAGTGTTACAATTTATTATTATTTTAATAAGCAGATGATTCGACTCTTTGCAAACAAATTACACGGTGTTAAGTTCAATTTGAGGTCGTAAAACGAACTCTATTTTGGTTAGGCTAAGTTCCAATAGGCATGTAGATTAGGGTATCTTAAGGCTTAGGTTTAGTAGTGAGCGTCATGGCTCTCGACCATGTCTAGCAAAGCGCGGATAACGTTCGATGCTATAATTTCAATGTTTAGTTGTACATAGTTTTGTGTTACATTTCTTTCTATGGTATTCGATAATTCCCCAGGTAGATTCAGCTTCTTGTTTATCAACTGTTGATTGTTTTTAGTAATAGGTTGAGGCATCTTACATTTGTCGATAGTTGCCTTGGTAGAACTGTTTATGTTATTATCGAGTATCGATATTTTTTTTGTTTGGTTGAGGGATGTCTGCAGCGTTACGCTGCCGTTATGCGACCTCTTTGTTATTTTTTTTTTCTTAAAAGGCCTGACTGGTTACAGCTGAATTATTTTTTTTTCTTAATTAAAGATTGATTTTTGATTTTGACATTCGAGGAAGGTGCAAATGTTTTCACGGGTTTGGTAGCCGATACTGAAGAATTTAATTGAAAATTATTTTGTAAATATTGTTTTCTTGTTTGCTACCGAAAGAATTGGACACCCGTATTTAATATCATCGTTCAGGCTACTTGCCTGGTTGTGGCGGCGATTGTTATTTCCTCGACGTCTTGACAACTTTATGCGATTCAAAAAGGCCGTTTTCCGGGTACGAATAATTTTATTATTTTCATTTTTATTCCTGACATACATTTTCGTAAAGCTTTTGGTTATTTACTTCGTACGTGGTGCCATAAAGTTATGTTTATTTTCAGCCTTTAGTTGACCCTCAATATTTTCTTCCGACCCAGTCAACTTCAAACTATTAAGTACTACAGATATTTCACCCACGGATTTCACTTCTAAGTTTGAAGATTGCAGTTGGATATTTTAAATGTCTGGCACGGGGCTGCCGGATTACAGCTAAGTCCACCAGTTTTGTTTGGAGTTCTTCGGAAAAATTTCAACATACGCGTTTCGAGTCAAAATATTATTTTTATAACACATCGGTTTATTTTAAAATTAAATTTAAGAGCCTGAGATGTACATGAAAGGTCCTTTCGTTAACGAATATTTTTTATAATAGTACTTAAGTTTTGTTGTACAGTTTTAGTTTTAATATGTTTTTGCCGCGCATAATGCGCATAAATTTGCAGTTGAAATTTGTGTAAATAAATGTTTGTTATTTTAAATTTTTGTAGAGTTTTTCATTCTGCAGTACATTACCGAAAAGACCAGTAAGTAAGCCACATTTAGCCGCAGGTGAGGATATTTCTATACGAGTCCAATTATGGCATAACTTAACATTAACACGTCTCTGATGGAAAAATCACGTACGTATGAGCACGATACAGCTATACAAATAACACTTAAGTCTACGATAAGCACATCCAACATTTCCTTTATCTGTATCAGTCGGTACTATTTCCATATTTTTCTTGTAACGTCTGAAAATATTAGGTAATTGACAGATTCTGGAAGCAAATAAGCGCACGGTAAAACTCTACCTACCTACTGTTGTCTTATCTGCAATTATTTACAAACATTATCATTTAGTTACATGACTATTATTTACAGTAGGTTAGGTATATCATTACTCCTGAAATGAGTTCCAATCAAATAATTACCAAATAAGGAGTCCAATACATACCCTACTTGGATCTTTTACAGAGCGCGGGCTTACGTGATATTGATTTCAAATTGATACCTCTGGCCTCACTTGGAAAAGGGTTTTGAGGAGAAACGGACATAAAAAGGACTTACGTTTCATTTACAGGTGCGAACCCCTAAAATGAGATAGTAATGGAAACTTCAGAATTTCAGCTAATATTTATGTTTGTTGACAATATCTTGATTTCTGCAGTACATCAAAACACACTTCAAACGGTAAATAGTGTCCAAAAACTGTTGAAGGCTCAATGACTTACCATCTTTGAATGATCCAGTCGAATAAAAGTCATGCAATAGTTCATTGTTCAGGTTCTGTTACTTCAGTTTGTCATATGACATCACGTTTACATTTGTTAAGATAACAAGTTCTAAGATAAGCAAATAATTAAATTTAATATTAACAAACATCATGCGACTCAGTCTAAAAGTAGACCCTGATGGAAACGTAGATTTGAATTTTATTAAGAAATACGTGATCATATGTTGAAAAAAAAATGAATACTAATAATATCTACGCGCTAGGGAGGAAAGTGATAGATGTATTCTATGCTAAAGGTTTCTCAGATGTGAATATCCAATTTGAGACAGGATCTGCTAAAGGCGACGGAGTTATAGGAGTATTGATGTACGCAAAAATCTTCGCAGTCAAGAATGGGAAACCTCAAGAGTTCAACACAGTGGTGAAATGTGCCCCCAAATGCGAAGTATTCCGTAAAAGCATGCCAGTGAGAAGTTTGTTCCTCAGAGAGACACTCTACTACACCAAAATTATTCCAATATATGACAACTTACAGGATCAATTCGAATTGTGCGTTCCGCAAGAAATGAGATGCGTACTTCCAAAGGCATATGCGAGTTGCGATGATATGAAACATGAGATGATTATTCTCGAAGACCTAACCAAGAAGGGGTACAGTGTGGCAACACTGAAGTCGCTGGATTACAAACACGCTACTATTATTCTTCGAATCATAGCGAAACTCCACGCTTTGTCTTTCATCTATGAAGATCGTTACCCGAAAAGATTTAGAGAAATGGCGGACCAGTGCACTGATGGTTTTCTAAGAAGCGCGGGAGAATACGACGACAAATATATGACTGTTCACGGAATAAAGGTTATGGAGCAATTTACGGGTGCAATTACCGATGAATCACTAAAAAAAAGATGTATGAAGGCTCTGGGAGCGAACGCGTGTGAAAAATTTAACGAAATACATAAATCTGGCAAAATCTTGGCGATACTGCACGGTGACAATGGGCATAGTAACTTTATGTTCAAGTATAAGGTAAGAAGATAATATAAAAAACAGATTGTATGAGCTACGCAGCAGTAGACAAGCCCATTTACCTCAATGCTTATATTATTTTTTTCTTTTTTAGAATGGTGTGCCTGTCGAAGGAATCCCGATAGATTTCCAATGGGCAAGATATGGCTCAATAGGCTACGATTTTATGTACATGTTCACCTTCTCAGTAGCAACTGAAATGAGGAGGACTCAGTTCTACCAGTTAGTGGATGAATACTACTCGGCTTTCAAAGAGTTCCTGATTTTATGTGGGTATGATGCCAACAGGTTTTGTTCCTACGATCAATTTAAAGGGGAAGTCAAGAGTCAAGCCTTGATATCTATGGTATCCTTCATGATTGTTCATCCCTTCTTCACATATCCTGACTGCAAACTTCCTGATATGATTTCCAGTTCCAGTACAGTCTACACTACTTCTACTACTGAAGAATATAAGATGTTTGTGAATGATCTGGCCACGGACTGGGCCAATTTTGGTTTTATTTAGAAAGGACATATAGTTTAAAATTCAATTAGACTGCAATAAGTAAGTACTTAGATACGGTAAACTACAAATAAAAGTATCTAACATAGTGAGGCCGTGATTATAACAGGGAGTTTAGTTTTTTACGACTGACGTA
Source organism: Pandemis heparana (assembly GCA_963854515.1). NCBI lineage: Eukaryota > Metazoa > Arthropoda > Insecta > Lepidoptera > Tortricidae > Pandemis > Pandemis heparana. The sequence goes on along the minus strand of OY978013.1, from coordinate 4,853,247 downwards.
TAATTATGACGATAATTATGTAAGTACGTATTTAATAAAGATCTGTATCTGTACCTGTGACTTACTTCGTATTTTTATTATACTCGTAATATTGAGGTAAGTAGGTAGTTATTATAATAATTCTTGTTTACGTGCCGAGTTTTTCAGATAGGTACTAGCATGTTTATATCTTGTAATTCTCTGATTCTGAATTATGAAAACTACATTCCGCTACAAATTGGTAGCAGTGAGGAGAGGGTTAAATTTCTGAACGTTTCTAAAACCTTTTGACGTTGGAATTTAGTGACATCCCAACGTAATATCTCGAATAATAAAACGGAGTAGTTTGAAACAGCGAAACAAACCCCAAATAAGTAGAACACGTTATTTTGGCACAAGTTGTAACTATAATTAATCCCGAAACTCCTGAGGCTCGCGCTTGTCACACGGTCTGCGCAAACTTGGACCATTTTGTCAGAAACTTTGGAAAATTAGAGCCGAAAGAAACCGTACTATGCGCGAGGTTCGTGAAAACTCTTAAAAAGGGAACTTAGAGCAGTGGATAATTAAAATGCATTATCTACTTAACTAAGTTTTCGGCTCTTAATCTTAGAACAGAACCGTGTCTACTGGACCTACCAAGAGAATGGACAAAGCAGATTAGCAAGAGATCCTGACAGTTATTAGAATCTAGCGATCGAAGCAATAAAAACACGAAAGGCCCACGGATAAAAGTTTTATTATCTGTCCACGAGGGCTGATTGAATACTTCTCCAGATTATAATAGAATCTCGACAAAGAAAACGAACTTTGATTGTATAGGGTTTTTCATAATTCAATTAAAAAGTCCAATATCCGCTTATAGCTCGGGAAAGTTAAAATTAAAATAACATCTTGGAGACATTTCAACTTTTAAAGTTTAATATTGGATGGTTTTCCGGGTACTTTATTAATTAATTGAGTCAAGTGGATCGAATTAAGATTTTAACTTAGAAATGGGTCTCCAATCGTTTGAGACGAGCGCAGACTGGCTCAAGACAAATGGGGACTAAGTAATTTCCGGTTTTTGATTTGTTGATAACTTTAAAAAGTTTCTGGCGAAATTAGGAGGAGGACGTCAGGCGAAAACTTACGAGTTGGCCATTGATACCACAAATGTTCGAACATTTTGACTGGTAGCGCCCAATATAGTCATCCTCCCACGTTTAAACGCGACGGAAGGACGTCGTAATAATTTTGACAAAACTAGACTCAGCATCGGTACCTACTGTCTTTTGCCTTCTTAAAAAAATTACAGTCGAAAAACATTTTCTCTTTTAACGCTATTTTGACACACAATTCCGCAAAAACGCTGAACCAAATACCTACTTCATATACCTACCTAAGTTACCTAGACATTTGAAGTGGAAATGGTCTTAATTTCCTTTACAAAGTACCTACCTATCCCACTACAGGGTTAACAACCTTCCGTTACACAAATACTAGCAATTTAATCTTTAAAACAACACGCAGTGAATTCTTATCGCCCGGTTGCATTTCAGCAAATATGTCTGCCTCTACTCGTATTATTTAGGTATGTACCTAGTAATATCAGGTAACTAATTTTTAGGTAATTTATTATTTCATTTAAAAACTCGTAGCTTAAAGCTTAAAACTTTTTCCAATTCGTTTGTATCGTGGGTTACTTAATATAACAAACTGTTGAAAGTTCATATAAAAAATAGATCGGGATTTTTTCAGCGTCATAACTATAAGTAGGTACTATAAGGACATAATGATTCAGCAGCGCTCGAAAAGTCTAACACATCCTTCGCCACTTCGTAAGTAACTTTCTAGACCGAAGAAACTAACAGCACAGATTAAATAGAAATCGACATTACAATTAATTAGTGTGACACAGACAAATAGACGAACTTAGAGGTCTTAGAGCCTTGGACCTCTATTATTCTTACCGTACGATATTGATTATGGCAGCGTGTAGAGGCGTGATTTGGTACGAAAGAAATGTTAAAAAAAACATGTAAAATTATTATCATACCAGGAGCCTTACCATGACGTCTTAATTCCGACTCAGTTCAGGTTTTAGCTGTCATTCTTAGTACCTACGGATCTGACAGCGAGCGAACCTAAACTGAATCGGATTAAGACGTCATGGTAACCCCCCAGGCCCATGATAATGTTGAGCAAACTTATCATCATTCCTTGTATGTACCAGTTAGTTTAAAAAAAAACGTCAAATTCAGTCAGCTACGAAGGAAATAGCGCCGTCATGTAGTTTTTACCTACTTATTTATTGTCAGTCTACCCGAATCCTAGAAAATAGTAGACTGGATATTTTGGGAAACGGATCAATCGTAGGCACGGTATAAACGCGAAATGAATCCCTATTTCCCTTGATCACAGCATCACGCGAACGGCTAGACCGATTTCTCTAATAATTTTTTGCCATCTCTGTTATTGTAAGAAGGTTCTTGTAGAACAATGTTTAAAAAATAAGAAAACTAGAACGGGGGCGAAGCTGCGGGCAACAGCTAGTTTTACATTAAAGTGAGACACATCGCAGGAGTAAGATCTAATTGTCATTAAATTTGTAACAATAGTATCAGTGTCATGCCACAAATTATACTTGTTACATGGAGCTCATCTCGCGGGAGTTTGAACCCTCAACCCTCATTTAACGCAAGTAAATAAAGTGGTAAGGAAAAAACGGCAACAGAAATACATCATCTTTGAAAATTTCAACTGTCTAGCTATCACGGTTCATTAGATGCAGCCTGGTGACCTTCGATCAACTGGTGACAGACGAGCGGACGGACAGCGGACCCACACGAATAGGGTTTCCGTTTTTACCCTTTGGGTACGGAACCCTAAAAATGGAAACTACCCCTAATCTCTCTTGCCTGTCGCTCCCTTATATCGGCCAGTATGGAATAGAGGCCCTGGCTAACGGTCAGCTATGGCTGTATAAAATATGTAGTGGCTGTTTGCGGTTTGACGTAGGTCTCGCGACCTCTGATTTGAAAACTTTAGGGTCTCCGACAATTGACGCTTAGAAATAAAATGAAATAACTTTGAACCCATATTCTTCAGTCTTAAGATGAAAAAGACAAAGTTTACAATTCAAGGATATGTTTACTTGCGGGTTAGTAATAAAACGGCGAGTTTCACACTGCACTAGCTCGTAAATTATTATATTACTTAGGTAATCTGGCGTTGTCGAATGTTCTAGATTGACCCTACTAACGATTAAAAAAAATTGTAATTATGAGTAGGTAGTTACTAAAAAACGCAACTTATCTAATTCATTAATATAGCCTTTTTATTCCGAATTCGCTACAATTTCAGTCAGTATAATAGGCGGCAAAAAAGTAAAACGTGGAAGGGATAAGCGCAGTATGAAAATTATGTTGTTTTTCATACTCCGCACATCCCCTCCACGTTTGACTTATTTGCCGCCTACTATATAGGTAGGTGGGTACACACAGCAAAACTATTCGGTAAGCACCTTTGCATGCACGCGCCGCTTTAAACCTGCTTACCAAATAGCTTTGCTGTGTGTACCTACACGTTGTTGTTGTTTTTAAGATTGTATTGAAATTGTTTTTTTTATTAAGTAATTTTTATATTCACATTTTACGTGAAAAATTATCTAGTCTGTTTCAATCCTCAAGGTTATTTGGCGGTAAATTAAATACACACATACCTACCTATAGATTAGGTACCAACCAACCTACCTTCTCTCAGAATATTATTTTGATAGGTTGCCCAATTAAAAACGTAGGTAACTTCACAATAGCCTGGCAAAGGCAAAAAATGTGGCTACACATTTACTATTGTGACTTTAGCTGCGTCTGTAGGGCAGTCTGGGGTCAATTAGAACGTTTTCGAGAAAATCCACAATTCTGACCTCATTTTTCTTCGTACCTATCTATTAGTGAAAGTTCTCATCCAGTTAATAAATAATAAGGGTAGTTAAGTACTTTAATCATTTACTCTTCTAATTAAGTCAATGAACGGCATAAACTGAATAAAAAACTGTACCAAATCAACACGAAATTTTGGTAAGGCGATCCCTTCCGCTCGGGACCCCAGTTACCCCCGTATCGGATTTCTTTATTTGACCCTTTGCTTCCTACTGTGAAACTAAAACAAAAACTGCAGAATTACAGCATAGCCTAGCATAATAAGAAGTCAACACGTGGCGTGGATAGTCAACTCAAGTACCTGGCTTTCTGACCGTAAAAGACTCGCTACATCATCTCCAGGTTATATATAGGTACGTCCCAATATAAAATAAAATAAAAATAAAATAAAAGAATATTTAGTCACCCTTAAAACAAACAATACAATAAAAACAAAACATAAAAAAAAACAATTAATGAAAAGGAGAGGACTCAGCAGAGCTGCTGGTTTTCATTTTCAGTCCTCAACTAAGACTGGCAATACTCGGCACAGGCCTCCTTTCATAATTAGTAGGCTAAGGCTTTAGTTACCACCCTAGCCCAGTGCAGATTGGGAACTTCACACCATTGATTTACCCTGCAGGTGTTAACTTACGAGGTTACGTTACTGATTGTATCATAGTGTAAGTTAGATGCTTGATTCGGAATGTAAAAGGTGACGTCACAGAGAGGAAGCGGGAACGGTGTGTGTGGTGGTCGGTATCTGTCAACAAGCATCAAGCAGAGAATTGTAAATTGTGACCATTGATTGTGACTATAAAAGTATTAAAGAGATTAATAAATCAGAGTGATTGTTTAAATGATACACTGATCTTCACCGAAATGAAAAAATCCTAAAACTCAGAGCTGCGGACCCACGACCCTCTTCAGCTTGAGGCCATAGGTCGAACCACAGGGCTACCACGGCTTTTTAGCTAGCTACATAGTCATTCAATAAAAATCTTCGCATAAAATAAAGCTCATTCATAAGGCTGAGTAATATCAGGCAAAAACTGGGAGAGTGCGCGCCAGTGCAGGCTGGATCGATTGAGCAACAGGTCTGCCGGGCGCGATGCTATGTGAGGTAAACAGGCGCTTTGCTTGGAGGCCTTCTTATTAGGCCTTATGCTAATTTAGGTAGGCACAGCTATAGATGTTTATTATTAAAAATCAACTACTACATACCTAAATCATGTCTCTATCCCTGGTACGGGTTAGACAAAGCCCACGATAACAAGACCTAAAGGCTACGTTTAGCATGTTTGTGGATGTATACTTAGGTGGAAAGAGGAATCAAAATAGCGATGGTTTGCTAGCCGCATCGTCTGTAACAACGGTCGGCAACAAGCGGACCGTGGTCCGTTTGCGGGCGCGAAAGGTCGAACCTCGGACCGCCAAATATTGTAACGTATTATATACCAATTTAAGATTAATACGTATAGATCTAACTAATATTATAAATGCGAAAGTATGGATGGATATTTGTTTGTTACTCAATCGCACCTGGACGGCCCAACGGATCTGGATGAAATTCGGCACATAGATAGAGAAAAGTCTGGAATAGCACATAGGCTACTTTTTATCCCGGAAAATTGCGTAGTTCCCGCGGGACGGCGATGAACGAATTCATGGCAGACGAAGTCGCTGGCAACAGCTAGTAAGTTATACTTGTTTTATCTGGATCTCGTTAAAATTTTCTCGCAGTATCCGCACCCCACCTAAAACTTCTAGCCGATCCCTGGCCTATAACATTAATATGATGTCTATTTGACCACCACCTAAAACCTTTATCACCTGCTTTAATGTATTCTTTACTTCGTGCTATTTTTAAGTTTGCCTGGAAGAAACCGCTCTGTAGAGATAATAGTAGATTGTACACCGAGGGGATAAAGCACTGTATTATGTCACGGGCGCGATATTGAATCCTGAGCGCAGCGAAGGTCTCTAGATTTAACTCCCGAGCGAAGCGAGGGTGTTATGAGTTAATTCCTGAGCGTAGCGAGGGAATTAAGGTAGAGTCCTGAGAGGAGCGAAGAATTTAAGCGCACCCAAGACATAAACAGTTTTATCTCCGAGGAGTATACTCTACTTTTCTCACCTTTTGCGAGACAATAAAAACCAAAGCAACTAGAGAAAGAATTTCATTTTAACAACTGTAGGTAAAACAAAATTAAAAGTAAAAAATATTATTTGAGACATTGGTCCAGTTGTAATATTTTTATTTGGAATCTTAGGAGTTCTAATGCGTACCTAACTATATCACAGCGCCAGCAAACACTCGCGGCTTTTGTTTTATTTGAAATTTGTTTCATTCGTTTGAAAATCGAACGCCGCCGCTTGCCGTGGCATGGCCATCTTGATTTTCGGAGCCGTGCGATTTTTACGAAATTAGGCTTTAAGTGTATGACAATAAGAACTATGAGAAGTGAGATTCATATTACTAACCGGCGGGTTATAATGAAATTCAGTACAACATTACTACCCGGTTAAAGCCAAGGGCTGTAATGAGTTACTTTGAGTAAGGTTTACATGATATATAATTAGCCATTGTCGAGCAGGTGGTGTGAAAAGACGTTTATTGCTTACCTGGGGAGTTACCATGACGTCTTAATGAGGTTCAATTTCGCGGGCGGGCAGCGAGCAAACGGGACGCTCACATACATTTGCTTTTGTTTAACGTGAACGCCAATCGCCCCGCTCCGCTTCACGCTCCGCTCGAACGTCCACTCAGGCCGCATACTTTTATTGATCATATTGCTTAGCTTTTTTCACTTTCACAAGATAAACAGATTCTATGTAAAAACAGTTTATAATTATTGATTAAACGAACTTACCCTACGTGAAGTTCTATCATAATTATCTGAGCTGCTTCGTCGAATAGATTAGATTTATAAACACATGTAGTACCACGTACGGTGTCGCCAATTACACACTGAATTTTGAGAGTTAGGTAGATTTTTTTTTTTTTTTAAGGAGGGTATGCTGCCGTCTTGTTCCAACGGGTCTCTCCGGTCATCATTTAGTTTAGAGTTTCTGTAATGATTTTTAAGATATTTTATGCTTTGGGTAACAGTAAATGGGAGGGTGGGAGTCTAATCTATTCGACGAAGCAGCTCAGATAATTATGATAGAACTTCACGTAGGGTAAGTTCGTTTAATCAATAATTATCTTCACTGCTTCGTCTTCTAGATTAGATTTATAAACACATGTAGATCTTGAGAGGTCCCATAAAATATCGTAAGTATAAAAATCATTTATCCACACAAACACTTACTGTACTTTACTAATTTAGGAAAAATAAATATTCGAACTTCTACCATATATGTAATAATACTAATTATTTGGTTATAGCTTAATCAATCCTTTAAGTCATTGGGTAGACATAATACTTCTAGCAAAGGATGAATCATCAGTCTCTTTTATACATTTATCGTAGAATTTACGAAATGTGTGAGAAGAACGCGCGGTTTTTCTAATGAGGTCTAAGTTTACTCCCAAGCTGTGTCCTTGGAGGTTGCAGCGTGACGCGTGCTATGGGCGGTAAACATTGTGATGTCTATACCACATTCTTTTAAGGTCAATTTAATCTAGTGGCTTATCGTCTGAGAAGTCACCGATTTATGAGGTTTCTTAAGTATTACGAAAAGGGGCAGATGATCACCGCGTAGCAACTTTGTCTTAGCCAGGTAAACATTTAATGTTTTTACCGGGCAGATTTCCGGTTTTTCTTTAAAGTAAGGCAAGATAAAATCTTTATAAAAGTCTTTATAAAATCAGGGACTTTAATAAGTTCTCTGTCTGACTGAAACTCAATGTTGCTAACGAGAACCTTACTCAATGTTTTTGTGCTCTGTGAGCAGTGACAAGAGCAAGAAGAGTAACTAGTTTACTAGTGATTTTATCTAAAGTTAGATCTTCGTTGGGATACCAAGAAGTTAATGAATCCAAAACAATGGAGGTATTCCAGGTGTAATTATATTTCGGCAACGGTGGGCGCAGTATGTAAAAACCTTTGAAGAAGCGTTTAATGCGTTCATCGCTGCCTACCTGCATTTCAAGAATAAGGGATATTGCCGATCTATAACTATTTAAAGTACTATATTGAGCCCCAGCGTGGAATAGCTCTGTCAGGAAAAATATTATTTGAGAAATTGATGTTTCGAATAACTGAATACCGTGTAGGTAAATTACAATATTGATACCACTTTCTTAGACATGAATCGTATTGCTTGATGGAACTTTCTGAAAGAGAAGCTAGCATAATATTGATATACTCTGCTGGGACGTTTTTTCTTAGTAGTGACTCGCGGACAAGACAGGGTAAGCCGGTGGTGTATACTGCGGTCGCTGGAATGACACAAAATCAAATCGTTTCTAGGTTCAAAAAACAAAGGTTTCGATACAAGCATCCTTTTATATAAGGGATACCATGGCTAGGTTGGCCATAAAGGGATTCATGTAGCGTTATAAATCTCTAATGATTTTCCTTAATGATTTCAAAATCACTGTAAAAAGAGGAAACGCGTAAAAGAAAAACTTCGACCATGATAAGGCATTAGTGGCAAACGCGTCGGGATCTGTCGGGATCCCGATACTAGGACACATACTTATCGCATTTACTATTCAGTCGACTGGCAAAGAGGTCTATATCTGGAATTCCAAATTTATCAATAATTTTCTGAAAAACTACATTGCTCCGTTCCCACTCAATGTCTGGGTGTGAACGACGTGACAGTATCAGCCACGCTATTGTCAGCGGACTTAATATATGATGCATATGCAATTATGTTCCTGGATTCGCACCATTGCCATAATCATAATTGATTTATTGTACCACTAACCATTTTATGGACTCAGTCTGAAATAAATTATTATTATTATTATTATTATAAATCCTTTGCAGCTCGCGTCAGGTCAGGAAACTGCACGCCCCCCATTCGATTTATGTAAGAAATCGCGGTAGTGTTATCAACACGAAGTAAAATTTGGTGATTCGACAATGTTTTGGCAAACACTTTTAGGCCGAAGAAAGCAGCTAATATTTCCAAGTGATTGATATGCTTGCTGCCTTCTTCCGCAGACCAGGGGCCACTTGCAGTCTCCCCACCACAGGCGGTTCCCCACCCCGTAGTAGAAGCGTCGCTGAAAATTTCAAGACAATAGTCATCGTATTTGATCTTATTTGCCGGTTGATCGATAGCCTTACACCACCAATCGAATTCAGAAACCAGAGATTGGGGCAAGATCATATACTTCTCATAATTATCTGGGTAATCTTTAAAGTTAAGATATTTATGCCTTTCAAACTATTTAGTATAGAGCCATCCGTATTCTATGGCAGGGCATGCAGAATAAGTAGACCAACTAAATGAGCAAAATCCCTGATTTTGCATCGATCAATGTTTTTAAACTGATCTACTTAATTCTTTATTTATTTTTAATGTTTTTCTACTGGCAAGCTGATTTAGAATTTTTTCGTATCTATTATGAAGCCCATAAACTTACATGTTTTACATAGTATTATTATTATTATTATTATTATTATTATGTATATTTATCTTTTATCTTAAGTTAGGTTTTTACAATATTATTATTATTATTATTTTTTTTTTTTTTTTTTTTTTTTTATTAATAATGAAGCCTAGTGCTGTTAACAATTGTTTACTGGCTAGAATGTTGTCTAGACAGGATTCATATGTGTTACGTATCAAAAAGATGTCATCTTAAATAGACAGTAGATAGGTAATTACATAATCTGAGTAGTTTTACGACCGGTTTCATTTTGTGAAAACTACTGTACTGAGGCCAAATGGTAAAACCGTAAATTCATACAACCTGTTATTAAATTCAAATCGAAGATATTTGCGCGAATTATTATGAAAAGGTACAAAAAAATAGGAGTCTTTTAAATCTAAAGTGATCATATAACAGCCTTCTGAAACCAGTTTTAGGGCAGTGCGTAAGTCCTCAAGTTTAAAGTGTTCGGTATTAATGATTTCGTTGAACTTTTTTTTTTTTTTTTTTTTTTTTTTTTTTTTTTTTTTTTTTTTTTTTTATTAAGAATGAATCTATGTTCACCGTTCGGCTTCGGAACTAAAAACATACTTGACAGGTACTGTCCGTCGCAAGGCTCACACTCAGATAGGTATAGCACCGTATCTTACAAGATCGGTATCGGTAATACATTTTTTAATGTGGAATTTATCTTGGTTTGTGTGATTATTCGAACCGAATAACCGTGAATCATTAAAAACTCTTATTGTGTGATTATTGTTTATTGGAGGTTGAGCCTGTACGATCGGACGAGATATAGTAATCTCATACCCACTTATCCATGATAATATAACAGGGTCATTAGTCAATAATGACCATTGGTGGTAAAACCGGGAAAGTCAACCCGCGTAACTCACCGATTCGTCTTCTAGCGGCGGCTGTTGTATCGGTGTTGTTGTTGATGCGCTCCATACGACGTCCGCGAACAGTTGGCGTGCTGCGTCCTCGGAGCAGGGCCCTTGCCCCGCTGGCTCCCCTGAAGCCTGCGGTTCTGGGGAGGAGCCTCCCGGTTTAAATTGTTTCTTTGTGGCAAGGTAGTACTCGGTTGCAGTGGGGTCTTATTCTTAGGAGCCGCTAGTTTGTTACTAGGCGGTGCCGATGATTTAAGCACATCTCCGGATTTCGTGATTGACTTCGCGGTTTTAAGGGTCTCTGCATGATGTGCACCAAATAAAAGCTTATAGATTTTTGTCTTTTGTATTTGATCCTTCATTTCATTTTTTAGGTTAAAGAGGACAAAGTTTCGTCAAGTAGCCGAGTCGAGATTTTGACTATCGCAAAATAAGCGATAAGCATTCATCAGTAGTTTTACAACTGACGTATCTTTATTTTCTTTGTGTGTTTCTTTAGAGAGACCATTAGGAGCAATGTGTTGTAACTTCACTGCGAGATCGGCCTGAATTTCTTTACCATACTGTTTAACTACTGAAGGGTCATCACATCACCGAATATTTCTAGAATAGTACTACTTATCTAGCTCCGTAACAGGTTCCGAAGGTTCTAAGGGTTCCTGTCCTTCAGGTGGCAATAGCTGGGCTTGAGGAACACGATCAAATAATTGATCGATTGCGCTGGCGGCGCTGGTGGACGGGCCCGGCTCGATCACCACTGAGCGTACCGCATGCTCGTCCGCCTCAACCTCCTCTGCCGTGGACGCGATGTCCGAGTATTCCAATGGATATTCATTGTCTGTAAGTGACGTAATCGATTGTAGAATTAAAAATGAGCGGTAGTCCCAAAACTACCCGCAACACTGTTAACGTAGTTTTCGTTGTCTATTATCCATCTATCTTCTTTGTAAGAAAACGACTAATTTATTTTATGTATACGTATTATTTAATAGTGAAGTGACAACCCGTTCCAGTTGCCCGCAACACTATATAGGTTCACGCTAGTCAATAAAGTGACTGTCCCAAAGACAGCCCGCAATATTGACTTTCTACGTGATAAATACTGATGAATCCATCGTTTATTATTCGCTCACATATTAATGATGTCAAAGAACACGATCGCGGTGAAGTGACAACCCCACAGGTTGCCCGCATCACTCGCATGATACCACGTCAGAAAATAAAGTGACAGTCCCAAAAACTGCCCGCATTATTAACCATACACGTGAAAGTTCTTTAAAGTAGAAACCACTCTATTTTTTCTTCGTATTGTGGTGATATATTGCACCAAATCTAATAAGTGTAATTTGAGGTAGCTATTATTAGCCTTCCGTGTTTGACGGTGAGTGTTTTGACGATACTGATATGGCTCCGAATTAGAATCTTGCCGATAGCGACGTCGCCCGCGTTTCAATTGTCTTTCCATCTTCTTTATCTTATACGCTATATACTCGTAATCCTCAACGCTATCCTTTTTCCCATAATGCACTAAATTATAACTATTTCCCTATTAAAATAATTTAGACGTGTTAACTGGCGGAGCACTGTAACGTGAATGATGATGACCGGAGAGACCCGTTGGAACAAGACGGCAGCATACCCTCCTTAAAAAAAAAAAAAATCTACCTAACTCTCAAAATTCAGTGTGTAATTGGCGACACCGTACGTGGTACTACATGTGTTTATAAATCTAATCTAGAAGACGAAGCAGTGAAGATAATAAGCATTTTGCTGTTGTGCCTTAAGCACTCCCGTTCCAAGGTATATTGCCTAAACCTCCTTCAAACAGTTACTGATCTCTTTCCCGTCAACTCGGGACAATTGTTCGTAGAAAAAGTTCCACTTAAGGGCAAATCGCACACCTAAGTCGGGATTACTTCCCAATCTTGCACGGATGAATTTAGATTAACCGGGATACAGTCGAAATGGTGCACGGATTTTCTTATACGACCTTATGGTAATAGGTTCGGATACCTACGCGAGTGTAACTTGTTTAGATTTAGGTCGTTGGGAGTCTTAAGTATCTACTTAAGTACGTATCTACAATATTGACTGTATATTCTAGAGGTAAGCTCCTTTGTAATATAGATTTAGGGACCTAGTTTTTAGAAGCTCAAGACTTACTTCTCGTGTTAAGAAGCCAATGTTTTGGGTTATATGGCCTAATCATTTGTCAAAAATATGAGTAACACACCTGGGGTGAGGGGTGATTACACAAAAGATCCACAAATGAGTCGAAGTGTATCCGTAGGGACCCCTAGATTTAAGATAAGATAACACAAATTTCTAAACGACACTGATTATTAGAACACATAGAAAAATCCGAAAAGTAAAGCTATGGCTGGGAATCGAACCCATGTCCTCGTCATTCCGTGACGCGTGCTATACCCCTACACCACCCATAGCAGGTAAAAGTAAAACTATGGCCGGGAATCGAACCCGGGTCCTCGTTATGAGATAACACATCTGGGGTACGACCAGGGTGGATGGCAGAATGATATAGAAATATTTTAATTCCGAAATAGAGATATTTAGCAAGTTGGCATGGAGGAAATTGTAGTCAGTATGACATAATGTTAAGTTATGTGTAGATTGCCAAATTTTTGCTAATGGCCTAAAATACTCTCAACTCTAAGTTAAGCAGAGAGAGAGGAATCTGTTCAATAGAGAGCTCTAAAGCTGCTTAAATCACATAATAAAAGAAAAATTACAGTTTTTTCAGTGTTTATTGTTAATTGTATTTGTCTTGTTTATCTTGCACAATAAAGAGTTTACTTACTTATTTTTTGACTCATGTCATGACTTTTCACATGCTTTATGCACAACCTTGGTAACAAAGTTATGTGATTTATAAATACTTGTTTATACTCATGGAATCAGAACATTCCTAACTTAACAGAGTGAGACACCCAAGTCTATGGTAATTGTACAGGTCTTTCAAACTGTATTGCCAGCACATCAGGTATTCTCAGGAGTGCTGAAGGGATCACAGAGTTAGCTGGTGTCGTCATATCTCGAACTAGGATCTCGGTGGCATCTGGCTGCCACCCGCAAAAATTGGCTTTGAGAACTGTCTGTTCATACGTGAGAATACTGCAGGGCTCTCCTAAAATTAAAAAAATAAAATTTACTATGTTTATAAAAATTTGTGATTGGTAAACATGTCAAGTCCACTCTCGTTAATTACATACCTAATTTTTTATAGAAATTTTACTTTGTATGTGCATACAGGAAGCAGTTCACTACTTATTTATAAATTCTAGTGTCCAAATAAATTTGTGCTAGAATTTAGATAGCACTTTTAGATATTACATTGCCAAGCTAAGAAGTGAATGAGTTAGAAGTCAACCCAGCACCGCAATTGCAATGTATCGGGACTTGCAGTATTTAGCTTGCAAGTCTAAACTGGGATTAAGAAGTTAAAAGAAGTTATTTTAAATTAGTTATTGATTTTAAAGGTTCCAGTTTCAGTAGTATTATGCATTTACATATGTATACTTTAAAGCAGTGTTTCTTGAACTTTTTGCAGCCACAGACCACTTTCGGAATTTCAAAAAGTCCATAGACCCGTGTCAAAGCTTATTAAAGGAAAAGAAAAAAAAACAGAACATAAAAAAGTAAGTAAATATGAGGAGGGTTAAGTGTGTTGCTGCGGACCCCTGGCACAGATCTTAACCCTTTGTATGCTTAAGACACGGATATGTGCCAAATTTAAGGCTATCTTTTTGTATTTTTATTTAAATCAGCAGAATTTGAACAGATGAGATTAGAATGCAGTACTTTTTTAGAGGGGTTAAGGACCCCTAAAGGATACATGGACCCCACTTTAAGAAACCATTAAATACCACGCGACTGGCCCGAAGTGATTATTGCTTTAATAGCAATAATAATTACAGCAAACTGTTACCAAATGCATAAGGGTAGTCAAAGCGCTCCAAACATATTGTGTGCGAACTGCGAACGTGACTTAATTCTAAAATAATAGAGATATTTACCGCATAATTCGTTTACTCCTCGAAGAAATGACTCTCGAAGTTTCGCTCGAGCCTCTTGTTCGGCCGCAGACATTTCAGGCCGAGGAGACATGGCTTCAAGCAATACTTATTCAATCGTTCCAGTAAAAGAGATATGAAGAAACTAAACTAACGTTTTCAATTTTACTTAATTCATTAAAGTTAAACAATATCACAAAGAATGTTTATTTGCGAGCAAAACTGTCATCCGGTAAACTCAGCTGTGCTGTCAATGACAATGTCACTTGTTTCTGTCATTTCTGCGTTTTGTTTTGTCGCATTTTAGTCGCAAATGTGGTCAATCGAATTTCTCATTTCGGAATAAAGCCTTGTGCATAGTATCATATAAATAAAATTGTTCAGATACCAGCACGTCTAGCACGACAGCGCACAAAAGTCGCGTCGCGTGCGAGATAGATTGCCCGTATTTTTCTTACTGTTCGTTCTAGAAAGAGACGGGTAATCTATCTCGCGCGCGACGCGAATCTTGTGCGCTGTCGTGCTAGCCGGGCTGGTAAGGATCGATGTAACAAGCACCGTAATGCTTTCTAGAGCTGTATAGCTTTCATAGACAGCCTCTAACTAATGAAACTTGGCCAACGTCTGTTTAGTTTACAGATCAAATAAAATACGGGTTTTTCTTGATTATAAATGAAGGGCAGAAATGTGGGAATGAGGCCTAACTAAGGCTGCCCGGCTAGCACGACAGCGCACAAGTCGCGTAGGGACAGGTAGAACCGGGAAATTGAAATAGTCTGGGAGTCTACATGTGGCGGTTTATTGCCTATTCCCGGCTATTCTCAAAAGTATGGCCGTATAGGCTTTTGTTTCAGGAATGAATTACCTGACTGCGGGGCATCCATAAGGCAGCATACTGTCTGTGATTTAGGTTCTCATACAAATAAAACAAACAAAGAATTCTATTATTTTATTCCTTCGAAATAATCAATAGTTCACACATCCAAATAGTACACAAAAACATCATTATGACGAAATAAAAATAATTTTATAAATACCTGAATCACTCCTCAGTGGCAACTGGTATTATAACATTACAGAGCTCCTTTAAAAACAGGTAGCTAGACTTTACAAACATTTATACTCTAAGCGTAAGAACAAGTCCATCCGTGGCAGGTATAGGACATACTACATGCATTAGTTAATCGTGTAAACAACACCTAAGTCTATTATTAAACCTTAATGATAACGTTATGCTATGTCACCTCGAAACGCGTTGCTGGAGTATTCTGGAATATTCTGGGTTATGCTTGTGGCTTTCTTCTCTTCAATGGTAAGATGCTTAAGTCAAAAGTACCTCTTATTCTGTGGCCGGGCGACTGTGGTTCTTCGTCTGTGGGTTGCCAACTGAAAAGTCCATCAAGGTAGCTAGTAAAGAGAACTCGGACATGGTAATATGGACAATTCTGTCAATGACTGAGATTTGATACAAATTTATTATAACATACATTACATATTAAAATTCTAAAGTAAAATATAGTTTTATTGACCGTCAGCCATTAAAAGAAATATCCAATGGAGTGTAGGGTTAAGTATTATGTTATGGCAGCAGGTAAAATTTCCGTAAAAACTTTTATTAAATATTACTTGAGTAGTCAAAATCCTGCTACCACACATTACAAGTTTCGGGTACCTGGAAGCACATAGTAGATGTTCTGACTGACAACGGCCTCCATATGGATTACGAGCGCATGCCATTTACTCCCACGGCTAGCGACAAGGCATTGTATGTGTTGGCAAACTCGTTAACGACAAAACGTAGGAACGATTTAAATAGAAAACGCATAAGCCTATTGTACGAAAATTTAATGAAATCTTGTATGAGTACAACTGTTCTTGAATATGATTAATTGAAACTGAATTTGTATTGTTGTCAGTTAGTACGTCGCTTACACCCGCTGACACGTGACTTGGGACAGGAAGCCCTAACAAATACCTGGCATCGCATTCGCGATCCGCACCAGATCCTGGACTGTGGCAACTCGATATGTCACGACGGCGAAACATTAATGTGGAAATACCTCAAAAACGACGCCGAAGCCGAACCGCTATACATAAAAGCCCTTATTGATCAAGCGCTAAGGACTCTTTGAATGACCATATAAGGTCACAAAAGATTACGCGTAGGGCCTGACCAAAAGGTGCTTTCAACGCCAGCTCGCGGCAACTATTCAAAATACCAATCAAATACCTGCCAAGTCCGTCGGTGTGACGACAATAATCGATTTGAGAGTACAAATTTACTCCCCATATGTTTGCCATATACCGTTATATTTTGGTATGATACATAAAGCTGTAAAATAACAGTGTTTCATTTATTACTTGTCATTGTATTCAATTTTGGGAGAGGCGTCGCAGGAAGAGGGTCGTTGAAGTTTGAGCTGATGTTTGTGTTGGGAGGTGAGCGGGCGTGGGGTTTACAGGGGAGGGGGCTCGAAGTATACTTACCGGTTTCAGGCGCTATTTGTGATACCTCAGTCAGAAGCTAGTGGCGGTCGCGGGAGCGCCGGCGAGACCGCTCGCGGGACGATCCTACATAGACAATAATACACATTGAAAATAACTGCAAACACCCGCTGCCTGCGGTGCCATAAGTCACCCGGTGACTTATCAATTCCTAGATAAACGAATGGTGTGCGCTAGCGCGTGAAAAGGAAAGAAAAGAGAAATATTTTATTTAAGTTCCGAAAGTCCCACCACTTTAAAATAAAATTAGGTACAACTTAATATTACATTTAACAACTGTTGAATTAATATCTTTTATTATTATTTATTTGAGGTGACACAGAAGGACACAGAAAAGGTCTCCACTCAGTAGGCTTATTGTCTAACTCGCTCGCAATCGCCATCGTGTTCATTTTGACAGTTCTTGTATGAGTGTGACAGTTAGCTGATTCCGATGCCAATTGTCAGCGCATACATGAACTGTCAAAATGAACACGATGGCGATTGCGAGCGAGTTAGACAATAAGCCTACTGCATTGTGTCGCTCATGACGATATTTATTAATGAGTGCTGGGAATAGCGAAAGAGGTAACTATGTCAGGATCGTAGCAAGTGGAACAAAGTAATCTCTGCCTACCCCTATGGCAAAGAGGCATGACGGTATGCAGTATTAAGCTGTAGGATCTTACTTTTCTCCTTGCGCGATCTGCGTTCGCGGTCCCGATCGCGGTCGCGGTCCCGTTCGTCGTGGCGGCTGCCTCTTTCTTCGCGACTTGATCTGTAAAATAGAAAAAAAAAAACCTTAATTTATTTACATTAAAAGTGGGACTAAGGGCCACTTTCACGGACCTGGGTTAGCGACTTAGCCCCGTGTTGGATGCTAACCCGGGGCTAAGTAGTGTCAAAACGTATATAGCTGTCAAACCTAACCCCGAGTTAGCGATTTATTTTTTTTACTCTGGACTGTGCAAGTGGGCCCAACTTTGAGGTAATTTTTAACCCAGGGTTAAGTATTTTATTGAATCAGGCGTTACTTTGCGGAGGTCCATTTCAATGAACACAAAATATTTATTAATTTATTTGTGTTCAGGGTTTTTTTTTTTATACAAAATTTTTTACGAGGCTTAAGTGCAGCTGTGTGACTATGCCAGCCTCATTGGATGTCTCTTGGTTCAGATTCATCAAACACTCCCCCGCTCACTACCAGATTCTCAGGCAGCAAAGGAGTCTTTCACGAACCTGTACACTCGTACTGCATTTTCTGATGTTGGAAAACTCAATGTTATATTAATTGCTCCATTAAACAGGCTCACATCTGTCAAGTACCTCTCTCTATTAACCTTTGTGACTTCACATTCTATCAAAAAATGTATTAAATCCTCAACCTTGCCGCAAAGCGTGCACGTTGGGGATTGAGCGACTCTCATCATTCAGGTGTTCAGGGTTAAGTGTCAAAATATGACATAGACCATGCAAATGACCCACAGTGACCATTTTAAATACAAAACATAGACTCGGGCAGTTAATGAACGTTGTCTTACCGATGACGCTCCCTGTCCCTTTCCCTCTCTTTGTCCCTATCACTCTTCTCATCCTTCTTATCGCGGTCTCCCTTATCCCGGTCATTGCGTTCTTTCTCCCGTTCCCCACGCTCCTTATCCTTGTCTCTATCCGCCCGATCCCCTTTGTCCTTGTCTCTATCCCCGCGATCCCCTCGGTCGCGTTCTCTGTCTCTCTCCATTCGTTCTCTGTCCCTCCTGTCGGAGCCGAGCCCGCCGCCGCCGCGGGAACTCCTCTCCTTTTCTCTCTCTTCGCGACGCTTCTTTTCCTTCTCTTGCAACTCCTTCTCACGGGATTCCATCATTTCTTCATAGGCTTGGCGGAGTTTGAAATACCTGAAAATACGAATCAACAAATCAAAAGCCATCTTCACTGTAATTTTTTTAAATTAAGTATTTAACCCATTATAAGGTCCCATTTATTGCAGCATACTACCATAGATTCAAAAGCAGCTACCGAATGCATACCTGCCAAAGGATATTTTCAAAGCTAGTCATGTTTTCAATAATTAAAATGGAAATTGTGATGTATATTCAAAACAATAAGGGTGAAATTCCAACACAACGCATGTGGTCGCTAAATCGCCAGTGCCTTATAAAGGGTTAACTTATTGTTACTTTTTTTTTTTTTTTTTTTTTTTTTTTTTTTTAATTTTTATGTTTAATTTTTAATTTTTAATTTTGGTTTTATTTTTATTTTCATTTATTGTACATTTATTGGACCTCGTCTGGAAAATAAATCATTTCATTTCATTTCATTTTCATTATCAGCATGTTTTTTATATTCAAAGTTGATTTGTACCAGTTTCATTCATTTCAAGATTAATCAATGTGCTGCTAAAAGAAAGGAGTGTAGAGAAATGATATAGGATTCTATTCATATGCCATAGAGCCCTTTTTCATTTATGATGACCAAAGTATGCATATAAATAGAACAGCACTAATAAACAGAATTGTAAATGCCACATGTTCCATGAATTTACAGTTCATTTATTAACCTAAAAATCAAAATCGAAAAAGTCAAGTCAATAGAGTCATACCCGACATGCTGTTTCCCGGAGAGATGGTCGTCGATGCGCTGCTGAGCGTCGCCGACGATGAGGAAGGCTCCGCAGACGGGACAAACCTCCATCTGCTTCTCTTGCGCCGCCGCTAGCTCCGCGGTCATAGACCAGTGGCTGGAAACACCAATTAGTAACATTAATACTTATGTCTAAGTATTACATAACCTAATATTACCTGGTATGGGTCATGTAGCAGTATAGCACGCATCACGGAATGATGAGGGTTCGGGTTTGATTCCCGGCCATAGCTTTACTTTACAGATTTTTCTGTGTTCTATTTTTTTAATAATACATGTACAGTCGCCATCAGATATATCGTAGCGGGCGAGGTCCTCAAATAATTCGGAACAGCCTTAAATTTCAATAAATTCGTTACCTTGTAAGGTTAATAACATCAGAACACGCAATTAGTCATAAATAAAGTAGCAGCGACTTTTCAATAATATCGTGACGTCACAGATCGTCAAAGGTATCGATGCAGACAGGCTGACCATAAAGATCGGAACATTTTTGGAAAATATACCTTAACTTTGTGACAAACAGTTTAAATTACAGTGCGTTTATAATAAAATTAGTTTTATAAAATAGAACTACATGCTTTGACTTATAACAGCAGAAGAGGAAAAATTTTATTCGTAAAAAAAGTACATGGCAATTTAGTGGCCAGTAACAATTTACACTTTATACAACAAAAAAAGGTATTATGTTACTAACACAGTGAATTATGTATGCAGACGCGTACACTATTTAGGTGACATATCTTTCATTTTGGCATGACGTTTGAGCCTTATTGTATTTTGTTTGGAATTCGAATCTATTATTACATACGTAAGGTTTATTTTCCACATATGTTCCGATATTTGTGATCAGCCTGACTGTGTCGATACCTTTGACGATATGTGTTTCCTGATATTTTTAGCTCATTGAACGTCCCGAATTTATTGAAAAATCGCTGTTCTTATGTTTATGACGGATTGCGTGTTCCGATGTTATTAACCATATCTAGTGTAACGAATTTATTGAAATTTAATGCTGCTCCGAAATATTTGAGGACCTCGCCCGCTACGATATATCTGATGGCGACTGTACCATCAACTAAATAATATGTGGTCTACCACCCTAAGGTTAAAAATCCTTTGCACGTCGCCTGTCAACTTAAAAGTTCGACTTTAGCTTTATTTTTTTGATAGGAAATTGGACGAAAAGTTGTAGACCACTTCTTTGGTCAACCATACAAAGACAACATTTACCTGTTTTCTTGTTGCTTCAATAGAGTTTCCTTTTCCTCTTTGAGCCGGTCACACAGCTTCATCAGACCCTGAGCCTGTTCCACGTCACCCCTAGTACCAGCTTCTTCGGCTTCTTGGACCAATGCCGTTATCTTTTCGGACAATAGCTGCACCTGTTCCTGATTTTTTTCCGTTTGAGCCGCAGTCATTGGCGGACCCTCAGGTTTAGAGTTCATCAAATCCAATCTTTGCTTGCCTTTTTGAATTTTCCCTGTAACATTACAAAAGTTAATAAGTTTGATAATTTATTAAAAAAACAACTAGTACCTATACAATACAATACAATACAATAACTCTTTATTGAACACCACATATAACAATCAAAACAGAAAAAGTACCTATGTTAAACTATTATCTTCAAATTAAAAACATATATGTACTAAACAATTACACTTATTGCATCAGTCTGATTGTATGATCTTTATAAGCTGTTTGTTACTCATTACTTCACCTGTATAGAATTTTTGGTCACTATCATGTGGCATCCAAAAAATCATCATCATCATCTAGGCCTTTGCATCTATGACTAACACAGATGATTTAAACTTGTATCAGTGACAATTTATGGTGACTGAACAATCCTATCAAATTCAAATTCATTTATTAATTCTTAGGCAACAGAGCCCATAATCATAAAAATTGAAACACATAATACATAAATATTTTAAAATTAAAATAAAACCACATTACACAATTTAAATTCCGAACATACAAAACAATACAATTAATATCAGTAAAATGTTAAGTTCATTAAAAAAAAAATTTTAAAACAATAAAATCTATGAGAGAGTGGCATCTCTAACTGAATTTAAAGGGACAACTGCACATAAAAAAAAAAGCTTTTAAATATTTAGAGAATGATTTGAGGTTAGTTTTATCAACCGCTACTTTCATATGGGTGCAAGGTAGGGGGACCGAGACAGGTGCGGGCGGGTAGTGCCCCTGCCGCCCGCACCTCTCTCGGCCCCCTTTGTCGCCTACCCCATGCCCTTGTGCCACACGGTCGAAGACTCACTTAAAGGTTATTAAGACAAGGACTATTTACAGCCTCCTAAAAAGGCACCATATAAACACTTTTGGCACCATTTTTTCGCGGTATGGCGCCGAAAGCGTTTATACGGTGCCGTTTTTAGGCGCCGAAATTTAGGCGGGTGAAAATAGTCTTTGTCTAAATCAACCTTAAGTGGTTAGTCTATAGAATTTGTAATAAAACATTGAGTCACTTACTTTCAACATCATTAATCATGTGCCGGCAAAATCGCAGGAACTCCTCCACATACTGCGCCTTCTTGTAAGAGGACTCTGCATTCTCGAATAGGTCTTTGACCTCGTCATCATGAACTTTTGGACAAACACCCAGATCAGCTCTCGTGTTCACAAACAAGTCATGAGGGCAGAACTTCACCATGTAGTATTTACAGTACTGCAACAAATAAAACAATCGAAGTCTTGGTTTTCAATGGCTAGCTGTCGCAAACAGACATACATACAAACACACAAGATTTCGCATTTAAAAAACACTGAAACTTACATACTTATTTGTAATACCTTTTAGCGTGAGGTAACTGAAACCGCAGTAGTTTTACGTAAGCATCCAAGTTCTGCATGACTACAAAACGCGTCATTTACATAGCAACTTAAATAATTCAATAAATTCATAACCTCAATTCTTAATAGGTATTCTTTACCTCGTAGAAAAATGATAATAGTAAATAACTCTGTTACCTCTTGGTCCTCCCAGTTGGGTTTCTTTATTTTCTCGTTAGGATTCGTATTCCGATGCCTCCCCATCAACTCGTCCAGCAATTGAGCCGCCGCAAGCACCGCCATTGTGCCTTGTTCGTCAGATCACGAATAATCCAAGACACTACTCGGTCTTTAAGAACTACAAAAACATCTAGAACACAAATAAATAGTAAGATTACTTATCTAATTTATTAAACTCGTCACGAAACAAAAGAGGAAATTTCCCGTAAAAATGTTTCGATCTCGTCACGTCAATGCGTTCAAAATGATGTTGCCACCAATCAAATCAAATCAAATCAAAATCAAATTGAGACCACAGATAGAGCATGTAAAGTATACAAAGTATAGTAGGCGGCAAATAAGTAAAATTAGAGGGGATATGCGCAGTATGCAAATGATGTTGAAATGAAATGAAATGAAATGAAATTTCTTTATTTGCATAACATTATGTCCATTTAGATGTTCAAAATAAATAATGTGTGAGTTCAGATAATGCTAAATACCTTTTTTAAGTAGGCATGCAAAGTAATATTATTTGGTTATTTGGTCTTGGTTTGGTTGTTTTTCATACTGTGCATATCCTCTCCATGTTTTACTTATTTGCCGCCTACTTGCCGCCTACTATACCTATGCGGATAGTGATTGAAACTATTATGCTGCGCACAGACTAAGCCAATAAAGGCCAACGCATGTTTGACCTCACGCACCACGGAATGATGAAGATCTGGGTTCGATACCATAGCTTTACTATTGGGAATTTACTGTGTTCTAATTTTTAATACTGTTAAAAAAAAGTAGTTCAATAAAAAAATCGTTATTTATTTTACATTTTAGGCATAACTTACACAATATAGTTGGTATCGATTCAAACTTTCGCGATTTTCACACATTATTATATAATAAAACGGGACTTAATCACGTAAACAAAAACAAATAAGTACCTCGACGTTTCGGACGCGACTTTGCATCCATGGTCTCAAGAGGACTGAAGTCACGTCCGAAACGTCGAGGTATTTACAAAAATACTTTTCGTTTTTGTTTACGTCATTAAGTCCCGTTTTATTATATAAAAATGATGTTTGGTGTTTTTATATTTGACGACCGAATGGCCTAGTGGTTAGAGAACCTGACTATGAAGCTTGAGGTCCCGGGTTCGATCCCCGGTCGGGGCAGATATTTGTATGAAAATACGAATGTTTGTTCTCGAGTCTTGGATGTTTAATATGTATATAAGTATGTATTTATCTATATAAGTATGTTTATCCGTTGTCTAGTGCCCATATTACAAGCTTTGCTTAGTTTGGGGCTATGTCAATTGGTGTCAATTGTCCCAAGATATTTATTTATTTATTATTATTTTATTTATAGTAATGCCACTACCTACTTATTGTTAGAAACCACATATATTGTAGTTTTTAATATTTTTTGTTTCAGTTAAATAACATCTGTATAAATTCATTAAACAATACCCATGTTTATTTACTTATTTGCAAGCTAAACTATCACGGCACTCTTACAATACTTCAAGTTTAAAGTTTAATTTAGTGTGTCAAAAAATGACTACCTATTGGGAAGTAGGAGGCGAAGTAAGGAAAGTAGGTGATTCTTTGACATTTACAATTGGAGGAGTGCTCATAAATATGTATTAAATGTCAAAGTCACTTGTTATTTTATCAAATGGCAATCATTTTGGTCTTAGCCAAGCAACATAACGTAACATAACGTCATTTTAATTATTAGCTAAGACTATCCGGATTGGATCAAAAACGTCAGTAAAAACTGGTATAGGTAGGCACTTTATTAACGCCAACGAATGTTACATGCATACATACTTACCGTCACGTCTCTTTCCCACAGGGGTAGGCAGAGACTACTTTCTACTTTGAACGAATGATCATTGAAATTTATCAGCGAACTACACATAATTCTGCACAGAAATATGTACTACTGCGTAAACATAGCTCTATGTTCTAACTAACGAAAGCTAACGAACTTGCGAAGACGTTTAGTACCAAGTTCGCTAGTCTTTCTTGGCCCGGTCTGGTCATAGCTTTAACAACTTTACTGAACTGTCACTGTCAGTCATTGAAAAAAATAAAATCGCCAATCTGCGGACGCTGAAAATGCTGAAAATTCACAATATCGAACTATTAGATAGTTACTGATCTTTCCGACTGAATTTAGTGTGGTGCAGTACATAAAGTACATTGTATATGTATATAATTATGTGCAGTGTTTCAGCGTTTTCGAGCGTGGCAAGGCGTAATTAATTTGTGAAATCGAAAACTCAAAATATCACGATGATAATACTTCAGTAAAGTTCACAATCAAATCAAATTCACAAATGAAACCAAAAAACAGCAATGAAATGGATTCCAGCTTTTTCGAAACGAACTTTGTTTATATATTTCATATTATTGTTTCTATTATATTTATTTTATGCTTTGAATACTTGTTTAGTTGACGAAAGAAAGGTATGTAGGTTGCACACGTTATTCGAAGTTTTGCGTGTTTGTGAAGTAAACAAAATATGATAATAATTTGTATATTTTTTGTCTTTTAACAGTTTTCTCTGAATCGTTTCCTCCTCAAGCGACAGTATACGAAATATAAAAATGCTGCGGTTCGTTTTGTGTCGCTATTGGGCTTCAGTGTAGAGGATGTTGACTATAAATACCGAAGATTGAAAAATCAGAACTTAGCACCAGTGAAAAAATTACCTGACGCGCTAGTTATTGGTGTTAAGAAATGTGGAACGCGAGCTCTGTTGGAGTTTCTAAGGTAAAATAAAAAAAAAAATCCACATTAAAATTATTGTCACAAAAATGAATATTAAGTATACCTTAAGAATTTTTGCATTACTTTGAGAAAATTAAAGACATGCTTGTTCTAATTTAACGAAATTTATTGTGTTCGACACAGAAACAGATTTTTGAATTTTGTCTGAGCAACAAAAGTAGCATTTTATTTTTATTGAGTTTTTTGTGGCAACAAACAATACATAAATGAGTCAATTGAGTGCATTAATATGTCAATTAATAAAATGTGCATTAAAATTATTATTTTTAGATTGCACCCTGATGTAAGGGCTGCTGGGTCTGAAGTGCATTTCTTTGATAAATTTTATCACAAAGGCTTTGAATGGTACAGGTTTGTATTCAATTTTAAATGTAATTTCTTATTTTTATTGAATGTGATGAATTAAATTAAATCAAAAATAATCTCATGAAATAAACAAATAAATTTTCAATAACCTCTGTTGATTTATCTGAAAAAAAAAAAAAAAATTTTTTTAATCATTTTTTCTACTGGCGATATTTTCCAGAGACAGAATGCCACCTACCCTTGAAGGGCAGATCACAATGGAGAAAACCCCTTCATACTGGGTGACCAGAACTGCTCCGAAACGCGTGCATGCCATGAATCCAGCCGTGAAACTGCTTGCCGTTGTTAGGGATCCCGTCACTAGAGCTATCAGTGACTACACGCAGTCAGCCAGGTAACTGATACGTTTGAGTATGACATCCTTCGATATGACATCTCTTTCTTTTGATAGGTCCCGAATTAAGGTCTGACCACACCGCCGCGTATATGCAGTGACGTGTCGTATGCGTCACGTTTTCTCACCGCTTCTTCATACATTTTGTTGCGATTCCGTAACGTCACCGTTTTTTAAACAGCGGTTCCACCTTTACTGGGAGTACATTATTTGGCCATTAAGAGGGCTTGCATTGGTTGCAGCCAGACTGAACCCTTTTTAGGGTTCCATACCTCATAAGGAGAAAACGGAACCCTTATAGGATCACTTTGTTGTCTGTCCGTCCGTCTGTCTGTCAAGACCCTTTTTCTTAGGAACGCGTGGAGGTATCAAGCTGAAATTTATATCAAATACTCAGGTCTACCGCCTCTTGAAGCTGTGAAAAAATCAAACTTCTAAGCCAACGCAATCAAAAGATACAGCCGTTTATGCCGCAAATTTCCGCAAATTTTCGTCTCTCAAGGTAATCAAAACCTACAGGGTACTTACCGTGAACGCAGAATCTTGAAATTTGGTATGAACGTAGGTCTTATAGCACAGATTAAGTAATAATTGCGAAAACCGTAAATATGTATGTATGTCTGTATATATCAGTGACCAATATAAAGTGACCCTACACTGCATACATTTTGCTTTGGAGCAGGGCTCTGCTTACACTGGTTTATAGATATTTCTAGATAATGGTACGGAACCCTCGGTGCGCGAGTCCGATTCGCACTTGGCCGGTTTTTTTTATAGTCACTAAGTGTTACTCGCGACTTTGTCAGCGCAGAATTAATACGACTATTTGTATCCCAGTTAGCTTGATTTTTCCTGACGCTTCCAACAATATTATAAAGAGTTTACATACATACATACATAATTATCGATTTATTTCAATAAGTTTACGCAAAACCTTGACATTTAGTAACAAAGAACTGCAAACCACCGAAAATCCAGACATACATACATATATAAATCACGTCTTTATTCCTTACGAAATTCGTTCAGTTATTTTTGAGTTTATCGCGAACAGACAGACGCACGGAAGACTTTGTTTTATAATATGTTTTGAGTCACATTATTTTCATTCTCATCTCCAATAATCTGATAAGCTAGAATATACTAGGCAACAGTTGCTTTGACTAGTGCAGCCATACTCAAAGTGTGTTCCGCGGAACCCTAGGGTTCCCCGAAGCCCTCGTACGGGTTCCACGAAGTCGTCGTGAGAGCTCCGCAATCATTTCGAAATAATTCAAAACACCTCTCATTCTGATTTTAGGGTTCCGTAAAGTATTTCGCTTTCTAAAAGGGTTCCGTCACCGAAAAAGTTTGAGAACCGCTGGACTAGTTTACTCAGTGTCGTGCAGTGGGGGGTCGCCAGTGGGGGGGGGGGGGGGGTGTTTGTCTTATATATCTTCTATATACAGAAATATAGGGTTCAATTGTAAGTCAAACAGTATGGTCAACATTGACAAAAAATAAATGTCTTGATTCTCTAGGGCACTAGAGTCTAGGGAGGGGATTCAGCAGCCATTCAGCAGCCCCTCCCTTTACCCGCCTTGGTGACCGAACATAATTTGTATGCGCTGCCCGCTGCCTACCTTGACGACTCCATACTGTACACTACTGAGTACACTATCAAACTTCATCTTATCAAACTTCATCCCGCCATCTTCTGGGTCTGCCAACGCTTCGATGGCCATCTCGCGGAACCCAACGGGTTGCGACTAAGGCCCATCGCTCTAGATTCATGCGGCAAACATGACCAGCAAGCTTATTACGTAACTCACTCGCAACCGCCATCGTGTTCATTTTGACAGTTCATGTATCGGCTGACAATTGGCATCGGAATCAGCTAGCTGTCACATTCATACAAGAACTGTCAAAATGAACACGATGGCGGTTGCGAGTGAGTTACTTAATGGAGTGCGTGTCGGGTTACCTCCACGTGTGGTCAGGAGCTGCTGTTCGTTTCTGGATCCGTCCGGGGGGAAGAGCAGTGCTTGGTCCGGTGCACCCTCGGCAACGGCTAATAATTTCCTGGCAGTATCTGAGGGATATCATTGACCGTTGGCTAAGAGCCCGACAGGGGGGGAGGGGGTCTTTGACCATATTACCGTACAACGTTGCCGACATTTTGTTGATTTTGTCACAAGATTTTATAATAAAATTTTACCCTGACATTGGCGAAGTTGTCGTCGCTATAACGACTTGTAACGCCACAAATAAAAGAAGAAGAAGAGTTACTTAATAAGCATGCAGCTCAGTCACATTTCAGCTTAGCGGTTTTTGCCCCCACATCCATGACTCGGGTTTTCGAGCGCAGGTCCTGAACCTGATGTGATCACAGTTCTTTTAACTATTTTTAGCAAAAGCGCATCGCTCCCGCGTTTCGAAGACCTCGCTATAGTCAACATGTCGTGGGGCGGTTCGCAGGCGGTTGCCGCGTCGTGGCCTCCCATACGACTGGGTATATACTTGAGGCCTTTGAAACGGTGGCTCAAGAGGTTCAACAGGGAGAGTCTACTGTTGATCAGCGGGGAACGGCTGGTGGCTGACCCGGCAGCTGAAATGGCGAAGGTGCAGGTGTGTTGAGTTTTACCCACTGGTAATAATAGTATTAAATTAAAATAAGGACCGTGTTCTACCGTACAACGTTGCCGACATTTTGTCACAAGATTTTTGAATACTATATTTATTACTTCATACTACATTGGCAAAATCTTCGCATCGATCGATGAGGCCATAATAATAAAAGAAGAAGAATTAAAATAAGTTTTTGTCAAAAAGTACATTTTAAATACAGGTTTTTTTGCTGAGTGTACTTGCATTATTAGGGTGCGACCACACCGCCGCTTTAAAAACGGTGACGTTACGGAATCGCAACATAATGTATGAAGAAACGGTGAGAAAACGTGACGCATACGACACGTCACTGCGTATACGCGGCGGTTTGGTCGCACCCTTATTCTCATCCTACATATATGTGCACCAAATTTCAAGTCAAACGGACCAAACGGCGGTCCACCGAAATCCCACTAACAGATTATTTAGGGCCTGTCTCACCACTCCTTAAGAGGGTGCATCCGTGCTGAGCTCGCAACGTCGCATTTTTGGTGATTTTTTGCGATTATTTCACAGAAATTGAATGAAAGTATCAAATATCCGTCTGTAGTGCACTTCGTTTTTAGTGTATTAATGTGTCCAATGTTATGATTAATCGTGATGAACTTTCATTTTCGTATTAAAGCGATAAAATACTATATCTCGTTTAATAAGAAAATAAAAGTCCATCACGATGAATTATATTATAATTATATTATATCCAACTGGACAAACAATACATGTATAAATAGTTTGTAACATACCTACATTACAAAAATATTTAATCAAATTATAAAAATTACCATGAGCTTTTTGGTGAAAAAAAAAAACACGGTGAGGAAACCTGCATACATCTGCGAAGCAGTTTGATGGTGTGCGTAAAGTTTTTAACCCGCACTGGGCTATTAGCATCGGTCAGTTTGAGTCAAGATCGAGACTTACGAAAGCTAGACCTGGTATTTTAGAATAAATGTTTTCTAAATCTTCATTTCCAATGCACCTCGATTTTTGGCCCACTTCCAGTGAATTATTTGCATCAACCTCAAGACTACTACTAGGTCAGGAATGTTTTTTGTACTGCTCTATTTTAAAATATGCAGCATAACCACATATTTTTATTTCTGGCTATTAGCCATCATTACAAGATGTAAGGTCAGGCTGGTCAGAGGAAGTGTAGCTATGATACATACGTAGTATACATACATACATAAATTACGTATTTACCTATCCCTTAACGTTTAGTGTGATCGTGGGAGTACAGGTGGTAAGGGGAATCACAACAGCGACGGGTTGCGGGTAGTGGTGGCAATAACGGCTGTTTTGCAATAATGAATAACAGTGTTGTGTTATTCTTAAATAGCTGTTATTGTAAACTGTTGTCTGCTATCCTGTTATATTGCTGTTGTACAAAATGATAATGAACTTATTATTAAATAATTGTTATACTTATTTCGTCGCGATTGCAGCGTTATAAAAACGTACGGGAACAAACAAGGTAACAGAGCGATGTTTTGTTTCATCGCTCTGTTACCTTGTTTGTTATTGTACTGACTGACAACAAACAGCAACAGCTAATAATGATACCAAAAGTCAATTCTAATGAATTGCGATTGCGATGCGAGCTCACGTGTATAGCGCTATCTCTCGCACACAGCTACTTGATTTGTTGCGCACTCGCTTGCGCTTCTATGCCAAGTGCGGCAACAGTGTGCGTATGAACAACGTTGACAACAGACAACGAATAATGATAACAGGATAGTTGACGATTCGATAATGTGTTGTTCGTTGCGTGCAAATAATGCATTACGTTATCTGCTGTTGTAATAACGACCACCACTAATGGTAACCCCTGCTCTAGTACCAATAATTAGTAACTCTTCTTCCTTCCGCTAATAAAAATATAATAATTATTGTTATAGCATCAATTTCAATGATTATTTTTGTCGATTCCAGGAATTCCTAGGCCTCAAGCGGGTTATAACAGAGAAGCATTTCTACTTCAACTCAACTAAAGGGTTTCCCTGCCTTTTGAAGTCGGAGAGCCGATCTACCCCCCACTGCTTAGGCAAAACCAAGGGTAGAAGCCACCCTCATATCAACCCTTCCACCCTGGAAACACTAAGGGAGTTCTACAAGCCCTTCAACGAACGGTTTTACGAATTGTGTGGTATAAATTTTGGATGGCCTTGAAATTGTTGTGATTTTCTATGGCTATTGCCTGAAGGAAAGTGTATGTTAAGAAAACGTTATTTTGTTCTCTAAGCAGGTAAAGTGGGATTTACTGTACTACGAGATATTGGTTTTTAACTTGATATTACCATACCAGTAGGTAGATCAGGGAGTGTTATGTTTTGATCGCTTTGCTTCAATCGACTCGCCGGCACACTTCTGTTACAGGTATTATTCGTTGTTGTTATTGTTATTATTTGTCCTGTTGTTTTCAAGTTGATTTATTTCGTTATTGCCGTTTGTTAGTTGGTATTTTACGCGTCAGGACTGACGCTATTTAAATAACCTCATTTTATAAGTAGGTTAGATAGTTGACACTACCAATGCTGTGCCAACATTGCAATATTTTAATGTTGAGTTTATGGCTAACAGTGGCGTAACTCTAGGGTAGCAGGACTGGCAATAATGCCACGGGTCCTTAGCTCTATAGGGCCCCGAACTGGCAGGGCCTATAGCACAGAAGGGACAGGAAGGGACGATGGTGTACTTCTTTATATTGAGGAGGACTCCATGGGCCCAAGACGTCACAGATACGCCACTCGCTATGCCAACGTAATATTTTGGTGTTGAAGGGGTTTTAGGGGGGTGGTGAGGGGTGACCAGTTAGAAATATCTGGTTTATAAAAGTTACAAAATATTGATGCTGCTGTATAGTTGCTGGGCACATTATTACTGCACGCGGTCTTCCTCTCGCGACCTCAGACCAAATAAAAAGAGAAAACTGAGTCCTCCGAACGGTGACGTGACGTACCTACTAAAGGGATAAAATAATATATCTCGTTTAATAAGAAAATAAAAGTCCATCACGATCAATTATTGCATTAGACACATTAATACACTAAAAACGAAGTGCACTACAGACGGACATTTGATACTTTCATTCAATTTCTGTGAAATAATCGCAAAAAATCACTAAAAATGCGACGTTGCCAGCTCAGTAGGAATGCACCCTTCTTAAACTAAGCCTTTCCGTGTGCGCGTGTCCATGTCTCACCAGTTGCTAAGGCATAACTTCGTGTTCACTTTTTTTTGGTCTGGGCTCACGAGCAAATACAATTTTAGTGTAAGTTTAATGTAATTAGTCGAATAGTTCTCCAGTTCCTAAAAATAATCGTCGTTTCCTTATGGTGTTCCCAGTTTATATTATTGTAGTCAGTTAAAAAATTACGGTCAATTTGGGCATTCCATGTCTGACATTTTATTTTTAATGCAAAATCTCGTTGGCATGTGACATAGCTATTTCAAAAATATTAGTAATATACTGAGGTAATATAATCATAAATCGTCTCAAACTAACACTAACATGTCAATTCTGAACTGCTGTATTGTATCGTCACTACTTTGAAAAACCTTGTTTCTATATATAAGGAAATAGACTACCTATAAAAAAACTCCATTTTCAGATACAAGCTTTCAAAGTCGTGATGATATCACCTGAACAGTGACAAGATCCTCGCTGACGTCTAATCTTCATTAATTTTAATAATGAACGCTTACTTCACGCTTACTTGAATTACTGTAAAGTAAGAATATGTTGCAACAAAGAAAATTCATTGATCATTATTGAATTCTCATTAGGATAGGTACTAGTTTTAAGATAATTAACGATGCGAGTAGCAGCACATTAGAAGAGCAACTGACTGTCCAGTCACTTGCGATTAAGTGCATAATAATTGAAAAGCATTTAACTTTTTCGCTGCCATTGACTTGATATGAAGTCAGTACATGAAGCGTAACGGTCCGACAACACCGCCGCTTATACGCAGTGACGTGTCGTAGGCGTCACGTTTTCTCGCCGTTTCTTCATACATTTTGTTGCGTATACGCACCGTCGACGTCTTTTACGCACCGGTGTGGTCGGACCTTAAAATGACCCGTTTTCTCGTGGTCCTACTCATTTGTCCTATTAGAACTATTTCTGTCTGACCTACTGTGTGCCTATGTAGCGTTTGCCAATTTTTTAAACCACCTGTATATTCCTCAGTAGCCTTGAAATGGCCCTCCTGTAGAACTGTATAAGTTAGGTTAGTTTTATGACAATACTGAACAACAAACATAGGTACATACGTCCTAAACAATATACAGGTGGATTTTGCATACAAATATAAAGTAGTACAGTCAGAAATAGGTGTCCCTCATGATACTACTCAGTACCTAGGACCACGAGAAAACTGAGGTAAAATGCACCTTCATTTGTCGAGATAAAGTTGCCAGTTGCGAGTGACACTTGAGCTGCTTGGCGGGGAAAAGGTTAAAAACTTATACCTAATAATCGAAGCAGCCAAAAGGTCAAAAATAATTATACCTATGAATATTGTGATTTGTGAACACATCTGAGCTCACTTGTCGAGTTGTGTACACAAATTTTTGAGTAAGTAGGTACCTTAACCGCTTCAGTAGATCTGAAGATGGCTATGCGCTATGCAATACACATAAATAGATATAAGTATACACATTTAGGTACTTACATACCTATATAGATTCTATGCACTCATCAGCCATCCGACTCGTGCCATATTAGTCGCTTATTAGATAGCACATAAGTATAAAGCTTTAAATAATGTTTCTTTTACCTGTATGTACTTATGTAATAGTAAATAATAATCCCTAGATTCAAGATATCCACTGCTGAAATTAAAAGCAATAAATAATTTATAGATAAACGACTAACAATGTAGATTGTTATTATGCAAGTTTTTCTGTGGGATACAAGAAAATTAAGCTAACGAAAAATTTACCAATGATCTCAAAGCATTGTATTTTTCACTAGTCTATTTTTTGATTTCTTAAGTAATTCAAGATCTGGATAATGCTCAGGTATCGTCAATCTAGGGTTTATATTATCAATATCACTATTACTATATACTGAAATGGCCTGAAATAAAAGACTAAATGAAATCAACATATTTTTATTAATCTTTGAACCCCTATAGAATCATGGAGGATTTCCCATTGGCATGTAAACAGGTAACTCTGTGGCATTTATTTGGAGGTATGAGATTGATGCCGTACCGACTATGGCAAATACAGTGGCCACGTCACTGGTGTAATTGTGATGATGTGTCGCGAAGTCTTGGGCAGTCGGGAATTTGGAGGACTCGCTGAAAAATAAAGGAAATGTGTTTATAGTTAAAAGGTCTAATCAATTTACACACAACAAATCAAAATTATGTTTATTTTGCAAATATACATGTCTTTTTTTTAAACTACCAGCGCATTCGTAAAGACCATGATTGCCAAGAAGAATGCGCCGCAAACTTGGCAGAAAGTCATATTTTCAGAATGAAATAGATTCATGACATGATAATAATGTGTTTATCTAAGGTATAGATGCAAAGCTCGGAAAGTGACAGATCAATTCATTTAAATTTGAAAGTGTTCATAAGGTTAACCTCTTGACCTCCACAGTCGTCTAGTCGTGACAGCTAATGCCTCACATGCCTTGGTCATCAATACATGACCAACATTAACAGAAAGTCAAACAAATCCTTCTAAAATGGAAAACAAAATGCATATTTCCCTACTAGACGGTTTTTTCTGTGGCGTACACAGCATGTCACTTCATTCGTAGTGTGGTGGTCAAAAGGTTAGGATAACATTCATTCTATAGCATCTATAAAGACACTGACTAGTGTTCAATATTTCTAATCAGAACTACGCCTTCGCACCCAAAAAAGTTGATCTCACCATTGTAAATCAATGCTGTACTTATATGGTTTGTAATTTCGCTATTTTCAGAAATGAAATTCAGTCTAAAATTATTTTCAACAAAAACACAAACCAATGGTGCACTTACTCTATGCAAACGACCCTGAAGTGTGGTTTTGGTTTGTTTGTTTTCTTAAAATTCGGCACATCTCTATTATAAACATCAAAGTCTATTCCAAAAGGGCATTCTTCTTTCACATCTTTATTATTCTTTATTATAATCAATTTCTGTAACACAGATTGCAAGTCTGTACAATCTTCTGGACATACTATAGAGTTCAAATTTAAACTGCTTTGGCTTTGTGAGCTTGCTTCGAATTTCTTACTTGATTCTTTGCAAGATTGCCAATAGGAAATTTTTGCGTCCAACCAATTGTCATATATATGGCCTTTCATGAATTCATATAGGAATTGTTGACTGTGATCCAAAAGGTGGTTAATCGTTTGACCCTTACGAATCACTTCCGCTCTTCCGAAGTCCTCTTCACTTGGTAGCCAGTCTTTACTTACATTGCTTGTTAAAATCTCACTGTATTTGAAACGTTTTTTAATAGTAGAATCTGTATCACTACAACTGGATTTCGCTTCCTGCTGACTTTTGGTTGCATTTTGTTTTTCCGAAAGTTGTTTCATGATATAAAATGGATTTCTTAACTTTTTATTTTTTTTAGGCTTAGGCGCTGCCTCAACAGCGCCTTCTGAATCAGAAGAGGAGGCAATGACTATGTGCCTTCTATTAATTACTTCATAACTGCTGTCAACATATATATCAGCATTGTATGATTTGTTGAATGTTTTGACAGCTTTAGAAAGTGCTCTTCTATGTTGAGGAGATGATTCATTTTTGTCTTCAAGCTCTTTTATTTTAAGTGCAAACTGTTTGAGTGCACTAAAATTGTTATCAAATAAGTTATCTTCATCAGTAGTCCTTTTCTTTTTTGGGCTTGTCTGATCATCATCTTCTAAGTCAATAGTTTCTAATATTAACTCGTTTTCCAGCACATCCAGTTCTTCTGTCAACTCTAATTTTGCTTTATACCTTTGGTTATAGGTTTGTATCAATCTTTGCAAAGCCTGAACATTCTCAGCTTGAGTGTTGCCCATGATAACCAAATTCTTCAATTTCAAAGCCAGACTTTTGATAGATTTCAGATGGTACATCTTTGGGTTATCTCTTTTCCTCTTTCTTGGCCTTCCAATTTCTGAGTTTTCAACATTTGACGTAAAACAGGGAGTGGGGAAACACCTGAAGATCTGTTGCATTCTTGGAAACACTTGATATCTTAAAGGCAGACTTTGAAAGAATTGTCTTTGGAATGCAAAATTTAAATTGTAATTATTCCAGTAATTAAACTGTCGAAAATGATTTGTCTGCTGAGGGAATCTTGGAAAATATTGTGTATTCCAATTATTTTGGGCATTCTCGTTAGATAATGAACTTCTTATTCTTCTCACATGACGTCCATTGACATCATCAGAACTGCTATAGTTCTCTGAACTTGATGAAGGAAGAGGGACTACATTTTTCAGTCTCAAATTTTCTAGATTCAACACATAGGCTGTCTTGTTCAAGAACACATTTCTAGGTATAAATTGCTCTTCTGGAGCTTTAACAGTAACAATATGTTTATGAAATAAATCTGGCAAGTTTTCATCAAATGACTGATGAACCAAGTTTGAATTACAAGGCCTCAGCTCTCTACTATAAAGAGTTTGCAATTTTTGTTGTATAAACGCTGTAGAACCTGTATTGCAGCTATCTATATCAGCTCCTTTAATATCTTCATTAGTATTTTCTATATCTTCATCACATATATTCATACTTGAGCTTACTTCTACATCAGTAGCAAGATTAGTATGCTCTATTTCCATAGTAACACTTTTAATCTCTTTTATCTCATCTTTATTAACCTTATCTATTACATCGCTTTCTTGAAAATCATGCACATCTTTACTAATATATTTATCATCAGGATCGCTATTCAGAAATGTATCCTTATGGCGTAAGTCTTCAAAATCATCTAATGATTTTAAAGACGATGCCAGTGATGATCCCAGTAAAACATCTTCACTGGCATCATTATCTTCAATTGTATCCTTATTTAAGTCATTATCATTTTTCAATTCATTTTCCTGTTCTATACCTGTTGGATTATTGGGTGACACATTATTTTCCTTGTTGCTAATTGGACACTTATCATATCTAAATACTTTGTATCCAAGTCTACCAAGTGAAGCATATACTTTATACTGAACTAGTGATACACTGTCTCCGAGAAGTAAGGAATATGCTTGTTGGATTGACACTGTCACATCATTGTATGTCAACTGAAGGCAGTTCTGTAAATAAAATTAATTGTCAGCAACAAATCAGGTCAATTCAGTTTTAATAAGAAATTGTTTTACAAATAATAGTTTTTACCAAAATAAAATAATAATTAAAATTGAATTGAATGGAATTATTATTAAATTTTTTAATTGCTACCTCCAATTCATTATAATTTATAATGTAATAGTTGGGTTTTTTGTCCGTTATTAGTGCTTACAGGGAAGCCAATCAGTGGTTGTGATAATCATAAGACACTAGTGTGGGGTAGTGCAGGGGGGGGGGGGGGGAGGGAAGCACACACGCACACACAGGTATACGCATTGTGTTGCATGTAGGGCTTCCAAATACCGGACTTTTTCAATACCGGTATTAATACCGGATTTTATTTTTTCAATACCGGGATCCCGGGATCCCGGTATTGAAGTGGGTGTCAAGTTTTTTTTTTCAATACAGTCAGTTATCAATTTTTGACAATCTTTTCGATGAAAAAATCAATCAAAAGAACTGTTTTTAGTTAAAAAATACATTAAATTACAACAAATTTTAATTTTAACAAAACTCCGTAGAGTAATCCTAATCATAAGCAGTCTTTTATTCCAAATGCTTTTTTACCATGCTTTAAAAACATAATCAATAATATTAATCTGTATGGTAAAAAGCATGCTTTTATTATTTTGAAAGTACTGTGTACAAAAAATTAAAACAAGATAACCAACATAACTAAGCATCATTAGTTTTATGTAACAAATTACAAATACAAACATAACATCACCTCACCTCTCGTCTCGTTGGAATAGAATAGCATTATCATGTATGAAACTAAAATCACATTTTTTATCACAAATAATCAAAATCTTAATTAAATGTAGGTTGTTTGTTATTTTACCTACATGAACGATGTACGGCGACGGCAAGTGATGCCAAAGAACTAAGAATATTAAAATATAGGTTTATTAAACTTAAAACTGAATAGATAGGTGGGTTGGTTAGGTAAGGTAACCTATTTGTATTTGAAATACTTATGAAGTGCATTAAAATGTGAATAATTACTTTAAATTGCTAATTGTAGTCAATTTTACACCTGTAATAGTGTAATAAATAACATAAAAATCATAAAATCACTAATACCGGGATCCCGGTATTAGACTTTTCAATACCGGTATTGAAAAATGGCGAAAATTTTCCGGGATCCCGGTATTGGAAGCCCTAGTTGCATGCATCTGTCAAACATTGCTTGGTGAAATGATTGGATCCCACAAACAACACTTGAATAAGGGTAAGTGAATTAAGTACCTGCACCCAAATACTTAATAATATAAATACATACATACATAAATCATGTCTTTATCCCTTACAGGATACTTAATAATTAAAGTTGTTATTTTATGCTCATGTGAAATTGTTTAAATGAAATGCAATATTGCTTACGGATTCCATTAAAAACAACGCCTCCTCAGGTTTAATGTATAGAATACTGCCAATATTGTGACCAAGGTACTGCCAGTGGCCACCACATTTTTGTGTCACTTCGGCCAGGTTCAGATCCTCTCTCCATTGAGCATGGCTTATGGAACCACTGAAAATAGGAAAGCAGGTAATGTTATAAACCTAATTGATTATCAGTTTAAATTCCCATTAAAAGCTACTACGAAATGGAATTGGCTAGTAATTTTAGCCCTTATAATTATACTAGAAGTGGAAAAAAAAACAGTATTCTACACCCTTTTCTCTTTCAAATAATAACAATCTTACTAATCACAATAAAAATAGAAACTGATAGCCTTAAATTTAAAGTTTTGTTTCTCAAGCATAAAAGGGGTTAACAATGCAAATTATTTTACAAAATTATTTGAGCTGTACAAAGCTACATGAATGCAAAAGAAATGCTTTTAACAAAATGATTGGTGTATTCAACTCGCTTTGCAGTTAATAAAAATAAAATAAAATAAAATTATACCTACTTATTTATCAATGCAGGCCAGCTAATGAAATTATATTTTTCAGAGACTACTTTCAAATGTGATGTTGAATCGTGACGATAACGCACCTTTTATCAATCCGTTCCATTTCAATCAGTTGTTTTCTAGCTTCCAAAGCATTTTGGACTTGCTTTTGCTCCAACCAGGAACCATTTGGAATAACATCCTTCAATCCTAGTTCAGGCAGAGAAACGCTGCCCTTCTTTGCTCCCAGATTGACTAGCTGGTCACCCCTAGAGTGGAAAGTAATCAACCGATAAGCATAAACATTTTTGCGCACAAATACCTACACCAGGATTTTGGCATGTAACTTACGACAGCATCTTAAATTTATCCATGTTACTGGCGTCCGTAAAGTTGAGTGCATAAGTAGATTGAGATATCTTATTTAAAGCCGATCCATTCTAAAAACTGCACCGACACGACAAAACCCACTACAATATTAAATAAAATATTCATGGAAAAAGCAGAAGCACCTAATTTTTGACATTGACATTGTCTTTTTTTTATTTTTCCGTTCTGGGAAAGGCAAAAGGGTTTACTCCATGCCGTCATGTTTTTAAAACATATCGTCAAAAGCGTGCATCGCATCTGTTAATTAGATAGAAACCAAGTATGCAAGATTTGTGGGTGATAGAATTTCTATTCTAGATTCAGCTAGTGGATGCTTCGGTCGTCGTTAGTATTTGTAGTTAAACTGCGCACAGCGCCACCTAGCGTGCAATAGCGTCACTAAACTTAAACTGGGCTCCTATTATCTCACCTAACCTACCACTCAACAGATGGTGCTAGTAGTAGGTACCACATTCGACGTACGGAAAGGTACGGTATATAAATCCCCTTTGCCTTGCCTACACTTAGGTACAGGTGGCGGCACGTAAGTAAAACGTGGAGGGGAGATGCGCAGTATGAAAATGATTTTGTTTTTCATACTGCGCATCTCCCCTCCACGTTTTACTTATTTGCCGCCTACTATAAGTCCAGTGATGACCGTTGATGCGCAGTACTCGAAAATAAGGCATCGCGGGGGTGTGCAGGGGACGCGGGCGGGCGTAAGTACTCCACGTTAGACTTACGTGCCGCCACCTGTACAAGACTATATTAATTAGAGCTGTAATTTTCTTCTAATCTACTCGTATTTTAAAAAAGAACACCAAATTTCAAATATTCTTAACGTTCTTAACGTTTTCACTACTCGGCTTTTATACGCGAGTTACCTATCCGTTGAAAGTGGGGTTCCGTTGGTGATTAGCTGGATTGGAGCCTCGTTGTCTATAGCTCTGTATAGTTCTAGATTTAAAACTGACCTCGGTTGTGCCGACTGAGCCAGGTTAGCGTTAGGTATATACAGAAACTCTTAAAACTGTTCCGGATTATTTCGACGTCTTAGGTGCGACCACACCGCCGCTTAAAAAACGGTGACGTTACGGAATCGCAAAAAAAAATATGAAGAAACGGTGAGAAAACGTGACGGATACGACACTACGTCACTGCGTATACGCGGCGGTTTGGTCGCACCCATATTTGGCTTAGTTTAAAATCTTTTTCAGGATTTTTGAATCTTAGTTGACAAAATTTGTCACATTTAATGTTTTCATACCTACGTTGATCAATGTTCAAAGTGACGTCAAGGGCAAGACTAAATTTTAAATCGAAAATTTAAACGAAAAATCTTTGTAGGTGTGTACAGTCAAACTAACCCAACCACCTATTTCTATTTCACCAACTTGACATATGTCGGCGACATGTGACAATTCGAAATGCAAGGCGTAGGTTGGTAGTCAATAGTCTGTGCAAGTTAATCGAACCTTTATCGCACAAAAGCAATGTATGAGAGCAATATGTAATATAAGCCGCCGTAC
This sequence comes from Pandemis heparana, assembly GCA_963854515.1. Classification (NCBI taxonomy): domain Eukaryota; kingdom Metazoa; phylum Arthropoda; class Insecta; order Lepidoptera; family Tortricidae; genus Pandemis; species Pandemis heparana. The sequence continues at coordinate 4,812,518 of OY978013.1, read as the reverse complement.
ATCATGCAGACCCTTTTTTATTGAATATAGGATACTCACTGTTTACTCTATTTATATTTACGAGGCTTGTCTATTTGTAAAGGTGCACCCTGATATGTTTAAAAAGATAAGTGACACAGTTTCTTTTAACACAAGGTATCCTAACAGATTGGCTTTACCAAAAGTGCATACGTTAATGAAAAAGAAAAACAGCTACGCGATGTGCATAAAGCTTTACAATAATTTACCAGAAGCTATAAAATTACTCTCAGTGACATCCTTCAAAACCCAATTGTTCCGTTGGCTTGTCAGTAAATGCTTCTTACTCTATAAAAGAATACCTGAACAATATGTAAAAATATATAACCAATTAAAGTCATGACATTTTATTGTTGATATAATCATTAAAATCACGTATGTATCTAATTATTTTAAATTTTCTTTTAAACATAAATATTTGCATGACTTTTTAAGTCTAAATGTATGAGACTGGAATACTTTTCACTGTTGTAACATCATACTTTGTACTACATTTAAGGCAAATAAATATTTCATTTCATTTCATTTCAATATGAAGCCAACTGGCGTAGATTCTGCTGTAGTATGCAATGCTAGTGTTTTTATTTTATTTTAAAACAGTTTAATAGATTTCATTTAATTTGACGTAATGTAATTGAATTTTAACTTGATTTATTTTCTTATTTGATGTAATTTAATTTTTACTGTAATATTTTGATATTGTGTGATTCCCTGACAGTTTTGGGTAGTATTTTTATATTTTTTGGTATTATTTTTATATTTTATAATTATTTTATTTTTACACTGAAGAGTACCTGCGTACCTACAACAAGTATTATTCTGTATTGAAAATTTTCCTACCGTGTATAAAACTCCTTTTGATATAATGATATTTTATTAATGGATATAATTCTTTATGATGAACACAATGATGACATGTAATATGAATTATTATGAATAAATAACTATGAACTATGAACTATGTTAAACAGAATTGTCACTGTCACCGACAATTTTCATGTTGGGTAAAAGAACCAATAGTCGGCCTTATAACGAAAATTCTGAGTTCAAACTCCACTTATTCGTGACTGCAGAAACCAATTGAAAATAAACAACTTTTAATTCAATAATCACTTATTAAACTTTAATAATTTATATGAAAAACACTTAATAATTTCTCCAATTTTTAGGTAATTAAGAAAAAACAAAAAGTGACACCTTCTCCCAGTAGTCGGCCACAAAGGATCTTAAGTCGGCCTTTGGGTCCCCAGTGCTCGGCCGTTACATTAACTTGTAATTAACAATAGTGAAAGCAAATCGGGCGGATACTTTAATACCTATGGGTCTTTGAGACATATTTAAGGGGGTTGCTCTTCCATACAAATCTTCCGTGCAGCTGCATTTCGTCCACAGGCTTAATTTTAATGCGGTTTTTTGAGGATAGTTAGATATGGATAAATTGTGTGCGCAAATTACAAAAAGGAGTGCATTTATCATACCTAAATTGCAGTACGATGCAGTAAATTTCGATGCATTTTACAATAGTGTGAGTAGCTAGTGTCAAATGAAAATAGTTGTAAAAACCAATCGACTATTTCGAACAGTCACGTGACCACTAATGTGGCTCAGTGGTTATGACTTAAAGAACTGAATAGTTAGTGACCAAGTTCAAATCCCGAGGCCGCATTTGATTTTTTATATTTTCTAAACATTTTTTTTAATAATTTACAAATTTAAAGTGAGTAAGACCATCTCATTGAGATGTAGGAAACTAAGTTAAATTCAATATTTTTCTTGTCAAACCAAATCAAAGAAGCTAGGTACTACCTAAGTGGTTTTAAAACAACCACAAACTTAGCAGGTTGATTTAGAGCAATTTATGCCCATTATCAAACCTAAATTTGGCAAAGCTTTCATACCTAGTAAGTACTCTAGTATTAGGATCACATGTGCTTATTACTTTGGCATAGATGGTGGCGCCCCGCAGTCATATTGCCACCTTATAACATGTTTTGCCTTATGTACTAAGAAAAGGTACTCAACTACAGAAATTACACCTATTAAAATAAAAAAGTTCTTCTAGTTAATTACACGAATGCTTCTCACGAGATTCGAACCCTAAACCTCTGCATCAAAACACAGCCATACACCACGGCCACACGGCAATGATTTTAAAATCCGACAGGTGCTAAATACAAAATAGGCCGAGTAAATAGGTTTTCTCAATTATAGAACATTAAAAAAAAACATGCGAGTCAAAAACCTGGCTAGACGGGTAATTAAAAAAACAATGACATGAAATTGTCATAAACTAATGATTGGCAGAACGTGGTGTCTCAAAATAAAAATAATCATTTTATTCGAAATAAATTTAAGTCAATTGGAAGTAAAAGATGTTACGAGCTACGATATTGTACGCAGCGTAGGCATTTATTTGGACGTACAGGTATGTACTTATCAATTAATCATAATATTTTTTTAAGATACAATACTTCAACGTTAGTGTCAGATATTGAAGTGCACAGTCCCGGTGTCTGCATGTAATCAAATCTTGGAAGTGAATTTTGACCCACTTCTAATTGATCAGATTGACGTGAAATCTGGCATAAGTACTTGTAAGTCAGACTTGTAAGAAGTACTACAGTAATCTTGAAGTGAAATTCTGGTATCGTTCCCGCTGTTGGAAACTCATCAACAAAAAGAGTAACAACCATCCATGCATTACGTTTACGTCTAATTATAACTTTTAGAACTCAGAGGAATCTGTAGTGTTTGAATCGAACTTGCTATTGACCAGGTTTTTTAGGGTTCCGTACCCAAAGGGTGAAAACGGGACTCTAATTACCTACTAAGATTCCACTGTCCATCTGTCTGTCTGTATGTACCGTCTGTCTGTCACCAGGCTGTTATAGTATCTCATGAACCGTGATAGATGAAATTTTCACAGATGATGTATTTCTGAGGCAGCTATAACAACAAATACTAAAACAATATATTTTTGTCCATCTGTCTATGTAAGTAAAGTAACCAATGTAAAATAAATAAATAATTAAATATCATGGGACAAATTACACCAATTGACCCAGTCCCAGACTAAGCACAAGGCTTGTACTATGGGTACCAGGCAACGGATAAACATACTTATATAATGTAGGGAAATACATACTTAAATAAATACAACCCAAATGACCTCAAACTGCTTACATTTTGCTTAGAAGCCACTGTCCGTCTGTTTGTTTGTCTGTCTGTCTGTCTGTGTCACCAAGCTGTATCTCATGAACCGTGATATGGCTGTCAGCTATCATGATTGTCTAGCGACAGTTGAAATTTTCACAAATTACGTTTCTCTGTTGCCGCTCTAACATCAAATACTAAAAACAGAATATTTTTGGGAGTCTAAGTATGTAAATAACAAATATAAAATTACCTCATAAAGACTACATCTTGGTTAGGAGGCAGGGCTCTGCTAACACTGGATTTTATATTTACTTGCCGAATTTGTACGAATCCCTCGGTACGAGAGTCCGACCCACACTTGGCCAGTCTTTGGTGTTCGGAACACAAAGGAGCTTATCTATTACCGAGTTCATGCTGTACCATGGTTTATTTTATGGCCACATTGTTCAAATTCGTCCGTCTATGGCTGTCTATATATATAGTGCCAAGTAGGAAAATAAGTTATTATTGTTTTTTGTATGCATGTAAAAAATATTATTTTGTGAACAATAAATAATAAGTGGCAAATTTCCATTACATGCAATTCAGTTATGAAACTGTATTGAATATGTTACGTGATCTACAGTCACCAGCATAAATAAGTGATCACTTTTGTACCTTGTCACTTCAAAGTCATGTTTGAAAAACCATGCGAAATCATGTAACGACTGAAAGCGACAAGGTACAAAAATGATCACTTATTTATGCTGGTGACTGTACAAACTACAATTTCGTGACATCTTTTAATAAATTATTAAATATTTTGAGTTTCGTATTGAGAGACTCGTGTATTTGAAAATGCTTGTATTTTTCGTCTTATTTCCCTAGGTATTGACTATACGTGGGACTGCCTATACAACGGGTTCCATTTCGTACCTTCTAACAATAGTTTGATCATTTGTTTATAGGTATATATGTATATACTATCAATCAACAGACTAGCAACCCATCGCTCGATTTTGATTCTCCTTTCCACCTATACGCCCACAATCATACTAAACGTGGCCTTTAGGTCTTGTTACCTTAGGCTTTGTCTACACCGTAAGGGATAAAGACGTGATTTAAGTATGTATGTATGTACCATCAATAAAAGAGCCCTGCAGGAAAACTTGAGGAAAAAGTAGTTTCAGTAGGTAGTTACTTCTCACAAAATTTTAGTATGAATTTTCAGTATCTTGGTATGGTTTTTGTAGGAGCATAACTCTCTCAGAATTATAATTAGTTAGGCATAATTATCAATAACTAGTCAGTGTGTGTTATTTCAAAGAACTTATCGCGTTAAAAAACATAATAGAAATAGAAAAATATAAATTTGATCATTACTGGAAGCATGTAATTCTGAGGGAGTTATGCCCAAATGAAAAAAATAGGTATCAAGAGACTTGAATCTATCTACTAAAATTTTGTGAAATTTGACTGAAAACGCTTTTACTCCAAGTTTGCTCCGGGTCGGGTTCCTATATTTCTAACCTACAGTAGAACGTATTCACGATCAACGCGGTCAACAGCACAGTGAATTTTCTTGTCAGTTCAATCAAAATGAAACTTCACTAAGAAAAAGTTTGAAAAAGTTCAACAATGTGTCAGGACTTGATTTGTCACTACCCAGGAATAAGTACATTTTTTACTTTGACATTGGCGAAATCATCGCATCGATATTATTAAAAGAAGAAGAAGAAGTACATAGTACGGATAAAACTATTCGTATACCTGTTACAGCGTGTCAAATGTTTATGAATACTGAATAGAATAGTGATACAAATTATTTCAAAAGTGACATCTCACTGGTATTTGATATCAAATCAAATTGAAAGTTTTATTTGAAAAATATATCTTTTTTTTAACTTCCAGCGCTTTGATAAATTAGCCCTTGTGTGCTCATACCACATGTTGCGTGGCGCATTTACTTATGAGTCGAATGATTTCGTTCATAGTAGCCATGACGCCATAGGTACTATGGCAGCGTGCACGTTTTTTCGACTTTAGATATCAAACACAGAGTCGAATATCTACCTACTATACCAATTAGAAAAATATAGGGACTTACCCGTGGCCCACCTAATTTGTCCACCCGGAAAACCAATACCCAGCTTCCAATACCCAGAAAAAAGGAGCTGCGCCCAAGAGCGGAGCTCCATCAAAAACCAGGTGGACAACCTGTAGGTAGATCACGAGAAAGATCGAAAAAAATATGGTTCTGGTTCACTGGTCGACACGCAGTACAGGCGAAATAGCTGCACGATGCTAGCTAAATTTTATCTCATTTTTATGCACACGATTTTTGACTAAATGTATGACGCTTTCCTCATGGGCCTTACTCTATATTATGCCCAACTAGTTGTGATTTTAGGAATTTCATTCCTCCGTAAGGTCGACAGCGGGGTTCCTATTTCTATTCAGTTTGCCCTTCGGGCATTTGAAAATACCTAATGAACCTAACCTAATTTTACTATCTCAAATGAGAATTCTTATTTTTATTGACCCGAAATTCCTAATGGCACAACTAGTTGCGCATAATATATATATGTAGAGTAGGCTCATGAGGAAAGCGCTGATATAATACGCGTCGAGCTGCAATTTTGTTTTTTCGCGTGTGGACTAGACACCGAAGTACTCTGCTTTATCCCACTCTAGGTAACGCTAATCAAAACCATCGACGGATGAAGTTGGACTTTTGTGGAAGTAAGTATTATAGTAAGTAAAAGCGAGTTCGGATGGATTAGATTTGTTTTGGAGTTGTCATTATTTTATTTGACGTACCTACTTATTGCAAAGTCATCATAATTATCCACTAATTATCTAATATTATTTTTTCCTTTTATGCGCTATACGATGTATTACTATAAATCTGAATTATGGTGACATAAGGACATAACTTAAAAAAGGCAGCTCACAACTCTGGAACAAAATTATCTAACCAAACCCCTAACTAAACCCCTAGGCCAAGAAGCATTCAGACGTAGTCCCTACCTGCTATGCGTAATTATTTCCTTTGTCTGAACCTATACTGCAATGCATTTTGGTGAAAGGATCCGAATGGCTAGCACGAGTGACTTCGTCTCATCGCTGCAACCAGGCTCATTCTCAAGTTACCTTATTTACGAAAGGCGCGCCTGCCTCGAAACGACAATACCTACCTTACGGCGCTAACTGTTTAGAGTATGCCCCAGACGAAACGCTTATAAGTTATAATGCATAAGAGTATTAATAAAATGTCAGACGATGGTGATGATGATGTCTCTACGTGTGAGCGAATATCAAATATGAATCGCAGGTTCCTACATACTAATAGGTACTAGCTTTTGAAGATACTAGCAATGACGGCATATGAATTTGCCGCTAGAGGCGCTATTGTAACGTGAGGTATTATACAGAAACGTAAAATTAGTAGTACCTACAAGTTGCATATTCCGGCTTTACATAGGTAGCGAATTGTTTCCGATTATTATCGCAGACATACGGCAGGTTTATTAAAAGATAAAAGAAGAGCTTTGAAAATTAGGAGCCAAATTAAGCAGCCAAATAAAATGGCAGTTAATTTAGAAGATAAATGGGACTGTGCAACACTGGGTAATAAATAGCTTGCTATTAAATATGAATTGAAAGAAATCCTGAATAATGTGATATACCTTACTCTACAGTGGCACCAACTAGTGAGTACAAATACGATAGCCCTCATTCTAACAAAGTACAAAAAAACCGACTCCCTGGTATTCAAAAAGGGTTGAAGGTGGCATTAATTCACATATTTGCATCTGCTAGACTCATATATAATACTTATAACTAGCTGAGCTGGCAAATAAAAATTCGAAAGTCAGTTTTTGTCTGAGATGGCGCTGCATACGAAAAATTAAAGTTTTTTAGTGCATTTTTCATATATTTGATTACATATTCGGCTATTCGTGGAAGAGAGAAAGCCAACAAATCAAAAATCATAAAAATCCGTGCAGCCATTCCTAAGTTATCAATAGTTAAATAACACAACTCACTTTTGTTCACGTATAGATTTGTAAAATTTCTGGTAAAAGTAAAGTTGATATAAAAACGTAAATATAACGTGAAAAGTTACGCTAATAGCTTAGCAAGGTGTTGCAATATTTTCCCACAAGCTAGCCCTCCCATTTGCATGTGTGTGTAAGACTTAGTATCTGTATAAGTTCGTTAGTGACACCAGCGTTTGTGCAGCTATTCTCCGAATTGGTGCATTGTTACCATTTGAGTGTGGTCTCAAAAAATCGGCCGTATTAAATTGTGTGCGCAAATCAATGATAATCTATAAATGTATTAAGAATCTTCTAAAAACTACAAAAAACCAGCAAAATTGATTATAGCGCCATCTAACGGGACTTTTACAATGAGCTAACGCGAGCATCCGCCTTAACTGACTTAGCACTTTTTAATGACCCAAAATGCAAATTCTACATTATATACCTATCTGTCGCAAATACAAGCGACCTTTTTTATTATAATTTTTAAATTTAGATTTTTTATTTTTTTTAATAATTTGTTATATCATTTTGACTTGAGATTAAAAACTGATTCAAACAAACAACGTTGTTTTCTCACACCTATCAATACCAGAACTTTGGCTGAACTTTGGAACCTCAATACCCAATTGTCGGCCACATCAATGTAATACATTTTAATGCGGCCGACTACTGGATTTTCTTCGTATTTGAATTCTATTAGTACTTCCTAAATTGATTTATAAAATATTACGTATCTAAAGACGTCAAATTCATCCAGAAACCAAAACCTGCTAAAATCCAGAAGTCTACGGCCGACTACTGGATTTATCACTAAAAAGGTAACACCCAATAGTCGTCCGCCTCAAAACACTACTTCCGGGGGTAAAAACAGCTATTATTCTACCGAAATATTATACTCATGAATTATTAAGTAAGATATTCAAAAGAAAACGAATGCTATATTATAGTATAAAAGGAAGCTGCTTAACGCTAATAATCACTGCTCGGAAAGTTAACGAAAAAATGGCGGCCATCACACAACACCTCATTCATTCCTGTTTTACGCTTGCCGCTCACTCCTCACCGGCACACATTACTTGATTTTTCGACCAATATAAACGAATGGCGAATAAACGACCGAAAAGGCCGACTATAGTTCCTGGCCGACTTCTGGTCACTTTACCCTTGGTGAAATCGGCGCTTGCTGAAATATTCCAGATTTTTGTGACCTTGTAGTGTAGACACTATATCAAGGTCTCAAAAATAAAATTTAGCTATTGTGCAATAGCTACTGCGGAAATTTTTGAGCCCTTGATGTAGTGTCTACACTACTAGGTCTCAAAAATCTGGAATATTTCAGCAAGCGCCGATTTCACCAAGGGTAAAGTGACCAGATTTTAACCACAGTGCCGTGGCCGTGGTAGCCTAGCCTAGTAGTTTAACCTGAGGCCTCTCAGGCAGAGGGTCGTGAATTAGAATCCCGGTCTCGCACCCCTGAGTTTTTTTCGGAATTTATGTGCGAAATTACATTTGAAATTTACCATGAGCTTTTCGGTGAAGGAAAACATCGTGAGGAAACCTGTACACATTTGTGAAGCAATTCAAAGGTGTGCGTGAAGTTCTCAAACCGCACTAGGCCCACGTGGGAACTGTAGCCCAAGCCCTCTCATTCTGAGAGGAGGCCTGTGCCCAGCAATGGTACGTATATACGCTGGAGATGATGAGATGAACCACAGTGGCAAGTGTTTTGAATCCATCGTCAACAGGGATGGTTAGGGTAGTTTCGAACTCTTCGGAAGATCTTCAAATGGCTGTGCGTTGCATTCCTTACACTGGAGCTTTCCTGGCTGAGGTGGGTTAAATTTATAGCTTCTATCTAACTAATATTATAAATGCGAAAGTATGGATGGATGGATGGATGGATGGATGTTTGTTTGTTACTCAATCACGCCAGAACGGCCCAACGGATCTGGATGAAATTCGGCACATAGATAGAGAAAAGTCTGGAATAGCACATAGGCTACTTTTTATCCCGGAAAATTGCGTAGTTCCCGCGGGATAGCGATAAACGAATTATTTGCAGACGAAGTCGCTGGCAACAGCTAGTACTATATAAAAATCTCTCACGAGTTTCACTAATACTAAAGCTACCTAAAGCATCTTTATTGATTGGTAGATTTCTAAACGACACTGAAAATTAGAACACATAGAAAAATTCGAAAAGTAAAGCTATGGCCGGGAATCGAACCCGAATCCTCATTATTCCGTGAGGGTGCGACCAAACCGCCGCGTATACGCAGTGACGTGTCGTATGCGTCACGTTTTCTCACCGTTTCTTCATACATTTTGTTGCGATTCCGTACCGTCACCGTTTTTTAAGCGGTGGTGTGGTCGCACCCTGATGCGTGCTATACCGCTACAGTCGCTACACCACCCAAAGCAGGTAAAACTACCTAAAGCTATGGCCGGGAAACGAACCCACGGTATAGCATGCTCAGGGCCGTCTTTAAACTATTTGAGGCCCTGGGCACATTAGGATCATGGGGCCCCTATGACCTAAATATCGGTTATCATTTGGTAATCTGGCAGGAACTAGGGGGCCCCATTCGATCGCGGGGCCCTGGGCACGTGCCCATAGTGCCCAGTGGAGAAGAGGGGCCTGAGCATGCTTTACGGAATGATGGGCATTCTGGTTCAATTTCCGGCCATAGCTTTACTTTTCGGATTTTGCTATGTGTTCTATTTTTCCGTGTCGTTTTTTTTTTTATTTATTTATAAGCCTTTTTATTCCGAATTCGCTACAATTTCAGTAAGTACATGTTGTAGTTGTTGTTATTATTATTTTTTTGTTTATTAAATTGTCGCGTAATTCGGCGGGCATCATGGCATAGGCCTCCTCCGTGTATTGGAGGGTTTGGGCTATAGTTCCCACGCGCGCCCAGTGCGGATTGGGAACTTAACACACACCATTGAATTTCTTCGCAGATGTGTGCAGGTTTCCTCACGATGTTTTCCTTCACCGAAAAGCTCGTGGCAAATAACAAATGTAATTTTCGCACATAAATTCCGAAAAACTCAGAGGTGCGAGCCCGGGATTTGAACCTACGACGCTCTGCCTGAGAGGCCTCAGGTCAAACCACTAGTGTCGTTTAGAAATTTAATTTCTAACGGGTAAAACCGTAAAGTAAGCATAAACATCAAGAAGTAAAAATTCTTGATTAATTTGGTTGATTGGTAGAGTTTTCATTTTGGACATTCTGTAAGCTACCTAGATTAATCTTTTAATGGATGTACCCTCTCTACGTTTGATACACGTAAAAATGCTCTTGGATGTGATAATATTTGTATTGTATTGTATTTTAAACTTGTCTGCAACCTGGAGCAGTTGTACATTACCTAGGTACCTACTAGGATACAAAGAAAAAACTGTGTTATTTACTACCTACATGTAAACAGAGTTTATGCGGTGCCGCGGCATCAAAAGCTAAGTAGCAGCAAAAGTGTGTTCGAAAATGAATAATGTAAGTAATTCAAAAAAGGAATCAAATTTGTACACGGTCTTAAATCACGATGAACTAGCTAGCACGAAGCAACAATCAATTGGTACCCTTTACAGTTCCATAAAAGACATATTCTACAAAGCAACGCTTAAAGCTATTGTTCCCCGTACTCGACAGTAATTGCAGACAACAATTCAATTGAGAACTATCCGTCGAGAAAATGGGAGTGAATTGTAAGCGACTGCCTCGCTCACAACCTTACTAAATCAACTAAACTCTATTATCTTCTATCGCGACATCGACTGAAACAATTAACAGTTTCTCCTGCTAAATGAGAACGATTGCTGTCAATACTAAGTAAAGAATAGCAAGAGATCTTCGGATTTAGTCGGGTTATACGAGTTGTAACGTAAGCTACACAGCTGTAGACTCGCGTAGTAGCTACGACGTAGCGTAGCATGCCTGACAGCTATCGATTAGTGTCCCGGAATTATACGAAGGCGGCCGATCACACACGAACGCCCCCGACGAAGCCCGAGCGTCCATACATAGCGGAAGTAATGAAATGTACAGAAAGATATGAACCGGAAAAATTGTCGTCTTTTTCTTCGCATCGCGTCTTATCCGGGACCCAAGGTTCCCTTCGCCGGTTTCTCCTTTCAACGTATTTTTTCGTTCGCGTTACAAATGGGAACTGTATGCAAATACATTTGGCATAGTAGGTACCTGGAAAGTAAATACTGTAAATAGTAAAAAGTTCGTGATAGGGTTAAGTGCTAGTTAAACTGTAAAAGCTCTTAAATGGGAGGACGTCATTAAACTTGAAGTTAATTGGCTGTAGGTACTCGAGAGTGCTCGAAGATGTCGCTTGTAACGTTACGACCGCAGTCGGCGAGGGCTGGAGGCGATTTAACGTATTGTAATACGAGGCGCCGCCCCCGGCCTCCCCCTGAAGTCGGGGCTTTACCATAGCTCAACGAAATAGTCGTTCGTTCACGCACGCTACCAACGCCGGCCGGCATCGATTTTAATTCTCAAAAAATTGAAATTTCGAATCGAATGCTGACCATTTACCTTTTTAAAAACATAAAACGATCAACAACGCTGTAGTGTAAAGTGTAAAGTGCCAGTGTTTTATTTACGAATTTTACGATATATTTTGACGTGAACGCCTGCGGCTGACTTCAGATGCGTCTAATGGGGTGATGGATAGTGTTATCGGTTGTTGTTCGCGGTGAAACATGCTTCAACCGTGTTCATAGGATTCGCTTTAGTGGAAAACTCGATATGTGCGACTGACCTATAGGTGTGTTGTGGTTTTATGTGAACGGGTTCGATGCGTTTTTCTGCACCGAACGCATTGAGACACTTCGATGTATTCTTTTATTTATATTTGGAAAATTAATTGGCTAATGTGAGGCGATGTTTACGAATCCTACAGTGCACAGTGCTAGGTGAAAGTGTTTTGGATTCGAGACATTTAAGGTAAGTTATTTTGATTTTATAGGAAGTTGATTTGGTTTTTAAAATCTAAAAAAATTTGACTGCGTCCAATGTTCCAATAACCTATCTACTTGACTAAATTTTAAATGTTTAGACAATCAGATAAATAAAATAATATTTTTGACCATAGTTTTATCCAGGTTATAGATTCGCGAATTTAAATTTAAAAGTTTTCTGGCGGCGAAATAAGATATTAACAAAATTAAAATAGGTATTTGATTACGGCGAATTTATCATTACAAAAAAATCTTGCGATAGAAAAGTCCATAAATGAAAACGATTGTGAAAATGTAAACACAGACGCTTAACATTGGCAAGCACGCCATCTATTGCAAAAATATGTAACTTTTAGTACCCGCATCCGCCGCGGCGAGCAGCGCCAAAGTGTCAGCCGGCAACACTGCAGTCACGCCGCGTTGACGCGCGTCGCTACCCGCGTAGGCGTAAATCGCTTCGTGATAAACAATATTATGTTTTCATCCTTATCAACAGAATAGTTGGAACAGTTAACCATAGTGATCATCGAAATTTAGTGTTGCTAGTGGTTAAATGAGAGTGCGCCTGTGTGTGTGTTTTGTTGTTGGCGAGGATTTCGGCGGTGCAAGGGGACTGCCGGCATGAGGAAAATAAACGGTGAGGATCGGATGCAACGAGAGGTCGTAAGAAACTTGAAGCACGCGAGTTTCGACGTGATTACCGCTCAATGAAGATAAGAGATGTGTACCTATTGACTTAAGTAACCCGTTTTTGGAAGATAAAGATTGAGAAAAGTGTGCAAAATATTGTAATGTCGCGCCGCCGGTCCCAAAGTGGTTGGTGAGCTCCATTGAAAGCGATAGGGCGATTAAATGCCAACCGCTCGAGGGTCGCTTTACCTTTAATAATAATTGTGGGGGCAAGACACGCTTCAATTTCCCTTCAAGTATCAATGAACTCAAACAATAAATCATACTAAAGTTCTTATTAGAAATGTTTCGTTCTCAATCAATTGTTGCAACTTTTGGACAGAAACGAGTCTCAAGTCACGAATCCTCCTACTAACGTTAGGAAGAGGAAGTTAAAAAAGTTATTATGTCTCGAAATAGCGTTGCTCAACAGAACGACCGAAATCATTAACCGTAGCAGATCCCATACAAATGGCCCATAAACGTAAGCCGACAATGTTTGATGGGTCCGCCCGCGTCGATTACGAAACCGTCTAGGTCGCCACAGGTCGAGGCGAGACGATAGCGACATCAAAACGCAAAATTTATAATAATCAAATAATTGATCACACGGCAATCATGTAAAACACCTTGGAATTAATAAAACGCCTTGAAAGTTGATTCAGATGTAGACTCAATAACATTTCGAGAATCCGACGCATTGGGAGGCCGGCACACGGCAGTCGCAAGATTTATTGTTTAATGATTGCGACAGACAGCACGGAACATCTATTTGTTTTAATAACACGCACGAATGAAGACATGTTAGACGCCATCCGTGCCATTGTTGCGATGTTAAATTAAACCATCCAGAACACATGAAGAGTCGTATTTCACTCTTGTGTAGTGAGTGGACTAATGTAACAAACTGGAGCTAACTTGTTTAAGGGAATTCTTGTTTAACAAACCTGGGGTATTCCGATTCCAATGTTGTGTGAACGTCAAACTTGAACGGCAGTTTTACGATGCAAAGATATGATGAGACGGGCAGAGGTCGACGGCCCAAGCTTAGTTAATACGCCTGCACGGTACGGGGAATATCAAATAAACACTCGTATCGTTTCATCTCCAGCATCGGCGATGCACTTCGTAGCCTTGCACTTTGCTTGTGTGTTCAACTGTTCACTCGTCACACCCATTACTCAGTGGAGGTTGCCGACACTGTCCCTTCCCGTCTATAAGTAATGCGTAACTGGAAAAAAGTCGTGCAATATCAAATAAGTTTTTATTGAAATGTCGCGCGGTGTTTTAATTAAAGATTATATATCTGTCGTTATTTATCACAGCTTAATTGAGATATAGCCAGCATTACTTTGAAAAATATCGTGTCATTAACAGCGGTATCCGTGTTACGACTGGGGGGCCTCGTTCTGATTGGAATACAAAACCTGTAAATACATCTAATTAAAATTGCACATTAGTTTGGGCTCGAAGGTCCTTTGTTGTAATACTTATTGTCTCGTTTTTGGTTTGCCCACGTGTTTAACTATTCATTAGTAAAACAATTTAAAGCAATCATACGTCCAATAGACGGTAATGTCTCTATTGATTTTGCCAGCGGTTCGGAACAGCACTTCAATATTGACAATGAGAGGTAGTTTAGATGCCACTACGTGCCCTGAGAGTTGATGAGCTCCTACGTGACACTCAGTTCATTGCTCCAGTTTTTTGCCGCTTGATCTTGTGAATGAGTTTGCAGACCTTGGCCAAAAGATTCGGACTTAGTTTAGACGGACTTTTAGTTTGTCTATAAAAAGTTGACGCATGTCACAACATACCTTACTGTTACTGCTTCGTTGCTTATTGCAAGTAAATGTATCAGTTACATGGCTGTTTATTAAATAATGTTACGAACTGTGTCATTCTGACATTATCTTGTGCTTCTGATGGTATACAACACGTCAGTAGCATAAGATAATGTCAGAATGAATTTGATATCAATTTGAAGTCGTAAATCAGTCAATCTGAAATCAATGAGCAACAAGGCATTGGCGCGATGTCGCAGTGTGACTGCTGGATTTCAATACGGCACATTAGCAGTAGTTGAGGTTGTGACGCGCGTGAATGCCATGCTGATTGAAATGGCGCGTTTGTTACAAATTGTCGCTCCATTTCCTATGTGATCCGCATACAGATCTATAAAAACTCGGATGGAATGTATTCTAAAAATTTCAAGGCCAATAAGTATTATATAGGCGTTTGTCCAACTGTAATCTCAAAGCGTCTTCATTACTTCAATTCACGAATTTAATCCTGTATTTTGCCCGTTAATGAAGTTAGCGTCATTTATATTCTGAATCTAAAGCGCAGGTAAACGCGTCTGCTCTTCGTGGGGTGGTGTGATATATTCAGGGCCCATTTAAATATTCCCAAGGGTGATAAGGGGAAGGGATGCGTACCGGTTAATCAAGTAACGTGATCCATTTATCTGGAGCACTCTTGATATGGTGTCGCTACTGAACCTCGGAATATTGTAAGCTTATTTAGGGTGGAGATTTAGAGCAACAACGGAAGTGGGTATAACCCGTATAGCAGATAATACGTTTCTATTAAGAGGATGTGTGCTTGAGATGCGAGCTTCAGATTCAATTGCAGCTACTGAATTAGTTGAAGATCAAGTTCAAGTGGATGACGCAATGGAACGAGCAACATTGAAGACTAGTTTTTATAGCGTCTTGTATTTATTGAATTCATAACCAATGAAGGTCTTGTGAATGTCACCGCTACACTTCCGCAAATTGTGTCATATCCAAGTTTCTTCCAAGTGTTTGAATTCGATCGATGGCAATGCAGTGGAATTGGAAGCAGGCCGTCGGGTGCTGCTGCATTTTGCCTCGTTTTACTGCATTCGATCTATTTACGGTTTTATGAACGGCGATAAAGCCGGGCGCGTTGAACCGTGCACCGGTGCAAGCCCCAATAGATACGTCTGCGTTTAAATTGTGTTGTATACTTTTCAGAACCGACTTCATTGTCGATAGTTCATTACGCTCATTTCATTTGTTTTCATTGAAGCATTCCAGGGGCCTTACCATGCTGTCCTAATTCCGACTCAGTTCAAGTTTTAGCTGTCACTTTTAGTATGAATCTGACAGCGAGTGAACCTAAACTGAATCGCATTAAGACGTTTTGGTAAGGCCCCAGCACGTCTAGCACGACCGACAGGGCACAAGAGTCGCGTCGCGCGCCAGATACATTGCCCGTCTTTTTCTTACTGTTCGTTCTAGAAAGAGACGGATAATCTATCTCGCGCACGACGCGACTAATGTGCGCTGTCGTGCTAGGTCTTTAAAATATCATTGCTTACGTATATTCTTACAACAAATACGAGTTACGTTATAATTAGGTACCTATTCTAAGTTGTAGCTATGCTATTATACAGACACATAAATCACGTCTTTATCCCTTACGGTGTAGACAGGGTCTAAAACAAGACCTAGGCCACGTTTAGCATAATTGTGGGCGTATATGTGAAATGGGGAATCAAGATAGTGATGGGTTGCTAGCCATAACATGATGCCTAAGATTTTCGCTGTTATTTCACTTGTTTTATGTTATCAAGAAACCTTGATTCAAGTTAATAGTTTTCGTCTCTGTTTAGAACAATGTCCAATGAAGACCTCTAAAGAATACGTTTCGCTGAGAGTGAAGTCAAACACGATTCCAATAAGAACCGTTTTTGTGTTATTCTAGCGCGACAGTTAATGAGCTAGCTCCTGTCATGATCACGATCTCAAGGCTGTTATTATAAATGTTAAGTTACAGTTTTATTCGCGGCAGTTTCAACTAGATAACTGTTTCTTTGATAATTATTTCATCTTTTTTTTTTTTCGAAAAATACTTTAAAACTGTGGAAATTCGACAGTGTTTTTATTTCAGACTGTACCTACTGTAGGTACCATTAAGGGCAATGATCGATTCACTACTAGAATCTCCCTGGCGACATCTATTGAAGTGTCAAGGAAGCAATATTGATCATATCGCCGCAGCCATATTGTCAGATGCTTATAAAATATAGTCGCCATAAAATGAAGATATCTGAAACTGAATTCTGAAGCCCACGCGCCGATTGATTAAGATTGCGAGTATCGGATTACTATAAAGATAATGGTTTTAGTGCTGGAGGAGTTGAAGAAGGATCAATTTCAGGAATCCTTTTAATAAATTAAGTTTGAAGAAGACGGTCTAAACTAACCGTATAAAAAGCGATGGTTTCAATAAAATATCAGCACCAAAGCTGTGTTCTGCATTTCTCATTGAATTTAGAAATTATAGTTTTCAAAGAATTATGATGGACGATTATTTGTGGAGATGAAATAAATAACCTAATCCTAATTGGCGATAAATAATGTGGTGATAATATCCGAATCAGGCACAGATATTAGATTATAGAACTAAATAAAAAACAACTTAAGTACTGAATTAGTAAGAACAGCATCGTCTATTCGAATTCTGACTCCACTAAATTCGTTTCCGAATGGACTCAGTAATTTTCCTATACAAACATAAACAATTTCTTCGTAATCTATGTAGTTCACGTCCATTTCTTTAACATTAGTTACGAAACTCAGCCCATTAACACGGGCTAATCCTCAACCAACATTGAGCTCAGATAATCGGTTAAACCACTCCAAATCCAGTTTAACTAACAAATTATCACATGGAATTCCAGGCGGCGTGTGTTCTCCGGAAGTGACGTCATAAGAATGGCCCCACGCGCGCTTCCGGCCCATGGCCTTCACCTGAAAGGCTGTTGATAGCTCTTGTTTAAACTTAGAACAGACTTGCCTTTGTTACGTGTTTTTGCAATGTATGCTTTGCTTGTGAAGCTAGCAAAAAACTAGGTGATTTGATTGCAGTTTTTTACATCAGACTCGATTCCTTTTTGCCATGTTTGGGTTTAAATATATTTAATACGATCAGGGCTTATTGTGCAGAGGTAGATTTCCAGGAAATAAAACCTATGACGCAGCTAAAATATGTATACTTAAGTAAACCAAAAACTACCGCACGAAACTTTAATAATAAGTTTATGTGGCATGTGGCTGTCTCAATTATTTCCTATACATATCGTCACGCCTCTTTCCCACAGGGGTAGGCAGAGACTACTTTGTTCCACATGCTACGATCCTGACATACCTCTTTCGCTTCATCCACATTCATCAATCTGTTCATACATGCTCGTCGGTTTCGGGTACTCTTGACCTGGCCTTTTTCCAAAACGTCCCCAATTTGATCATGGAACGTCCGCCTAGGCCTTCCCCTCCCAACGCACCCATTCACACTCCCCATATAAATCTGTTTAGTTAATCTTCTTTCATCCATCCTCTCTACGTGACCAAACCAACTAAGCATACTTTTTTCTATCCTATTCACTATATCTTCTTTCACACCAGCACGTTCCTTTTCACACTATTCCTTATTCTATCTTTCAGTGATACGCCTTCCATACTTATTTCCTATCATCAAAATAATCCAATTTAACCAAGAAGGACATTGAATATGTACCTACTAAGCGTACGGAGTTTCCGATAATGGATCTTATAATTAGTTCGTCGATTCAAACTGCTTCAAATATATAATACATCCCAAGTTCCCAAGCGTACGAAACAGTGTCAAAGACTAGCACGATCACGCAAGTTTATGGATAATTTATGAAGGGCTCAGGTACCAACGGGTACTGCTAAGTTTGTCCTTTTACTAAGTACTCTTTCTTTATTATGATTTTTTCTTACGCGCAATAAAATCTTGAAATATTCAGTGTATGCGTAGTTAGAAAGAACGTTTAAAGTCAAAAATTTAAGGAGGACAATGCTAAGATATTAAACCAAAGTGTTTTTTTCAGTAATGCTTCAGTTAATGCTTATAAACTTAACATTGGGATATAGCGGAATGGGGCCACTTCTTGGAATAATGATTATACTGTTTCCGAAAGAACTGTTAAGCTTTCATTTCGGGCTTGAACTACATTTGCATCTACATACTCGTAAACAATAATTTAAACACCCACACCACTGACTGAGAGGCGAAAGGGCGATCAGGAAAAATTGTACTTACTGCGGATGCCCCAAATGAGATAAAATAAGATAAACATATTATTTTGTGTGCAGTTAAAATTTGTGAATAGAATTTAAAGATAATATCGCATAACCTCCTCAAACCGGATTGTTTTGAGCAAAACGACAAAAACACGAATTTGAATTTCGCAACGGTTTGGAGCGAGTTTCCGAATAATTTGGCAAAAAACGTCGCATAGCTCTAGACAAAGGAGGGGAAGAAAAACGCCTTTGTTATATCCCTGAAGTATCCCCGGAATGATGAGAGGATAAGTCCGGGGCAGACTTTGATTTAAGAATTCCAACCTATTCTACATAATCGTAGGTATCTGGTACCTTTACGCTGTTGTGAGTCGTATTGCTACTAATTCAGAGTGGATTATTTATTGAATCTGTCAACCGTTTGAATGTTCAGATTTAGGCACTCATGGATACAAATGAGTAAACCTTTTATATTAGTGGCAGGTTGTATGAAGCACCAAAAGCGGCTCGTTATTTTTGCTCCTCAGTGTAGTTCAAGTTCAAAGTTCAAACCTCTAAGCTGTCATGCCCTTTGTGCCTATACCTTATCATCATGAGCAGCATCGTAAATCGTAAAGAAGTTCCTGCGAAGTACTGATATGTGCCAAAAGCAAATGTATTATGACAAGGATCATGGGTTTCGTCCAATCCGATCTCGCATCTTATTTTTTCCGAAATTGATCTTCCAAATCTCAATCGAAGATGAAATAGGTACCATGAGCTTTTCTGTGAAGGGAATTATCTTGAGGAAACCTGCAAGGGCTTGCTGATGTGTGAATAGTTCTCTAACTTCACTGGGTCTGCCAGACCACACTTGGGCTTTCCTTTTCATTCAAAGAGACTGTTCCCAGCGCCGGGACGCATACATGAAAAACAAAGCTTACAATGATCAAAGTGGTCGGCAGTAACCAGTAACTCCACACCGTAGCGTAGAAGTTGTTCCGAACATTAAGTATCCTTTAATTGGTAGGTAACTATCTATCCTCAAGAGGGAAGCCAGATTAGCGATATATCTCCCCAACTTAAGACGCGATCGGTTCATTAATAAAGACGAAGTTTGCGTTGGAAATACGACCCTAGACAAGATGTCACCTGGCATAGACGTTGCACGCTGTTAGCGATATTCTATCTCTTTCGTATGTGTTAGAACGGAACGGGATATCACTCGTTTTATCCAGCGCTAACGCTTTTAGTAGGTACTCGTATCTGTAGGGCAATATCGCACAAAATTTCTCACTCGAGATTTTTTGTTCGATGACCGAATGTTTCACAGAGTGTAATCACAATCACATGATTCGAATCGTCGCCTTTCCAGTGCTTTTTTACTAATCTCTATTTGTTTCAAAATTAAATACAGTTTGCTTTGCACTCGTATGTATGCAAACAGTAACGCAGTATTCATTTAAGAAATAATTAACCTCATTTCAGTCAATCCCTGCCATTAGATTGACATGTCCGCTCTACGTTAAATTCTCACGATTAAAAACAAAGGAAGCACGAAAACGTTACAAATCCAACAAATCGACACCTTGTTTATTCTTCTACGAAACACGCAGGATTTCCTATGAGTTACTTTTAGCATTTTACATTGTAAGCGGAACTTAGAACTGTATGTAATGGAGGTTGAAATATGCCAATACTATACTATGTATACCACACATTTGAACGCATGTGTGAAGCCAAGCGCTTCAATGATAAAAAACAAAGTCAGTTATAATTATGTGTTCCAAGATACAATGGTCAGAGGGTTAAATCCGAAATTCGAATCATAGTGTCCCCCTCACTCTCAAATTAATGGATATTAGTGTGAGCGGAACGGCACGTAACGAACTTCGAATATCGAATCGAAATACAGAATAAATTATCCCATACCTATTAAATAGAGAGTAATTGCAAAAACCAGCTAAATGCAAATTTAAGAGGCATCAAAAATTTTGTTTGTACTACAAGTACTTTATGTTTAAAAAGATCTCCTAAGCTTGCGAAGCCAAAACCTGAAACTTTTAGGAAGGCCATCGTAATATTCCTATTCGTATTCGCACCACTTGTTCTAATGACCAATTATGATTAACTAGCTGTTGCCAGCGACTTCGTCTGCAAAGAATTCGTTTATCGCTATTCCAGACTTTTCTCTATCTATGTGCCGAATTTCATCCAGATTCGTTCGGCCGTTCTGGCGTGATTGAGTAACAAACAAACATCCATCCATCTATCCATCCATCCATACTTTCGCATTTATAATATTACTAGCTGATGCCAGCGACTTCGTCTGCAAAGAATTCGTTTATCGCTATCCCGCGGGAACTACGCAATTTTCCGGGATAAAAAGTAGCCTATGTGCTATTCCAGACTTTTCTCTATCTATCTGCCGAATTTCATCCAGATTCGTTCGGCCGTTCTGGCGTGATTGAGTAACAAACAAACATCCATCCATCCATCCATACTTTCGCATTTATAATATTAGTTAGATAGTTAGATTCCTAATAACACCCGCCTCGTCTCAACCTTAGCCCTTCGTATTCGACACTGACGGGATATCCTCCAGCTCGTTACTCAAAACACACATTGTTAGCGCCCAAACGAGCAAAACACGGCATTGTAGTAGTTAGGTACGGTAGCTTTCCTCGCCGTGACTCTCAGTCACGAGACGTTTAATCAGCAGTCATACAAATACTTATTTATTTGTCGAACATGACCTGAGCATGGTCGAAAGAGAATCTTTGTACATTTTTCAGATTGCAAAAGCGATTATGTAGAGGTTTCTTTGCGTTTTTTACTTTATAACCATTTGTGTGCTACAATATGGCAGACGAGCGAAAAATATTCACACGATCATATTGTGTGCCTTAGAGACAACTCTAGCCACTTAGGATAAAAATTTGGCCAAAGTCTGGTAAAAAACAACTTCAAAACATATCTGGGCACATGTGTGAAAATACCACTCGAAAGTGGTGAAAAATTGTGCTGAATTTGAAATACGAGTAGCTTAGAAGATACTTACGGCTCTCATTAATCGTGTGAACTAGTCAAAAATTTGATTAGAGCCGTAGTTTTGAAGATATAAACAGATTTATACCACTTTCGAGTGGTATTTTCGAGTGATGTGCTTTCAAAAATCGGGACCCAGCTACAGCAAAAGAATGTGACTTAGCCCCCAGTCGTATATTAGCTAGCAGTTAATTATTTTTCGAATAGCCATCTGTTGCCCAAGGTGCATAAGTCTAACCTTTCCCCTCCTCGACACTGCCATAGGTGAACTATAACTATCGAGCATACGACGTGTTTATATTTGGTATTTCCACCCGCTATTAACTCACTTTTATCTCTTGAATAAAAGAATAGATTATTAAAGTATGGTAAGTGATTAAAAGCGTTTGTATTTCATTTTGATCTTGCAACACGGCTAGTACAAATACAGCAAGCATAAGTACCGCGCAACGCAAACGCAAACTACCTACTGGTTACACCTTGCACCTGTACCAATAAGTCTCAAGTTATTGTTTGTGGTTTTATACGTTACTTATCGAGAATCAAGATATAAGGTAAGGCGAAAACATTCATGGTAGTCGTGGTTGCAGTGTTGCCACAACTGAGTTCCCAAAAGGTACATATCCAGCGCTGAAAAGGTACATTTTGGGATAAAAAGGTACATAAGCCTTTTTTTACTCAACTCACTAATACACAGCTTCTATCGTTCTCTTTAGCAATGAACGTGAGAGAGCGAGAGAATTCCTGCTCGCTCGTAGTACTAAAATCTTAATTCTGGTTGAAATAAGATCATATTCTGAAAAAAAAATTGTCAGTTGAAACTAAAATAAAAAAAAAATGTGACTAATTCTACAACCAAGTCATGCATGATTACAAAAGCCGTCACCAATGTTAAGAAAAAAAAATATTAGTGGGAATATGTATAGTAAATAAGAAAGTTAAAGATAGCCATTGTACGTACAACCGTTATATTTTATTTTTATTTTTTTATTTATTGGGAAAGAAAGGGACAGAAAAGAAGTAAATAATTACAGACAATTGGCACTGCTATCGGTATTTTCTAAAATAATAGAAAATAATAATAATAATAAATTTCTTTATTCGGGTAACTGGGACCCACAATTGAAAAAAAAAAACAAAAAGTGGTAAACAATAATTTTAATAATTTTTTGAAACAAACAATATTTTTAATATTTTTGCGAAAAACAAATCTATAAATATGGCAATTTATGCATTACCCAATAGAATTATGACACAGATTAACAAAAAAATACCTAGCTTTTGATTTTGTTAACCATGATATCTTATTAGCTAAACTGTACAATTATGGTCTGCGGAGAAATTCCTATAATTTAATTAAATCTTATTTGGTTGGTTGAAATCACCCAAATAAAGCAAATCTCTGTACAATCTAAGAAGGAAGTCACTTTTTCCTCTGATTTTGGAGAAATTGAGTTCGGTGTCCCACAAGGCATTGTTTTGGGCCCACTACTATTCCTTATTTATGTCAATGATCTTCCTAAAACCATCAGTGACACTATGATACTATTTGCCGACGATAGTAGGTACAGTGGTTTTTGCAGAAGATTACGAGTCCTCCTATGAAAGGCACATTCATTAACAACACACTAAAACTCATAATTCAGTGGCTAAAAAATAACAACCTCTCTATAAATTTGAGCAAAACTAAAATTATGCATTTCAAACAAAGAAAAAATAAAACCTTAAATTTAAAAATAGCATATAGAGATCACAATATTGAAGAAATTGACATCACAAAATTTTTAGGACTAAGTATAGATAATAAGCTGACACTATATGTAAAAAATTTAACAAATATTCTTATGCTTTATATAATTTAAGTAAAGTTAGAATGGTAGACCTTACACAATTTAGGATAGCGCTCTTTGAATTTCTTACCAGGATTTCTTACCGGGATCCCGGTATTAGTGATTTTATGTTATTTATTACACTATTACACGTATAAAACTGACTACAAATAGCAATTTAAAGTTATAATTATTCACATTTTAATGCACTTCATAAGTATTATTTCAAATACGAATAGGTTACCTTACCTACCCAACCCACCTACTTAATCAGTTTTAAGTTTAATAAACCTATATTTTAATATTCTTAGTTCTTTGGCATTACTTGCCGTCGCCGTACATCGTTCATGTAGTTAAAATAACAAACAACCTACATTTAATTAAGATTGTGATTAAATAAAAAATGTGACAAGAAAAATGTGATTTTAGTTTTATACATAATAATGCTATTCTATTCCAACGAGACGAGAGGTGAAGTGATGTTATGTTTGTATTTGTAATTTGTTACATAAAACGAATGATGCTTAGATATGTTGGTTATCTTGTTTTAATTTTTGTACAGTACTATCAAAATAATAAAAGCATGCTTTTTACCATACATATTAATATTATTGATTATGTTTTTAAAGCATGGTAAAAAAGCATTTGGTATAAAAGACTGCTTATGATTAGGATTACTCAACGGAGTTGCTGACTGGTTAGTTTTGTTAAAATTTAAATTTGTTGTATTTTTAACTAAAAACTGTTCTTTTGATTGATTTTTTCATCGAAATGATTGAAAGAGTCCGGTATTTGGAAGCCCTAATTGGGAATGGATGATTATTTTGAAAGTGCTTGGTGATTTTTCTATTGATAGGAATAACCATCTTTAGCTACGGAAAAAAGTAACAGATTTTTCCGTCGAGCCATAATATTTTATAAAAATAAAAATATTTTACTCAGTCACTCATCGGCCTCTATACGGCAGTAAGCAGTACGCCAATGACATATCAAATAAAAAAAAATGCTGCTTGAATCTGTGGTACGCGATGGCATTTGTAGCTAAAAGAAGCAACGGCTAAGTGGCGCCGTCTGTAGATTGTTCGTGTTACTAACCAAACATGGGGAATTTCAATAAAAATTACCATAATATATATTTTTTTCTCAGATTTTGGAATTATTGGGTTATTTCTACTCCGAATCAAAAACACTACTGAAAGTTATATGAGAAATTTATGGTAATTTTAATGAAATCCCAAATAGGTGGTTTAGTACCAACAACAATCTACAGACGGCGCTATTTAGCCGTTGCTTTTGCTTGGTTTAGCTTCCGAGTGCGGTGCTATCAATCAATGTCAGTGACAAATGTCATTGTGTACCACAGATTCAAGCAGCAATTTTTTTTTTATTTGATAATTCCGTATACAGGCCGCCGAGTGACTGAGTAAAATGTTTTTATTTTTATAAAATATATGGCTCGACGGAAAAATCTGAAACTTTTTTCCGTAGCTAAGAATAATTATTCCTATCAATAGAAAAATCACCAAGCACTTTTAAAATAATCATCTATTCCCAATTGTGACCTATGTTTGACAAATAAATGATTTATGATTTATGAAATTATAATAATGAATCAAACTTAAACGCAGAAAAAATATGTATCATTAAAATTTCCAGTTGCTGCTGGTAAGTAATGATTTAGGTGGTTCGTATTTAATTGAGTCTTTGATTGATTGTTTAGTCATCATGAGAGCCGCTATGGTGTCAGTGTTTAGTCTGTTACGATTATCAGTTTTTATGAGTTTCAGCTGGCTGAATATTCGCTCGACCGAAGCGTTTGAAAATGGAAGGACTAAAAGTAGGCATATAACTTTTTTTAAGTTGGGAAATAGATGGTCTTGGTTCATGTTCTTTAATTTGAAAACCATATTCCAGTAGTTGGTGGCCGTTAGTGATGGGTCTAGTTTTAATGCCTCATGGTCCAGCAGAGCATGCTCTCGCCATTCTTTATTTAGAGCTGGCTCGTCCACAACAGTTTTCAAAATAGGATATCGCGTTAAAACTGCCTTCAAATCTTGTCGATCGAACGATTGTGCCACTTTTGGGTCCAGTATGGATAAACTTTCAAATACCGGATCAGTAAAATCAAATCGATCCTTAATTTGTTTAATTAATTCTATGTAAAATGTCAGGCAGTTTTTTCTCAAGTCAGTTACATCAGTGAATGCTGTAGGTTGGTTTTGTAAGATCTGAATTACAGAATCTTGTGCCAGTACTCCCAGATATATTTTTTCGAGGGGCATAAAGTGACCAGGGTTGGCGTGATCAATGAGTAACGGTGTAACGTTTTTGACATAGTTTAATTGCATGTAATTAGATGCAATTGATCGGATTAATTTTTCTATTTCTGGTTTCAAGCAGTGAAGAAGCGGTTTGTCTGTTTGGAATAATTTGTTGAAATCTGTTAGGAACTCTAATATGAATGATAAAAATTCGAGGTACACTTTTGTGAGTTTATTGTCCAGACCTTCGTAAATGCGAACGTTAGCGGCTGTTCCATCTTCGAACATCTCTAAGCGAAAATACTCAGTTAGGACCACGTACTGCTCTAGTGTGCGATCAACACAGGCTTTCAGAGAAAGCCATCGGGTATTAGCTGGACTCAATATTTTATGAATTTCCACTCCATAAAACTCTTGGCACTCTCGAAGACGGCTTACTCTTTTAGAGCTTCTGCTGAAGTGTGATCCAATCTGTCTTAAAAGGTCTTCTATCGAGCTTGGAAGTTTAGAGCACGCTTTTGATGCTACTAAGTGTATCATGTGACAGCTGCATTTTACGCAGGTAATATCCGGTATGCTCTCTTTCAAGTGGCTGAAAACTGAGTTATGCTGCCCAACCATGGTATTGGTCGTATCAGACGCAAAACCGACAACGTTTTCTAAAGGAATTGCGTTATTCTTTAGACGGTGTATCATGGCCTCACATAAATCATCAGCTTTACCCGAGTCGGTTTCATACAAATCAAAAAATCTTGTTTCTACAGTATCGTTGTTGAAAAATATCACGGAAAGCGCGCATTGTTTTTTTGTAGATACATCAGTTGTTTCGTCCATCACTAAACTGAAGAAATTTCCAGGAGCTTTTAAGTGCTGTATCAGCTCGGTTCTACAAGCTGGCGCTACAACTTTAGTGAGAACGTTAGTGGTTTTAGTACGACCTAACGACATTTCTTGTGCAATCGTCGAATCCGAAAATGTGTTGCGTATGAATGGGACAAGAGAATCAGCCAAAGATAACGGCAGATTATGTTCAGCCAAGAATGCAGTGCATTTTATTTCTGCCCGTCTAGCTTGATGTTTGTTAGTATCAGCAGTTTTTTTTATTAGGTCACCAATGTTTTTAGTGTGCTGTATAGCATTAGCATTTGTTAGGTGTTTTGTGGTTTTCATGTGTCTTTCTAATACAGGTTTGTGATTAGCAATTGAGACTTCACACAATTTACAGAACGCAGTCGGTTCTTTATCTTTTTCTTCTTTCTTTTCTAGCCATTTGCTAAATGACGATACCAAAAGCCAGTCATCATTGAATTTATAGACCTGTTTTCTTTTTTTAGCGGGTGGTTCTTCAACTAAAGACTCTTTGTCTGGCTCTGGCTCATTATCGAGCTGTACTGTTTCTATTTCTTTGTTAGCAGTAGAACTAGTTGCAGGATGTTCTTGAACTGTTTTTGAAGAAGATGGTTTTGTGTTTGAGTTTGGTTTGGAAGTTGGGTTGAAGTCAGATAAGTCATCGCGAATAGTTGAAGTGGACGGCTGTGTTTTTTCATGATCCGTCACTTTAGATTTAGGTTTTGATGGCAAACGGCGGACGAATTTATCCATTTTCTTATTGGGTATTTCTTATCGACTCGAAGGACCAAAAGCACGCAGAAATAGGAGCTGTGTTTCTGTGTCGACGGAGCTCCGCTCGCGCGGAGCTCCTACTTCGGTAGTGTGTGAGAATTTCTATTTAAGTAGTATACCAGGCCAGTGGAATAATGAACTGAAAACAACAAAAATGCCATCGATATTTTCTAATCCGTCATTACTTTGCGGAGGTCCATTTCAATGAACTAAAAATACAATCTTATTGGAATAATATCTTATTAGAATAATATCTTATTGGAATAATATCTTATTGGAATAATATCTTATTGGAATAATATTTTATTGGAATAGCAAGGCAAGTAAATATTTTTTGTTCATTTAAAAGGAAAATGATCAAAGAGTTGCGAAACCAGAGGAATAATTAACGTACCTAATACCTTTAAAAAACTAAGGAAAGGGATTACCTATACCCCTATACAAGGTGGGAACCGAACGAGTAACCCGAGAACCCGACAGATTTTAACCATCTAAATAATTATAATTATTGCTGGATAAAGCCTAATTTTCGAGATATACATTATTTTTGATAATTTGCCTTTGTACATTACTTTATTGCATTTATCTCTATCTGTCATTTGTTTTCTTATTTGTTGCGCAATAAAGAATTTAGTATTATACAAAAATTACTCGTTTAAAGGTATTAGATAGATTGCATTTTTCCATGTAGATAGTACCTACGTGTTGTTAGAAGCAAATAATTCATCAAGACACAATGCAACACAAATACATTCTCAAGAAATGGTTTTAGAACTTATAGGTACATACCTACCAATCAGGATAGTATGTACCTGTGTTATTAGAATCAAAGCATTCATCAACACACAATGCAACACAAATAGGTACATTCTCAAGAAAATATTTTATACCTAACTTAGGTACATACCAAGCAGCACAGCGAGGAAGGCCAAGGGTCAGCCGCAAATCGGAATCGGACACAAAATTCGAATAATCAAATCACAGGAATCAAAAGGGCTCTATTAGAGGTAAACTAACAGTGCACAAGAAACCCAAATGTAATGTTTACGTTTACGAGAAACAAGTAGAAGTACAGTAAAAATCAACATTCAATTCAACACCTCCGCGCGCGCTCGGGCGGGTCGTACTCGTACGTTCGTGCCTACTGCGTAAGAGCCTCAAGAGAAGACAGTTCGACTTCAAATAAAATTAGCAAGTAACTAATTACTACAATACGTATCAATTAATTTAGGAGATATTAAAAAAACAATCTTTTAGTTTAACAAATTTTTTTTATAAGATGAATTTTCAATTATTACAAAAATGAGAATATATAGTGAACCGGATAGGTAGCGACGATCAGCGCCACGCGCCAGCGGCGTGGCAACTTTCGGAGTTACTGACAATAAGGACCAATCACAAATTATAAAATATTATGCTGGCACGCAACACACTACACGCTTGCCGTTGTTAGTTGTTAGGCTGAGATGAGAGTTTTGCAATTCTTCTCGTATTTAAAGACGGCAATGTATCTCGCGCGAGCGAGTGTGTAATGCAAGCTTTATAATAATAGGACGAAAGCGAGTAGCGAGTTGTTTTCTGTTTTGTATTTACGCCTTACTTTACTTGCGCTCGGTCTCGGACTCGGACCAATCGGAAATTACATAGTAAAATCTGGACCTTTGAATAATGATAAAAATCTGTATAAAAGTCATAAAAAATCTGGTATCTGTAATGGGGTCAAAAATTGGTACAGTTTACAGATAAATCTGTATATATGGCAGCACTGCGGGAGTCGGGCCTCGGCTCGAGTCCGGTCGGTCGCGATCGCGGTCGGACAGACCATACATGAGCGAGATGCGTATACACAACTGCGAGTAATTGCGTATGCTCTATCCCGTTCACGCACGTCTCTCTCGCGTCGGTCTTCGTCTCTCATCCTCCCTCTCATCTAGCGTCGCGCGGTGTGCATAGAGTACATTGAAGTGTAAACGGGATAGAGCATCTGCACAACGTTTTACGTTCCGATACATGCAGCGTTCATTTTTGGCGGCGGTTTATAAAATGCTACACATAATTTTGGATGAGAACAAAAGGTACGTAAACTGGACCCCATTACACATTACACATTGCAGGCTAAAAAGGTACGTCAAATGTGTAAAATGTACGCTAACGGCAACGCTGCGTGGTTGACTTCAAAATAGAGGTTTCACTTAAAACAATAAAGTTTGGATTATGCAGTCTTATAAAAATAACAGGCTTGTTTCTTAAAAGTTGCAGGCCTATAGCTAAATTAATGTTTTGTCTGTGCTTGACATTGGTACTCGTAAATATGAAAGTGAGTCCTTAGCCATGTTTGGTGAAAATCGGTCCAGCAGTTGAAGAGTATCAGGTCTTTTCCAAAATGATGTAAGGCATTTTTGGCATAAAATTGTTTTTATTTTGGGATGATTCTCGATTATGCATGAGGGTTATTAAAATATTGAATTTAATGTTTTGGTTTTATTGACGAAAGAAAAAACACGCGTCCAATATTTTTAAATACCGCAACTTATGGACTAAACAAAACTTCGTTTTTACCTTATTATTGTTAATGTCGACAGCAAATGGAATAATACCAGTGAGACCACTAATGGCAGCGTAGGTGTTCCTTGCGGGTAACCCCCACAGACCCACAATGGGTGCGGCATCATGTATATTTCAGCCGACGTCTCCCGGGACGGCGGTGGGAATATCTGCGCGAGCGCTGTCACAGATAGGGTACCCACCTGTACCGATTTAAACGGGACATCTACATTTTAAATACAGAAAAATATCTGAATAAATGAATCAAACATACATATTATTATATACATATGTATGTATACATCACGTCTTTAACCCTTACAGGGTAGACAGAGCCTAAGGTAAAAACCCTAAAGGCCACGTTAGCATGATTGTGGGTGCAAAGATGGAAAGGGGAATCAAAATAGTAATGCTAGCCTTGAACACAATTCCCAAGATTTTCGTCCATTCCCTCGATGGGCTTTTACCTGCGCAGTGCGCAGGAAGAGAAGCAAATTGGTACATTTGGTTTTTTCTTTGGATACATGATTTATTTTTAAAAAGAAGCTTTCCTTATTATCTTTGACCGCTGTACAAGAAACATTATAAGTCACTCCAGTTTCTCCATTTTGTTTCGCCCTGTCCCTTTTTTAACTCTACTAACGTTGCCGTTACCTTAGTTATTTGTAGCCCAAAAGTAGAAAAAATAATAAGTCCCGTAAAAAATTTTTTCAGTTCCTGGCCACCCTACACGGACTTGCTATTGTCAACTAGTGATTATGCACACTGGGAACTGGGAACAACCTACCCCCCGGTAGAGTTTATAGTTATTGACCTCCGTTTTGAATAGAGGGATGTTAAGTTAGTCCTTTGCTGAGTCGTATTAAAATGAGTAGGTATTTGTAAGGAACCAAATCGCGAGATAATAAGTACTTCATTATCAACTGTGTATCCGTCCGTTTCAGGTTTAGATAGCAATTAATATATTATTTCAAAACTCATCTAACTAATATTAAAAATGCGAAAGTATGGATGGATGGATGTTTGTTTGTTACTCAATCACGCCAGAACGGCCCAACGGATCTGGATGAAATTCGGCACATAGATAGAAAAAAGTCTGGAGTAGCACATAGGCTACTTTTTATCCCGGAAAATTGCGTAGTTCCCGCGGGATAGCGATAAACGAATTCTTTGCAGACGAAGTCGCTGGCAACAGCTAGTAATTTCATAAATGAGTGTAACAGTTGACTAAAAAATTCCTCTAGTGAAATACTTCTAAAATCTATTTTATGAAGTGAAATCATCTTAAGCGGCGTTGTGCACTTTTTCGGATGGATAAAAAATGTTAAACTCGCATCAGGACACGTGACCTGATCGAAAATTTGTAAGACGGAAAGAGAGAGACCGCCAGCGCGGCGTAGGAGAGGAAGAACTATCCCCTCTCTTTCTACCGCGCGGTTCAAGTACCCCTTCATGAGCACTGGAGGGCATATCATAAGCCAATCGTCACGGGATAGGGGTAACCCGTGAATCCCGTGATGTTGGACTTTTATTACTATATTTTATTTTATTTGTTTGATTTAATTTGATTTAATTTTGTGTAATTTAATTTAATAGATTGATTTAATTTAATTTGATTTGACCTTATTTAATTTTATATACTTTAGTTTGATTTAATTTGAGCAAATTTGACATTTAATTTTAATTTTTCTTTCTTCTTTCAAATATTCTGTTATATTCTGGAAGTAAGTCTGGCAATAAACATTTCATTTCATTTCATTCATTCATTTCATTTCATTCATTTCATTCATTTCATTTCATTCATTTCATTTCATTCATTTCATTTCATTCATTTCATTTTATTCATTTCATTTCATTTCAAGTTTTAACTTCTGCCGGCACTCCCGGAGTACAGTGTAAGTAGTGCAACCCGTTGGTTTTTGTCTGTGTCTCCCAATCCTTGTGATCCTCCACTGCACGCCACTAGACATAGACCTAAGGTATTATGCTAAGTAAGGCACAAAGCTCATTATTATAAACAACAGGTCGGTAGTTAGCTATAAATCAGTATCCGGTATAAACTGCAGTTTTTCTAATTCAAGGCAACGGTGTACAAGAAGTTCACACAAGAATGAGACGGGACGAGCGATGAGTGCCTAGCGATGATAGGCGAGAATTTACTGACGCTAAGACGCTAAATAATTATTTAGAATATAATAAACTATTTTTTTACTTTACAGAAAAACAAAAAACCATCAGGGGCCTTATCATGACGTCTTAATGCGATTCAATTCCAATCCAAAGTTGTATCGCTCGCTGTCAGATCCATACTATACTTCATTTAATTTAGAATGAGAAACCACAATAACATTATATTGCGGCTGGTCAACTATTTCTTACCTAGCAAACAGTACAGTGCAATAGTTTGGCAGCCGCAAAATAAAATTGTTTTAATGCCACTTTATGTGCGTGGCGTCAATTGTTTCTCTAGTACAAATCGTAAAGAGATTACAGTCCACGAGCCGCAATATAATGTTTTTGTGGTTTCTCATCCTAAATTAAATAAAGCATAGAAGTGTCAAAAATGACGGCTAATTGAATCTGAATTGTATCGCATCACAAGTCATGAGTCATGTTAAGGCCCCAGGTTTTGATTTTTTGTGTATACTGATGGAAGATAAGTGCCTTTATAATGTTTCATGGTTAGTTAGTTAATATACAGTCATTAAAGTAAAAGTTCTGTACTGAGCCTTATTGTAATGCAACACTGCTGTGTTGCATCGTCTGCTGCTGTTAGATTGACAAATAGAATCGAGGCTGCGATTTTGAAACTCCATAAAACTGACATAATGTCGTAACTGTCTTCACTTTCGACCTTGAGCGCAAGTATCACTTTACGGTAATTAGTGAATACCTAACTGTTATAATAGCGACAGAGCGTAGAATCCTTAGGGCCGGTTTTACCACTCTCTGTTAAGTTCCAGTTATCTTAACTGTCAGTTATCTAGAATGACGTCTCTGTCTGTTTCGTAGTAATAAATAGAGACGGAATCATAGATAACTGGCACTTAACCCTTAAATTGGCAAGGCACAAAAATTTTAAAAATTAAAGAAATTTTGGAATAAGTGTTTTTAAAGTGGTCCCTGGTGCTACAGAAAAATCTTAAAAAAAATCCAATTTCACTAGTTTTCCGGAAAAACTATGTACCACACGTGGTACGCTGCCGATTTCGTAGCAAACAACATCAACTTTGGTATGTCCCCCGTGAGTCACCTTGCCAAGATCTGAATCAAATAACAATATAGAATGAAATTGAGTATTTATTAAGAAAAAGATCATTTTTGGTGAAATAAACGGAAACAATTCCTTTTATTTTTGTCTGCAACTAGGAAGCAAATAAACATTTTACATTTAATGCACTAAACAAAAGTTTTGCCATCTTTGCAATATCTGCAACGTGATCAAGACGTTCCACTTTCAGGAAAATGACCCACATTATCATATCAAACACTCTCTGCTGGTCTTACTATGACTGGTTTTTGTATTCTTAGTTTTTCTGGCAATGTTTCACCACTTTCTTCTATTTCAGACCTTCCTGCCTTACACAGCCCTTCATAAATATCATACCGGAAAAATTTCAATGCCATTTTATCTTTGTCATCTCCTCTGTAAAGGATCCAAGCGTTATTGATAGGTACTCTGTCACAGTGGGATAGCCTAGTGGTTATTGAAGAAAACAATGTATATCTTAATACATTTATTAAAAAGAGAAGCTTGAAACCGTAGGCTATACGCGACAATTTATTTAAGTAAATGAGCAAAAGATCTCTCAGGAATGAGTAAGTTCTCTTGGGTCTAAATTCGGACTTTTAAATTGAGATTTCTACACCATCCAATGCCTCCACTTCCCTCGGGAATCTGTCGGTCCGGTGACTGGGTGGCAGCGTCACGCTCGGTGTAGCGGCAGCAGGGTTCGGTAGACCGCGCCTTGGTGGAAGCTCCAGGAGTGGGACAGCCTTGAATTGGTGAAGGCAGTGGTGTTCAGCGGTAGCGGGCCGTCGAAATTAGGGATGGCAGTAGCGGTACCGCTGATTTAGTTAGTATTGCTTTTCTTGCGGGGTGCAGTGCCGTGTGCCAGGTCGGCTTCATGGCGGCAGGCGTTAGTTCCCCTGCGTCCAGCCTCATTCGGCGGGGTAAGGTAGCTGCCCTGCGGAAATGGCTGGTGTGAGAAAGAGTAGAGAGTTGGTAGCGTCCTGCCAGGCGTTGCGATGCAGATGGGACGTATCCCGAGGAAGCTAAATTGCAGTGCATGGCAGGCGCAAGTGTACGGAGTTACAGCAGGCAAAAACTAGAGCAGTTAAGTTATATAAAGCTAGTTTTTTTTGTAATCCAACGGTCTACACGGCCGTTAGGATTCGAACTCAAGTGCAAGATTAGCGGCGGTAGAGCTTACAAACTTTCAAGTAACAGCTAAAGGAATACAGATTAAGTTTGATAGCTACGGAGACAATTCTAACCGAGTATCTCTGCTGCAGAGTAACAGAGTTATTAGTTTTTAAGAATTTAAATAATTTATTTAAATTATTTAAATAATTACATACACGGAGCTATACACAATTTAGAGTTAAAGTGATCAGAGAGTGCTTACCAGAAGAAAGAGCCGGGCAGTTGTTGGAGATTCGAAAAGTGGCCAATTTTGGCCAGAACCTCTGGTTTTATCCAGGAATAACGGTTCCTTCAGATTTTGAAAAAGCTCCGCCCTTGGGCGGGACCGTTTCCGTTAAGTTTCGAATCAACCAACCAACGCCAGTCAAGTAGAGAGGTAAAGGTGTGATCCTTTTGTATGTGTTGCTAAGAATCAAATAAATAAAATAAGTTAATTGTTTAGTTAAAATATAGATTACGCGGAGAACGACTTAGGCGCCCTCTAGTGCGCGTACGTTGTATCAGATTCCATACTTAGAACAGCGCCATCTTTTGACGGTTGGCCGAACTGTTAGTGAAGTTCGGCTAGAGAGACGTCAATTAGACTGTGGCGCGTAAGTTCGAAATGTCGAGGTGCGACTAAATTATTTGCAGCGTGACAACTCATATCCAGTAATTGAGAAAATATTCCCATGTACTTACCATTTACGGGTTTTGAAAGGCGTTTGATATACTCGTATTTAAATCAACATATCCGCTAAATCACCCCACCCATGTGCTTGTTGTTCTCTTTTATTACATGTGGACATGGAACATGGACTTTCGCTTTAGAAGTTTTGGAAAATCTTTTAATAAAATTGTTCCCTTCGGATGGGAGTCAACAAACGAACTGATCATAGTAACCACTTTGTTGTCCTGCCACTTAACGATAGTTATTTTATTTTTATTGCACACTACTTGAGCAGAAAATCCTCTGTTTTTCTTCTTCATATCCTTTTCAGAGGGCAGCAAATTTTGACCACCTCTAAGTCGGTTTGTTCTGACGGTTCTTAGGCTAAATATGCCGTATTCATGTCGCAATGTGTAAATGAGATCTGGAGAAGTACAAAGTAATCGGCATATATCGTGGTTGGCTTTTTTTGTATAGATTTTCACAAAGCAATCACTACATAAGCACCTAAGCCCATAAAGTTTTCGGCTTCAGTAAAACTGCATCCATTAAAAGTATCATCTCCTCCATACTCATACTCATACTCATACTCATTTATTCGTAATAATTATTGTTATTACATAATGAAATCGTAAATAAATCCTGTGACTCCCGCCCGGACAACATTTTTGAAGCCCCATCTGAACATGCATTATGCAAAGGAACCAAAGCCAAAATTTTGAGTGATCGCGTTTGTTGCATGCACTGCAAAGAGAAAAAACAACAAAAACATGTTTTAATTAGTATAAAAAAACACCAAAACGGAAATAAAACACGAAATGTTAGTAAAAGTAAATTTGTAGGCAGTTGGCAACATGACTCGTGTGACCCGTTGTCTGTGGCTAGCCATTTTCTTAGTAATTGGCAACGGGTCACCCGAGGTACACACAAGTTTAGCCTAATATAAAATTTCACATACACTGTTTTTAACGTGTATTAGTGTGTATTCTGATAACTTGATATGTCTTGATAATACCTCATCAGTCAAAACTACTTCCTTTATGTATAGATCTAACAAAAAAAAATAAAAACTTACCCGAGACGCCAGCAAGTGTTTCCGTTTCGAACTCATTTTGTTACTGACGTTTATTTATAAATGTTTCCAGCCTAATTTATTTTTTTTATTACGCAAAATAAGTAAATTAATAAATAGTAGCTAAAAAAATACACCAACAATTAATTGTTTTTAGGCATTTTTTTTTTAAAGTTGATGTACCACTGGTGACCCAACGTCAATTTAAGGGTTAAGATAACTAGAACTTAACAAAGAGTGGTGAAACAGGCCCTTAGAGAATAACATAACAGCACGGCTATCACGAGATCGCGAGATAGACTTATTTTTCTTACTGTTCGTTCTAGAAAGAGACGGGTAGTATATCTCGCTCGCCCTCGCACTAGCCGTGCAACTATGGAGTCGCTTAGTTTCATCTCCGCTGCCGCTTCAGCCTTGCAGCCTCCCTTTAAGACAATGGCTGCCCTCGGTTCAAGATCACGACCGCGCGCTCTCCTATGCAAAGTTAGGTAGAAATTAATATTCAGCTTATGGAAAGCAGTGTAACGGAGTTGCTCGAACTTGCTGCATATTCTGTTGGTACATATATAGGTTATGTAGACTGTTATAGCCAGGATAGAATACTTAGTAATAGAACCAACGCAAGAGAAGGAGCAATATGAGGTCTCTCAGAATGATTCCGGAATATATATCTGCAGGTTGGGTTGGTTTGACGTAACACTCCTAGGGCCTTACCTAAAGTTTTAATGCGATTCAATTCAGACTCAGTTCAGGTTTTAGCTGTCATTTTTAGTAGGATCTGAGAGCGAGCGAACCTAAACCGTTTTGCTCGCTAATCCCGCTGCAGTGTTCGCGCTGCTGTGTTCCGGCGTGGAGGGTAAAACAGTCTGTGAAATTACTGGCACGTGTAGGTATTCTATCTTGGTATTAGGCTGGCAACTCATCTGCAATCCTCTAGTGTTGCGGGTGTCCGTGGGTGGTGCTTACCATCAGGTGATCCACTTGCTCGTTTGACTCGGGGAAGCGATATATAATATGGATCTCGGAAACGGCTCTAACGATTTTCATGAAATTTGGTATGCAGGGTTTCGGGGACGATAAATTCATCTGGCTAGGTTTCATTTTTAGAAAACGTACCAAAACAATATATAATAAAATAAATATGAATGTTATGATCGTATGTATGAACATATGTAAACTCTTTATTGTGCAAAATAAACAAGACAAATATACCTAATTGGCAAACACTGAGATACATGCACAAATGCCATCATTATATTATCATTGGATCATTAGTAGATTAGTACCACGTACTCACAGCTCTTAATATAAATATGAAACGTATCTGTCTACCCGTCTGTCATGATCTCATGATCTTTTATGAGCCTATTTGGAATTGAAACAGGCCTTTCTAATCAGTATCAGCGATGAGATCGAAGACAATCACGATCACCAGAAGCGCCGGCTGTGACTGACAACGGTTTACTACGAATAAAGTATTATGTAACGTACCTACCTATGGACAGTCGCAGACACCACTATTAACTAGCAAAAAAAAAATCTTTATCGCTAGCCCGCGGGAAAGTCTTACCGTGCTTAAATGAGTCCTCGCCCGCGCGGCACAGGGGCGCGGGGTAGGACGACAAAGGGGATCGAGAGGTGCGGGCGGCAGGCGCACTGACCCCAACGCTGTTGGTTGCCCAGGGTGCACCGGCTCAAACTCTCCCTTAGAGGATAGAAGATAGAAGCAACGCTCGTGCAAGCAAGATTACACGACGCCGATGTTTCTGATTTATGAAAAACTAGCTGTTGCCCGCGACTTCGTCTGCAAAGAATTCGTTTATCGCTATCCCGCGGGAACTACGCAATTTTCCGGGATAAAAAGTAGCTTATGTGTTATTCCAAATCATAAACTATGTCTGTTCCAAATTTTATCCAGATCCGTTAAGCCGTACTGGCGTGAAAGAGTAACAAACATCCATACATCCATACATCCATACTTACAAACTTTCGCCTTTATAATAGTAGTAGGATAAGTATATTTACGTCAAACATTAAATAACGACTATCAATACTCAACTTGAATGTAATCGAGCCACAATAAACCCAAGCAATTCATCATTCGCCGTAAAACGAAAAATCACCATCAATAACCATCATCGCGTCCATCAATAAACAATTACCCGTTTGGTGTTGACACCATTGTCCTTTGTACCGTTATTTTTTTTATGTTTATGTAAACCGGAAGTACGAAACACTTATGTCGGTCAGTGTACGGAGTTGTCACTTTCGAGCGAGAATCGTGAGTCACGAATATTCGTATGAAGGATTGTTGCATTCGAACAAAGTCGCGAGCCTAATGAGATAGTGACGGTAATGACACTGCTGATTGAACACTATTAATCCTACTAATATCATAAACGCGAAAGTTTGTGAGGATAGATGTGACGATGTGAGTGTGTTTTGTTCCTTTTTTACTCTGAAACGACTAGACTCATTTAGATTCCATTACAAATTCAGGCTTCAAAAAGTATCCTAACTTAGATATATTTTAATCTAGGGTAGGTAACCTAGATTAAAATATAGGCAACTTTTTTAAGCAGTAGGCTTATTGTCTAACTCGCTCGCAATCGCCATCGTGTTCATTTTGACAGTTCTTGTATGGATGTGACAGCTAGCTGATTCCGATGCCAATTGTCAGCCCATACATGAACTGTCAAAATGAACGCGATGGCGATTGCGAGCGAGTTAGACAATAAGCCTACAGATATCTTCATCCGATTGAGCTGAAATTTTGCATACTTGTGTAAGTGAGATGGCAATACAATAATCTGGTAGTAGAATTCTGGTGGGCCAGCCAGGACCGTCTCCGCGGGAGGGAACTCTTCAACGATTGGTCCGATTGACTTGAAATTTAGTTCACATAATTTAGGACGGACAACAATGCAAGTACGGTCAGAAAAAAGCTTGTGTCTAAAATAAAGTTTTCAGGTTAGGTTATTTTTTTCATCTTTTCAGCAAGAAACATCTTTTGAAAACAGAACGGTATTATAATGAACACAAAATATTTACCTTGCTACTCCGCTACTTACGTGCAAGATAACCAAGCTTGTGCGAAATGTATACGTTTTGCATGCAAGCCCTCCTTCCACTACTGCCACACAAAACGCACCCAAATCGCGTATATAAGATAAAACAATGAGGGCGACTCTCTTAATTTAATTTGCCTATGTGGTATTCACGTAGCAAAGTAAGTACAGTCGACTTCATTACTCGAATACCATTGTTTTGTCAATCACATTGTGTAACTATTGCAAAATTAGAGTAGCTTTCTCTAAAGTGAAGACGGTCGATCATTCGGTCAATTGAATGGAACGAACGAAACCATTTACCATTCAGAGTGGATCGGTTTCAATTAATTTAGGTAACAAGCTTACGTAACTCATTAACTAGTCCATTGGCTGAAGGAAAACTAATTTGATTGTGTTTTTGTACTAGCTTCTGTTTCTTCAAAATAGAACGAATAATTACCGTAGTTGGTTTTGATTAGCAGTGGTAAATGAAAAAGAGTTTTAGATCTTGATGCGGCAATATAATCTGTAGAAGAATTGAACAAAATAGACGTAATACGGGCTATCCAATTAAAAATACTTTACCCCTTTATTCATAAAAGCTCTATAGCCTTCCATTAACTTAGCAATCGTTTGTCCTTATCTGTGAAAGGTAAATGTCAAAGTGACAGATAAGGACAAACGATTGCTAAGTTAACAGAGGCTTGTAGAGCGTTTATGAATAAGGGGGTAAGGGGGTGTGTTTAGTCTGTCACTTATAGTATAGCGTATTAGAAGTTAATTTTCGCGATAGTTTTTTATCAGCCCCCTACATGGAAGCCACAACAAACTACTACAAACCCGTGTAAGTTATTAGAATCATATTGTTTTTTTTTCATGAAAGAAAACGTACCTAATGTGAAATTTTATTATCGATATCGATCATTTACTTGTACAATGTAAACCTACGTGTATCGAATGTGTGTAAATAAATGTTTCTCTCTCTCTCTCTCTCTCTCTCTCTCTCTAAACCAGCGTTTGACCTCGGGTCGGCCAATCAGAGTACAGCAATCGCCTAGTGATCTAGTGATATTTTTCTACATTTTATGACATTTTGATTGCTTTAACTTTACTTTCATAATCAAAATCATAATCGTAAAATCGGTTGCAGAGATCTCAACCGTATAATACAAAACGTTTAACTTACCTATCTGTGCATATTATTCAGACACTTTCAAAAACCCGCTAATTCAAACACATTACAAAGATACAAGAGTTTATAAACTCTTAAAGCTGAGTTTTGGCGATAATTCCAATATAAATAAAACCGGATCGAAAACCATTAACTGAATCAGCGGAAGCTTTAAAATCCCACCGCGGATAATTAAAACGATTAAATCCATGTCGCTTCATCTGATATATTTAATTAAAATAATAGTATTAATTTGCTTTACGTCATTATGTAAGTAGATTAACGCCAATGTATCATTTCACAACTCTTGTAGCAACCTCATAGTTGAATCCGCGAATAATTGCACAGACCATAGAGTTAAGGTCCGACCACACCGCCGCGTATACGCAGTGACGTATTCAGTTTCTCACCGTTTCTTCGTACATTTTGTTGCGTACCTATATCTACGCACCGTCAACGTCTTTTACGCACCGGTGTTTTCGGACCTTTAGGATCCGCCGTTACAGCTCTGGTTTAGGTCTAGTACAGGCGGACTTCATTCTTACTGTAACGTAACCGCCAACTGTCTGCCCATAAATTTCGTTCGCAGTTAGCGTGCAGTTGAGTTGCAATGGAACTGTAATAGTAGAACATGTATGGGCAGTCGGCAATTGGCGCTTACGTTGCAGTCGGAATGCAGTCTGTACTTACTGGCCCTTAAGTTATGAGCGAGACAGAAAAACCGTCATCGCATGTAATCCCAATCATCTCACATCGTTGTTTACACTGGGATCTACTCCCAAATTACAAGTTTGTTCTACACTATCCCTCTCAAGTTAGTTTCATGTCGTCCCACTCTCACTAGTCATTAGAAGAGTGAGAGGGACGGTATGATAAGAATTTCGGATTTTGGAGTTGCCTCTGCCGTCGGCGAAATGCTTCAGGTATATTAACTAGCCTTAAACCAAACGAACAAAACACTATCGCGAAAGTTATACGTCTTAAGCTGGGTACTCATCTGTGAGCTGTAACCGAAACTAATGCATGTTACAGTAACCAAAAACCCTAGTGTGAACAACGTGGCTCGAGAACCTGCTTCGAGCGAAACGCCAAGTCTAGACTAAACATGCTTAAACATCACGCCTTAAGAGGGTCGTTAATACCAGCGTTTACCCTGGGGTTTTTTGTTACTGTAACGTGCAATAATTACAGTTTACAGCTCGAAGAAAAGTACCAGGCTCAACGATCACCCAATAACCCCGTAACTCAAGATCAAAACGCCATTAAGAACCGATCAAAATTTGAATTTTCAATATCGCGCTATTCCGCCGGTCGGCTGTTTGTCTCCAAGTCATCAGAACTTTCCTAATCAGTACCTTCTTTGCGGACTGAGCAAAATAAGAGTTTTCCGGTACCCCGTAAATAATTCCCCTCAAATTCTATCTTTGACTTGGCAATCAGATGTTCACCAACACAAAACGGACCTTAGTAGGGTAGTCTACAGTTCGTTCTCTCTGGTTGGTGCGTGCGGTATCTGTAGAGTACTTAATGTTTTCAATTCGGTATAATCGGTTTAGAATTTTCAGAGTTTCGCCCGGGTAATTGGATTTGGCGGGGGACTTTTCAAGCGACTTTAGGCTTAGTTACGGTGCGATTCCACCTTGGTGTCTTAATTTGTGTTTTTAACACACAAGGTTATAAAATTTCTAAACGACACTGAAAATTAGAACATATAGAAAAATCCGAAAAGTAAAGCTATGGCCGGGAATCGAACCCGGGTCCTCGTCATTCCGTGACGCGTGCTATACCCCTACACCACCCATAGCAGGTACACAAGGTTATCCTTAATATTTTGCTTGGGGTATTGAAGTTGTACATACATAATTTTACACTATATCAGTACTATTCTTAAGTACATTGTATTTCTTCTTTTTATATATCTACGTGTATCGAATGTGTGTAAATAAATCTTTCTCTCTCAATTATGTGACGAGAATTGACATAATAAACTCAAATTTGTTTGTTGTTGGTGTTTTCTGTGTTGTGTAATTATTGACGAAGCTTGTAGCGGATAATTTGCTGCTTTTCATGCCTTGACTTCACTATATGGCGGATTATAATTTTTTTATAGCTTTGACGAAGCCTAACGTTGTATACGATTTATGTCCCTAGAACTTTATTTTTCTTTTCTTACTGTACAAGAAGAAGAAGATTGACGAAGAAGAGGAGAGGCCTTTGCCCAGCAGTGGGACACGAAATAGGCTATTTAGATTTAGATTTAGATTTTTTATTGTACAAGAAATATTTGTCTGGCTTTCTGTCCTACATAGAATAAATAGATGACGTAAGTACCTACAGTGAAATTTTGAATGTACATATCATCGGCATACTTCAGTCGAGAATGTCTTTGTCCCCCGCCGTATTTAAATTACTCAAATTTAAATACATAATACCCAATTTTTGTAAACGCAATCACCGCGGGGTGATATGTGAGACTGGTCACATTCCTATAAGTACCTACACCAAAACACCTGGGGCCTTACCATGACATCTTAATGCTAATCAATTTGGACTCAGTTCCAGTTTTAGCTGTCATTTTCAGTATGGTTCTGACAGCGAGCGAACCTAAACTTAATCGGAATTGAATCGCATCAAGACGTCAATAAGACCACTGCGCCTATAAACAAAAGACGAAAAACAAAAACACATCTTCCACCTACAGGTTCATTCATTAGCCTCCCTAGCCTACCAAGTCTTCCAACATCCACGTAGAGCGCCTTACCCTTTAGAATCTATTCTACAATACTATCATATGTACATAGTATAGGATAGGCACATACTTATAAAGATTAGTCGCGTGTGTAATACACTGCACAGGCTTCAATGGCGACACGCCTCGCCAACATTTTTTATAAACTCCGATCTTTTAATATCACAGGGGCGCAGATGTCGAAAACCTTTTACCCATTTGGAGCACATATAGAGGGTCGATGGAAGGAGGTCCAATTGTGAACGCGTTTTAATCTATTACTCGAGAACATGTTTAGGCTGGATGAAAATCTAGCTGTATCTAAAGTCGTATAAAAAGAAATAAGTGTAAAAGAAACACAGATCCACCAACCATGAATTTAACTTACGAAATAAATCAATCCTTTTCGTGGATACAGTTGTATTAAATGTTGCTGTTATCACTAATCATAGAAACACTTGAGTAATGTAGCACTTATCAACTTTAATTAAAAACAAGTCGAGTGAAAGCAGCTTCATTCACCGATTAGATTAAATACTCCCTAACAAATTTAAAGCAAGTTCATTTTCTATCGAAGGATATCCGCCACCGTGATTGACAGTAAATTACGAACCGTTCTCGTTCCCGCAGTCCACGGCCATCGATAAAAAACAAGAAAGTTTCCTAATGAAAAATATCACTAGTCACGGCACTGCCTGCTTTCTACTTTTCTGTCACCCTCGGTGAAAATATTGTTATCGATTGCACCCAGGAAACGGAGCTATAGAGAAGTTCAAAGAGCCGTTCGTTCACCTTCGTTGTTAGTAGCGCTCATAGCCTTTGCTACGTAACCGTATATCAAACCAATGATGTATATAGCCTAGCCAGACTCTAAACTGTAAAATATGCTTTGAAGTTAAAATAAAAATCTCCAATGTTAAAAATTGCTGCACAAGGAACGGTTCCACGCATCCTTCTATTTGTAAAATAACCCTTGCAGCCTCAGATGTCAAATCTCGAGGGTATAGTGCGACTGAAACTTTTGAAATATTAGTATAGATCTCGCTTCAAAGGGGCAATTGTGTGCAATGGCAGCAGGTTTGAAATATTCAGGAGTATCCCAACTTAATTAGGGCGGGTACTTTTGTGAAGGAAGGGAATTTATGAAGGCTGGGTCGTGAGGCTAAAGTCATGGCCGTTATAACCCGGACGAATTGAGTGGGGACCGTGACGTATGGCCGGGGCCCGGGTAAAGAGCTTTCGGTTCTTGCCCGGTTCGGCTGCCGGCGCGGCG
Source organism: Pandemis heparana (assembly GCA_963854515.1). Taxonomy (NCBI): domain Eukaryota; kingdom Metazoa; phylum Arthropoda; class Insecta; order Lepidoptera; family Tortricidae; genus Pandemis; species Pandemis heparana. The sequence goes on along the minus strand of OY978013.1, from coordinate 4,767,939 downwards.
CCATGCTGTCTAGGGTTGACCGCACCCGGATATCGATTTTCGGGACTCCTCGCATGAATTAGAATAAAATGCGTATTGTTTTTTGACATGCAACTTTGTTATGGGCGCAGGGCGATTTATACACAGCTTCAAATTCCGCTTATAAAGGTTGTTGCCCCTGTTTATGACGTTTTCAACTTAAAGAGTATACTGTTCTTGTAACCTACATTTTGTGGCAATTTAGCGAAAACATCGTTTTTATTGATATGTTAATTAAGCATTTAAATGTAAATTGCTTGGCACAGTTCCGTTTCAGGTGCGGGTTTCGTCATGCACTATCGAAATTGCTTACCCATATTCGAAGTATACTTAGCTGGCTAAAACACTAACATTTTCTTTATTTTTTTTTTAACTTATGTCCTGTATGTATCTATGAAGTGGCAAATTGCAGCATTTTGTGTACTGCAGTGTCGTTGTGCAAAAGTAGGCAACGTATATTGGGACCAAACACATTTTCATTTTTTTATGTTTCAAATATTCTTTTCAGAATTTTCCAAGGTGTGTATTGTACTGTATTGTGGAATAACTATTTAGTTGTCAGAAAATGACGGCTACGTCAAGTCAGTAGTAATAATAGATTTATTTTAATAAATCTGCTGAAATACCGCCTTGTCGATTATTGGAATGTGCAAATGTAAATAGAGTACAATGTAAATGATACCTACTCTCTTTCCTACCTTGTTGACATGGTATTATCTGGTTGTGTAATCAAACCTAAATGCCTATACATACATACGTTAAATTTAAAATATACATTAAGTACCTACATATCGCATATTAAGTGTTACGCTCTGCCTACCCCGTAAAGGATAAAGACGTGTTATATGTATGTACAGGGTGTATCAGATAGCCCCTAACAATAATCAACTGGGGTATATAACCAGAAACCAATATAGAAGTAAAAAAAATACTAAAAAAAAAATTGGAGTAAATTTTTTTTTTGTTTTCTATAGGAATGATTACAGTTAATACTTTTTTTTACTCCAATTTTTTTTTTAAATATTTTTTTTAGTTTCTGTAGCTATGGTTATATACCCCAGTTGATTATTGTTAGGGGGTATCTGATACACCCTGTATATATGTAAGTGTTATAAAAAAACTCCCTTTTCTACAAAGTTTTTTCATCCCGTCATCGATATCGGCAGGCCACCCCTAGCAAAGCAATTGTCCCATCTATAGTGAGTTATACGGCGGCTGTCGCAGTCCATTTCCTTTGGACCCACTCGCTGACGTGCGAAGGCTTTCCCGTTTTATTTGTGGAAGGTTTTGGGCCTCGACTCGACTTAAAGCGATATAGAAATCGAGCTAAAACAATACGCCGCTGGGTCATAAAGTCCCCGCACGATTTCTTGGCAAGTGATCGGATAAATCAGTAAAATTTTAACAAACTGCTGCAATCACTAGCTTTATAGACCGACCGCTTAAATGAGTCCACGCCCGCGCGGCACGGGGGCGCGGAGTAGGCGACAAAGGGGGCCGAGAGAGGTTCGGGCGGCAGGCGCACCGCACTACCCCCCCGCACCGCTCTTTACAAAAATGCACCCTAAGTGAGACATTCTACGTAAGAAATCGATTTTTAATTAATCGATTATTTTTTTCGCATAAAAAGTCGATTAATAAATAATCGTTTTTTTTTAAATAATCGATTTTTATATTAATCGATTTTTTCCTCATTTTTTAATAGATTTCAAAATAAGCGCTATAAATATTTTATTTATCATGGTTTATTAATTAAAACTGTTTCAAAAGCACAGAACGGCTGCCATTATAGACGCACAGATGGCGTTAATGCGTAATATCATCTCCATGGAGATACATAGTATTCTTTGATAGTTCGCGGTCCGGGTTATAATAGATCAGACTTAATGTCGAGGGTGGTAGATAAAAAATCGACTATGCTTAATTTTTGATTGTAAAAAAAATCGATTATTAATCGATTATTTGTAATAAAAAAATCGCGTATAAAAATCGATTTTTACATTTAAAAAAATCGATTTTTAATCGATTATTTTTTCACATCCCTAAATGCACTTATAGCCAACTCAATTCACAACAGAATCTTTTAAGCACGTGAAAAGCTGACAACACATTACATGACTGTAACTTTTTAATTGCTTCCTAATACTTCTGTTTAGAATACCAAACGCATTAGACTCTGAGTACCTAAAAATGAACACAAAATATTTACCTTGCTACTCCGCTACTTACGTGCAAGTTAACCAAGCCTGTGCGAAATATGTACGTTTTGCATGCAAGCCCTCCCACCACTACTACCACACAAAACGCATACAAATCCCACAAACTTAATTAATCCTAACCCCACACAAACACTGACGCGCGTTTCGATCCCTCTACGGGGGGGGGGGTTTTGCATGCAAAACGTACATATTTCGCACAGGCTTGGTTAACTTGCACGTAAGTAGCGGAGTAGCAAGGTAAATATTTTGTGTTCATTGAAATGGACCTCCGCAAAGTAACGCCTGATTCAATAAAATATCTGAGTACCTACTTAAATATATATTTATTGATTAAACGAACTTACCCTACGTGAAGTTCTATCATAATTATCTGAGCTGCTTCGTCGAATAGATTAGATTTATAAACACATGTAGTACCACGTACGGTGTCGCCAATTACACACTGAATTTTGAGAGTTAGGTAGATTTTTTTTTTTTTTTTTTTTAAGGAGGGTATGCTGCCGTCTTGTTCCAACGGGTCTCTCCGGTCATCATTTAGTTTAGAGTTTCTGTAATGATTTTTAAGATATTTTATGCTTTGGGTAACAGTAAATGGGAGGGTGGGAGTCTAATCTATTCGACGAAGCAGCTCAGATAATTATGATAGAACTTCACGTAGGGTAAGTTCGTTTAATCAATAATTATCTTCACTGCTTCGTCTTCTAGATTAGATTTATAAACACATGTAGATCTTGAGAGGTCCCATAAAATATCGTAAGTATAAAAATCATTTATCCACACAAACACTTACTGTACTTTACTAATTTAGGAAAAATAAATATTCGAACTTCTACCATATATGTAATAATACTAATTATTTAGTTATAGCTTAATCAATCCTTTAAGTCATTGGGTAGACATAATACTTCTAGCAAAGGATGAATCATCAGTCTCTTTTATACATTTATCGTAGAATTTACGAAATGTGTGAGAAGAACGCGCGGTTTTTCTAATGAGGTCTAAGTTTACTCCCAAGCTGTGTCCTTGGAGGTTGCAGCGTGACGCGTGCTATGGGCGGTAAACATTGTGATGTCTATACCACATTCTTTTAAGGTCAATTTAATCTAGTGGCTTATCGTCTGAGAAGTCACCGATTTATGAGGTTTCTTAAGTATTACGAAAAGGGGCAGATGATCACCGCGTAGCAACTTTGTCTTAGCCAGGTAAACATTTAATGTTTTTACCGGGCAGATTTCCGGTTTTTCTTTAAAGTAAGGCAAGATAAAATCTTTATAAAAGTCTTTATAAAATCAGGGACTTTAATAAGTTCTCTGTCTGACTGAAACTCAATGTTGCTAACGAGAACCTTACTCAATGTTTTTGTGCTCTGTGAGCAGTGACAAGAGCAAGAAGAGTAACTAGTTTACTAGTGATTTTATCTAAAGTTAGATCTTCGTTGGGATACCAAGAAGTTAATGAATCCAAAACAATGGAGGTATTCCAGGTGTAATTATATTTCGGCAACGGTGGGCGCAGTATGTAAAAACCTTTGAAGAAGCGTTTAATGCGTTCATCGCTGCCTACCTGCATTTCAAGAATAAGGGATATTGCCGATCTATAACTATTTAAAGTACTATATTGAGCCCCAGCGTGGAATAGCTCTGTCAGGAAAAATATTATTTGAGAAATTGATGTTTCGAATAACTGAATACCGTGTAGGTAAATTACAATATTGATACCACTTTCTTAGACATGAATCGTATTGCTTGATGGAACTTTCTGAAAGAGAAGCTAGCATAATATTGATATACTCTGCTGGGACGTTTTTTCTTAGTAGTGACTCGCGGACAAGACAGGGTAAGCCGGTGGTGTATACTGCGGTCGCTGGAATGACACAAAATCAAATCGTTTCTAGGTTCAAAAAACAAAGGTTTCGATACAAGCATCCTTTTATATAAGGGATACCATGGCTAGGTTGGCCATAAAGGGATTCATGTAGCGTTATAAATCTCTAATGATTTTCCTTAATGATTTCAAAATCACTGTAAAAAGAGGAAACGCGTAAAAGAAAAACTTCGACCATGATAAGGCATTAGTGGCAAACGCGTCGGGATCTGTCGGGATCCCGATACTAGGACACATACTTATCGCATTTACTATTCAGTCGACTGGCAAAGAGGTCTATATCTGGAATTCCAAATTTATCAATAATTTTCTGAAAAACTACATTGCTCCGTTCCCACTCAATGTCTGGGTGTGAACGACGTGACAGTATCAGCCACGCTATTGTCAGCGGACTTAATATATGATGCATATGCAATTATGTTCCTGGATTCGCACCATTGCCATAATCATAATTGATTTATTGTACCACTAACCATTTTATGGACTCAGTCTGAAATAAATTATTATTATTATTATTATTATAAATCCTTTGCAACTCGCGTCAGGTCAGGAAACTGCACGCCCCCCATTCGATTTATGTAAGAAATCGCGGTAGTGTTATCAACACGAAGTAAAATTTGGTGATTCGACAATGTTTTGGCAAACACTTTTAGGCCGAAGAAAGCAGCTAATATTTCCAAGTGATTGATATGCTTGCTGCCTTCTTCCGCAGACCAGGGGCCACTTGCAGTCTCCCCACCACAGGCGGTTCCCCACCCCGTAGTAGAAGCGTCGCTGAAAATTTCAAGACAATAGTCATCGTATTTGATCTTATTTGCCGGTTGATCGATAGCCTTACACCACCAATCGAATTCAGAAACCAGAGATTGGGGCAAGATCATATACTTCTCATAATTATCTGGGTAATCTTTAAAGTTAAGATATTTATGCCTTTCAAACTATTTAGTATAGAGCCATCCGTATTCTATGGCAGGGCATGCAGAATAAGTAGACCAACTAAATGAGCAAAATCCCTGATTTTGCATCGATCAATGTTTTTAAACTGATCTACTTAATTCTTTATTTATTTTTAATGTTTTTCTACTGGCAAGCTGATTTAGAATTTTTTCGTATCTATTATGAAGCCCATAAACTTACATGTTTTACATAGTATTATTATTATTATTATTATTATTATTATGTATCTATATTATGTATCTTTTATCTTAAGTTAGGTTTTTACAATATTATTATTATTATTATTTTTTTTTATTTTTTTTTATTAATAATGAAGCCTAGTGCTGTTAACAATTGTTTACTGGCTAGAATGTTGTCTAGACAGGATTCATATGTGTTACGTATCAAAAAGATGTCATCTTAAATAGACAGTAGATAGGTAATTACATAATCTGAGTAGTTTTACGACCGGTTTCATTTTGTGAAAACTACTGTACTGAGGCCAAATGGTAAAACCGTAAATTCATACAACCTGTTATTAAATTCAAATCGAAGATATTTGCGCGAATTATTATGAAAAGGTACAAAAAAATAGGAGTCTTTTAAATCTAAAGTGATCATATAACAGCCTTCTGAAACCAGTTTTAGGGCAGTGCGTAAGTCCTCAAGTTTAAAGTGTTCGGTATTAATGATTTCGTTGAACTTTTTTTTTTTTTTTTTTTAAATTAAGAATGAATCTATGTTCACCGTTCGGCTTCGGAACTAAAAACATACTTGACAGGTACTGTCCGTCGCAAGGCTCACACTCAGATAGGTATAGCACCGTATCTTACAAGATCGGTATCGGTAATACATTTTTTAATGTGGAATTTATCTTGGTTTGTGTGATTATTCGAACCGAATAACCGTGAATCATTAAAAACTCTTATTGTGTGATTATTGTTTATTGGAGGTTGAGCCTGTACGATCGGACGAGATATAGTAATCTCATACCCACTTATTCATGATAATATAACAGGGTCATTAGTCAATAATGACCATTGGTGGTAAAACCGGGAAAGTCAACCCGCGTAACTCACCGATTCGTCTTCTAGCGGCGGCTGTTGTATCGGTGTTGTTGTTGATGCGCTCCATACGACGTCCGCGAACAGTTGGCGTGCTGCGTCCTCGGAGCAGGGCCCTTGCCCCGCTGGCTCCCCTGAAGCCTGCGGTTCTGGGGAGGAGCCTCCCGGTTTAAATTGTTTCTTTGTGGCAAGGTAGTACTCGGTTGCAGTGGGGTCTTATTCTTAGGAGCCGCTAGTTTGTTACTAGGCGGTGCCGATGATTTAAGCACATCTCCGGATTTCGTGATTGACTTCGCGGTTTTAAGGGTCTCTGCATGATGTGCACCAAATAAAAGCTTATCGATTTTTGTCTTTTGTATTTGATCCATCATTTCATTTTTTAGGTTAAAGAGGACAAAGTTTCGTCAAGTAGCCGAGTCGAGATTTTGACTATCGCAAAATAAGCGATAAGCATTCATCAGTAGTTTTACAACTGACGTATCTTTATTTTCTTTGTGTGTTTCTTTAGAGAGACCATTAGGAGCAATGTGTTGTAACTTCACTGCGAGATCGGCCTGAATTTCTTTACCATACTGTTTAACTACTGAAGGGTCATCACATCACCGAATATTTCTAGAATAGTACTACTTATCTAGCTCCGTAACAGGTTCCGAAGGTTCTAAGGGTTCCTGTCCTTCAGGTGGCAATAGCTGGGCTTGAGGAACACGATCAAATAATTGATCGATTGCGCTGGCGGCGCTGGTGGACGGGCCCGGCTCGATCACCACTGAGCGTACCGCATGCTCGTCCGCCTCAACCTCCTCTGCCGTGGACGCGATGTCCGAGTATTCCAATGGATATTCATTGTCTGTAAGTGACGTAATCGATTGTAGAATTAAAAATGAGCGGTAGTCCCAAAACTACCCGCAACACTGTTAACGTAGTTTTCGTTGTCTATTATCCATCTATCTTCTTTGTAAGAAAACGACTAATTTATTTTATGTATACGTATTATTTAATAGTGAAGTGACAACCCGTTCCAGTTGCCCGCAACACTATATAGGTTCACGCTAGTCAATAAAGTGACTGTCCCAAAGACAGCCCGCAATATTGACTTTCTACGTGATAAATACTGATGAATCCATCGTTTATTATTCGCTCACATATTAATGATGTCAAAGAACACGATCGCGGTGAAGTGACAACCCCACAGGTTGCCCGCATCACTCGCATGATACCACGTCAGAAAATAAAGTGACAGTCCCAAAAACTGCCCGCATTATTAACCATACACGTGAAAGTTCTTTAAAGTAGAAACCACTCTATTTTTTCTTCGTATTGTGGTGATATATTGCACCAAATCTAATAAGTGTAATTTGAGGTAGCTATTAGCCTTCCGTGTTTGACGGTGAGTGTTTTGACGATACTGATATGGCTCCGAATTAGAATCTTGCCGATAGCGACGTCGCCCGCGTTTCAATTGTCTTTCCATCTTCTTTATCTTATACGCTATATACTCGTAATCCTCAACGCTATCCTTTTTCCCATAATGCACTAAATTATAACTATTTCCCTATTAAAATAATTTAGACGTGTTAACTGGCGGAGCACTGTAACGTGAATGATGACCGGAGAGACCCGTTGGAACAAGACGGCAGCATACCCTCCTTAAAAAAAAAAAAAAAAAAATCTACCTAACTCTCAAAATTCAGTGTGTAATTGGCGACACCGTACGTGGTACTACATGTGTTTATAAATCTAATCTAGAAGACGAAGCAGTGAAGATAATAAGCGCTACTTAACTACACTCATGACGCCTAAAACATCTGTTCCGTGACACATTTAGACGACAGGTGTTTCTCTCGCCCTCAGAGCGTTGTTTTTCGCTGAATTATATATCAGGGGCTAAAACGTGAGCGTGCGATTACGAAGACAATTGCCAGTCTGAAAATGTTTAGGAGCCCTGACTTAGGGTGCGACCACACCGCCGCTTAAAAAACGGTGACGTTACGGAATCGCAACAAAATGTATGAAGAAACGGTGAGAAAACGTGACGGATACGACACGTCACTGCGTATACGCGGCGGTTTGGTCGCACCCTTACATTGTATGTTTTGTTTGTAAAAGTAACATTGAGAATAGCCGTAGTAGAAACATTATTGTGAATGCGTGAGATATTTTTTATGAATATAAAAGTTTGGATGGATAGCTTGTTAATGAATAACGCCAAAACTGCTTAACTCTTTGATTTGAATGTAAACACAGATATAGACTATTATAGTCTGGAATAGCACATAGGGCGGGTGGTAGGGCCTTGTGCAAAGTCTGTACGGATCGCTACCACCATCTTACTCGCTAATCCTGCCGCTTAGCAGCAGTGCTTGCACTGCTGGGTTCCGGTGTGGAGAGTAAGACAGCCGGGGAAATTACGGGCAGTCCTCTAGGTTGGCAACGCATCTGCAATCCCTCCGGGGTTGCGGGTGTCTATGGGCAGTGGTGATCGCTTACCATTAGGTGACCCACTTGCTCGTTTTCCTTCCTATTCACATAAAAAAAGGCTACTTTTGTCCCAAAAAATTGTATAGATCCCGCGGACTTAGAAATTCGTTGCAGACGAATCCGCGGGCAACGGATAGTGTTAATATGCAACTAAAGATGTGTCAATCCTATCCTACTAATATTATAAATGCGAAAGTTCGTGACGATGTGACGATGTGAGTGTGCATGTTTGTTCCTCCTTCACGCTGAAACGACTGGACGGATTTGAATAAAATTTGGAATGGAGATAGATGGTATCCTAGATTAACAAATAGGCTTATTTTTATCGCGGACAATTGCATAGTGGTAAACATGTCAGAGGTCGTAGCTGCCTAATGCAAGTCTTATTCTACGCGGACGAAGTCGCGGGCAGAAGCTAGTGTTATATATGGCTTGGTGCTTACATTGTATGTTAAAAACAATACAAAAACACTCGTACCCTTTAATGTATTCATAACCCTTTTCTTGACCAGCGGCTATTTTTAAACTGTCTGTGAAATTCCGAGTACAAACACATGCGAGAAAAAACAATGGGAAGCGCTGTTTGCGGTGGGATTAGCGTGTTTGTGGTTCTCATGTGAATCCATATTGACTGGACAAGTGCTCAAGGTAGGACGTAAGGAGTGTGAGCGGGACGTAATTATAGAAACGAGGTGCGTCTGAGAGGGACTGATGAGAAGCCATTGTTGTCGAAATGATGTAAGTTGGCATTTAGGCAGGCCATGTTTGTAATTTTTTCTTTGAGCAGAAACACTGATCAAATTAATTGTAGTGTACTAATTTTAATCGTAACCGCCAGATAATTAATACAATTCGAAATCAAATTGGACGTAATCTGGTTACGAATTACTATTAAACATATTTTTAAATCAATCGCGACGATTTGCTGATATTTAATACAAAATATGCGAACGACTAAAAAAATGTGAAAACAATGTCCAAGTCCATGCTGGTCTGGGAGTAAAGAAAAAACATAGAAACGACGAGTTATAGACGATGCGGCTAGCAACCCATCACTATTTGGATTCCCCTTCCCACTTATTCACCCACAAATCACAATCAAGCTATACGTGGCTTTTAGGTCATGTTACCATAGGCTCTGTCTACCCCGTAAAGGATTAAGACGTGATTTAGACGTGATTTTTTATTTATATATGTAACAAGAAAAGTTCAAAAGCGAAAATTGAAGATATGATCGAGGTGAGAAGTAAAACGCTACAAGAAAATTATATCTCTTGGGTGAAGTTTTTTTTTATGTGAATAGGAAGGCAAACGAGCAAGTACTGACAAAAGGCAGTTTCGTTAATTTTATTGTACAAAATAGCTGTCACAATCATAATGTCCCGATCAGAATAGTCCAAACCACTTTTTAAATACCGTAGTCGATTAATTATGATAATGTTATTGCTATAAAATAATCGTTTACTTATTATCATATAAAATTTAATTGCAGACGGATTTGCGAATAATTTAAATGAGTTCCGTCATAATATTAATTAGCAAAGGAATGGTAAAGTTGCGGAAAATATTATACCTTACATATTTAATGAATGAATTAGGTAATATTATTTAATGGAGATAATATTGTGACTAGAATTAATTTACTACTTAACTATTAACGATTGCATCGAGATTTGTCTATGACCCTAAAAAATTAGATGCAGCACAAAATACTTAGATACTCGTAATTACTCCGTTTATTTATAGACATGTTAAGCTTCTGTTAGGTAGTTTAAGAACCGCTTGTATTTTTCTGTCTCCTTGAAATTTAAGTCGGATGCAGACAAAAAGTTAGTTATACTTAACTATAACTTTGTGACTTGTTGTGACTGCGTACGAGTGATGGCCATGGTCTATGGTCTTAGACGTAAGCCTTTACTTCATAAAAAACAGGCAAAATACAGTGATTTGAAATACGATCTTTATGAGAATGAGAAGTGAAAAATGCTTTGTGTTCGTCAATAAATAAACAATAAATTAATTTATTCCTAATTTATTATATTTTATTATGGTTTTATAATGTACTTTAGTTGTTAATTTATTAAGTATTAATACTACTTATTTGCGCATAATAATGACTGCTTGCCTTTTTTTAAACTATTCCTTTCTGTACCAGGTTAGCTGGAAGAGATCCCTTCTTAGGGATAAGTTCGCCTTTGTACTATTTTCTGTGTACTTCTGTATTTTTAAATTTTTATGTGCAATAAAGAGTTTACATACATACATACATAAATAGGTCACATTCTTCGAACGCACGAAAGTTTTTAAAAGATACTTACCGTTTATAAATTTTCATGCATCCATTCATCAAAATCATTGACAATGATAAATTGTTTTAAGATTTCAATTGCTTTCCTCATTGGCATACCGCGTCGTTAGAAAGCTATTAAGTACTAACTTATCGAATGTTGTGGCCTTCGGACGAATAAAAAAGAGTTTTGTTGATTATTATCTCATAAATGCCATAAAAATGTTATGGCTTGTTTGCAAATAAAATTTGATAGTCTCATTTGATAGTTATTTAATATTTGTTAGCTGTTCATAAGTCATAGGTACATAATGGAATTGTGAGTTAGCAATTCCATAAATACGGACATGGGAAGGCTAAAATGCTAATTATATGGATATACCAGTAGCGTGGCGTCCATAGAACTCGATTCCCACTGGCTCGTCTATTTTAAGGCAGTCGGGCAATTTATTGTGCAGAATTAGAGGAAAAGGCAACCCAGAGACAAAGAAAAAGAAAACCAAAAAAAAAAAAGAAAAAAAGAGAGAGAGAGAGAGAAGTGAGAAAGGTAACCTAGAGGGGGATTAGGGGGAACTGTCTCCAACTTATTTCTCTGTCTTATTGGTTGTCTGAAAGAGATCGCTACTAAGCGATAAGACCGCCTATTGTATACTTTGTTCTTTGTTTCCGTATTGTTTTGTACTGATTTGTGGTGTTCAATAAAGAGAATATGTATTGTATTGTATTGTAAAGGCTAGTTAAATTCCCTTCGGCTTGCCTTCTGATATACTTGACGCCACGCCACTGGGATATACTTACATGATAAAATGACGTTTTGTGCTTTCGTAATTTTTACGACGATAATGTTTCGTAACTAGACAAATAAACGTTTAATTATGGAGGCTAACTTAACAGAAGCCTGTTGGGAATTTTTGGCATATAGACTGGCGCGGGATGGAACACAAACCTGAGAAGAACGCTTTATATAAATATCAAACTGTACCCTACTAATTAACATAAATAAGTGGCCACATTTCATATAAAAATCAATGGACAGTTACCCGCTAAATTTGCTCGTCAGTACAGTGATAACATTAAATTAAAAATTTTAAAACTCCCTACGCATTAGGTAATTGAGTGATCATCCGTAAATAAAATTAAAAACAATTATTGGCAAAAATGCCTTTCATCATTTCGGAAAAGAGCTGATACTCTCCAAACCACTGGACCGATTTTTGCCGAACATGGCTAAGAACCACCGCAAGGAAACTGGCTTTCGAATGATAAAAACCGCATCTAAATCGGTCAATCCGCTTGAGAGCTACGATGCCACAGACGGATACACACACACATACACAGATATCGACGTCAAACTTATAACACCCCTCTTTTTGCGGAGCCTCTCTTTTGCCCGAATTTCATATGCCATAATGTAATGTTTGCCATAATGATCATTTGACATAACCCTTTTTATCTCTGAAACCGTATTTTTTTCAGGAGAATTGTAATGGCAGTCCTGTAGAACTCTATAGGTTAGGTTAGGTTTGTTTCATAACAATCCTGAATAATTAACAAATATAGAGAAAAAAGGGTTATGGCAAACAAAACATTTATGGCATATAAAATTCGGGCAAACGATAGAGAACCCTCTTTTTGCGTCGGTTAAAATGAAATGAAATGAAATGAAATGTTTTATTACCAGACTTACGTCCATATTACAACAGAATATTTGAAAGAAAGAAAAATTAAAAATTAAAATTAAATGTCAAATTTGCTCAAATTAAATCAAACTAAATCAAACTAAAGTATATAAAATTAAAAGAGGTCAAATCAAATTAAATTAAATCAATCAATTAAATTAAATTACACAAAATTAAATCAAATTAAATCAAACAAATAAAATAAATGTAATAAAAAGGCATGACATTTGTCTAAATACTGTCCAAATGCATCTCTCTTCGTGTAATAAAAAAACCTAATCATACACAAAACCGGTACACTCAGAGAGTATCGCGTGGGAAGAAAAACATCATAATGTTTGCTTACATTATTTTTCTGCGCATGCGCGTGAATTTAAGTGACTTATTACTGTACTGAGAGACTGAGAGAGTTCCATCCATCTCAGCAGAAATGCAATCATAGCTTGATCCGTTCCCTCGTAGGTATTAAACGGAGTTATATGTCTCATTTATTGGTCACAGTACGACCAACAACATTAGACTCCTGACTCCGTGTAATGCGGGCCAGAGAACGGGTCAATTTATAATTGCTTGATTAGTCAAGTGCAGCCATAACTTAGTCGGCGAGTTTCTTTTAAGAATCACCCCAAAGTGGCTAGACAAAGTCACTTTTAATTTAACTGTCGATAACGCTAAAACGATATAATAAAACTAGCTGTTGCCAGCGACTTCGTCTGCAAAGAATTCGTTTATTGCCATCCCGCGGGAATTTTCCGGGATAAAAAGTAGCATATGTGCTGTTCCAGACTTTTCTCTATCTATTTGCCGAATTTCATCCAGATCCGTTGGGCCGTTCTGGCGTGATTGACTAACAAATATCCATCCATCCATCCATACTTTCGCATTTATAATATTAGTTAGATTGTATGGGATTGACATAAGCCCACAAAAACCACATGATGTAGAGGAACGAATACTACTGGCAAGCGTATATCGACATCGTTACGCTCTGGGGGGCTACTCCGAAATTCGATTTTCGAAGTTCGTATCACGCCGTCCCTCTCACTCTCAAATTAATAACTATTAGTGAGAACGGAACGGCACGAAACGAACTTCGAAAATCGAATTTTGGAGTATAAGGCCTGGGACGTATGCCATTCGTCAACATCACCCACACACTTCATTGATCTGTTTCGCAGGTGTGTAGCTGCCATACCAATGTTTTGTAGCGTAAAGTTGAATAAACGAAAAAGAGTAAACTATATTTTTTTATCCTCTCGTCAGTAACAAATTAAGTAGAAAAATAAACGATTCCTCTCGCAAAGGCAGCTTGAGCTCCAAATGAAGGCGACGATAAACGGCAGGCCTTCGCGACGTTTGTTGTGCGCCTAGCCATCCCTTATGAGACTGCCCTGCGCCTTTAATAGGTATGTTAGTCGAACTCAGCGTATAATAATTATTTGCAGCGTGATTACCTTTTTGTCCCGATTTAGCGGCTTTTTAAGCCTTTTAGTTATTGATTATATTAACTCGTTAAGCGTTCGCACAATGAAGTGTTTTATTCTTTAGATTAGTGGCAAAAGTATGTTTGCTTTTATACAAGCGTTATTTTATTTGATAAATCAATAGTTTCAGTTGCTCCAAAAATCTTTAATTAGACATGTTAGTCCATGAAAACGAGGCAAGTAACTAATTCCGTTTCTAGGGGTTTTAAGTTGTCATATCATCAATACACATAATACAATAATTGAACCTTAATTACTATGTTACTAAGAACTCACAAGATTAAAGTAAAACTTCACTCACACAAATGCAAATCTTCGAAAATTTTGCGCAGGATAGTCTCATGACGCCTTTTCTTACGCCTTGTTTAATTAAAACGAAGGAAGGCACAGGCCATAAAGAATCCATCCTCCATTAGGTTCACTAAATTAAATTCTAAACACCGATTTCCGAGTAGCACTTGGAGCTCGCGTAAAATTAAACTTACTGTCACACTCAGAAACGTAATTTCATGGATAAAAGAAAGAGGTAGCAAAAGCCCTCTTACAATTTCCACCCACTGCGTTTACGTTAGCAATGCGCTTCTGCATTAAGTACTAACAAAGCTATGGTCCATTCTGGATCTTTAGAAATCTAGAACCAGCGATTGTAAACCTTTTTTTAACTTCAACACAACGTGAACGAATATACTAATGAAAATTGTACTATTTTAAACAGTAATGATACTCGTAATACATCCTGTTATTTACCTCTGGATCTTTAGGTGTTTTATACGGAAACTTTCTTTAGTTATTGTAAGCTACAAGTAAGTTTTCGTGTTATGTACTATGATAATGAAAGTAGCTTAAATTATCGGTTGTTAAATTGGCTAAAATTGTTTTAATATTCGATACTTTTTTGCACTAGGTTTGGAGATTTAATCTCAAAAATGTTACTTAGTAAATGATATTTAATTAACTGTAGGTACGTACTAAAAGTGTGTATCTTTGATTTACGTTAACTATGAGCACTTTCCGACCTCATTTAACCTCTTGTTACTTCTATGCCGTGCGTAATATTATATCCCTTTTAATAGCAATCCTATTAGTTAGGAGGAAAAATATACGCCCATGATTTGATTTGAAGGGTACTTGATTGGGTTGTTTACGTTACTATCGATGGTTGGTTCATTGAATGGCATGAGATGGGAGATACGAATACCAATCAGAAATATTAATAAAAATAACTAATTACGTTAGGTAATTAAAGCTTTTTAAGTTAGGTACCTAATTAAAGTTTCTTACAACAACAGTAAGTATGTTTATTCTTACACGTTAGTTTGAGTTCTGAGTCGCGTAATTTTTGTTGCATACAATAGTCCAACTCATTTTGCATCGCCGTGTGAACGAAACAGGAGTTTTATATAAAACCGAATGGTAGCAGATACGCCACCGAATTTTCGCGATTCACAACTCACAAAATTACGCTCGTCTGGCCTCACCTTAAGTTGTATTTTTCAGCTGCGATATAAAACTTAAACGAAATAAGTGTTTATTCTTTATTAGCCGTATCTTCAACCATTAAAAGAATTTCTTCAAACCAGTTTTATTTTCCGCAAATCCGTCATCCGCATCAAAATGCTGTATGTGCACTCGCGCCTTGTACACATGCGTCTTTTTAAATGCACGTGAGCCCTCTTCGGCGAATCACGTACGGCGCGACCGCTTCCAAAAATGGTCTGTCCACCGTCCAGTCCCTTGTGAATTTACCAACTTAAGTTTACAGGTGGGAATGTTCTTAACTACCGTAGTACCGTGTTTTGTCGGGATTATTGTGTGACAGTGGCGCCACTCGCGAGTGAAATGTTAAGTTTGTCGTGCTGTACCAGTTCCCTTCGCGGTCACGGGTGCGTTTGCGGCTGTTCCGCGACAGTGGTTAGAAAAATAGTTTGCCGGGAATTTAGCGTTTTTTGTGTTTAAATGGACTTTGTTAAAAAGTTTCGGTTGACCAGTTACATGGAAATACGGGGTATGGAGCATGGAGAGGTTAAATAATCAACTGCCTTTTTAATATTCCGTGTTTAAAGAAAATGATTGGATATCGTATCGTAAAAGTTTAAGTGATGTGTAAGTGTAAAATTGTGTAAAATTCGATTGTGGTTGTAATTTTTTTATAAACAATTTGTCGCTTTGCAAGTTTTTCAGTCAGATCAGAATCAGTGAATCACTGCCCATTTTGAAAATATCCTGTATCACTTAGCCAAACCTGTGAGTATGTTTTACATTAGAAGTATTTAGAAAAATTGTCAACCCTATAAGAGGCGTTGTTTACGTTCTGTCATTCATAATGCGCGGGGAATATTTCAAATGGTGCGTGTTTTGTTTTGCGAAAACACCTCAATGTCGTTGGTAGGGTTGTCACGCAATGTTTTCCCGCCAAAAATAACGGCTTAACGCGTCTGTCGCACATACCGCGGCTGAAGAAGTAAAAGGGCTTATGCGCCTTCAGTTTTTATGTGGAGTTACGTCGTTTTTGGATAGCAGGCTGTGTGACGTTGCCGTGACATCGCGCTCTTATAAAAATTTACGATCAGTTTCCCCCGTGATACTGTTTTGGTACACATCACTGCACACATGACTGGAATTTGTTAGTGTGTGTTTACGGATTGCAGAGTCAGATTGAATGTTTTATAAAGTGTTCTACTACCTATAATCGGCTAAAAATTAAATAGTTGACAAAAATTTTACTAAAATTTAGTCGAAAATTTAGTTTTATGCACATTACACATTTTCACAAATTTCGAATGCTACTTTTGCGTTATGACTTACGTCAGTATGCTTAGTGTAAGTCTTCGGTCACAAAATACGTCTCGATCGCTACATATTGACTTCGCATTTCGAAATGTCACTTGTCACCGACAATGGTCGGATTGGTGAAAATGAGGGCCAGGTCGTGAAAATCAGATAAACAAAGGAAAAACGTAATTAAGAAAAGCAGATTCGTCACAAAAATCGTTCGCCTGGTATCGTTACATCTAGTGAATGGGTCCATTGAATAGAATCTTTGGTACAGCTTTGATTCAGATCAGAACAGATAAAGCAATATCGATTGGGACTATTGGGATGTCATTCGGTCACGTTGGATCGAATGGACTCGTTACGTGAGCTATTGGCTTATAAAACTACTGTATTTGTGAACAAGTGAAATCAGAATTGAATTCTCATTTTATTTTGTTTCTTTAGTGTCTTTTTATAAGCCGTTTAGTGAAATAATTAAACTAGGCAAGTTATTATAGAAATGCATGGAAAAGTTTGTGAAATATCGCAGCACATTATAATACCTATATTCCGGGGTCTATATTTTGTCCCATGAAATTGAAGTTCCGAATGTAAATGGCGGTTTGCCATAATTTTCGTCAGTCATAAAGCGCTTTATTTCTGAAACAGTATTGTAATTGATAGTAAACTGGACTTAACCTAACTTACTACATAACATTCTGATGACTTTTCTAAAATATCTGAAAAATGCACGATGTCATGTGTTATGAACGAAAATTATTATGACCAACGAAAATTATGGGACAAAAAGGGACCCGTATATTCCAACTTTGGTTGTCTCATGTAGAAAAAAAGTTAAATAATTATATTGTTAGAGTTGTAGCCATGAAGAGACGAAGCCTCATTTTACCAGTAGCAACACTGGACGATGCCGCCATCTTGAGCGATGACGTTTGACAGTGACAGTACGTCACGTACGTCAAGCAGATTCCCTCCAACGGGAGGTCGGATTATGGTTCCTCGAGGCGGAATCGACGCAAAAGAAGCATCATGGTCTTGGTTACCGTGCTTTGTAAGATCTTGTGTGGCTTTTCCTTTCTGTTATTGTGTAATTATCTGACCAAATTGTGTGTCCCATCATGCTGGGGACTTGGTTGGAATCGTTATAGCCTTTGTTCCTTGTTTGTGAGTTATTTGTAAGACCGCTTGGATACAATTTGCTACTGGAATCCTGTGTTTTTAATAAAATAAGAGCATCTTGCCAAAAATATTGAGTTACTTTACTTTACCTACCTATTTCAGTTAGGCAGCTTAGCGACTTTCGTATTTGTCAGATATTAGAGTACATTGACCTTTTCTACCAACTCAATCCCAAAGTAAAATATAGGTAGGTATGCATTTTCAAACTCATTTTATTCTAGTTCTCTTTTAGAGTGAGAAGTTGCCACAAGAATAAGGAATCGCCTTCCTGAAAGCTAAGTTTTAGTTTTCTAATACTTTCAACATTTTAAAATCGGTTTCCAAGTTTAAATAAGTGAAGAGAGTTCGCTTACAGAATCTTATTCAAGAATGTTTACGAAGAAATGTTTAGTTATTTATGTGAAGTTTTCTCTTTAACATTCCCGGCAAACTATTCGCGTTAGAATATTTTTTGTTGCACTATTTTGTTTTTTTTACGTTTTAAAATGACTTAACAAATATGATTCCGCGTTTCTTAGATTTGGTACAGCTAAGGCCTCTCATCTGAGTGAAGGCTAAATGCCCAGCTGTAGGATGTATTTGGAGACATACTTGTACTACTGCGAATACTATGTACTTGCGATAGACAAATGTTTTTATACATTGCTCGATATTCAAAGTGACTGCGTCGAGGGCGGCACTAAATTTAAAAAATAAATATTTAAATGAAAAACCTTTGTAGAGATGTTCAGTCGAATTAACCCAACCACCTGCTGGAATATTCCAGAAAAGTTCTGACCCACCTTGTATAACTTTTATTTGATTTTTTTTATACCAAAAGGAAGGTAAACGAGCAAGTGGGTCACCTGATCGTAAGTGATCACCACTGCCCATGGATACCCGCAACACCGAAGAATTACCAACCTAGAGGGCTAAGATGAAATGCCTCGTGTGCCTGTAATTTCCCTGGCTGTCTTACTCTCCACACCGGAACACAACAGTGCAAGCACTGCTGCTTGGTATTGGGATTAGTTAGTAAGATGGTGGTAGCGATCCGGACGGACCTTGCGCAAGGCATATCTTTGTTTCTTTGAAATTGAACTTTCACGACATAATCAAATGATCGCTCGGCAATGAACGTGCGATCATGAGACATTGACTTTAATAGTAGATTGATAAACTAGGGTTGAAATATACCCATTTCACCTGAGATATTTCGAGGGTGAAATGGGCAATTTCATCCGAGTTGAACACTACTTTTCATTTCGAATATGAGGAAATTAAAATTTCACTAACGTCGCATGGTCGCATTTAATATTTGTTACGTTTGTCATTCTCTTCCCGCTCTTTTTTCTATTGCGCGATTTGCGCGCATTGCGCATTTCTTCTGCGCACCAATGGCGGCCGGCTAGTTTTTTTTTAAACTTGCAGACACGGAGGTTGCTATCAATTAATTGTCGACTTAAATATTTCAAGCTAAAAAAATTACCGAACGTAATAATTTCTACTAATTCTCGTTGTATACGCTTGCATAAGCTTATATACCTATAGCGGGAATGTTATTTTAAGATTATTTTGCCTTTTACAATTAAAAAGGAACTATTAGTATAGATTATTATTTTAAACATAGATTACATGGCTGTATACGTATTTCCATTGCTATGTACCTCATTTGATTAGCTAGAAAAAAAAAATACTTTCAACCCAAGGGTCGCGATGAGTCACTTTCAACCCTATATCCAGATAATCAATGACCTACTTTCAGAGTATGAGAGATGAAAAATAGTTTGTAAACATTTTGCTTTCTAAATTGCAGCGGCCTAGAACTTTACCCTAAAATTAGGGTATCGGCGTTACATACGCAAATGTTTACTCGCCACAAGCAATTACGATGGTATAATGCTATTGACTATACCGGCATCATACCCTGACCCGCATATACCAATTAACGTTCAATAAAACTTCGATACCGCGGCCAGTGCTGCTCAAACTTTAAAGATTATATGAACATGCGGTTTGCATTGTCGCACTGAGTTGCGAGGACTTGCTAGCTGCTAGAGCCTCTAGTGTATACATGACACAGAAAATGTTTCGAAGGTTGTTCGCGTTAGTGCGAGTCGCACTAAGTTACTTTTGATAGAAATTAAAGAATAAAATATTTGATAGAAATCCTACTCGACGTTTAAAGATGCTGTCGAGCAGCTTTAAATGACGTTAAATTGTTATTATCTTAACTGCATTGTTTACTGTGCGTGCTGAATAATTTTGTATGTTTTTTTAGTCTTATTTTTTAATAAGAGGTACCTTATTTAACTATTTCGGACCAAAAATTAACGCTGCTTTAAGGTTCGCCCTTACTCCAAATCCACTATATATTTCGCACAGGCTTGGCTATCTTGCACGTAAGCAGCAGAGTACCAAGGAAAATATTTGAATTGTTTTTGTTTTCAAATTTATTATTATTAGTGTGAGCATAACGGCACGAAGCGAACTTCGAAAATCGAATTTCGTAGTAGGCCTAGTTTGAGCACCGATGCTTTAATACTGCACGAGCAGGCAAACGATCTCGATGATTGATCGGCGCCCGCGCAGCGAACGGCGGCGCGTCACGCGAACAAACAATTGAAAAGCGCGGCCCATCCTTCAAACGTCTGCTTCTGGTTTTGGTTCATAATTTCTATATTAAGACGAAATATACTTATCAGTATAAGTGTCGGCTATCACGTAAAAACTAAAGTTGCAACCTCAGCATTGTTCTGAAGTATGTTAGCAAGTGGTTCGATTAGCATTACGTTTAAAGTCACATGCACACTTCCTACTCTGCTATCATCCGTTAAAAAAAACTTAGAATTTTTCCAGCCATTAAATTTTCACAACGGAAACTTTTCAAAAACGTCCCCATTCGCCTCAATTCGAGCAATAAACTATTCGATTTATCTCCTCGACGCGTACCCTTTATTTAGTTAAATGGCGGTAGTTTCCAAGAAACTATTTACTGAGTACGGTCAAAGGATGCCCGGGAAACTTCGCCGACAGGAAAAGGGGGGGTTCCTTGCCCGTTATTAACTTCGATTATGTTCCAAACTTGAATTCGGAATATTAATTTGCGTGGGTTATTTGAATATGGAATTGGATATTTTGTGGCCAGTTATTGTTGGCTGGATGATTGAATTCGCTGAAGCCTGTGTGTTGACTTTGTGGCCGATGGCAACGAAGTGAGTTAATAAGGTTTTGACCTAGAGAGAAGCAGCAACATTTGCGGCCAGATACAACAGTATGCCTTATGGAAGGAAAACTTTATGACCCGTTTTCGCAATTACGAGGCGTCCTACTTTCAGTCTTCTCTTCAGACCGAGAACAGTAAAAACTGTGTGTATTGAATTTTCAGAGTTACATTAACCAATTTTGTTGCCAATTTGTATATTTTGCCATTACGTTTATAGCAGTGTACCTATTCTTTATAATTTACTAAAAATCCTCTAGTGTCCGTTTTCTTTATTTTGTATACACGATGACTTTGAATTAGTACCTATGCAAGAACCATTTTTTCTTACTCAGTAATCGATGGAAATTGAATTTTAATTAGAAGTTTGTAAAACAAACATGATGTAAAGAATCCTTTTTTATTTAGGATTTAATTTAAAACCGAAATTATTGTCACCCTATTTCTGTTTACTACGTTCTTTATCTTAACTGACTGTAACAGAGGTACGTCATTTCAAAAAAAAGGGTGACCATACAAATTAGTGTACATAATGTTTTATCATTTTATTATTAATTAAATAATTCAGGATTTACTTAATTAATTAATTTAACACACGCAAACTTAGATTTAATTTTGCCCAGACAGTAAGATTAATTGGTTCCTGTATGTGTTTGTATACTGATTCAAAGTCAACGTGTATTTGGCGCGGCTTTAATTATATTTACAAAGTAAATGGAAAAAAACATGAGATCTGTAATGAAAGAAAAAAAGGTTTAACGTCGAATAACATTAACGAATCTTCTAAAAATTAAATTGTTCCCGCACCGAACAAGCAAAACTACAATACATGTACAATAACTTTCTGCTAAAAAAATCTACGAAAAACCCACATTCAATTCTGTGCTAAAAATTGCATGCGAATTGATTTCTTTTTCAATGTTCGTGACCGCGGCAAAATGTAGCTGGCAGGTTGGAATTGTAAAGTCCACTACTTTAAAAAAATATGCACACCGACCAAACGGGACGTAAATTGAAAACTGACAGTAACATAAATTACACTCTATGATTACTACATTTATTTTTATTATTACCCTATGATTAGTAGATGAATTTTAAAAGCTGTTGGATCTCTTTTACTCCTCAACATTTTTTTTTGCCCGCGACTACGTCTGCGGAGAATTCACTTATCTCTATCCCGAGAGAACTTTGCCATTTTCCGGGATAAAAACTGTCAGCTATGTCCTTCCCCGGGACGAAAACTACCTCCATAGGTACCAAATTTCATTAAAATCGGTTCAACGGTTTAGGCGTGAAAGCGTATACGTTTAGCATGATTGTGGGCGTATAGGTGGAAAGGGGAATCAAAATAGTGATGGTTTCCGAGCCGCTTCGCGTATAACATGATTTCTAAGATTTTCGCTCATTCCCTCGATGGGTTATAGTTGCCGGCAAACATCTTGAGCAAGAACGACGTGGAAGGGGTAAGTTCGCGCATGTACTTTCGTACCAAACATCATACATACACATACATATCGTCACGCCTCTTTCCCACAGGGGTAGGCAGAGACTACTTTGTTCCACTTGACATACCAAACCAAAGAGACGCAAAATTCACTTCTGCGCGCTCAAGATGTTTGCCGGCAACTATACCATCTGCGCGGGAAGAAAGCAATAGTACCTATACATTCTGTGTTTTTTCTTTACACCCAGACCAGCATGGAAGATACTTTAGTTACGTTAGCAGTAACTTTAAACATAAACAGAGGTTTCGACGTAATATTTGATAGATTTTCTGTCAAATACACGTCAAAATCACCGATCATGGTTATTGTTAAACTTAAAGCAACTCACACTTTACGCTACACCGCCACTTTAGCATTTTACATATTCGAATTTTCCTTTTTCCCACACGAAAATGCGTTTTATTATAGCCGACCATTTACCTTTCCACCTGTATTTATAAAACAAGACTTCGCTATTACTTGGCATGGTCTAGATAAATTTAAGCAGTGAGTACACGAGCGAGCTCCTTTTCAGGAAGTTAATAAAGAGCCGCTAGCGTGGCCGGTGGACAAAAGGTTTATGTGCAACGGGCCTTATTGTTCGGTGCAAAAAAATGCAACGCAGAAATAAGAATAAGAAATGGAGGAAAAGCTAAATATTTTTAACAAAAGTATTGTTGGCCTGAAAGAGAACGTGTTCTAGTTTCAAAGTAATGAGTGCGCTAGTTCAGTTTAAAGCGACACCAGCTGCGAAACTGTATACACTGATTTAATATATATTTTAGGTGTTTCCCTAGTATCTAAACTTTGGAAATTATTGAAAACTAGCTTCCGCCCGCGACTTCGTCCGCGTAGAATTAGCAATTGATATGTTTATCGCTATCCCGCGGGAACTATACAATTTTCCGGAATAAAAAGTAGCCTATGTTTTAATCTAGGGTACCAGCTATCTTCGTACCAAATTTTATCCAAATCCGTTCAATCGTTTTAGCGTGAAGAAGGAACAAACATACACACTCACTCACATCCTCACATCGTCACATCGTTACAAACTTTCGCATTTATAATATTAGTAGGATAGGATAGGATAGGATTTATCTAATTTAGGAGATAGATAGAAGAACATTTCCATTGCATTTGAAATGGCGCTAGTTTCGCGGCTGGTGTCGCCTTAAGTGTGCATTTTTAAATAAACTGAATCGGATTCTCTAATTCGTTATATAAAGGGGAACTATTTGTAATCATAATTATTTAGTCTAACAATTACGAAGGCGGGACTGCCTGCCAATTCCCAAAACTATGTCTTTTACAGTTGTACTTATAAATAGAACTTATTTACAATTGCACACAATAATTGTAGTAGATAAGTAAAAGTACCTACATAAATTTGCACAGTATAGTAGATACATACATACATACATACATATCGTCACGCCTCTTTCCCACAGGGGTAGGCAGAGACTACTTTGTTCCACTTGCTACGATCCTGACATACCTCTTTCGCTTCGTCCACATTCATCAATCTCTTCATACATGCTCGTCGGTTTCGGGTACTCTTGACCTGGCCTTTTTCCAAAACGTCCCTAATTTGATCATGGAACGTCCGCCTAGGCCTTCCCCTCCCAACGCACCCATTCAACGCAACGTATAGTAGATATTTTGTTATATTTTCCGCAATAACTTTGTACCTGTCCAAATCTAGGTCAAAAGCGTTCCACTAAATCTTAAAGGGACAATATTATGAAAACCGTACAGCAAACATATCTTACGGAGCCCATTATGAAGTGATATATTTTGTATAATAGTTTCCGCTATCCAGTGTTGCCAGCGATTTTCCCGCCATTTCAAGTGTCGTTGACTTAATTTATTTTCCCGAAGGATTCTCTATGGATTTGGGATTCAAAGGGGCTGCGTTAATGGCAACCCTTTATGCTGTTAAAAAAATATTATTTTGGAAAATTGTTCATGGTTCATAGGTAGTCCTGTCTGTTACAAAGCAACGTATTCTTTACTGTTTCTGCGTTACGTTAGAACATAAAATAGCTAAGTGCCTTAGTTTACTACAGTAAGCTTATTGTCTAACTCGCTCTCAATCGCCATCGTGTTCATTTTGACAGTACTTGTATAAATGTGACAGCTAGCTGATTCCGATTCCAATTGTCAGCCCATACATGAACTGTCAAAATGAAGACGATGGAGATTGCGAGCGAGTTAGACAATAAGCCTGTACATAATGCACGCCCGTGTTTATCGAATAATATATCTACTGACTAGCTTCTGCCCGCGACTTCGTCCGCGTAAAATTAGCAATTGACATGTTTATCGCTATCCCGCGGGAACTATACAATTTTTCGGGATAAAAAGTAGCCTATGTTTCAATCTAGGGTACCAGCTATCTCCGTTCCAAATTTTATCCAAATCCGTTAGTCGTTTCAGCGTGAAGAAGGAACAAACATACACACTCACATGGTCACATCGTCACTCACAAACTTTCGCATTTATAATATTAGTAGGATATACATACATCACGCCTTTATTACTTTCGGGGTAGACAGATCCTATCCCTACGGGGTTGACAGAGCCTAGGTAACAAGATCTAAAGGCCACGTTTAGCATGACTGACGTATGGCGTATAGGTGAAAGGGGAATCAAAATAGTGCTGGGTTCCTAGCCGCATCACCTATAACATGATTTCTAAGATTGATTGATTGATTTTGATTGATTAATTGATTTTTTAAATAAGAATTTTACCCATTACCATCTGCGCGGGAAGAGAAGCAGCTCTCACATTCTGTTTTTTCTTTGCTCCCAGACAAACATGGAAGTTATGGAAATGGCATGTATGTAGTTTCAAAATATATTTTTGAGAATTCATAGAGCTCACTTAAACGTAGTGCGAAAGATATAAGAGCTTTCCCTTTACACCAAACTTGGCAACGGACCAAAACTAGGTTTAAAAATTAAATGATTTCTTGTTAAGACAAATTGGATGAAATATCTAAGTACTGCGGAAAGCATAACTAAGCTATTCGCATAACTATCGTTTTAAATGCAGCTTTGCGGAATCTCGCAATCATAATAGAAGTGTTTTGTTATATGTTTATGATGTTTATAATAGCTTTAGTTTCGAATAAACATTGTCGTATTACGTCATAATGTAATCGGATTACTTTATATAGACTTGGTTTAAGCGTGAAAAGGTAACAGACAGACGGAATTCTGTTACATACACATTTATAATATTAGTAGGGATTTTATAGCAATAATATTTGTTTTTACATTACTTACCTAAAAGAAAAATGTTCTGTATTAAGGCGCTGTCAACAGTAAATGACCTGGAGCAGCGCCACTCTTCACACATACGGTTCACGTGCCTGTTAGTGAAAGAGAAGAAACTATTCCGGCAGCTTGGCGCGCGTCTAAAATCTTGCAAATAAGACACAAATCATAAG
This sequence comes from Pandemis heparana, assembly GCA_963854515.1. Taxonomy (NCBI): domain Eukaryota; kingdom Metazoa; phylum Arthropoda; class Insecta; order Lepidoptera; family Tortricidae; genus Pandemis; species Pandemis heparana. Next base: position 4,741,798 of record OY978013.1, on the reverse strand, counting down.
AAATAAACAAAAGTATGGATTATTTGTGAAATATGACTCGTTAGCCGGTTAGGTATGAATATGTTGACTTCATGTTTTTAATTGCAAACCCATACGTCGAAAAAATAAAGACATAGAACCGTTTAATGATGATTTTAAGACCAATCTTTGCAATTATTTTCTATCGAGCCGATTTTGTTCAATTATGTATCGAGTCCGTCTAGCGTGTTTGAAATATGATGAAAATTAACATTATATTTTTTTTGTATTTTTTTTGTGTGCAGTTTTTCTTAAAAAAGTGTTTAAATAACATCAATTTCAACAAAATTAGGTGTTGTCAGCCTCTTAATTACCTTTATTTCTCTGTCAATATGACTTCCCTAATGTTCACATTTGTTGTAGCTCTCTCTAGGTCAACACTCAAGATCAACTCAAGATCACTCAACTGACATAACAGTTGTTAATGAGGCACAACGTTATTCCTTCCTTATGAAATGCGACCTCTGTTTATTTATGCTATGCATTAGGGTTTAGTTTCATTTCAACATTACTATTGATTAGGTATTTATAAGCCGATTGAAAAATGATACTTTTAATGCGGTCTAATAGCCGAGAACATGACAGCGTTTATTTACGGCGTGTTATGACTGTTATTGGATGTTCAAATACCTAATAAACTACACGTAACCGTATTTAAATTTAACTTTACATTTAATATGTGAACGCATCTTCAAAACATTCTGAAACATTAGCTTGAGTGTGTGAACACGTTTTTAACTATGATTTTTGTGTTGCAGGTTGGTACCGCTGATGAAATATGAAAGTCATATAAAAACTGGCTGAATAGAAAAACGCCTAAGCGCAGGTAAGTATTCTTAAAAAGTTATTGGAGCGTAGCTTCGGTGTCTATTCGCAGACGGTTTTTTGTCGGCTCAAGGACGGAATCTAAAGAAATGATCGATTGGATGTTTCAGGCCGTAAAAAATATAAAATTGAATGAAGAAATACTGAAAACATCAGCACTTGGATGGATACTTTAATCTTATAGAGTATTTCATTTCGTAATTATTACTTTTTCAGATACTTTTACTCCTGCAAAATGAAAAGAGACGCAGTAGTTTTTAGCTAGGTATATTCGGTTAAATCAAGGTTTGATATATCTATTTTATGTACAACTTCACTGCATATCTTGAATAAATGGGATAAAGACGTGATTTATGTATGTTTGTATCTATACAATATAATTAATCTAATCTAACTAATATTATAAATGCGAAAGTATGGATGGATGGATGGATGGATGGATGTTTGTTTGTTTGTTACTCAATCACGCCAGAACGGCCCAACGGATCTGAATGAAATTTGGCACATAGATAGAGAAAAGTCTGGAATAGCACATAGGCTACTTTTTATCCCGGAAAATTGCGTAGTTCCCGCGGGATAGCGATAAACGAATTCTTTGCAGACGAAGTCGCTGGCAACGGCTAGTGTAATATAAAATAGTGATGGGTAGCTAGCCGCTGGCACGTTGTGTTTTTTCTTTGCTCACAGACCATTATGGAAGAGCATGGAAGATGGTGCGTTTAATAGGCTACAAACGGACAAGTCGACACAACCCTATACGCAAACTTTTTCGTTTATTTTTGGAGACAGCCAGTGCGTGTGACGTCACCCCATTAGGGTTGACAAACGGGTCAATGGTCGTCGGACACGACGGGCAGTGTTGGACAGCTGTCCTAGAAATCTTACACGTCTTGCTCACAGTGGGTCAACTTTTATTTTATTACGAGCTTTTATTCGCTCGGTGGAGCGAGGATCTACGCAAGGCGGCTGGCAAGAGCTGGATGAGAGTGGCCGAGGATCGTGCTCAGTGGCGTGCCATGGGAGAGGCCTATGTCCAGCAGTGGACGAACATAGGCTGACGATGATATAGTATAAAAAACAAAGTCGCTTTCCGCTGTCTGTCCCTATGTATGCTTTGATCTTTAAAACTACGCAAAGGATTTTAATACAGTTTTTTAATAAATAGAGTGATTCAAGAGTGACAAAATAGCGGAGAAACGCTGATTGCACCCGTGCAAAGCCGCGGGGCGGGTCGCTAGTTATCTACATAATAAAAGAAATGTCACATGACCGCTGCCCATCCATAAATCCCGTGAATAATCATAGTTGTAACCTTTAACTACCCACGTTACGTTTAGGCCTCCCCATAAATATTAACTCACAACCCTATTTACCAGGGTTCAACGGTCAACCCTGAACCCTATTTCCCAGCGGAAATTTCGACACGAGTTAATATTCACACATCGAGAGTCATCTAGGTTTCCTCTACAAGTCCTTCCCGTTCTCTTTCATATTTAGGACAGTGTAGTTTACCCTGTATCGTTGTAAGTTAAGGTTTGCTTTTGGTTAGTGCGGTTGGTATAATAATGTTCATGACCCTAGGTCAATGCGGGGCTCCCATTGGCTAGCGGATGTGTCAAGTAGGGAGCGATGTTCGCACGAATATTGAAGGATGCCCTTCATGTTTCTGTTAGCGCGAGGAAGTTGTCATTTGTTTTTATTTCGGTACTCATTGAAACACGCCTAGCGTATCAAAATATAGAGTAATAATAATAATAATAATAAAAGATATTTATAGTAGTGACATAAGGGAGTGAGTGACACTTTTATGTGACAGAACGTTGTTTATACTGTCTTAGTGATGGCCGAATTCGACTAATTTGCTGATTCGAATGATTATTCATTACTAATATCATAATTCGAATATGAAATTCCTTTTATTATCCTTTTTATTATTCGAGCGTCGCTGCTCGTCTGGGGGGGTTTGGTCCAATATGAAATTAGTAATATACTAATGCCGATAATCGAATAACGACTACTAATATTAGTAACTAATCGGCGGCTGGTTGACTGCTCGGACCGAATCGGGAATCTTCGTGTCGACTCGGCGCGGTGCTTGCGTTAGTTGTCAGCTTGTTAGTTATATCAACGTCAACTCGACTGGACTGTATGGAGGGGATTTTGAGTACTACTAATATTGTAATGATTTTCGAATTAGTCGACTAAGTCGAATGATTACAATAATCGACTAATCGAATTAGTATTATTCAAAGTCGCCCATCATTATACTGTCTTAGAATTAATTTAGAAATTCTTCAGTAGGTGGTTGTGTTAGTAGGATTAAATATCCCTGTAAATATTATTCAGGATTTTTTAACTGTGCTTAACCTTTTCTACGTCAACGACACCTACATCAGCACCGCAGGTTCAACGTAAATAAACCACCTATATATACGTCTTAATGCTATTCAATTCAGTTTCAGTTTAGGTTCGCTCGCTGTCAGATCCACACTAAAAATGTCAGCTTAACATCACTACATAGTATAAAACAAAGTCGCTTGCCGCTGTCTCTGTCCCTATGTATGCTTAGATCTATAATTCTACGCAGACGAAGTCGCGGGCAGAAGCTAGTGCTAAATAAGCTTAACAAGCGAACGAATCAATCAATCGTACAATCCGTCGAGTCATTATTCCCATGTTTATTATTGGTGGATTCAAATGGAATCCTTAAAACATGGGCATCAGGGTGAAATTCTGTTTGTATTAAATATTAAACGGATTCGGTCTACAACTTGATTTTACCCGTTACTTCGTTCCCTGATGAACTTTTCAAATTGACTGAGATTGAATACTTATAAATGCCAAACTTTATAATTGTATACCGCTTCAAGTAATTTGACACTTCCGAGTATAATTACAATTTGAGTCGGCTTATCTCATTTTGAGCCATTTTATCTGTAGATTTTTTGTTTGATTGTTTTTGTTTCTTTATTAATTGTGTTTGTCTTAAATAAACTTTTTTCTTTCTTTCTTTGACTTTACGGTATTTCTTTAGGATCTGCATAGTACCTAAACTTAATGGCATTCATTGTATTTGTATCTGTCTTCCTTTGCTTATGGTGCAGGTTAGACATTAGGTGGTTAAAGGAGCTTCGCTTCAAATTTTCAATTCAGTAGCGTGTTGTGCTAACAACTCGATTCCCACCGGGTTCCTCTACCACACTTCTCTCACTCTTTCTTCACTCTTCGTTGATAGGTTTTTGCTGCAGGTGTTTCTGTCTAACGGGAATATTCACGAAACGCCACTGAATGTCTACGTCGAAACCGGATGGCTGTGTTAAAATATTATTTATTAGCATAATTTGAAAATAAACAAGTAAAATTGAACATCGCAGACATAAAATACAACTCAACGCTTACGACTGCTTGTGCTTGTATAATGTATATTATAAGATCAAACGAACTTCTTGAAGTGAAGTTCGATCATTATTATAAGAGTCACTTCATTCGAAGATACATTTACACAGGTAGTGCCTTTAGCCTACACGAGGAATTCGCACGTTGAGAGAATCGATTTTCGATCGACTTCCCTTTTTTTTTTTTTTTTTTTGCCTACCCGACCCGCCGCCTTACAGTGCCGGTCGAGCTGTCACCTCATTCTTGTTCAGAGATATTCAGTTTTCTACTTTTTAAACTGGGTTTTTTGGGAGGGTGGGAACCCTGTATCTTCGAATGAAGTGACTCTTATAATAATGATCGAACTTCACTTCAAGAAGTTCGTTTGATCTTATATTATAATTCGTCACTTCATTCTTCAGATACATTTACACAGGTAGATGTTTAGAGATATTTATCATATTACCTAAATGTTCTTGTGCTAATAAAACATTTATAATCATCAGTAGAAAACTTTTATTTTGTAACAAAATATATATTTCGTTTATAATCAATTTTCTTTCTTATTGATAATTATCCTTAATCAGAAAGTTAAACACATAAATTTAATCATCGATTTGTAACAATTATTTAATTAATGATCTCATTATTCTATTGCTCATTATTAGTATTCGTGATCGCACAGACAGAACGAGCAAATATTCCTTCGTCCACTACTGGACGGTTGTAGAATCTAGCAAACGTCAGGGAAGAGGTGGACCATCCAGCTGTTTTCCTTATGGTGTCAAGGCAGACTCCGGCAGAGGCCGCCGCTGAGGTGGAGGCGTGACGCGTGCTATGAGCGCTGAATACTGTTACGTCAACGCCGCACTCTGCTAGAGTCTGCTTTATCCACCTGCTAATAGTTGCTGACGATGCCTTTTTGTGGGGTTTTTTGTGAGTAACTAGAAGATTGTCTGCGCCCTCAGGTCGCAAACCCGATGTTGCTGCTAGGTAATCATCAAGAGTTCTTGCTGGACAAATGCTTGGATTTTCCACGAAATATGGTAAAAATAATACTGGTTGTTCTCGGTTAGGTGCTGATGTCTTTATCATGTCTGATATTGTTATCTTTATGCCTGAAGGGGACCTATTGATGTTATTGATCTTGATCAAAGAGAACGTCTGCACGCGATGAGATGTGCACAAAGCCAACAACATTGATAACTTCTTTGTAAGTTTAACCAAATTCAAACTACTATTAGGGTACCATTCGGAAATGCAATCTAGTACAGTTTTTGGGTCCCAGGTCGTGGTATACTTGGCGCGGGATGGCTTTTGTCTATAAATGCCTTTAAGTAAGCGTTTTATCCTTTCGTCTGATCCTATGTTATTCCCGAGGAGTAATGATAGGGCAGAACGATGACTATTGATAGTCCCGTACGAAGCTCCTTTATCAAACGAATCTACTAAGAAGGCTATTACTGAGGATAACGAAGCTTCAAAGGTATTTATGTCCTTTTCTAGACAAAACTGCCACCACAACCTGTACGTAGTAGAATATTGTTTCATCGTATTTTCCGAAATGGATGCTAACATTAGGTCTAGAGCTACACTCGGAGTATTTAACTTTTTAAATGCTGTCCTGAGAGCGCCGCGGCCCCCAGGGTAAGTCTGGTGTGAAGCCGGTGACGTAACCTGAAACGTGAACGCAGAAGGTCCCGATTAGGTTCGAAGAATACAATATCAGAGATAAGCATTCTTTTCAGCAATGGGAACCAAGCTTGGCCAGTCCAATAGGGAAAGACTAGAATGCCAGTGGCTTTGTCTTCGATTATTTTTCGCAGGCATTTTAGTATGAGAGCAAACGGGGGAAATGCGTAGAAGAATGAAAGATTCCAACTCACTGTAAACGAATCAACTGTCAATGCGTCGGGGTCCGGTTTCCATGAGATGTATTGAATGCATTTGGCATTGGTGCGAGAAGCGAAAAGATCAATTTGGGGGTTTCCCAGGGTTTGAACTATTCTTTGGAATGCCCAATCGGAAAGTTCCCATTCCGTGTCTGCATTTATTTTCCGCGACTCTTCGTCTGCTTCGACATTGTCATGTGTGTTAATATATGACGCGTGTATAAAGATATTGCGCTTTTCGCACCACTGCCAAATCATTTTTGTTAAGTCGTTTAAATGTGGGAAACGGATTCCCCCCATTCTATTTATATAGCATAAGGCAGTTGTAATGTCAACTCTTAGTAAAATAGAGCAATTAGAATACTTATTAGCGAAGCTTTTTAATCCTAGAAAAACGGCTAGTAATTCAAGGTAGTTAATGTGGAAAGATAATTCTTCATCTTTCCACCCCCCATTCGCGCGTTTCCCGTTACAAGCGGCGCCCCAACCAGTTCTAGACGCGTCAGTATATATCTCTAAAGCAAATTTTTTGTCTTGTCTTATTATATTGTAAGTTGACATTATGTTTTCCTTCCACCATTCCAGGTCAGGTAGGATAACGTTCGATGGCTTGATTTTTGCTTTGAAATCGTCATCGTACTTTTGAAGGGCTAAGTATTTTTGACGTTCGAAGGTTTTGGTGTATAACCAGCCATATCGAACTGCTGGGCAAGCCGCTGTTAGCACGCCTATTAATTGTGACAATTCCCTAATGGAACATGTCGGAAGTTTAGAGAATTTTTTAATTAACTTCATGATACCTAGTCGTTTTTCGTCAGGCAGGCTTAGAGTCATTTCTACGGTATTAAATACAAAACCTAAAAACCGACAAACCTGTCTGGGCTCTAGGTTGCTCTTTTCATAATTGATAACAAATCCTAAGCATTTTAGCAAAGCTAGGGTTTTGTTGACATTGTTGGCACATTCGTCATAAGAGTCACCGATGCATAAAATATCATCAAGATATATAACTGATCTATAACCTTCTTGACGAAGATAGTTAATGACCTCTTTCATTAATTTTGTGAATACCCAGGGAGCAACCGATAACCCATACGGCATGACTGTAAATTCGAAATATTTTTCATTATATTCAAAACGCAGGTACTTTTGATGCTCTTTTGCAATAGGAACTAAGAGGTAAGCTTCCTTTAGATCAATATTTGCCATAAAACCAGACTGAGGTACGAGTCTAGCAGCTGTCCTATAATCCTCCATTTTGAAATGGGTGGTTGAAATAGATCTATTTAACGGCTTGAGATTTAGAATAAATCTTTTTGTCCCGTTGGCTTTGGGGGTTAGGAAAACGCTAGAGACAAAATCGTTTTTTGACCTATGACAGTGAGAGATAGCACCGAGATCTAACAATTTATCTATACATTGTATCATATCTGGATGCTCACTAGTGGAAACGGAATTACGTGGCGTTAAACCCTGTCTGACTTTCTTACAAAACGGTATCTTATAACCTTCTGAAATCCAATTCAATATTTCAACATTATTAGTAATTTGAAGCCAGCAATTATAAAAGTGTTGAATTCTCCCAGCGTGTTGTACCTCTATTGTTGAGTTGTTGTGGCACGCTGTTTGTTCTGTGGCGACGGCCTCGGTGGAGCGGAGTTGCCTGTCGGGGCTCGTCCCCCTCTCGGAGCAGCATTCCTTTGCCCGCCCCTCCCCCCCCTGCTCGACAGGAAGCGAGAAGGGCCCCTCCAGTTTCCCTGGGGGCGTGAGCGGCTTGTCGACGGCTGGTATGATGTAGAAGGTGGCTTGGGATTCGGAGTAGCTTTTTTTATCTGTAATCCGTGTTTTTCGATTACTTTTGTAGCTTTAATCTTTTCGGAAAGCTTGTTACCGAAAAGCGTTTCATCCCGATCGATATCCTGCATAATATTTAAGAAAGACTTGTCTAATCCTGGAGTGACAAACCTTTTTCTAGCTTCCGTTTCTACAAAGTGCAGATCACAAAGTAGTCTACAGCTATCACTGAGAAATTTGATAGCTTGAAGTCTGTCCTTTCCGTCGTCCAGAAGTAGTTCCAGGCCCTTATTCAGGGCGGTTATTCCCTGGCCCAATTGCTGTTGTACCGCTTCGACTCTTTTATCTCGAGTGCGAGTACCCTCAGGAACGGCGGCCGAAATCTCGGGGTTCAGTTTTGGCGCCTGTAGTAATGTGCAGTTTTCTGGTACGGAATACTCCTTGACGAGTTTCTCTTTTGCCTCTTTGTTCATTCCCTTACGAAGAATGGGTAACCACAATAGTGATAACTTCTCGTGAATCTTTGGGCCAAACTTGGGTGTCTCTTCCGTTACCTCGCCCAATGCGGTGAGGATCTCAGGGCCTAATTCTGGAACTGGGACCGGTTCTTGCTCAATATCATTTTTGCCCTCATCGTTTCGGTCGGAGATCGGATCGGCATCCCCGGGTTCCGGATCAGAGTTGTGCGGGTTTTCATTGTCTAAAATGAAATAATAACGAATTTTATTGAGGGTAGTTATGAAAACCACGAGTTAAAGCAAAAAGTTATCATTCGTGATTACGTTTAAATTTCTAGGTAAACCGCAATAAACGGTAGGTAAGATTATAATTATGCCCTCGTGAGGATACACGATCCTCCTCCAGGCGATATAAATTGTATCGACGAAATTACGGGGCACAATGGTCTGATCGTAATTTCCAACTACCTTCGTGTTAACACACGGTTAACCTCCAGGCGATAAAAGTACCTTCGTGATGACACACGGTCAACCTCCAGGTTCAAGAGATGAGCACAAACTTTTGATTTCACATTAAAAGGTGAATTTACTAACCTGAATTATGGTCAGAATCTTCTGACGACGAATAAATAATTCGGTTATATTTCCGCTGCTCCTGTTCCATCTTCCGTATTTTGCGTTGGTAACGCTTTATCATTTCTTCATTTTTCCTTTTCGGCATATTAGCGATGATGAACACGGTAATTTTACTTGTAGAAAAAACTTCTTTAGGCACGTGCGAACGCTGCCTCGCGCAAGAAAGGAATGAGGTGACAGCTCGACCGGCACTGTAAGGCGGCGGGTCGGGTAGGCAAAAAAAAAAAAAAAAAAAGGGAAGTCGATCGAAAATCGATTCTCTCAACGTGCGAATTCCTCGTGTAGGCTAAAGGCACTACCTGTGTAAATGTATCTGAAGAATGAAGTGACGAATTATAATTATTCCTAAGTGTCAGATCGTATCATTTTAGTATAGAATTATTTACTATAGTTTGACAGCCGCCGTATAACCTCTAGATTCCCAATTATGTGTTAATATCGCATTATTCTTAGCACGAGCAACAAATCATTTATATATAAGGTCATGAGTCTTTTTCAATAGTAGTAACTGCAATGGAAGGTTTACTGTAAAAGCAACTGTATCTGCCGTAGCATAACCCCCTTATTCATAAACGCACTATAGGCCTCTGTTAACTTAGTAATCGTTTGTCCTTATCTGTCACTTTGACATTTACCTTTCACAGATAAGGACAAACGATTACTAACTTAGCAGAGGCCTATAGTGCGTTTATGAATAAGGGGGTAAGTTTTTAATTGCAATATTGCAGTGATGGTTGTTAGAGCCTCTGGTAACTTGGTTCCCGTTTGTATGAACAATGAAAGCATCTATGGCAAATGCCCTTTTATATGATGGCGATATGCAGTCGCAGTAAAGAGAATTATTACAGGCGCCAAGCCCAGTCTGTGAAAATGTTTTGTGTCATTAATTTTGTATTCTATAGAGCGAATGAAATGCTGGCATTATAATGGCCATACGAAATTCACTTAATTTCGTAGTAGCTTAAGTAGCTTTAAGTAGGATTTAAGAAATCCAAAACGTATCAAAAGCCGAGATAGCTTATATGTTTTGTCCTACTCTCTAAAGCAGACGATTCTAGGTTAAGCCCCGGGCTCGCACCTCTTAAATTTTTGGAACTCATTTGCGAAATCATATTTCAATTTTACCATGAATAAAATGCACTGAAAAAAGGCTAGACAGCCGATTGCGGCATATTTACTAAATACTTTACTTAAACCATCATATTTTTTAAACTATTGAAAAATAGATTTTACGATTTCATAAAAAGACAAGCAGCTGCCTTCCGCCAAATCAATCACGACACAACACATAAGCACAGAATATAGTTAAGGCATGTTCAATTTACTACGTAGATAGACGAATCGTAAAACAAATCCGATCCTTATATGGGCCCGTTCAGCACACACCGGGTACTGGCAGCGACAAAAGATATTTATTAACTTTAATTGATCTACATATCACCATCAAAATTATCGAAGGTTTCGCTAATGTCAAGGTTGAAGAAAACACTAGCATTTTTTATTTAGATATAATTCGGTACATTTTTTTTATTATTGCGGTAAAAATAGGCTTCATAGCTTAACGAAAGAAACCTTTTTAGCCAAAAAAATAAATAAGTCGACCATTTGTTGTCTAAGTTGCACCGGCATAATGCCACTGTCTGTTGCGAGTGCACGGGAGGAGTTTATAAATATAGGATATGCGCTCCTTTATTTCTTATCAAATTATAAATCTTGCTTTGCCTTCTATTCACTGTTTTCAATTCATGTCGTTCTAAGTACAAAAATGTTAACCCAAGAAGAATAAGATTGGATTGAAAACCAACCAATCGCGTTACCAACATTTAACGAGGAAAACCGAATTGCATTTGGCTGTACTCGGCCCGCCTGTCAAAGCTTTTGCCGACAGCGATACAAGCCCGTGACCCGGGCGTGCTTGCCATAGAGAATAGCCTCTATCCACAAATGGGCTCTGACAGACTCCCGGCCTTAATAAATTCTATTTCGAATAATTCAAATCAACACCTTTCTTTTTAACAAACGGCTTCAAGCCTGTGTTGGAGAGAGATGGTAGCTATGTTTCAAGAGCTTATTTCAGGACGACAGGAGTTGAAGTTGACTCTTTCTTCGGTCACACCTTGCGATAGAGTAAGCTCTATAAGTATACACGACGTGTGGAATTTTAGAACGACGGTCTGAGGCGCTATCGTACTAAAATTATGAACGTGAAAGTTGTGAGTTTGTGGGTTTCTAAAGGGTAAACGGTTCATACCGAATGTTACGAGTACCTTTAAATATGGATAGACCCATATCCGTAAATCTTCAAAGATGTATTGAATACTACTCCAACAAAGCCGCTAACGCCAAAATGTAATCTTTTATAGCGCAAACTAAACTAACAAAAATTTTCAAACTAGGTAAACTAGACAATCTAAATAGATTTAGCGACATCATAATATCCAGTGTGTATTATAGATCACTGAATTCACTTCACTACACATACCTACATAAGCTTCATAGAATTACGAATGAAGCCAATGAAGGTCAATTATTGAAGTAAGTACGACAGAGAAAGAGATAAGAGAGAAAAGAGAAAATGCTAGCTAAATAAAAGCCTGGCAGTTTTTAGATAAAGGATAAGCTACGCTGAAACGTTGACAGCTGTCTAGGCACTGCCGTGAGGTACTGAGCAAGAGTTAGGTCATAATAAAAATAACCATTGATTTTCCGATGTTACCCGGCTGCGTAGCGTAGGAACCCAAACGTAGGGTAGGAGTAAGTATTTTTAACATATTTGTATGTACCTATGTTTAGTTGTATGACTTTTATGTTCGATGCTACAGCGTGAACGGTTTGGACGATTTTGACTAATTATTAGATTACCGTTGGATTCGTTTTCGCAGAACGGGTGTCTCAATAAATGCACAATAACTCTTATTTAAAAGAAACGAAGGGATAGTGATTTATTTTAAAAGTGTACATTTTTTACCATATTATTTTTAAACTAAGAATGAGTGTCCAAGTGTGTACTGATGCTTGTCAGCTTAAAACACTGGTGCCATCACCCTGAGAATTTTTATTTTGTAATCTTGTTTCACTGCTTGTTCTGATTTACTAGAGGCTACAAGCAGAAAGTACCTACTCTTTGGTATTCTGTCTACTTCTAATCGTGCAATTCTTCGACCGCGCTCAGTTTTTCGACCTCCTTCAGCGCTAATAAAGTGATAAAAGGGTCATAAAAGTTGGTGCTCTCAAGCAATAAATGTCGAATGTTTGCAGAGAGCATTCTCTTATCGAGCCGTTTAGTGTCTGACACACATTTGGGACAACTTAATACAGTTCAACATGTATTTATGTAATATCAAGAACACTGCTTTTGTTCATGTTGAATTTCATTTGGCCCAAGAATTACGATAGCTATTTTATTTGAGCTAATATGATATTTTCTATCCCTCTTGTGCTAGCAGTCGGTCACAAGCTTTCACCACGCATCGTCACGATCTGTCATTATAATTTTCTTCGCTTGGAGAGGGCGTAATATTTTTCACCGCTACTTAATGAAATGAAATGAAATGAAATGTTTTATTACCAGACTTACGTCCATATTACAACAGAATATTTGAAAGAAAGAAAAATTAAAAATTAAAATGAAATGTCAAATACCTAAGTACCTATAACCTACCTACCTACCTACCTACCTGTTAAGTACCTATAGGTACGCTTAATAGATTTAAATTTCATAACTATTAAAAAAAAGCAAGTCCCGCAATCAGTTCTTCTACCGTAAAAAGTAGTGAGATCCATGTAATACAAAGTCGGTTAATTTATTCAGTCCCTACTAAAGAGACCTCTTGTCTCCATATCAAAATTAAAAATCTTTTATGTTTTAAATAAATAGATTGACTTGGCATTCGTATTAAACCATCAATTTAATATAATATTATGTAGTATGAAAAACACAATTTTTCTCACAAGTAATACATTAATATTATATTAAATTAGATCATCCGTTTATTCTATGTTCGTAATAGGATAAACGCAGTACAAATAGTAAAGACTATACTTTTGCGTCAGCGCATAAATTGCGCCGCTTTGAGAAGCAAGGATAATTTCCGATTGGCTCCGCGCTTTCACCAACCAATATGTGATGCTCTCGCGCAGGATTCGCCGCGCTCACTGATTTGACACTTCCCTGTTAGGAAGGGCTTGCGTGTTAAGTTACCATCACTTAAGTTACTAGCGATAGTTTTCTCTCTCCGCGATATAGTGAAGTCAAGACATGGAAAACCGGGGCCTTACCATGAAGTCCTAATTCCGACGCAGTTTAAGTTTTAGCTGTCACTTTTAGTATGAATCTGACAGCGAGCGCGCCAAAACTGAAACGCATTAAGACGTCATGGTACGGCCCCAGGTAGTTTGATAGTTTGCTCTAATGTAGAACAAATAAACCGAAATGCTTCGTAATATTTTTGTTTTTGGGTAAAGTTTCAATTATTTTATAACTACTTAATACCTCATTTCACAATTGAAGTCATGAATTAATTCTTCGCCACTCCTATAGTCCTTTGATAATGCGCGGATCATATTACTGGTAAATTTACCACACAACATGTTATGTAAATAACATAATCTCCTGCATACGTTCCATTGCTGGGCACAGGCCTCCTCTCACAATAAGATAGGTTCCCACGCGGGCCCAGTGCGGATTGGGAACTTCACACACACCATTGAATTGCTTCACAGGTGTGTGTAGCTTTCGTCAGGATGTTTTCCTTCACCGAAAAGCTCATGGTAAAATGGACGTATAAATAACATGTTACTGAAAAACTGCGGACATTTTAAGAACTCTAAAAAAATGAGCCATAAAGCTCTTTCATCAGCAACATTTTTTTTCCTCCATCACCTAATCCTGAACGCGAAAAGAATACCGTTCGTTCGGATTTCAAACTCATCCTTAGTCATATTTTTATACGGCGTCCTGTCTATGTGGCCAATACACTACGGCATCCACTCTCGGAAACCTCACCAGTTCTAATCACAGCCGGCATAGAAATTAAAATTTCCATCATATTACTTAAACCATGCGTCTTTAGAGCACCATTAACGTGGTTGTAAAGCTATAACTATTAACTTCCGAGCTCCCAATCAAAGTATAAACAGTAGATATGGTTACACAGCAGTTATAAAGCGATAAATTGTTCTTTAGAAAGTGACGAGATATCCCAGTAATTATGAGCGACCGGACGTTTTAGAGTGAAGAATTTTATCGATTGGGAATCAATTTGTCGATGAGTGTATATTTGTCGGCTAGATGAGTGTTGAGAATAAATTAGGTTGTATGTACGGTTTGAGTTTCGATTCTTGACTTTAATGTAAGTGTAGAGATAGTGAACGAAGGGCATCAGTTTTGGAACGTTTTACGATGGGTTGCGATTTAAATGGTAGGTATTAGGTAATAGCACGTATAAAAAGCTAAATTGCAGGCCGTAGTCAGGTCTCAAACTTTAATTACTTTTATGTATAAGACGTTTAAGATTTTTGTAAGCTTATGTGTATATTCAATTTGTACATTATATTTTTGGGCTCAATTCTTGCAAGTCAAATATAACCCACTTCTAGAGTGGTCCGATTGATTTGAAGTTTTGGTATACTTATGACTCTGTCTGCATGGTATGCAATTCTTTTAACATTTTATTTCCCGTCTTAAAAAATAAATCTTAATAAGTTTAATTCCGTTAACACTTCATCATTAGTAGACAAATCGCTCACAAATCAACCTAATCTTAATTTGTATATCTCAATGCCCATCACACACGTCTTGTTCATTGATTCTTGATAATTAATGGCAGAATGCGGTGTGACCTTAGACTCTAATAGATTATGATAATCGAGCGAGATGAGTGAATATTTATGGAGTGTGTGTGTGTGTGAGTACCAATGTCTTGTAGTTAAATTTTATCAATAGTAGCAACAGTCCTCGTATTTTGTCTTTTTAGCCCATGCGCTTTGCTCTTGTACGTGTGTTACGTATTTTTTTGTATGGCGATTTAATGACTTAATAATTAAATAGATCCGTAGAAAGTTACTTAAACTTTAAATACCTACCTAATATTTTAATGTGGCAGTTACTTTGACAGTATCTAAGTTTTTATCTCTTCACGGTAAAGCCGCTGTACCAACTTTGATTTTTACTTACACTAAGAAATGAAACAGGCTACTTTCGATATATTTTATAACGAATTCCGTCATGCTAGTTGAGAACAAAAAATAATCTTCGAGACATACTCCAAAATTGAAAATTTATTTCGTTTTCTGTTTAATTTCATCAACTTTAAAAAATGCTATTAATGCCTAATAAGCTTTGTCTATATAAAATTAATTAATAATTTTAAAACACAAAAATTATAGTACAAGTAATTAATTTAATATGTACTATATCATTCCCACGACGTCTATGGCCGGCACACGACACCCGGGGTCAACCCATTAGGGTCCTTAAGGGCAGGTAATTAAGTTATTAATCGCCTGCCCTCTGACCACCTACTGAGATTTTCCCCTCTAATGGGATACTATTTCTCACGTTCAATAATTAATTTGTAGAAATTGCTTGTTCAAGTCGTGTTTAATTAATTTATAGAAAATTGATACGCTGGCATGAAAAGCGTTCATAGCGTACAATAATCCCGGCCATAGCTTTACTTTTCGGATTTTTCTATGTGTTCTAATTTTCAGTGTCGTTTAGAAATTTACAATAATTATCTTCTGTTGTTAAACTAATACATTTTGATTTAGTACCAAATCTTACGGAGTAGACAGCCTAGGGCAGCAAAACGTAAAGGCCACCTTTAGCATGATATATGGGCGTAAAGGTGGAAAGGGGAATTAAGATAGTGATGGGCTAGCCGCATCGCCTATAACGTGACGTGATTCCTAAGATTTTCCTCGATTCCCTGGATGGGCTGTTACCAACTGCGCGAGAAGAGGAGCAACTGGTGCATTCGGTTTTTTCTTTGCTCCCAGACTAGTAGGCTTATTGTCTAACTCGCTCGCAATCGCCATCGTGCTCATTTTGACAGTTCTTGTATGAATAGCTAGCTGATTCCGATGGCAATTGTCAGCCCATACATGAAATGTCAAAATTAAGGCGATGGCGATTGCGAGCGAGTTAGATAATAAGTCTACAGCATGCAAATAATCCCTTTAACTTTGAACTCAAAATGTGAATCATCTGATTAAAATGTACGCAGATGCGTGCTCTAAAGATATGCGATAGCGATAATCTAGGTAT
This sequence comes from Pandemis heparana, assembly GCA_963854515.1. Taxonomy (NCBI): domain Eukaryota; kingdom Metazoa; phylum Arthropoda; class Insecta; order Lepidoptera; family Tortricidae; genus Pandemis; species Pandemis heparana. Next base: position 4,725,533 of record OY978013.1, on the reverse strand, counting down.
ATCAAAACAATACGATATCGCTTTAATATCATAAAGGTGTGGCACTGTGCTATCATTCGACTTTGGACCTTTTCACCTTGATTTAAAGTTCATCTGAACTGAGAGTTATGTGGAAGGAAAGTATAGTATATAATAATATTACGATAAGGGAAATATTGATCATCTTTATTGACGTGTAAGGATTTATAGGAAACGTAATGCATGTGCTTTCTCACGTACGCTTCTTTTTTAAAGTTTTTGTTTACTAAAGTGATGATTGAGAAAAATACCATAGGTAGTCAATGTGAGAGCTAAACTAAACTCTGCAATCAAATAGAGTTTGGCCCCCACTTTAGGATACTTAAGTTTATCACTACTTACTTACTCGTCAGAATAGTCTGTAAAATTTGATAATTATCATAGATTCATTGAGTACTGCGTTCTTAGTGTATTCATTACATTCATATTTTGTTCTTTGTTTTTACAAGTTACAAGCATTTTATTAACTTGCAATGTACCTAAGTAGGTACCTATTTTTGTCCGGGTGGAATCTTGAAACTTAATTTTGAAGTAGATATCTCTGATTCAGCTGAATTTTTGCATACTGTGGAGTGTGGAAGTCGGATGACAATACAATATGGTAGTATTCTGGTGGCCCGGTTGGTCCGATTGACTTGAAATTTATATATGTAGGACGGATGGCAAAGCAAGTACAGTCAGCAAAAAATCTTGTATCAAAAATGAAATATCTAGGTTAGGTTATTTTATAATATAAGGCACTTGTCCCACCGCCGAGTAGCGAGAAGCGAGTGTTTTTAGTATGGAATTTTTGTCGCCCGGAGACAAAAGCGACAAAGTTTCCATACTAAAAAACGCTCGCTTCTCGCTACTCGCCGGCGGTGGGACAAGTGCCTAAAAAGCAAAAATTATATTTATATACTTTTTAATATTACTTTTCTGCAAAGTCTGTTTTAGCAGGGGTGCCAGACAGACTAATCTAACGAGTTTTTGAAAATATCGTAAGTAAATAAATGCTGCTTCTGACACACTATTACAAGGGGTTAGTCAGATAGCGAATAAAATTAACAACAATTTGCGTTTGCATCAAATAATTTCTGAAGTTTATTGCAACGTTATAAATAAGCTTTCAATAATAAATGATGAAAGGTATTATAAGAAGCAGTTATCGAATTTACATAAGAATAAGAATATGTTAATAAAATAAGCTGTACTAGTGTTGTTCGATCATCGATAATTTTCAATCGATACCTAATCAATAGTTCCTGGAAGACGAAATGGTAAAACGGGTTACAATATTGAAATAACGTGTAAAGAATCGCAATTCTATAAATTTAAAATTTGAACCCACCAATCAATGATACGTATCTAATTTCCCAACTAACAGTTAGGTACGCAGCTTACAACTAAAGTAGGTAAATATAGCGACTGCAGCTGGCTTCAATAAACAATCGTGCCATTTTTGTCATTTTGTCAACTACAAAAAAAAACTCTCTTTAAGCGCTTTTGAGCAGTGCATTTTGAACATCCAAAATTATCGATAGTCGATACACAACACTATATCTACTTAGCCATAGGATCATAATTCGTTTATCTTTATTGTCTTTCTTAGGCGCGGCTAGCATTAACATCGCATAATTTAACCTATTTCGATGATTAAATGCATTATTAATAAAGGATAATAAAACGTTATCACGATTGTCGGATGGCCAACATTCAGGACGTAATAATATCTTGTTATAAGCTGTAATAAACTTAATAAGTAGTTTTAGTTAGATTGGAGAATAGATCTGTTAAAAGTTATAGCTTAAGCAAATGCTTGTTTTTATCCGCGACTTCGCTCTCGTGAAGCTTGGATCTGGCTCTTGGTGTTGAATTAAAATAGTAGCATTATGAAACGTCAAACATTTTTTACGCAGTGGTGTGGGGTTCGCCAGGATAGTCAGGGTTAAGGTGACGCATTGTACAACCTACCCTAACGACTCCCCACTAATACTATATTATAGCCTATACAATACAGTAACGGGTGTCTTCGGATCTAAATATCGCCGCCAAGCGTCTGTGCTCGCTTTGTAGCGTCCAGTGTCTTTGCGTGTGTGTTTTTTTAAGCAAAATAGGCATGCGTTTGATCATAATCACGCCTGTTGGAAAGCATAGATGTGATCTAGGGTGGACGCTAGCCTAGTATAAATGCCTATTCACCCTTGATTTGAAGACGGCCAGATTGTAGCATTCAGGGAACACAGACGCTGGCAGAGAATTACATTCCTTAGCTGTCTGAACAATAAAGGACCAGTGGAACTGTTTTGTACTACGAATTTTAGGGATGCTAACTACATCATAAGGGTGTAGGATATCCTATTTACGTCTGTTCGACCTATGAAAGAAGGGAGCTTGGAGAAATGAAGTTATACAGTTCCGACGCACACTAATGTGAATACATATACATACCGTCACGTTTCTTTCCCATAGGGATAGGCAGATACTATTTTTTCCTACTAGCTTCTATACTGGCATACCTTTTTGGCTTCATCTACATTCATCAATCTCTTCAAACATTCTCGTCGGTTTAGGGTACTCTTGACCTGTCCTTTTGTTAATAGTCGAGGAATTAGAGATTTACTTAAGTTCCTTGGTTGCACCACCGACTGCCGCCCGCGCAGGTCAAAGATTGTCCGTCTGAGATCAGCGTAATCGCTGTCGTGATAGAGCAGCTTACGTCATGGCGTATCGATCAACAGCAATCCTGGCAACTCTAATTGGACAAAATACTAGGTTTTAGAGTTATTGCTTAAACGGTGTTGCGACTCGAGTTTTGTTTGTTGCGAGATTGTGATCATTTTGGTAGTTGATAAGTATTAAATTGTCTCAGTATCGTCGTATTGACATAAATGAAGCTGTGTTGAATTATTAAAAGTCTTACTTCAGTTATGGCCTCCACACCTGCATTGGCTGCACTAAATCAGATGACATTTAAATTTGCACTCACAGAACTGACTTATCTCAATACTTATCGTGACGCTTTGATATTTATTGTGCAATTTTCCTTCATATGATTATCATTTAGGCCTTCTGTGCTAAAATAGTCGAATTTTGTTTCGCTAACTATGAAAAACAAATGAAATTTGGCTAATTTAATCAATAACTAACTACCCTATTTTTCTATGACAAAGCTAGCTAGGAGAGTATGGTAAACCACTTGGTAACCATCTTGAAACCACATGTAGACAAAAATATATAGGTATGTCTTACCTGAGGATTATAGAAACTGACCCTAACAAAGTGAAGCGCCCAAAAAACTTCAAGCAAACTCCGTATTGTAGGTCCGTAATAAACAATAGTCTTCGCACTCCACCATTTCTTTCTCTCAAACGGTATAAGATAGTGGTAGAAAGAGATGGTGAATACGATTGTGACCCACCTCTAATGCACACGTCTCCCGGGACCCATCCACGGGCTGATCAAAGCGGATAGATTTACGGCGACCCGGATATAAACCATACGCCCGGAAACCGATGAAAGGGAAAAATACTGTTGTAATCTTAATTATCATTAGGAACTAGGTGTGCTGTGGTTTATAGGTTCTGGTTAATTGTGTCGACGTGTGCGTTTGGAACTTTGGACGAAGGTAGCACTGGAGTTTTTATTTTGAGGAGGGATGGCAGTTCTTGTATGAATGTGACAGCTAGCTGATTCCGATGCCAAGTGTCAGCCCATACATGAACTGTCAAAATGAACCCGATGGCGATTGCGAGCGAGTTAGACAATAAGCCAGCAGCTCTCATGATGACCTTTAATAACTTAACTCAATCAAAGGGATTGGTCATAAATTGAGTTGAACTTTTCTGATTTGAAATGCTTCTAAGTAGCCAGTGCGCTAAAGTACCTTAGGTGCGCGTACAGGATATTGTATTAGCTAGATCTATCTAATGTTGAGGTTCAGGATGATGTAGAAAAAATGTAAGGTGGATGTAGTTTATAGAATTAAAAAAAAATTGGTTGCCTGTAAAGTCGGTATACGGGCGAAAGTTTTACGTGACAACGACTTTGAGTGGTAAAATAATTTTAATGTGAATATTCATTCGTATAGTAGGAAGAAGGACGTGTAAACTTGTATGCAGGCGCCTAAGCGAAATAGAAGCGCAAGACATGAACCGGTGTGTATGCCTATCTCTCTCACTCTCTCTCTCTCGCTCTGTCTCTCTCGCTCTTAGGCGGGCTAACTGTGCTCGAGTGGAAGGGACGCGTGCCTTTCACTTTTTATGTCTGTCTCTCTCGCTCTTAGGCGGGCTAACCATGCCCGCGTGCCTCTCACTCGCTCTCATTGTGAGCGCATAACGTGAGCGGAGCGTAACGCAGTTTCTTGAAGTGTCACCCGGCAAACCAATTTATAAGACGTTGTCACGTCAAAAAAATGGTTTTATTGCAATTTTGCTACATGAGTGTCCCGCACGCGTGGTTTACTTCAGGTCGTTTAAAGTTTAACCTGCGTCAGCCAATTTTATTAGGAAAGCAATCTCCATTTTTACCCTTCACCGGACCGGGCCGCTCCGGTTGCCGCATTAAACTGGAAATTTAGCAGAAAATATTTGGACGAACCTACTGCGTATTTTACATAACAAGGAAATAAATCTTTGTGGATGATGACACGTATCCGGAACCGTTTAGCACATATGTAGAGGAGGGTGTCGGGTTTGCTGACGCGGCGAATAAAGCGTATGGCGGAGACGATCAATAGCGCCAAAATACTTGAGCCTTCCTTTATCGCAAGCCTTCAGTTTGGCGTGATCAATCCGCGTGTTTTGTTTGAAGTGTGTAAGGTCTGCTAAGGGTGGTCGGTCGGGTTCAGGCACTCGCACGTCACTCAGTATAATCCGGTCAATAATATAAATTCTTCCAGGCGCGTCTCTTTATTGGATTTGTCGGCGCCATCGAACAATTGAACTCACCTCGCACGTAAAGCATTCGCGTAAGAAACTATCGAAAATGTGATTTGTCGAGCATCCACGCTAGTGAGGGAATCTGTGGCAAATACGACGGGAATATTTATTGCGTCTGCGACGTTTTAAAGGGAAGATAGATGTTAGTTTTAACAACGAGTTGTCTAGATTGCACATGCGGCGGCATGGCTTGGAGTTTGTGTTTGCGTTTTGCTGCATGCCCGTGATTTTAGTATTAAAAAAGGGATGTTTTTGTCTCGAATCTCTTTCTTCGCAGGGCATTAAGAATGCATTTAAATTTGTCCTCTGTAATATATTCCATACTTTACAGTGTTGCATCTGAATGCTAAGGGTATTCAGAAAGTAATTTGTACTACAAAAATCTGCACAATTTACGCACCACCGCAAACGTTTAGCGCAGTAAAGGATTCCCAAGAGTCGCTCAAACTAATGCAAAGCACCTTGTAAAGTCTAGCTAGACAAATGTTGTACATTTTGTACCTATCCCCAGCTCGAGATTTTGTACCTATCCGTTCTCTGCTCGCGACAGAAACCGCCTTTGAAAACTTTCTAGACCTGCATCGGACAAATTCCGAAACTTAGAAAGCCAAAACGATGTAAACAAGCTAGCACTAGGTACTGTTTCTTTGTAGTTCAGTCCTGTTTCTTTGTGTGTGTCAAGCAGTGGCGTAACTACGTCAGGGGCCCGCGGCGAATTCGTCAGATGGGGCCTTTCCTCGCTATAAATAAGTGCATCATCTTCCCTTCTGTGCTCAAGGCCAAGCCAGTAGGCTTGTTGTCTAACTCGCTCGCAATCGCCATCGTGTTCATTTTGACAGTTCGTGTATGGCCTGACAATTGGCATCGGAATCAGCTAGCTGTCACATTCATACAAGAACTGTCAAAATGAACACGATGGCGATCGCGAGCGAGTTAGACAATAAGCCTACAGTTTGAAGCCATAGAGCTATAGTTACGCCACTGGTGTCAAGTCCTTTAACTCTGTCGGTCGATACTAAAAAAATCGACGGGTGACATCAAAAGTACAAGTCTGTCAGTTCACGTCGTGTATCCTTAAAAAATACGCGAACTTTCAAGGTACTATTAAGCATTTAATGGCCGTCATTATAATTAAATGTGTCGTTATTAAGTAAACATTTTCAATCGGATACAGTGCGTACTCATCTGCTGGACAAGGCCCAGTTGCCTTATAAGGAACATCAACATTTTTCGCGGCAGGAGAAAGTTTTTGTATGCAATCCCCAAGTCTTGGTCGGACATCCCTCGCCTTTTAAGCATTTGCATTTCTTTCGCATAGACTCCTAAGGATAAGACTTTTTCTTTATTCTTTGCATAGCGCAGGTATCGCCTTTGACTGGCGCATACTAATTAAATTGAACTCTTCTGCTGGAACTTTACAAAAACAGAGGTATTTGCTTTAGAAAGTTATTTCGATTGTTTTTGTCTTGTCTGTTTAAAAAACTTGGGCTGTTTTTAATTTGGCTCGTTGCACAAAGGCATAAGGTCTGCTTCAAAGCAATCTGTAAACACTTTTTAAGGCGAAGGGATAGGCAAATGACCTTGCCCGTTTGTGACGTGGCAAGCAGTCCGATCAACGCGACATCTGTTAAATAATCGACGCGTGAACTCGATGCGAATGGGCGCGGGCTGATGGATTGAAATATTGCACTGTGATGTTAGTAGATGGCGCTTGTTTCAGTTTTCCGATTGCCTTACACAGACACAGCATAATGTTCAAATCAGATTTCGCAAAAATAATAAAAATTGAAACATTTCGGCATTCGTAACGTGGCCTTAAAGTCTTGTTACCTTGGGCTCTGTCTGCTCCGCAAGGAATAGAGACGTTATTTATGTATGTATGTATGTGATATTATACATGAGAAAGTTTGTGACGATGTGAGTGAGTGTGTAATGTTTGTTTCTTCTTTTTTTTATGTGAATAGGAAGGTAAACGAGCAAGTGGGTCACCTGATGGTAAGCGATCACCACTGCCCATAGACACCCGCAACCCCGGAGGGATTGCAAATGCGTTGCCATGCCAACCTAGAGGACTTAGATGAAATGCCTCTGCATGAAATTTGGAACGAAGACAGTTGGTACCCTAGATTAAAACAGGCTACTTTTTATCACAGAAAATTGCAGTTTCCGCGGGATAATGATGAACGTGACGTCAAAGGTGTCCAGAGTCTGTCTGGAGTCGCAACGTAAATTAGTATTGCAGAATAAAGTAAAACTTGAACGTGTGCGGGAAAGGTACAGAATAAGGTGTAGTTTTTCCAATGATTATTTTCAAAACCGATATCTGAGGGTCCGAGAGGTCCCCAAACATAAATCCGTTATCAAAAATGAAAAAGATGGCCGCCATTTTGAATTCTTTAAGTTTTGAAACGATTATTTTCAAAATCGATATCTGAGGGTCCGAGTGGTCGTCAAACACAAATCTGCTATCGAAAATAAAAAAACTGACCGCCATTTTGAATTCTTTACTTTTTGAACCGATTGTTTTCAAATTCGATATCTGAGGATCCGAGTGGTCTCCAAACATGAATCAGTTTTTAAAAATGAAAAAAGTGGCCGCCATTTTAAAAACTTTTGTTTTTGGACCGATTGATTTCAAAATCGATATCTGACGATCCGAGTAATTCCCAAACACGTATCCGTTATATAAAATGGAAAAAGTGACCGCCATTTTGAAATCTCTAGTTTTTGAACCGATTGTTTTCAAAATCGATATCTGAGGGTCCGAGTGATTCCCAAACACGTATCCGTTATATAAAATGGAAAAAGTGACCGCCATTTTGAAATCTCTAGTTTTTGAACCGATTGTTTTCAAAATCGATATCTGAGGGTCCAAGTGGTCGTCAAACACAAATCTGCTATCGAAAATAAAAAAACTGACCGCCATTTTGAATTCTTTACTTTTTGAACCGATTGTTTTCCAATTCGATATCTGAGGATCCGAGTGGTCTCCAAACATGAATCCGTTATCAAAAATGAAAAAAGTGGCCGCCATTTTGAAATCTTTAGTTTTTGGACCGATTGCTTTCAAAATCGATATCTGACGATCCGAATGGTTCCCAAACACGTATCCGTTATATAAAATGGAAAAAGTGACCGCCATTTTGAAATCTTTACTCTTTGAACCGATTGTTTTAAAATTCGATATCTGAGGATCCGAGTGGTCCCCAAACATGAATCCGTTTTTAAAAATGAAAAAAGTGGCCGCCATTTTGAAAACTTTTGTTTTTGGACCGATTGTTTTCAAAATCGATATCTGAGGGTCCGAGTGGTCGTCAAAAATAAATCTGCTACTGAAAATGAAAAACCTGGCCGCCATTTTGAATTCTTTACTTTTTGGACCAATTGTTTTCAAAATTGATATCTGAGAATCCGAGTTGTCTCCAAACATGTATCCGTTGTCAAAAATGACAAAAGTGGCCGCCATTTTGAAATCTTTAGTTTTTGGACCGATTATTTTCAAAACCGATATCTGAGAGTCCGAGAGGTCCCCAAACATGAACCTGTTTTTAAAAATGAAAAAAGTGGCCGCCATTTTGAAATCTTTAAGTTTTGGACCGAGTATTTTCAAAATCGATATATGAGGGTCCGAGTGGTCGTGAAACACAAATTTGCTATAGAAAATGAAAAAACTGGCCGCCATTTTGAAATCTTTAGTTTTCCGACCGATTGATTTCAAAATCGATATCTGAGAATCCGAGTTGTCTCCAAACACGAATCCGTTGTCAAAAATGACAAAAGTGGCCGCCATTTTGAAATCTTTAGTTTTTGGACTGATTATTTTCAAAACCGATATCTGAGAGTCCGAGAGGTCCCCAAACATAAATCCGTTATATAAAATGTAAAAAGTGACCGCCATTTTGAAATCTTTACTTTTTGAACCGATTGTTTTAAAACTCGATATCTGAGGATCCGAGTGGTCCCCAAACATGAATCCGTTTTTAAAAATGAAAAAAGTGGCCGCCATTTTGAAAACTTTTGTTTTTGGAACGATTGTTTTCAAAATCGATATCTGACGATCCGAGTGATTCCCAAACACGTATCCGTTATATAAAATGGATAAAGTGACCGCCATTTTGAAATCCTTAGTTTTTGAACTGATTGTTTTCAAAATCGATATCTGAGGATTCGAGTGGTCCCCAAACATGAATCCGTTATCAAAATTGAAAAAAGTGTCCGCCGTTTTGAAATCTTTAGTTTTTAGATTGATAGCTTTCAAAATCGATATCTGAGGATCCGAGTGTTCCCCAAACATAAACCCGTTATCAAAAATGGAAAAAGTGGCCGCCAGCTCAGATATCGATTTTGAAAACAATCTGTTCAAAAACTAAACATTTCAAAATGGTGGTCACTTTTCTATTTTGTATAACGGATACGTGTTTGGGAACCACTCGGATCGTAAGATATCGATTTTGAAAACAATCGGTCCAAAAAGTAAAGAATTCAGAATGGCAGCCAGTTTTTTTTATTTTCGATAGCAGATTTGTGTTTGACGACCACTCGGACCCTCAGATATCGATTTTAAAAATAATCGGTCCAAAACTTAAAGATTTCAAAATGGCGGCCACTTTTTTCATTTTTAAAAACGGATTCATGTTTGGGGACCACTCGGATCCTCAGATATCAATTTTGAAAACAATTGATCCAGAAAGTAAAGAATTCAAAATGGCGGCCAGTTTTTTTCATTTTCGGCAGCAGATTTGTGTTTGACAACCACTCGGACCCTCAGATATCGATTTTGAAAATAATCGGTCCAAAACTTAAAGATTTCAAAATGGCGGCCACTTTTTTAGGTTTTAAGATCTTTATTCCCATTAAGGATTTACATTCACTTATAATGAGAACTTAATACTAAAATCGTAAATAGTACCTTTCGATGCTAGTGCGGAAAGTATGCCATTACTTCACGAGTCTCGAGATATCTTGCCACGAGCCGAGAGGCGCGTGTATCGAACGACGATTTTCAATACAGTTGCGAAAAAAAAATACAACAGAATAATTTGAAATAACTAATTCACAACACTTTGTCAACAAATGTCACTAACACTAAGCTTAACTTTAACAAAATGCTGTTAATTGAGCAAACCGGTAGGTTCACTCCACAAATCTCGTCATTCGCGCTTTTCATTTCAAGTAAACAAAATAAAACTCACTTAACCTCAAAAATCTCTTTCCCGCCGCTCAGCCGCTCCAGTTCTAAGGGCAGACTCTCTCCCAGCCTCTTACCTCGACTTCTTTAACCACCGAGCGCCGCCGTGACAGTCTGCTTTACCGACTCTACCCAAGCGTATCGCCCGCGTTTACTCAACAACAGTTTGGAATTTAACAGATAGTATTAATTGTAATGTCAATACAATAAAATTATCTCAGCTTCAGTTAATCTCCATTAATCTCCAACATATATCTACTATCATTATATCTATCACTTTACTATTATTATCTTAGTATCATTATGTTCGATTATTTATTTATTGTTCAATATTTATTCAATCAATATACATATTTACAAGATTTAAAAACATATACCTATTTATAAAACCTTAAAGTACTTTAATATAAACCTACCTAAACCTATTTACCTATTTGAATTGTATAAACACAAAAACTACTGTTGCCTTTAGAACCTTAAAAACCATGGTTGCAGTTGGAAAAACACCTCCAATTTGACAGGCGTTTCGGCAGCTAAAATTCCGTTCCATTCAGACACCTTAATAAGAACTGTTTTTAGGAATTCAATATTTTATAATAATAATGATGAAAAGGCTGATATTTTTACATCAATAATAGGTTTTTATTTTTATTACGTCTTGGTAAGACTAGCATTATAATAACTCTTTGGTAAGTAGTCGTGAATTGGAACAAATAAAAATTAAATAAAAATGGAAAAGTAAATCGCACTAGTGCGCAAAAACGAACTTTTCGCACGCAAAACCGCCAAAAAAGGGTACTTTTTGAGCAACTGTATTGTAAAATATATAACATGCAATGAGCGCTGCGCGCATTAACAAAACAGAAGCAGGTAGAATCTACATCACAATAGTTACTTGTTCGCTTGACAACATCAACAATATTTTCTTAGTGGGTAGAATTTTTGTACTGAGCATAACAAGACTTGAGTAAGATAAACTGGAAGTGGCTTTACATGGATGAGCGTAGTAGCATTTTAGTAAGAAGTTTAGGTTTTTTTTTAATACATATAATTGAATCCTGAATAAATTATTGTTATTTATCAATATATTTGTATTATATTTATTGTATAATTATATTTTTCATTTTTGATAACGGATTTATGTTTGGGGACCTCTCGGACCTTCAGATATCGATTTTGAAATTAATTGTCCCAAAACATAAAGATTTCAAAATGGCGGCCACTTTTTCATTTTTGATAACGGATTTATGTTTGGGGACCTCTCAGACCCTCAGATATCGGTTTTGAAATCAATCGGTCGGAAAACTAAAGATTTCAAAATGGCGGCCATTTTTTTCATTTTCGATAGCAAATTTGTGTTTCACGACCACTCCGACCCTCACATATCGATTTTGAAAATATTCGGTCCAAAACTTAAAAATTTCAAAATGGCGGCCACTTTCTTCATTTTTGACAACGGAGTCATGTTTGGGGACCACTCGGATCTTCAGATATCGATTTTGAAAACAATTGGTCCAGAAAGTAAGGAATTCAAAATGGCGGCCAGTTTTTTCATTTTCGGTAGCAGATTTGTGTTTGACAACCACTCGGACCCTCAGATATCGATTTTGAAAATAATCGGCCCAAAACTTAAAGATTTCAAAATGGCGGCCACTTTTTTCATTTTCGATAACGGATTTATGTTTGGGGACCTCTCGGACTGTCAGATATCGGTTTTGAAAATAATCGGTCCAAAAACTAAAGATTTCAAGATGGCGGCCACTTTTGTCATTTTTGACAACGGATTCATGTTTAGGGACCACTCGGATCCTCAGATATCGATTTTGAAAACAATTGGTTCAGAAAGTAAAGAATTCAAAATGGCGGCCAGTTTTTTCATTTTCGGTAGCAGATTTGTGATTGACAACCACTCGGACCCTCAGATATCGATTTTGAAAATAATCGGCCCAAAACTTAAAGATTTCAAAATGGCGGCCACTTTTTTCATTTTTGATAACGGATTTATGTTTGGGGACCTCTCGGACTCTCAGATATCGGTTTTGAAAATAATCAGTCCAAAAACTAAAGATTTCAAAATGGCGGCCACTTTTGTCATTTTTGACAACGGATTCGTGTTTGGAGACAACTCGGATTCTCAGATATCGATTTTGAAATCAATCGGTCGGAAAACTAAAGATTTCAAAATGGCGGCCAGTTTTTTCATTTTCTATAGCAAATTTGTGTTTCACGACCACTCGGACCCTCATATATCGATTTTGAAAATACTCGGTCCAAAACTTAAAGATTTCAAAATGGCGGCCACTTTTTTCATTTTTAAAAACAGATTCATGTTTGGGGACCTCTCGGACTCTCAGATATCGGTTTTGAAAATAATCGGTCCAAAAACTAAAGATTTCAAAATGGCGGCCACTTTTGTCATTTTTGACAACGGATACATGTTTGGAGACAACTCGGATTCTCAGATATCAATTTTGAAAACAATTGGTCCAAAAAGTAAAGAATTCAAAATGGCGGCCAGTTTTTTCATTTTCGGTAGCAGATTTGTGATTGACAACCACTCGGACCCTCAGATATCGATTTTGAAAATAATCGGCCCAAAACTTAAAGATTTCAAAATGGCGGCCACTTTTTTCATTTTTGATAACGGATTTATGTTTGGGGACCTCTCGGACTCTCAGATATCGATTTTGAAAATAATCAGTCCAAAAACTAAAGATTTCAAAATGGCGGCCACTTTTGTCATTTTTGACAACGGATTCGTGTTTGGAGACAACTCGGATTCTCAGATATCGATTTTGAAATCAATCGGTCGGAAAACTAAAGATTTCAAAATGGCGGCCAGTTTTTTCATTTTCTATAGCAAATTTGTGTTTCACGACCACTCGGACCCTCATATATCGATTTTGAAAATACTCGGTCCAAAACTTAAAGATTTCAAAATGGCGGCCACTTTTTTCATTTTTAAAAACAGATTCATGTTTGGGGACCTCTCGGACTCTCAGATATCGGTTTTGAAAATAATCGGTCCAAAAACTAAAGATTTCAAAATGGCGGCCACTTTTGTCATTTTTGACAACGGATACATGTTTGGAGACAACTCGGATTCTCAGATATCAATTTTGAAAACAATTGGTCCAAAAAGTAAAGAATTCAAAATGGCGGCCAGGTTTTTCATTTTCAGTAGCAGATTTATTTTTGATGACCACTCGGACCCTCAGATATCGATTTTGATAATAATCGGCCCAAAAACAAAGATTTCAAAATGGCGGCCACTTTAATTTGACATTTTTGATAACGGATACGACACATGTTTGGAGACAACTCAGATCCTCAGATATTGATTTTGAAATTAATCGGTCGAAAAACTAAAGATTTCAATATGGCGGTCTTTTTTATTTTGATAACGGATCCATGTTTGGGGACCACTTGGACCTTCAGATATCTTTTTTTTTTCTTACTAATGATAGACATATACATACATTGGAGTACTACTTGCCTAAATATCAAAAAATTTCATGCAGTAATTCCAACCAAAATCCTATTTCCCATGCTTGTTCGCTAAACAGCAAGTAAGTATCAAACCAACCTGCCACTAAGTTCCCAAAAAACGGATTGAAAATAATCACTTTTAACTTAATATAGGTATTATACGTGCGAAGCGAACGAGTACGACTTTTTGAAGCACTGTTTCGCGCCTATTCTGTGACTCAAACAACATGCTTAGCCAAACCAATATGAAAAAACGCGAAGCGAATGTTGGCAACGTCGCGTCGCTTACGCACTGCCGCCACCGAGCGAACATGCAACGTTGCTTTTTCCTTATTTTTTTCATACGTCTTATCCAAATTATTTTTTTATTTATTTATCTATTATTTTTTTATTTTTTTTTATGAACATTTTTGGTTTTATCTTAATAATTTATTTCACTGTATTATCTTTTTAACATTTTTTTGGTTTACGAATTTTTTGTACATTGAAAAGCGCCTGATTGAATGTGCGGGCAAATATTGCGTTCGCCCTTTTCACAAGCTCAGGGCAGTACTACTCTCTAAAGCCTTATTTGTTGGCTAATTGAAGCAAACGCACCGTGGAATTTTAATTATGAGTTACTAGAGTAACCTCGTCGAGATTGGTAGCAAACAGATTTGTTTCACCCGAGCAAAAGTTGTACAAAATATTGTCGAGACTCTTAGAGCAAACGAATTTTTGTACTAACTACGACATTAAGGAATATGTTTGCACCGGTGAATTCTAATTCAAGACATGTTTTATAGAATGTGCAGTTTTCAAAACTCCAAATTGTGTATTATCGCCATAAAACATGCACAAAAACAACCAATTTATGAGCTTTTGCCTATCCCTTCGCCTTAATATAAAACTACCGTGAGGCTCAGACATATCAATGTAAATAAACGGATAACTCACGTTTTATTTCGTCGGAAAAGGTCCCGAGAGTTTCGAATCTTTCGAGATTCTTAGTCATGACAAAATAAAACGTGAATTATCCGTTTATTTACATTAATCTGTAAACACGTTGAAAAGGTTAGTCTCGTGCTGATGTGCACAACACAAAAGTAGAGTACCTAACTCAAAATTGAGTTAAAAGCAAAATTTTACTCTATCGGTTCTCATACAAGAAAAAATTAGTCCCTGATTTTACTATGCTTTTTTTCCTGTATGTCACGCTCTATACATAAAAAAATTGAACAAAATGATGAACATAAAAGTAAGCGAGTTTGATTTTATTTAGTGCAATAGAGTTATACATACCTACAGACATCTGAATATTAATCTATGTCCATTATTATAGCTACTTGCTCAACTCTAGTGACCATGGACAGGGTCGTGGCCAATTTGAGTACATCAATCGCCACCCGGGATATAAACTGTATGCATTCCCACTCTAGTAGTTATTTCCGCGACTCTAGATGTAGACGCGATGCGTCAGAAGCCGCAATTCACATCCAATATGCTTACCCGCAATATATTACGAAACGTGGCGACAGAAGGTGCCAAAAACCGCAAATTTCAATACCTACCTAAATGATGGAACCGTCTCGGAGGGTTCGTCGTCCCCATATATCATTGCAATGATAAATAGACCCCGTGTGAACTTGCACGTACGTCCTAGTATGCTGTTATAAGTCTTATTACGGGGGCGTAAACGCGAAGTGTGAAGTGTTTAGTGAATATTGATTACCTGATATGAATAATGAAACGGTTCTTGTTAATGACATTTTGGAGTTCGAACCGTATTGGAGGCATGGAAAAGTTCGACGTGTGTGCCATTGACTTGTATAATTTTATACTTCATTTAATTTAGAATGAGAAACCACAATAACATTATATTGCGTCTGGTCAACAATTTCTTACCTAGCAAATAGTACAGTGCAATAGTTTGGCAGCCGCAAAATAAAATTGTTTCAATGTCACTTTATTTGCGTGTCGTCAATTGTTACTCTCGTACAAATTTTAAAGAGATTACAGTTCACGAGCCGCAATATAATGTTGTTGCGGTTTCTCATCCTAAATTAAATTAAAAGTAATGTCATGTACCGAAAGAAAAATAAAAAGATAGTATCCCCTTATTTATAAAGTTACCTTTGGTAAAGTTTATTTTAGTTAGGCTAGTAAGCTGGTTGTAAAGCGACGCCGCTGGCCAAGTTGGTAGTGACCCTGCCTGGGAAGCAAGCGCCCCGGGTTCGAATACTGGTAAGGGCATATATTTGTGTGATGAGCACGAATATCTGTTCGAGTCATGCGTGATTCTATCTATTTAAGTATGCATTTCTTTATATAAATATCTGTATAGGTGTTTAATACTCGCAACACAAGGCTTAGGTACTAGCTCTTACTTTGGGTGTGAATTTTTCCCTAATATTTATTTTATTTTTTAAACATTCTTTTATCCCTTTCTATTACTTTGAAATTTACCTTTGCTAGAAACAGGCAAAACATACATTTTCTTTGTGTGAAGCAGGATAACATCAAGTCGTGGGTATCTGACCAGTAGGCTTATTGCTCGCAATCGCCATCGTTTTCATTTTGACAGTTCTTGTATGAATGTGACAGCTAGCCGATTCCGATGCCAATTGTCAGCCCATACATGAACGGTCATAATGAGCACGATGGCGATTGCGAGCGAGTTAGACAATAAGCCTACAGGACCGTTTCATGTGAATCCGAGAGCTACGTTCCATATTCGTTTTCGGGATGAAGAGTGCTAGAAAAGAAAACCACCTTCACCAGAAGTATTTTAGAAGCGACATACGTTCCCCTATAAGATAAAAGCCTAATTAGTGTCAAGTGTCACCTCATACGCCAGGGTCAATACTTATCAGTGCGCTCCTCAAAAATTTGACGGCATCAGGCAAGCACTTCGAACAAAAGATTTCCACGGAGGTCCCTTTATCATTGTAAAATCCAATCATGGCTTCATTTCATGCTTTATACCTGGTGTAAAGGTTTAATCAAGGCCCGAGACAATGTGTGGACTACAATGGGTGAATTTAAATTGAGGACCGTGACAGCCTCCCTTAGGGATGGGTGCTTATGAGGGTTACCTGTGATTAGCGGGAAGTTGGGGTAATTGAATTGTGAGCGCGGCGGCAAAAATGTCCAACGGTCAGATGCGTGCGGCGTGTAGTGCTCTTGTTTAAGGCGTTGGGAACTCGAGGATTATGCTATTTAGACTTATGGTCTCTTCAACTAAGGATCGTGCGATCGAACCGGGCATATCTGAGTTTTGCGGAATTTCGTTGCAAGCTTGCAAGATATTGATACCCGCCTCTTTAGTCGCTTCGAGACTATGGACGTCACACATGTCCGAAACGTCGAGCGAGATATGTCGAGGTTTGAATTGAAGTTTACCATTCGCTTTTTCGTGACGAATGCTCCCACTATCGGAACAGTATAATGGTGTGTGTGAACTTGTGAAGTTTCCAATGCAAACTGAGCCTGCATGGTGACTACCAGCCCAAGTCTGTGCCCAGCAATTACGTTTATAGGCTGGAGGATGATGACGATATGGTCAATATTCCGTAGAACATTGTCTAATTCATAACCGTGAGTCGTTTAATTAGCGTCAGTTCTATGATACGTATGGTATAAATTATGTCTCTCGAATTTTAAGTGGTTTAGGGCCTAAAGGCTGTACGTTGTCTCTATCAGTTTTTCAACTTAGTCAGTCCATCATGGTACCTACTGTTTTTTAGACACATAATTATTATGTTTAATTGATAAAGGACGACGTTTCTGTTGCGTTGGTATGGTTTCCCGTCACAACTTATGTCAATCCACGCGGTGATCAAAGTTTTGAACTGTGAAAACAAAAAATAAAAGTTATTTAAATTACAAAATGAAGAAGTGTAACCACTTCTATAAAAGGTTGGTCAAATATAATTGTATGTGATTACTGTTACTGTTGGCTTTGTTTTGACGTCTGAAGTGAGAGCCTATTATTATCTTGAATATATGCAACGCCAAAGTATTGTTTACAGCTATTTTTGTTGAAATTTGCATTAAAGTTGATTGTAACTGTAGGTATACGACACGTATACACTGGAAGGCAGGCTAGAATTATCTTAATTAAAACCGACTAAAGCTGAGTCGGTGTTGAAACAAGGGGTTTTTTACACGTTCCTTGTTTCAGGACTCCTTTTAACTTATTTTTTTTTTTGATATTTACTGTTTTAATGAACTGATCGTATAAAAATATATAACTTGTTACTCCACCACCACATGCAAGCTCCATGCGTATGATATATAATATGTTATGTTTTGATGCAACTCCCGTTCAATCGCTGAATCAACATACGGTCGAAGAAACTGAATCACATACCACGTGGCACCTTTTCTCATACAATTTCACAATAATTTCTGTATGGTAAGTCATTATGACATTTGCAGTGAAAAGGTTCCACAGTGGTACCCGACTCAGTTTCTTTCACACAAATACAGATCTAATATTCATTAGTACAGTTTCAGTCAGTAAACGTTAGTTTTTTTTTCATGCTGGCGCTGGGAGCAAAGACATAAGAATGTACTGCTTCTTTAGCCCATCGAGAGAATGGGTGAAGATCTTAGGAATCATGTTATTTCGACGCGGCTAGCAACCCATCACTATTTTGATTCCTCTTTCCACCTTTACTCCCACAATCATGCTTAACGTGGCCTTAAAGTTTTGTCATGCTAGGCTTTGTCTACTCCGTAAGGGATAAAGAAGTATGTAGCACAGTCGAGTTTTAATACAATTTATTTTCATAAAATAATGTTTACATTACCTTCAACTCAATAATGTATGATTCGTGAATGTAGTGAAAGTAACAGAAGTTGAAGTCATGTTTGTTTTTAAGGAGCCGGTTCAAGAATCGACCCATTCATGTAAATGACATTTTAATCAGCTTAAACAAACCGAGTTTCTGAACTTTCTTATCTTATTTCTTGTATTCTTTTATACTGTACTCAAAAATTCGATACGAGCCGTTCCGCTCACACTAATCACTATAAAACAAAGACAAAATGACGACGTTGACGTTGACGTTGAGGACGTTTTGGAAAAAGGCCAGGGGCCTTACCATGACGTCATAATGCGTTTCAGTTTAGGTCCGCTCGCTGTCAGATTTACTAAAAGTGACAGCTAAAACTTGGACTGAGTCGGAGTTAGGACGTCATGGTAAGGCCCCAGGTCAAGAGTACCCGAAACCGATAGCGTGTATGAAGAGATTGATGAATGTGGATGAAGCGAAAGAGGTATGTCAGGATCGTAGCAAGTGGAACAATGTAGTCTCTGCCTACCCCTGTGGGAAAGAGGCGTGACGGTATGTATGTATGTCTAAAACAAAGTCGCTTTCCGCTGTCTGTCTGTCCCTATGTACTCGTATGCTTAGATCTTGTGTAGATACGCAGGTATTTACCAGTGCTAGTTACGCGGTATTGCACTAGCCTCGACGATATGTGTGTGTGTGTGCGTGCAATTAAAAATTCTCAAAATTCAGTCAATGTTCAATGACCCCGGTGGAAGTTGAAACAAGTGAGGGCGGATACAGGTCATACTTCACGCAGCAATTTAGATAAGTGTTGAAAGTGCCAAAACGAGTATACCAGACGTAATGTAAGCCACTATTTATTTTAATCGAACTCCTAATTAAAATTAATACTACGATATTGTAATGAGTGTAAGTACAAGTAATCTTTGATTCTGTAACAGATTAAGTCAATTTGCCTAGTTAAACCATCGTGAACCAGTAACCACAGTAAACGTATTGTAACAGTAATGTAATAGTAAACAATATTATTTGCTCGGATTAGCGAATGTTATTTATCGTATATAATCAATTAATATTACTTATACATATTAATTTTATACAATTTTGTGAATGCATGTGCGTAAGTTTATTCCTCTGTATTAAAACATCTGGATGGACTTACGATGAAATTTGGCACACAATTAGTTTATAGCCTGGAGTAGGTAATACAGTCAAGGGGTATGTTACTAATATGTCAAAAACATGTATACACGTTTATGCCACAAACAATAAGGTCGGTGCGGTGACACATACTTTTGACATGATGGCTGTATTGATATTTATGCCCTCGACAATGCATAGAATATTTATTGTTTCAATATTCCGAAGAACTGAATATTAGTGCATGTTAAATTTCAAAATCTTAATCGCTGAGTTTAGAGACGCGAAATTTTGCAAGGGCGTTTTTCATGCTACCTACCTATTCCTTTAAAATTGTTGTTAACTCCCATGTAAAACTTCAGATGGTAAAATACTCGCCAGGTGCTATCAATTCAATTTTTTGTAAAACTGATCTACTATATTCCAAATATACACTGTGTCCTAACTACCGACCTCAATCCGATGTAGAGTGATTATCTCTACAATTTACGGATAAAGATAATGTAGTAGACTTGTATTGAATACATATTCATTTCATTGATATTTGATTATTACATACATACATACATATCGTAAAGCCTCTTTCCCACAGGGGTAGGCAGAGACTACTTTGTTCCATTTGCTACGATCCTGACATACCTCTTTCGCTTCATCCACATTCATCAATCTCTTATTTATTATCTTTATTTTTTATTTGATTATTTGGTTTTAAAATTACTATTCTATTAGTTTTCCATCTTGTTATATCCCTGTTACATACAGGATGTCCCATACCATACGTCTAAAAGCCGTAAGCATCACTAGCGTTTATTCGAGGCTCTCGTAAGCGGATCACTAAAGGTAAGCCCTTTTAGTTGCAGAGGTACTTTTGGACGCTAGAGAAAATGCTTCATGACCCTTTTACATGATAGTTACTGCGCAGCGGAAAGGTTTTAGTAATAGCTGAGCTATAAACTGAGAGAGCTGTACAAAGTTTTATACGTTTCCCACGGAAATCAGCCGGAATCAACGTTTCGTACTAAGTAGTCTATGTGAAGTTAGTTTATTTATGAGTAATTTAAACGTTCATAAACAGTGAGGAAGTGTTCATTTGTCGATGCTAGTTAAAATGTAATACCCAGTCATGGTTGATGTAGTGCCTTCTCTGGGTGTAATAAAGAAAATAGCATAATAGTACATGCAGGCTAGATACAAGGGACAAGAAGATTGTAACACGTTACTGATACTGTATTCTAGCAAATAAATGATTCTTATTCTTATTCTAGTAAAGTGCTTGCGAGCGCCGTCCTATTTTGCGTTTGGTGATTAGTAGCGACAAAGTTTGCGACCTTTTGTGTTATTTAGTAACTCGGAGTAGGCTCACTCAGGTATTTTTGTGAGTGAAACAAGATTATAAGCTGACAAAAACAAAAGAAATCGAAAGAAAACGAACAATTGTGATTGTTTTAGATTCGATGACCCAATAGTTAGATAATTTGATTACAAAGCATGATCTCGGGTCTTGATAATAATTTAATCTTGATAATAGTTAAACTGCGACTCCCTGTGCTAAAACTTAAAGTTAAGACTTGTAGATCATAATCTGTTAGTAATTTATATCAAAATACGGTAAAATGTAAAAGCCTGTGATCATTTGAATATTTCACGAGACTGTGTAATTTCTCTTGAAGTAAACGTCTACAGGCTGCGTCAAATTCACATCGATTTTCCCCTCTGGCTCCGCTCCAATATTTCTTTCCTTACCTAATTTATTTGTGAACTCCCAATGTTGCGTAACCAAGTATTTTAGGAAAAAGCCTTCGGAAAAACAATATTCAATTGACATCGATTCAATTGTACAGTATTGTACGACGATGGCACGATAAGTGGATCATTCTGTTTTTTTTTACAAACGAAAAGTTTTCTAGAGTTACATTTATTTTAGCAATTGCTGTATCTGCCACCAACTAGAAGGCTGTAAACTTACTCTAACAGAACACGATGCCTGGGAGTTTGTTTTATGTGTATCAAAAAAAGGAATCCCTTAAACAGTGCCTTTTACAATTTTTTATCGATTGATTGATGATAGCTAATACGAATTGAGGCATATTTATAGACATATCGAGAGAAACTGTATTGTATAATTTATTTAAGTCAGTGTAAGTTTCCCGTGGGCGTGTTTATTTTTGCAACCACAAGTTATGCCAGTTAGTCATCGAGTGTATCATTTCTGACATTGATAAATATTGCACAAGTGTTATATTTTGTGTAATTATGGTAGGTAATGGCAATGTACGTATCCTTTCAATAATTATTATGAACTAGTTGTTGCCAGTGACTTCGTCTGCAAAGAATTCGTTTATCGCTATCCCGCGGGAACTACGCAATTTTCCGGGATAAAAAGTAGCCTATGTGCCATTCCAGACTTTTCTCTATCTATGTGCCAAATTTCATCCAAATCGGTTGGGCCGTTCTGGCGTGATTGAGTAACAAACAAACATCCATCCATCCATCTATCCATCCATCCATACTTTCGCATTTATAATATTAGTTAGATTAATAAATATTAAAGGTTACTAATATTCAGTTTATTAGCAAAACCCACATGCATAAACACAAATACACAACTGAAACTAATCAGTTTAGATTAAACTCTTTTGCATTCTAATTCTGTTTTATTATAAAGGAGAATCTTTTAGAGCCACAACACTGTGTGTGTACATAGTGTGGTCACAATCGAATGCAAACGCACGCCTATTAAAAGCAAGTAAAATGGAAATGGGATGTGCAGTATGTAGGTACGCATTAAAACGCCAACATAACGTACGCAACTTGTTTTTTATTTAATACGCCAAAAGAAAGGTGATCCGTCGTAAAAATCAGCAATCTGTGCGATAGAATCGTGGAGTAACGAAACACCGGGGAAAGTTGCCGAAGTGCGGTCAAATCATGGCTCCCCCGGGACCCGGTGCCGGGAACTTTCCTATCGCATCCCGGAACACCTTGCGTGCAGCATTCTTGATGAAAACAGTACGAATATTTTACGTACAGTGAAAGAAACTGAATCTCGTAGTAGTGTGGAACCTTTTAACTGCAAATAAAATAAAATAAATATCTTGGGGCAATTTACACCAATTGACCTAGCCCCAAACTAAGCAAAGCTTGTAATATGGGCACTAGACAACGGATAAACATACTTATATAGATAAATACATACTTAAATACATATTAAACATCCAAGACTCGAGAACAAACATTCGTATTTTCATACAAATATCTGCTCCGACCGGGGATCGAACCCGGGACCTCAAGCTTCATAGTCAGGTTCTCTAACCACTAGGCCATTCGGTCGTCTCGTGTCCTAATGACTTACGTTACGATACATTTGGTAAAGAAATAATTGCGAACTTGTATGAGAAAAGGTTCCACGGAGGTACGTGATTCAGTTTCTTCGTACGTACATGAAGGCCGTACGGTCACAGAAATATATTGTTGAACGGAGCGTTATGAGTGAGATGATTGTGGACCTTTACAAGTATATTGGTTTAACAGTTAAAGTTAGTGGTTGTACACAGAAGCCGCTCCAGAGGTTTAAATTGATCAATTTATACATTTTGGCCTGGTCTTTATTAATCCTCGCATATGTACTGTACAGTTTAAAATTTAGACTTCACTGGATTTTTTTATATACGCACCGTAGATAATGAGATGTTTGATTACAAAATTGTAAATAACTGGTAATTTTTTTCAATTTTGTTTTCAATAATTTACGAACAAATATTTGCGTTTTTTGGCCACAAGAATATTGCGTACTTAGCTTACTGTTATAAAACTTAGCACCGTGACGTTTTACTATTCGAATAGTTCGATAGCATCTGATGTAGTAGTGTAATACAACTCTGATATAAGTTAGGGAACCACATTTTATTTGGGTATCGTGCTGGCAGGGTTGCGAATTGTTGCGGTTTGTTTCTACGTATTACTTTCGTTTTATAACTCGACGAAGGTGCGTATTAAAAGCTTTTGACCTTTTAAACGTTTGAAAATATTTGCTGTATAAAATACAGCGGAACAAAAATTGTTCTGTTGGTTGACTTTGTTCTGGTTTGTTTCCCGCTACCTACTATCGTTTTGCAGTCTTTATACTTCTTTTGTCATCATCACGCTTTCAAACTGTACTTAATCTTTTATAATATTGTTGTATCATCTTATTAAAATTATAACAATAATGTGATCATCTGGCTATTTGTCATCTTTCTCATCAATCAAATACTTTTTAGATTCGGGCCATTTTATCTATTTTATTTGATGCAATTTGGAATTGATCGATATCCAAAAAACAGCCCTACCTACAGCCAGTTTCTTAACTTAGGTAACAATTTCGCTCTTGTTTATCGCAGATAAACAAGTTAACTAACTAACAGCCAAGAAGGAAGAAATTTTCTTCCCAGATAACTTTTTTTAACGGGAAAGATATTTTGTTCCCCGTACGTAACTAATTTACATAACCAGGCCATTCTAAGGTAAAATAAAGGTTATTTCTAAATTAAAACAAACATGTTTGCGGCCGCCGCACCTAAACCTAAATTAATCCAAATTAATCATCTTACATTGGCTTTACCAGTGCCGGTTATGTACTTGACTTGGTTATCGTGCAGGAAAAAATCATTCCCGTTAAAAAACCAGTTGTCTGGGAAGAAAATTTCTTCCTTCTTGGCAGCTGGTTAGCCAACTTGCTTATCTGCCAGGATGACTAGCAATTTCGTATGCAATAAGTATGAAAAAGTGTATACTTTTGCTAGGGAACCGACCGACAGTCCGTGAGCACGTAGAACGAGATTCGGATTTCGGGTAACATCGGCCGATTCTGGTATTCAGACAGAGTGAGTGAGACAGCATGACGAAGGTCTTTAATTAAATACTGCATGCATACTTACTTGCGATACTGTGGAAAACATGTCGAATAGGTAGTATGTGAATAATGCCATACTGTTTTAATATCCTAATAAAGCTAAGCAACGTCAGCTCGAAAATGTATTAAAGTTTCATCAGTGTCTCAGCGGGATGCGGGAAGAGGCCTCGAGTGTCCCGGCTTTTCTTACAAGCACCATCTTGGATTTTCGTAAACTCGAGTTTGTCCCACTTTTCCGTCAAGTATGTGCTCTGTTAGAAATTGCATTTTTGGATAGGTACACTTAAGAACTTCGAATTCTTATGACGACCGGATAGCTTAGTGGTAGAATCCGACTAGAAAGCTTGAGGTCCCGGGTTCGATTTCAATCCCCGGTGGGGCAAATATTATGTATGAGAAATTACTAGCACAATAACGTTCATCCTAGTTGAGGCCTAGCAATATGTATATGCGTTCCTTTAAATGTGCTTCACTAATGAAAAAAAGTAATTGTATTATATTATAGAAAAGGTCGTTTTGATCATTTCAATGACGGCCCTAAAACAGTCAATTAGTCGTAGTGAAGTCCTGTTTTCTACAGCAATTATTTACGTCGAATGATGCTGGCGTTATATGGTCACATCGCTTGCGATCCTTCGTGGAAGCGAGAATTCCACTCCTTTTATTGGCAGGCCATTTTCCGCAATGTAAGCTTTTGACGGAGCCGACTGATCTATGTTTCTTGACAAGGTGTTGTAGACTGTTCCAAATTTCTAACATTCCATTGAAAAAATAGCGATAGACTTAGAAGAATTTTCCGACTCTTACCGCCTTCATACAACCTTGTTTAGCCTTCCATGCTGGTCTGGGAAAGAAAAAAACGTAGAATGTGTCAGCTGTCTCTTCCTGCCCAATGGTAAAAGCCCATCGAGGGAACGGGCGAAAATTTTGGGACCATGTTATAGCGATGCTGCAATCCATCACTATTAAGGTTTAAGGTTTAAGATTATTTATTTCTCAAAAGAATTACATTCACTTACAATGAGAAAAAATGTTTACAAAAATTAAAATATTTCGACGGTTAATCTAACATGCAAATAAAATAAAAAGTACATATTTCGAGGGTTGATTCCTATTTCCACTTATAAGACCACAATTACAATAAACGTGGTCTTGTTACCCTATGAGAGAGAGAGAGAGAGAGAGAGAGAGAGAAACATTTATTTACACACATTCGATACACGTAGATTTTTCGTGGATTCTATGCTCTGTCTACCTTGTACCAGTTGTACCTAAGGGAAAAAGACGTGATTATGTATGTATGTATGAATGTTGTTTAGCCTTGTCTTTCTCTCCCACATTGATATATTAGCTTTTGCCAGAAAAAGACGGAACTTTTTTGTTATAAAGAATCTGTAACTTTTTATGAACAATGGGGTTAGTCTTGATTACATTTTCATTATTTCATTTTAACCTCCGAAGTTTAACAGCGAACTTTACTCGAAAATTTCCATAATTAATACACAGGTTAAAATTTTACCGCAGCCGGTCTGGCCAATATTTGCCCGCACGTGGTATTAATTAATTTGACGGCGTGTTAATTATTTTATTGAATTAGCCCGGTCAAGGTTCTTATAACATGAAAATGTTAATAGTTTCTACTGCATACAGGTTGTATTACGTTTGACGATACTTTTCAATGAAACAACTTTGTACAGGCGTTGCTCACAAAATTTTAATCACCTGTTTCATAAATCCATAGAACTATGAAGCTTTTTTTTCATCACGAGATGTATGTTTAATTCTTAATCGCTAAATTTAAATCTATCAAAAGAGAACGATGTAACGGACATTAGTTGTACGTAACCTAATGAGTCCTTGTGTTTTGTTTCAGGTAAATATTCAACCAAAGATAATGTTGATGGATTCGTGATGTAATAACTGGGGCCTTACCATGACGTCCTTATTCCGACTCAGTTCAAGTTTTAGCTGTCACTTTTAGTATGAATTTGACAGCGAGCGACCTAAACTGAAACGCATTAAGACGTCATGGTAAGGCCCCAGGATTAAGAAGTGGATTGCTGTCTTTGAACAACCAGTTAGAAGGTATTGTGTATAAACATTTGTTCTGTGAAAGAGTTTAACAATTTCCAAATAATTCATTTCCCTATACCTAATTGTTTCAGGATTTTTATAAAACAAAACTAACCTAACCTATAGGGTTCTACACTGTAAAATTTACAGAATAGTTCTTAAATAAATCCTGAACAGTTTACTGAAAAAAAGTGTTTGCCGTATGATAGGATGTTGGATGAAATTAATTACCTACTATTATAGATCGTTAAAAAGCCGTGGTAGCCTAGTGGTTTGACCTGTGGCCTCTCAAGCAGAGCGTCGTGGGTTCAAATCCCGGGCTCGCACCTCTGAGTTTTTCGGAATTTATGTGCGAAAATTACATTTGTAATTTGCCATGAGCTTTTCGGTGAAGGAAAACATCGTGAGGAAACCTGCACACATCTGCGAAGAAATTCAATGGTGTGTGTTGAGTTCCCAATCCGCACTGGGCTCGCGTGGGAACTATAGCTCAAAGCCTCCAATACACGGAGGAGGCCTATGCCATGAGGCACGCCGAATTACGCGACAATTTAATAAATAAACGACAATAACAACAACAACATGTACTTACTGAAATTGTAGCGAATTCGGAATAAAAAGGCTTATAAATAAATAAAAATTATAGACCACTTATTTCCCTGACCGTGCCTCCCAAATGGATGAATTAGGTTCTTAATTAAGACGTGGTGCTGGTGTCTTTTACTAGAAAGGTAGATTAACTGCAGTGTTTCTTAGCGGTGTTCAAAAGTACCCGAAACCGACGAGCATGTTTTTTTTTTTATGTGTATTTAGAGATTGATGAATGTGGATGAAGCGAAAGAGGTATGTCAGGATCGTAGCAAGTGGAACAAAGTAGTTTCTGCCTATCCCTGTGGGAAAGAGGCGTGACGGTATGTATCAGTGGCGTGGCGTCCTTAGAACTCGATTCCCACCGGCTTGCCTATTTTAAGGCAGTTGGGTACTTTATTGTGCAGAACTATAGGAAAAGGCTAGTTAAATTCCCTTTGGCTTGCCTTCTGATATACTTCACGCCGCGCCACTGGTATGTATGTATGTATGTAGGTATGTATATGTATGTTTCTTAGCCAGAGTTGTGACATATTTGAAATACTTGTATTTAAAATACAAATACAAAATACGTATTTTGGATTTTGTACTTAAGTACTTTTTTTAAAAAAGTATTTTGTATTTTATTTAAAATACTATTCGAGACGTATTTTGTATTTGTAAAATGGTTTGTAAAATACAAAATACTTTTTTATTCTTAGCTTCATTTTTCTAAAGCATTCCGCGATTCAGTAAAAACAAAAAATGGCCACTAGTGGCGCAGCAGCTTTGAAAGTCTATGCACAAAATGACAGATGAAACAAAACGCATATAAAACCTGACCAATAATATATGAGGGACCCCTCTTGACAATCCTCAAAGTCACTGTTACGTCTTGCAGTGTTGGCAGCTATTTCATTATTTCTGTGTTGTTCGCTCGAAATGTCTTTAAAAAAATGCCAAAACAAATTGTATTTAAACAATATGCCGTATAGGCAATAATACGTTATTTTAACGATTCGTATTTAAGTGATTATGAATGTATAAATGACAAATAAAAATACAGAAATAGAAAAATATATTTATAAAAAACCGGTACGTAAACAGCACTACAAAAATGATGTCATTGTGGGCATTGTGGCAAGATGCTCTTTTTGAAGAGCTTGTGATTTTAAAATCTTTAATAAGTAAAGAAAACCAGTAATTTTACCATAAAGTATTTTATTTCAATAAAGTATTTTGAAAATACATATTTTGTATTTAGTATTTAAATACAAAAGGCAAAAGTATTTTGTATCTTGCATTTGAAATACTATATTAAAAAAGTATTTGCATTTTGTATTTAAATACTTTTCGAAAAGTATTTTGTACATCTCTGTTCTTAGCGGAGTTTCGTAAAAAATGTAGTTATTGTTATTATTTACCCGTTATTTGAATTGTTCACGTGAACAATCGGTTATTATAGAATTGCCACCGAAAATGGCCGCATGTTGCTTTGCGGTTTGCGGTCCCGCACTTCCTTCGGTCCGTAAGTACTAGCCTAAGCACCGCAGGCGCATTGAAGTAGTCACCCACATATGTAGGTACTCGGTACGGGTGTCATAGAAATACTCTTGGAAATAGGTGGCCAGCTGCAAAAATGTGCACAAATGTACAGGGTCTCTTGAAATTGGTCCGGAATATAGTGTATGAATTCAAAACAGTGTCACTTATGTAAAAAATATTTTTAACTTAAAAACAACAAAATACATAATACTGAGCGCGTAATAACGACTTCTCGTAATTTGCCAACAAAACAGATTATCATAAAAAAACTTGGACAAGGAGACATGAATTTTTAAGTTGGCACTTCCGAAGTTGCACAGTTTCGCAGGTGACTATGTTATGTTGTTTTTGGCTCAGGGAGACATAGCTTCTCTCCTTTAAATCTCTTACTGCTTTTGTACAACAACGAAGTAAAACAAGCAAGTGACTATAGGCGAAAAACTTAAGTAAATGACCTGTTGTATATGTAAGTAATGTGTGCGGATGGACAAATTGACGTTCCAAATTAGAATAAGGGTTCCGTTTTTTGCTATTTGGCTACGGAACCTTAAAAACTGACTTAAGTCCCATATCTGGGGCCTTACCATGACGTCCTAATTCCGACTCAGTTCAAGTTTTAGCTGTCACTTTTAGTATGAATCTGACAGCGAGCGAACCTAAACTGAATCGCAGTAAGACGTCATGGTAAGGCCACTGCTCTGTACTACACATACAACATCATTCACTTAAGTTTTACCTATACTTGATGATAAATCACCATTGCCATCCGCAACATTACATGCTCCAGCATTACCTGTTACGTTGTGAACTGGTTAGCCCAAGTTGCGATTTTACAAAAGTTTCGTTGGTATTTAAAGTTAACTTTAAAACTCATTTATTTTCACGAAATGGTAATATCTCAATTCGCCCGAATTTACAAATAAACGACAATAACAACAACAACATGTACTTACCTACTGAAATTGTAGCGAATTCGGAATAAAAAGCTTATATGTATATGTATAAGTAACCAATATAAAATGACCTCACACTGCCTACATTTTGCTTAAAATCAGGGCTCTGCTAACACTGGATTATATAATAACTTAGCGTATTTGTACGGAACCCTCAGTGCGCGAGTCCGACTCGCACTTGGCCGGTTTTTTTGTGCTTAGTTATTAACAATGAGTACCTACTTCCTTAAACAGTTCCAAATATGATAAAATGAACATAATTTTCTGAATTAATTAACTGTCGTCGAATTTAAATGGAGCAATAAAAATGATAGCGTTTTATGTTCCCCAGCGATGAAGTAAAACAATGTTCTAACTTAATCTTATCATCCCTTAGGACTGTCATTCGTCAACTATAATTATTACACTTACAGCTTAGTAAAAGTATGTAAAAGGACATAGAATTTCGTCATAATTTTTTTTCACCATTAAGCTGTAAAATGTATGTTGTATTTTCAGCACATCTAACACTTAGCCAGCGTCCAAGCTTCCGTATAATATTGCCATAGTTCTCACACCGAGAACAATGTTATGTCACGAATTTATACGTAGGAGCTCGGACCCTAAACTTTACCGCATCGTAAAGCCCTTTTAAGGCCTGGCACTACTATTCGCGACTGGCGGCGCGACGAGCGATTTTCCAGTACCGTAGTCCTTAACGAAATGAGTTTATCTTTATCTTGCCGGATTAAGAAGCCTTTGCATCTACACAATACCGTTTAATCAATTTTGTACTCTCAGTCACTTTATTTAAGTACAAGTGGACTTACATAAAGCTTAGAACTGCCGAATTGAAACGAATTAAAAAATTGGCAAACGCCAATGGCGGCACATGCGTACAACAAACCAATCTCATAACATTTGACCCATCATCACATCACGAATGTTGAACACGTTTGAAGAAAGAAAGAAAAAGTTTCTTTATGACAATCACAGTAATTAAAACAAAAACATATTAAAAGCTGCATAAAAATTGACATAAAATGGCCCACACTCAGCATTTGCTGGCCTTACGGCCAGTTTTGTTTGTTGTGACTTAAGTCTTTTGCCGAGCTTTGAGTAGACCGGTTAAGTGGTCAGAGAAATCGCTCGCCTCGCTGCCGGTCGCACACAGTCGCGGCCGGGCCGTTAAGGCTGCACCGAGAAAGTTTATCGCTGAATTAAAATGTAATCTTTTGTCGAGAGAATTTCATTTGATCTCAGTTTTTATTGTAGCTTCGGAGCTTTTATGGGACAAACTGACAGTTTTGTAGCGGCTTTTGATGAAGGCTGCCCGTGTCTGGAAATAAGTTTGAGCTATTGTAGTCTTTGATGATTTTGTGGAGTCATGATTTGGTATTGGTTATTACACGTGCGGTGTAGAGTCTATGTGGTGGTAGAGAAAGGGGTTGAGCGAGGGGGGGGGGGGTTCAACTACTTATAGCCTACTCCCGATCGTTTTGTTATTGGTTTTGAATATGGAACTTACGATGAATACGAATATTTGTACCCAAGTCATGGATGTTGTATGTACTACATATGTATAAGTATGTTTATCCGTAGCCTGATACCCATAGTACAAGCTTTGCTTAGTTTGGGACTAGGTCAATTCGGGTAAATTGTCCCATGGTATTTATTTATTTACTAGCTGTTCCATAGGGCCTTGCCCCCATTCCTGTTGTCTTCATCGTTTAAATGTCATCCACGAACCCCTAGCTTCATAGCAGGGTCACTAAATACTAGGCTATCTTGTCATCTAGTAATCTGGTAATCTTAGTTAAATCATCACGTCAGCAAAAAAGGAAAGATGGCAGTAACATACATAGATAGACTTATTTCATTTCATACAAGTAACATTACCAATATTTGTCCTCAAAACACGACAAATATTATCATCTCCATCAACCAGCCGTACATTATACGAACAAGTTAAGAATCTGTACCAATCAATATCTGTAAACAAGCCTGACCCAAACCGTGTACGAGCATCCTCCAATAAATTGAATATGGCTGCTCCGTCCACTAACAAGTAATATCTACTTGCAAATAACCAATTTGTCCATCAGCCGATACCCTGAGCAGTTGGTATAGCTGATCATAAATCAATAATTTATAATGTCAATAAAATAGAACGCTTCCAAGCTTTATTGTTGTCTGGCAACACTGGTTTGTTGCTAAAGAAGCCTAGCACGCTAGGTTTTAGTATATATTAAAGCAAAAATTTATCTCTTTCTATCTAGGCATCTCCGAAAGGGACTAATGCTTTACGCACGTGTGCTACGGGTGCCACCACAGATCATAGATAAAGTTATGAGTAAATCCACATTACAATATAAAACTTACATAAAACAGTCCGCTTTAAAACAGTATTGGCAACTTTCATCATACCAAAGCAACAATGCAGTAAATTCTCCGTGTTCCATAAACAAGAATACTCAATAGTTATTAAATTCCCGAATGTTAGCAAACAATTTAGACCGCAAAGCAAGTATCGATTGGCGAGCCCGTAGGGTAATTACTCCACTCGTCTGGCAACACCCCTTGGATTAATTAGAGTAAAAGTCGAACTGGCCGCACACAAATCCCTGGACACGCTTTTACTTTTAATCTAAGAGCAAGCGAGACGGGTTTATTGGAGGTGAGTGGGCGCGAAAGTGACGAATGATGCAATCAGAAAAATGATTTGTTCTTTTTTGAGATTTGGAAATATTTTGTGCCAGGATCAAACAAAAAAAAACGTTATGTCTACTTAAAAAGCCGGAACAATATTTTGAGACTTTTTACAAGTAGGTACCTGTATGTAGGTTTTGTGTTTGTATAATATTTAAGAATAGCTTCGTGGGCAAGGATTTATAGGTTTAATAAAATTGTTAGTAAAGGTCAAGTTCGTAAATGGGCTAAGGGGTTTTCTTATGGCTTCTATTGCCTTTATAACGCCATTATGTTCCGAAGATTTACTGCCAGAAAATATTAATTTATGTTATTAGTTACATGCTGTTTCGCACGAAGGTTGAGAATATAAGTTTTGTTGTTGCCCTCGATTTTGTCTGCACTTTTTATAGCAAGTATGAGATTTTCGGGTTGAAAAAAATCAACTTCTCTATATTATACTTAATTTACACTACAGTACTAACTACCAAAATATGTTACGAGACATTTTAAAGGTATAACTAAAATTTCACATCCGTCGTCTGCCAACAGAAGATCTATCTTTATCATAATATCCAATACAATAAAGCCACTCATGTTTGAGTAAAATACAAAATAATGTAAGTATAGTAATGCCACTATAAAAATCACTCTAGTCATACAAAAGTATACTTTATCCCTACTATGATTAGAGCTTCGCTGTAGGAACTGTTTTGTGGTCTTCATAAGCCTACCACAGGGTCACGGTCGTTAGGTTTCTCCTCATTGTTATTATAGTCGTAGTCTAGGTAAGTGCTAGAAATTCTAGTTCCAACCTAGTGTACACAGAAGGACTGCTGAGATAGACGACGTAAGTGACCCTTTTAAGCGCGCCGGTAGGTAGCGGAACACTTTTTCCACACCGCTCATTTCAACCTCGATGTTGCCTTTGCGGCTCTCGTCCCCGTTTCTCGTCTCGTTGTTTGTGACTCTCAGTGCGTATTTTCAAATGTACGTGGCTAATTCTAGTATAATTAATAAATGTGCTCTAACACATTGCCATATGAAAGGTAGCATGAATCTTTCGCGCGGTTTGAGGGTTCGATCTCTAAATACATACATACCGTCACGCCTCTTTCCCACAGGGGTAGGCAGAGACTACTTTTTTTCACTTGCTACGATCCTGACATACCTCTTACGCTTCATCCACATTCATCAATCTCTTCATACATGCTCGTCGGTTTCGGGTAGGTACTCTTGACCTGACCTTTTTCCAAAACGTCCCCAATTTGATCACGGAACGTCCGTCTAGGCCTTCCCTTCCCAACGCACCCATTCACACTCCCCATATAAATCTGTTTAGTTAATCTTCTTTCGTCCATCCTCTCTACGTGACCAAACCATCTAAGCATACTCTTTTCTATCCTAGTCACTATATCTTCGATCTCTAAATTATTCCCATAAAGTTAAATGGTTTCACATTCGGTTCTCATATAGTTCTTTGCACTCACTTACTATGTCTATCCTAGATAATGTCTGTGGTTGTAGACTTTACAAGCGAGCGCCTCGAGAACCTTTGTTGCTACTGAGGTATTCACTTGAAATGAAATGATACGCTTAAATAAAAGCATACTCGTGTTTTATTAGTAAAAATTGCAATAAGTCAAATCGACGATGATGAACGAAAAAAAATGCTACATTGAAAAAATGCAAAAAGATTCTCTCCGGCGGGGAATCGAACCCCGGTCTCCCGCGTGACAGGCGGGGATACTTACCACTATACTACCGAAGATGTTGACAGCGAGTGCGAAATTATCATTTTACTTCTATAACACGAGCGTAACTTGTGCATCGCATAAGTTGGACATGGAATTCAAGGATAATCAGATTAATTCGTCTTATTTTCTATCTCTTTGGAGCAGCCCCTTTTTTTTTAACGGTAAGATGAAGTTTGATGGTGGTAGTTTAAATTGGGTTTGAACAAGTTCCTGCCAGCCTAAAATAGGTACAGTTTATTCAGGACAATCAGGCTAAGCTAGCAACAGCGTTTCCCAGCTACACAGATATTGTCAATTACTAGTACAATAATAGCGGCAGGCTAGAAAGTGCACCGCGACAGTTTTACTCAGCATGTATTGGACACAAGGGTTATTGCTTTTCATACAACCTTTCTAATACAGAAATATGCTCACCGCGCTCGCGGGTTGTCCGAGATTGGTTCTCTGAATAACTATTTTATTACGACGTCTGTAAAAGTCATTCGCTTCTACGTTCACGATCCACTTAAAATACTTTTAAAGTTTATCAATTTTTATGTTTTTTACAAAAAAAAATATACCTAATAATATCCATAAAATAGGTACTGAATCTGATAACAAATTCTTGTGAATCCATGTACTTACTATTTTGCTTATAATCATTTCATACAAACAAAACATCTGAGTCTCTAACGTATATTTTTGACTGAAAAAAAGGTAATAACTTATATTTTCAAATAAATACTGCAGTACTTATTTCGCAACGTACTGATTTAATCCGACCACACCGCCGCATATACGCAGTGACTGTCGTAGGCGTCACGTTTTCTCACCGTTTCTTCATACATTTGGTTGCGATTCCGTAACGTCACTGTTTTTCAAGCGGCGGTGTGGTGGCACCTTTAAAAAGTATTTTTTTTTAAATCTCAACGGAAATCCCCAGTGCGTGAGTTCGACTAACACTTGCCCGGGTTTTTATGTTCGCTATCACTTTCGTGCACTTAGAAAGCCAACCCGAAGTGCATCGCCGTCGCGTTCATCCGTCCACAAATCACTTGGCTTAATTGATGCTTGCCTGAGGTAGTTACCGCGATGATAGTGAGCTCGAGATCGTTTCCGTAAGGCGACTGGATAGCAGAGTGTTTAGTAACCGACTACGAAGCTAGAGGTACCGGGTTCGAATTCGAATCCCGGTAGGGGCAGACACTTGTAAATGTATAATGTTTGTACTCGAGTCATAGTATGTAGGAGGTAGGAGTATGTAGGCATTTAAGTAAATGTTTATGTACATGTGAACATACGTTCGTTCGTTGTACGCATAGTATCCGAATAAGCAGGTATTAAAAATCTATCCGCAATCCCGTCGGAAGCTTAAAATATCCTGAACTATCAAGAAGAATTGCTAGCAAGATTTATGTATTTATTTATTCATAAAAACTTACAGCGTAGCAGTGACCACCCAAGTAATGAAACCCTACACTTGGTATGGTCAATAAGTAGCAGGTGTATCTACACCGAAACATAACTGTATATTAGGTACTTACTATACAGTTATGTTTCGGTTCCTAACCTGAGTTCCTAACCCGAGTTCCTAACGTTCTAGCACTTTCGAACACTTTGAAAGCCACGGTGCAGACATCCCATGCCAACGTCACTTGATGATATCTCTACTCTCGGTTCAATTTCAACACTGTTTTTCTTCGTTTTGGAATGGTATTACCAATTATCACAGATAAACATTTCAAAAGTGGCCCCCTGTGTCGCTACTCGCTAAACGCGCGTAACTTACTGTATGTTAGTTTGAAATTAACTTTGACTTAGAGCGCGTTAGTAAATAACAGAGTGTCACTTTGTTAAACAACACTAAAATAGCACTATTTTACTTCTAAAATAGCACCAAACAAATGAAACTTTATGACATAGCGTAACTACCTAAAACAAACGTTCTTTCCGTGAACACAAATACCTAATCACCATAAAATAGTGGACAAAATTCCTGAATACATCGTCGCCGGCTATTTACGAATGTCTCCGAACACGTATTTCACAAACAAAAGAGCACATGCCCCTCCAAATTTGATGGACATACGCTCTTTTTGTTGAGTGTGGGAGCTACTCGCGGTTAGATATGATTGCTGGAGCGGCTAATCGTAGTGGCTGTTAGTTTAAATGAATGGTTGCGTTTATTAGCAAGAACTATGCGGCCGCAAAAAGAAAATTATGTAGCGGTTTTTTTTATAATCAGCGTGAACTTCTTTTCAGCCAGGTAAGTTTTTTTTTAAAATTTCAGTGGCCTTTAGAGAATTCACTGGTTTAAAATTTAAAATTTCGAGGGTTTGTGTTGTTGTTTTTTTTAAAAAGGTTATTTGTATGAAATAGACTCTAGCTTATATGCCTGAATGCCGCTCGGCTGGCAGTGGTATGTAGATTTTGACAGGTAATCTTTAGGTAATGTTTGAATTTTACAGCAACATGTATGTATTAACTCAAGTAAATTGTAATACAATATTCTCGTAATAGTTATGATCGTTAAAGAATGTAAACGAACATTTAATTCAACTCAAAGTTGTTTAATACCTTTTACAATATTTTATAGTGTCATTCATATTATTCATTGTCGCAAATCGCAATGTATGTTAATCCACCTGTACTAAATATTTACTAGAAATTCTATCTTGTCTTGACTTTCGCATTTTAAATATTAGAAATCGTAACCAAAGTTATTGTTATTAACTTGGAGCCACGAGTTACCATCTTGTTGTGAGCGCTTTTACTGTGAATAATGAATATCATGGTAATGAAAATATACAGTAGGTAAATATACTGTATCCGTTTTCTGTATTATGTAGAGTTTAATAAAAAGTTATTGTTTGCATTTTATTTTATTTAGAAAAATTTCTATGGAAATACCAATCACGACCTTTTGTCTAAAAAAAATAAATTCAGGCGTTACTTTGCGGAGTTTTATATAAAGATTTTTTTGCACAATAATAATGCTATATTATTTACCTATAGCTATCTCTCTCCTGTCAATTGCAGGTGTGCACTCATAAACTGAGATCGGGAATAAATCACAATTGACAAGGTTATAAGTCTCAACTCTACTTTAACAAAATAAGCCCTTTTCATAATAAATTCGGGGCTAATTTTCATTGGACATGATACGCGGATACTCGCCTGTGTTACTGACGCCATGTTAAGTGCGGATGACAAGTGACAGCTGTCAAATTGCCGCTAATGTAAACACGTTCACCATATGCTTGTTATTGACGGTAGAATGAGATTTTTGTTTTAAGTACCTACAGAGTTTAATAAGCACAAATAGATTTTTTGACTGTTTCGATATAAATGTCTATGTTGTATATATATACACAGTTATAATTTTATAGCTAATTCAGCTTATTATTTCTTCCGATCTTGGCTTATCTATCTAGTATCTATCGTTTTCCCGACTTTTATATTTGTTTATATCAAAACTAGTTTCTTGTCTATTTAAGTCATATAGACTTACCTATTAATTAATTGACAACATTTCATATTTCTGAGCCTATAATTTTAATGGTTCTCTGTATTTTGTTTGAAAAGATGAACATGCTGACAGTTTCATTTTTTCGCTAGGGCTTGTAGGTATTTAATTTGTAATTAATTTATTAATTTGTGCTTATTCTAAAAGGGCGTAACTCCGGTACTATCACAGAATACACACTTATCCCTTTGTCTTTTCTCTATAGAAAAAAAAGTGACGTTAATTTCAAATTGTCAATGTCAGGTCCTATTCTCCAATATTCGATTTTCGAGGTTCGCTTCGAGCTGTTCCGCTCATACTAATAGTCATTATCTTGAGAGTGAGAGAGAAGGTATGAAACGAACTTCGAAAATAGAATTTCAGAGTTGCCCCCCTTGTAGGTACTTTGAAGTTGTCAAAAATACAAAATTATGATCGCTTATTTTTTCTCGTGAAAAAAGCAAAGGCGTTTCACCTATCCTGTGGTAGTATTGGTAAAATTAGGACATATTTTTAATTATTTTTTATTTTTTTATAGTAAGCTATATTAAAATTATGTAAACATATTGCAGTGATCAGGAGGCAAAATGCTTTCGAACCATATATACATTTTCAGGTGTTATAAAAATGAAATGTTGTCAATTGGAGTAGGTACATAATACTACCTGTTCACTCAGTAAGACGTACCCCCTACCAAATTATTAATGTTCTAGTAAAGTAAAGCTTGTGCCAACAAGATCTCTCAGTGTGCGTAACTATGGTACTTACGAGTAGACAGGTACATAACATAGACGAAGATGTCCGTCCGTGGTACGTTTACGCATACAGACGTCACTTAATGTGTAGGGTTGCCTTCGCTTATGGACAGATCTGAACATACTTGGCTGTCCTCAGTAAACCGAAATAAAAAATTACGACGCAAATTTCCACTACATTACGTGAATGTATCTCATGATAGACTGAATTCATTCGTAATTCAGTTATAATAATAATAATAACAAATAACGATCTGCATCCCTCGTTCGCTCAGCACACAAGTTTTTATCGCGAACAAACTATCCCTTTCTAAGAAATAAGCGTGTGCGAAAGGGATAGATTCTATAGGTCTGATAAACGCTAGTGTGCCTCTGATTTCAATTTATTGTCTATGAATTGTGGAGGGAGTGCAACGATCTCGAATAAACGTGGCGCGTCAAATTTATAGTTACTTGTTTATGGTCGAATCGAATGTGAGATGGACTTTTTGTTTTGTGAATAAAAAAGAAGACATAAGATGTTACGGATATGTTCAGGCACGTACTTTAGATTAAAAGCACAGGTTTGATCGGCCAATGAAAACATCAAGCATTCGTCGGTAACCTTGATGGTTTTATATGATTGTTTGTTAACGGACGTAACTCAGACCAAATAGGTATAAAGTCAAAACGTCCTGCTAACGGCGAAGTGAGGCTGGTTTCAGCTACGCCTTAGCACGCAAGACTATACCACGCAAATAGGTTGACACGATTTTTTTAAAAGTAGATATTATGATTTTTAACTCTCTCCTTTTTGCTATTTTGTATAGAAACGCTGCCCCTTTTAATGGAGTGTCACAGATAACTAAATTCCAACATTTCGCGAGAATGATATACTATATAGTACTTCAGCATTACCCCCACTCGCGTCGCCTCTTACGAGTACATACATACCTATGTATGGTTGGCCGAAAGACGTGAATCGCTAGCGAAGTCTATTATTCCAATATTTATGTTTTCTACTATTGAAATAAAACAAAAGAGGGACAACTGAAAATTTAGAAGATACGTCGACAAAGAGCGATTCGAGTGCAATGAACGTTTTTTTTTAAATTGAGACGCATACAAAATCTCGTGGTTTATTTGCGGCCAGTATTCGATGATGACATTAAATATTAAAAAAGGTTGACTTAAGCGTCGATCAAAAGCCGATGAGAAGCTTTACATTGCAGGACAAAAGAGTCCCACTTGATAATTCCGAAGTCCACGAGCCAATGTGTTACAATGATTAAACACAAAACACGAATTTCATATTAAGTTTTATTTTGATTCGAGTAGGTAGTACTTAATGAAAATCGATAAGCTTTCTAGAAACTGACGCTATGCTTGTACCAAATAGATGTAATTTGTTATGAATAATTTAGAAATACATAATTGCTTCCTAGATCCCTTTTAGTGTCATGTTAATTGATATTATTCAAAATGTTGCATATAAATATATTTGCACTACTATGCTAATTCATATAAACTAATAAAGGCATTAGAACGTATGTGGTAAAAGCCTACTTACGTCATTGAAAAACTACTATTGATAATCTTATAATTCAAATTAAACTTGTAACGTGATATACCTATACCACACAAGAAACCATTTCCAGATCAAACTCTTGCTAAGAAACATAGTTTTACTGATAATTATAACAAGGCGATCTCTTTTCCTATCTAGTTCAGTCGTCTAGATAAAGTGAAGTGCTTAGACAACCTGACCGTTTGCGATTCTGATAAGCGGTCGTTGAACCTGATCAATAGAAAAATCTGGGGGGCTACTCCGAAATTCGATTTTCGAAGTTCGTATCACGCCGTCCCTCTCACTCTCAAATTAATAACTATTAGCGGGAACGGAACGGCACGAAACGAACTTCGAAAATCGAATTTCGGAGTATAGGCCTGCTGTCAAATACTTGTAGGACATGTTCAATAATAACGCCACGTGATATCGGAGAAATTAAAATGTTTAGAAACATGTATGAATAAACAATACACAGATAACATAAGTGATCTCAAATCAAGTTAACTGGAAGAGATCCATTTTTAGGGTGAAGATTGCTTTTGTAATATTCTCTGTTATTATTTTATTTATTTAGGTTTAGATTATTTATTCATTCAGTTAAAACTATATCATAAATTGTACTATTTTTATTTGGTTACGTGCAATACAGAGTTACTATACTTATACTATAGACTTATACTTATATATTAGAGCCTGTCTCGCCACTCTCTGTAAAGTTCCTAAGCTGTTATCTTAAATGTCAGTTATCTATGATGACGTCTCTATCTGTTTCATAGTAATAAATAGAGACGGAATCATAAATAACTGATACTTAAGATAACTGAAACTTAACAGGGAGTTGTGTAACAGGCCCTTAATCCTACGGACACTGACTAAACCAATTGAGTTAGAGGCTTGAAACTTGGCAGACGTGCTCCTTAAGCTAGACTCCCGAGCAATGCGCTCTGGCGTCACTAACGCAGCGACACTGACGTGGCAACCGAGCGATAGTATTATGCAGTATGAAAAGGTATGGAGGAACTTCCGAGCTCAGCGTCACTTGCCGCTGCGACAGTGAAGTTCCTTCATACATTTTCATACTGCATTGCATAATACTATCGCATTGTCGCAGCGACAGTGTCGCTGAGTCATGACGCCAGAGTCGCTTTGCTCGGAAGTCTAGCTTTAAGGAAAATATAAGGAACACGATGGGACTTTCATAAAATTCTCTAGTTGAATAAATACCTATTAATTTATCAGGTTTAAGGTTCGAGTTGTTCGAAGCTGAAACAGCAATCAAACAAAGCAACTCAACCAACAGAAGATGTTAAATTGAACATCGAAAGTGAAACTATCAATAGCCATTCAATAGTTCGATCCCTTTCACTCCTACTTTAACCAGACCCAGTGAGGGAGACGGCAATATTTATCAATTTATCTGAATGCACCAGCAGATTTATCTCAGACGTTCATTACCATATTAAACAACCGCCGCTGAAGCGTCTAGCGCTCTGATACTAATTGTTTGGAGCACCTTTGTTCTATGCTCGCGCTAATTACTGTTGTAGCACTTGTAGTTAATTAATTTGCTCATTTAGACTTTCGCAGCATACGTTACCGGTATTTTCGTGTTGGTAGAAACTAAATTTCTTTACTGTACCAACAACAACTTTACTGTTATAATAATTTCACCTATATTTATGATAATGCTACTCCTCTTAGCTATTATAAAGGCAAAATATTATGGTTATGTTTATCGTTATAGTCATAGTAACTTGGTGCAACTCACACTATCAAAATATAAAATACTAATTTAGACTACGATAAATATACGTACGTACATCTAAAAGGTGTATATAACTTATTCCTTTGTTTTTAGTTTTTCAATTTCATTCACCTGCAGAAAACGCTATGCTCATTTCGTTTATATTGTGCCTCTACTACTGCATCAGCGAAGAATGGCGACTGAAAATTGTATTTGAAAAGATATCGCACAGAAGCTGTCATTTAACAGTAAAATGTAAAATATAAGGAATGGATGCCGTGTCATAAATAAAGGAGGAATGGTGACAGTTTTATGCTTGCGGTGCAGGTCTGAAATGGAATGACGTTTATATTTCCCAGCTTTGGTATTGTAGCAGAAGTAATTGTCTTAGAACATAAATAGTTTAAGAAAATGTGTTGTAAATCAGAAATTATCGTTTTAAACTATTGTTGTACACGCTTTACACGCTTTTTGGTAGGAATTTTGTTTACAGAATTATCGAAAAACCAAGTAATGTCTGCAGACACTGTCAAGGTGTCTTTATTATTACGTTTGAAACTGCTTCAAATAATCTGCTATCGGATTCTAGAAATGCAAGAATGCCTACCTCGCGAAAACATGTTTAAAAGCACACCAATTCAGTAAAGCTCATGCGAAATTCCGTAATTCGGTGAGTGAATACGCGCCATCAAAAGTTATACGATCCGTCATTCGCTCTAACTAACTAAATAAAACCAAAGTAATAATAAAATTCTTAATCTGGAAAACCATTGATAATAACAGTAAGGAGCGTATCTCAGGGAGGCACGCGGCGCTAAATCATAATTTAATAACGCGTGTTTCGTCGCGATTGTGGCCCTCTAGGAAATGACCAAGGGCTTTCAGAAAATCGCTTATAAACAAGGGAACAGTGCATTCTATATGTAGTTCAAAACATGTATTAAGTGGTGATATTAGACTAAGTAACTGTACTTCGTATTACCTAAGTTTATTAAACGGGTCGTTTTGCAACAACAGTCACTGGTAGACGGAAAGGAAGGTTGTGACCTTTAATATTAATTTTGCATGTACCTATACACAGTCGTTGGGTCACATTGTTTTATATTATTAGTTTGATTTTCATTTTTTCTACGTTATAGGTTTCCTGGTCGAGATTCCAACAGTTCTCTTCTTTCTCGTGTTACTTTTCAGATACAATTTAGTCAAATTGTGTGTAGAAGAGTAGAATATTTATTTATTTTACACAATAATTGTCACAAATAACAAACTTACAGGCTAAACATAGCAAAAAAGAAAAATAATGTATATGTATACCTGAACTAAGATACTTAATGTTCCTGTGTGAATATGGTGCTAGAAATAAGCCGAAAAGATGACTATTGTTGCTAGCAGCTATGCTATCTCTCCTTGTAATTACATAAGGTATAATTTTTAACTCAGATAAAACTCTTTATTTTCCTTGCCGCCACGCAAAGCGAGCTTTTCTCAAAAAATATCTCGCCTCATGTTTATTAATAGGGTCTAATTTATTCATGAAAAGTGATCATGCCGTGTTAACATGAATTTTTAAACCGTCTTGACAGACAGAAGTTGTCGACACGATACGCAGAAGGTCTGTGACCGGAGTAAACAAAAAAGTTTTAAGCTGGAAACCAAATTATGGTCTTGATAGAGATTAGCTAAATAAAGCTGAAGCTGCTTGTTTATAAAACATAAGTTATTAACGCTACCCTCAATCTACATATTGGAATCGGCTTTGTTTGTGCGCAAATATCCTGATTTATTCAAAGCAAAAATAGACATAAATACAACCAGAACACAATATACATACATACATATCGTCACGCCTCTTTCCCACAGGGGTAGGCAGAGACTACTTTGTTCCACTTCCTACGATCCTGACATACCTCTTTCGCTTCATCCACATTCATCAATCTCTTCATACATGCTCGTCGGTTTCGGGTACTCTTGACCTGGCCTTTCTCCAAAACGTCCCCAATTTGATCACAATATAGAAATAAACTATTGCTACCGAAATCGAATTTAAAATTGTTCAAAAATGGTCCCCAATGTAAATGTATACAAATATATAATAAAATCCCAGAATCAATGAGACAGGAGACCAGATTTAATATTTTCAAAAACAATCTTAAGACATATCTAACCAATAAATGTTATTATTCTGTTGACGAGTTCTTGAATGATGAAATTGAAAAATGACACAAGTAAATTTAATATATTTTGTACTTATTTATAATTTTAACATTTAACATTGTCAATTTAAAACTAATATTTTAAATTGGATTCCAATATAATTCTAAACATGACATCTTTTAATAACTCCTTAACATAATAATCATAACAAATAATATTAATAATAATAATTAATGGATGGCTGTAATTTTAATGTAATTTTATCTTATTTTAATTGGAAATATTTGTTAATTTTAATCTAATCTTAAGTACCATTGTGTGCCCTTACAGGGCGTCATGGACCGACTTGAATATAATTATAACATCTTTAACTATAATGTACATGACATAAACAATGAATAAATGAATATGAATAATTCAAAATGAACATCGCAAAATCGTATTGTTTTAACTTTCGTGAGACATAATTATGGAAAGTACAAAGTCAATGGTCGCAACGGGAGGCTCGAAAGGACGTTAGTGCGGGGCGCGCCTCCGTCGTAAACGCACTCTTGAAGTAGTTCGTCTGTATATTCGTCACTTGAGCCATTTATTTTGTAATTTTTATCACTGAACCAACAAACAAAAAAACGACGATACATCGAAAAATAGTGAAAAGTCTTTAAAAGCATAAGGGTTCGATTCCATTGCGACAGAAGCGCAAACGTGCAGTATCCACGTCTCGACAAGTTTTCATTACAATGTAATAATGTTAGATACATGGATTTCAACAAAAACGATTGATCGATTTACCATGTCTCCGCTCCTCTTTGATTCAGTGAAAGTGCACAGTATTTCTGACAATATTAATGCACCAATAGAGACATCTGTCATAAGATGTAACATAATTGAAACGTTAGTGGATGAAAGAACTCCCGTCGACATTATGTACCAAGTTCTGGGTACAAAGTAAGATTGAGCTACTCCATCCGAATTTGTCGGAGAAGAAAAATAGTAGGCACCTGCACCTAA
This sequence comes from Pandemis heparana, assembly GCA_963854515.1. NCBI lineage: Eukaryota > Metazoa > Arthropoda > Insecta > Lepidoptera > Tortricidae > Pandemis > Pandemis heparana. Next base: position 4,680,851 of record OY978013.1, on the reverse strand, counting down.
ATGCATTCGCTGCTTGTGGCACAATGAAGGAGTGAGGAGCGATAAAGTTAATAGTTATTGAATGGAGTCTAACCCTATGACGAGTTTATGCTATCTCTTGAGTAATGTTAGCAACGGTGCAATCTCATCATCCGTCACAGTCTTACAGTATTAATAGATCTAGTAGATTATTAATGTTTCCACAAAATCTTTACTTCACTAGTTGGTTATCAGTCAAAACATGGATAATATAAGGTTTTTTGTTCATACGGACCTCCGTTAAGTAACGCTTGATTCAATGCGTGCTTTGGTAAGTGTCATCATGGTATAGATATCTTGGTTTGCGGGTTTTGTTTACATTGTCATTTATTGCTTTTTGGGGTATTTTATCGTCAAGCTATGTCTTAGATAAACAGTAAATGAACTTCCAATCAATTTATTTACCAACCAGTTACTCTCTAAAATCACATATTATCGTAAAACCCTGAAACACGGTAATAATTTTGAGTGATTTTTATATTCTGCTTTATTCGTTGTCTGCTCTTGCTTCTAGTTCCTTGCACCATATACAGGGGTGGCAACACTGGCAACACGGCGGGGTATTCGTTTGAAGTGCCGTCATTTTAACGTCTGCGAGGGCGACATATCATTACGCACATGTGTCGCGGGGGTGCCAGAAATTCGACGCTCTAACAAATGTTGAGTTCCCTGTTTAATGTGCTCTCTTTGATGCGACTCATTGTAGAGCTGTTTATCACGATATTGCTTGAGATCTTGATCGTTGCAATTCAAATAATTACTTACTCCTTTACTTGTCTTATTATTTGATTTATTTTCAATGTTCGTGTCATTGATGTATAAATGAAGCACTTTTCAAAATTTCTTCTGCAGGCTTATTACGTAACTCGCTCGCAATCGCCATCGTGTTTATTTTGACAGTTCTTGTACGAATGTGACAGCTAGCTTATTTCGATGCCAATTATCAGCCCATACGTGAACTGTCAAAATAAAGACGATGGCGATCGCGAGCGAGTTACGTAATACACCTGCTGAATACATTCTGTGATGAGTTTCATCAAACAGCGTCTAATCATTCACTATCACTTTATTTACATCATTGTAATTATCCTTACGCTCACAAAAGTTATTTTTACTGTCATTTTTATTAATATCTTTCTAGTCATGCTAATTACGACAGTCATCAGGAGCTTGTCATCGTTCTGTACTTGTTTCACATGATATGACGAACAAGGGCGAGGGTACATCCCCTAGTGAAGTAGTCTGCAATTGTTTATTTCCCGTGTGTAGTCGTCACAGGTATATGTTGTTGTTGGAATGGAGACAGCCTGTGGTATGGTGAGACATATTGTTTCATTAAAAAGGCAAGTTAATACATAACGTCTAGACATTTTGTAGGGACGACGTTGAGCCACGATTGTCTTCAGTACCTATACTTAATAATAACAGTACAGTCGTGAGCTCTTAGGATACCATTCGGGTTTGTCTTGCTGTATCCCTGACTCGGCCGATTCAAGTACCAAACCCATAAGTATGAGTGGTGCCCCTCTTTTGCCCGAATTTCATATGCCATAATGTAATGTTTGCCATAATGATCATTCGCCATAACCCTTTTTTTCTCTGAAACCGTAATTTTTTCAGGAGCATTGTAATGGCAATCCTGTAGAACTCTATAGGTTAGGTTTGTTTCATAACAATCCTGAATAATTAACATATAAAGAGAAAAAAGAGTTATGGCAAATGATCATTATGGCAAACAATACATTTATGGCAAATGAAATTCGGGCAAACGATAGAGAACCGTGAATAGTTTGTGGAAAGAGATCGGAGGCTCACCGGTTTGTCGCTCATGGCATCCTGATTAACCCAGTTGAGAAGGACGTATAAAAAGATAAGTGAGCAAACAGCGCGCGTGCTCCACTTTGATATACTACTTAAATCGCGAAAACAAATTGTGGCCGACACAAGTCTTCAACTTCTAACGAGATTTTGCCCAACAAGATTTTAGTTTTAAATTTCGTAAGCTGTTATCCGAGAAAGCTTTATCGATTTTAATATAAAGCACGAGACATCCGATAGCCTCGTTTATGCTTTGCCGCTGTATTCTCTCGCAATAATCTTTTACTAGTATAATTTTATCCATTTCGTTTCGGTTGTCGAGAAGAGAGCTCAACTCAGCTGATATTTGTGATAAATTTTTATCTGTCCCTTAATGCAGATCTGACTTTTTATTGTTTATCTCATTTGCATTTTCATTTGATAAATTCCGGTGCTTTCTTTTAACATTGAATTTGAATTGCTAAGTTATACGTACTTGAATAGATATTTGGTAAGTAAATCAAAACTTAGGTCACGTTTTAAATTTTGTAACCGGTTTCTACTGATTAACCGCTATATTGAAAATCCATTATATTTACGTTACGTCCGTATTTTGGTCGCAGAAATGCAAGTGTGCACCAAATTTCAAGTCATTATGTTAAAGAGCGTTTTTTATTCGCACTTGACTGTGTTTTTTCAAGTCTTCACTTATCGCACTCACAACTAATCATCGTGAAAACTACATCCCCATGGCCCCTCGGCGTTTCACACGATCAAATCTCTCCATTAAGTCATTACATTTCACTACAACAATTAAATACACCATTACATTCTACTAATGCAATAAAAACTACGGCTTTGTCAATTTCGTTACCAACTTCGACTTTATGTTCAACTTCATTGCGTATAAACCGTAATTACGTTATTTTTAACCAAACCGTTTTAATTAATATCCGATACAACAGCTTTCACACTAGACGGAATACAGAATCTCCGTGAAATTGATTCATTTCCAATACCTGTTAAGGGTTTACCTTAATCCATTAGTTTATAAGACTCAAGGAACTACTTCGAATCCCCTACGGTGTAATAATTATGAAGGGAAAGCCTATTTGAATATTTATACAGCCGCTCCCTGCTCGGACTTTAAAAACATAGCCGCTGTCAGTGATTACAATCTGAAAGAAAGTGCAGGAAAATGGAAATGGACTAACTAACCTGGGTGACCGGCTTGCGACACGTTAACGAATATGATCAAAGAAAAGTGGGCGGTATTGATGATACATTAGTTATTTGTGATACAAGGTTGGTAAGTAAGGTTTTACAAATGAGCTGACCAGTTGATAAACCCGAGCCGTCAGGCGAGGGTTTTCATGGTCACGAATTTGTAAAACCTTGCCAACCGTGTATCATACGACGTTTTTCAATACATTTGTGAGAAAATAGGCACTTCTACACTTAAGACATTAATAACACAAAATTGAAGAATAAATAAATACATTTCCCGAGATTTTGATGGCAAAAGACTATTTTGCGCGATTTGCGCCTTACTTAAAATATCGGGCGGAGTTACTCTATGTTATTGTTGACTTCATCACTTGAAGAACTCATTTTGTTTGGTTTTTGTACACTATAATCAACAACACAAAACAACGCAAAGTTGTACAAAAATGGCGCGTGCGCATGCGTAAGTTTTGTTTTAATTAGGTTAACTAAAATTATCAGGCAAAAGGTTCGACGCGTTCAGCCACTGCGATTTTTTCGAATAAATAAAAGGTGGAAATCATTAAAATCTGAGGTAATTAAATTACAGTTTATACTAATTACAATAAATTTTGCAAATTCATTACTTAGTTTTGTTTATTTATACATTTTTCTGCGTATAAGTCGATATTTTTTATTTTTGTCATTTAATACTCTTTGCTTGTAAACTTTTAAGATGGAAAATTAAAAAAAACTGTAAAAAAATCGCACTAGTGCGGTAAAATTAACTTACGAGCCATGTATACATCCTTTGAAAGTGAATTTTTCGAGCAAATGTATTGAAAAATATTATAATGAAGTGGATCAATGTTCGCGGGAAAATGTACATGTCGAAGATAACTTGCTAGATCTCTTCAATCTGGCAACTAAAAAGGGAAACATGAATGTCCAAGTGGTGTAGGTTCTTGCTAAGGAGTATAAAGTTCCTTTTGCGTATTATGCGTGTGCTTTTATGAAACACATCAAAAGAGTAACTGAAATAAATATTGATAAGCCGTATCACTTAAGCCGACGTTATTTCACCAAATAAAACAAAGTTTATCAGGGCAAAAATAACTGATCTTTTGAAATTGACCCCGCCCTTTCGCAGTAGTATCGAGATAAACAAGAAAGCCACACGTTAAAACAACAACCCTCTTTAGGGTGAAGTTTTTTGTAAGGGACCAGCCCTGTATTCAATGATTCGAAAAAAAACTGCATGAGGCAAATAAAGCTTTGATCACGTACATTGTGGGTGACTATATGTAGTAAAAAGATTTGGACAAGATTTATGATGAAACGGAGTCTATATTCACTGTATTTTAGACTGATTCAGTTGAGGTGCACATGACAGATGCTATAAAAATAAGACTTGAATGGAACTTTATCACGAAATATTATGTAGGTACTAGTTTATATAATAACTTTATCATTATTACATTAAGTAGTATTGTCGATTGCAGTTGGAATAGATCGCTCGACGTCGGTAAATACGTCAATAACATTGAATAAAGAGAACTACTAGTTCGGGGCATGACTTCACCAGATGTTTCTAAACCTTTTTACTATTACCATAAAAAAGTAAGCTCGTAGTTTCTCTGGCCACCCCATCTGTAGAGTAGTCGTAAGCATTATCAGAGGGCGCCCTTAGCTCCATGATGTGAAAATGATTTACGGAGAAAGCAGTGCTGCCGCATAAATCCACAGCGGCCTAAAAGAGTTATAAGCGAATCACATTTTTCCATTCGGTTCCATTGAGTTTTCGGGGGTCCGTTGAACTATGTTTTTAAAAGAAATAGACCAAAAATTGTCCCTTGGACGACTGAACATTTGAAATGAAAATCAAAGTTAACTGCCTAGAATGAAAACAGCGCAGCCTGGGATTTAGCGTGTCAATCTTAAGAAAATGTAACCTCCTGAGAGACCTAAATTTGATTTTGATGTAATGATTAAAATAATGATTTAATTTAGTTGATCTACTCACACTTAAAAAACCGTGGTAGCCTTAGTGGTTTGACCTGTGGCCTCTCAAGCAGAGAATCGTGGGTTCGAGCCCGGGCTCGCAACTCTGAGTTTTCGGAATTTATGTGCGATATTACATTTGCAATTTACCATGAGCTTTTCGGTGAAGGAAAACATCGTGAGGAAATCTGCACACATCTGCGAAGCAATTCAATGGCGTGTGTGAAGTTCCCAATCCGCACTGGGCCCGCGTGGTAACTATAGCCCATTCTGAGAGGAGGCTGGTGCCTATCAGTAGGACGTATTTAGGCTGGAGACGATGACTCTACACTACGGAAGTTCACATGTCAAAAGAAGATTTCATACAGAACCCAACTCAATAAACTTGAAATAAACATTTCTCACACACTCTGGATTTAGGAGCTCCATCGAGTGGGTTTTTCTTCACGGTAGTACCTATCTCAGTAGAATTGATTAAAGCGGAAAGGATTTAATGCGACCCCTAAAGATATTTCGCGGTTCGATTTTTCTTTTTTTATCCAGAAAAAGTTAGGTTCGTCGAAAAAGCTCGTTTATGGATGTAACTTTCGCCTCTTTCATTCTGTTGACGAGATGAAGATGTACGTATCTGTTTGAGACTTAGCTCTCTCTAAATGCTATTAAAATAATAAATGTGAAAGTTTGTGTGTTATTCCTTGACGCTAAAACTGCTGTTTGGATTTGGATGAATTTTGGTATGTAGATAGCTGGTGGTCTGGAATAATATATAGGCTGCTTTTTATCTCGATTTTCCCACGGCATTGGAATATCGGTTGTAACGCTAAAGCTACAGAATTGAAAATTAGCAGACGTTCTCTTTGAGTATCATTATAGAGATGCACTAAGAAAACGCCTCCGCCATTTAGGAAATGAAAATAAATACGTAAAAATATTGTGAGATACTGTATTATTTCCAGTTCAGATATCGATGGCCTGTGACTTAGTGTCTTCTTCTTGTATATTTTCCGAGATATGACTCAGCATTTCGTTTTCTTCATTTTTCACTGAGACTCTCATGAAAACTACTATAATTTTCTTCATTAGTGCGTTTTTTCCGTTTCAGACACAAACGAACACAGGAACATAATAAAACTTTAAGGGTCTCGATCATTAATTATTTCTCGATATAGTTTCGTAATGAATTTGCAACTGCTTTTGCATAAGTGTAGAGGCGTGTTACCTACATGTATAAAGCAAGAGTTCCCGGTAACTGATATTAGTTAGGGAAAGTGGTGCGACGAGGCACTAGAATCCTTAATGAGGCCATTTTCAGTACCTATTACATAAGCTATATAGCTTTAGCTGTACATGTCTGTTACATTTACGCCATATGTTTCTTGCTACATAAATGAAATGAGGGCAACTATGCTGCAGAGTTGTTAAATTTAAATATTAAGTATGCTTTTTCTGGGAAACGGTTTGTAGGCATTGAAAAGTAGAGTCCCTAAAACACATCCTTGCGGTACCACAATAGATCGATTTATTTTGTTAGTTATTAATATGCGCATGTAATACAAAATCGTAAAATTATTCATATAATCATAATAAAGACTTACTCAAATAACATACTTAGCTAATACAGATGCGGAATCCCAAAGTTCTTCCTAAATCATATAGATTTGAATCGGCCCAAACGAATCGAACAGACAGGTTTGATTTATCAATTCGCAGAAAAAAATCAAACAAAACTACAACATTACTAACGTACAGTATTGCGACAGGCATCAAGAGTCCGTAACCTTGCAGAATTAAATTAAAATTAAATTATAATTTTCCATTTCATCCGTACGCCATAAAGCCATAATCACGTTGCGTTTGAGCCATACCATTTTCAACTTTAAACTCACTCATTCAAGACCTATTGAATGATAATTTGTATTTTTTTTGTTTTATTCTGCAGACTTACTGCTGGCTGTGACGGGCTCGCTAATCGCTTAGCGCGCCATTTGTTTGAGTTAAAGTCCTTTCATGTTATTATTTTTATTTATATCCACCAGCCTCGTAAGTGGGAAATAACTGGAATATCACATATCTCACAAAATCATGGTAAGGCTATAATGCAAAACATTACTTAAAATCATGATATGTTTATAGGCGAGACGCTACAGGTGCATAATTAACTTAACCGCATTTCGCGTTTTTCCAGTTGCTTTCACCATAATTTGTCCACAATACCTCTATAATGGAGAGTTCTGAATAAATTACAAAGGATGCATAACTATCCTGAAACGGGGAAATTGTGCAAATGTGGTTGATGGAAATTTCATGGTCATTATTTGCAATATTTATTAATATTAACATTTACGTGTCATTTTTATACATTAATTATTATTGTTTATTTTAGTTTAATTATAAAATAAAATTTAACATGTTTGATTAAATATTTGTATGCTTGCTTGCAGGTTGAATACACGCGCGTTGCACGTTTGTTTGTATGTTAAGACCTGTGTATTTTACTGTATTCTGATTCTGACAAATAAATAAATATGGTTTTGAAAAAAAAACATGACAACGCTTGTCGTCGACCAATGTTATAAAAACACTTATATGCCTTTTAGTTATAGGTAGTGGATGGTATCTTTCTTTGTCGTATACCTACCTAATATAAAAATATATCATAATATACGCAATCCGAAATCTAACCTAAAATTAAATATTTGCTTAATGATTTGAAATGTATTTACTACACAAGTTAATATCGATTGGCTACATTACATACAGTTTGTCATCTCCCGCCAATATCCGAATACATTACAACAACTCTTGAGGGCGTATAGAAAGTTCCCGATGCTTAAATATTTATTTATAGAGGGTACTCCTCATAAATCTTTATGAGCTGTCGTCGTTTAACGGGCTTTATATTTAGGATGTTTGATCTGCGCATGACTTGGTCAGTTTGTTCGATATAATTAAGTATTGCATGGATTGTAATAGGTTATGGGCCATGTCCACAAACAGATCTCTTTATATTTTTTACACACCGAAAAAATAACAATCGTAGTCAAAATCAAAATCAAAAACGTTTATTTTGCAAATAGGCCGCTGAGGGCTCTTTCACGTGTTTTTTTAACTACCAATGTTTGCGATATTCCATAATATAAGGTGTGAGTAGATAGACAAGACACCGGCAAGAATATTATTATAGAACAAAGCACACAAATATTTAACGCAACTCTGTTCCATTCGATGTCATTAACAGTTAGCGTATCTAAGTACTTTATGTGATTTTGACTAGACATAACACGTTATTATATTGATTACTACATTCTCCTCAATGATTTGTTCAATACAGAGAGTTTTTTTCTGATTCCACTCTTTTTTTGTTTCAGGTATGCCTGCTTTAGAAATCCTGTTAGAAATAGCTACGACGCAGTCACTCCGGTCCTCAACTAAACGTGGATGAAATGAACTATGAAAAATATTGGTCTAGAATTGAACAAATTTAACAAAACAGTTTGATCTGTGTGTTTTCTTTCATACGCGTTATAAAATCAGATTGCATTTGCAGGTGGCCTATTTCAACATATTGATCTACCTGATTGGCTTCACAAATCACAATTTTTCAAATAAAAATGTTACTTAACGCTATACAGTAAAGTACCCATAAAGTATCCACTCTAAGTATTTGACAGAAAAGTCATACGCCAATTAAGATTTTGACACAGCGATTATAGTATAAAATATATCGAAAACCCGAGCGCTAAAGCGTTCTTAAAACAACGAAACAGTCAACTTTACGCTGTTGTATTAAGGTAAGTTTAAGGTAATTAGTTTGGTCACAATCTCACAATTAAAAGATGTTCTTGCGCAATCGATATGAGTCGATGGGACTTTGCGAAACCAGCCGCCATATTCGTCAGCGAAAGTTGCCGATACAAAATTTCTCGCCATACTATATTTGTATTAAAGGCTCTCATAAACTTAATATCGACACAATGTGTAAGCCGTGTATAAATATAAACTTGAGCCATATAGGGAAGCGTGTATGATAAGACCTTGACATTTTGGTAGTGAAATGGTATTGATAGAAATAAATGCATTGGCAATCGCATACAACACAATACAATACACTATACATTTATTGAACACCACATAATAAAAATTCAGAAAATAGGTAGGTACATAGAGAAAATTACTAGACACATTAGTGGATGTATCTAATTAATAAAGAAAATACCCGTTGATACGTACCTAGAAAGAGACTAACAACTACCAAAACATAAATGGATTCCATACTTAAAATCATTAAAATTTGACAAAAAGCAAACTCGAAGTTCAGTTTGTATTTCACTTCAGCTCATCCTTTTCGCTAGAGTGAGTACGTTAACTGCTTTCTACTATGAACTTCAGCACAAAGTTGCTGACTACACACTAATTCATTTTATCAACACTGTCCCGATATCAATCAACTGTTGTTTAGTATACATATACAGACACAGGTTCTCATAGGTAGAGCTATTTCTTACTGTGACAACAGCACGCCGTACTTTATGAATAAAAAATAAACGTATTTCAAGGAGTGCGATTCTTGTCAATCATTAATCAAATCAGCATATATCAACACAATTGTCAGGTCCTGTGCCAGTCTCATCCACAGCTTTTCAGCGGACTTCCAGATGTCATCTGACCATCGGTCCCGGGGATTGCCAAGTGACCTTTGCTTTCGTCCTAATGTTGGGCAAGCCTCCTTTAGCGACACGTGTATTTATCGTCATCAATATAATGTTAACTATCAGTACTAAAAGCAACTGGGTAGGTACTGATATTTATGGCGCTGCCGTATTCGATTCAAGCTAATCTCATTACAAAACAGATTCGAAGCTTTCTACCGTTGTTTTCCATTAGATTATATTACCCATTTGTAGGCCAAATGTGTTTTATATACGACGGAATTAAGACAAATGCGTAGGTATTATTTAATTGTATACTTCAGGTCTTCGATTACGGGTACTTAGGCGCGTGAAATTACTAATCAGTGATCGTTTCAAGTTACTCCGAAATTCGAAATTCGAAGATAGTTTGGTGGCGTCTCGTTTACAAGTTAGTCGTTAAAATGAGAATGAAAGGGATGGTAAGATATGAACTTTAGAATTGCCGCCTGAGTTGAAGTCTGGTCGTACGTACCACGTAGCCATTTTCGATTCAATTTTGAGCCTTATGTCAAACGAAATCGTCCCTCATAAAGCTGCCTCGGCGAGGACGACGATCCGGCTTATTCCGTGGGTCAAGCCATTCAATTCTTATATGAAGAAGAAGATATGTCTGTGTATCAACGTTCGATTATCATCTTCAGCCGATATGAGAGCTGTCTCTGTATTTAGAACATTTGTTTCAGTAATATAAGTACTTCCTTAGACTTTATGTCGTTCTCATTCGGTGATAATAATGAAAAGAGCGTTATTGCCGCTCTAGGACTCCACTATACAGGTACTTATCATTGTCAAGCTTAAAAGATAAATCCTCCTAAAATAATTAAAAGATAAATAAACGTAATAAACCCTTTGCGTAATCCGACCGTTCCCTTCCGCATCTCCTTTTTTTCCGCCCTCGTAAATTTGTTTACGCGGATATCCGCTTTTTGTACGCGACCGTTGACACCGTGTGGGATAAATAATGATTGTGTCTGGAGGCCTCAGGTGGCGTGCCGGATTTTTTATACGTCAACCTGTCGATGTCCTCTTTGCGGGAAAGGTGCGGAGTTAGGCGGTATTAAACTGACGGGAACAAATTAAAGAAGCCTCGAGACTGCTGTTTAGTGTCATGAGCTCGCGCAAAGCTGTTTCACCACAGAACTATATCAAGATAGAAGGAAAGAGTGTATGTACTTCGCGTGGCGAAAAGTTGTCCCGTGGGCTCACTTGCTCGCCGCGAACTTCAATCTGCTCCCGACCGCGGTCTGCATGTGACGTCAGTGGACGACAGATTTTAAAAATAAAATTGTTTGTTGCTCAATAGTTAATTGTTTAAACACTACCAAAAGCTGTTAATCGAGGTATTTCCTTTCATCGGGAAGTACTATTTGTCCTTAAATATCTGTTATTAATTAAAAAACTATTTATTTTATTATTTTCATCAAAACAGTAGCGAGCGATTGTGTGCCAACGCTAGTTTTCCATTGCGGCTTTAATTTGACGAGCCAGACTTGACGTGCATTCAAAACCAGCGATGTAAAAATATGCTATTCAAACTGTCGTGTCGCGTTAAGGTCGATTTCTCATTTTTTCTGTCAAAAGTAAGAATAGTGCTGTACCACAGTGCTGCACACTGCGATTGTCTTACTCGATTAAAATCGATTTTGAAAACAGAGGAAATGATAATTACGTTTTTATATTATTAATTATGCAGCTATATAATGTACCTACGTAGAGCAAAGCAAATATTATTAACAAACCGGTTATGGTTCCTTCTATATTGCGATTTTATTCCAATTTTCCGATTGACCCTGATATGAAAAACTAGCTGTTGCCAGCGACTTCGTCTGCAAAGAATTCGTTTATCGCTATCCCGTGGGAACTACGCAATTTTCCGGGATAAAAAGTAGCCTATGTGCTATTCCAGACTTTTCTCTATCTTGTCGTGAAGCGACAAATTAAAAAGAAAAAAGACCTAAACCTAAATGAAATAAAAAGTTAACGAGTAGAATATTTACAATTTATTTACAACATTAAACAAAAATATTTACAATCAATATAAAAGATAGGGTAAGTTGGTGAGTGAGATGTGTAATGGAGAAAAGTGGGTGTAGGGTGATGAATAATGAGAGAAGAGTGTAGGTAGAAGTAGATGACAGTGCGTAGGCAGGAAGTTGTTGATGGACAGTGACCGTGGAAGTAGACCACAACACGTAGACAGGCAGTTTGTTGTTCTTGGACGTCAAGGTGGGCACGTCAACTGAACGAACTTAAGTCAGCCCAAATGAATATTGACATACTATGCATAACAGAGCACTTTATGGAAATCAATCATGAGGAACTTTTAAGGATACCAAACTATAAGCTGGCTGCGTGTTACTCACGAGATACAAAACGCGGCGGAACTTGTATACTGGTTCGAACAGGACATCAATTCAAGGAACTACCGGATATAGCAAAGCATTCTGTTTCTGGGATATTCGAGTGTTGCGCTATTGAATTAACTATTCAAAAAAAAGTGATTGTTTGTATATACAGAACACCTAAATATAGTAACTTAAGTTTATTTTATGAAAAATTTGATTTAATTCTCAAGAAAATTTGTAGTAAAACTGATAGAAACGTTGTTGTTTGTGGCGATTTTAATGTTGACATACTAAAAAATAACTATGTATCTTTGCAATTCGAATTCTTTCTCTTAGGTTATAACTTAGATTTAGAAATAAGACAGCCTACGAGACTGTCTAGTAATACATGTATAGACAACTTTGCCCATAACATAAAAAACGGTCACAGCAGTATGGTTATAGAACTAGGTTTATCAGATCATACAGCACAAGTTATTAAACTTCCTGCCGTTAAAACATGCATTAGAAATTCTTGGAAAGTTACAAAGCGTGAGTACACTCATGAAAATTTGAAAATGTTTAAACAACACCTCGAAAGTCTTTCTTTTGCTGATATTTATAATGCTCAGAACCCAAATACTGCATATGATGCCTTTCTCGACCATTTTACATTTCTATACAACCTGTGTTTTCCCATTGTATTGAAAACAGTAAAAACGAATACTAGGGTGAAATGGCTATCTAAGGGAATTAAAATATGTAGTAAGAGACAGAGACAGCTTCTTTGGCGGTTTAGACATGTGCCTACAGCGGAGAATAAAAATATGTTCAAAAGTTATTCCCAAAAATATAGAAAAATTATCAAGTTGACTCAAAAAGCTCAAAATGACTATAATATTAGTGTTGCTCGCAATAAGTCAAAAGCAACATGGAATATAATAAATTCCACCAAAGCTAATCATCCAAAGGATCCTATCCTGAGAGTAAAATCAGATAAAGGTGTAGTAACAGATCCAAAAGATATAGCGAATACTTTTAACGACTGTTTTATACAATGTGCTAAAGAAAGGCCAATAAATGCTGGAGCTTGTCATAACCTAAATAATACTAAACAGTCAATGTTCATGGCCCCATCAACTGCCCATGACATAAAACTTATTATTGGTTCCTTAAAAAATACTAAAAGTGTAGGCTATGATGGGATTTCTACAGTTGTAATTAAATTTGTAAGTGATATAATAGCCGAACCATTAAGTTACATAATGAATATCTGTATAAGTGCAGGTACTTATCCGGATAATTTGAAAATATCTGTAATAAAACCCTTATTTAAAAAGGGCGATAAGGAAAATCCGCAAGATCACCGACCGATAGCTCTTGTTCCAGTGTTTTCAAAGGTTTTTGAGAAATATATTTATCGATGTCTTTATAACTATATGGATAGATACAATCTATTTTGTGACGAACAAAAGGGTTTTAGAAAAAATACTGGTATAAACATGGCGATTTATGATTTCATTAATATTGTAGTTAGAAGTGTAGATAAAAGACTACCCATATGTGCTCTTTTTGCAGACATGACTAAAGCATTTGATAATGTTGATCATAACATATTATTAAATAAGCTAAGCCATTACGGCATTAGAGGCAACGTCTTGCAACTCATGGAGTCTTATCTCACTCGCCGGTTGCAGTACACTGAAGTGACTAGAATATGTCCTAAAAGTAAAACAGAGAAAGCATACCTGTCAGATGCACGATACGTTAAATGTGGGGTGCCTCAGGGGAGTGTGCTTGGCCCTCTGCTTTTTCTGATTTATATCAATGACCTTCCGAAAGCAGTTCACAGCCCGATGATTTTATTTGCTGACGATAGTACGTCTATTATAGAATGCGTAGACTTAGATACATATGAACATGACATAAATAATACAGTTACTGACATAATAGTGTGGCTTAGTAATAATAATTTAATCATTAATTTGACTAAAACTAGTATAATGCATTTTTATCAACGAATTAATAATAATGAAATGAATATTAATTACAAAGGAAATAATATAGCAACGGTGGAGGTTACTAAGTTTTTGGGACTTATTATTGACAGTCAACTAACATGGAAATGTCAAATAAAGGAACTTTGTAAAAAGCTGAGTAAATCAGCTTTTGCTCTTCATAAACTGTCAAAAATAGTCAACAGGGATGCTCTAATCGTTGCGTATCATGGACTTGTTGCGTCAACATTGAGATATGGTATTGTATTTTGGGGTAACTCGGTTGATAAGGAATCAGTATTCAAAGCCCAGAAGAGATGTATTCGAGCCATGTGTAATTTGAAGAAGACAGACAGTTGCGTGCCATATTTCAAGTCCTTAAAAATCCTTACTGTCCCATGTCTGTACATTCTAGAGGTAGCTGTCTTTGTTAAATGTAATGAAAACTTATTTACTAAGGTCTCAGACACACGCAAGCTTCCCATAAGGTCGCAGTATCAAAACACCTTAAAAAGCACCCGATGCAAAACTGCACTGATGCGGAAAAGTTTGCTGGGAATGGCACCGCAAATTTTCAATAAAATTCCTGCTGACGTAAGGGTGTTAAAGATAAATATATTTAAAAAGAGATTGACATCGTTATTGCTGGAAAAATGTTATTATACCACGCAACAATTCTTAAATGATAATGGTCTGTAAATTTTTATTGTATTTTTAGTAATTTTAAGTACTTCTTGTGTTTATTGTAATTTTAATTTCCAATGTCTACCTATGGTGTTCCGATATGCAACGGATATTTGTATGCCTCGCGGCAAAACATGGAGGGTCCTTAATGTCATAAGATCTTGTAATTTGTAATCTACCTATGTTTAACAAATAAAAAATATTCTATTCTATTCTATTCTATTCTATTCTGACATGCATTCAGGAATTCCGTAGGGTTGAAGGCAGTCGTTCAACGGAGGTGGGCGCGATTATCAAGACGCACTCAAGGGCAGGAATTTTCCACGTTGTTGTAGAAGAATGATTCGTCGAAGAGCGGTAACCCGAGGTGGCAGCAGCGATGAAGGTAGTGCAAGTAAGAAGGATGCAGAGTAGTGGGTGAGGCAATTGACCCACACCCAAGAAATCAGCTCGATAGGTAATCCGATGTACAGGGCCCGGCGTATGATGGAGGCACAAGGCGACTGAATACTTTAGCGACTTGAAGCACGAGAAAGAAAGAGAGAGGCTTCGCAGGGTCCCGGGGTTTAGCGACCCCGGGACAAGGCCTTTAGATGTTTCTTGTTCGAAACTAAGGTGATGACTGACGATCGCTCCCGGAACACCCGCTTTTATACCTTTTTGGGGAGCTCCGTTCGCGATCGCGGTGAAGAAATGAGAATGACATGAAATTTTGAATTATGAGTAAATTTCGAGTTAGTGGCCAAGACAAATGCGTGAATTTGCGAAAGGTTGTTCATGAAATCTGCTGGTGAGTGAAAATTTAGAAGAAATATCGCCATGGTAACGATATAAACATGACGATCAAAACATGTCAAATTTTGCATTTTGGTTCATAACTTACAAAGGAAATGAAAATATTATTAGAAATAGTGTTTCACGCCACGGAAAAAGTGATCTGCAAATGTATGCGCGAAGCGCGATATTGTGACGTTCCTCTGAACTCTGGAAAACATTGCGGAAGGTAATTGGTTTGGAATACGAGTTCAGTGCTTCGTAAATCAGTCTTCAAAAGGGCAACAACTGATCTCCAATTACTTCCTATCGTTCCAGAATCCAGTGTAAATGAAGGCAAGATGAAATGTGTGACGGAACACTCGTTGGAATAATGTGTAAAGAAAGACGAGATGGATTTTTAATGAACGAAAATGAATGGTGAGCAGACTATAATACTACAATCTATGTGCCAAATTTCATCTAGATCCGTTGAGCCGTTCTGGCGTGATTGAGTAACAAACAAACAAACATCCATCCATCCATCCATCCATCCATCCATCCATACTTTCGCATTTATAATATTAGTTAGATTAGATAAATGGATTCAAGCAACTGGTCGTAAAAAATGAATTCTGTTTTTTAGCATTTGTTGTTATAGCGGCATCAGAAATACATTATCTGTGGAAATTTTAACTGTCTATTACGGTCTTCAATAGGTAAGTAAAGCCTGACCAGAAAAATAAAGACCCTGTCAAGGAGTCGCCACTAGACGATTTTTAATCTGTGTTACGTAATTTCTAATTGCAAAAATAGTTCCTTAATTTTCCGCAATATGGCGAGGGTTTTTATATTTCTGGTCAGGCTTTACAGGCGTTAAAAACTTATAAATTTTAACAAAATTTACAACATTAAGAAGAAAAAAATAAAAAATCAGTTATTCAGGTCCGTCTACAACCAACGCCCAGCCAGGAATCCCCCTCTGTTGTATCGCCGTAGAATGACAAGCGAAACTCAAATTCTAAAATTGTTTTTTTTTTATCGTAATATGCGTTCGTGCCAGTTTTTACATACATACGTCACGTCTCTTTCCCATAGGGGTAGGCAGAGACTACTTTGTTCCACTTGCTACGATCCTGACATACCTCTTTCGCTTCATCCACATTTATCAATCTCTTCATACATGTTCGTCAGTTTCAGGTACTCCTGACCTACCCTTTTTTCAAAACGTCTCCTATTTTGTCCAGTTTGTACTATTAAATAAAGCAAAAAAGGTTTGAAAAAGGAAGTAATATGTATAAATGTAACGCAATTTATTGGTTACATTTATATTTTTAGATTTAAAATTATGAGCTTTCTCATTTCCTCTGTCGAAAATAATTATCATTTCCTCTGTCGGTTCTTATCGATATTTAAAATCGATAAAAATGCATTTACAATAACTGGCGTAATATAATTGAGTGATAATTATGTACGAGTAAATATTTTGTCATCACACGAATAAAGATGTAATTACTTCTTTTCACAACGAAGACGAACGTTCTAATCGATCTGTGAATCGATGCTTTTGAATTGTTTTCGCGCGGTTTATGTTTCCCATCACTAAATTACGCTCGTGACGTCAAATGTCACACGCAAAATGTTACACGCTCGGTCTCGAACAAATCGCTGAACTCTTTCATTCTATCTTGATATCGCGGTTCACATCCCGTTTATAATATTTCGAATGAACTTAACCGTGAATCATTAAAAACTCTTATCTTGATATAGTTCTGTGTGTTTCACTGTATTTGCGTGCGAGAGAGATGACAGAAAAATAAGGACGCTGTTGTACCTACAGTCAGCGTCATATACTATTTCTATGGTCTACCGAACTATTTGGTCGACTTGGATGCTTCATACTATATGACTGTACCAAGACAATTGTTGGAGACAGAAACAATTCTATTATTACGTGTAAATCACAAACTCGACATAAATCTACGCCGGAGAGCTTCATTTTAAGTTCACATTGAATTTTAATTGTCACTTTTGTCACTGCAAAGTGTGTAGGTATAGAATAGGGGCCTGGATGATTTTCAGTACAAGTGGCAGTGACTAAAGTCGTCGCAATTTAAAAGGCCCGTTTTGACAGTTCACGCCCATGAAGTTCTAAATTTTTTACCAATCGAAATGTTTTGAAGGTAATTGCATTTTTCATTGATGGGGTATCGCTCACTCAGCGAAGTGCTGTAGATAACGATTTTTTCATATTGTCCACAGACTATTAATAATCGGTTAAGGAAAAAATAAATCGATCAAGATAATTTTTTTTAATGCCGACTCGCACTTGGCCCGTTTTATTTATTTTATTTAGACCAATTAATTACTGAATTTCACCAGCTGTGTAGTGATATTTACTGAAAATTATGACCTTGGAGCTCAAAGCCGTAAACAATGGCAGCACTGATTTCTATAGAATGGCTCGTCTTCATCATCTGAAGAAAATGATTGACTGATGATTCACTTTTTCTAGTTTTTTTTTGTGATTGAGCGAATGTTATTGTAATCAAAATATTAAATGAAAGAAAATTGACTTTTCGTAACATTGTATCATTTCAAAATACCTATAATATCAATTTAAGTTAAATTTTCTAATCAGAACTTTAATCCAATGCACTTTACAATACATATTCAAATCGATCAAATACTCATGCAAACTTGAATCGATTTATCGTGAGTATCGAGTACCGAGTCATATGGTTACATCACTTGTTACGTCGGGAAGACAAATGTCAAAACGGGCCTTTTATTTTGCGACGACTTTAATGTAGGCATGTCAAAAGACTAGAGACGAGCAACTTGCGCAGACTTAGCGAGACTAGCGCCACACTTTCTTGAATTACTTACGCAAAAGGTGTAGTAGCTATTTATTAAAAACCATAAAATCTAGAGGAGCGAGATTACCAATGGCACAAGTTTCTGCGGCTGTCGTGATTTACGTATCTGGGGGCACGGCTGTGCCTAAGCCAAGTCGTTAAATTGTCTGCCAACTTGATGTGGTAAGAAGAAACGGATCCATAATTTTGAGCTGTGAAAATGAAAGCTGATAATTTGTCAGCTAAGAACTTTGATTCCATAATCACATTAGAATTTGCTGATTAGGATTAC
The DNA here is from genome assembly GCA_963854515.1 of Pandemis heparana. Classification (NCBI taxonomy): domain Eukaryota; kingdom Metazoa; phylum Arthropoda; class Insecta; order Lepidoptera; family Tortricidae; genus Pandemis; species Pandemis heparana. The sequence goes on along the minus strand of OY978013.1, from coordinate 4,662,233 downwards.
TTACTTATTATCATCATACATATTATGTATTATAAAACACAGTCGCCTTCCGCTGTCTGTCTCTATGTATGGTTAGATCTTTAAAACTACGCAACGGATTTTGATGTAGTTTTTTTAATAGATAGAGTGATTAAAGAGGAAGGTTTATATGTATAAAGTCGCGGGCTGAAGCTAGTAATAGATACGTAAATCACGTCATGGGCTTTTACCATCTGCGCGGGCAGAGAAGCAACATTCTATGTTATTCCTATGCCCCCAGACCTGTAGGCTTATTGTCTAACTCGCTCGCAATCGCCATCGTCTTCATTTTGACTGTTCATGTATGGACTGACAATTGGCATCAGAATCAGCTAGCTGTCACATTCATACAAGAACTGTCAAAATTAACACGATGGCGATTGCGAGCGAGTTAGACAATAAGCCTACAGTATGGAAGTAATCTAATACTACCCGTGGTCATAATATCACCATTACCTTTCAATTCATTAAAACCCCTTTACTGGAACTGTAAATACACTCGTTTTATACAAACAGACCGACGGTCAGACGGCGCTTTATTTATACTTTTACTGGCGGGAACAGTTTCCTGATTCAATTATAATAATTGTACTTAGGTGCACGCGCACTCTAGTGTTACGTAGGGTTACCAGTTAAATGTTAGCTTATTTGGTTTAGGAGTACTTTCAGGGTTCCGTACCTCAAAAGAAATTAAATTTAGATAACAGTGTGCGTTATAGGGCTAGACTGGTAGCTAAGGGCTTCACCCAAAGACCAGGTGTGGATTATGACGAGATTTTCTCACCAGTTCTGCGACATTCCACATTAAGGCTGATGTTCGCTCTAGCTGTGAAACTTAATTTAAATACTTGTCATTTAGATGTAAATACAGCTTTTTTGAATGGTTTTTTATCTGAAACTATTCATATGAAAAAACCTGTTGGGCTAAAATGTGATGACAGTAAAGTTCTCAAACTGAAAAGAGCCATCTATGGTCTGAAACAGTCAGCCAGAGCCTGGTATGAAAGGGTAGATGAATTGTTACAGATGATAGGGTATAAAAAATCATTGCTGGAGCCATGTATGTTTAGCAAAATAAATGGTGATTTTAAAACAATCATTCTATTGTATGTCGATGATTTTTTCATTTTTTCAAATTGTCAAAATGAAGTCGCTTTATTGAAGAAAGAACTGTCAGCTCATTTTAAGATAAAAGATCTGGGTAGTATTAGACAGTGTTTAGGAATGACTGTTGATGTTGATAGTGAGAAAGGTGTGATAACAGTTCATCAAGAAAAATATATTGATGAAATAATAAAGAAATTTAATATGTGCGATAGTAAGGTAGCAGACACACCTATTGAGCCTAGATTGAATTTAGAAAAAGGTACTGGTCGTAATGAAAAGTTGCCGTACCAACAGCTAATAGGCAGTTTAATGTACTTGGCTGTTCAAACCAGACCAGACATAGTTTTTGCTGTCAATTATCTAAGTCAATTCAATAATTCTTACAATGAAGAGCATTGGGCCCACGAAGCAGTAAACCAGTGGAGTGATAAAAGACGCATTTGTTCCTTAAAACCGTTTCGCCAGTTTAGTGAAGACTGCGGGGGGTAGACAAAGCCTCTCATTGGCTGACTCAAGGCCATCCCAATGTCAACAAAGAATTTAGTGATGTGCCATTCGCGTTTTGGACTTTTATCGATAAAACATTTACTTTTTACCTTTTAGTGTGTAATTTCCCCATTTACCTCTTATTATTTTTAACCGACTTCAATAAAAGTAGGTTCTTTCTATGTTAGACTGTACGTTTTTTGATGTAGGTATGTTCACTAGAGATGTGCCGACTAGTCGGTAAAGCCGACTATTTTGCAACTAACATAATCGGCGACTATCCGGCAAAGAGAGCCCAGTATCCGGCTTCTTACTTTGTATATCATCATCATCATCGTCATCATCCCGGCCTATACACCGTGTATTTGTTGATTTACGATAACTATAGCATATTATCCATAGATTTTTAAATATTGCAAAAAAATTGCGTTCCAAATCGCTATAGCCATGTCATAGCCAAACCATACGATTACTATAGCGATTTCGAACGCAGCCCGTGAACCGATTCGTAAAATGGGACGTTACCAAACTTAATAGCATGGCTTGTAGAAGACAATAAAGACGGCTATGCATGTAGAGGGAATTGGATTAAATAACAACAAATATAAAAAATATTTATAAAGGCAACACTTTTAATGAACAATACAATAACAGTATTATTAGTTTCAGCCGAAGTCATAATCGGCATCGGAACATATCTAACGTTACATAGTAGTACTATTGATTTTTAAAATGAATTAATTTTGACAAAGTTTTACGAATGAACTTCTTAGGATCTTTATAATTTTTGGTAAAATATGACAACCTCGCATCGACGTATTTCTTTATAACACACCTAGTCAGCTCAATTATGTGATTTTCGGTTTCAACTTCAAATTGATGAAAATGTATGTCAGGAAACAAATTGTACCCTATAAACGACTTTAACACAGTTCTTTCGAAGAAATCTGAATTATATTTTGGTGGCAATACTTTTGATCCATTTTCATTTATAGCTCTTTTAATATTGATTTCACACCGGCGACAAATTTCTAGGACTGTATTTGAACCGTAAAAAAGTTTTTTTTGAACGTCTTTTTGATGTGATAACTTTTAGTATTTGTGTCGCCTATTAATGCACCAATACATGTTTGACACTTAATTTTTTTAATTGTATGTGTATGCAAAATTTCATCTCAATTGGTAACCGGGAAGTGGATCAAATCTAACTTGCAAGGTTTGATTACAGACAAACAAACATCGGGACAGGTGAAACTAAAAAAAAGCTTGCAATATTATTATTACCTAGGGGAAAGTGGTCACCATTATCGTTGAAAAATGGCTATAACATTTTGACATAATAGTTTCGGACTTTTTTGTAACAAACTACAATTATATTTGTTACACTTTACACTTATGTACATAAACTAGCTAAATTTGACAATTAAATAAAAAATAAAAAATGAAATCTATAAAGTCTACGAATGGTGACCACTTTCCCATACTCTGACTAAACCCTAATCATTATTTTATTTAACTATTCCACTGCGTAATCCTGCAGCTTGTTACTTAAGATTCCTCGATAGTGATTATTAAAAGCGGGTGGGACATCACTAACTTACACGTGCCGCACTAAAGCGGGATGGCTATATGTATTTGAGCCTGGGAGTGACAGAGACGGCTAAAAACGAAGGTATTTAATTTATTAAATAAGTTTTTCGAATTTATAAATGAAAATGTACATACCTGTGGAATGTAACACCATCAGTGGAATAGTTCGATGTTTTACTATTTTTACCGCACCACTTGATGGCGCAGAACGGCATATTTATATATTTTTTTATTATTTTCGAGCGATCGTTCCTAGCGTAGTACGGAATTGGAACTAACGAAGATTTGAGTGGGGCGAGCCTGTATTAGCTCTGTCGGAGCTAATGTTTGGCGGTACGGATTCCCCCCGCATGAGCAGTCTAGTGGTTATATTGTCTTTGATTGGGCCTATGCCAAGAGAATTATTAAATATTTAAAGAAAACAAAACACTTTTGTTTAAGATTTACTAGAAATGGTAATGACCAGATACAGGCATTTGTTGATGCAGACTGGGCCAGTAACGCCATTGATCGCAGATCTTATACTGGTTATGTATTTCAGTTGTCGGGCTGTGCTGTTTCATGGGAAACCAGAAAGCAGACCACAGTAGCCTTATCTAGTACTGAGGCTGAGTATATGGCGCTCTCAGATTGTTGCAAAGAGGCCATTTACATTAAGAATATACATCAGCAAATAACTGGTGTAACTTATCCTATTGTCATTTATAATGATAATCAATCTGCAATTAAATTGTCCAATAACCCTGTATTCCACAAGCGATCCAAGCATATTGATGTGAGGTATCATTTTTGCAGAGAAAACATTAAAAATAAGCTAGTTGTAGTTAAGTATTTGTCAACAGCTGACATGCCAGCAGATTTGCTTACAAAAGGATTAGTCAGTATTAAGCACTATAAGTTTGTTAAAGCACTGGGGTTGTCCTAAAGTTAAATATTTTTGTTTATGTTGTTTAAGTGGGAGGTATAGTGTTTTTTAAGTGGGACTTGTGTAATGTTTATTTAGTTAAGTGGGAGTGTTATAAACTGATAACTAAATATCTCCTCTGTGTAGTATACCTACTTGTGTGTGACTATGGTGTAGTTTGTTTTTAAAAATAAATGATTGTCGTTGAAGCTCATCTGTTGGTTTCACTATAAAAATTCTTTTACCAATAGAAAGCCACATTATTTGCGAGTGTCATAGGCTACATTTAATTCTGTGCGAAGTAGCGCACAACAGCTAGCAAGCTATATAATATAGTATAGTCCCTTTTGCCACTGAAATGTTTCCTTGTATTTTTTTCTCGGTTTTAGATCCTAAATGTCTTAAAAAAATGATTGAAAATTGATTGATTGATGTTTATTGAAACATTTTTTCCTTCTCTATTTTTTTTAATAATGTGTTGCACAATTGCATAGCCCGTGTTTACCCTCTATCGGTTAACTCGTCTAACCTTCAAATACACTGGAATCGGCAACAATCAGCCGTTAAATTTCAATACGATGCGACGCACCCAGCGTTTTCACCTTTTATGCATTCGGACATCCATGCAGATCCATTCAAATATTATCCTTCGTACAATGAGAAAAGGTTCAACGGACGCATTATCCAACGGACAAAACGATCTGGATCCAATAAGGACTGTACAATGCTCTGTCAATTTAACTGCGGTTTTATAGGTGGATGTATATTTTGCGCTTGAATAGTTGCGAGTGGCAAATGTGATTAGAATTTTTTTATAGCATTGCACCTGCTCAGCGTTAACCTAAGTTTATAAAAATAAAAACTTTCTCCAGTGCAGGAAGGGATTTGACATCGCGCTTGGATGTACACGCCAAGTATCCTCCCAACTAAAGTCTATTTATTCATACTAGATACTAAAATGACCTGTGTTGCCTGTTTTTTGCAATTCAAAAATAGTGATGTGCCACCACTCGAAAGTTAACGATAAATTAAATTTAGTATATTCAGATTTTTGTACGTATGTATAAGCTTGTGTAATAAACCTTTAAATTTGCTTGATTATGATAATCGTATTTTTTTTCTTAAAATATAACATGACCAAGCCACTTGTATCCAGACCATAAACATTGTCGATGGTTTCGAGTACACCACTGACTAAACAATAAAAGCTGGTATCATTATTTCACAATTTGACATTTGCAATTGTCAATTTAGTATCTAGTATGAATAAATAGACTATAGACCACCGGGACTCCCGGCCAAACTTCCGAACGACTTTTAGAGGAGTGTTATTTATAAGTATAATCGTAGCTCACTAGTCGGTAAACTAAATGCAGTCCTTTTCCGATCCCTGAACAGTAAACAACTCTACACTCTACGTAATAAGGAGTACATAAAATGGTACATGGAGAAAATTATAACGTAAGCAAAAGACGGGTTTACACGAGGTTTTACGCCAGGTTTAGAGTACTAGATTTGCGTAACTACCACGGTAGGAACGGTAACGAAGGGGAAGTGCCGGCGAACGGAAGCAGACGCGGACTCCGGCGCCGGTCGTGAACGCTCCATGCCGGAGCGTGTGTGCGGGCTTTAACTGTGGCCGGTTACAGATGAGTGTCCAAGGGCTCTAACGCGCTATATTATTGTCGCCAATGTCCTTAATCCTTACACAGGATCTTCAGTAAAAAGTTGATATATGTTATACCTACTTGGCTGGATGGATCATCCGTAGTAAAAATGAGAATCTTAGGTAATGTAACTGACATAATTCAGACCGTGGCATTAATTGTGATAACATTTGCGCCTTAAAAATGAACTTAAATTACAAAAATATCACTGTCTTATAATATTATCATACTTGAAAACATTTTAAGCGCCTTAACTCTACGTCTCTGTAATTTTTTTTAATAAGTGATCAATCAGGCGTTACTTTGCACTCAGGCGGTACTTTAGTAAATGTACTAACTATATTTATATTTTAATAATAATTTCATGTGATATTAATAAACACTGGATCAAAAAAAATAGGTATTTTAAAAACTTGGTTTTGTAAATATAATTCAATCAGTCAGTGTTTTTCAATCCCAATTATTTCTTTCTCCGTGTCCTTAACAAAAGTATCATCAATCACCTACTATTGTTCGGTTACTTGTAACGATATATCATAAAAGTAATTTCCTTTGTAACTAGTCATAAAAAATCTACGCCTTAAAATGACTAATACAGTCCTTTGTTTCGTTTCGTGACAGAGGACTATTTCTCGAAGACTATCCTTATTAATTGGACGGCGGCGTCTAATGTTGTAAATATACAAAAAACCACCCAAGTGCTGGTCAGACCAATCAGTGCAGGGTTCCGTACTAATTAATTAGTATACGGCAATGGTAAATTTTCAATATTGAGTTTTGGGCGAGTATTACTCACTAGAAGGACCTACGCAGCTGAGTTTTCTTTTTATATTCGTTAATACACATGTTTGAGGCTGAGGTCAGTTCAAACGTAGCATTACCACGTGCGCGTTCTTTTCCAATGAAAAAGTCTGTTTGTATGTACGCCGTAAAAAAGCCGTGGTAGCCTAGTGGTTTGACCTGTGGCCTCTCAAGCAAATGGTCGTGGGTTCAAATCCCGGGCTCGCACCTCTGAGTTTTTCGGAATTTATGTGCGATATCTCATTTGAAATTTACCATGAGCTTTTCGGTGAAGGAAAACATCGTGAGGTAAACCTGCACACAACTGCGAAGCAATTCAATGGTGTGTGTGAAGTTCCCAAACAACAGGCAACAGCTAAGTTCGCAGGCAACTGCTAAGTTAATTATAATGTTAAAGTTAGGTAGGTACTTGACATTTTGAACTTGCTCGACTTAAAGCCCTTCTTACTGTCTGGAGGACGATTATTTAAAAATAAGGTCGTGTCTTATCATAAATGAAATGTGAGACCTTTTCTAGGTCATGCATTTATAGGGTAAATATTAGTGTCCGACCGAAGTTTCGGTTTCGGTTTCGGCCAATTTCGGCCAAAAAAGTGATTTCGGCCGAAGTTTCGGTTTCGGCCAGAATCCGGCCGAAACCTTCGGCCGGACCGAAATTACTTCGCGGCCTCTCGCATGGGGAGCGCTCGGCTTAATTCGGGCACGCTCGGCCGGGTAGGTATAGGTAATGCACAGGCGGCCGGCCCAGCTGGGACCAGCGACATGTCATTTTTTTTTATTTTGTTTAACAAAAAAGTAACTGTTCTCATATAAGACGACGCGGTTGGCCTAGTTGGTAGTGACCCTGCCTGCGAAGCAAGCGTCCTGGGTTCGAATCCTGGTAAGGGCATATATTTGTGTGATGAGCACGAATATTTGTTCCTGAGTTATGGATGTTTCTATTTATATAAGTATGTATTTCTCTATATAAGTATGTATATCGTTGTCTAGTACCCATAACACAAGCCTTACTTGCGCTAACTGTGGGACTAGGTCAATTTGTGTGAATTGTTCTCAAATATTTATTTATTTATTTATTTATAAGAAATCCTTGCAATAACCTTTTCCTTATGATTTGTACAGTAATTTTGAATATTTTGTTTGATATGATACGTCTTCAAAAATTTCGGTTTCGGTTTCGGCTAAAAATCGTGTTTCGGTCGGACACTAGTAAATATCTGAACTTGATGTCTGAGCCTTTGGTATTGGAAAAGTCTTTCAATACGACAATTTTAACCGTATTGATGGTAATGATACCTATCCTTATACTCGAAGTATTAGGTACCTACAGAGAACATCAGTTGCATTTTTTTTTGAAGTGGAGACTTCTTTAGCGGCTTTGGGCACTTTTTTGGATGGGTAAAAATGTTAAACCCGCCCGTAAGACGGAGGGAGAGTTTAAGTACCACGAGATCAGGATCCTCTAAGAGCTTACTTTGAAATAGGAATGAAGCAAGAATCGCGTTCGATTTTTGAAGTGTACGTTAATTTCGTCGCTTTAACGTATGTGCGTTAGGCCTAGTGGTATAAGGTGTGGAATAACAATCTTTTTGCGCGAGTGTGCGTGTGTGTAGTTTTCACTTCTGCCGGCACTCCCGGAATGCTAACCGGTGTTTTTTTTTCAGTTTTTTTTTTGTTGGTAGGTTTAGGTCCAATTTCGAAAAACCACACGTACTTTCTATTGCCTGATTGCCTAGAAAGGTAGACAAATACAAGTACAGGGGGGTTACCATGACGTCTTAATGCGATTCAGTTTAGGTTCGCTCGCTGTCAGATTCATACTAAAAGTGACAGCTAAAACTTGAACTGAGTCGGAATTAGGACGTCATGGTAAGGCCCCTGATAAAGTTTTTAAGTCGACGTTGACTGAGGTACTTAAGGCGCTGTCAACAGCAAATGACCTTAAGCAGCGCCACTCTTCACACATACGGTTCGCGTGCCTGTGAGTGAAAGAGAAGAAACTATTCCGGGAGCTTGGCGCGCATCTAAAATCTTGCAAATAAGACACAAATAAGAAGAAATAAAAAAAAGTATGGATTATTTGTGAAATATGACTCGTTAGCCGTGTAGGTATGAATATGTTGACTTCATGTTTTTAATTGCAGACCCATACGTCGAAAAAATATAGACATAGAACCTTTTAATGATGATTTTAAGACCAATCTTTGCAATTATTTTCTATCGAGCCGATTTTGTTCAATTACGTATCGAGTCCGTCTAGCGTGTTTAAAATATGATGAAAATTATCATTATATTTTTTTTGTATTTTTTTTGTGTGTAGTTTTTCTTTAAAAAGTGCTTAAATAACATCAATTTCAACAAAATTAGGTGTTGTCAGCCTTTTAAGTATTTACATTTTATAGATTGGACAGCTGGGCCCTAATTTATAAAGCTACAAGTTACGATATACAAGCGGAAGTCTTAACACATAGGGTCAGAGACTTCCACTTGTAAATTGTAGATTTATAAAATAGGACCCTGGACCTCAGAAAAGTCTACCTGCTTATTTTTTAAAGCGAGTTGACGGTAACAAACGATGAGAAAATGTTCTTGCTGAGAACGCGTAAAACTTTTAAGTGCCGTATCTGTTAAATTTCAATGTTTCTGCTAAAGTGGCTATTTTATTTCCATAGTGGGTGTATTTTAAATGAATTTTCCTAATGAAATGGTGCTGTACAGTTGCGGAAGAAAATGTAGGTTTACGGACAGTAATTTAATTAACTAATAAGGTTTATAGCAAAGCCGTGGTAGCCTAGTGGTTTGACCTGTGGCCTCTCAAGCAGAGGGTCGCGGGTTCGAATCCTGGGCTCGCACCTCTGAGTTTTTCGGAATTTATGTGCGAAATTACATTTGAAATTTGCCATGAGCTTTTTGGTGAGGAAACCGCACCAATCCCAATAAGGCTTAGTTACCCTTCTGGTTTGGAAGGTCAGATGGCAGTCGCTTCTGTAAAAACTAAGTGCCAACGCCAAATCTTGGGATTAGGTTGTCAAAGCGGACCCCAGGCTCACTCAGCCGTGACAAATGCCGGGAAAAACTCTAGGAAGATGAATAAGGTTTATAGCACTCGGCGCGGGATCGGCAGCGCATCAACTCGTGCCATTTAGTATTTCACGTATAAAACTTAACACAGAAAATTGTTCATAAGTTACGTAATTTTTCAGCTAGTGAACAGCAAGCGGCATTTGGGTAGCTCACTGTGTGACCCGCTTACGTCGTATTGACGCCGCGCTTGCGTCTTGCCGTTGACTTTGACGGCTATCCGTCAAGCAGCCGCCATCTCGCCGCGAGTGCGATGTCACTCAGCCGTAACCGCGCTGACGTCGCGTAGGAGCATAATCGCTTCCGATACGTGTTTGCGTTTGGTTGACGTCGGATTGACGGCTGTCAAACAAGATATACTTGAACTACAAAGTTTTGGAGACTTTGTTGGTATAATGAACGACTTCAAAGCAGATTCATTCTTCCTCAAAAATCTTAAAGCCTCAACTTAATAATGATTAAAGTGACTTTGTTTCACTTGGCCGCTATGGACCTAAACATTTTAGAGTACTAGGGTGCTTTACTACCAGAGATGCGCTAAGCGTACGTATTATACAAACTAATTAGGGTTTCTGTTTTACTGCTTACTCTTTTGTACCAACGCTAAGCTAAGATATGAAAATAAACGATCTAAATGGAACCTAACCTAAAATTCCACTTTCTGGTTCTAAAATCTCATTTATGTCTGAAATAAAACAAATCGAATTCATAATAATGTCTACAATGTTACTTGGGTTTATTTTAGTGGACTGATATGGCGAAAAAAGGGCGATACTTTAGGTTAGTATCTCAAGACTAACTATGAAAACAGTTTCTGAGTACAGTAATAGTTTACAGGAGAGTGAAAGAGCCAGTGGAATGTGTTAGGAACTTTGAATTTCGGACTTGGTAGTAGACCCCCACCTAGCCTAGCGTGTCTCTGGTGGAGAAGTCTTAGAGATAAAAGGTATTTTTACGGGCATGAATTTAAAATTTCATTACCGCAGTCGCTGTTTCCGGGTCGTCACTTCACTTGAGTTTTTGGTAACGGATATTTTTTTAAGGTAATTGTTGACAAATATCTACTCTTAAATAAGAATAAAATCCTTTTAAGCCGATTACAAAAGGTAAGTTTTGAGGGACCGTGGCATTTCAGCACGGCTAGCACGAGGCGCACAAGAGCCGCGTCGCGCGCGAGATAGATTGCTCGTCTTTTTCTTACTGTTCATTTTAGAAAGAGACGGGTAGTCTATCTCGCACGCTCTTGTGCTAGCTGGACAGTGTTTTACAATACTAGAGGTCAAAACACATACCTATAGTCCACTTAGGCACATGCTTTTTTGCTTAGGGCCTGTTTCACCACTCTCTGTTTGTTAGTAACATAAAATATTATAACACTTTGGGGTTCACATCACAAGAGGTGTTTTAATAATTTTAAATGAATATTAAAGTCCGGCGCACACCAAAATGTATTTTTGTATGTATTGTAAGAAGCCAGTTGTAATGTATGAAACTATGAAAAAGATGCCAGACCAGTGGCCTATCCCACAAAACATACAATTACAATTTTACAAGTGTCAAGTTACAAGTTTGTAATAATACAAGTGTGCGTACCACAAAATATACAAGTAACAAATTTGTAGCGGAAAATCCTTACAAATTGTAAATTGTATTGACAAGTCTACAATTTATTGTATCACAAAACTTTACATACGATACATATATTTTCCGGAAAATGTACAAATTTGTAGTTGACAATTGTTTTGTGCTACATTAAATTGTAGTAATAATTGTACATATACATATGTAGAATTGTACCTACAAGTTAACAATTCTCTAAACGTGTGTCTTAACCTCTTGCTACTTTACGAATTGCTTATTAGTAATTGGGATTGTTCATTTTTTTAACCCCCCCTTTTTATATATTTTTTAGAAAATATGGAGCACTTTAAGAAACTAATTTGAATATTTTGTCATTTCATGGCTTAATTTAATTAATATAATTGCTTAAAAAAATCAGATACGTCTTTTCGTTAATTATATACGGCGGCTGAAATAGGCAATTTTCCCACAATCCAATGGAAATTAAAAAAAAATAGTTGTCATAACTGTTGTGACTGTCATCTTAATGTCAAATATACTGTTTACCTTTGGTTTACCTACAAACTTATTGTATGTTGCGTTATATCCTGATCATGGTTATAATGAGTTGAAAATTTATGAATGTGGAAGTATGTGGCATTGTGTTTTGGTACCTACTAATATGCTCGTAGATAGATCGCTATTATAATTATACTAATATACACGACGCGGTTGGCCTAGTTGGTAGTGACCCTGCCTGCGAAGCAAGCGTCCCGGGTTCGAATCCTGGTAAGGGCATATATTTGTGTGATGAGCACGAATGTTCCTGAGTCATGGATGTTTCTATCTATATTAGTATGTATTTCTCTATATAAGTATGTATATCGTTGTCTAGTACCTACCCTTAACACAAGCTTTACTAGCGCTTATACTTTGGGACTAGGTCAATTTGTGTGAATTGTTCCCTAATATTTATTTATTTATTTAATAAAATTCTTGCGTAATGCATATAAAGTGAAACTACCTCAACATCAAAGAAGATAAATAAATTGTTACCTACATATTTGTAACTTGAAAGGATATTTACAAATCAACAATCCTACAATTATGTAGTTGTCGTGACATACCTTTATTCTTTGTGATACGCTTTCACAAAAGTGACATATTTGTATACTGCAGACTTGTTACGAATACATATTTGTAATTATTGTGGTACATTTTTATGTTTACAATTTAACAATTTTGTCGAATTGTACACTTGTAAAGTTTTGTGGGATAGGCCACAGATGCGTGGTCATGTCAGCTGCTTCGATTTTTACTTCTCTCCCACTTTTGTCCCAGTTATCGAATCCCATCCACAGTTGCTATATAGTATGAAAATGATCTCACATACACTTAAACACACGTGCACGCAAATAGAACAACATTAAATTCAACTGCACTCACATTAGGATTCAATTTGGCTCACTTCTCAATGCTTCATGTTAATGAGGGGGATATATGTATGTATATACGAATCCTAAACAAATATACAGCGTGTCGCGGTAGCTTCCACTGTGATTGTGGATCGCCCAGTATAAGTAGACCTACTTGAGTCCTACAGACGTGTTAAAAACTTTAGATTTCGCGGGTCAAGTTGTGGTTGTGAATTAAACAATGCTTTTGGTATTTCGGACTCCGGTAAGCTTTTAAATTTTCATTTGTTTTTTGTTTAATTCGGGAGCTTAAAAACGAGTTCGTGGCGTTTGTTTTGTACATATTTGGTCACGGAAGGTGAAACGTTGAATCTGATCACGCAAAGGAAGTTTAACGCAATGAAAACTACTATACAAATGTCAATTATTTTACTTTGACACTTGAATGCGAGATAGCGACGTGTATGAGACAAATGTACTAGTTATCATATCATACTTCTTGGTTTTGGGTGACGATGAATTTGATACACAGAATCAGTTATAAACTGCTTCTAATTGCCGCTTAAACGCATTATCAAGTTGCGTCTGTTTCAAGAAATATGGCTGCACATTTTTAAACAGCCTATTTGGTGTCCTACTGCTGCACAAAAGCTTCCACTTTCTCTTTCTATCTGTTACCTTTGGCATATTTTCTCCTAAGGGGGTTTTAAATGACCCCGCCATCTTCTTTTTGGTCTGTCTTAGCCCTTTGGTGGTGATATTTACCTATAGATCTGGATGCATTCGGCAGACATATCGCACTTAAACCACTTAATTTAGCAGTCCCCTACTGCCTACTTAGGCATAAAAACCCATAGGTAGTACCGAGTTGAACCTGAATGTATCTATCCATCTAGTTATCTAGATGTCAGTTCTTTAGTTACCCGGCCCCTGCCGTTTCTATCCTAATCTGCATAACAGAGGGAAATCAAAGGTAGAGCGCCAATCGAACATGTACTTACGAGTGTGTATGCTACGCTCGTACGTAGTTATGGAGTCTGGAAGACTGTCTGTATATCCTTTGAAGACTTGGCGTATTTAGTCTCTGAGGGTTACGAATCGATTTTGATTGGCTTACGAGAGACTTAGCCGCATTAATTTTTTTTTTATCCCATCCCGTAAATATATCGTCGGCTGTAGGTCTAATTGGCGTAACTTACAAAATACGTTTTTTCAGGAGAGCCAATCAAAGTTTTTTTTCGGACTAAATGGCTCATAACTTTTTTTATAACGAACCTTTTTGAGATCGGATTTCACACATAATCTTAGATTTTAGTGCTCTATCCTTATGTGTATCATTTATTAAAGTATTGCGGCTATTTTAGAAATTAGATTTCCCTTACATTAATTTGTTTCGTCAGTAACGTCCCTTACATGCCAAGTATTTTGCAGTCTTGCCCCTTACGTGGAATTGACCTCTACGTTGGAACCAACAATAATGATAAAAACAGGGTAAAGGACTCGTTGGAGATATGCATGAAATACAAAATAGTGTACAGGGATTGTCGAAAAGAAAGCATTGAATACAAAATGGTGCATAGGTGTTTATGAAAAAAAATGCATGAAATACGATGGTTGAAAAAAATAACATGAAAACAAAATAATATAAAGGGATTCCTGAACAAAAAAGAAGTACAACCTTTTAGTGTAAAGCGATTTTAAAATTGTTTTTTTGGTTTTTTAAACCATTTAACATGTATGAAAATGTATTGGAAGAGTGTGTGTGGTTGTTTTTGCCTCTTACGTGCAATATTATGTTACAATCACCTTTAGTAACTTTCAAAATACAGTTCTATTGTCATAAGTATAATTATAAACAAATTATAAACAAAGCATTATCTTCACTTTAAAACATAAAGTATACAACAAAATAAAGCTTATTGGAAATATTTACAAGAATAAAACTCAATACCTGCCTACTTAAAAACAACATCTATTTACGGGGCTAGTATGAAAATTTGTATGTAAGTAAATATGAATTTGAGAGGGATGCAAACAACATGAAGGTTTTCATACTAGGCCCGTTAGAAGTATACTTATAAGTACTTAACATTGTTATTTTACCTACTGGATTATTCGGATCGATATTTTCAACATTTTCCATTTCATAATCTGAGTAACAGTCAGACATATTATCGTCAGATTTGTCAGTGCTTTCATTTACATTAATTACAATCCTATCAATGCGATCATCCATCGAGTGTACCTGTGACCGATATTTTTGCACTACATCTGTACACACAAGTAACATTCTATTGACTTGCTGTTGTCCGAGGCTTCGCCCCCGTTTTGTTTATTTTTATTTTGTTTAATACCTATTGTTTCGTCAGAAAGGTCTTAACGATATCGAGCACAGAAAAAATATTTAGATATCGTTAAGTAATTTTTTCCGTGCATGATGTCGTAAGAAGGTAGGTTGCAGTTAATAAACCAAACGACAGGTGAACGTTCACTGAGCTTAATGAATTACGGAGCTTTGTTTTGATGTCCGTTCGCTGTGTGTCGCATCCTCTCTTTCACACTCAAAAGACGTTGTGGGATAGAAAAGAATAACAATAATGTAAGCACGTCCGCTCTTATCTTTTATTATGAAGTATGATGTGCTTGTAAATAAAGGTAACGGATAAAATATTAATTAGTTCCACAATCAAATTGGTGTAACGGAAAATGAAACTAAATACAATTCGCATCAAATTAGCGTAACAGACAATAAACTCAAACATAATTCGAATCAAATTGGTGTAACGTTAGCACTGCTTAAAGTATGGAAATGCAAATCGGCGTAAGGGACAAATATTTCAAAACACTTGCCGTCCGTTTGATGTAAAAGCGCTGCGTATTTTTTTTAATAACTGAGACATTAGTGTAAGGCAAGGTTTATTATGTTTTTCTTCGATAATTAACCATGTAAGGGTAATTTGTTGATTGAAAAGATCCTTACCTTATTCAAATTGGGTTGGCGGCGGTAAATACACCATTTTTTGTTGCTATATTTAATATCTTTTCAGATACATTGTTTTTGTGAGGCTGATCTGACAAGAACCCCTTGAAAAAAATTCGAGTAAGGGAAATTTTTTTAAAGCTAGAATTTTTTCAATAATACCATTCGAAAGAGCGGAAAATTCTGAACAAAACTGTATACTCAACTCATTTTGCGTATTTTGTCAGTTACGCCAATTAGACCTACAGCCGACGATATATTGTATTGACAACATTTCATTTTTATAACACCTGAAAATGTAAATATGGTTCGAAAGCATTTTGCCTCCTGATCACTGCAATATGTTTATATAATTTTAATATCGCTTATTAAAAAAAATAAAAATTAATTAAAAATATGTCCTAATTTTACCAAAACTACCACAGGATAGGTGAAACACCTTTGTCTTTTTCACGAGAAAAAATAAGCGACCATAATTTTGTATATGACAACTTCAAAGTACAAGGGGAGCAACTCTGAAATTCTATTTTTGAAGTTCGTTGCATACCTTCTCTCTCACTCTCAAGTTAATGACTATATTAGTATGAGCGGAACAGCATGAAGCGAACCTCGAAAATCGAATATCGGAAGATAAGGCCTGACATTGACAATTTGAAATTGACGTCAGATTTTTTTCTATACAGAAAAGACAAAAGGATGTGTCTATTCTGTGATAGTATCGGAGTTACGCCCTTTCAGAATAAGCAAAAATTAATAAATTAATTATAAATTAAATACAAACCCTAGCGAAAAAATTAAACTGTCAGCATGTTCATCTTTTCAAACAGAATACAGAGAACCATTAAAATTATAGGCTCAGAAATATGAAATGTTGTCAATTTTGTACCCCAGGATAGACATGATGCTAATGGAAAGACCTAGTTCCTAAACGCTTTCATAACGCTCTTCTTACTCTTACATCCTTGCATCTACCGATGTCATCATCTTAAACTTAAATGCTAGGCTCTTGTCGGTGGAGCAATTTCCATGTGGTCCTTTCCAGAGCCTTTTCCTCTCTTTCACCTGGTTCATAAATGTTCTTCTAGCTTCCTCTCTTCCGCTTCCCTTCAACCTTCCCTTCAATTATGATCTTAATGTATTTGTCGTGTCGTATCAGGTGTCCCAACCTCTTTCCTCTTTTGTTCTGTTTTCTACCGATGTACGATGACCTAAATCGAGTCACACATACCTTTATTTATATACTTGTACAATATGTTGTTTTGAGCACGCCATCCCCATAATTTACCTCAAATTACTTATTTCACCAAACAACATTTCAAACGCAAAATGTTTACCCTCCCATGTTACACACACATTGGCAAATATCCTGGATAACAGATTGTATCCGTCAGAATCTAAACACACGTAAACCACCGCACACATGCGTCTAGGTAAATATATGCCGTATACGATATTTATAGGTCGTGTTTAGGCATTTCGAGCCGTGCTCTACCTTCTGCCAATTTAAAGTGAACCACGTGAATTCACTTTTATAGGACAGTGTGAGGTCTATTTAAGTTGGCGGTGTTCTATCGCCGTTCGAGCATAAAGGGCCCCATTCATGCCCCGTGAAAGCCTGTCTCATAGACAGTAGAGTAAAAATGATTTATATCACCTAGATGGCTTATCGAGTGTCGAACTTTGGAGCAAGGTAGATCGTGTTCAGATAAAGAAAGGATGAGACCGGGGACTACGATTCTTTCTATCTGCTTTTCTAAAACAGCAATGTTGATACGAGTATAAAGTATCTTTTATCGTAGCATTAAATTAAAAGTAAGAAAAAACACAAGATTATGATTCATGTTCCATGTTTTTCGTAAGGTCGTAGCATAGCAAGTGGAACAAAGTAGTTTCTGCCTAACCCTATGGGAAAGAATCGTGACGTTTATGTTTGTTTGTTTTTTCGAAATAGGAACAACATTTATCTCTGCGATATGTTTTATCGCATTTAGTTACTACCGACGCCTCTATATGCGTTTCCGCGACTTCTACTTATTGCGGCTGGCATAATTCGCGATCAATTGAACACACATATGCGTTTGTGGCACCTGAAGTAGTATAGTATTTGACAGTCTATTATTATTATAATAGTCTGTAACAAATGCGTCCAAGCACAACAAGTTCTCAACGCTTCTCAGTAAAACGTTTGGAACGTCTTATGATAAATTTCTGTCGTAGAATGTATACGTCCCAGTTGTCCAACTTTGGTCGTTACTCATAGTGTTGTGATTCTAACACGAGTAGAAATTCTTCGGAAACTTTTTTACATTCCCTCAGTCGGCGACAATCTTAAGTGTACTTTAGTCTTTGTAAGTTTTAATCACGGTTGTCTTTTGTTTTTTTACTGACTTGAAGGACGAGACTGTATTTTCGTCTATATTTTTTATATGTTAAGGATTAAGTTAGACCTATCCGTTTAGATAACTTTAACGGTTGTAGTTAGCTTTAGATGAATTTTGTTTTTTTTTTAAATGGTTGGTACTTATACATTATGGGGTATCACTATCACTCCGAGGTTATAACATAAATGTTATCAAAATAAATTTCTAGGGCCACTCCAAAAGTGGACCAATGTTTTTGTTTTGAACTGGATAACAGATTGACACTGAAATAAGAATTTCGGAGTTTAAAAAAGTAAAACATAATTAAAATAGGTATAACACAAATTCGATAGACTATAACTCCTTTACCCTGAGACAAAAAAACAAAAGATTATCGTTGTTTGCGTTAGACGGATGACCACGACTAAAACCTTCCATTCTTTTTTTTTCAAATAAGCCATTCGAGAATTATGATGGCATCTTGTAATTTAACGCTTTCAATCTGGACGCTACACGTGGCTGCGTGATCGGTAATATGAGGATTATTCGACTGGACCACAAACCAGACGGTATGTCGCCTTGGGAATCAAAAAAATACAAAACTGGTCATCTGATGTGATGCACCTCAAAATTTAAAGACAATATGACACAACGCTTTTCGGCATCCAGATTTTCTGAGATAACCGTCTTTTGTCAACCTTAGCTACCTTTTGAATATCGCATTATGGTTTGCTATCATTGTGTGACTTCTAAATAAACGCAGTACTCTTTCTTTGACTAGAAAAACATTGCGAACGAATAAATCGGTAAATTAACAGCGCCACTGGCGGATCGAAACGGCAACAAACTGTGACCGAAAACTGAAACTAAGCATACCTACTGTAAATCAGCATGGTGTCCAAGGAAACAATGTATAAAATAACTTCGATTCGGAATCACTGTATATTTAGATTACGTAAAAAAAGCTTAAAGTTTGACAGGAATTTTTATTTATTTATCCTACTGTAACACCGCGACCAGTTCAAAGAGCGATCGATGCGCACTTAGTACGCGGAGCGCCCAGAGATGGCGCTGGCGTCGAATTAAATCACGCTAACGTTTGGTCATCTCAGATTCCATAAAGGTTTTTGATAAATATTTGTCAATTAAGGAAGTCAGCTACAACAACGCTTTATCCTGAGCCATTGAATAGCGCTTCTACGCTCGTAGGACACTATTTGAATCACTCACGTATATAGCGATTGTGGTGCCCGCGATTTGGCTTGATGCTTCTACGCCTGTAGGACGTCTCCCCGAACGTGTGGTCAGTCTAGCCGCTCCGACTATTACTGTATATTTTTGCGAATTAAAAAACATTGGTTGTTGCTACCAATTGACTTTTTATCCCGTGACGTCCGCGCCTGCCCTACGAAGCCCGCCCACCTTACAAACTGGCGCTCAACGCGGGCCAAACATCGACGAGTGACGAGTACTTTGTTACGAAGTCCGGACGTGTGACGTCGATAAAAGTCAAGACCGGTACGTCGGCCAACGAAAACCCTAGAGAAGATAGTAACACCAACCACACTGCGGACAAGATGGGAGTCAACTTAACAGATAACCAGTTTCGGGAACTAATTTCAACAATCGGCTCTGGGAACAAAAAATCAATGACGGACTGCAAGTTCACTTATGACGGAAGAATGGAGGCCGAATCGGTGGAGGGCTTTTTAGCAGGAGTCAGAGTCTTTAAAGACATCGAAAATATTCCAGAAGTGGATGTATTTAAAGGTCTTCCCATACTATTGACCGGGGAAGCTGGTGCATGGTGGCAGGGAGTAAAGGGCAGCGTGACAACTTGGGCGGAATTTGAACGGCGCCTACGTGCTAACTTCGCCCCTAAGAAACCTGCATTTCTCATCTACCAAGAACTCATGGCAGAGAAACAGAGCAGTAGCGCGCCGACGGCAACATTTATAGCGAAGAAAAGGTTGTTGTTCGCATCACTGCCGGCACCAGCGCATCCGGAGACACAGCAGCTGGATATGATCTATGGGTTGTTGAAGCTACAGATTAGAGAGAGAGTATCCCGAACCTCGGTGAAGTCATACGAAGAGCTACTTAACGCTGCACATGGAGTTGAACAAATTCTGTCAGAACATAAACATACTAACGGTGCTAAAAATAATTACCAGGCAGGACCCTCCGCAGCCTCCTCTCATCCAAGTTCGGGAAGAGCTCGCTGCAACTATTGTAAAAACCTGGGACATACAGCCGATGCATGTCGTAAGAAGAAGTGGGCTGACAGTAATGTATCTCCAACAGTAAGGCAGTCAACAGGTGCAGATTCCCAAACACAGATGCCTTCACCGTCGGCCCCGAAGGTCGCGTGTTACGGTTGTGGCGCGCCCGGAGTCGTCCGCACTGGCTGCCCCACCTGCACTAAACAGACACGGGATGGCCCGATAAAGAGGGAAGCAGTCAGCTTCTGTGCAATAAACGTGCGAACCGATGCTAGACAGCGGCCTGTCATATGTATCTCTATAAAAGATATACAAGGAATTGCGTACATCGACACATGTGCCAAGGCAAGTGTGGCCTCTTTTCAATTATACTGCCAGCTCAAAGCACAAGGGTATCCGTTTACAAAGGAAACTGTGCAACTCACCTTAGCCGACGGAGTTCCCAAACAACAAGTTGTGCTCACCGTCAAAGTAAAGGTGAACCTTTGTAATCGCATCATACCTACAACATTCGTGGTTTTGCCGGAATCAAGAGACAACCGAACATTATTGGGAATGGGTTTTCTTCAAGACGCCCGAATGATACTCAATCTTGCCCAGTTCACATGGTGGTTTATCGAGGAGCCAGACCAAGTACAAGAATTATACGGAGAAGACTTCCTCCGATTTGAAGCACAAACAGCGTCTGACCTAGAGCTATCTATCTCGTCCGTTGAACACATGAAGCAGTGCACCATCAGCGATCGGGACCGAAATGCCCCGCATGTGTCTACAGTATACGAGTTTGGAGAAGTCGAAAACCAACCATCCAAAATCCAGAAAAACACAAATAACTCCGCCTTACGACTGTTGCAAGTAGAAGACACTATTACCACAAGACGATACAAGCAACCCGAAGATTACGTTCATAGACTGGACTACATGATGCGTGACGCCCAGAGAAGCATTCACGAGCAGAAGGTGACCCTCTCACCGCGATCGAACGCTCTGTTTCAGGGAACCACCCAGTACTATGACGACCTTGGGATCGACTCGTTTGACATAACACAGTCCAGCATATTGAATGACGAACAACAGGTTCAGTTTCAAAGCTTGTTAAACCAGTTCCAGGATGTGTTCTCCACAAAGATAGAAGCTGCAAAGTATATCGAGCACCATATTGACACTTTGGATAATCGCCCAATAACCGTGCCGCCCTACCGACTATCGGCACCCCGAAGAGATCTGCTCAAAAAAGAAATTGAAAATATGCTAAAAGAAGGGATCATCGAGGCACAACAAACCCCTTGGGCAGCTCCAGTAGTCCTAGTGCCTAAGTCGAATGGCGAGACACGAGTATGCGTCGATTACCGCCGACTAAATGCGATTACCGTACCTGACCCATATCCTATCCCAAGAGTGGATGACCTGTTACATGAGGCAAAACCGACTCCATACATGTCTACTTTAGACCTCAAGGCTGGATACTGGCAAATTAACGTGCGAAAAGAAGACAGGATGAAAACCGGATTTATTACTCCGTTTGGAATCTTTATTTTCAAACGAATGCCTTTCGGTCTACGAAACGCACCTGCTACGTTCCAGCGGCTTATTGATAGATTTCGAGTGAGCCTGAACCAAATCAAAATGCTGGCCTACTTAGATGATCTGATTATCTTTTCAACCTCATTTGAGACACATCTGCAAGATTTGGCGGCTATTTTTGAAAGAATGCGAGAATACAATCTTACTGTGAATCGCCAGAAGTGCCGTTTTGGATGTTCGACCATAAAATACTTAGGTCATTACATTACGCCCAAAGGTTTACAAGTAGATCCTACCAAGGTGTCGGCTATCCTAGAGCTCCCAGCACCCTCAAATCTTCGACATCTATTGACATTCCTACAGACCTGTTCCTGGTATCGGAGGTTCATCAGCAACTTTTCGGCTGTCTCGGAACCACTTACGAGACTAACCAAGAAAAATGCGGTTTGGGTGTGGACTTCGGAACAAGAGACGGCCTATAATGAACTCAAAAGAAAGCTAACAACTGCACCAATTCTAAAACAGGCTGATGAGAGTAAACCCTATATAATTAAAACAGATGCTAGCAGCTATGCACTTGGAGCAGTTCTAGTCCAGGGGGAGGGACCTGACGAACACCCTGTGGAATACGCAAGCCGGTTACTAAATCCCGCTGAACGCAATTACTCCACCACCGAACGAGAGGCGCTTGCTGTCGTGTGGGCTGTAACGAAGTTTAGGGGATACATTGAGGGGTTACCAACGGTAATAGTCACAGACCACCAAGCACTCAAGTGGCTCTTAACCTTAAAATCACCATCCGGGAGAGTGGCAAGATGGGCCTTACTACTGCAAGCCTATGATCTCACCATCCAATACACTCCAGGGCGGACTAACGTAGTGGCGGACACCCTTTCACGCCCTCCATGTACTGAAGACAGTAAAACAGACTGTGGTATATGTGGTGTCACTATCGATCTGCCTGTTCGTAGTCCAGCCGATATAAGAACGGAGCAAATGAAGGACGCAAAGATAGCAAAGATAGTGACATCTCTAGAAAGGGTAGACGATGACGAAGATGCAGTTTACTGGAGTGGAAAAGGCTACCTAATGACCAATGGAATCCTATATCGACACTCACCCTACTCTGACTCGGATGACGCGCAATTGGTAGTTCCCGAACAAGAGTGGGCTAAAATACTCAGTGCTTATCATGATGACCCATTAGCTGGACATTATGGAGTGGAGAAAACCTTGGAAAGAATATCAAAGAGATATTTCTGGAAAGGGATGAGGAAATACATAGATAGTTACGTGAAGAACTGCTTACCATGCCAACGATATAAACCCAGCAACCATAAGCCAGCCGGCCTACTACAAACAACTTCGATGAATAAAAGATTCGAAGTTGTCGCATTCGACCTTTTCGGACCACTTCCTGCTTCACCTAAGGGGAAGACGTGGATATTTATTGTTGAAGACGTAGCTTCTCGCTGGATAGAGTTGTTCGCTTTGCAAACCGCCACTGCAGAAAGTTGTGCTGAAGTACTACTTAAGGAAATATTCCTCAGATACGGCGTGCCAAGGAGGGTGATTAGCGACAACGGCCCACAATTTGTCAGCGCCGTGGTACAACAAGTGATATATTGTCTGCGTATCAAGCACTCCTTCACCCCCGTATATCACCCTGAAGCTAACCCTGTAGAACGCCGAAACCGCGATCTTAAAACGCAGCTTGCGATCCTAGTAGAACAAGAACACTGCAATTGGCCAGAACAGTTGCCTAGTATTAGATTTGCCATCAATACCGCGGAATGTTCATCGACTGGATACAGCCCTGCCTATTTAACTTTTGGACGGGAGTTGAGAACTCCTGCAGAAAACGAACACGACTTTCGAGAAATAGTATTGTCAGAAAATTTTAAATCAGAGATCACCCCTCAGCTACTGCTGATATCAAAAACTTTAAACAAAGCAAGAGAATTACAAGAAATGAAAGAAGAAGCCCGAAAGGAATATTTTGATCAAAAACGAAAGGCAAGTCCCCCCTACTCTCCTGGTGACCTGGTACTAGCCAAACTTCACCCCGTGAGTAACGCTGCTAGAGGGTTTAGTGCCAAATTCGCACCACGTAGAGATGGGCCATATGTGATCATCGAGCGACATGGACCAGCCTCTTACAAAATTGCAAACCCAAAGCAAAGAGATATTCCCATTGGAGTCTATCACTCATCTGCCCTAGAACCTTATAAAGGAGACGAAGAAGGCATACCAGATCCTGTTCAGCCGCTACGTAGAAGAGGACGCCCGCGGAAGCCAACTACACAAGCCTCTAACGGTCCAAAGAGAGGAAGAGGTCGTCCAAGAAGAACCTAACTCCAGTTTCCCCGTCGAGACGCCTGTGGAAACTGAGGGGGAGATTGTAACACCGCGACCAGTTCAAAGAGCGATCGATGCGCACTTAGTACGCGGAGCGCCCAGAGATGGCGCTGGCGTCGAATTAAATCACGCTAACGTTTGGTCATCTCAGATTCCATAAAGGTTTTTGATAAATATTTGTCAATTAAGGAAGTCAGCTACAACAACGCTTTATCCTGAGCCATTGAATAGCGCTTCTACGCTCGTAGGACACTATTTGAATCACTCACGTATATAGCGATTGTGGTGCCCGCGATTTGGCTTGATGCTTCTACGCCTGTAGGACGTCTCCCCGAACGTGTGGTCAGTCTAGCCGCTCCGACTATTACTGTATATTTTTGCGAATTAAAAAACATTGGTTGTTGCTACCAATTGACTTTTTATCCCGTGACGTCCGCGCCTGCCCTACGAAGCCCGCCCACCTTACACTACTATTTATCCTACTACTATTATAAAGGCGAAAGTTTGTAAGTATGGATGTATGGATGTATGGATGTTTGTTACTCTTTCACGCCAGTACGGCTTAACGGATCTGGATAAAATTTGGAACAGACATAGTTTATGATTTGGAATAACACATAAGCTACTTTTTATCCCGGAAAATTGCGTAGTTCCCGCGGGATAGCGATAAACGAATTCTTTGCAGACGAAGTCGCGAGCAACAGCTAGTTTATTTATAAACACACTTAACACAGAATGATAGGAAGGGACAATTTTTAGTCTATATACGTCCCACTTCAGGGCTCAGGCTTCACATAATGAGTAGACTTGGACCGTAGTTCCCACGCGAGCCCATTGCGGATTGGAAACTCAATACACACCATGACGAAATGCTCCACAAATTTCGCTTTCTCATGTTCCTTACTTTTAAAACCAACCACAAAAACTTCCTAAAACAGGCGTCTGAAAAATAATGACACGCCTAACCCTATTACTTTTCCATCTAGAAATAGGTTGTTTATCGGGCGATCACCACACGGTAGCAAAAACAATATGGGGCAATCAAGAGGAATCGTACGACCGATATCTGCCTACAGGGGGTCGACCATTAATCACCTACACGGTTGCCGACCGCCCCCTGCGGTACTTAGCGGACTACGGAATGATCTAGCAATAGTTTGGAGGCCCGTGGGATTGGCTCCATCTATCTTGATGCAGATATTTGAGACGTCATCAGTCCGTCGTGGCTAGTGATCTTGGTGATCGTCACTGATTTTTCAAAGGTCTTTGGAGTTTGTTTAACCAATTTCAAGACATTGCACATGCAAATAGCTGAAATGTAAGTTATTATTGTCGCCTGAGTTTGAATTTCAATTTTAATCAACGAAATAGATATGAGTTTAGTCGTGACCGCGACCTAAAAAGAGCTCAAAACGTCGCGATTGTATTCCTTCTATTTGGTGTTAGTTTATCTTTAGAAATTTATATTGTCAGTCATAGTATCTGAATTTTTGTTAATGCAATCAGTGAAATCGTGTCACTATCGTAGACAGTATTTAATTTAATCTTCAAAACAACTAAACTTATGTACAAAACAACAAAAGGTCTCTAGGTAGTCCAACAGCTGCAAGCCTACTTGAATTCTAATTGACGTCCATTCAAATCGATTCGAAATCGTTTCAGCACTAGGGCATGAGTGCACCGGATTAAACAGTTTCTCGATTGCTTTCTGCGTCCCTTTCATATAACGTCTGCTAGACAGGGACACACTTGACGACAAAACGGGAATGGTGCACTGCTGTGTACCTTGTTTATACCCCATTGACATTAGACAGGGTCACGACCGCCCGGCCGTCTGTCATCATTACAGTACAAATGGCTGTCCACGCTACGTAACCAGTGTAGCGTGGCACTTGTACACTGAGAATATGCTTGAAGTTTTAGATCAGGATATGATGGATCGTTATCGGTCGGACAGGAAGTCCAGCCTCAGAGGAGCCTTACTAACTAAAGAGCTTTTTGTGAGTGAGGGTAAGGTTATGCTGGTCGTTGTAAATCGCGTGTAACTGATAGCATGCCTGTTGTAAAGAATGATTTGCGAACGGTTTAAGACAAAACGGAACGGCTAGTAACAGATTTGCGGGGTTTAATCGATTTGGTGTTAATTAGGTATGCGTGTTCGAGTCTGAGTCATGGCGACAATGCCCTAGTTACAATTTGTCATAGTAAGAATTTATTTTGTGGCAATATTATAAAAGTAAAAAAAAATGTGCCTGTGATTTTTCTCTTGCCGTGGATTATCTTCCACATTTATTGAAAAGTCATACAGAGAATAATAAAATGTTAAGAAACTATGTCCACATAATGCTGAGTAGTAATGAGTTGTAGTCCTTCGTTAAACTTATGTCTTCCATGCACGTCAAGAAATTGCAAAATATATTGAATGTACACCCAGAACTTTTGTCACGTCTACTGGAAAGACTGCATCAAAGTTCTATCTATGACCCTAAAAGCAAAAAAACTCAATACCACTTGTTTTTCTTAAGTAAGCCCTGAAAAGAGTCCCAAACAAAGCAATCCATACAACTACAACATCGAACTCTGGTACAAATATTAATATTCATCATAAAAGTGCCGGCCGTACGGGGATTCGAACCCGGTATCTCCAGCTTCATATTCATTGTCACTAACCACTAGGCTATCCGGTCGTCTATGAGTATGGTTGTATTTTTCTCATTGTCATTCGCAACTTCATTGACTAAAGTTTTATCAAACACTTCGAGAATGCCTCCAGCTTTTGTTAAAGCTTTGTGTAACGCGAGTATGGCGTTGTTGTGACTCTAATGTGTTTGACAGGGCGTGGCAGGGAGTAGAGCGCACTTTAATTACTGCCGGTTGCATCTGGAGTTTCTGTCGCTATTGCTATGGTTTGACGTTTGGATTGCTTTACGAGGCAAGTAATAAGCCCTCTCGCAGTGAAACAGCATTTATTTAGTCAAGACAAAGCGTCTGTTTTCTTAGTGCCCGGCTTTGCACGGGTGCAAAAATACTAACACGGCACTGTCACAATTTTCGTACACGTACGTTTATATAATTTGTACCTACAATAAGACATTACTCTTATTTATAGGTAAGTACAAAAAATTCGACTAGTTATTTACGTAAACCTACCTAATGAAGCACTCTATCCCAAAATCAAGAACCAAGAGGTATCCGGTTAGCCTGGCAACGCATATGCAATCCTTTAGTGTTGCGGGTGTCCATGGGTGCTATTGCTCGCTTACTATTCAGGTGACCCACTTGCTCGTTTGCTTTCCTTGTCGTATAAAAAAACCGTCCAGTAGTTTTGAGTTTATCGTGAACAGACAGATAGACGCGACGGAAGACTTTGTTCTAGTATGTAGCCTAGTTTAGTTTCGTTTAGTAAAATTCACCCGCGAAGGTCATCTTCGCGCTAGAATGCAATTATAACTTGACTCCTTCTCTGCGAGGCTTTATACGGAATCAGTGGGCTTATTGTCTAACTCGCTCGCAATCGCCATCGTCTTCATTTTGACAGTTCATGTATGGGCTGACAATTAGCATCGGAATCAGCTAGCTGTCACATTCATACAAGAACTGTCAAAATGAACACGATGGCGATTGCGAGCGAGTTAGACAATAAGCCTACAGGGGTCTTATGTTGTTAGTCATGCCGTAACGCAAGACTCGTGCGTTGACCAGTTCCCATCCCTGTTGTAACTTAGTTAGAGTATACTATGGCTGCCCTTTAGAGAAAACCTTTATATCTAATGTTTTAGGTATGTCTATCTAAACTGAAACTGAGCATTTTGATATTACAGCAAGATCATTATACTCGTTTTTGCATACGCACTATCAACATCCTTTAAAGGATGAAAACGCTCTCACTGCCGTACGGAGGGCACCAGAAGGTATTGTTGTATGATCAGTATGTGTTCCGAAAGCACTGCCCGGCTAACACGACAGCGCACAAGTCGCGTCGCGCGCGAGATAGATTACCCGTCTCTTTCTAGAACGAACAGTAAGAAAAAGACGGGCAATCTATTTCGCGCGCGACGCGATTCTTGTGCGCTGTCGTGATAGACGTCCTGATCTAATAAAATTCATATAAAGGTTCCTTTATAGTCGGATCATGAAATACAGATTCCGATGGGTGATTTTATGAAGAGAAATGATGAATACCGACGGCGATAGCAATACGTAGTACGTAATACGGAATGCCGGATTCGTGCGTGTTTTTGATGGTGTACTCAATCTGATTGCCGGCCTGTTTAGTATTTTATAGCGTGTTTTGTCTATGCCATTCGTGGCTCAATGCGAAGCCATTTCTTGTTCTTATACTGGCTTTATCAGTATTACTTAGGTTCACTTTAGCTGTTGGCGTTTACATAAGGTTATGGTATCGTTAGAACTTTGCCTTTTTTAATGGTGACTGATGATGGTGGCGAGAACTTTAAAAGGAGTCTTACCTGAATGAATAAAATTCGACCTTTTTACCTTGTTTGCGCTCTAGCTTCTTTAGGATGATCTAGGGTTCTTTTTCAATGAAAATGGTAATAAACTAAAGGGGTTTATTTCCTGAAGTTAGTATTGTACAATATTATAATAGAACAGTTCGAGGTGCGTTCGTTCCGGTAAGATTTTGAACGCTGACAGCTGTCAAAGTTTTTAAATTTTACCGCCGCCTAAGTTTGAATCTTCGCCCCGTTAGTGGCGCTATGGATGCGTTCGCAACATACCTAAAGTTTGTTTGTGTCTGTGCACGTTACATTTTTTGTACAGATATCGTCAGGTCTACGCTGTAAGGATAAAGACGTGATTTATGTATAGATTTATGTGTTTGTACGTACAGTACGAATGTATGTTTATATTGTCAGGCGACCCCTTTTGCTTGTTTGTCGCCCTATTTAAAAAATAAGAGTCCTCCGCGGTTTTGCGATCGGGCACATAACAGGAGTACATTATAAGAATCTACATTATTGTATAATGTACCTTGAAGGATTAGTTGAAACGTTAAAATCTAAAAAAAAACATAAGACAATTTTAGAGTCAATATTCAAGAGCTATTCAAAATAAGGGAGACAGGAGGACCAGTCTGGAAGAGGGAAACGAGCAACCGTTCGGGATGGAGACAGATTGGAGAGGCGTATGCCCAACGGTGGGCGTCTATACGCTGAAGAAGAAGAAGAAGAAGAAGAAGATTCAAAATAATACCTCACTCTGCAAGTTATTTTCTGAATCAAATATAGATTAATCTAAACAAAAAGCTTAGCCTACAAAGGAAAGCGATCTTAAAAACGTATTACTTCTACTACCTACTAGAGACAAATCGACTCGTTAGGTGGAGTCAACTACGCTGTGGCTTAGCTATATAATATGTATATTTACACGCAGCCGTTGGCAAAAAGTTTATCAGAAAAAAGTACAACGAGAGTTTACGTAAACGGTAGACTTCACCTACAATTTAGCGCTAACCACGTTTCGCGTTCGCGCATCGAGTATTGTGTACGCGGAACGTAACGCAAACGTAAACAAGTGCGAATGCGTTTGACGGCCAATCAATTAGAATGTATCTACGTCGATTACGAGTGGCATATGTAGGGGTGGCACGCGCCTGGATTTAATACGTTTTTCATTTTATAAATATAGTTGACTAAGATTCCTTTATAAAGATTTAGTGTAATTTGCTCGCTTTTTTTGCCCACTTTTCGTTTGCCTTCCTATTCATATATAAAAAAAATGTACGGCTTAGAAGATCAAAGATGAGTTACATAAGTCAAATTTGACAAATAGCCTTTCTTTTTTTCTGATGTACGCACTGTCATAAAAAAGTAATAAACAGGTGGTTTAACAGCAAAAGTAAGTGAATATTTTTATTCAATTGTAGAGCTTACTCCATTGTGACAAGGCACAAGGTGATTGATTACTTTTGTTCTACACATGGTTTTGTTTGACTGTCTGGAACATCTAAAGTTCATTAGTTTGCCATTGTAAAATTTCTCTGGCATAGTCAGAGTGCCATACCAAAAACATTTAACAAGACTTAGAAATGCTTAAAATTACAGTTTTTTTGTAAAATGACATGGTAAATCATTAATTCTAAGTTTATTTAGTAAGTATCAATTATATTTTCAGTGATGAAAATAAATGTTCTACAACTCGACCGAGCTAAGTTTACACGTCGCGTTTTAACAAGAACAGTTCAAAAAAATTAAATTCAACAAAATAGGTAGCAATTCGTAAGACGCGTATCGGTGACACAGATGCTAACCGTATAGATGATACAGAGCGATCGCGGGGAGGTGAGAGGGGAAGCAGTAGGCGGGACGCCGCATTCCAGCGAGGTGCAATGCAAACTAACTCGATCGTGTTGTACGTCTGTGCAACACACGCTTTCAATCAAGGACAAACCTACAAGTGCCACATAAAAGCTAGTACAATCTTTAATAAGCCTTCACTGCCACAATAACATTAAACATTTTGCCGCGTTTTGCCCTCAAACAAGGCATCATCAGAAAGTATTCCCAAAAGTAGACAACCCTAGAGTGAAGGCGGGATTATCGCGGTCCACGGACGCTCCCCTTTCGGCCGTTGACCCCGCCTGCGACTGTCATAATAGAATGTTATTGTGAATCCTGCTTTAATAAAAAACTTGGAAAGTGTCCGTGCTTTAAAAGGATACAAAGATCTACGGGTCCTAGAACTTATTGAAAAAAAGTGGGTAGTTTATGGTTTCTTCGTTTACTTTCTGATTAGTACGGCGTTGGCATGTTGAACAGTTGTAATCACAATAGACTGTGTTCTTATAGCTTTGAGGATGGACTCGTACAGGCTTTGAAACGTGTCAGCGTTTTTGTGCAGTGTTAGTGATAGTTACTGAGGGTTGGGAGTATCACCGGTTTTGATAGCTATTTGAGTAAAATCATTTTAAAATATCAGCATCCCATTCATCTCTAATTTACGATAGTCATCTATTCTTTCCTCGAAAATTCGCAAAGGCAATCACATAAGTCGTTCGGTCAGACCCGAAACGTCGAACTTTATTTGTGGCCTCACTTAACTATAAATCTTCTCTGTATTCAGATTTACGACTCTATAAACATGCAATATCATCGTTTAAGTGTTCAGAATGAGGATGTTACTATATTTTTTTAATGATAAGATGACCCATACGGGACTGATATAGATTTTATGCCGCCTCTAAATCTTTATTGGAAACCCTTCGGGAACTATTCGGATTTTTATTTTTATTTTCGTCATAATTTTACTTTCGTTTATTGGTTCAATAGGTTCTTTGTGTTGACTTTTTTTAAGTTGGAGCTAGTTTTGGTTTTTATTATGTCTAAAAGTCCTCACCCGTTACACAAAAAGCAAATACCTATGTAATTAGGTTTAATTATATTTTCAGTGAATCCGAAATTGAAATATTTCACGCAAATGTGTTATGATAATATTGACAATCGATCAACGCGAATACCCCTCCAAATAGCAGGAGAGCTTGCTTTTAGGGTAAGAAATTACTGGCCGGTTATAAAAAACGAACCTCCCGCCGTGCCCATTTGTTTGTAATGTTGGTAGACAATAGGTTATTATCAGTTTTTCCTGCATTCAATATTACTTGACAAATTACTTTTTTTTTAATTTAAATTTCGAATGGTCTGGCACTGTGGTCTGGCTGATTGTTTACGTGTCACACGATTGAACGAAAGCAGTATAATCACGAAGAATTTTGTGCGTGTATAAGGTTAGCCCAAATACATCGATGGCGGTATTTTATTAGAAAAATAAAAAAAGGACGCTGAAAGAGTGACAAGTTTAAGACGATTTTCGTAACACAAATATTCACTTAAACCATTATGTTGCTATAAAAATATCCGTAATTTTTTGAAGACCTGCCATGTGATACGGAACACAGAGAATAAATAAAAAAACCAAGGTGAAAATACTATTAGTACCTACTAGCGAAAATGAGTTATGAATTTCATAATTAGATGACTATGGGTAATTCCTCTTTGACTCCCATAAACACCAGCGCATTCGGTCCCATTTCCGAGCGTAGGTAGGATGCAATTTAAACATCGCTCCTTGCTGAGTCACTCGCGATATCTAACCTAGAAATTATCCTACACCTGATTGTGTTGTGTGGGAACGCAATTACTATTACTAGGGATGTACTTTGTTTTATTTTTTTCTAGAAGAAACGGCCTATAATTTTTACTTTTGCACGCAAATTATGGGGTGTTTAAAGCTTTTATTGTATGGAAACGAGTCGATAATTAAGCAGAACTAAGATTCAAAACGAGACTTTGTAGGAAAATCGATGCGGTAAATTATTGTTATCAAAGGGTAAAAAGAAAAAAAACAGTTTCCGATGTACACCCCCATAGCATAGCCAGGTGGGTGTATCTCACTACGATCGAGTTATTATCGCGCATAAATCCATAATGATTGCCCGTCTCGCGGAGATAAGTGGCTATTACAAGTGATCGGTGTAAATGAGGTGCGTCACGACGAATTAGGCCTTGTTCGAGACCTAATGCGTTGGCAGTAAAGAGAGTGCCGAGAGTGGTAAAGGGCGTTGACCCGTACTGTCTTCCCTTGTAGGCTGTAAAATAATCATGATTAGGGATTTCACTTGAGCAGTTGAATACTTTTGCCTAGTACAGTCCGTGAGCTCTTAGAACGCCATTTGGGTCTATCTTGCTGTCTCACTCACTCTTATGGGTTTGATACTTGAATCGGCCGATGGTGCCCGAAACCCAAATGGCATTTATGTCATAGGAACACGCCCACGTTTCGTAGTCTTACAAATGTCCATCCGTTTAACCTTCTGTTTAAAAATGCTTGGTTAGACTCGCAACACTACCAAGGAAAAAAGTTTTACCCTCTCCGGTCAACTGAACTAGCCAACTGTACCACGGGTAAAGAGGGGATAAAAGAGTAGAAACTAGGTGCCTTTTTCTATGTAATTGGGACATTTTTGACGTAAAGTGGTTAAATCTGGCAATAATTTGGAAGGAAATAAACTTGGGGGCAAAAAAAACCGGATCACTCCATACATATTACTACGGGTAGTGACCAGGTTTTTATTTTGCTCCCGAGTAGGAGGTATAGTTAGTTCTTCTTTCGTCTGTTATTCTACTATTTTATGTGGGAGTCTATTCTATGTGGGCAACGTAGGAGGAAAACCATATTTGGAATGCTGCCTGTAAATTGGATCAACGATATCAAAGGCAGCGTGGCCGAGTGGTCTAAGGCGCTGGTTTTAGGCACCAGTCCGAAAGGGCGTGGGTTCGAATCCCACCGCTGTCAAATTCTTTTTTCATCTTTTAATTTTTTTATCTTGTGTCTACTAAATGTATTTTTTCTTTTTTTTTCAGGTACTGCAGTTAATACTCGTATAAACGGTCGCAGTCGAAGTGGGGAAGTCTTTTATGGCTTTGCAAAAGACTTAAGTACTGGACAAGGTAC
The DNA here is from genome assembly GCA_963854515.1 of Pandemis heparana. NCBI lineage: Eukaryota > Metazoa > Arthropoda > Insecta > Lepidoptera > Tortricidae > Pandemis > Pandemis heparana. The sequence goes on along the minus strand of OY978013.1, from coordinate 4,628,689 downwards.
TTGCGTGGTTGAGTTCCACGAACAAAAATATAGCCGTTCAAGTTAAGGCGAAGTAGCCTAGGTTTTTAAACAGCTTTTGCCTATTTTGTAGTCGGATTAAACCGAGATTTGGTACTATGAATAATGATATTTTGTTGGCATTTGATTATTTGACTACTTATATTTTACCTATTGATTACTCATTTTAATCATTTATTTATTTAAGTATAACAACCATGGTATTTCAAAGATAAAAAATGCTAAAGAAGTTCCACATGGACCCCGGTGGGGTATAGCAATATTTTTGGTTATAATAGAAAGTAAGTTATTTGTATTGTTAAAAAATATTGGAATCAAAAATCTATATCAAGTCCGTAAAAGAAATTGATCGATTGATTGCTAGAGATGACAATGCGCTAATCAAGACGTCAGCAAAAAATAGTTCGACTGTAAGCTAAGGCAACATTATATTGCGGCTCGTGAACTGTAATCTCTTTACAATTTGTACTAGAGTAACAATTGACGACACCCAAATAAAGTGACATCAAAAAAAAAATTTTTGCGGCTGCCAAACTATTGCACTGTACTGTTTGCTAGGTAAGAAAAAGTTGACCAGACGCAATATAATGTTATTGTGGTTTCTCATTCTAAATTAAATGAAGTATAGTGAGACGTTAAAACCGTTGAGCCCCTAACGTCGCCTTAACTCAAGTGTTCGAACACAATTTAAAATTTACACCGGCCCGTGTGAGAAGATGCGTATCTGAAGTGCGTTTTATTTTTGCATTCTTTGCGTTTTTCGAGTGGATGAATTTCAATTTGGCGGTTGAAGTCATTGTTTCACGCCTGTTGAGTATACGAGTGTTGATTCAGAAGGTTCAGAAGCTGAGTAGAGGTATGAAGTATAAATTATACCGACGCCTCTGCTGGGGTTAGCGCTCACTCACTCCCTCATAACTCCCTTATATTACTTACTCATTTGTACCTCGCTCTTGACTTTATGATGTGAATTTATAGTGCCTTTAGTTACGAAGTGGTTTAGTGAGGAAAATTCCTAAGGATGTTTTCACACGGACCCTTTGCGGGCTTATCGGATTTGAAGTCGAATCGGATTGTTTGTATGGGACGTGCTTTTACGAGACCCGTTGGACTTACATGTGTATGGTGTAAGACGATTTCCCATGTTGTGTTGAGTTCAGTGACTTCCACTTTGATTGGTATTGTAGGTCAATGACACGGTATGTCATGTTTTATGCCATAACCTTGTAAGAATTAGAAATGATAATCCGAGGAAAGAAAAGGAAAAAAATCCTTTTATCAATAAAAATTTACTAATCTGATCGCACTTATTATCTGTACTGTATTTTGTGAAACTCAGAAGAATGACAATGAAGTAAAAAGTAAAATTCAATAACATGACAGTAATGTTTCGTATCCAAATCGTTTCTCACGCCTTACTCTGTTTCAAAGCAACTTTAACAGCCCTATTAAAGGAGACTATTAAAATAGGTTTTCTCTCACGGTGAAGTTTCCCAATGATCTAAACGTTTTGTATGCTGACGGCGACTGCCGTATCAGTCAGCTGCAGCCGAATACAAAGAATTCGTAGTGCGTGCCGCGCTAAGCTGAGGAAATACTCATTATTTAGGTGACACACTGGCGCTAAGTTCGACCAACAGCGTTCTGGGGGCTTACCATGACGTCTTAATGCATTTCAGTAGGTTCGCTTGCTGTCAGATTTCTACTAAAAGTGACAGCTAAAACTTGAACTGCGTCGGAATTAGGACGTCATGGTAAGGCCCCTGTACGAACCAAAGTCTGTCTGTTGCTGACACCTTGGTGTAAGACCTAAGGCCCATTTAGACACATGCCAGGATTGCATGCAAGTTTCATTACATTGCGTGTTGCGGGGGTAAACCGAATTCAACCCATCTGTCAAACTTCGCAATGTAACTATAATGGCATATAATTCTTGCATGTGTCTAAATGGGCCTCTAGACTCTAGGCCAGTTTTAGGGACACGTACAGCGATAATAATTGCATAGCCCCAGCAATATTAGGTGTCATGCTTTCTTACAACGCTTGTTAGTAAGACAGAGATGGATGAGTCAATGGTAGTTGAATTGGCAGAATTCGTAGTGCACACGACTATTTTGTTCCACATTACCACTGCAGAAACTCAAGTTTTTATCTCAAAGTGCTTGAATATGGCAGCTTTGGTGTGAAAGATATGTTGAATCTGTTGTCTATTGTATACTTTTCTCGATGATCTGCAACTGACTGTAAAACAGTCTAAATTGCCTAGCTGTTACACACTTACTAGTTACGCTTGCTTATACATAAGCAGAACACGGCTTTCATGACAAAGGATATTGAAAGAAAGAAAGACAGAAGACATTTATTCTTTTAAAAGACACACTAATAGAGTATAAGCTCACACAACAGAAATGACACAAAACACAGACATGAAAATGGATCATCAGTGTAATGAGTGTCTTCGCAAAAGTGTAATGGTCGCTGGCTCAGGATTAATGCTGAGGCGTTAGACACCTGTAATATATATTGGCATACATTGGTGTTGATGATCGAATTTATAAACAAATTAAATTTAATTATTTGATCAAAATACATATTTACAAGATTTAAAAACATATACCTATATATAAAACCTTAAACTACTTTAATCTAAACCTAAATACATTTATAAACATACATTGTATTTATTCAACCTTACGTCCGTTAAATGTCGTCAATGCTCCTCATTTTCAGCGACAGTATTTCCAATACACAGCTATGGAAATACGTCTCATTACGAGTCGTATATAGCGACTGTGCCGGTCACGTTCGCGTCCCATTAATACTTGTAACAAACTTGTGTGGATGCACTGTAAACACCCGAACTCACAATGTGGAGGACTGTAAGTGCCTCAGTCTTTTGACTTTTTCAATTGGCTTTTGAAAGGTAACGAAAATAAATAACCTGCTCATACGTACGTTGTTTGTTGGAATGTAGTTTTGCTTGGTACTTAATAATAATTATGTAATCGAAGAAATTAGTAGAGTTGTGACATTATTGTTCGAATGTAAACGAAAACTAGTATTCGTTGAAAATATTCCCTTAGACAGGATCAAATAAATATTATGTCCTCTTAAATAGGTTATAGAAAGGAACTAACCTAACCACGTTGCAAGTAACAACAAATGCTTTTTAATAGTTCCACTTTTCACACAAACTAAGGTTATATTGCTTTAAGACTATGCGTCTATTAAACAGTTTGCTTGTCGCTTAAACGGGACCCAGATACTCTACATGGTTCTCTATCGTTTGCCCAAAATTCATATGCCATAAATGTATTGTTTGCCATAATGCTCATTTGCCATACTTAACTCTTATTTCTCTTTGACTGTTAATTGTTCAGGATTGTTATGAAACAAACCTAACCTAACCTATAGAGTTTTACAGAATTGCCATTTCAATGCTCCTGAAAAAATTACGGTTTCAGAGAAAAAAAGAGTTATGGCAAATGATCATTATGGCATATAAAATTCGGACAAAGGAAAGGCTCCGACTCTACATATGCTAGCCTAGTTGTATGAAATTTGAATATCGTGTGAATGCGTGCATTGCCCGATGATATAACCAGATGCCCAATGACCTTTATGATTATAACACGTGTTGTTTTGTTTATTTTTATTCCAAAATAGACGTAGCAGTTTAACTAATTTACTATAATGCTTATTTCATTCGTGTTTATCAGTGATATTGATATGCGTTTATCAGTATAACTTCTGTTGAATTGTTTTCCTCAGATAAACATAAAGAATTTTTAATATGGTACAGTTACTTTTTATTACACATAACCAAATAAAACTAAATACAATATCGACAAAGAGTAGTACAAATCTCTTCCAGCTAACCTGAATTTATGAGAGGAAAATTTAAAAAAGACGTGCAAAATATGTGCGGAAAATGATCAAATAATTTAATGAGTCTTCAGTTTCCCTTTCATCAATTTAAATATTTTGTTTAAAAGACGTAGATCGTAGACGGACGGTTCAAACAGGTCTACTCTTATGAATAACTTATTGAATAGAAGATATTCTCTTGAAAACAGGGAAAGAACAATAATCTTAAAATAATAAGACTTTCTCATCATGCTCTTTGAGAAAGCTAACACTAAGGTAAGTATTCAAGTTTTCTTTGTGCGCATAAAATTAAAACTTCAGTTTGTTTTGTAAACCAGAATTAAAGAATGAATTAACATTTATCAAAGACAGAAGAAAATCATTTGTTTTCAGTAAGATATTTTTTTTCTTTTCTTTTGTCGGAATGACGTACGAACAGCTTATACCACTGAAGCTAGAGACTTCGATTTGGAAGAAATATTTCTCGAGGATCATAGAGGTGCTATACTCACGAAGGAATTTCTCGAAGTTGCCACAAATAGCGAATTCGGGAGAATTGTTTATTTACGTGTGAAAGTAGCCCTTTGTCAGTACCGAAAAGTATAAGAGGCTTCAAATTCTTATTCACTACACTTCGTTCTTTTAGCATTAGAAAAAAGGTAAACAATCTTGACATGTCTTTTTATTGAAAAATAGTTTAAAAAAACAAATGAAAGCAAGTTACATAGGTACATACATACATAAATCACGTCTCTAACCCGTACGGGGTAGACAGAGCCTAAGGTAGCAAGACCTAAAGGCCGCGTTTAGCATAATTGTACAACAGCAAGTTGCAATTTGAAATCCCTGAAATATTGTGTTGTGATTTGTTTTGCTATGCTTTTATATTTTCCAGGTACCGATTTTTAAAGTGTTTTTCCGTAAAAAGACGTCTCAAACTTGTTTACCTATCTTCTTTCTAATGCTAAAAAATGAAGTATAACAAAAAAGGGGAGCGTTACAGATCTTTCCGCAATTTTTCCACTTTTTTTTCATAAACTAAATGGTGACTTATCAGGATAGCTTATACCGACATGAAAAAGGCTCTCGTTCCCCGAATGTATTTAGTATCACTACATTGACTTATCGGACGGTGTATATCGAATCATAGACAATAAACATGTCGCGTTTGACGTTTATTCTCGACAAACAACGGCTATAATGTTTTTCTTACCGTTCCCACTTGGCAGTATATTCCCATTTCCTCTGGAAGGAATGTCGGTGTGGTCGGATGTGTCGTAAAAATAATATCCATTATTATAATTGGGACGTACCACACGTGTGTTTCCTTGCTGACTGAGATAGTTCTTTTTCCGTCGCTTTTAATGGGATTATACAAGGTGTCTGATATTCCTGAATATTTGAGCAAATGGCTGGCTTAGTTGATTTACATACATAATTACATACATACCGTGATACCGTCACTCCTCTTTCCCATAGGGGTAGGCAGAGACTACTTTGTTCCACTTCCTACGATCCTAACATTCAACCACATTCATCAATCTCTTCATACATGCTCATCGGTTTCGGGTACTCCTAACCTCACCTTTTTTAAAACGTCTCCTATTTGGTCCCGGAACGTCAGTCTAGCTAGGCCTTCCCCTCCCAACGCATCCATTCACACTCCCCACATAGATCCTGTTAGTTGGTCTACTTTCATCCATCTCTCTCTCTTTAGTTGATTTAACACTCTTAAGAACATTACATACATACATACGTACATATATCACGTCTTTATCCCTTACAGGGTAGACAGTATCAACATTTCTAACATCAATTTTGAATTCAAAAACTAAGTCGCCCCACGACGCTGCACACTTTCCACGTCGACTATTGTCAACAATTGGTAATGAAAAATACCTTAAAAGCATTAAATTGACATTGAGTTTAGTTTAGTTAGGTACTATAGGTACATTCATATTAGGATTCAGTGTATTACGGATAAAGTGAACTGTTCTAAGAATATTATGACAAAGCAATCATTGCAAACCTCAGACATAACACTTTTCAAACAGAACAGAACTTCCACACAATGCACATGAAAAAAATTATATGAAGCCAGCTGACTGATGTCAGATTCGCAATTGCCTCCTTGATTTGAACAAGGCTATGATTTCCCTAAATTAGGAACACGAAAGGACCAACGACGCTGCCTTGAGGGACGCTAACTTCTAGCTAGTGATATAAGAGTGGATTAGAAATTGCTTACAGGATATCCTGTTCTTTTACACGCACGAGCCGCATATTTCCAACAGAACTTGATTACCGAGTAGTCTTCACAAGTGTTAATACTAAAGTACTAAATTGGAAGTGTAAACCGAAAGGCTGCCATTAGGCTGTAAAAGCATAAAACACGAATTAGCTTAATTAAATGTTGCCATAAATTATACAGCGCAATTAGCGAATACCTCGAACCTGTTGGAGAAGCAGTTATTATTTATATCAGAAATATGTAACACCCAGTTAATAACGATATTTAGGAAGAGTTTATAATTACGGGCCATCATGCTGTTAAGTTGGGGTGTAACGGGATATCAATGTAAAAAATTGTGTATCGTTCGTCGTATTCTGTTGCATATGTGATGTTTGATGAGTTAAAATAACAATAGGTTGGTATTTAACTTTATGAAGTGACATTCGAAATATTATAAACGGGATGTGAACCGCGATTACCTTTATTGAGCTCCCGATATTTCGATACAGTTGCATGTATCATGAACTTTTATGAAGTGATATTATTTACTCGTATTTACATAATGTTTATTGTTCTTTGACGCAACTACCTATAGTGCAACTCTTTGATAGTATTGCCCATATGATATTTATCACGTGAAACATCGCAGTTGCTAAAAAGAGTGTTAAAGTTATTAAGACTTCCGAAAATCTGAGTTTTTATCAGTGGCGCACATCAATATGCCTAAATATTACTCTTATTTTCATTCCATCAATTCGTTTTCCATCAGATCACTCATTGAAATTCATACCAATCAACTCCGGTTATTTCAAATTGTCTGATAATTGATTGTAATTAGTGAGGCGTGCCTTACCCTAAATTGATAAACCCCTATCAATTGAGCGTTAAATATGTAAATAACTTTGACGAAAATAGCGCAAACCCGGCGGGGGTGACCATTAATTACAGCGTTACTAACATAAACATATTGTGTTCGTTTAACTTAATTATACTCCTCGAAACGCACTCGTGAAATTGAACATTGCGGTCGTAACTTCTCAATAGATCTTCTTGACTGTTGTATATATACATATTTGAGTATTTTTTCCCGAAGAATTGTACTACCAGCCCTTATCAGTCTACCGTTGGACGTTAGGCATCTCCCATTGCACTCCACAGAGCTTGACCAGGTACAAAATCAGCCCAAAAAAGCAAAATGTATAATTTGTGGAACGAATCATTTTGCACGTACTTCTCAAGAGATGACGCTGACCAGCTATCCATAATTATTTTTATTGTATTGTTTTGTTTTAATTCCAATAATAATGCTTCTTATTTTATTCATCAGTTTTCTAACAGCAATGCGTTGAAATCTGCGTATTTATTGCAGAAAATGTTACTAACACTTTTTTGGGGTCAAGAGTTCGACGATTTAATTTTAATTATCTTTGTCTGTTGTGTCTGTGATATTTCACTTTTTCTAAAACTTCTACATAAAGACGACACAAGACGACGTTCATTTGATATGATCTCGAGTGAATCGATTCTTATCCCCGGTAAGTAATAGACCCCACGTGAAATAAGACGCGGCCGTGGGCGGTTATTTATCTACGTAAGTTTATGAGCTAGGCTGCCGAGGAAAGATCTAGAAGACGTCATGAACAGAAAAATAAACTTGCGCTTGGCGCGTTGTCTGTTCTTATTCAAACTCAAATACCTCAACAACCGCATAAAAAAAAAAAAAAAACCCAGATTATATTCATTATTGTTTCAAGCGATATGGAATAAGTTTTAAAACAAGAAATGGCGGTAAAAGTTCCTGGTTTTGAGCTCAATCTTTCTGAATTACTGATGTCTTCAATATCGGTTTAGTACGAGAGCTCTCAGAATGCCATTCAGTTTTCGGGTACCGTCGGCCGATTCAAGTATAAACCCATAAGAGTGAGTGAGACAGCAAGACTAAGGGTCTGTTTCACCACTCTCTGTTAAGTTTCAGTTATCTTAACTGTCAGTTATCTATGATTCCGACTCTATTTAATACTACGAAACAGGGAGACGTCACCATAAATAACTGACACTTACTCGTAAGACAACTGGAACAAAACGTGTACCATCTTAGGCCTCATCTTCGCCTTCCATCAAGCGAGATTGAGGTCAAACGTAAGCCTATTTTATGTAAAAAAAAGCTTAATCTACTACTAAATCGTTGCCTACAGTCACTTAATACTCGTACAGCTCCTGCCTGGTCCTAATGTTATTGACTGTTCATACAAGCCCAAATAATCGTTAAAACGAATTTTAACTGCATCGGTTGCTTTAATTACCAAAAGCTCGTCCCCCTACTTCCGTAACCCTATCCCGTAGCAATTACCGTCGTGGTGAACGGATAGAATTACCAGTGAGCGACGCAACGGGCGATGCTGTGATACATTGCGTGTTTTGTCAGTTACCTGATGTCTGGTAGCGGAGTTAAACGCGTAATGAACAGAGAACTAGCTGCCCGTATCGCCAGTCGCGCATGGTAGCGGCAGGGCGTGTACAGTTTTTTGTATCGGACGTGCCCATGGTGTTACTTTGGCGTATTATAAAGAAATTTTGAAATCTTTGGTCTCTAGAAGAAAATAATTTATTGCCTAAAACTTCTCATTAAACAAACAAAGACGATCGAAACGAGACATACCGAGATATTTACGGTCACTACGGTGTCTGTCAGTCTGTCCCTATGTATGCTTAGATCTCTAAAACTACGCAACGGATTTTGTTGCGGTTTTTTTATAGATAGTAATTCAAGAGGAAGGTTTATATAGATATTTATAATTCTACGCAGACGAAGTCGCGGGCAGAAGCTAGTGATAAATAAGATTAAATTTTGCTAGTTTTACTTCAGGCGTGACTAAAAGTAAATCAATTTAACCCTTGAACCAATAAATATTTTTCTCATTAACATAGCTATACTGACTACGGTGATCAGTAGGCTTATTGTCTAACTCGCTCGCAATCGCCATCGCGTTCATTTTGACAGTTCATGTATGGGCTGACAATTGGCATCGGAATCAGCTAGCTGTCACATTCATACAAGAACTGTCAAAATGAACACGATGGGGATTGCGAGCGAGTTAGACAATAAGCCTACAGATCTCTTCATAAAGGTACTTATAAAAAAGTTTTTTAATATAAATTTCTGCTCTAACAGCTTTTAGATCAGAACTTGGTGGAACTTCATCAATTTTCTCTTTCACCCGACGTGTTAAACCGTCACGCCCCTTTCCCACAGGATTAGGCAGAGACTACTTTCTTCCACTTGCTACGATCCTGACATACCTCTTTCGATTCATCTGCATTCATCAATCTCTTCATACATGCTCGTCGGTTTCGGGTAGGTACTCCTGGCCTGACCTTTTTTCAAAACGTCTCCTATTTGGTCCCGGAACGTCCGTCTAGGCCTTCCCCTCCCCGTCACAGGTGCTGATAATAGTGCGGCATTGATAACACATTATCATTTCTTAATCCAGCTGACCTACTACTAATGTTTTTGAGTCCGCTTCAAAGGCATGCCAACATGCCAAGTTATTCTCCAAGATATGATAGCCGTGGCACAATCAATCAAGCACTGATAAAAGTATGACGCAGGTGACCTGGCAGACTCGTTGGCAGCGTTACTTATCAGTTTGTACTTATTGCTGTGTTCACTAACTTAGCCCCTTTTTCATAAACTTTTTTTAAGTAAATGGCGTCTGTCTGGTGAGATAATTTTGCCAGTGTCAAGGTTGGAACTGTTGGGAGCTACAAGTGATCGTTCTCGAAAACCGCGTTTACTCATCGTAGCTGTGAGGTAGGGTTAAGGTGGTATCTATGGCAAAATTAACTTGTCTATAAGTAGCTACACCTATACGTCACGACTATTTGGGAGCACGAATGAATAGGCACTGGTTTTTACGGAAGATCTTACTAATATTATAAATGCGAAAGTTTGTGAGTGACGATGTGACGATGTGAGTGAGTTTGTATGTTTGTTCCTTCTTCACGCTAAAACGACAGGACGGATTTCTATAAAATTTAGAACGAAGATAGCTGGTACCCTCGATTAAAACATAGGCTACTTTTTATCCCGAAAAATCGTATAGCTCCCGCGGGATAGCAATAAACATACCAATTGCTAATTCTACGCGGACGAAGTCGCGGGCAGAAGCTAGTAAAGTATAATTTTATTACAGACGTTTTAAAACCATAGACAACATTTAAAAAAAAAAGTCTTGTGCATCTACTTTCCTTTTTATTTTTTTTGTTATATGTACCTATGTATACATATGTAGAAATAATTTCTTAGTTAACATAATCAAACCGAAACCAGTCACTCAGTCATTGCGGGTATTCCGCCATTCCCGCCTTATTTCTCATGAGAGCTCAGATATTTCCAATGATAGGGTCTATGCTGTGCCTACTATAGTATAGATACATATAAATACGCAACGTATAAAACAAAGTCACATTCACAAAGCCATCCTTGGTAACATGTAAATATATTATGTATATATATGTGTATAAACGCACTTACTGCGGTTTAAAGGAAGCCCTCATGCTAATAAATAACCTTTTTAAATTACGGCCAACTCTCCCCAAAACAAAGGATATGGACCAGATAAACAGAACACACTCCTTGCCTACTCAATTAGCATAAAAGGGCAACGACATACAATTACCGCGCAAAAAAGAATTTTCCATAGAAAAGGCTCTTTGCAGAACGGATGTTTAAATGGGGTCTACATCTCCTGCTCTATTTATTTGAAAATGTGTTAATTAAAAAGACTTGAATAACTACTGTTTAGTTCCATTGTTACTAGAATATGTTACGTTCAAGTTGACATAATTTTAAAATGCATTATCTTTTAATATTATAGTTTAGTACAATCAGCATTAGAAGTTGTTAAACATTTGAAGAGCTCAAAATTATCTACATAGCCTCTTATTACCTTGGCGATAGAGTCGTGTGTAGGTCAATTTACATTATTATGTTTCACGCCCATCTGACCGCTACCCACAAGCAGACAACATTGCAAGTTGAACAAAACTTATAAAAATAATATTTGCGCAAGTTTCAACCTTTATCGTGACAACAGCTGTCGCAGAATTGAATTAAATACCTTTCCCACCAATTTACTTGACACGAGGCGCCATTTTTAACCTAAAAACCGCATTAAAAATGTCTCCTCGGCCTGCGCAAACGAACAAAAAGAATTGAGAAGAATTTCTTAATTGAGGCTCGATAACTTCGATTTTCTAATAAAGTAAATTAACGATTTTAAAGACCATTAGTTCCACTCTAAAGTTTCGATAAACATGGCCTCTTTATCGACGTTAATGATAAAAGCATTTTTTCTTTAGTAAGTAAAAAATTACATCATAAATAATACTAAATCTAACTTACTTAAAAATCAAAAACAAACTATATTTAAAAATAACCGCTTTGGGTCGTACTACGTTTTTGTAAGTTATCATTTGTACATCTTATTTTCACAAATATCATATCCCAATATATCTGAAAAATTTGAGGTCTGAACCCGGATTCAAACCTAGTACACTCTGCTTGAGAGGGCCATACGCCAAACAACTAGGTTACCACGGCTTGTAAGTACCCAATTCCTAACAGTACCTAATATCTACATACATACGCTTCATCTGCTAAGTCCGTGGGTGGGTTAAAGTTACAAACAATGTAAGTTTCCATATCGATATGAACCGCGCTGGCCCTAGCCCTAACACGAAGACAGACAAAATGATACACACGATAGCACAGGAAATCTAAACGTAGGCTGACAAGAGCCCATGTCGGCTCAAGAACGAACAGTCTGTGCATTTTGCAAAGAACTGCGCAGCTAGAAATTGCCTTAGGCCCACTTGCACAGTCCAGAGTTAAAAAAATAAATCGCTAACTCGGGGTTAGGTTTGACAGTTCCATACATTTTGACACTATTAGCCCCGGGTTAGCATCCAACACGGGGTTAAGTCGTTAACCCTGGTCCGTGCAAGTGGCCCTTAGAAAAGTGTTTCTTAAGCCCAAAAAATGGTAACTCTTTATCCGGCAGGGATAATTATTGCCGGCTTTTTGGCGTTTTCTTAGACCATTTAATAATAATTAGGTCCCCGTTTTTATTTGAGCCGTAATACGTTATTGGTTCTGAAAATACTAACATGACTACTGTTTATAAATTCTTAAGCAAACACATATACTTAAATACTACAAACACTAAGGGCTTGTCTCACCACTCCTTAACTGTCAGCTATCTATGATTCCGTCTCTATTTATTACAACGAAACGGACAGAGACGCCGTCATAGATAACTGACAGTTAAGGAGTGGTGAGACAGGCCCTAAGTAATGTTAAAAATCAAAGATGCTTAAGACAGGATAATAAACGAACTGCGCCTTTTATTGCAAAGTGCGTCGGCTGTTCGTGCTGCATTTTGCCATCTTAGGGCGTAGGAGTCATGCTACAGGAACCGAGTACGATTGTTTAGATTAAATGCAGCCTAGATAAACGATACTGACTGTAATAGGAACAATGAATACGGAAAAATAACATCTTATACGCCCTCATTGAGTTTTTTTAAAGTTTGCAGTAATTATAATAACTTATTGTGCAGCGGTAATTGATTCATAAAATCATTTTATTAAAACTTAAAGCATTACTTTATGCAATTATTGAAAATATCGCTCACGTAAATATTTGTAGCCAAAGTATGCCCGACAGCGGAGCATTTCATTTGCCCGAATTCCATATGCCATATTGATCATTTGCCATAAATCTTTTTTTTCTCTGAAACCGTAATTTTTTCAGGAGCATTGAACTCTATAGGTTAGTTTAGGTTTGTTTCATAACAATCCTGAACAATTGACAGTTAAAAGAAAAAAGAGTTATGTTAGTCATTATGGCAAACAATACATTTATGGCATACTAGCTGTCGCCAGCGACTTCGTCTGCAAAGAAGTCGTTTATCGCTATCCCGCGGGAACTACGCAATTTTCCGGGATAAAAATTAGCCTATGTGCTATTCCAGACTTTTCTCTATCTATCTATTAGATCAATGCTAGAACGGATACCCCAAAGACCTGCTACTCAGTATATAATGCGGACCGTTCCATTTAAAATTCGAACAGTAGACAGTATCCTTTTCATTCGAGCGCGGTGCAACGTCCTCGAAAATTACCGGTTTTTATTGGCTAATTAACTGATTGCGAAGAATCGGACCTGCGGCTCTTAAGTGTATCTTTTTGTCGAGTGGTATCTGCAAATTTTACATTAAACAATAAGAATCCAGTCAAGTATTTAATATTTTAACAATTATCAGGCACACTGTCATTTCCTAGTATGAAGCTCAGGCCAAAATAAAAAGTAGGGGGTGCAATGTGAGACAGTTAGGTATATAGATTACACCCAAATACTACCAATTTTCATCGAGCAAATGAGTCCTCAGTTTCATCAACAAGTGAATTTTGAGTTTTGTCAGAACTTATCAGATATTCAGAAAACTTGACAAAAAGACGTTAGAACGTTTATAAATTGAGGTAAGCACCTGCGTACAAGGCGAGGCGTAGTTTAAGCTGACCTCAGTTTGCAATTCACAGTTTTATTCGGTCTGAGAAACATAGCTGTGTCCACCAGCAATTCAGCTGAGTCCTTAATTTTGTATTATTTTACGTTTTTTTAAATGTTATCTTATCTTACAACATGTGGATTTATGAGTAAATATCCATTTATTTATTTATTTAAATACACATAAAGTTCTTTAAACTGCTTAAACTACACTAGTACAGTCAGCGTCTGAAGTTGATAGAGAGTTGAAGAGCTAAATATATCTACTCACCCTCTTATGACATACTTTGGTGATAGAGTCGTGTGTAGATCATTTTGAACCCTTCAAATTTTACCAACTTCTGATGCCGACTATACCCCGACAAATGTGGAAGCTCATGGGAAATACGTAAAGATGTTTGCGAGCTACGTATAAAGATAGTAGAGACATAGAAAATGGTAGCTCTACTTTAAGTAAAGTTAGTGTTTTCGGTATAGAAATTCACTGTATGCTCCGATCTCTTATCCTTACTTTTCGTAACTAGAAAAGAAACAATATATACTCTTAATTGAAAGTCTTGATTGAAAGAGGAAGACATAGAAGACATAGAAGACATTCATGGATTGCACTGCTTAATAGCCTTAATACCTAATGCAAATACTTCTTCTACGGCACCCACGCACGATCCCTGTTTAAACAAAGGCTCCAATAACTCACAGGTCACAAAAGTATCTCAGAACGGAAAGAATTCTCATCAGAAAGGCTTTAATTTGATAATAATAACGAGCGAATCCAAATAACCGGTCGACCTTGAGCGTCGACCTTCCCAGAAGGAACAAGAAAACAACCACAACCAAAGGGATTGACGGCTCAGATATCCAAACTAGCCTTAGAGCGAGGCGACCGGAGGTGTCATACGCACTACTAAACAAAGAAACCGACATTGGGGGCGAGGCTATTATAAAACTGCCAGGGGACCTATACACATCACTTGATAATGGTAAAAATCTGTTTATATCGTCAAACAGCTTGAATCAAATTTTTAACTATTTCACAAGATTAATGAGAGCTGTAATTTTCCCCTAGGCTTGTATTCAAAATTCAGCACGATTTTTCAACGCTTTCGGGTGGTACTTTCACTTAAGTGCTTTGAAAAATCGGGCCCCAGAATAGAATAGAAATTATCTGTCATTTCATATACATTTTGACGTAAGAATAAGGGGTGCGACCAAACCGCCGCGTATACGCAGTGACGTGTCGTATGCGTCACGTTTTCTCACCGTTTCTTCATACATTTTGTTGCGATTCCGTAACGTCACCGTTTTTTAAGCGGCGGTGTGGTCGCACCCTAATAGAATAACTGTCAGCTTCAATCATATTCTCATTAGGATTCAATAATATAATGCAGACAGCAAAATTGACAAAGGCTTACTTGAGTTTTTACACGTACAAACAAAGTACGATATTTGTGTATTTATAAAACTAGTTCTCCGTCTGCTTATCGCTATCCCTCGCTATCCCGCGAAAACTGGAATTTTCCGCGATGAAAACTATCCAGTCTTTCTCGGGGACTAAAACTATCTCTATTATCTATACAAAATTCGAACTAAATCCGTTCAGGGGTTTAAGCGTGAAAAGATAACAGACAGACAGACACTTTCGCATTTATGTATAATATTAATTATATGTATTAGGTTCAATATTGGCCCGTCGTTGGCGTCTCCTGTTGGTTTAATTCTGTTAAGCTACTTAGCTTATTATAAACTTATCGGCCGACTAGTTGGACGATTTATCGCCCCGCCTCCACAATCTGTGGATGAGAAATGTTTGAATTTAAATTTTAATTTGGTTCGATGAAAAATTTTGCTCCACACCATTCACACTTGGTCTGAATACAAACGAGGTTGTTAAATTAATTAACTAATTTTGGCGGAGAATTTCGCATTTTTTAACTTTCCGTCTAACAGGCTGAGATTTATTTTAATTCTACATTCATGTGTAAATTATACAGCCTACATAATTAGATCACATCACTTAGGGTGTATCTTTTGATGCATTACTAACTTACTTTCAGGATATTTTGTTCACACACCTTAAATATGCGTAATTGCCAATTAGCAATAACGTATAAGTGCCGACACGTAAGTCTAGCGATGACCTTGTATGTGCAGAAGTATAAAATACGGTATCCGTGGGTGCGCAGATCCACTCCACGCTACTCGTCATCGCTAGACTTACGTGCTGGCACGTATACAAGCCATTCATTGGACAAAAGCTGAAGTTTGGTTGTTTAATAGCCACAAAATTGATATAACAGCATTAACAGTTGTCATCGCTATTATCAGCCGGTATGTTGTCACAATCACCCAACATGCATTTCTGCTTTGTGCACCCTGGCCTGCCTTCAATCCTTTCGAAATATCATTAAATCAGACTGCTCGTAAGCAGGGAGTGGAATTTTTTGTCTTCCGTTAAATGTTTTTGCAGCGGGAAGAGATTACGATAGAGCTCTGTGTTCCCTGAACGCTACAGTCTGACCATATTCAAATCAAAGGCGAATTCATCTATTAGGCAAGCACGCTTCTCTTAGACCACATCTTCGCATAGCATCAGGCATGATGGTAGTCAAACGCTTAGTTATTCTGCGTAAAAGAAGTACCGATAAAGACAACCGAATGTTATATTTTATTGAATCAGGCGTTACTTTGCGGAGGTCCATTTCAATGAACACAAAATATTTACCTTGCTACTCCGCTACTTACGTGCAAGATAACCAAGCTTGTGCGAAATATATACGTTTTGCATGCAACACTACTGCCACACAAAACGCACACAAATCCCACAAACTTAATTAATCCTATCACCACACAAACACTGACGCGCAAATAAATAAAAAAAAAATAAAAAAAAATATATAAAAAAATATGTATAAAAAAAAAATTGTGTTCATTGAATGTTATATTAACACAAGCGTTTTATTAATTAAGGGATGTTACATTAACAAAACTGTTTATTGTTGAACGCGGTTTTAAAGTAAACTGGACAACCAAGCTATTGACACCGTTGACTTCCCCGATGGTCCTTATCGACGATAACTTCTGGGAACGTACGTGTTGATAAACAGTTGTTAGTCGTAAGCACCTATTCAGCACGGTGACGGCAGAATGCCTGTGTCGCAACGTTATCTATGCACTCACCACGCGCTCTCGAGTGTCGGATAGCGGGTAAATATATTTTACAATCGTGGGTTATTACATTATCGAGCGGGGATCGCGGCCCACGCGAACGTGCCGTGTCAAATCAAAAGCAACTCAAAAAAATGGTGACGCGCGAGTCGGGCACGTGCATCGAGGGTTTCGGTTTTCGTGCCACACGTTGCTTTAATTTTGAGTTATAAAACCTCTCCTTGAGCAAAACGCTTAGTCCGCGAATTCGCCTCTTATTTGTACGCTTTTTACTATTTTTACTTGTCATCTCATCGTTGTGAGTTTAACCCGATTGTTTTCTGCGATAAAAAAAAACTATAATTTTCGGTTTTTGTACGGGGACACTGCACACTCAATCCAGTTAAGACACACGTTCTAATGCATTATTTACACTTGTGCTGTAATGTAACCAATTTAACCGGCTACCGGCTTGTTCTAGAGATCAACGCTGCAAAGGTAGAGCGAACATGGACGGCGATAGACATAGAATAGGGAGCCCAAAAAACTATAAAATCCAAGTCCGATGCAGCGAGCCTGGATTTGTCGGGTGCAATGCTCGGGTGGAAGAGTAAAGGGGGAACGGCTACCGCGCGAGTCGCCGTCACTTGGCAACTCACGACGGCATCGCTTTTTCGCCGCAGCGCACGTCGGCTCAACTAACTCAGTTTCCCGCGCGCCTCTGACGCGAACGGACGTCTGTTAAAGTGTGTGACGTGAACCCAATTTAAACTTGTGACAAAACTTAGTGCACCAGGACGCGTCTTAACTGGATTGAGTGTGCAGTGTCAGTGACGTTCCATTACAAATGTGTGTTTTGTGGCGAAACTAATTAGCAAAGTTTCTGGAAACTTAAG
Source organism: Pandemis heparana (assembly GCA_963854515.1). Classification (NCBI taxonomy): domain Eukaryota; kingdom Metazoa; phylum Arthropoda; class Insecta; order Lepidoptera; family Tortricidae; genus Pandemis; species Pandemis heparana. The sequence goes on along the minus strand of OY978013.1, from coordinate 4,610,961 downwards.
CCGATGGTCCTCTTGAATAGTAACATGAAAATAAATGGTAAAGTCCTTCAAGTTTTTGCATGAATGTGCGTGTTATATGTTGGTATTCTGGATATCTTGATAATCTGATTGGTTTGCACGACGCACGGAATCATTATCGAGGTTTGCACCACACCGGTATATCAAGGTTTTGTAAAAAAACAAATGAACGCGACGTTTCCCGGACCACCTAAACAGTCAAAACAATGGAGAACCTTGGTCACATCACAGGCGACATTGACTCTCCGAATGTAAATTCGAGTTAGCATGAACATAATTGTGTGTTTAGAAGTCGATGTAATATGAATAAAGGCTTGTGTGTGTGACCCTGTCGCGCCTACGGGACCAGCGCCAGTGGGTGGACGGCATAGCTCCGAACCGCCTAGCGAACTGCAGTGGGTGTCTGAATGGAGCCAGTTAATAATGGTGAGATTTAATCACCACCATGGAGGTTACACAACAGAGCCAAGCATGCCTCTTGTTCAATCGTAGAAACCTTTAAAATTGTAATCGTTTCTGAGTAGACTAACAAAGTTAACCAGAACGCCTTGTAACGTAGCCTTATTTACTAATCCTTGACTAGTTTGACAAATATGACGTATTGCGTTTATTTTGGCTGACAACAACTTTGAGATTGGCTTTGATACTTTGATTACCGAACTAACATGAATACACTACTAGCGCGGAAACATGCTTTTCATAGGGTATATTAAGACGCTTCGTGAGAATTGTGCTAAGCCGTCGCATGTGTATAAACAGCATAAACAGTTTTTGTCTACTAAAAGCCTTTGAAGAGGCTGAATCCCTACAAACAATTTGCACATGTTGCGGAACAGACCTCAGATGTTGACGGACAAAAAACAGGTCCCCACATGTGCAAGCTGACCAAATTTAGGGTGATACTCTACTCACAATCGATGACTCCAATAAGGCGCTATTCAATACACAACAAAAGTTTGGGAAAAGATTGACTCAAATTATTCAATCTTTCTTTAAAAATTGGCCTTCGATGATAAGTAATAAGCTTTCTAAGAAGGTATAAAACGTAGAAGTAAAAAATATAATTGTAATTGTTGATGTAGGTTCGTTCGAAGCCAGATCAATATTTATAGCGCCCATAACACAAAAGAACGAAGTAATAGTAACCATAATAAACGTACGCCCACGCAACTGAAATAACAAATCCAATGGAGAGAATGAAATTTAATTAAAGATTGAATTACCTTAGGTTACCCTGTTATTATAGACGCGTGATGAATGTGGTCGGGAAAAAAAGTAAGAAGTTTAGAGAGAAACCTGCGCGGGCGGCACGTGGGTCGCCATATGCGCTTGCGCATCCACGATCCTTTATCGTGACTGCAGCTGAGGATTAAGCCCCATTATGTTGCAGTTGAGCGGAACAAAGCATAAGACCCTTCATACAATCTTAGGGGAGCGCAGTTTGCGCAAAGAATTGAGTGGATGTTTGTTCGCATCAATTTATTTCACATTGTAAAAACACTAATATTAAACGTAATAAATAGTTAAGAAGATGAACTATTGCCACTATTGGAAATAAAATGAAATGCGAATATTAAACGTAAATACATCAAATATGAAAACACGTTTAGGAAGTGAAAGCTGTTTCAGGGAATCAGGAAACTACGAGAAATCAGATCAGGTTATCTAGACAGCTTAATCCAAAATGACAGCCATAAAGTACACCAGAATTTGCAATGGCCGTCTAGATCCCAAAGAGGTCAAGTCCGGCTCGGGGAGTTTTTCCACCGATTATGATCGAGTCTCTACGGTGACTGCCTTGTACGGCAGCCTGCGCCGGAGTCGTTCTATTGACAACTGTGGGATCGACGTCGACGGCTTGATAACTATCTGCCTACTATCTAGGTGTTTTCATAATTTCTCTATCCCGTTTGAATGTGATTGGGCGTGTAATGTAGGACATCTCACACTGGACGTTTTACTTATAGATAATTATAAGCGGTGTAATAGTCCGTTAGAACAAGTATATCTTGGCATTTTATGAACATTTTAATTAAGATATAAGATGTTATATAGGTAGTGACTAGTGATCTAGACTAAACTAGAATTTTCTTATCAGTGTTTTGAGTTTAATCAAAATTTCATCTTTCTTATTTATACTCCCTTAAAGCGAAAACGGAACAATACGACTACCTTCTGCACTCAGAAACATTGGTAGTACTTTCCAGTACAAAACACATTGTACTCAAACAAACAGTCTTTAGCGACACGTGCAGCGAGTTGGAGTAATCGCCGTGAATGCTTTATGAATATTAATTCCCCTAAACCCGTGGAAAATCAAAAAGCAAAATATGACTCGCGCAACAATAACGTCAGTAACTTTCACAGCTTGGAAAAAGTTATTTCTAATAGTCATTCTCGTAACAAAACTTTTGTTATTGAAGAATATTGTCCACTAAGTCATCGATGTAAGTGTAGTATTTACGTGAAGGTTATCTGAATGATATCAAAGTCCTACCAAACCGGCGTTGATTGTACATTATCTCAATGACATCACGCAAAACCAATTTAAAAGGATGATTTACTGAGTATTGTTAATAACAAGATACCGATACCCGATAGTCTGGACTATGATTATTTCGATAAAGAAGCTATCAAAAATAAACACCTAGCTTAAGATCGTATTGGTATCACTTGTTAAAATTGCAGGAGCAGATGAAGATTTAAAATTATGTTATGACTGACGAAGATTGGCTGGAAATTGCCAGTAACTGCCTGATAACGACTTTCAAGTTTTAAAAAAGAAACCACACGAATCCGTGTAACTAATGCGCACGTTCCGCGCCACCTGCCGGACAGCTGCTCAGTTTTACACCCGCTCAAATTTGTTCCCGTTGCACTCCCTCAAAACCATACAAGGTCGCAGATGTTTTTAAACACGCATTTTGATCGATCGATCCAGGTGGAAGCATATACTTACTTTGCTTCTGCAATCAATATTGCTATTATTAATACTATCGTAATCTAAATCTAGCTATACTTTGTTTCAAACTCGAAAATATCAAGACGTTTATGGAATGGTTTACTATTACTATAACAACTACTGATTCACACAATGTTGCTTAGTTACTGTAATGTAAAACGAGATTACATCTTGTTTCTCATTAGCTCGTATTTCTTCTCACAAAGTTGCAAGTTTATTGCCCAGTTCCTGGAAATCGTTATTTCCAAAACATGGCATGTTATCCAAAGTATTAGTGCCTGACCTACTTTAATTTCATTAATTGATAAAGAACTCTCCATTAGGACGCCTCGCTGAATTATCGTTCCAAATTAATTTACTCGGGGAATCTTGACGAATTCACTTATTACGTCCAAATTAATTCCGTAAAACGTTACCGGAGACCTTTCAGTGTCCGGAAAGAGAACATTTCTAATATAATTTGTCTCATCCTACTCATAATCTTCCGTTTTCCTCTCGAAGAAATTCCATTAAGATAAAAAGTCAGATGTTTCAGTTTTAATGTTAGTACTTACTGCTGCGCAAACGTCTCATCTTCAACACTTGTTTTTGTAAATATATGTGTCGGAATCTATTTCAGACACATACCCACTATTGGTTCTCTTTTCTACTGAATTATGACGAGTTCCTTTTCTCCCAAATTGGTGACCTGCCTGTTACTTGCCTCATAAGTTCGCCTAATGTATCCAATAGTACTCCATCACCGGCAAACACGGCTGCAAAGGAAATAGGACTGAAAATAAATCGCCCTTACTCGGAGCATACTGAAATAGACTAACGTTGTGCTCCTTCAATTTCTTTGCTATTACCATATCCTGTAGGGGAGTGCGTTTCCGTTACTATCAACTTATTACTCGGTAGTGGGTATAATAAGAAGTTTATGTGTTTATAAACATTAAAAACTCTAGGTATTCCTATTATAATACCGGCAGGTTTAAATACGTACAATAACTTTTTCGTAATAATTAATTTACCTATTGTTACCTTATTACTGTATACCTTTCTTTCTGTTTTGATTGTTATATGCGATGTTCAATAAAGAGTTAGCGACTTTGGTTTTTTACAGAATGTCTTTTCAATAAATCAAATGTGCATTTTTAAAAACTCTATGTATTCCTATTATAACACCGGCAGTTTTAATACGTACAAGTGTTTATAAATGTACATGTTTATGATGCACTTCTTTGGATTCTATCAAGCTCACGTCTGCGTACAGATACTTCACACCCATGTGTATTTGAATTGCATAATGTCTTTATTTATCACAAACATTAATTAAAACTCACATTACCACAGTTACACCCAGTTAATTTGCCGTGGGTAATTTACTTCGCGCCGTATCGTTACAATATTGCTATTATATAGCATGACTTGCTTCGTCTGACGAGGGACGGTGACGTGACGTCGTTAATCACTCCATTCTTTGTAGAAAATTTTGATTTTCAATCTGAATAGCCACAGGATTAACAAATCCAATACTGTTGATGAATGACGGGAGTTAATTAAATGTTTTCTGATACGGTTTCGAGGATTAACGTGTAACTGCTATTGCGGTACATACCTAACTGCTTACGAGTTACGAAGCGTGAAGGAGTGACCCAAAGGTGTCTAAAGGCCGTCTGAGGTAGAAAATGCGTGTCGTATTTATTAGTTGTCCCAGGTATGGTGTCAGATTCTATTTGAGAACATAAATTATTCTGATTAAAAATTATTCCTTCATGGAAACCAGATTGTTACTAATTGTATGTGTCTTTTACGCCACAAGTCCCGGAAACGTATATTATTTACAAGTTTTTAGAGTTTTCTCACAGCACCTTTTTTGTTATCCTGTTTGTTTGGAATAAATTAGTTTCAGGATTGAGTCGAGTCACAGCTGTGACTTTTTTAATTTCCTCTATTTGTTTCCTTTGCTGGGGCGCGTCAAAAGTTTTTTGGGGTCGTTAACATTTTTATCCTTTTTTAAAATCTTTTACTTGTAGGGTTATCTTTTGAACTACATCTGAATTCGAAACAAACGAATAAGTCCTCTCCGGTTGTTGTGTGTACGGTGGAGTTAATAACAAGCACTAAGCATCATGTTCACAAATTATCAATACAGACTCGTATCTAAATCTCGCAGATTCATCAGAGTCGCAGGTGGCCTCAGCGATTAACGGCCTGGCAGCTAGCCAGAAACAACTCTCTCAAGAGTTACGGTTTACTTGAACGATGTGGGATCTTATTAAAGATTATACTTAAGTTACTGGCTGATGTATAAGTCAGATGCCGTTTGAGTTTTAGATAATTTTAATCCATCGACTGGATAAACAAGAATATAGTCCAAGAGAGATAAAGCTCCGACTGCATTGATATATAAAGATTGATTAATTTTTTGAGTTAATACAATTTCTTTAGTACCTTTTATATTCTCATCTATTCCTTATCCTTCAGCGAGAACTACCTAAGGCTTCCTTTCCTTATTTCATAGAGGTGTTTATCTAAAAGCATATGGTAAACTTTCTTGCCTTAAGTTTCTAGTAAAATTTCGTCACCAGAAAGTCTTTTTTCTTTAGTTTCCTCCGCGTCATCCTCGTGCCCATTATGTCCGCTCGTGTTTCGATTAGTCAAGGCTCCCAGTTCGGTGCTAGCCTTACCCGGCAGAACTCTGGCCGTAATCTCAACACCATTTACGTCTCTGTCATCATCTTCTTTGTTGCTTTGATTGTTTAATTGTACGCTTTGTTCACGTTTTACTGGCAACATGTGTTTAGCTGCATGTTTTAGTTTAAGTTTTCCTTCACTAGCTGCGTCGGCGACTTGAGTATTGTAATTAATGACTGTTTGGATTTTGTTTATCACGGGTCGGTAACCTGCATGGTATGGTCGCTTAAGTGTCAAGGGTGATCTGGTGCTTGTTTTATTCTTTGGGTTGATTGATGATTCTTGTAATTTAGGTTGGCGGTGAGATTTATGGTTTTTTTTAAAGAAAGCTTATTTTATAATTTTACTAGCTGTTGCCAGCGACTTCGTCTGCAAAGAATTCGTTTATCGCTATCCCGCGGGAACTACGCAATTTTCCGGGATAAAAAGTAGCCTATGTGCTATTCGAGACTTTTTTCTATCTATGTGCCGAATTTCATCCAGATTCGTTGGGCCGTTCTGGCGTGATTGAGTAACAAACAAACATCCATACATCCATCCATCCATCCATCCATACTTTCGCATTTATAATATTAGTTAGAATTTATTTAACAAACAATGAGCTGTAAAAAAAGTTTACTAGTTTTTTTTTTTTACAAAATAGGCTTAGGTACGTTTGACCTCGATCTCGCTTGATGGAAAGCGAAGATGAGGCCTAAGATGGTACACGTTTGCCTAGAAGGTGTCTGTCCACAAATTACTCATTTTACTGACATAGAGAAATAACTAAACGACGCTATAGAAGGGATTCGAAGCAAGAGCTATTAAAATAAGTTTCTACATTAAAATAAATCAGGAGCGCTGTTAGTTTTCCCCGCCATTTCATATTTCGAACAACAAAGGCGCAGGTGGGTAAAAGTTGAGTTATGACGACAAGCAGGCACGTTCCGGTTCTTTGGTATGTTAATCACATAATTTGTGCATGACTGTTCACAACGGGAAGACTTCAAAAACATAGTCAGACTCATTTCATCACACATTTATTTTTGTTATGAATTGAAAATGTTCGAAGCCGTGGTAGCCAAACGGTTTGACCGACTTACCAGAACAATGAGCAAATCTATGATTTTATCGGAATCAAATTAGACTGCAGTATCTTTAAATATCTATTAAAGGCGTCTTATATTACCTTATAGGAGAAGTTGACGTTACGAGGAAACTTGCAAACAACACAACTACAAAGTTTGGACTAAATCTGTAGGTTGTATCAGTTATGTACAATTACACAATTGATGGTCCTGTTGAAATCATCTTAAATATTGTACGAAGAGTCAAATGCCCGTATGGGCTCTAAATATGAACGCTAATTAGAACTTTCACTTCAAAAGTAAACGTTAATGGCGTCGGTGCTGTCACTATTCCCACGCACGCACCCTTTAGTTCGGCATCGTCATTATATTAGTTAATCTCATAATCCAAATTGTCAAAGTTCGTAGCCGCAGCCTCAAATCCCTCCGTAAGCTTCGGAACGTCAACAATGACGCCCTAATCACCGTGTGTCTCGAACAATTTATGTGCGACTCGAATAACCCCTTGTACATCAACGCAGGCACTCAATTTATTTCTTACGATAGTGTCAACCGCTAACTAATGATTACCATCGATTCTCGGCCGTGTGCGCAAACGCATGGACACAACAGCCGTCTCTTTCGATCTGTTCGCGATAGACAGATACGGCGATATAAAACCTGACAAGCCTGCTGGAATATTTTAACTGTCGATACTATCGGCCAACCTGTTTGTCAGCACATTATTTATTTATATAAATGAGTCTGCAAACTACCCGTTTCGTTTAGAAACCTTGTTTATTAACCCTATTTATTTAGGACGAAAGATAACTGATCAATTTTAGTAATTAACCGTCGAAAGCTTTCGATCATTTCGCTTGTCAATAAAAAAATAATCTGGTTTACCCATTATAAATATTAACTTTCCGAAATTGGACGCTACAATAGCATGTGGAGGTATAGCCGGACGGCGGGCCAATCCATCAAACGAGGTAGTACTACAGGCACTGTTAATCCGAGGTGAAGCCTTGCTTTTTATACGATGCCAATGGCTGACGAAGTAGATTCACGCCCGTAGACACATACAATCAAAGCAAATAAAAGTTATATTAATCACGTCGTCACACAATCGATTCTGTGGAGCGAAAGGTTTTTTGCACGACCGACGGGCTCGTTTTTGCATGATACGCAATTACGGCCGACGGCTAATGCTACACACATTTACGAACAGGCTGAGATCTTGCTCCAGACGCATTTCAACGTTATTGGCATTCGGCTTTCTAATACGAGCTTTGTGATTTTGAAAGTACCTACCTGTCCAATCGATACATGTGTATGCTATATCTGATTATCGGTACAATAATTATGAGCATGCCACGCGAGGTTTCGGGCGATTTGAAAAAATCTGCGGCGTCATGCGGAGCTGCGGAATAAACAAGTAAAACACAAATACGATTTTGTATTTGTTAAGTGTGTTTGAAAGCAAATGTATGGTCACCAACAAAGCGATTTTTTCTTACCTTTTGCTTAGCAACCATGGCCAGCCTTCCAAATGTGTCAGGCAAGCATTACGTCCCGTTACTGAACCGATAGCCGGTGAGTAACATCAATTCGCTAACGACTGTTAACAAGCTCACGTCTTCGCTTCTAATCGCAACGCGGACTTGCCACTTCGGTGTTAACATTACATCACTGTCAAATACCACATCCGTATTATACCAAGAAACAAGATCGCAAAGCGACCGTTTCCCAGCAAAGTTTTTATTCAGCAGTAGGCACACGCAAGCCCCAGAAAAATAAAACAAAAGATCCCCCAAACCAACAACAAGAGAATGTTTAAATAACTGTCAAAGCCATCGTGTTTTTGTCAGAGGATCTCGTTAAAATTTGAGAGGAATGCACAAAAAACTGACTTTCATTAAACATCTGCTCGCGTCAAGATAAAACAAAGGCTCGTCGTGCACTCGAAATGCAAACGAGTGAAGTGGGATTGCCAAAACTCTGCCAACTCCGCGGCTCAATATGGCCATCACTCGAAACCCGGTTTCGTACCGTTGTTTCACCGTACTTGCAAAATGTAATACAATATTTTATTAAACCTCTAGAAGAGCCCATAATGGATGACTGTCAAGTTAAAGCTGTCTAGTTTGACCTATCTATATTCATGCGGATGTCAACGTCGCTCCTGTATTTAAGGTCTTATACTTACAACCGGCTATTGACGTATCACCTGCATTTCTACGGGGCTTTATCGAGTGTAGCGAGCGCGACGACGGATACCATGGCCTGGGGTAATTTAGGACTATCATTGGGCTCCGCTTTCACTGCTTATGAATGACCCGAGGACCCTCGTCTTCCTTCACACCTCGTGACACGGCGAGCGCTTCACAAATCGTTCCTCTTTCATCGCTTTCGCCGTCTTGTTTACGTGAAGTTTCATTTAAAAGGCTCTCGTTAAAGTGTCAGCGTCGCAACAATCAAGGTGTCGACAAGGTCGCTCTGGATATGAATTTACATATCACGGTTCTCGCTAAAATCAATGCGCTTACTTTCGCGACGGGCAATTGCTCTGTCAGTAGGATCTTATTAAAAATATTACAATTACGCTTCGATATGATCTGTTATTACCGGTCATCCTTTATTGGATGGCCGGAGGATATGAGTAGGTTATTAATCACTTGCATAGTCACTTTCACTGAGGTCAGGTTATTGTGTGGTAGCTTGCGGAGGTGGTCACCCTACGTTCAGGTAATTTGGCGCTATCAGTCGGGCAGATTTCTCCGCGGCTGATGGATGGCCTGCGCCGCTGCCCCTGTCTCGTTAGCAAGGTTTTGTGCTCGATCTTCGTGAGATTTTTTGTCTCTTGAACTTTCCTTTGTCTTCCTTGTAATAAACCTTTATCTTTGTTTTAGCGTCCCTTTATTCGTGAACTTTGTGAGTGTAGACGTGTATTGTTTGTTTTCTCACATATGTCATCGCGCCGCATGGTCGGATGGCGTGCCTGGGCCATAATGATTGCCGTATTACATGTCGCTGATCACGCGATACGGTTTCATTCACAACTTCGAAGATTTTATTGAGACTATATGATTATCATTGTATTTGTACAGATTAATAATACACAAGTACTCTGTATGTTTTTCTATTATTGGTGTCTATCTGCATGTCATTATAATTGATGGTTTGGTGTCATTCATAATAGCTACAAGTGTGATGGTATCAGTGGACGTCGATTAGTGTTTTCAACTATAGACAAAGTTTTTTCTTAAATTCATTTTGCACGTCGGTTTTTGTTTTTTGAAATTATTAAAATTATTAAATGAAATTATTAAATTCCGTCTATAGTCTCATCTAGAGGTCAAGAAGACAATGCGTGGAGAATATCTGCGAGTTCGAATCAGAAATGAAGAGCTCCGTTAAAGAACGAAAGATTCTGAAATGGTAACCATTTTTTACGGGAAGGCGAAGTTGATAGGCTTCCCGCTATACGGACGATCTGGCAAAGATCATTGGCTGCGGGTAGCACAAACCATCCTTAGCGAAGACCTGTGTCCAGCAGAGAAGGTCTTCCAGCTCCGATGATAACGATGGCATTGTTAATATGCTTATTTACCTAGAAATGGCCACATTCCAGTACATTCACTATCAGAAGCATAAATAAGTTCACAACAGGGTTAACAATGTCAGTAATGTTTATGTCCACTAATGATAATGTGTTGACAACACTTCCTTTGTAGCAAGCCGTAGGTGTATTACTTTCTTCAAATTTATCGCTTTTATTGTTATTGTTATTGTTATTATATTTTAATGATAACTGTTAATAAAGTATCTAAGTTATTTCAACATTTGTTACTAGTACTCTAATTACTGGCGTGCATAAGTCAAGGTTTCAATAAAGTAGAAGCCTAATAATTTGCTTCAAAAGCGTGAAAAGCATAATAATAATGAAACCAAATGCGCCAAAAAGTCACTCTTCATATTAGCAACGCACTCAGCCAATCTAATTAGTTTAATCAAAATGTTGAACGATAGAATACTAATACTAACTACAACTTTAATAACACCTTATCTACCCAAGCTACGGGTTGTAATAGCTAAAAATACAGCTATATCAGCGCGATCAGCGTAGTGTGACAAGGGTCTTGCTTGCTCGGACGAAAATTATGCGCGCTGTAGAAAATTAGCAATTCTGAAACAAGCTGAGTCATAATCGTCGTGTAATAATATTTACACCAGCGATCGAATATAGGTTTATGGCGAATCGAGTGGTCTGTGAATGTGTGAACACATTATTATAGTATGTTAGAACGACAGGCGATGAGTTTGCATATTTACGTTCCTAAACCGAACGCATTGATTATGAACTACTTAAGAATCGAAAAATAATTAAAATAGCTCACTGTTGGTTGTTACGTCATGTTATTTACATTTTTGTAGATCACAATTGTCTATAAACCCTGTCCCTGGTCCCTGCCCGGTCCTGCGGGTGGTGTAGCAATATAACACGCATCACGGAATGATGAGGATCCGAGTTCGAGTTCGAGCTTTACTTTTCGGATTTTTCTGTGTTATAATTTTCAGTGTCGTTCACAAATTTTACCTAGGGTCTATATTATTGCACATGGTGGTATAGTTGTGTTATGGTCTGAGGTCTGTTCTCGCTAATATTTAAATTCAATCTCGCTTTAAATTTTAAATCAACACTACAGTTTTAATATGCCACGTTTTCCCAGTTCCTGATATGTAATTCGGTCGTGGCCATATCAGGACCGCGGTTACGTAAGTTCATGTATTACTGCAGACGCTGTCGTAATGCAATGTGACTTTCAATACGAGTATATCGCGATAATTGCGTGATAATCGAAAATACACAAATCTACTTTTTGCACGAAATCTTTGGAGAAGAATCCAAAAACATATGGTAACTAAACGATGATAAATCGAAAAACAACTTGCATATTGGTTCGTGTTAGGTTCACCAGAGATAATGGTTTGTGATTCAAACGTGTCAACGCTGATTTAAGAATATGTACATTTTTTGCACTCTCCAAATCGTCGGCTAAAATAAAAACTAAAGGACTCAAGTGTTATCTTAGCTGGGAACGCATGGCCGCAGCGATTGACCTACCATCGGGCAATTAATCCTTCAACTTGCTCGATTGCCTTATTTGTTGTATATGATTAAAATCGGTCCGGTAGTTTGAAGAGTATCAGGTCTTTTCCAAAATGATGCGAGGCATTTTTGGCATGAAGTTGAATAATTTTTTTATTTACGTGTGACGTACGTTTACTCGATTGCATTGCACCTTTATCGAATTTCACATTCCACATTCTGAACAGTTGATGTGCCCAAATTCCTAGTAATGCATTAAAACTTTGGAAATAGAGTCATCTTGCATAATTTTGATATTACATCCGTTGATAATTCGATGCCGATTGATGTGCGCTTGTGCCGGATCTAGTGGTAATCAAATCTGCAGCTCCAGCGAATGCGTAAAACAGAGTGGCAGAACATAAAACAGCATAAAAGCATGTTCGAACCAATACGACCGACACGTTTGTTTGCCTCTTGGTCACAGAACAATAGACTAATGAATACCACGTAGTAATTACATAAAAAAGTCCGTAAAGAAAATACACGATAAGCTATAGACGGTCCTTTTGCTCGGCTGTCTCACTTACAAGCCCTGTCATTTGAATCTCATGGCGATATAATTTAACTCGCGTATCAGCTCATTATCTTTGATTGCAGCCATATATTTCAAAGCTTAGTTTTTACCAGCTTATATAGTTTACTATGCTAATTGTGGGATTTTCGTCACACATACTTAGTATTTATAATTAAAGTGATTAGCGCCTAAAAGGTAATCCGATGCTTAATTTTCAGCTCAAAGTTTAGCAATTCATTTTGATTCACGTGATATATTTACTTATATTTTCCTGTCTGTAATGCCCCAAAGTTTTGTAAGTAGAGTTTAGAGTCCCACTTATCTGCTGCTACTTCTGCTGAGAGTAGGGAAGACAAAATCTGTCGCATAATTCATACAAGCCGCGAGCCGCTCTGACAGTCGTATTCCTTTCAACAGGGCTTAAAACAGTCTCGGAACTACCGGACTGATTTCGAAATTATCGCAGAACCATCTCGAGTTATTTAAGCTATAAATTATCACTCAACAAAGCGGAAGAATAATGGGAAATATAATGTTCCGAGGAATGCGGAGCGGGAAAGTGATAAATAATTATGAGCGTTGAAATATAGTGATAATTTAAGATTCCCTTTCGAAGGGTTCACTATGCATATTATAATGAAGTGGAAAATGTTTGTACCTACATAAGTATAATTTATAGTTCAAACAAGAGTAGAAAGCGGATGAAAGAAGAACTAAAAATATCGTATAAAATTGTTGGCATATTCGTGCATTTACGTTAAAACGGACAGTTAGGTAGGTATGTTATGTAGAAAGTGGCCCTCATTTAATTTCATCAAATTTCATTTTGAAAATAAATTCTTGAAAAATAGCTCACGCATCCAATCAGTGGTGTGTTTTGTGGAGTCAGTAGGAAGTATGCTCGAAGACACAAATAAGTAGGTGATAATAATAATCAAGCTTAATAAGTATAAATTTAAAGACGATCAGTAAAGTGAGACCTGTAAAACTACGCCTTACGTAAACAAACACACCCAAACCGTAAGTTTGGATGTATGCGAAGCTTAGATTTGCTGCAATCTTCGTTAGTAGGATTGTCTTTACTTTTTATCTCTTAAAGCATCAGATCATAACTTAAAAATACCCGACACCAATACCAATTGCCACTCAGCCTTTAATGGATTTCCCATTCTTCTAAGACTTCCTGCAAGTCTTGTTTGTTTGTTCACGTCATTCATCTGAGCACTGTTTAGTCTCGAGAGGTACTTATTCTAAAACGATTTCAAATCTACATCTGTAAGCCAGTTAAGAATATTTGAGCGCTTTACTCAAAAAGTTATTATTTTATGTTAATGGAATGTAAAGAGGAAAATGCCTTTGTATGCTAGTAAATAAAGTTCCTACTAAATACTAACTAGACTGATTATAGACAGTGCGGTACGTGTGAATAAGGCGTTATTTTTTGCACATTTACAATGGCAATATAAGTGCCGCAAGACGTAGCCGGCTTGTGCATGTGGTTGCGGTTGCGAAGTAGCAAGGATTAATTTAAGGTTCATAAATAAATTCAAAGGAGCCCTTTAGTACGACGCCTTGACTCTTTAGAGAATTAAATACACATATTTACTATCTAATTGTGTCCTCAATTCACTTAGATTATTTTAGTTGCAATACTTTCTTTTATATTCTTCCTTCAACATTTGTTCATCCGTGTACATCGTTTTAGTTCCGTAGCCTCATGTTCCTTTAACTTCTTTTATCTAACAGCTAAAACAGTTAAGCTTTCGAAGATTCTAAGAACTCATTAATGTCATCTACAAAACCTTAAACACCTACATTTTACCTGAGACATTGTATAAAAGTATGAGCCACAAGTCTATTGTGCATTGAGTTAAACACATCTTAGCATTATGCCGTATCATTGATAATACTGGAAAGTATTTAAAAGGAATGTTCATTACTTTTACAGCTTATAATGATAACGTTGTCTATGCATTTTGACGTGTCAATAAATTATACGATCATCTGAAGATACAGTCATCGAACGAGGACAAAATAATAACAAATAATTGCTATATCATTAAAGAATTACCAAGGTCTTACATATGCAAATACTTCTCAATGCAGTCTTTATTGGCAACCTTGAATTCAATTGGCACAAAACATGCAAGAGGATGGATATTCTGAATAATCTTTTTTCATTCCATTCCATTTCATTTCTTGAATATCAGCACTATAATTCCAATTATTGACACCCCATTTTTGTCAGAGAACAATCAGTCCTCCAACAGTTGCCGGCGAAATTTTTGAATATCAGAGAAGCGGATTTAACTCCACTTTGGTAGAGTACATTATGTAGAATTACCCCCACCATGTTCCTCAATGTTCAAGAAGGATGCGAGGCAGAATACATGATCTAAAATAATGCAATTTTCGGTGAAACTAGACAAACTTTTTTGATCGTCCTGTCTACAGATAGGTCTATTAGTTGTAATTTTTTTACTACGACGAAGCACTAAAGTGATCATAAAGTGATGAGCTAATTTTGCCGTTGACAACACCGTACAAGAAGTTTGCCGGCAACTTTATCTATACACCTACATTTTTTCGACCTTGGCAACCAGCTTATTGCGCTCATTACCGTCGTCTAGAACTCGAGTCTTAACAGTTTCACCACCGCTTGTTTACATAACCACAACAGCCCATTATGCGTTAAAAAACTTGCCGGTACTGCTAATTTAACGCACGGCCGTCAATCAGCAAAAAATCTACGTGCGTAAGGGCCCTTTGCATAAGCAAAAGTAGCAGAGCCAGTGGTACGTTTCTTTATTGTGTTACGGTCGATTGCACTTTTGACTTTTGAGGCTGCCTTGTGTTGCTGCTGTTTTGAGTTTTATCCGATCTTTTGAAGCTTGAAGATGGCTGATACTTCAGAGCAGGTAATCGCTTAAATAGATGTAACTAAGCAAGAGTCATATTATATTAATGGATTCAGATCTATAGAGTACTTAATATCTTCATGCGTCGAATTCTTGTATTTAGCATTCTACTTCGTACCTACGAATGTTGAAAACAATTGAATGCTTTAAACATTTTTTGTGAGCAGGCGAGAAATTAAATGTCAGTGTTTAAAACTGAATGACAAACAATTGAATACGAGACGCGTATCATTTTTTTTTTCACAAACATGTTCTTGATTTTAAAAAAGAATACACGTGTCGATTGAGACGGACATTGTCCTCTATGTTCAGATGTTGCTTAATATCCACCGTTTTCACGATGAGAAGTTGACGTATCGTGACCTTTCTATCCTAATACCTATTCCAAAGACGCATTTGTCAATTAAAATTTAAACAAGATATCCAGACATTAGAAAGTGCGCAAACATCCCAAATTTAATTGAACAAAAACGCCTGCGGGCATAAATTCTCACTCGGCGCTTTTTGTCGCCCAGCGCTCTCACTCGAGACAAATGCGTAACAAAACGCTACGGGAGCAACAAAAGGCGCAAAATAATGTATAGTTACGTTTAGTTTACGTTAGTTAAGTTTTAATAGAAAATAATGAAAGGAAAAGTTTATTTATGACAATCACAAAAGTACTTAATGCACGTAAAGCTATTTGGAGAAGGTAAAACCACGTAAAGCGGTGTACTTAGACGAAATAGGTCTAATGTAATAATGCTCGGTGCCAGCGACATCGATATCATTTTTTCAATATAAATCGATAGGTACTCTTCTACAATTGGCATTGTTCATTGTTCATACGTGTCTAATATTTGATGCAATATAACATTGAAAGTTGGCATACAACTTCTCTTTTTTATTTCTTTGTGTAATTTACCTACCAAGGTTATAACAATGTCCCCGTAGGTTTGTGAATCTTAGATTTTATTCTATCTTATTTCGATACAATCTCATTAATCAGAGACTTGTCTAAGGTTGATAATTTAAAGATACACTTGTCACCAAGTCTATCCACATTGGTAGTCATTAAAATACATAGAAAACAATGAAACAACATAACAGCGCGACCACTCGGCCTAACTCGATTAATAGAGAGATGCTCTCGAAATTCCGCAGAGATAACAAGACACCGCGGATGTTACTAACTGGCAGGATACAGTTCCTAATTCGATAATTGTTTGAAATCCGTTGCCGACGTCTAATGGATCGCTGGTTGCACAATGCCTGTTGACAGTAGTCCATGTTGACATGACGTTTGATCGAAACTCGATAAGCGGATGGGAGTTGGTGTTTGTAGGGTTCAGTTTTGTTAGATAACGCGATATCTTGCAAAGGACTGTAGCTCGCACGCTTGAGAGGCAAGAATCAAGTAAGACAATAATAAACGTTTGTTTGCAGTCAAAATAAAAGTCAGCTTAACCGTTCTTCGTTCAGTCTAATCCAGTCATAACAATTTAACGACGGCTGAAGTGCTGCGAGCCAGCGACTGCTCCTATTGGCTCGTTTCGCATCGGTTTGGGAACAGAAGCTGCAATTACCAGCTAATTGCAAGTCCACGATCAGCCACTTGAGCCGAGTGCCACTAGATGCTGCAGACTAGAATATTAGCGGCTCTTAATAGTGCTATAGCTGTTGTTTTCTATGTTGTGTTGTTGTAAGTGTGCAAATACATTGCATGATAATGATTTCTTAGCAAAGAAATTAAGATTTTAAACCTTAACTCACTTTTGACTAGCCCAAAAACAAACGAAATGTAAGCCGGGATTAAATGATGCTGCAATGAAATGGTCAATGTTCCTACTTTTATATTAGTTGGATACTTTGGAAGATAAGGTTAGAAATGGATACGGTATTTATGAACTAATTAAAAGGAATGTACCTTATCGCCATCGGCGATATCACGCCAACATTTCTCGGCGCAAAGCTCGTCGCGTGGAGGGAATTCCTGAAACATGTCGCGTGACTTCAATAGATTTGTTCGAAAAAATGCCCCTATCGCTCTTTGTTGGGATGTCAACAATTTTCATTACGATGTTACACAGAAGTTAGACAGGTTACGACACGGCCGCCGCCGAATGTCAACTACCCACGCAACGCGAACGCAAATATTCGTGTTCACAATAATAACCATCCAGAAACCCCGGCAAAAGGTCCCATTCTAACCTAGAAAGTGTAATTATGACCCGTAGCCGCCAAGGTTACAGGAAATTAACACTTTCCGTTTAATTAATACACACATAACCACGTTTTATTGTGTTTAAGGAGTAATTTGAATAGATTTACGAAACACTAGTCACGAACCTCAAGTAAAAGCTGAAGGATTTAAACAATGTGCGTCGTGGAAAGCGAAAGATCGAAAGATATCCAGCTTTTAATTGGTCTCTAATCTAAAGTTAGTCGTTCTTCCATCAGGTTCAAGCTAATTGGCTAGAGTTGAGCTAACATGACGGTAGACCGGGCCGGCAGACCGCCAGCGCCGCGGCGAGCCTCCTCCACATACAGAAGCTATGACGAACTCGGGATCATAGACCGAGGAAGACCTCTGAGGTACCGTCACGGAGGCATCGAAGACCTCACGGGCTTGGAACAGCCGAGAACTTACAGAACATACGAGGCACAAAACTTAGATGACATCACAGTCATCAGCTCAGAAGAAGTTCCGAAGCCAAGAAGGAGAACTATCGAAGGTTTTGCTAGCGGATTTAGAAGAACATTCTCAGTTAGAAGTAGACGAGAGGAGCCTGAAGGGATTCCTCTGGATACATTTAACGAAGAAAACTTTGCGACGGTTAGAGGGGCGCCGTTTGGGAGGCGTAGGTCTTTGTCAAGAGACCGTGGGTCTTCGCTGCTGGCCAGGAGTTCCTCGGAGGGGGATGTGAGGCAGACCCAGCCGCGCGCGCCGCCTGCGCCCGCTCCACGCCTGCACCGCTGTCTGCGCGCGCTCGGCGGCAGCTGGAAGAACCTCCTACTACGTGAGTCATCGAATCAGATCATAACAATTTCTCTCAACTGATTAATCGAACAGATTCCCGTATGCGTGTATATTACACTTAACAAACCTGAGACGTTTAATTAATACCATCAATTAACTAAAACGTTTACGCAGACGCAACGCAACTAACCTTTGGATCCGGTTAGGGATCTCATTATTCTGTTATTTAAAAGGCAGTTAACCGTTTTACCGCTGGGTTGTCTCAGTTAATTATTGGACCGACGGGTACAAATGACCAAGAGCTTAGTTTTAAACCACTGATTAACCGCAGCTTAACCAAATTAAACGCTTTCTTTTATGTAAATTAACCGATTGTTTAAGCTGTCTGGTGTATGGCTATTTATTTACAGATCACGCCGATATTGGTTAAAGATTACACCAATTAATTATGCTTAATTTCAAGGTTGAGTAATTGGTGTGCTTTATTAAAGTTAAATCGCCTTCATTTGTTATTATTGACAGCCATCGATTTATACAAAGAGTTACTAGTAGATCTACCACCACTGGCTATGTCCATGACAAATGACATTTGGTCTAGTAGACAGTATTATTCAACCTGATAGAGTCAGAGAGTTTAATTGGCAGTCTCACTGCCCGTGATATCCAACAACTATTTGTCAATTTAAAGCATACAAACTATACAATATAGTCTGCACATCACAACTGATATTAATGATAACTGATATTTTGATTATTATTTTTTATTTATTTATAAAAAATCACAACTGATAATATCAAGCCGTATTTTTTCCTCAAAGTTCCGCTTGCTTCAATTAGAAACGTTTTTACAATTTTTCTACCAACGAACGAAATAGAAGAACTAACGAAAATAGAAGCGATTAGTAGTACCAATTTATATTTCCTGGAATTTAGTCTTCAACCCTGGGCAGTTGCTACTATAGCTACGAGTAGGTTACCATAATTGTACCAATATCACCCCTGATTACTCTGTGCTGCGAACCCACGAAAGCCGTTATATGCCTCGACTCGACTTAGCAACATAGTGCGAATCACGTCTGATACAACGAGATGTAACTTCACGCAAGTATCGCTGAGAAAAAAAATCTTATTAAAAAGCACGAAGGGCAGGAACATCACTATGGTACTGGGGAGGCTTCGGCCATAGCTAAAGTATCGTAACATTTATAGGAATACTGTCGTGAATATTTTACAAAATATTGACTGTGTTATTAATGTTTGTTTACTTGTGTTGTATAAATTTGATCCACTGCTAATAGTCGAATTGACTTGAAATTTGGCTTCTGTAGGATGGATCACAATCACAAATGCAAGTACAGTTAAAAAATATATATTAAACCATTTTTTAGGAAAACTTATGAGTACCTATTCCAGAAAATTCCGTCAGCTAAAATGACAATACCAATATCATAAATACGGACTGGACTTACAAAACCAAGTTACCTGGGGCCCGACGGCGAAAAATTGTGCTGAATTTGAAATACCAGTAGCTTAGGAAATACTTACGGTTGTCATTAATCATGTGGACAAGGCAAAAATTTTATTAGAGCCGTAGTTTTGAAGATATAAACAGATTTATACCACTTTCGAGTGGTAGTTTCGAGTGATGTGCTTTCAAAAATCGGGGCCCTGTTCTTAATTCATATATCCAGAGCCCATGCGTTGCACAAGAGTGTAAAGCTCGCATTAACCCCTTTCTTGTGAACTACAAAAGTCCCAGCAGCCACCATTCCAGGGACTCGTTAAGAAAATTGCCTTTTTAATTTTCCGTTACATTGCACTCTGGCCGGACAATACTTCGAACGAGAGCTAATGGCCGTTGCTTGCACTTAAATGGTTCAAGTATTTTTTTTAAAGAACTGTGGCTAGTGGTTTACCCACTGTAATGGGTGGTTAAAGTTTACTGAAGCTAGTCAATAGTTGGGAGTGTAATTAATATAAACTTTTTATTTACGAGACGTTAGCTTTCTTTCTTGGCAAAAAATGCTTTGCGGACGTCTCCTGGTTCTCATACGGATTTTTCTTGTAGTGAAAAGATAGTGTAAATTATACGATAAGCTTCATTCATTTAGAAACACAAAGGTCAATTAGGCTTTGCGATAAGGATTTTTTTTCTTGGAAAGTAAATATTTATTGGCTAAGTAATTCAAAGGTTGCCTAATATTATGTATTTGATTTATAATATTAACTTATAAATACTATAGTTATTTAGCAACAACTTCAACTTACTTGAAAAGCTGTGTTAATTTTAGCAAACCAAGGAATTTGTTTGAAGGTTCATATTCTCAACTTCCTTCCTTCTTAATCAGTCGTAATCTTCATTATTGGATCCGTATTTGGACCTCAATAATACATTAGCTAATAACTACCCGAATATAACGACGTCATGTATTTCCACATCTAAGAAATGTTCGAATAAAGGCAAATGCATTCACCGGCTCGGAAATAATAAGTCTAATTTCGGGCCCTTCATCCGAGCCGTGGCTGGCGGCGAATCTTTGCCGAATTGCTTTTTACTTTCGTTTTGTAGCTTTCATTCGAATATTTGATGAGTCTATTAATTTGTGGGCAGTCTTTTCTCGCTTAGGGCTCCAAGCGAAAAATTCACCTGGGAAGATTTATACTATACTCAGAAACACCAGTGACGTGTTCCTCGAAGAGGTTCCAATTTTACAAAATTACATATATAAATACTTGTATTTGTGTAAAATTGCAACCTGTAGCTAATATTGGTTGTAAACGATTGGTTGATTATGGCTGGAATGATTGGGCGAAAAACGAGCCACATAAATAAAAAGGAAGAATTTTTTAATTTTCATAATGTTTAGAACCCCTTTTAAAAACTAGCAAAGTTTTCGTCTTGGAACTTTAACACTGATCATTCTGTCTCTGGTGCTACCTCGGTTACCTCAAAGTAGATGTCATACGTGGAAAAGTTAAAGTAACTTTAACAGTGACTTTACTAGTAGCTACTTTAACAGTAGCTATAAACGTCATCTAGTAAATCAATTTTACACATAGATAGACACATATGCTTCAGCTATAACGTGACAAGAAACCTGAGTTATAAAGACAGCGTTTAAAAATTAACTTTTTTTATTGTTAGATTCTAATTTTTCTCATAATGTTGCTTAGGTTAGTGAGGATTAGAAAACTACTCGGTTGAGTATCTAAGAAATAAAAATGAAGAATAATTCTGAATGGGCATGTTTTACTTTTAAACGAATCCAATTGGCTCAAAACTCGATTGAAATCAAAATTTTAACATCAACGGAAAGAATCACGTTATAAATAACGTGAAAACGACTCGGTTATAAACTGGACATTCATTGCTGAATTGCGATTTCGCTATTTAATTTAATCTGTATTAAAACGTCGCTTTTGCTGTGCAATAATGTTCTGAATTTTAAACTGTATTGTAGTCGGATGACTTGCTAATTAATATAAAACCGATACAAAATAATGGAATAGTCTGTGACGTGACTAACGATTCAATTAAAATGTGCAGACATTTATAAAATTAGTTTTTGAGTAAGAGTTTTCAATGATTCACGGTTACGTTCATTCGAAATATTATAGACGGGATATGAATCGCGATTACCTTTATTGAGCTCCCGATATTTCGACGCAGTTTATACATCATGATCGCGGGCAGACTGACTGACAGGCTGACTTATTTAGTTTTTGAGTTCCCACATTATTGTAGATTTCTACTTTAAAGGTTAAAAACCTATTGATGTTTGCAAAAGTTTCTGAACAAGACAGAAGATGAGAGGCGAGAAGCATGCGTAGGTATTAAGCAATTCATGTTAGGACTAGAAACTAATAGAAAATTAAAAGTACGCAGCGGGCGACAAAACAAGTCCCAGCTACTTCTGGCGATGGTACTTTGTACAGAAACTAACCCCCTAAACGCTCTTAAACGCTCTATAGGCTTCTGCCAACTTAGCAATCGTTTGTCCTTATGTGTCACTTTGACATTTACCTTTCACAGATAAGGACAAACGATTACTAAGTTAGCAGAAACCTATAGAGCATTTATGAATAAGGGGGTTAGACTCGCTCGTTCATAACAAAATGGCTGACGAATTTCTCCAACTGGCTTCAAAATAACCCTTGCACGGCGCACGGCAAATATCATGTCTTGCATGGTACGTGCTTTGCGCACGTGAGCCAGAAATGACCCCAGGCACCATGTTTGTTATTATTGAAACACGATAACGTAGCCAATAAAATATTATTTGTGTTATGATGGACGGACTTGCAGATATAATCGGTGAAGGGAAAGTTTCGGTTAAGTTTTGAAGTTAATCTGCACACTAGGAACGTAGTCGTTATAGAGTAGAGCTAAACCTTACCGCAAAAATATCTTACCACTTTACTCAACTCACTTAAATGTAGAGTTCTACCTAAATAGATAATAAAACTGTTGTTACATTTGCCAACATTTGATGAAGCGTAGAATCATTTTCGTAACATCACTAGCTTACATTCCTGATCCCGGAGAAATTACGAAATATTTCACAGTGATCCTATTCAAATTATGCTAAATATGAGGTATCTAGCGTAAGTAGTGTTGCCCAAATGCAAGAACAAGACGAGACTTAGCCAGTCTTGGTCTTGGTCTTGCGCCAATACACCTGGTCTTGGTCTTGGTCTTGGTCTTGCGCTCCCAGTCTTGGTCTTGGTCTTGGTCTTGCAGCAAGAGTCTTGCAAGTCTTGCAATTACCTATTAGTCTATTACTATTTATTAAAGTTTACTTTAAATCTTAGAAAAACGTATTAGAATTGGAACATTGTGAGCTTGAATTAACATAGCCATAGTAAAGATCAAGCAGATTAATAAATAACTGAAGATTTTATAAGAAATTCGAAAAATCAACTGACCTATATGTCGTTTTCCATGGAAGTAACTGTTTCTTAATAAACATTTATGATTTATAAGCTTACATTTGCTAAAACATGTAAAAAAACAAATTAATTACAATAACTTGACTGTATTTTAAAGAACAATACTTATCTGTCTAGAAAGAGATTGAACCCTCAACTTATAAGAAATTTAATAAAAGAGTTTTACGATTTATCATTTATTTGAATATAAAATAAAATACAACACAAATCAACAGCTGATTTGATTCTAATAAGTGTTTTGCAAAATTTGATCTATCTGGATGATTAAGCCTAAACGAGGGTAGTTTGGTAATATACGAATGTGGGTACATTTAGTTTATTTATAGTTTTACAAATTAGTACGACGTTGGTTCGCATGTGCATCGGTTGTGCTCTAACTTTGAGAATGATCCCGTAGAGGGATCGAAACACGCGTCAGTGTTTGTGTGGTGTTAGGATTAATTAAGTTTGTGGGATTTGTGTGCGTTTTGTGTGGTAGTAGTGGTGGGAGGGCTTGCATGCAAAACGTATATATTTCGCACAGGCTTGGTTAACTTGCACGTAAGTAGCAGAGTAGCAAGGTAAATATTTTGTGTTCATTATTTTATTAGTTTTGTAGAATTTTTTTACACGTTTCAAGTATATTTAAAAGTGGCTACAATATTTATCAAACGGGTGATATTTGAACACTTTTTTGCTATTTTTTCTTGTAAAAACTTAAGAAATATAATGACTAAATGTACAATAATAGTACCTAAGTAATTAGTTTAAAACCATATAAGTAATCAATATTATAATATATACTTACTAGAATGAATTATTATGACATCTACTACCTATCCTTACCATTTTATCCTAATCATAATACTACTTGCGTGATCAGTATAATGTATTCATTTTCATTCTAAGCACTCTGAAACTTATTTATTCTTTGGAACACCTGTAGGTACTCTTAAAATTCGAAATTATTTTGCATGAATAGTGTCAAATGTTATGATTTCGGCGCGGCGGCAACGATTGTTTTAGATTTCAAAAGAAGCCGCCGGCGCGTGTATCATAACCATGTACTTCCGAAAAGCGGCAAATTTCTTTGAGAAGTAAGTACAAAACCTTTGATGCCGCATTATCAAAGTACCGATGGTTAAAACATAACTATGCATGCACTCAGTTTGATTTTAATAGATATTTTTTTATTCGCTATGTTTATGGTATTAGTCGTAATGCGCATAGGTCCAGTTTTTCATATTCTTTGATATAGTTTTTTGCGTCTCATAGAATTCCTAAGCGTACCTACCTATACACCGAACTGTTACACCTAACTACTCCGTGAAATAGCGCTAAGTCCTAGCTGCAAGACGCAAGAGTCTTGCAGGCTATGTCTTGTTCTTGCTCAAGTCTTGCACGGTCAGTCTTGGTCTTGGTCTTGCTAAAAATACGCGGTCTTGTTCTTGGTCTTGGTCTTGCAAAAACGCAAGAACAAGACCAAGACTGCAAGACCAAGACTGAATTTGGGCAACACTAAGCGTAAGTAGCTTAAGCAGTTAGCGAATATTTAAAAATTAGAACATTTTAGTTTATTGATATTTGTAAATTTTTAAAATCTAAGTAAAAATAAAGAAAGGATATTCTCGCAGCGATAGGATACCAACAATAAAATATTCAATTCAATACAATTACAGGTGTGGTGAGGAGCAAGTAGTTTTACAAATCACCTCTGTGTGATTGCGAATGATTGCAGGCTGATGTCTGATTCCTGATAACGGTGCAGCGCCGTAGCGGTGAACGTGATTAATTTATTACTCTTGCCTTTTCTAAATACGTGTTCGAGTGGGCCAGGATGAATGGCCGTCATTGGCCCATGCGGCAGTTGCCTGTTAACTTCTAATTGTACTTACACGAGATGGGCAAAGTGTGGTTAAAAATATTGAATTATAAAAAACTAAAAAAAAACCTCCTAGACCCACCCCTAGACGGACCGACGGACGTTTCGTGATCAAATTGGGGACGTTTTGGAAAAAGGTCAGGTCAAGAGTACCCGAAACCGACGAGCATGTATGAAGAGATAAATGAATTATGTCAGGATCGTAGCAAATGGAACAAAGTAGTCTCTGCCTACCACTGTGGGAAAGAGGCGTGACGTATGTGTATGTAAAAAAAAAACTATTTACGTTGAAGAAAAAGTTAATTAGGGTTAGGGTCAGTTAGGGTTTTTTTTTTCTAAATAGTTACAAAATTTTGACGATTTCTTTATGCTAATAAATAACCCATGTTCGTATCGTAGTAGTACTTTTGAATAGGTATGTTGGAGCTGGCATATAAATTTTTTGATCTTCTAAATAAATAAATAAAAAAGTTTAAAACCTCGCAAAATTTATTTAAATGCAAAATTAAAACACACTTAAACACCTCCAACACTTTTTTTAAGAAATGTAAAGTCCTGAGATTTCTCTGATACAATCAAATTTATATCTCAAGTCCGAGACATATCCTCGATAATCTTTGAAGACTTTCCTTTTTCAAAACTGCAAAGTGTAAATTTAATGCTAGCCAATCAGCATCAAGCATGGTAAGTGCCTATCCGCGACTTTGCTATCCATTAACTATCTATTATACCGTCCAAGTCTTCCATTGGCAAGAAATAAAGTTCCCGGGTATATATTAAATGCAAATCACCTTCTAGTGCCCTAAAGGGGACAATCGGGAATGTTCGGGCACAATCGGAGATGTTTGGAGACAACCGGGGAACCTCGAGAGTCCCGGAACGTTTAACTTTTTATAAATGTTTGTACGAATCCTTTGTGTTACGTCTAAATCACAACAGGGAGGCGATGGGACAAAGGCTATGCGGAATTTAAATATCGCCTTCTTTAGCCAACAAAAAGTTGGATAAAGTGAGAATTTGAATGGAACAAAGTTAACTGCTTGACAATGGTACGGTCAAAGATAGATGTATCTAAATACAAGCTATGAAGTCTTACTTGTTCTTGCTGTAATTATCTAAAGCTAAAGAATCTACTCTTAATGGCAGATTAAACGAGTAGACCTTTTACAATAACAACAAAACACCAGATGAACTATCGAAAGATCTGCTAAAAAAACGAATTAAGTAATTAAATTAAAGGGAATTGTGAAATCGTGTACGTAATGTAAGGTAAAGTGAAGTAACACAAAATACTTAAGCAACATCGCAACAATGCGTTTTCAATCATTATTAATTCCAACTGAGCCCGAATTACCAAAAATACAAAGATTTATTATATATTTCGAAATCGATAATCCTGCATAATTCAATAATCATTACGCGCTTCAAAAGTGTCAATTATAATAAAGTTATATGAGGCCGGACAATGCAACGGTTACCGTTGTAGCTGTAGCGTGATATACGAAATGATTTTAAAGTAGGGTAGTGCGATAAACATCTTGGAGACAATAGCCGGTTAAAATGACAATATGGTGTGACATCGGGAAATGAGGCTCGTTCTCTTGTTAACTCGTTCACTGATGAATAGAATACGAGTGAGATATGGAAATGAAAGCTGGCGTAACTGGATATTACTGGCTAAGACGTACTTAAAGGTGCAAGTGGTGCAACGTAACAAAACATTCGAGCTTTTCGCACATTGTACACTTAACATTTAAACATCCTATTACTTGCTATTAGAACATGTGTCGTTGTTATAAAAGCGACAGGGAATAGGCCATTGGTTCAGATTCAGAAGTTCAGTGATTACTCGGAGGATAACTTATAAAAGATAGAGGTAAGTGAAAAGATACCTGAAATGACTACATATAGAAATTATGTTGAACTTAAAACTCGCATAACTTGTCCGGATCCTCTCAACAACCTTTCTCAATCTTTTAAAACCTTAAAACACGACGATCTTCGCTCGTTTATTCTTTTGTTCGTGACAAAAAGTAAAAAAGCTGCCCCTCCATTATGCTACACATGTGCCCTTCCCGCTTCCAATGGCATTGTTTGCTCCCCACGCCTGGCCCTTTGTCCCTCGGTGCAGTCACCAGATACGATACTGGACCCAAAAGGCGTATGCGTATTTAACAATTTAGATTTATGGAATTTTTCAAAATTTTACGTTGACGATCTTCTTATAAATAAGCCATACGCGGAACAATGGCCTGATTTTGACACATTCCGTCTAGCGATGACGCTTCGCTTTACCTTTCGTTATTAGTGCTAACACTTTGTCTTTTACACCTTGGTTCTCATAATTAATTCATTGTGCATCCTCGTCAGTTTTCGCCATCACGTTTTCGTCGAAACATTTGTATTGGT
This sequence comes from Pandemis heparana, assembly GCA_963854515.1. NCBI lineage: Eukaryota > Metazoa > Arthropoda > Insecta > Lepidoptera > Tortricidae > Pandemis > Pandemis heparana. The sequence continues at coordinate 4,583,490 of OY978013.1, read as the reverse complement.
CAGAGCGAAGAGATATTATAGATGGAATAGTTGATGATAAAATCAATATTTTGTGTTCCCTAGAGTCTTTGACAGTCTCATCCAATATTCGTTGTATTTTTGCTGTTTTTGCTTTTATTATTTACAAAATTAGCTTGCATGTTCTACGAAATTAAAGGTACGTCTTCAATTGATAGTCGCCTCAAAAACCTCATGAACCACCGGCATATTCTTGAGTCCATAACGCTTAGATGTTTATCTATAATAATAACTAAATAGGAACGTAGGTAGGTAGGTACTAAACTACTGTATTGCCCTCGTCTTTCCTTTTTTGGCAACTCGATATGATTTGTTTACCGTCTTAATCCACTTTGTGCTCAAACCGCCTGACAATAGCGCTCCGATTCAAATAAATTAGCATGAGCTAAAGTTGGCGACACACGTGCGGGATTACAATGGATAAATGCCTTTGAGTTGCCATAGAAAATGCCTCTAGCATTATTATTATGATTTCGAGGGGGAGTACGAGGACGCCCATCGTTTCTATAATAACACGTCTAACAATTAAATTTGGATTTCATGTGTAATTTGAAAAGATTTATTTATACGACTTTCTTTTGTTGACTTTTGACAAACCAGGAACTTGTTTACTTAAGTGTGTAAAGTTGTAAACATGTTCTTTTACATACGCTAAGGTGACATTTGCAAACAACATTAGGTATGTACATGATTCTCTTTGTCTTTAAGTGTGTGTCATATTTCTCGTAAATAACTGTATCTCTATAATACACAGATATAGCTCCGACTTCCTTTTTTGATCTAGCCATTACATATCTCATACATATCGTACACTGACTAAGCCGTACGATTGATGCTACTTTGTTTCCATCTGGTCAACATCATTATTAACGTTATTCATTTGTTTTCTTTCAGGTAAGTCTCATAAATATTAGTGGCAAATTGGCAATATCACATCGCGAGCGTTTAACTACTAGTAGGTAAGTCTTACTTAAGGCCCGCCGCGTCGTTCCAATTGTAGGTATACTAAGGGTATTCACGTACCACCATAGAACCCTGTCTCAATAAGGTGACATATCACTTTCGTTTGAGTGACGGCGGCCTGTGAATTGCGACAATGTTCTATGGTGGTACTTGAATACATTTCCCTCACTGTACACTCAACAGGAGTTAAATTGTTGTACCACTTTGTGCCGATGTCATATTGACGTTTGTAAACCCACAAGCAGTCGCCTTACTTTGACAGCGTACCATGTATGCTCAACAATTAAAGTCCCTCAGCCCTGAGTGTACATTTTTTCTTTGCTCCAAGACAAGCATGGAAGTTAATACGGTAATACTAAAGATGCAAAAATAAAACGGACGCCTATAAGAAAGTTATGCCTGTAGAATGCTGTCCCTATAAGGTCACAGCTGTTTAATCAACATGTAACCATCGTCACACCTGACCCCAGATAGTTATCAGAATAATCATTGTAAATACTTGTAAATACGAATATTGGAGATGGCATGATAGCTAGATGGCGGCAGATAAGGCCTTACAAGCATTGGGTATGTCTTAAGTAGAGATTTGAAAGTACGCTTCAATGTATGGTATAAAGATAGGCATAGATAGGTACTAACTTGGGAATGAAGTCCATATAACGTTGGTGTTGGTTTTTGTCGTAAAGTTTATAATTGAACACTGACTTCTAGCGCTAGTGTTAGGTCCACTACAAAGCAAAGACCTTTACGGAAATTGCTCACAGAATGATGATGACAACAATAAAACCATCTTTGTACAAGTAAAATGTATAAGAAGTTATGACGATAGTGATGATGGTAATGGTGATGATAAAACCATACAAGTAAAAGATATATAAGATGTTAATTTACGAGCGTTGTACGTGCATGGTAAGCAATTGGCATCTTGCCGGCGGCACGCTTGATAACGACCGAATCTGGCCGATGCAATAAATACTTATCAAAAAGAATAAAGAATATTTACAAGAAAGTGCACGCGAAAACAAGACCACCGCTGGGATGTAGGATGATAAAGAGAATAACGGGAACAACGAAGATTTAGTTTAAAGTGTGGAATTTTGTGAATCTTTGCTTAAAAAATTACCTAAAATGTTGATCGTATGGAAATGGAACCACGTCTTTAGAATTTTCGCGTGTTTTATATGGACGATACAATCGTGTCTTCAATTACGCTAGGTAGGTAGGGCCCACAGAAGTAGATTGACACAGTCAAAGAGCTCAATATTAATTGCACACCCCGTTGTCATCTTGGTGAAAGAGTTGTGTGTATCTATCAACTTTGAACTCGACAAGTGGACTTTGACAGGAAAATACATTATTTCAGTAACTAGAGGTACGAGGTAACTGGTAATAATAGCTGCAAATATGCCGACAATGGACGCTGGTAAAAAACAAAAGAACATCGCTAATACGCCACAACAATAAGTGCCTATTAGGACCTTTTGTTCGAGCCGATGTAATCCCGGGCAATCTATTATAAAAGAAATGTTCCAGTAGCTAACATAATCTACTGTATGAAGGAATATCTGGAGCTTTGGGTAATGCCGAGATATAGAGAAAGAATAGCTTCTCGCCGAGTGTGATTAATGTGTAACTGAAATGCTGAGATACATTTGTTTACGTAGAAGTTTGGATTTTTGAATTGGAAAAGAGAAATAAAATACTGTTTTGGTTTCTCGTAGTTATCTAATTTTCTAAGCTTAAAGCGTGTGTGACAAAATAGTTTTATAGGTACGGTCGAAGAAACTGAATCACATACTTGTACCTCTGTAGAACCTTTTCTCATACTCTTTCGCAACAATTTCTTTGACAGGTGAATGGTAAGTCGTTATAATATTTGGAGTGAAAAGGTTCCACAATGGTAACAGATCTTTGACTGCTTGATCTAAACCCGTGGGGTAAAAAAACTTGAGGTTTTTTTAAGCGTTTGAGGCGTTTCGTTAGAATCAAACTCTTTAATGGTACGCATACGCAATTTGATATAATTGGATTTGAAAAAAAAAATGAAACGAGCTGCCCTTTCATAGTCTGCTAAAAGACCATGAGGAAAATACAAAACAATATCAACCAAATAAAGTTCGTAAATAAATTAGTTCTGGTTGTCACGGAAACAGAAGCTGCCCTTAAACCAGCTGCGAAAGTTGTTCTACCTTACGTCAGAATTTACGCAGTCCGTACCTTAATGACGTCACTGCCCATTGTCAAGGAGATTAATGATTACGAACTCAATGACGTCAGCAATAGGGATTCCAATATAAATACAGAGGGTGAAAGTGAACTAAGCTTTACTTTGGAAATAGCAAACGTTACTACGCTTTGAGGAGTCTTATTCCTCCGAGTTTGAGGATAGCTACACGAATCCGAAAGCGGGTGGTAGGACCTCGTGCATTGTCTGTCCGGATCGCTACCGTCTTGCTGGCTTTAAAGTGTGCTGCTTGCTAAGGGACTCATTTCAGAAGATGGACAGCAGCGTCCTTACTAAACCATGATGCAGTTCCCGGCAAACATCCTGTCCTGAGCCTGATCTTGAATGCGCAGATGCGGATTTAACGTCTCTTTGGTAAAAAATACATGCGCGAACTTACCCCTTCCACGTCGCCCTAGCTCAAGAAGTTTGCCGTAAGCTGTACCTACTCCGATCCGAACCTGTCAAGCATGGCACGGCAACGGCAACCACGGCAACTCCTCCCCAATCTATCTAGACTTTCAGCATCTTAATAATGTAGGAATAGTGATAATAAAGACATAACCTTCCATATTGTGCCGCCAAATGAAGAAACTCATAGTCGTTTACATTTCGTACGCGATTATGCATGAGTGTGGTGGGCTCATTTAATTAAGTATTCAACAGCGAGCGGCGGTATTGCAGTGTATTACGAATAAAGAATAACTGGTCTTCTTAGAAATAAAGAACCAAAATAAACATTTCATTCTGAGAACTACTCAACCGCGGAAAAATAAGTAATAATTTCATTTAAAACACTTGTAATGAGATGGCACACTTTAGATTTCAATGTTCTTAATTATTTGCTGTAGAAAATATGTTTATACCGTAAAAGTTCATCTCATTGTTAACATATACGGATAACTCACATAATTATAATCGACGTCACCAAGACTAACGCTCCTGGAGGGGAGGAAGGACTTCCTAATAGTCCGAAACAATCGAGAAATTCTCGATTGCAATAACGTTAGTTATCCTTATATGCTAACAGTATGTTTATAGACTTAGGGCCTGTCCCGTCTCTGTCTGTTTCGTAGTAATAACTAAAAACGGTATCGATAGCTCACACTTATGGAACAGATCCTCAGTGCGATTGGCATTTTGTTCGTTTTTTATAACCATAAAACTGAGATCCTACGGCATCCCAATGAGTAATGACGTATGTAAATAAAATTCCAATTGATATAGGAGACTTAACCACGCCTCCAATAATAAATTCAATAAGCTCATAATATATGTTCCTACAAACATGTCCACGTTACGACTTAATTAAATTTCTTATCTCCGAATCGTATACGTAAAGTTGTGTAAAAACGTGACCGTTGAAGTATGTTTGCCAACTTATAACCTGTCAAATTGTCTGTCACGTTTTTGTGTATTTTATATGCTGTTGATTTGGTCAATCAATTTGTTTGCTCATTTTATTTGTTGACGGTGAAGGCGGCCCACTTTGCTGTCTGTAACTTATGCTGAATGAACACAATGAATGAAATTGTACAGTATTAAATTTACTTCGTTCTTCGTAAGATATCGGAAAAGATGAGATAGGATAGAGTATTGGATAGTAATAAGGAGATTCGAAAGTATTTGGTCTGGCAGATTAAAAGGAGTCTGGATGCTTCTTATGGTCGAAAATATATTTTACTTTATGTTGTTCGCAACTTCGTATGCGTCTGACAGAAACTTTATGATTTTCTGGGATAAAAAGTAGCCTATATCGGGGATAACGTAGCTTTTTGTTAGTGGAAGAGTTTTTAGAATAGGCACAGTAGTTCCAGAGATTACGCCCTAAGTTGTTTGTAGGTACGAAGACTTTCTTCTGCAACAAATATTGCGTACACGTCGACTACTGGCGAAGTCTTGTTGTATAGGACTTTAAATATTTTCATGAATGAAGACATTTATGCCATTTATTTTTGAAATAAAACAAAATTCTTCAATGATGATGTGCAGATTTATCCATCGATATAAATAATAACATGAAGTTGCATTCACGTTCGAGGTTAAAGAAATATGAGACATAATTGCATTTTTATCGACCGTCGACGAAATATATCACGTCGCTTCTTTTATAGCAATTACCGTATGGAAATATGGGATCAATTTATAAAGTTTATTTAAATACATAATCGTCGAGTTATAATTTCAATGTCCACATAAGGCGTGTTATTCAAAAAAAATTGATCATCTAGACTGGCTAACTTATTATTATAATTAATGAACTTCTTCGTATAATTAAATGTTGCATCCGAAATTTGGATTTCTTGTTTTAAATGTCAGATTAATATCACCACCATTTAAGAACTTACGCAAAAACGATGTTAAAATAATTTGCGATCTGTTCGATGGTTAAATTTTACAACTCTATTATGATCAGATCGTTTATGTCTGAGGTGTCGTTAACCTCAAATAGTGTATAAAAAACTATGACCTTCCTTCCGAAAATTCGTATCTATGTGGTTCTACTCTTGAGTTTTTATACGCGCTTAGATAAATAAAATAGGAATATATTTGCTTACTGACTTCCGTTACGTCCTTGGTCTGTTTTTTGCCTTATTTACCGGAATAATAGTAATTGGTACTTTTACATTAGTTAAAGAATAACATTGTTTTGTTTAAGGAGATCATTCAACCAGTACCTCGAACTTCTGAAAAACTTTTAAAAAATAGCTAATTGAAACTTATATTATGTGTTATGTGTGTATTATGCTTTTATTGTGTGTATGCTCTTATATTTGTGTGTCTTGTAAAATGAATAAATGTCTCCTTTCTTTCTTTTCTTTATTTCTTTTTTTTAAAGTAATCAACTTCACTTCGCGTATAAGCTGTGTATGTATTTCATTCTCTAAACCAACTTCATCATCATCATTAGCTCTCTGCGCTACGCAGACAATGAAGTTCAGTCCTACCGATTGGTAATTTCCATTGACCGCCAATATATACACCTTACCCCGTATAATACTTACGAGCTAAAAGGCCAAGTTATGATTTTATATCGACGACTTAACAGACGAATTTCGTTTTAAAATGACATTCCTGATTCAAACCTCAGTTTATGACCCACTTCCAGTGCTAGAATTAACTTTATACTTTTTCTTAATCTGAAGACAATTTAATAGTTAAATACTGGCAGTAAAGACGCTTATTGTATTGAAACTTGCTTTCAATGTCGTGGCTAAAGTTCGTACGCGTTCAAAAATCGAAGAGGTAAATATTGATAAAAGGTAAAGCCGATAGTCTGCAGATGTCTGACGCACCCCCGAATATAATTTAATGCCGAGGGGAGTACAATAGCTATCGATTCCTTTGTGCCTCTCCACCGACAAGCTACTATACACCGGATGACTAATTACTGGTAACTGATTTGGGAAGGTACAATGTTGGTGCTAATTTTTAACGAAGTGGGAGCGGGACTTTTGATTAAAAGTATGAAGAATCGGAGATTGTGGCGCGATTGGAAGACGAGTCGATACTAAAGGCATGGATTGAAAGAAGTAAATTGCAAGTTACTTACGTGATAAGTATTATCAATAAAAATGACTTGAATGCCGACGACTTTCTTTACAAGTAACAGAAGAGTGAGGTCCATAGGATCCATTGGAGATGGCGGTCTTCACAAATTGCACAATCAATGTAAACATGCCGTTATTATTATGATTCTTTATCTAAATTAATAAATACCTAATACATATAATTGACCTATTCCCAAAGTAAGCTCTAGTAAGGCTTGGGTTATAGGTACATACTAGATAACGATATACATAGGTATATAGAGAAATACATACTTAAATACATAGTCAGAAACATCCATGACTTAGAAATAAAATATTCGTGCTCATCACACTTTATGCCCTGACCAGTAGGCTTATTGTCTAACTCGCTCGCAATCGCCGTCGTGTTCATTTTGACAATTCTTGTATGAATGTGACTACATGAACTGTCAAAATGAACACGATGGCGATTGCGAGCGAGTTAGACAATAAGCCTCCAATATGCTTAGTGTAAGTTTTCGATCACAGAACACCGTCTCGAAAGAGTTTGCGTTAAAATGTCAAATATTATGAGAACAGTTTGTTGCCGTTTTGATCCGCAAGTGGCGCTGCCAAATTTTCCATAGTATTTGAGACGTGTACGTGAACGCGTTCGAGACGATTGTTCGTGTGAAAACTCACACTAGAGGCTCAGGATTCGAACCCGAGGCGCTTTCTTCGCAGGCAGATTCACTACTAACTACCGCGTCGTCAAGATATTTCGATTCTACATTCAGACAACGAAATATTCCAAGTCACCAGCGTCTTATGAATTCACAAGCTCAACATTGTAGCACGGTAATGCACTCGTAAATGTATCAGACGCGAGCTGGGAAATGTTAATGAATTCGACCATTTGCAATCATCGCGCCGCACGCAACCTCATTGTTTCCGACCCCATCATAACTCTAATTTCGGAACGAAACTGTACGGGTTCGTAGCTGAGCAAAATACAGTACATCCACGCAGGAAATGTAACGAATACCAGACAAAATTTGAGATAAAGACAAATAAGTACTAACAAAAAGGATACAAAAGTTTTCTAAACACATGTTTACCATTAAATTGTCCCTTATAAATATAAGCACATCACATCAAACGATGACAAGTTATTTATTTTATACCTACAGTATGCTTAGTGTAGGTTTTCGGTCACAAAATACGTTTCGAACGGTTTGCGTTAAAATGTCAAATAATAATAATATAAGAACAGTTTGCTGTCGTTTCGATCCGCAAGTGGCGCTGCCAACTTTTTTATAGTAATTGAGACGTTTACGTGAACGCGTTCGAGACGTTTTTATATGAGAAAACTTACACTAGAGGCTCAGATTTATCTAGAGCTCTGTTTTTTCCTCATGAGCCACAAATGCGTTTCTTTCACCATTCCGTACTCGGCAGCGATGCTACCTATATGACTTAGCCTGACGGAAAAATTGCTGAACAATCGAGAACAAAATGCTCTTCAATATCCAAAAACCATAAATTTGTTGTTTCGCTTTGTTATTAAACTTAGTTACTATCCAGCTTAAACTTAGTTGTTTTCTTTTCCACAGGTGATGCGGAACTAACACCGCATACTAATTAGGTTTTACTTACATTAATTGTCAATTTTTCATAGTAAATTACTTAAGAAATCGTCATTAGTCAGTGAAACAAGACATTGTTTCTTGTGGCCTCTGTCACCCATCAACTTGCATAAATTGTACTGTGTAAAGTACAGTAACAGAATTGTTCTCGCCAGCCTACTGTGTCTGTTTCTCGCACGGTGTTACCAGGTTTCAAGGAATTGATATTGAATAATTAATGTGTTTAGGGAAGAAACGCTAACTGATTGTACATTTGAATGCTACTCAACGTTCCCGCGATGAAAGCTTGTTCATTTTCGTATCGTGTATTCTGCTGCTTGCGATTTCCTTATTAACGGAGTGAATATTTCTGCGGTATTGTGCTATCAAAGGGTTTATTTTAAGCTTCAATTTTAAAGGGTAGTACAGTCCGTCTTACAGTAAAGCGTCCTACTGTATAAAAGAAAAAAGAATCATTGTTGTTTCTTAATTATGCTCATTAATACACGTGTAAAAGTATTTTGATGCTACTTTCTTATTAAGCAAGTGCTGTTAGTAAGAGCCTATTAAAACCCTATAAGGAAGAGTTACACTCATCCGACGAATTCACAACATTTCATCGCATTTAACATTCGAAATACCATTAATTACGTCGAAAATCTTCGAAAGAAAGTCTCAATTTTGTCGCCAAACCATCGGCATTAAGCTATTCCATTAAAATGGAACGAGTCTCAAAATTATGATAAGCATCCCAAAAGGCAACGGTGAAAAATTATCAGGTATTCTCGGCAGCGGAATAATCGGAATATTTTTCCTTAATTTTTCATTCAGCTCAGTGGGCAGGCCCCCTCGGGTTTGCTTTTACTTAGCGAAAACCTTATTTAAAATAAACAGGGTGGTGTAAACGTGCGACGTGCCTCAAATTCTGAACGGTTCGATAGCGGTATTATTTTCGCTGGCAATAAATGAATGCGGCCTTTAAGTGGTCGGTGTTGCCAGCTTTGTATTCCCAGCCCCGCTGTTACGGGACTGTGCAGGTTTACTTTAAATGAGTTGGGGTTAGGATTTGTTTCGACTTTCGCGAATAATGAAAACATCGTGCAAAGAAAACGTGTTCTACAAGCGTATCTTTGTTCGTGTCAAACTAAGGTATCGTCATTATTTAAATTGATAATACAATATGCATTACGCTAAGGAAGTAGCACACGGAGATATATAAAAATCTTAAAAATAAAGGCGTGAATTCGAGGTCGCAATTCCAAAACAATTGAATGCACGAATGCTCAAGCACAGATTGTTGCTTCAATAAATGACACCTACGTGCCGACCAAATACGGTATTTACTACAATTTTATTGAAAAAATCTTTAATTTTACGATTCACTTCACTGCGATACAGACGTTGCGCCATTTGACCGGCTGTCAAAAACAGATCCCGTTGCCAGATTAGCTGCGTATGACATAATCATTTCAAGGCAATACTTTCCATTCGCGGAATAGGGTGAACTCGAAATGATTGAACTATATCGATCATTTTACGTTGATACTAAAGGCGCTCCTACACTACCTACCTCAAGTTTATTTTCAAGTGTCAACCTCCGCCTACTTCACCTCACGCCTTTCCTCGCCGAGTAAATAGACGTCATTTTTTGACACTTGAAACATGAAACTTGAAGAAGTAATAGGAGCGCGGTAAGGTCTTTTAATCTTATTGAACCAAAAGCGCAATTTTGATAGCGGAGTAACAAAGCGAATGTTTGAAAGAAAGAAAGAAGACATTTATTCATTTTGCAAGACACACACATTATAATAAATAATACTAATGAATAATTATTATTTCCTAAAAAATATTATTATTAATTATTATTTATTATTCATTTTTAAGGGCTACTCAAAATTAACTTCATTAACAATCCAAACTGGTACAGTTTCGAATCAATTCCTTTCGGAAATAATTCAAACCATTGCTTTTTCTTTTATGCATGTTTTGTCATCTTTTTTACGTTAACATTTTCACGGCCACACGATTCTCGACTTGAATTGCCATTTAAATATGTCAATTTTGATAAATCGACAACTGTAACGGATTGTCTGTGTTGACAAGTGTATAATGGTCCAAGGTGGTGGATGACAAATGGTCGCAAGTTAAAAGCATGGCTGACAAATGTACAGACGTTTGAATGGTGACTGAATTTTGAGCCATGTGTGATATTGTAACCGTGTAATTATTGTTCGGTCAATTGGTCCGTACATGGTAACACCGTGTGTAATAGATGACATACATAATTGACTCTATTTTTATTTTGAGTGGGCTACTTAGTTAATTTTCCGTAAGGTAGTGTTTAAGAGTCAGAATTGTTATTAGATATTTACGTTTGTTTTTGTCGTTGTTATGGGATTAAACTAAAACTAAACGAAGATGCGTGCGAGTTCCAAACTGCGAAATGAAGCCATCTTCATAAATGCAAAATTCAAAAATGTGTATAAATTTTAGATTATTTATCTTAAACTGGAGCCAGCGGAAGACAAATGGCCTGCCAATAGATCAAGCTATGCCAAGTAAAATTACTTGGTTTATTTCTCGCTAAAATATTGACTCGTGCGCAGGTAGCCATCCCACTCAGGCGTCTCGTTGGCGCCGCGGCCCGAGTTGCACCGATGCTTAACGGAAAACCGCTGTCGCTACTGGCTGGTGACAAAGTTCATTTTTTTTCATGTTTCTAATGTTGCCAGTCTGGTGCAATATGGTTAGCTAATGTGTAAAAATAGGTCAAGTTATGTTGTTTCGTTACAAACTTTTTTTCTACGAATGGTTATAAAGGACTAGGTATTATTAAGTTTTTAAAATACGAAGTTAAGTGGGTCAAAGTTTATAAATGTTATGTGAAATAAAGAATCACTTTGAAAATTTGAAGTTCTATAATCTATACCTACTTGAACGTAGAGTCGTAGCATAGCATATTCTTGCGGACCACTTAAAATGGTATAGGTATTTTGTGAAAAGCATATGGTTTCCATTTCATAAAGGAATGCCTTACTTTCAAGTGAATTGACCTTGCTTGCAGATTTTTCTAAGTAATAAATTACCGAACGTCAATTATTCTATGGTTATATTAATAGTTTTACAAGACCACTTATTTGCTAGCGACGTCGTGTCGGGCGCCGTCTATCAATCACGTGGACTGTCGCCTTTAGTATCTAAGAGAATAAAGTCGTATACGACACATGTGCCATACAAAATGACAGATATTCGTTGTGACAATTTTACGTGCCCGCGCTACACTACGTTTCTTGGTATATCGAACGATGGGGGTTCAAGGTCGAATTTTTGACAAGTGAACGAAAATAAGGACGATGGAAAAATGAGTAAATCCGTCGACTAACCGCTGTTTAAATTTGCCTCGGTCGCTCCATGGTATTCCTGTTTACCTTAATTAAAAACGATTCTTTTGTTTTTTTTTCTTGCTTTAGTTTCGAGAGCCCTAATCGCCTTCAATATCATCGCCAGCATATCTCACGTACCTTTGTACAATAGCATTTTTCATTTACGTCATTTTGTAAGTAGGCGTCTGCGTATGCGCATGGCGCCTTCGATGACCTGCCAATACGCAACGGCTACTGTTATTAGGGCTGATAAATGTTTTATAGCAAAAAATATTTCTGAAAAACAGAAAAACATACGTCCTATAGGTACTTATTTTCATGAGCCTCGCTGGATACGAATTCAAAATAAATGGAATTATTGGTACATATTAATATTGTATTGACAACAAATGACTTTCAAATTTAAAACGAAAAAAAATGTAGGTTCTATCTTTTTAGGTACTTACTCGTATTTGGAGTTGACAGCTATGCGTAACCTAAGATCAAAGAAAATATATAAAAAGTAACTTATTTTTTATTTTACCGGCTGAGGTAACCCTAACAGTGAGTGATTGCGTCGAAGCCTTTTAATTGGCGCCTTTTTCAATAATAACACGTCTAGTAACTAGACAGACAACATTAAATGCAATGATTTTGTGTGTTTATCTCACGACTAAATTGTTCCCGTAATGTTGGAATAATAGCACGTTTATACCTGTTAGACATGAACCGGCCTGGAAGTAAATATCGACTAATTGGAATTGATAAAATCGCGTTTATCTACGATTAACCCAAACGTTAGCGAATGTTTAAAGCTCTTGAGGAACTATTGTAACACTTGATCATAATGTAGGTACGTTTTTTAAATGATTTTGCTACTATACTAGTGATTTACCACACATGGTCTCAAGCAGTGGGTCGTGGGTTCTCGGGCTCATATGCATTAAGCATCATTATGTAACAGGATCGGGAATTGTTTGACGAGTCATTGCCTTTGTCAACTAGAAACAACTAAGAAATCATCTCATGGAAATGATTCGGTTACCGACATAAGAACGAAGGGCCGTAAAATTCGGTTTTTACGTTCGCAAGCGAGCCTTAAGGGATAATGTCAGCATGTTTTCGATCCTTTTATGGTAATTTATTGCGAGTGATCTGTCTTCCCGCATTTCACGAGATGAGGCGACGTTTAAATTGGTTTGCAAAAAAGCTGAGGGAAAATAAGCTGCAATTATAAAGCAATACTTTTACCTTTTATGATGGAAATTAGGCGAGGTCTGTAAAGCTGTGGAACGCGATGATCGTAGGTGTATCAGGCATGTGCCGAACTTATCCTACTAATATTATAAATACGAAAGTTTGTGACGATGTGACGATGTGAGTGAGTGTGTATGTTTGTTCCTTCTTCACCCCAAAACGACTGGACGGATTTGGATAAAATTTGGAACGAAGATAGCTGGTACCCTAGATTAAAACATAGGCTACTTTTTATCCCGTAAAATGGCATAGTTCCCGAGGGATAGTCATAAACATGTCAATTGCTAATTCTACGCAGACGAAGTCGCGGGCAGAAGCTAGTAATACATAAGACAGAGCCTAGAGTAACAAGCCCAAAAGGCCATGCTTAGCATGATTGTGATTATTTTTTATTTACGTATCTCGTACTCGTATACTCGATCGGTGCGTGGCGGGGTTTTAATTTTTTTTTAATTAAATGTTACTTATTACATATTTGAATTTGGAATCTTCCTTGTGCCACCGATTAGTTACCCTGTGCCAAGATCCACACGTGACAAAACAAAGCGCGGCCAGTTAACCTGAATGTGGAACCGCGCCATTTTAAAATAGATAATTTAACGCACAGCCTCGTAAACAGAGCAGACAATGCCGCGTGTTTTACGCCGTTTTTATTTTACTGTCTCACTAAAACATTTTGGTTCCAATAAAACAGCTTTTTACGACACCTGGACTTGGAATGCCCGTGTTTCCAAAGTGATTTTCGTCCAATACGGGGAGTGAGCCGCTAGTTTGATGCTTATATTGCTTTCGAATCACCTCACGTAACGAACGCTGCCCTATTACAGACTGAACCCAGGGCTGCGATCAGCCCCGCAAATTTACTAAAGCCCTGTAATTAAACCTTTGTTTAAAACTACTCCGTTCTACATAATTGCCATAGTAACATCAGTCAGTGCCTAAACTACGCGCGGTGCAGGAACGCGGGGTGTAACGACAAAGGGGGCCGAGAGAGGTGCGGGCGGGTAGTGTAGTCTCGGTCCCTTTTGTCGTCCTACCCCGCGCCCCTGCACCGCGCGGGCCAGGACTCATTTATGCGGTCGGTTTATAGAGTACCTAATGTTATTTAGATGCATTTCTATATTTTTTAAACTCATGCAGTAATGGTAACCCTAGCAGTAGTTTACAGCCATCAAAACGGAGTAGCGCTTCTGGTACATTACGCGATGCCTGTGGTGTTTTATGAACTCTGGAAAAGAAGTGTTGCGCGGTTTACGTTCTGTAATTGCATGGCTACTGATTTCTGTTTAAACCTGTAGTTTTCAGTTGTTTAGTCCTACTCTTGAATGTGGAGTCTTTTGTAGGAGATCGTAAAGATTCGCAAGGGTTTGAACGCACAATTACAGGTATGTCAGCTAATTAGGTCTGGAGGTCTATGAGGTCTAGTGAGTAATAAAGGTGAAAGCTACCGAAGCAATTGCAAGCTTTGAATGGTAAAAATAATATGCATAATTAACTTTGTGAAACAAAATCTACAAACTACCGTAGGTATTTAAAGAATGAAAAAGGTATTTATCTATAATGAGAGCTTGTAAAAGTAAATTAGTAAATCGAACTAAAAGTTTCAATAAAAACACACAACATTAAGGCCTGCTTTACCGGTTTCTAGTAGGTAAGTTCCTGAGTGTTTAAGTGTCAAATCAATAATAACTATGGTAAAACCTAACTGAGTTTCTGTAAACTCTCTTTAGAATGCCATTCGGGTTTGTCTCACTCTTGTGGGTATGATACTTGTATCGGCCGAGTGACACCAAAACAATGAATGGCATCGTAAGAGCTCACGAACTGTATCTAAGTAGGTAAAAAAAGCAACATTTTGTAACCACAAGTGATAGAACACAGATAAGTCACAACTTTGCAAAACCGAGGTGATCGGTAGTCTAGCGTACAATAAAATAGCGTTTTTGGTGTCTAAGTGCATTGATTAACTAAAGGCCACTTACACGGAACTAACCCCGAGTTAGCGATTTAATTTTTTAACTCTGGACTGTGCAAGTGGGCCTAAGTAGACTGAGAAGGTACCTAATGGTGATTGTTCGCTCGAATTCGAGCCCCGCATCAAATACACACTCTAAATAGATATTATGCGCGTGGGCATTACATTCCAATCTCCGTCGGCATTGACAACTGTACTGACTTTGTGTCGAAAGATATTTATGCCCTTCTCACTTCCTTGTGGAGAAAGCGTGCTTTACTGCTCCGGCAAATTGGAACGCTATATCTGTCAGTTGTGAGATAAAGATCGGTTTTTGTTACCGATGCCATTGTTTTGATGAGTTTTTTTAGTGGCGAAATGTAGAGCGGTCCAAAAGTGACGTTCGTGCCATATTGTGAAGTTGATGGCTTCATGTCGTAAGTTTATGGCAGTATGGCATATTTGGCATGCTGTGGGTATTTCATTGTTTTTATTCCTTTTGAATTGAACTCGAATAATAATTTTAGCTGCCTACGAAAGGGCATTGGAATGTTTTAAATATTTGAAAGTCAGCGAGCTGATTGGAGTTTCTTTTTTTTAAATAGGTAATAATGTTTGTTTCAAACCTGGACAAAACATGTGACTTTTGGAAGAATATGGCTTAACATGGCTAAAAACCTTCAGAATGAGCATTAGATCCTTGTTCCGTGCACCTATCTCTAAGGTCAAATGATTTTCGACTACAAAAAATAGGAGATTATTTACGCCGAAATTTTGACGTTCCACATAAAATATGCAACCAATGAGCGACTGACAATTTGTGTACTGTATAAGAATCAAGCGGACAGAATTTACCAGGTCGTCCATTCCAGACCCTACCTTCCAAGGTCGTGCATTGTTTGCACCTCACAGAATCCAACACCTAAGCGGCCGTCCATAAAAGAATGTCACACCAATTTCATGATTTCTAGAGTCCTCCCGCCTCCCCCCCCCCCCTTGTCACACGGTTTACTATGAAGACTACAAATTATTTTGTTCGTGTCACAAATTTCCAGACAAATGTGTGACGTACTTTATGGATGACCCCTGAACCATCAATGTAACCCTAACGGCATTTTGTAATTTTTATACTATTGTGATCATAAGTGTGAAGAGAGGAACCATGTTGAAAATTCAGCAACAGAGGAACTTAAAATATTATAAGTATTACATTATTGTCTGGTAAAGTGTCAGTGCAACTGAGTACTAATTAGTCCCCCGGTGGCGTCTAGACCAGTGTTTATCAAGCTGTGTTCCAGCGACGAGTTGAAATCCGCCGAGCGAGACACTTTTTTGTATTTTCCAGGGAGCTACATTATTAAAAAGTTGTGTAAACCTCGTTGTAGACTAAGTTAGATTAAAACTTGATAAATGACGAGAATATAAGGGTTAGTATAAACCTATACTTAGTTCTATTATTATAATTATCAACAAACGCTTGGCAAACATACATACGTTATTAAAAAACTTTAATGTATCCTAATATTTCACTATCCCAATCGTAATTTTAGTCTTGTAATTTAGGTAAGTAACTATTTTTAACAACGGCAATAGTTACGGTTTTAGCAAATATAGTTCAAGACATTATTATTTGAGCAAATTACGTCAAAAACTAGATTGACAAGTTATAAAGCAAACGGAAGAGAAACATTAATTGAGTAAATTGATTTCCTATTATGCACCAAAACTACTGCATCCCACGACCAACTATTACACACACTTCTTATCACTTCGCATTCTTAGCTTAAAAACCAAACCCCTTTGTTAGGCACAATCGGGTCCAGACGCGATGCCGACGATATGGTTTGCCGCCACGCAAATTCCTTCTAATTACCTTCTTAACCAAAACGACCCTTAAGAGCAGTATTCCGTGCATTTAATTTATTGCAAAGTTACTCTACATTGCGGCGCTTGCTCGGTCAGTTGTATCTGGATGGCTCCCCGAGCCCGCAATGTACAGCGTTAGTTATTACATTCTGCGACCTTTTTACACCGCCGGTGCTAAGTAAAAGGCTTGGACGTTACCGGTTTTTAAAATAACCCGGGATTTAGATAACAGCACACGCGATTTAATCTTTCCTTGAATACTTAGGGCTTCAAGATTTTTAACTGACTTTGGACTTATATTTAGTTTGTGAAAGTGCTTTGCTTAAAAAAGTGGTCTCACTATTTTGATAATGGTTTCGTCCAAGTTCACAACCTGCGCGTCAATAAGACGGAGTACACAAGTCTGGAGAATGACCGTTTAAGTGACTTTATACTTACTTCCCAATACCAATTGACGACTTTTGAAATTATAGCTCATTTTTTTGGAAAAAAAACAAAGGAGATGCAAGAGCTCTCTCTTGTAGAAGATGATTAATTATTTTAGGCAGTGCATTAGACGGATTACGAAATAGTGTTTCAAAAATAAAACAGCTTGAACTGTAAATCCTTAAAGCAGTCCATTATAAAAACATTCCCGTCCTAATATGTGTCACCGATATACAGCACATTAAAATTCCATCTCTATCAACTTTTTATACGAACCATATGTCGGGCGAGCTGTTTCATATGTCTACAATTAACTATGCAATAAAGATTTCAACACGTTAAGGAAGCAAAGTCGATCGACTCACAAAGGTATATAAAAACGAATGGATTCATTCACATATCGATATTAAACCCATTAAGACGGCCTTCGCAATTGTAAGACTGTCACGAATCCTTTGAACAGACATACAAAACCCACGTAGTTATAAGTTGTAACCTTGTTAACATCTTACTAATTACAATTTTATCTTTCACAGGTAAGTCGAGGCCTTGCCCTACTATTTTTTTGGCAATTGAGTAAGTACTATATACACAATGGAGAATCTGAGGTAATCAAATCGGATAAAGAACTTAATTTGGTGTTAAATTAACATTACACTTGGATTTTTTACGCGCATTGCGATCTACGGATGTGTGAATGATCTCATCCGTAAGACCATGGGTAGCTTCTAGTAATTACCACTTTACGCAAAGTTTAATATCGTAATATTTACTACTTCGATCAAATATCCGATATAGGCAATAAAATGCTCTTTGCGCGGTACCTAACCGACAAAATATCGTCAATAAATAGATGCGGAACTGCAAAATAATAAGGATTATGTCGAAATGCTCTTTGGAGTGTTTCGGGAACCGATAAATGGGGAAATATTCTATTTTAGCTAAACATATCGGAACTCTTGCGTTCTCAGAATTGTCCGGTTTCCTCCGATACACACTTCCAAAGATTCGAGTACTTACCTTATTTCAAATTTAAAACCGATGACGTAACTAATGTTTCTTTTTTTTTTCAAATTAACGGATACGAATAATTGATTGAATCAGGCCACTTTGCAGAGGTTCATATTGATGAGCAAAAAATATTTCCACTACCAAGCTGTACCAAGAGGTAGCGCAGTAGCAAGGTAAATATTTTGTTTATGAAAACTAATGTTTTAACAATAAGTTGAGTAAATGCAAATAGCTCTCACTTCTCGAGCGTCAAAAAACCAGTCTCGAACAACATAGTCATAATTTTGCTATGAAAGTAACAATTAAATTACAGTTACTGTGTGCACAATTTAATGGCAGCCAGCGGGCTCATAGGCTTGTAATTAAGAGCACTCTGGTTTCACTTCGGTATTTAATAAAAGTTAAATTAACTTGTTTATGTATTAAACGGTCCTCTTGATTCGTATTGAAATAGAAAGTACACGGGTGAACTTGAATATCATTAATGATCACCAATTTTACTTTTGCCTAGCCAAGGTTAGCTTTAAAGGTTGGAAAAAAATGCTCAATAATTTTAACTTGTAATTTTGTAAATAAGACACCTAACAGGATGCCAATCTTCGGCATAATTCTGTCGACAATTTTCGACAATGGTTGAAATGCTTCTTAATTCACTCCGGTTCCCTAGTACCTACTGTATTCTACATAATACTTAAATAACTAGAGCAAGATTTATACGTTAAGCTACCAAACTATTCATGTCAAATCATTTAATTCGTGTCCCTTTCGTTCCATCGGAAAACAAAACAAAGACAAATATTTACTTCCAGCAGGAGGTCGCGAACTCCTTGGTTTTGATACCTTTTTTTTTTCATTGTGTGTTGAATATTAGCAAAAAAAAAGAGCAGTTCTTGGTATTTTACTTGGTATTCCTAATTTGTCTTGTCCTTGCCGATAAAATCATACAGTCCTCATCATTGTACGTTTCATTTTGTGCATTAAGCTTTAAAAATACAGTCATTAGAACTGCTACTAGTAGTCGTCCCAACCTTGCAACGAAGTCTGGCTACGGTGAAGATCACGTCATACTTAATTGCGGCAGATTGTTCCAGCATACTATCGGCTTGACCGTCCGCCCCGTGACGCCATTCGCAACATCTGTAAACAGAACCAATGTATCTTGATCTACGCTTAATACAAACAACGCGAATACACAAATAAAATGAAGAGGCCTAACAGACTGGCCAATAACGACCACAATAAACCAATCTAACGTGACCCGTGTTTGAAACAATCAAAACATACGGTCGTTCTGAAATAGGAGTCCTAATAAAGTGGTTGTTAAATGAGCGTCATGTCAAGGTTATATGTTTTTGCCATAATGTGAATTAGTTATTTTGACATTATTATGTCACCACACGTTTGACCGCATGGCAATGTGACTGTCCTAAATTAGACATGATGTTAAGTGCATCTCAATTTTGGTTGGCATGTTGGACAAATTAAATTAACATTGTTCGGGGCTGTGAAGGTGCTCTAATCAATATTGCCAATTTAGCGACAAAATTATGAAGCTACTTTTTCTGGTAACTTTTGGGACATTTCTTAACAATTTCAGTCAGTTTATAGTTCCTCGGTATAAAATTACTACCCTTTGTCAATACGGGATAGTATAGCTTTTCATTAGTGAAAGATTCTTTAGCATTACATTCAGTACTTCAAAATATAAACAGGCATTAAAAACGTAAACAAAATTATGAAATTAGTTTAGATATGCAACGTTTACTAGACAGTAGCGCCAATTGTGGCAGTTACCGGTGTTTATTGTAGAAAATACATAGACTAGATTTACGAGTATTGTTTAGAGTGATAGATTAATTCTAGTGTTGGGACTGCTGCTTTTCCGTTAGTGCAAGCGGTTTACGTAAGGAGAATTGTAGAATTTCTAGATTGATAATTTAGAGTTATTTTATGTCCGTCGCTTTGGCGATAGGGTAGTGTAAAATACATAAATACTTTAAATAAAGTAGTTTCAATCAATTCCTGAATTTTTTCAGTTTCCTAACACGTGTTAACAGCAAGAAATTGAATTAGGTATTTTAAAATTCAGACTTGATACGGGTATAGGAAGCAATGTGGCATGCGATTCAGTTTTCAACTAAACTAACTACTAAAAATATTGTAAGATAACTTTTAACGTTTGAGCACAAACAACTTTTAGATCAAATGCATTACGTTTTATTGAATAGAACATACAGATTTTTTTGTGTCTTAGGGCTACGACGTATTTTCTATTAGTGGGTTGGTGGGTCAGACGATCCTTATTGACCCAGAATCATGCATAAAATAGAATATTCGAGCTGCAAGAGACTTTACGGTATGTAATTGCATAGGTCAAGGGACTTTTTAATGTTCTTCTTAATTTGTAATTAGACTGTCTCGTCTAAAAAAACTTTGTACCGTAACCTACGTTTTAAAAAGCTGCCAAAACTGATTAAAAAGGCCTCCCAAAAGTTTCTAAGAACAAGTTGTGCGCTAAATTCTTGCTGGTTCGCGGTCACGGTTCTCAAGGAGCCTCCGACACGGTCATTAGCTCCAACGTCCTTCAATCACTTAAAGTATTCGTGTGGGAAAGTCTCGCTTGTTTTTTGTTTGGTCAAATTTTTGATTTCACTGACGACGCCATGACTAAGCTTTGAAATCTAAATTTGTCATTGGATGAACACGGCACGTCGCCAGTTATTTTGAATAGGTTTTCCTTAG
Source organism: Pandemis heparana (assembly GCA_963854515.1). NCBI lineage: Eukaryota > Metazoa > Arthropoda > Insecta > Lepidoptera > Tortricidae > Pandemis > Pandemis heparana. The sequence continues at coordinate 4,562,533 of OY978013.1, read as the reverse complement.
ATTCAATGAAGATATATAATATTGTAAACTGGCTTTTGTCCGCGACTTGTCTACGGAGAATTGGCTAATCGCGCGCCCGCGGGAACTACATTCCGGGATGAAAACTATGCTCTTTCCAGGGTATCAAAATTTCTACGTCAAATTTTATCACGATCGCTTTAAATTACGAATAAGGATACGCAATCGCATTTGCGAAAAAAACAATGAGTCAAATCAAAATCACACATGCAATGCAATAGATATGGTATTCAACTGAAAAACTCATGCTTATTAAATTTACTCCGGTACTTTCGTTTTCGACAGATCCTATTCAGAAAACATTTTGCAGCAAAGAATCTTATTAAACAATGTTAATTCATCTCTTTCAGTTCAGAATGTTTTCGTCCCGATAAAAACGCTTGTAGCCAATTGAAAAAATGCTAGGAATATGTAACGGCTGAGGCAATACCACACTCGACCGGTGACGCGGAAAGCGTTTTCTATGTTCATTGCGTGGCAAAGTTGAATGCCAGTCGGTTGTTACCATGTAGCACAGGCAATGGACAGCAAAAACGCTTGCTTCGCTACCGGTCGCACGTAGTCGTGGCCGGACCGTAATGGCTGCTTGTCACATATCTTCGTACGTGCGGCGCCAGATATTGTCTAGACGAGTTAGGGCTGAAGAAAATGATTTACGAGAGTACGAATAAATGAAACTTGTAAAACCTACGTGTTGAGAAAAAAAACGTTATAACGATAAAGGTTACACATGAGAGACTTAAAGATATAAATGGAAATGCGCAAAAGAAAGCAAAGAATAGGACATTACTGAGGTGTCGAGAATCGGTTTTTTTAATGCTTTGGTGTTACAGCTGCGTTCAGGAATACAGACACTATTTTGCACAAATTGGCTACATCTTACATATGACAGCGAAACTTTTTGAAAATAGTTAGGTAAGGTTTCCGAGATTCAGATTATATAGCATACTAGCTGTTGCCAGCGACTTCGTCTGCAAAGAATTCGTTTATCGCTATCCCGCGGGAGCTACGCAATTTTCCGGGATAAAAAGTAGGCTATGTGCTATTCCAGACTTTTCTCTATCTATGTGCTTTCATCCAGATCCGTTGGGCCGTTTTGGCGTGATTGAGTAACAAACAAACATCCATCCATCCATCCATCCATACTTTCGCATTTATAATATTAGTTAGATATATACATATACAAGAATTGCTCGTTTAAAGGTATTATTAGATTAGATAGATAGATAGATTAGAAAACGAAAGACCGTACCGATGCTAAGTCTAGTCTATCCGACGTTGTTGCAACTTGTTCTTCCGTTGTTGTAATAATTGTGGGAGAATAATGACGTTGGACCATCCGTTCGGATTCACTCTGCCTCTGTTATTTACACAAACCCCAAGTGTATGCTAGTGACATTAGTATGGTGTTATTGTGTTATATAATCTGCAGATCCGCCCATGCCTTTTAAATGCCCGCAATTAATATGCGGAGGTGTGTTCTTGAGCCAAATCGCCACCATTAGTCGGCTTCATGGTCCATGTTCCTTCGTACCCAATTTGTCGTCAAGCTTTACCGTCAAGTTATGAAAGTAAAGTTTCAAACACTCAAAAAATAAGGTTTAGTTCAGTATAAAATGTTGTTGCCTGACCGCATTGAAGGCATTAACGGTCCGTGCCATGTATGGGTCGATCATGACATGCGATTTGTTGCAGTTTTAATCTCAGCCACATGCAGTGTTTCTTATTTGTTGATATTTTTCTGGATAAATATTCTTTATAAATAAGTTAGTAAATTTCTCCAAATGTATCACTTTCATCTCAATTTAAAAGCTTTATGGTGTTTTTCACTGGTAGCTACAAACTAGCTCGCTCATTATACATTTTAACGACAACACCATAATCATTAGCGCCGTTACGTGGTCAGTTTTACATTTAAGCACATTTACGCACCGCTTTATGAATATTAATCCTATATTTAACGCCGCCATCTTGGCAAACAATAATGTAATAACCCGACCCTACACAATCTAAATGCAATTTACAGACCCGGACATAAAGGCCAGAATCCAATTAGTCGTGAAACAGAATTTCACGTTAATTAAGATGTAATCTGTCATCGAATCACTGTCGTTCTGGTCTTAATTTGGGCATGTCTATGTCGCAACGTGAATGCCGGCTTTATTTCAAGGCTGTTTGGCGTTGGATCATTGCCGGTGCAGAAAAAGAGTTTGTTTATGAATGAGTGCAAACTAGTGCACGACGTCCGTGTTTGCTCGGCTAACAAGCACGACACGACTTGTAATATTTGTAAAACTGGCTCCTTATTACGTGCTTCGTGTGCACGTATCAGTTATTGCATCTCTGTCGTTTACAAGAAAATTGAAAGAAATGCAACACGAATACTCGACTAATGAAACGACGTGAACAGCGAGGAAGTGTGCAGTGCAAACTATACGCTTTGTATGTTGATTGTATCGCGTAATATTGTTGACACAGCCAAGACAAAACAAACTACTTACGACGAGAAACATTTATTGATCGTTATTCAAACAAATGATAAAAAAACTTACGCTACACTTTAATAAATGACATAATAGTGTTGTAGGTAACCATTATGTAAGAAAATTCCGGGTAGTTTCAAATTTCTGTAGACATAAAGATAGGTCAACTATATAATGAAAGCCTAATATAATTTCTAAAAAGCCACTAGGGAAGAAATAACTTTTGACATGTGTACAATACGTGAACTATCCTTTGTTTAAACTTGTAAAGTAAAACACAATTTCAAGTTACAGTGGAAACATACATAACCAAGTTATCATCTCACGTCTCAAGTTTCTTGCTACCGCAAAACCCGATCTCGCTTCGAGTTAATACAGTCGGCGAATTAACACAATTTCGCAGCCATATTAATTTATAAATGCGGTTGAACTTGTGTTGTATACTGTACTACGTATTATACTTTTTGCACTATTAAGCAAGTAATGTTTGATGTCTCGCAAACGCGATCTGATCGCTCCAGGATTTAATTAGATAGACCAGAGATTATAGAATTTATCGCGATGACAAAAAGTTTTAATATCAACGCTTTGAAGAACGAAGGTTGTGAACGGATGTTGTAACCGGCCAGTGTTTTTTTTTCGTAGACAAGTAACCTGTATTATGCAAATGTGGAGAGTATTTTACGTTTTTATTTTAAAGTGTGCTATCATTGTTGCGTGGCGCGTGGCTGGTGAATTTTAGTTTATTATCTTGAGTGGAATATTTTTGCCTATCCATGCACTCTGACTCTGACACTGAGATAATTATTTTTTTAGCTTCAAAACTGAGATAATACGTTCGACAGTGTACGGTACGTACGAATTTATCTATCAAGCAAATTATTATTTTTATCATACTTATGTACTTGAAACAAAAATTTATTACTTACTAGCGACCCGCCCCGGCTTCGCACGGTATATTATGCATGTATTATACATATAAACCTTCCTCTTGATTCACTCTATCTATTAAAAAAAACCGCATCAAAATTCGTTGCGTAGTTTTAAAGATTTAAGCATACATAGGGACATAGGGACAGAGAAAGCGACTTTGTTTTATACTATGTAGTGATAGTGATAGTGATGATAATACCTTTTTGGGTTAATTTATTTCACTTTAATAAAGACATTGTTTTTAATAATATTAACAAGCGAGTGCTAGAGCCGACGATAAAGTTAATTGGCGTAAATTTATACGTGAACAATAAAGATTAATCTCAAGATAGTAATCTTAATATGTACAGTAATTTATAGCTTCCTCTTAATGTGGCGAGTAGTTCGCGGGAATTTTCATTCGATCTTTCCTTTTTTGCGTACCTACGTATATATTTATAATGGGAGTCATTAAATAAATTAGATCAAAATTACCAATGAAATCATTTTTTATGTAATGGGTAAACATACATATGGAAAAAACCATCGGGCTCTTCAATAATAACGTCATGGCATAGGAGGAATGCGAGATGGTTATATATACATAGCTAATTTTAATTTACCTTGCACAAACCGTGTATACCTACCTACCCACGACAATATTTTGCTAATAAGTCCACAGGTGCTAAGTGGATAGTGGACAGTCACGGTTTGCTATGCCTATCAATGGCGAATGAAAAAGTATCAGTTTATATTTTAGCTGTGGTCGCTAAGTTTGAACTTTTATTCCATCAGGAAAGTCAAAGGAAAACGGCCCATTCCACCAAGTCAAGTCGGAAAACTATAGACTTTCTAACAACAAAGTTGCCAAGTTTAACGATAGATAAAACAAAATGGCTGGTATAAAACAGTTTCAAACTAGCTTTTATGAGATCTTTCTAAAACTTATTTGTATTAAAAATTTGTTCAACGACTACACTAATACTAAAAATCACACTCATCAATTTCTAATTTGATTTTGACCCAGTGCGCTTATGAATGAAGAATTTTGGGTTCAATTGAAATCCTACTAATGTTATAAATGCGAAATGTGATGATGTGAGTGAGTGAGTGAGTGTGTATGTTTGTTCCTTCTCCACGCTGAAACGACAGGGCGGATTTGGATCAAATTTGGAACGGAGATAGCTGGTACCCTAGATTAAAACATAGGCTACTTTTTATCCCGGAAAACTTCAAAGTTCCCGCGGAATAGCGATAAACATGTCAATTGTTAATTCTATGCGGATGAAGCCGTAGGCAGAAGCTAGTGAATTATGAAACTTAACAGGTGGCGTTTTAAGCGCTGTTAATTTTGACTTTCCTCGATATCTTAATTTGGTGTTACATCTGTTACAAGTTAAGTGAAGACATTACTGCTGTCGTGGTTTTACAGGAATTATGTATTCTCTAAGTTGTAAAGTATCTTTGTTTAAGTTACGTAGGTATTATTTATTTTATGTATTGAGAAAAAATTGTTTTAAATGGTCTATTTTATTCTTAACAAAATACTTATGTATAAGTTCATCAGACTTTTTAATTTTTTTATAATCTAATAAATACTATTTTATTGACTAGTCATTTAAAAAAGATGCTTTAGTTTCCTAGTAGGAACAAATTTAGAGAACGCGCGGCGTCGAAAGATTTACTCCTTCCTGCGCTTGGTTTAACATCCCATAATAAAGTAATCGGTGCTTTATGTCACTTGGTTAGGCTGCTTCCGGTTTTAGGTTTACTCCTCTTGACACTCGATTCTGGTAATTCATTTGAGTGTTGCCCTCATCATTACTGTCTGACTTTGACGTCTGGGTTTTTTACAATCATTTTTACAATTTGTTACTCTTTCACACCAGAGGGTCTGGACAAATCTGTATCATATTTGGCACAGAGATATATTATAGTCTGAAATAACACATTTGACTACTTTTTATCCCGAAAAATTGCGTACAATACAATACAATTCAATACAATAACTATTTATTGAACACCACATATAACAATCAAAACAGAAAAAGGTATACAGAAGTAATAAGGTACCTAACAATAGGCGGCCTGCCACTCAACTACTTGACATCACTATATTGCGGAGATAACAAAGTAGTAGCCATCTTCTCTCCAGGCAGATATTATGCCAGTAGTGTGTGCGTAGTTAGCGATAAATGTATTATTTGCAGACGAAGTCGCGGGCAACAGCTAGTGCAGTATAACAAGATCGCAATACAAACTAAATATTACACTTGTAACAAATCTTCCAGCATAATGTTCTTAAATGCAGAACGTTTAGTTCTGCGCCAAACGATATCTAACTAATATTATAAATGCGATAGTATGGATGGATGGATGGAAGGATAGATGTTTGTTTGTTACTCAATCACGCCAGAACGGCCCAACGAATCTGGATGAAATTCGGCACATAGATAGAGAAAATTCTGGAATAGCTACTTTTTATCCGGGAAAATTCCCGCGGGATAGCGATAAACGAATTCTTTGCAGACGAAGTCGCGGGCAACAGCTAGTAAACTATAAGTATAATATGCTTAAATAGGTATTATAATAAGTATATGCTGTAAAGGAGAACCACACCGCGTCGTCGGCGCCGCTTTAGAACTAAAGCAAACATTCACGATTTCCACGAAGATAAAGCCGGCCATAAACGTTAAGATAACGCGTTAATTTCATAACTATGACCTATGATGCTTTCACTCCGTTTCTAATTACTTTAATGCGGTAGATAATTAACAGTCTGAAAACACGGTTTTCGGTAGTTAAGCTTTTGATTTAAGTTTGTGTTTTATAAGCTTTGTTCCGGATGTGAAGCTTTTCTTTTATACTAATACGAACATTTAAGTAGGTATAATACGAGTATACCTACTCAGTGGCACATTATTTGGCCCTGTCTCGATACAAAATACATATTTTTTGTAATTTATTACGCGGTTAAGTCCCGAAAGTAATAGTTAAATACGATACACACTACTACTTTAAATATGAAATGCACCTAGTTGTACAATTTCACAATTCATATAAATGATCATAAAATGTTATTTGCTTTCATTAATTAATTACAAGTCAATTTAAGTACCCAACAATTACTGACTTGCTCATTCCTTACTTGTACGGCTTAAGTGCGCCTGAGTGTCATTGACACGGATCTATATGACCTAACTGTCACTGCCATGTGGTATGTATCGATCTTTCAATGTTGTCATACTAAAATAGGTAATGTTCATGTTAGTATTGTTGTTTTTACTATCCCTGCGTTTCTCCTGTCTATTTGTTTCCGACACCTACTTAAACTGTCTCTGACTTATTTATTTCTTTTATTGGTTGTTTGATGGAGATCGCTATTAAGCGATAAGACTGCCTATTGTCTACCTTGTTCTTTGTTTCTGTATTGTTTTGTACTGGTTTGTGGTTTGAACAGTCACCAGCATAAATAAGTGATCACTTTTGTACCTTGTCACTTTAAAGTCAAGTTTGAAAAATCATACGAAATCATGTAACGACTGAAAGCGACAAGGTACAAAAATGATCATATATTTATGCTGGTGACTGAACACCACAGAGTATTTGTATTGTATTGTATTGTGTTGATGTCTGAGAATATTGTGAAACAAAGTCCTCCACCTGTCTGTCTGTTGGCGATAAATAAATTTAAAATCTTCGGAACAGATTTTCATTTGGTTTTAACATTCGTTCTATCTTCATCTATTGAGATATAGTGATTTATGAGATAGGGTACCTATTAGGTAAGGATATAATTTCATCTCCAGCCTATATACGGTCCCACTGCTGGGCACAGGCCTCCTCTCAGAATGAGAGGGCTTGGGCTATAGTTCCCACGCGGGCCCAGTGCGGATTGGGAACTTCACTCACATCATTGAATTGGTTCGAAGTTGTGTGCAGGTTTCCTCACGATGTTTTCCTTCACATAAAAGCTCATGGTAAATTTCAAATGAGATATCGCACATAAATTCCGAAAAACTCAGAGGTGCGAGCCCGGGATTCGAACCAACGACCCTCTGCTTGAGAGGCCACAGGTCAAACCACTAGGCTACCACGGCTTTTTTATAATTTATCAAAGTTTTTTTTGTAAATTGCTTAAAACAAAGGCATTCCCTGATGTATCAATTAATCAAACATTAAACTAGGTAGTTAAAACATTAATTCACCACACTCTGATATCTAACAGATATCCATACCGTCTCTGTTTATTCTAGAGAGCACTGGAAAAGGTCCCAAGAATAATAAAGAATCGTTCATCTCATTAAACAGTATGATATTATACCTATATCCATTTTAACACGCTACGCTTCATAATTTCCTCATCTACTTAAAAATATTATCATTGCATACCAACTTGTGTTTTTATTTTACCACTTACTTTAACATAATTTGACGCATATTTTTTAAATCAAGTTCGTTCCACTTGACGCCTTCCTTTCTATAATTATTCGAAATAACATAAACTATGTTGACGCTTTAAAAGCGGCGTATACCACCTGCTGTGAGTGACCGCCGAGTTCCAAATAAACAAAAATACCGAGGCCATTTTCTGGCATTAATAACTATTATTTATCGATCGATAAATCTATACCCTTTTGTGTTAGACAACTTCTGTCTTACCGAACAGTAGATAGAAATCTATTAAATAAATTGAATACTGGCAATTATGGTTTACGATCATTGCAGTATTTTTTTAAATTGACATTTTAAATCGTGCGCGAATCGTGATTGCATATAAAAAGCTGTCAGTTTCATGCTAACTTCGGCTATGGTTGTCAACACTTAGGTAACATTATTCTATCATTTTACTTAATTTGTATTATGCGATAGATTGCCTAAAACTCCATGAATGAATAAGTAAATTAAATAGGTATTAAATACAAATCTACGAAAGTATATTGCAGCAATAATATTTTTTTAATATTTATAAAGTTAGTAACTAGCTAAAGTCAAATAAAAATACGCAACCCTAACTTCGACACATTACATTTCAATCTAGATCTCGCATTAAAAAAAAAATCATTTTTGCACTATGCAATCTAAAAAGCCTTCACCGCATCAATATGGCAATTCAAAGACCTTAACAGCACTTCAATAACAATCTCACCGCAGAACTTATAATTAAGATCATAGAGTCCAAATCAAAAGTGTTGCGTATGTGGTATTAAGCCTGTTGGAACGTATGCGCGTGCATTGATTCCCGATGCGTTTACGCATGTTATTAGCAAAACACCGTGTAAAAGCTGAACCAGTCTTGACACCCACGCGATGCGAGCTGGTTCGATCTCAACCAAAGCTTGTTTATTACCTACTTCACTTATACAGAGCTTTATTACACATCAATATACTGAGAACTAGTTAAACTTATTTATAGAAACGGCACTTTAATAGGGTCGCGTTCATTGGCTGACTTATAGTCTTTAAATTCAACCGAGAACGATCAACTGTGTCTGCTTTACATCTTTACGCTATTAACATCACGTCACGGGTTCACGGTGGATGCAAGCCGCTTCTGCAAGGCGCTTATGGGGAAGGCCTATGTCCAACAATGGACGTCCTATGGCTGATATCATAATGATGATGATGATAAACTCTTTCTTAGTTTTTAACTCCTAGCTCTTTTTCTTTCGTAGCCCTTCTACCTCCACTGAAGGACATCGATCTTCTCGTTATCTTCTATTTTGTTCTTTTCCACACCTTCCACTAACTCCTCCATTCACGGCTGTTCAAAACTTGAAACCTGTTGATTTTGAGAATTGATTTCATTTGTCATTTCATTACTTCGCTTCTGTAGTCAAATAAAAATGCTCATCTGGAGAGTAATCGATCAGGGCTACGAAATTAATCTTGCTACAGATTATTAATTCATATGCAATGTGACAATGCGACAGACAAATACACAGACTCAACTAATCAGTTTATAAGATCTGCAAAGATTTTAAAACTTGGTTTTATTAAATATAAGAAGAAACGAGCTATGTAATCCGTCAAAGATGTTATTTCAAAGAAACCATCTAAAGGAACCAGCAAATTCACTGACAACGCTGTATTTTATACTAAAGACGTTAATGCACTAAACGTCTTTTTTCAAATCCCTCTGATTTACTTTATCGCTTTTCAAGTAAGTTCTTACGCTTTCGACAATCTGTGCTCAGTCGAGTGCCCTTACTGCGCACTGCTAATGGCCCCCCATGGTGATGCCCAGGGTGTCAGAAATATGGGTATTCTCTGTATTGGCAATCACGACGGGTGTCGATTCTTTGATAATCGATTAGACGTTCAACGTTCATCGATTTGTATCACTATATCATCGATATAAAGGGTATAATGATTTGTATCCGCAGAATGTAAATAAAATGCTTAGACTGATTTTAAATTGGGGACAAGGATACTGATCACGTTAAGACGGCATATATCAGTTGCAGTTCACTGCCTTATTCCACCAGCTCCTTTCTTTGACACTTCGTCTAAATAAGCCAAATCTTCACCCATATGTCATCAGCATTCTTAAAAACCCTGGAAATAGTTTTCATTACTCCTTTATTATCCGGACAGCTGAGGAATGATATTCTCTGCCTGTCTGGCCGCTTTTCAAATCAATAGAGAACAAGCATTCGCTAGGAAAGCGTGCTTCTTAAATCACATGTGTTTTATGTACAATAAAGAGTTATACATACATACATACACATGAAGATTATCCTCAGGCGTAATTGTGGTCAAACGCATATCTTTTACACAAAAAATAACCATTACACGGAAAACAGACACAACGTCATTCATACTACCAGATATGATACTAGGTACGTAATTTTCTTCATGACGATAAAACTCAATTATTGTTCTAAACTCAATTATTAATTTCATAATTTCATCGTTAAGTAAACACATTTTCATGCAAAGAAAACGCAATGTACGCTAAGGAATTCCAATCAAAAAGCATACAAATTATGCAGTTAACGCATTCCAACGCAATAGGTATATTTTTCTCATTCAAAACCAGTTAGGTCCTATTTCACTCCTAATTATCAATTTTAATATCCTCTCATTAATTACATAACACTTTCTGGTTATAAGTCGATTAAACCAGTGAACATTAACTTAGGAGTTAAACGATTCTGGCTGTAAAAGTGTAGTAAGCGCCACTCCAAACAGATATTTCCCTGAGACACGCATGCAAATTATCCTTAATAGAAATTGCAACAGTCGTCCGACCGATATTTTCATGTTTGTATTTCTTGCGTACCTTCTGTCGTCGACTTTCATTATGCTTAATGATAGGGTTTGTTTATCGGTTTCATTATTAATCTGGATTTATTTTCCTTGACAATTTGCAAATTGCAATTTACAAAACATTGCTATGGACAAGTTTTATTAGTAGCGCACCGTAATCCGAAGTGACTTTGAAAAGTGGGAGTAACATACATTACGATTTTTTCCCTTTATTCACAACAGTTGTTACAAAATTTTTTGCTAGCTTATTTAGATCCTTGCTCGTTATTTTTATGAGCTGTTCAGCTGCAAAGTCTCAAAGACGTCACACATGCGGGACTATTGTAGGGGAGGCCGGGGCTTCAATTAACAGAGGTAAGTATTAACAAGCGATTTTCTAAAAAACTATAAACAGCACGTCACTAGTGATTTCTAAAATTCATCCCTGTGACAGCGGTCTACAGGTTGACACTCGCCAGGTCCAGCTCAGTGCGCCAGGGAGTGAGTTGTATGATGTGCATGTATTTTGGCCAGGTAAAGAACTTTTTTCACCTTACAATTTTTTGATTTACGTGGTGAATATTTGATGTCGCCGCAATACATTTTTTTTCACAGTAGCTTGTTTTATTCTTAATAGTGTTACATAACTTTACTAACGCTAATGTCACAGTACATATAAGCACAAGCAGTAGGGAATATTCGAACAAATCGGTCGAAACGAACGCACACATAAACACGCGCTTTTACACGGCCCCTAAGCAGATCTCGCGGTGCCGTCAGTCGCGCGTGGCGCATTGAGACGAGTGACCGTTTTCGTTTTAAACATGCCAAGAGCGTATTGCGCAGTGTACGGCTGCTTGAACTCGGCTTCTTCAAAACCGGAGCTTTCGTTTTTTAAACTCCCTGCTGATGTTGAAAGGTAAGAATGATACTATATTATTATGAAATAAAATGTATAATATTATTTTTATAACGAGAAATGTCAGATGTCACTTCTCCGACAAATGCTTTTTCTGTTAAATAAAACGTTTGGCTGTTTAGATGATAAGTAAGTAGTTGCCGTATATCATAGACCGTGTTTTTGGTGAAAAAAATTTCTACGGACTTTCATTGTTATCATCTTGCATCTATAGTATATGTTTATGTACTAATATATTATAGAAAACTACACTTGAAGGATAACTTGTCAAATACCTATAGGTAGGGCAAACCAGCAGGCGAAAGTATTTTTCAGTAAGTAATATATAATACTTACCTACCGACAAATAAAAAATCTTAAAATGTTGAAGTTTTTTTTTAAATGCCCTATTTTATTTATTTTATTTTTGATATTTATTTAAACTAGTTAATTCATTCGATTACATTTGAAATTTGCTTTGAGCTTTTCGGTGAAGGAAAAACATCGTGAGGAAACCTGCACACATCTGCGAAGAAATTCAATGGTGTGTGTTAAGTTCCCTATCCGCACTGGGCGCGCGTGGAAACTATAGCCCAAGCCCTCCCATACACGGAGGAGGCCTATGCCATGAGGCACGCCGAATTACGCGACAATTTAATATTTAAAAAAAAAAAAACAACAACAACATGTAAGTACTTACTAAAATTGTAGCGAATTCGGAATAAAAAGGCTATAATAAATAAATAAAATAATTCATTCGATTATTAAATTAATATAGAATCCGAATTAACGTTTGTTCCTTTTTTACACAAATTATGGGTGCCAACCCTAATACACTTAATTAAGTGTAGCTAGTTACTTTAAAACAGGCCTTACGAGATGAGATTACCTATAGCGCTACCTCGACAAAAAACTATTCAATTTAACAAAAATTAAATCGACAACCCTAACGCTTTATTGGAGCGTAGGTACTTATTTCAAAAAGTAGGGCTATCTTCCCTACTGCTTTAGCTTATATATATACTGTGCTAATGTACACAATTCCGTAATTATATATTTTTTTATTGAAATGGTACCCATGAGGCTAAAATTAACAAAACATACGGGGCTAGTATTAACATGTTAATTCTTACCCCGTATGTGGGGTTAGTATTAACAGTATATACCTTTGGATGTCATTATTGGTTCCGTACCCGAAGGGTGCCCAAAAGGACCCTATTACTAAGCCTACGCTGTCCGTCCGTCGGTCCGTCTATCTGTCCTAACTTTAAAGAGCTGTATATTCACCACGGTATCTAATTATTTATTTATTTATTTACAAGCGAAAAACTACTAGAGACACTTCGCTGGCGACCTACGAGTCAGCTGCTTTAGAAATAATGGATCAAAAAAGCATAGTAAAAATACACAAAATAACAGTAGTTTTTTTTATGTGAATAGAAGGCAAACGAGCAAGTAGGTTACCTGATGGTAAGCGATCACCCTGCTCATAGACAACCGCGACCCCGGAGGGATTGCAGATGCTTTGCCAACCTAGAGGACTTAGATGAAATGCCTCTTGTGCCCGTAATTTCCCCGGCTGTCTTACTTTCCACACCGGAACACAGCAGTGCAAACACTGCTACATAGCGGCAGCATTAGCGAGTAAGATGGTGGTAGCAATCCGGACGAACCTTGCACAAGGCCCTACCACCCGCAAAAAATGATTTTTATTCAGAAATTATTTAAAGATTTGTTGATTTTTGTTCTTCTAAGAAGAGCTTTTCTTTGAGTTTTTGTATCTGTTCATTGATATAGCTGAAACATTGTTGTTTAACGGAGTTTTACAACTTTTAAGGATAATATTAATTATTGTTCCATTAAGTGAACATTGTGATTATTGAAAACTAATGTTTCCTTCAATACTACAACAGTAAAAGTAACTTTTCATAAGAAATCATTCAGATATTTGTTGATTTTTTGTATTATGTAGAGAGGTTTTGTTTGGGGTTATTTCCCTATATACTTATATTGCTCTTGCAGGGACAAAATGCTATATTGTTTAAGCCTCACGTTAATTGTATTGCTTAGTAAAAAATTACATTATAATTGTGCGTTTTCTTTATTTATAGAGGAAAATGCTTACAATGTTAATTGTTGCCCCTCTTGTTAATACTTACCTCGGGACCGTTAATTATAGCCCCGATCGCGGGGTAAGTATTAATTTCTGACTTTCCTGAGTAAAAACGTTTTTTCTTAAAAGGTACCAATTTCTTGTCAAATTAAAACCAACGATATGGTTACTGAATAGTTTGGACATCATTTGACACAAAAATTATTTCAAAATGTTTAGGCGTTTTGAAGCTACAACTGAAAATATAAATTTTGTTAAGTCGCGCCCCGGTCTCCCCTACTTAGCTCTCATTTCCTTGTTCTGTCTTTAGATAAAATAACTAATAAATAAAATCATTTCCTCCATGTTACAGCCTCATTTTTAAGTAACGAAAGGTCTGGTCTGGACTAAATTTAATTTTCAGCCGCACCGTGACCATGAGTCCTCACCTCATTTTTGTGGCCAGCATTATATTTGTCAAAAAAGGTTTTAATACATTGTCTCTCCTAACAGCACCAGGGAGGTGTGCGTAAGGGACAGACGGACGTTTTATGTACGCAATTTACGATAGTGTGCTAAAGCTTCAGTAGTCGTAGTACTGGACAGTCATTCCCGTCTGTATTCCATAGCTCAATTATGCAAATGTCTCTGGATAATATCAACGGTTCTAACGGGACGTCTCACGTCTGAGCATGTACGAGCTATCTCTCCTCATAAAGCATGGCATTCGTGCCATCATCGATAGTCTTTATGTATGGTGTGAATGCCTTATTATGAACATTAGCTTTATCTTCTTCCAATAAGGCGTCGTTGCCTTTATAGAGGACAGTTTTATTATCTTTTGTTGCACAAAATGTCCTCTATTCGCGTTTCTGTGAAAGTTATTATTTACTGTAACTGAATTATGAATCTTTTTTACAATATTAGATGTTTTGTCTCACTGTCTCTTCTTTGCTGCCTGCCTTTTTTTGGCTGTGCAATAAATTTATTTTATTACCACCAATAGTAAGATAAACCTAGTACCCTTGTTTTTTTCTGTTAGATTGTTTCAGACAAGTGTTATTTGTTGTTTCATTAAAACAATAAGGGTTTTTTTGAAGTGACCAACTTCTTTAGCGGCGCTGAGCGCTTTTTTGCATTTGAACTTGTTGAAAAACGAGCACGAATATGAAACATTACTACAACATAAAAACACCAACGAAAGCGAACTGTCTGTTTTAAGTGTTAATAACAACTTTCTAACGCTATTACGACTTATAAGTCTCGAACCAAACCGCAAACCATCAGCGATTCTGACGATTATACCACTTAATTGCGATTTTGAAATGCCGCAGAAAACAACGTTTTCACTCTTAATAACAGCGTGGCCGCGGAACCGTACCTATCCTATTATGTTACTCACACGTTGACTTTTCAGTTTGCATTTAATGTTGTTAACAAAGCTTGGCTAATAATAAATTTTATTCAATCAATATACATATTTACAAAAAACAAATTAAACTATGATTAAATTAAACACTAAACTTAAACTAACTATGAAAAAAAGGAAACCTATATTTACAAATAAAATATAAAAAAAAAAGTTTGGCTTGATAATAAGTTTAAAGGCAATATGAACCGAAACATTCGATGTAGAGAAATATCTACTATATTACTTACAGTGTGCAAGCTTGCTGTTTCTATTTTTTCAGAATTGATTATAGACTTAGATTTGGTTTAAATTTGTCTATACTAATATTATAAAGAGGAAAGATTTGATTGTTTGTTTTAACAAATATCTTCACAAAGTGTCAAACTATCGACGGTTTCTAATTTGAAAGATTCCCGATTACCGCAATAACGAGTTAATAATTATGTTTAAATTCAAATTTAGAACCAATTTTTTAATGCTTTATGCCTCTGGCCAGTTGCAAATCGTAGCACGTCTGTGAAATGCCGTAAAAAAAAGTAGCATGCAAATGCGAATAACGACATCTCAGAATGTGTTTGTTTGTTTAAATAGGTATTTAACATCTGTATAAATGGCCAGTTACAAATTTATTTTCATTTTCTTACTGGCCATTTTTTAGCTTCACGCCATATTATGCTTAGAATTAATATATGGGGAAGGTTCGAGCTGGTAACGGCTGGTAGTCATTTGTGGAATCGCCGGTGCTGTTTACAGCCTGCTTGTTCGCAATATATTAACAATATCGTGTGCTTGGATAAGCAGCCAATAAGTAAGTATACTTAAGTATAATAAGGATGAGATTTTATCGTGCAAAAAGTTTGTTTATTTAGACACTATTTGGTACTTATCTTCCGAAGTTGACTCATCTTGAAAATTGGGTTTTGTTTTGCAGAACTGTATAACATAATATTTCAATTGTTCTTAAGCTTGAAAGTTTAAACTAGTATATTTTGACGCTCCGACTAAGAAGCTTTGGGACTATAAATTTAGTGCTTATCTAAAGTAACGATTCTTATTCAAACGCTATAAACCCTTGAATATAGCTGAATATAAGTTAGTTTAAACCAAATAAAGGAGTCCCATACAATTTGCTTCCTAATAAATACGTACTTAAACTTTACACTGGACTATACTTCCATTCTTACTGGCCAGTATTGGTTTTATACGAAAACAGGTTTCAAATTCAAAATGATTACGGTTTAGATTAGAACACATTTTATAAGAGCATTGCGTTTAGAGGCGATATAAGAACTGAATTAAACACTGGATTCTGCCCGCGCCTTCTTTCGCGAAAATATGTAATTCAACAAACCTTTTTAGTCCAGCTATTTTAGCGTAAAGAAGTGGTACTAAAACATACCAAATAGGATAATAACTCAATTAAACTCGTAAATTGTCATTTTGTAGGTATAATGTGACACAGACGGACGATGATAGAAAAACAGACATACGGTCAGGATTATAAATCGACCGCTTAACTAGAGGGCTGAGAGAGGTGCGGGCGGCAGGCACACTACCCTCCCGCACCGCTCTCGGTCCCCTTTGTCGTCCTACCCTGCGCCCCTGTTACCGCGCGTGAGGACTCAGTTAAGCGATCGGTCTATAAACTATACGGCTTCTGTCTTTAACAATTTTCCATATTAAAGCCTTTAGGTGCAAGTTTGGCACTTCTAACGCTTTGGTTATATCGACGACTTTATAATGCTATAATCCAGCTATAGTGGCGAGCCATTGTGAGTGCTTTCAATGCAAATTGCGGATCCTATGTCCACCCTATACGGAGGCTGATGCCTCTCGCGACTAGGGTGCCTACCTTTACTAGAATTCCAACATTTATACCTACCCATTTTTCTACGCAACAATTTCTAAAACTCGCTGAAATAATAAAGTGATTTATTTTTAGTTAATAATTAGTGAAGGTGAAACGGTGAAAAAGATTTTATTTAGGGCTCCGTACTCAAAGGGTAAAAGGGTTCTTACTAAGACTCCACTGTGTCAGTATTTCTGAAGTCTGTCTCATGAACCGTGATAGCTAGACCGTTGCAATTTACACAGATGACGTATTTCTGTTGCCGCTATAACTACAGATACTAAAAACAGGACCATAGAAAAAACTTCGCTGACGGCGTGTAAATTTTATACAAGCGTATGTGTCTATTTTAAAATTTCAGGCGAACACGAGCGCCCCCGAATTTACCTCACACAATCGCTAATAACGTAATATTATAGTAGTGGATTCCGTATGTATTGTCGCTCGTGGTCGCCTCTGTCGATTTACATAATCAGCCCGTGCGCAAACTACCACGTTACGCTATTACGCTGAAATTATCCAATAGTTCGCGCCGGGATTCCGTATAAATTGGTAAAACGTGTAGCTTCGGTGTTTATGATTAGTACCGCAGTACGGCGCCCAAGGGTTCCGTTCTAGGGGATCGTAAACTGACATGGAGAATCGATCATTCACATACTCGTAATGTGAACATTACTAAGATTTTTTTTTGTTACAATCGATTTTTTGTATCGAAAATTTTGCTGCGCGACTTTGCTGGCACAAGAATACGAGGTTAATTTTTTTTTTTTCATGTAAGTTACACACGAGTCCAAAGATGAGAGGAATCTTCGTGAGGTTTGGTAATTGACTATGGTGCTCGGAGACAATTAACTATTCTAGTAGTCCGATTAAAAATGAAACCAGTAACATACAATATTAAATTAACTAATATGTTTATGACTAGCTTAAATATTATCGTTATGCATATAATTATGCTCGTTTAAAGGTAGATATTAGATACATACATCAAAAATGTCTAGGGATATTTTATATCCGAAGATAAATTTGATCTTTTGACGCGGTACCTACTAATATGCCTATATTGACATTTTCAAAATTGATGAGCGTAGTAGAAGTAGATCTATAGATAGATAGATTTATGGACAGATTATATTAATTCTTCAGTAGCATCCAGGTTGTAAGTAGCTGCATTTGAATACTCCTAACAAACCCTATGCGTCTTTGATATAACGTCCAATTTTAAGACAAGAAACTAAGAACTCTGCCGCAGTAAAACAGATTTGGCCGTCTGTTTATCTGGCCGGTAGTTATGGTAATGCAATCCTATTCTCTACCAAGTTGGTAAAGTAATTATGCGGACATTTTGTATGTCATGCGAGTCGAGTCGAATGCGAGGCCTTACAGGGAATCCACCTGACGTGCCCTATTCATGTGACGGGGCTATTGGTTAGTATGGTATCGGTAATTTTATTGTATGGACATAGCGCGGAATATCTACAGTTCCTACGGATCAACGGTGAGAAGATTCTAGAAACACGAGAAAGATCTCAAACAGAATACAGTCGATTCTCATTCGAGAAAAAAAGTGTCCTTTTTACTCAGTAATTTTTGGTGTAGGTTTTGTTAAGGGTTTTCGGGAACGGCTACAAGTAGGTAATTGGTTAACTAGGTTTCATTTTGTTTAGGAGCAGGGCTCTGCTAACACTGGATTTTATAATAACTTTCCGAATTTGTACGGAACCGTCGGTGCGCGAGTCCGACTCGTACTTGGCCGGTTTTTAAAGATGATGTTACCTCTAATGATCTGGGAACGAGATATAGAGATCAATAGCGGCGCGGTGCGCGGGAGTCCCGGTAATTAATATTAATGAGTCACTTAATTAATACTTAGCGGCAGGTTCTTTAGTGACCGGTTAGGGAGGCTGTCTTACAGGAGTGAATACTTTAGAAATGTTAAGGTGCTCAATGATTAAATAAATAAATAAATAAATATCATGAGACAAATTACACCAATTGAACCCAGTCCCAAACTAAGCAAAGCTACAAGCAAGCAATGGTTACCAGGCAACGGATAAACATTTATTTCATTTATTTCATTTATTCGTTGCGAAGTCATTGTACATACATATATAATGTAGATAAATACATACAACACCCATGACTCGGGCACAAACATTCGTATTCATCATACAAATGCCTGCCCCTACCGGGATTCGAACCCGGGCCCTCTAGCTTCATAGTCAGGGTCACTAATCACTAGGCTATCCGGTCGTCAGATTAAATCCAGGTGAGTGGTATCACCATCATATAACAGCATATTTTTTGCGTCACAGTTCACAGTAGTTAATCACTAAACAGTCTATCAACAGGTCAATCAATGTTCTTTGCAGAAGTAAATGGGTATAGTATAGTATAGTATAGAGAGAGGTCAGTTACACACATGGGATCACATCAGATCTACAAGGGAAAGATGAAACCGTGAAAAGTCCGGGGATTTATTCAATGCTACCGAAAGATGTTTAACAGTATTAGGTTATTTACTGCATTCCTAATCGATTCCCAAACCCTTAGATCCGGAGGTATATTTCAATCTTGTTACCAAGAAATGTTTGCGAAAGTATGCTTATTTGTTACCTTTGTTTATTATTATTTTGAGCTGAAAGAGGACATTTTTAAAAAGACGTAAACAGCTGGTGAGTTGGTAGCTTTTATCTCCAAAACAGCAAAAGGCTTTATAGAGACTAACTCTACAACCATTGTGGTCGCAGTGTAGTAACTTACCTAATAAATAATTTGTGTAAAGTTAAGAAATAATAGTTATTCTTGACGGCCAAGCGGTTGTTTGGGCAACCATAAAAATAGCATTGATGTACTTGTCAAAAGCCGTGGTAGCCTAGTGGTTTGACCAGTGGCCGCTCAAGCAGAGGGTAGTGGGTTCGAGCCCGGGCTCGCACATCTGAATTTTTCGGAATTTATGTGCGATATTATATTACTTTTGAAATTTACCATGAGCTCGATCCCCGGTCAGGGCAGATATTTGTATGAAAAATACGAATGTTTGTTCTCGAGACTTGGATGTAATTATCTATATAAGTAGGTATGTTTATCCGTTGTCTAGTGCCCATATTACAAGCTTTGCTTAGTTTGGGACTAGGTCAATTTTATTGGTTTCAATTGTCCCAAGATAGAAGATTTTTATTTTAGCTTTTCGGTGAAAGAAAACATCGTGAGAAAACCTGCACATATCTGCGAAGCGATTCAATGGTGTGTGTGAAGTTCCCAATCCGCACTAGGCCCGCTCATTCTGAGAGGAGACCTGTGCCCAGCAGTGGGACGTATGTAGGCTGGAGATGACTTGTCAAATCAAACCGTGTCACAATAATCATCAAGTTTACGTAGCAAACAAAAAATCGACGTAACAAAAAACGTAAACAAACGTCGAGGCGTGTAGTTGTGTCATAATGCGCGCCGTCATTACTCTTAACGGTTGCGGCTTTGATATTATAAGTTAGCATTACAAACGACGCGTACGCATATAGCTATTAACAGAACTGTAACATACCTACATGTGTAGCGCGCTTCCCACAGAGGTTTGCGTAATGTTCACAGTAACAGTTATCACAACAGTAAGTACGCGACAAAAGTAGACGCAGCTCGTTGAAAATCATACTAATAATCATGCGTAGAAATACGCGAGACTTGAATATCCCGCTTATTATTTTTTCAGAATCTAAGTACTGCCAGGGCATGCTGTTTTTTGTAGCTAAACTTTGCAAATTGTTTGCCATCTTTGCCTTAGATCTAATTGAAAAATAGTTATAGTGGAGCAATAAAGTAGCTTTTTATATATCACCGAAGTAGGTGTTAAAATAAAAAAAAGCTCATTATTATTGTTCAAATATTTTTTTGAGAAAACTGCCAAATCGGACGTGTGTTTGTGAGTCACGAAAATGGAATTAAAAAATATTTACTTCAAAATATTGACTATCTTACTGTTATTATTCACCGTACTGCCGCTAAACTTCGTATGAGACCCGCTAATCTCTTTAGAGGATTACAGTTTAATGATATCGTTTGTCACACAAATGTAGTTTCGGCTGCCAGCGTTTGTAATCGTACTTTACTTGCATAATACGACGCTGAATCAACTTAATACACGATGTTGTGTTAACTAAGTACATAATACGTATATTATGCTTGTAAATTTGTACGAACAACCGACTTAACACATTACAAACAACTACGTAAATAGCAGAATCGTCTTTAAATCTTTAAATTTTATTGTTATTTAACTATTCATTGTAAATGAGTATATGTATCTCTCTCCAGTCAATAGGTTGGTCCCACAGAGCTTCTCTCAGACTAAGAGCACTTGGGCTATAGATGTATAGGTAGCTAAGGATATAAAGGTCCCACGCAGGCTCAGTGCGGATTGGGAACTTCACTTGCTTCGTAGTAAGTAAGTTAAGTATATTCCAAAGATCATCATCAATTATACTATGATTGTTATATTTCAGTTTTTTATGGACTTGGAGGGATGTTTGTTTGCCTGTTTATAATGGATTGGAATGGTCTGTATAGTAGAAATTTTACTCACAACTACGCGACTGAATCAAAATGAATGCTGACAATCTGCTAGTTTATGATCGGTAGCTACAGACGACGCAGCCTGCGCTATCCGTGCCTATTTCTCAACACCGCCAATACAACACGATAAATAAACAATGACATGCCGTTTATGGTGAATCAAATCAAAACTGAACAGTCGAATCACTGTTTCAAGGTTCTAAGTCAAATTTTTAACTCCGAAATTGTACTGGGTTTAGTCGACGCAAGGTTCGATTTAGATTGCCGTGGTAAATTAAACATAGAACTATGTTGTTTCCAGTGAAACATACGAAGCCTGTTGCATTATGCAGGACGCAACGAGACCTGTATAATTACATAGCGGAATATATTACTGAAGCAGTTTATGTTGGATTTAATATGTTGAGCTATAAATATAAGAAGAGTTTAGCGGAAAAAGTTGACGTAAAAAGTGTTAGACATCTTACCGTCGATTTTTATAGAGCTTGCCACCATAGAGTTGCAATAAAATATTGACGTATCAGACCGCAGCTGTCGTAAGTTATGCACTGACATGTTTTAACAGAGAGCTGACTGTGTAGTAGGTAGGTGATTTAATTATTTCGTCTTAAATAAGTAGAAAAGCTAATGTTTTATTATTTGGCAATGAGCAACGTGATGTACATTTAATTCTCTACTTAACATTTGTACAATATTCAATGTTGTAGTGCGCAATTTGTATTCAGTCAACCTCACGTTATATAAGAAGGTTACACGAAATGGCAAAAAACTAAGCAAAATAAATAAAATGGTGACGTGTGCCACTTCTGTAAAATAAAATATCCCGGTGTTTTTGATCGCGTATTGTATATTTACATGGCGCCTATAATTAAGTATGAAGCTTCTACGAGTATATAATGTTAATATTATTTTTATCGCACGTAATCTCTATATCAGTTATCTCTCTCATCAAACCACATTTTTTACCCTTACCGCTCCTTGTTTGTACAGCCGTTGGGACCAAACCTTATACTCCAGAGTTAGAACTTCGAATTTCATATCGTGCCGTTTCACTTACACTAACATTGATAGGAGAGGGAGATAGACGGTATGACATGAACTTCGAATTTCGAATTTCAGCGTGGCTCTCCTAAACTAGCACCCAACAAAAAGGTGGAATAGGTGTCATAATAGTTTACGTATTCACTGGAACGCCTGTCCCAGGTATTTTCGCAATCTTATACCAGGAAAGAATTCATGAAATGGCGTCATGCAAATGAGAAATGAAACCTGGCTCCCAAAATGCGTGGGCGAGGATCGTGAGACCTGCGCAAGGCATACTCCGCATCAAAAACTCGTGCATGCACTTCTATTAAAAAGGAATAAAGTTTAATGTTGAGCAGAGTTATAGTGGTTTTGTTAAGCTTGTAGTTGCTCATGCCATATCGGTAAAATGTTTATCTTATTTGATGTTTATTTGAGGTTACATCCTTAGATAGATAATCCAATTTAAGAAGGCACGAATCGAGTCTTATTTCTTACGCTTACCAGTAAATAACGAGATGGAGCAGGGCTCTTCGTATATTTGACAATGGTTTACGGCGGTCATAACATAATCTCTCATAGATATTATGACGCTTTATTGGTTTTATTCGTTTTTATTCGAGCCAATAAAATAGATACAGTTGGACAACGTAATTGCGGTGTCGGATAATATCTAGGTTGGCCTTTTTTACGACCAGCAAACCAGGTTTTTAGCATTCTAGAACGTTTTATATTCACTTTTTACCACATCGTAAAGAATATTGCTTGTTAAGATACAAATGCTGGAGCTCACTACCCGACTGTTTTATGAATATTTTTTAGTATTTTTTTTATCTAATAAGCGCGAAATATCTTACTGTAGATACACGTTTACTGCTTATTTGCTTACCTAATAATTTCTCCATGTATCTTTTGCTGATTTAATTTTTACTGTAAAATTACAACAAAACCTTTAAAAGAGTATTCAATAGAAGTATCCAAACCACCCGATGGAATATTCCAGAATAATTTTGAACACAGAACACCTTGTACAGCGTGTAAATTTCATACGGACGTAAATTTTGATAACGGTTACTGCGGGTCTTAAAAAACACATTGACTGGTTGGTTTCATTAACTAATTGCTTAATTTTTTTGTTGTCATGTCAT
Organism: Pandemis heparana; assembly: GCA_963854515.1. Classification (NCBI taxonomy): domain Eukaryota; kingdom Metazoa; phylum Arthropoda; class Insecta; order Lepidoptera; family Tortricidae; genus Pandemis; species Pandemis heparana. Next base: position 4,538,879 of record OY978013.1, on the reverse strand, counting down.
GTGACTGTTAATTTGTTTTCCTGACTGACAGTTTGTCTTTTGTCAAGTCACGTATTTGGGTCGTATACATTCCTGCTCAAACCTACTTAAAAAAATTAATTGCTCTTTATTAATAAAGCTATTTAATAAAATACCTACCATGAGGTTTGTACAATCGGAAACTATGCCTGGGTTAACACCCGTATGAAATTTACACATTGTGTAAATTGTTGTAAATTCATTGTCCAAGCATCCTTAAGAGCGTGCATCCCTACTGAGCTGGCAACGTCGCATTTTTGGTGATTATTTGCGATTATTTCACAGAAAATTAATGAAACTTTCAAACGTCCGTCTGTAGTGCACTTCGTTTTTAGTGTATTAATGTGCCTAATGCAATAATTAATCGTGATGGACTTTTATTTTCTTATTAAACGAGATATAGTATTTTATCCCTTTAATACGAAAATAAAAGTCCATCACCATTAATCATTGCATTGGACACATTAGTACACTAAAAACGAAGTGCACTACAGACGGACATTTGAAACTTTCATTCATTTTCTATGAAATAATCGCAAAAAATCACCAAAAATGCGACGTTGCCAGCTCAGTAGGGATGCACGCTCTTAACACAAGCTAATTTAAGATTGGATCAATTGGTGTAAGTGTACGTTGCTCTACGATTTTTTTTATTCTAGTACAAAAGCCGCGAGCTAGCCACTTTGTAAGTCAATCTAGTTTTCGTTAGCGCCCTTTTTCACGGATTCCAGAGGCGAGTATTACGGGTTCCACCCACACCGGCGCCTGCGCCGTGGGTGCCACATTCCGAAACCTGACACGTCCAGTTATGCATGCTAATACGGTAACTAGGCAAAAATACAACAGCCCGTTCGAATATTAGACCCTTTATAAACACTTTATTGAATCAGGCGTTACTTAGCGGCGGTCCATTTCAATGAACAAAAAAACCTTGCTACTCCGCTGCGTAGGTACGTGCAAGATTCAAGCCTATGCGAAATATAAGTGTTTACATGTAGAAACATACTTACCATACACCTGCCCAAGAATTGAAAGCGAAATTGTATGAGAAAAGGTTCCATAGACGTAGATTCCGTTTCTTCGAGCGTACATACGTTCTAGTATTTGCGTACGTAGGGCCAGTAGCAGCGTATGAGCGTAAGCACAGATGGGATGATATTGTTATTTTCTTGTGATATAATTTACTGCCGACTTGTTTTGTTTTGTTGTGTTTGTGATTTATTTTCTACTTATTTAAAAAGCCGTGGTAGCCTAGTGGTTTGACCTGTGGCCTCTCAAGCAGAGGGTCGTGGGTTCGAATCCTGGGCTTCGCACCTCTGAGTTTTTCGGAATTTATGTGCGATATCTCATTTGAAATTTACCATGAGCTTTTCGGTGAAGGAAAAACATCGTGAGGAAACCTGCACACAACTGCGAAGCAATTCAATGGTGTGTGTGAAGTTCCCAATCCGCACTGGGCCCGCGTGGGAACTATAGCCCAAGCCCTCTCATTCTGAGAGGAGGCCTGTGCCCAGCAGTGGGACGTATATAGGCTGGAGATGTGATGATAATTTACTGACCTTTTCAATATAGTGAAATAGACAAGAGCGCCAACATTTCCGAAGAATTAACATGAAATACGGTCAGCTACACCGAAGTTACACGCCGTCGCAATCCTATTAATGTTTAATCATAATAAAAATGCCAATTATTCCCGTGGAAACGTTGAATTTTACGTGTAAGAGGTAATCGTTTCTCGCGATTAAGTCTTTGATTAAACCCGGTAGATACGTGTAATTATCGAGATAGTAAAACTCTCGTCTACTTATTTCCTTATTCAAATAGCGTTTCACATAGGTCACATGGCTATAACTTGGTATAAAGGTAGCTTTATAGTGTAAAAGTTACGCTACGAAGTGTTTCGATTACCCTAACTAGTACCGACCCTAGGGTAGAACAGGTGGATCCGCCGCTCTAGGGGCCAGATAACTTGACGGGGGGGAGGAGTAGGTTGCCTAACATCAACCGAAGGGCGCTGAAAGACTCTCTCTACTCACTACCAAAAACAACGAATGAGATCGATAGATGACGACAAGGTCGCTACATAACTATCATCAGTTCAATTTGCAACTGCTGATTGTTACTTGACATCAGCGTGCTCCTTACATCACATCTTCGTTTAAGGAGCGTCCTAACTGAGAGCATTTTTACCCGATCATTTGTTGTGTGGGTCTGACGAACTTTTGAACCTTGTCCCAGCTGCGTGTAGTGCGCCTGCCGCCCGCACCTCTCTCGGCCCTCTTTGTCGTCCCACCCCGCACCCCTGCACCGCGCGGGGGAGGACTCATTTAAGCGTTCGGTCTATAGCAACTGGGAAACAACGCTGTAACGGTCGTCACAACGTCCACACCACTCAAATACTCGACGCCGAATGTTCATAACACGCGAATGCTCTCAGTGAGGACGCACCTTTACGTGTTACGTATGATAATCAAACATTTCTGAGTGGGTCCTGTTTATAGGTTCATGATACTACACCAAACGATTTATCCCCCCTTCAGTTTAGCTGTCATATTCTCAGATCAATCAAGGACATAAGCAAGGACCCCTCAGGTTAGACTTTAGCGAATACGTGGCTAGATATGGACCTGTTAGAGCGCGGCGCCGGCGTGGGCGCAGGTGGGCGGGACCTCGACCTGACGGCAGGTCGTGGTAAAGGAGCTTTCAAGAAAGGCTTAAAGGTCTAAACTTGGCTGTGAAGTAATCAGTACAAGTTGGGTAGAGTTTTGTGACTTTTTTTTTTAATCCACGCCACGACGTGTAAAACGGTATTGATGATCTCGATCATACACACACACAGATATTGAAGTCAAAATTGTAACACTCCTCTTTTGCGTCGGGGTTTGAAAGGTTAAGAACCAGACGAATAGGTCTAAAGTTACTTAGACAAAACGACGACAGTCTAACTAACCCCCTTAGTCATAAACGCTCTATAGGCTTCTGTCCTTATCTGTGAAAGGTAAATGTCAAAGTAACAGATAAGGACACACGATTGCTTAGTAGAAGCCTACAGAGCGTTTATGAATAAGGGGGTAAGTCCTGGCCCGACTGACTGCCTCATTAAGAGGGTGCATCCGTGCTGAGCTCGCAACGTCGCATTTTTGGTGATTTTTTGCGATTATTTCACAGAAATTGAATGAAAGTATCAAATATCCGTCTGTAGTGTACTTTGTTTTTAGTGTATTAATGTGTCCAATGCAATGATTAATGGTGATGGACTTTTGTTTTCGTATCAAATTGATAAAATACTATATCTCGTTTAATAAGAAAATAAAAGTCCATCACGATGAATTATTGCATTAGACACATGAATACACTAAAAACGAAGTGCACTACAGACGGATATTTGATACTTTCATTCAATTTCTGTGAAATAATCGCAAAAATCACCAAAAATGCGACTTTGCAAGCTCAGCACGGATGCACCCTCTTAACGCCGATCTCAACTTAGAATAACTTTCGCGAGTTTCGCGTGATTCACTAAAAGAAACCTCGTCCGGGAAGTGATAGAATGTCTAATCTCGCGAATGTATATTACGCGAGACAAAAATTACAAATCATACCTAATTAAACATTATCCTGAAAAATTAAGTCATTGCTCATGCAAATCGGTATTTAATAAATGGAAATGGGAAAATAAAAACACATTCTCTCCTTAACAATAAATTAACTTAACAGATCGATGTCTTCATGTCCATCTCGCTATTCACTGGCAATTGCATTTCTTTATATGGACAAGCAACCTATTGTGGCGGTCGTGAGTTACGGAATACGAGAATGGCAGCCCTTAGAAATGATGTGGGAACGATCGCTGATAATAATTTCTCAATTCTGATTGGGTTATATTGATGCGAATAAAAGAAAAGTTGCAATATAAGTTTGGGGTAATTTGGTGAGTGTTTGTACTTCATGATATATTCTGATTGCTCCAATCTTAGCGTGAAGCTGCATTGACGGGTAGACTCACGCACTCACACTCGGTAATGTCGTATGTATATAAATAATAATAATAATAATAATATAAGCCTTTTTATTCCGAATTCGCTACAATTTCAGTAAGTACATGTGTTTTTTTTTTTTTTATTAAATTGTCGCGAAATTCGGCGTGCCTCATGGCATAGGCCTCCTCTGTTTATTGGAGGGTCGTATGTATATACTCATATGGTGTATAGCAGTTTTTTTAAACGTGTGGTCGCTTGAACTGTTGAAGGATGTAGGGAGAGTCGAGAGAGATCGCGAAAACTGCCAATGCAAACAAAAAACGCAAGTTGCTAGCTAGGAAAAAGCATACAAATGTTGTAGGTATATTCATTGAATATTTGTAAAATATATATTTTTATACTAGGAGGGTCGTGTCATGAAACTGGTTGAAAAACACCACTGGCGTATCGTGTGTATATTCTGTTACTCTCAGAAATGCAGCTTTAAATATCCAAGACATTTAAACGTGCTTTGTATCAGACTCACGTGCATAGAAACTATTTCTTCTAAGGCGTAATTTACCATTATTAACTCTAAGCACCTGAAAAAGCGCGCTAATTGCAAAAACGTATCCAATCAACGGTGATCTATGATCGAGTGCGCGGGCCGGCGCTTGCGCAGCGGCGCCCTGGCGCCATCTAGCGTGATCTATCGGCGCCGGGAAACCGACTCATTATACTCTTATCGCACGCGTCAATGCAAATCCGACGGTTTAATCTTAGAAAAGTAAGTTTCCAAGTAAATACTTCGCTTGTTTTGAGGTCGTGGGCGGAAAAGTGATTGTGAAATTTGTCCCGCTCTTACCCTTGCGTGGGCGAGTAATTATACGTCTAGCTATAATTTATGTTGGTTAAATATCGTCAAAATTAATGGAGCAATGCTCGTGCCGTTTGTCGTTCGTGCTCGATAAATAATTAGCTTAATTGGCTGTTGAGAATAAACAGTGAATTGCATAGGTTTCATCAGTGTCAGATTTGCTGTGTGTACCTTGTCTTATTTATGTTTTTTTTTTCAGGTAAGTACTCGCTGATCTAAGTTCAGAAGCATCTAAGAGAAAGCGCTAGTCTTGATGACACATCTTGTATGGTAAGCGAGACCTGGTTTTGGGTAAATACGTCGTCTACAAAATAAAGTTGACAATAGCAATACCTACCGGTAATCTTATACATTTCGATATACAGACATTTGCTTATTATGTGTAACGTACTTTTGCTGAAATCCTGGAGTGGGTACTGTAACTCGCAGTCTCTGTCTCTTTATCCTTTTAGTAAAGTGAGTGAGAGGTAAGATAAGAAGTGAAACTTTCCTAATCTTGACACGGGGCAAGTCGGTGCGTTTCTCAAGCAGCCCTCTCACGTGAGTTCATTCGTTAATAAATAAACGCATCCAATAAAACGAGGTTTCCACGACTCTACCGTGTTCTACTAAATTTAATTTAATAATTCAAAGGCGGAAGGCTTTTACTAGGAACCATAAAAACAATTCCAAAACTCGCCGTTGACTCATAAAATCGGAACGGAACGAGGAAAGAAGCGTTTACCGGCCTTTTTCGGAAACTTTAGATTCATAGAAATAGTTCTTATGTTGATGCGTGTAAGGCGCAGGAAGGTTTGTTTGAATTAAAGATCTAAAGTGGACTCAATGTGCCTAAAAAGCACATTCCCATAACATTTAGCTGCCTCGAATTGGTTTCAAATGACGCGATATTTTTATGTACTTTGAAACTTTTTCATAGGTAACTTGATTTCGCGTCGTTTGTTTGTTCATCAGCCTAAAAATTTTGTCAAAGAAAACAATATAGTTTTTGCAATAACAGGGACAAAAAAGATTTGCGTTCTCAAAGCCGAGTGTCGGTTTAACGATGCGTCAATAATTGGGTCTGAATAAAAAACCTAACATTCTAACCTAACTGAATATTGCGGGACTAAAAAATAAAAACAAAATGGTGTCGAATCTCGTTAAAAACCTGCCAGTGTCGGGTTAGTTGTGAGCGTTGCCACCAGAGAGCGTGACTAATTTTTGAATAATTCATGCCAAAATTCGACGGGTCATTAATTTTGAATAATTGAAAAAAAGCAAAGATTTAAAGGTCATTCGTCAAGCATCATTTTTCAAAATAATTACGCATGAAAATCACACGCAATTGTTAGAATTTAACCGTCGAAGAGGATCTCGCTTTCAATAATGGTCTCTCAGACAATATTTGTAATCTAATAATTCTTAAATATATCCCCAGAATGCCGTTGACCTTAATGCCGTTTTTCTTATCAATATAGCTGCTTGTGATTGATGTAAATCATGCAAATACAGATAAATCTAAGCCAGCGCCGGAAACACATTTCATCTCCAAGGGACATCCGATGCCACGCTTTGTTGTAAATCCCTTTCAATCCAGCCTTTTTCAAATCGTTTTCCACTGTAAAAACACCCGTCTCTTTCCTTCCTATTGGGTGGGAGAGAGAAGGCAGGAAATCAAGAAGACAAATGTAAACATGGGGCAGGGCAATTCTTTTCCGACGTATAAATTATGCAGAACCCTCCGACCGCTATGGGCGGATGGTGACGAGTGTTTTTCTTTTTTGGGTTCCGTATCTCGAAAGGAAAAATGGAAACCTTAAGGGTTACTTCGTTGTCCGTCTGTGTGTGCGTCCATCTGTATATCTATCAGAAACGGGAAGATATAATTGCACTAAGTTGTTTACGTACTGTGTTATCAATGTATTCGAAACCCCCAAGGTCAATTAAGAAAAATAGGAATGAGCCGTTATTTTCCGTATTTTGCTTTAAAATATCAGTTACTCCTTGAACTCCGAAACTTTTATGAAAAAAACGTTACATTTAAAAATGTATAAAAAGGATTGAAATTCGTTCTCATGATATGTTAAGGTTATCAAACTTAGTGTTTACCAAAAGATAACGTTATCTTCAAGACTCCCACAAAAACTATTTGCTTCAATATATCAGGAGTTATCTTTTGCAATGAATTTATTACTATTTTTACTACTCACTTACTCACACGTCTTCATAAAACGGTTACCTAAGTTATCTTTATTATCATTGCAATTAACGGCTTTCGATTTGTTCCAATTAAGCGTTTATTCTCCTATTTCGGTTTTATTTGTTCTAATTTTCTTTCGTTGCAGAAAAAATTCTATACGCGTAGGTATTTTCTATGAACCAGTTTCTAACACTGCGGTCTGAGGAGGGAGATGGGTCTAGAAGGACGCATCCTCCCCTATATCCTTAAAAATAGTTAAAACAATTGAGAAAAATCAGCAAACCAGGCGCATCAACATCGAGCCGTGCAAACAGTATTTCATATACCCCTTTTAAAAGCTTTCTAAATACAAAGAGAAATTGACAATGAAATCAGCAGATAATTGCTAGAATAATGTTAAATTTAAATTATGTAGTAGAAAGTTGTGTCAACTATTAGTTGTTGCCTGTGTATGCGTACCGCGAGATGAAAAGTGGCATACCTACAAATTATGACGCTTAATACATATTATAAGAAGTTTTAAAAATCGATTTATAAGTTTCTAATATTATCTCCTTCAAACAAACTATCAAATCTTACCCATTTATTACCTAGGTATATTGTTATTGATATAGATCTTTGAGTGCATAGTAATGATTAAAATTACCAAATTCAAACATCAGACAGCACCACTTCGACTAGCTTAAACAATATCATTTAACTCAACAATGTTAACGCAAATGAATCTCCTTTAATAATGTACAGTCGAGTTCATTTGATACAGAATTTCACATTTGGAATCTTATTACGCGAACGAACTCATTGCGCGTGTCATTCCCGTGCGCCGAAGAGGGGAATGACAGGGGAATGAAGCTCAGAAGCTCAAGTAATGAGATGTTTTTATATGCTAAAGTAAATTAATAATCATTATGGTAATAAAAGCTACACAGATAGCTTTAGAATATATTTTTATAAGTTCTGTAAATATTGTACCTAATAAAATGCAAAAACAATCGTGTGGATGCAATTTTCAAATTAGCTAAATACACCGCGTAAGTAGACAAAAATATTAATAATTTTGCTTGAAAGCTTTTAAGTTTACAAGTACCTAACAAAACGACTGTAGTTTACGTTGGTTTCACACCAATTACAGTCCCAACTGCAGGCACCCATTCTAAATAAATACTTTAATTAAAAATTGCAACGGTCCCTATTTTCCAAGGCGTTATTTCACTCTCCAACAAACACTCCCTAAACCTAATTCCGAGTGCGACTATTCAGAGGCTCTAGTAATATTTCTTTCATTACCAGTCAAATTCTCCCCCAGATTTCTGATTCCCCTGGAGCGGCAGTATGTGCCAGATTAAATTTTCCAAGACCTTTTTTAATAAGACTTCTTTTTCGTGACGATCCATTTATTTGTGCCTGTGTTATACAGGCTTAAACCGGAGAGATCAAAGGTGTTGGCTATGACCTTTGCTTTGTTCAAAAGATAATGTTTGCATAATAGTGTTGACCGTAAACAGACGTTATGGGAGCAATAAAGCCAAATAGAATAAACGCCCGTACGCTGTTACGTTACATTTGTAGGTTAAGAAATGTTATTTGGTGGCCATTAGGCTTATGAAATTGTGGTTTCTGTGTTTTTTCATAATATTATTAGCGTTTTAGAGTTTCGAACCCGTAAGGTACCCATACCCAACGGAGCTTAGGGGCCTTATTACTAAGACTCCGCCTTTAGCACCATTACAAGTAGGTACTTTAAATATGAAATAAGTCCTACTCACACTTGTCGATATTTTTAATTAATTTAACCTTCTTTTAACGTGTAATTTGATAGTAAAACTTACAATACAGCTGTTATTTTCGTTGAAAATTACGTGTACACCGGGCATTTTAGTATCGTCCGTCACCTCATTGATGTCCCATATACTAGCAGTAAGGTGAAACGCATAAAAGCGAAACTTTTAACGTTTGTTTTCGTGTCCTACATGCGAGCGGTTATGAATTGGGCCGCCGCAAATAGGTCTGTATACTGTTTCTAATTGAGACCAGGAATTCTTGGTTGTGACTGGTGTTTTTATGTTTGAAGCGCGAATGTAGTTTCGTAATGGTACCTAATAAATGTCATAAAGTGGTGCGGGAATTATGCGGACGGGAAGAAGAATAATGCTAAGTTTACTTGAGCTTAGATTTGTTATTATAGAGGAAGTAATATGGACTTATCTGCGGAATGACTATAGGGTATCTATTTCTCATTAGACCAATTTCTAGGACTTCGTGGAAGCGAAATCAAATTGAATATATCTTTGACGTGGCCTCATATACTATGTCTAATCAGCGGCTAATTGCCAACATATAAATTTAACAAATTAGTTCAGAGTGAAGCGAGTGATCGTACTAATAATGTAAATGTGAAAGTTTGTTGGTTTATATGTGGTTTTATGACGCGGATACGGCTTCACCAATTGCTATGGAATCTATATATATCTGGTGCTCGATTTTCGAAAGCACATATGCGAAAATACCACTCAAAAGTAGCGTGTAGCTATCACGGTCCCTGAGATACTGCCTGATGAAAGACAGACAGTCAGAGAGACGGACAGACAGACAGACAGAAGACAGACGGATAATGGAGTCTTACTAATAGGACTCTATTACGATTTTACCCTTTGGGTGCGGAAAACTAAATAAATCAAGGACATCAGCAAGCATTAACAATCTCACAAATAAAAATAAGGGATTAGTGATTTAGCATAGTGGCATGTTTTTTGTTTTTTTTTTCCTGTTTTTTAAAATTTATTTGTTATTTTATTTTTTAACGTAATGTCAGCAAATAATTATTTTTTGCTCTGTCTGCGAGACGTCGTACCTACATAATTAGAGCAGAATCAATTTAGAAACAGACATAATTTATGGTGCTATAAAAAAGATAAGCCTTTGGTCCAGTGTAGAAAGTATTATAAAATGTTACAACTGTGTCGATTTATGAGCAGATTTCGTGTTGCCGTTTTAATTGCTGAAAACGTCTGATTATTTTAGACAGCAGTAACTTAAAAGCTTAATAACGTTACGAATTAACGCTAAACATTTAATGGAAACTGTCAAGACGTGTGTTTAAGTACCTAAGCATCAAATGACCTCTTTGCTCCAGTCGGCGGAAATTGAGCAATATTTTTGAAACTAATGAATAGGTAAACCGTAACATTTGTTACTTGGTATTTCCAACTCTCCTTGACTTCTTTATCCTTATCCTTAGGACAGCGCTAAACGAATTGTTTGCAGCCAAATACTTAGTCTTCAAAAGATTGTCTTATCTCAGATCGCAAATTAATTATTTATGACCAATATATGTATATTATATTTTATTTTATTGTTTATAATTTATTATGCTCTTATAATTATTAATTTTTGACGATCTCAACAGAAATGCTTATATTTGTGACATTCATGTTTTTTCATATAATGTAATTTTTGTTGATGAATAAATAAATCTAAATCTAATCTAATCTAAATCCAAGTCTCAAAGGATTTTTCCGAGTGAAATTTGACCGCTTCTTAGTGGTCTAATTGAATAGAGTGTAAGATTGACTTTCAATGTTGACATTGTTAGCGCAGACAACAAAAAGAACTCGTATTAAGAAAAGCTCATTACACCACATAACACTTAAAATGTAGTGAAATTGTAATTGTATTCCGTCAATGAGCAGCAAAATGAGCAGTAGCAAGTCAAAGAAGCAGTAAATTGCGCTTACTTTGTTTCTGTATTATTGCTGTGGGTTACCGCCGCTTTAGCAGATAGAGAAATTGTGGACATTATTTATATCTTCCATTTAGTTTAGTTGCAAGTCGAGTAATTTATTAGGATTACCACTAAGTCAGCTATAACTCATCAACAGAATTTGTTGGGCTAATTTATGTTGATGGAAAACTTTCTGTCCATGCTGTTTGATGTATTTGAAGGGAACGTAAGTAGTGTCTGCGCGTATTTTATTCCTCTTTCGAGGTAGTTCGACTATTCATTAAGAGAGGGCGCCACACATTTAAAATTTCAGGTTTGCTCAGAATAGACCTTAGCTAAATCGATATTTCACCTCCCTTTCTAACCTGTGGATTAGAGCGGCAGAGACGAACGTTTTATCTGTGCTATAAGCTAGTGTGCTGCCGGTACAAGTGTTATAAATTATTGGGCTACTTAAATTCGTTTTCGTCGTCAAACATTTTATTACCGTGCTGTATAATTATGTAGAAATAGTCAAGTTAACTCTAAGTACACTATTAATAGTTGCTAAACTAAACGAATTAAAATCAATAGGTTTAATTTATATTGTAGGTAATGAAACCGGCTAAGTTTAATAAGTGCCCGACATTTATGACAGCGTTTATTAAATTAGATGCACTGATCCATACTAAATCGTTTTATTTTCGTCTTTCGTACTAAAGATATACTTACAGGCTTAAAACTCTCAGATCATGACCCATCACGGCGACCGGCGCTCGCGCATAGAAAAGTAATGGTATTATTTATACCCCATTGTATGGGAGACGCGGCAAGCGGCATAGCTCGGGTTAGGATATTGTGGATAATATGCGTGACTTTAACTGAGTGTAAAGAACTAATGGATGGTGAGAAAGATTTACATTGTAGCTCGTCGTTGAAATGTTACCGAAAAGCGTGAAACGGCACGCAAGAGTCTCGAAAACCAAACTGACTGATGGTTGCGATGACGACAAGGAAGCAAATGAGCACTAGCACCCAATGGTCTTAAATGTGACCTAGCCAATTAATGTGTTACCCCCTTAAAAAAACAATACCTACTAATTCTTAATCTTTAAACGTTGGTATAGGTTGGCATTTAACACTGAAATAATAATAAAAAATTGTACCAACCCGAAAATTTCCCAGCCTTCTTCGGCTATTAATTTCAATTTCTCAGAACAACGTAACGTCACGATAAAAATCTTAAAAGTTCCTTAAACCCTCTAATTAGTTATAACGTTAACGGCCCGAGCTTTTAACGTAATCACTGAGCTTCCACAAACAAGAAAGCTTCTAATCGGAGCAAGGTTAATTTTTCTTTTGACACTTTTGATATCTTCTATCTGTTTAATCTTATTTGGTGTGCTTAACATTCTTTTAACTTTTATATTTCACTAGGAACTCTTGACATTTGTTTTGGTTCTGTTTTACTCTTATTTTCTAAACTCTATCGTAATCTAGCTGTACACTGTAGAAACTAATAAAATAAAACAATCTAAATTATAATCTTAATTAACTAGCGACCCGCCCCGGCTTCGCACGGTATATTATGCATGTATTATACATATAAACCTTCCTCTTGATTCACTCTATCTATAAAAAAAACCGCATCAAAATACGTTGCGTAGTTTTAAAGATTTAAGCATACAAAGGGACATAGGGACAGAGAAAGCGACTTTGTTTTATACTATGTAGTGAAGGTGTAGCTTTAATATCTTTTTTACTAGTTCACAAGAAATGAGATCTGTCTTTGTCTTCTAATCTACTAGTATTTAAAATTCAGCAAAATTTTTCACCACTTTCGAATGATATTTTTACATAGGTACGTGCTTCCAAAAATTGGGCGCCAGCTACCTACCTTCCTACCACAGCGCACAGTACCTAGCATTTCACTGTTATTTGAACACACAAATGCGTTTGTGGAAGGAAGACTTCCTACAGTAATGTTTAAAACGTTGCAGTTGAGAACTACAAAAAGGTGTTTTTTTTTTGTTTTTTTCTATTCAAACACGTGACTTCGTGACTCCGAAACGTCCGTGTTCAAGAAACCAAATGTATAAATTAACTGACTATTCATTTAAAGTTTTAACACTTTAAAAGGTTCCCCCGACAAAAAACTCACGAAGTTCCTGTTCATTTACATTTGAAATATCGTGAGTCTCCTCATTATGGTAGATATTACCAATTAATTCAATTTCCTGCTGGAAATTCAACCGTTATCATAATTTGATGTAGTACTTTTATGATTTTCTCTGTATCTAATTGATCCTCGATCTCACTAGCTATTATTTTTAATAACGTGAAATGATTGACAAAATTGATAAGTTTGATGCGTGCTTTATATCTATACTAATACCATAAAGAGAAAACACTTGCATTTTAATATTTTTGTTTGTAATTTAACTCAAAAACTATTGGAACGATTTAAAAAATATACATATATTAGAATGCTACATTATCCCTGAGTATCATAGGCTATATTTATTTTAGCGCGGCCGAAGTATTTATTTATTTTATTAATACCGACAAAAGACGTTTTTTTTTTTCATGAAAACACGCTGGAGACTCGCGCACAGTCCAGAGGGGTTACTCCGAAACTCAATTTTCGAAGTTCGTATCATACCGTTCTTCTCACTCTCAAATAAATAACTATACGTGTGAGCGGAACGTCACTAAAACGAACTTCGAAAATTGAATTTTGGAAAATAAGGCCTTATACACTCTGTTCCGCTCGCACTAATAGTTATTAATATGAGAGTGAGGAGGACGATAATGATACAAACTTTAGAAAACGAATTTTGAAGTAACGCCCGTGGTCGAGCTGTAAGGGACAGCTATCGTGGAATTTAATAAAGTTATATTATAAAGTAATAGGTAGCGTCCATAAAAAAACCTTTGTTCCCGTACTAATATTCCACGACGTTTATTAATATAATAACATTACCTCTTCGTCATTACAGCCGATTAATATTCCAGAGAAGTACCATCCTCGTGTCTGCATTTATATAAAAATCACGGCCGCGACGAGATTCGAACGCCCTTTGTATGTTAATAAGCATATTTCATTCAATAATTTGTGCTTTAAAAGTTTATAAAATGAACCTGATCCTACTTAAGATAAGGTTTCGCACTTATTAAATTCAATGATCGAGTTTGTGTTTTACCGAATTTCATTGCGTTCGTCATTTATTTGCTTAGTCGTGTTTTGTTTGTCATCTCACGTTTCACGAATTCCGGATTCGATCTTGATTTTTATAACTTTGCAAGCTGGTTTTCACGTTATTTGAATACCGTTGAAAATGTCGGAAAAAATCAAATGATTTTTTCGGGAATTTATGAAATTTTCGTTTTTTTCCGGATTTTTTACGAAAAAAAACAATAAGCGTAATGACACAACTGTGACAACTGAACTGGACTGACACCGATGTCAATGGCAAAGTAAGTCTATAATCATTCACCTATCCACCAGTAGTATTAAGAAAAATAACCGATTGAAACCTGTTTAAATAGTTTTTTTCGGAAAAATGTAAGCGGAAGGTTTCATCGTTTTTTTTTCCTTAAATTTCCGGAAAAACAAGCCGTTTGGAAAGAAACTATTTTCCAGAAATTTTCAATGCTATATTTCAACTATAGGAGCCCGATATTGAGTACGATATCTGCTCTTTGCACCATCGTGCCAGCGAGCGCTGCCATGACTTGAAACACTTGAATGTCGGATAAGTCGTATTCGTTTATCTTAATTACAGCATTAAAATCCATGTCAATATGTTCATTGTATCGCAGCCGCCCATACCTCTCACGAGGATTGCGATTCGTAAATCATCGTTTAATAAAATTTTAAAAAAGTAGCCTGAATCCACGCCTGCCACACTAATAGAGTCAAAACGCCGCAACTTTAGAACTCACGACATTATCTATCTGAAACTGGCCTTATCGAACAGGGGCTTAGCTGTCAGCGGGGGGGTATTAGAAAATAATGTTAAACACTGAAGCGTGTCGATCGATCATTGCTGGTCTAATTTGTCTAATGATAATCTCGATGCAGTCACGGAGCCGCCTTGTGCCTTTCCACACCGTTTATGTACCGGTGCAAGGCTAAGGAGGTTGCGATTAAAATTATCTGTACCTACTACGTGAGTTCTTGAACCATTCCGTTTGTTTTGTTTCACTCACTCTTATGAGTTTGATAGTTAAATCGGCGGCCGATGGTACCCGAACCGGAAACCCCCAATGACATTCTAAGAGCTGTGCACACTGTACTTATAGTTAAGAAAACTGACGGTCCATGTTATAGCAGCTATCAGTACAAGTTGTCAGAAATATTCTGTTCCCCTGAGCTACCCTACACCCCGCTGTGTTCGTGTACTAAGCAGTGGTATTATAATATTGTTGACCGTCTATTTTCAGTTGCGTTAAATTCAGGTTAATAGATATTTTCGACGCGTTGTTGTTAAGCTGGTAGTTCTTAAAAAGCTATTTCTTTACGAAAAAAAAACTGTAAATATAAAATGCTATTCACGCAAAGAATAGCATAAACGCTTGTTACCTAGATACTCACAAAAACATTTCAAAACTAAAATATCGTCTCATCTCATTTCCAGTATAGGCACGCAGTCCTCCTCTCAGAAGACCCTAGACTCCCTTAAAAGTAGACTACCATTCTGCTAGCTGCTAAACCTAATTCGCTTACGTTTATGTTTTAAGCCACTGCTATAAGGAGTCCAAGTTTCACAAATTCCACGCTTGTCTAACGTTATTATAATACGATTTACTATAAATTTCGCTGAATATTATAGTATACTATAAACTTGAGCATTTATCTGATATATCTCGTTAATAACTGTCGTTGACCATTGACTAGGATCTTATGTTTAATCTCAGTAGCTCGTTTACATTTTCAACTCATAGATAAATTTATTGTATTTTTTAACTTCTTGCATTATCATAAACTTTTGTCACGCCTATAAATATCTGGCCAGATAGAAAAGAGGAAGGATGCCATATCTTTTTTTTTTTCTAGTTTGCATTATTATGGCCCTAACTCGTTCCATATTCAGACGGCTTGGAAAATCTTCTCTAACATTCAATTAATTATTCTGATTTCGCCTGCTACTTAAATACTTAAGAGTATACTTAAGCATGCTTGTAAATTAAATAAACTTAAATACTTATTATACAAATCAATGTTTTTTTCCAGGTAAGTACATTTGAAGCGATTAGTGCACACAAAGTGACACTATCTGGCTGTTCAAGGGATAATCTGTTAAAACTGATAGAATTATAATTTTCTCAAGCCTTTTTCGATGTTACTTATGCAATACCGCGATCCTAAGTACACTACAAGTTTTTAAGTTTGAAGTGTCAAAAATGACGCTCGCAAAATGAAGGAGGAGGTGAGGTAGGCGGGGGTGGATTTTTAACACTTAAAAAGATTGTGGAAGAGCGGCAAAACCAAGATTGTTTATTGACAACGTTGAATGTAAATTCATTGGAAATATTGGAATCCACCGACGGTGCAGACGACGACGGAGATAAATATATACAAGAAAATATAAAGTCCGATTTAAAACCTGTACCTCCTTTTGATGTCTCAAAATCAGAACACCAGTCTGATAAAGAAACAAGGGCTGTTTTTCTTTTCTACATAGCCAAGAACTTTTTTAACTAAAAGCCCGTTCTCACTTTGACATTTGACACTAAACAATAAAGTTCCATATTAATGGATATGAAAACGTCACTCATTTAATACAATCATTGATTGATAGTTCGGGTGCCATCGTATTCCGATTGAAATCCGAGTTTTCCCGATGGAAAATCGTGCACTACATTTGTAATTTTTTCTAGTGCAGGACGCGCGACCGGTCGCGTAGCAGTCGAGAAAGCGTAAAGGGTCCACCACTCAGTAACCAAACCATCTCACTCTAACTTATCGCATAAGACAAGGACATCATGCATGTCGCGAGTTGGCGTGTGAAATCGAGGATAAAAGATTTTATCGCAGTCTGCATTTTATTATCACTTAAGAGGGTGCATTCCTACTGAGCTGGCAACGTCGCATTTTTGGTGATTTTTTGCGATTATTTCACAGAAATTGAATGAAATTTTCAAATATGAGTCTGTAGTGCACTTCGTTTTTAGTGTATCAATGTGTCCAATGTGTGTGTATAATTAATCGTGATGGACTTTTATTTTCGTATTAAAGGGATAAAATAATATATCTCATTAAATAAGAAAATAAAAGTCCATCACGATCAATTATTGCATTAGACACATTAATACACTAAAAAAGAAGTAAATACACTACAGACGCACATTTGAAACTTTCTTTCAATTACCGTGAAATAATTGTAACAAAACACCAAAAATGTGACGTTGCCAGCTCAGTAGGGATAAATGCTCTTAACCTGAAGAATGTTGATTTTTTTGTCAATGAATTGGTGACCAATGGTTTCGTGAAATACTATGCACTAATTTTTGATCGGTTTACCTCGAGTCTACGTCGCTTGCCAGGTCTAGGGTTAGAATTACCATAAAACCCAGGTTGGACAGTTCCATCATACACTTTTCATTTTAACTGGGGGTCTACGTCCAAATCCGTATGTCGATGTTCGTATGATACCGTCCCTCTCACTCTTAAGATGAAGCAGTATTAGTATGAGCGAGTCGGTATAATTCAAACACCGAATTTCGAACTTGGGAGTATATTGTCTAAAGATGTGGCGTAGTGGCTATTATGCATGTAAACTTGAGATCAACTATCTTTTAAGGAATTTACGTTCAATTTATCGTTATACACGTCCGCTTGTAAAATTGTATACACATAATCTTGACAGGTAGATAAGATACCATGATCAGGACATGTGTACATACGTCTCAAGGCATTACACAATAATGTTTGTGCAAACGTAGTACGATCTAAAACAAACTATGTTAAATAAACTATTTACATTGATTATTTTGTAATATGAAGGAGAGGAAACCCGCTTTAATGAATATACTTAGTAGTACTAGACTTGGACCCTGGGGGTCTACTACTAAGTTCGACATTCTAAGTTCGTACCATACGGTCTTACCTCACTATAGTCCCACTATTACCGTGAGAGAAACGGCACGATGCCAAGTTCGCATTTTAACGAATTACAAATAAAGAACACACAGGAGCCGTCTAGTCTAGAGTCTAGATGCTCACAAAAATCTTAATAAGATCGAATCGTCAATCGCATAGTTCAAATATATTTCAGCACCTAAACAGCTCCGCACTTATTTTTAATTTATTAAATCAGGCGATACTTTGCGGAGGTCCATTTCAACGAACAAAAAACTTTAACTCTGCTACTCCGCTGCCAGCGAGTAGCAGCGAATAGAGTAGTGAATAGCAAGGTAAATGTTTATTGTTCATTTATCTTTAACGCCTCGTACTTTGGAGCTAAAAAAAAATGTACCTCGGAGCTAAAAAAGTACCGCATTCTAGACTCATCTGTTTTAATATGCACAAATTCTGCTGATCTAAATAAAAATACAAAAAGATAGTCTTAAATTTGGCACAGATCTGTGTCTTAAGCATTCGAGGGTCAAATTACCTCGACAAACAATAAGTTATTTCGTGATTAAGTCCAGAGTGTGATAGCTACGAGTAGGAAAGAAAATCACGTACGTTTAAAACACATTTTTTTATGGCTTGAAATGCAACTCAGAAATTACGTAGCGAAAACAACCGGCTGTCAGGTAAAACATAAGTAACGCATTATGCGGGGAGAAGTTAGTCAGAGGAGACGTCAAAGTTTCGGCACGGCGCATAAATTGCTGCGCCCACGCATGTGCTTAGGGTTGCCATTTATTGAGCGCTAGAAATTACTAAACAATCACAGAACATTGAAAACTAACAAACGTACATACATAAATCTTACTAATATTATAAACGCGAAAGTTTGTAAGTTTGGATGTTTCTTGCTCTTTCATGGCAAAACGGCTGAACCGATTTTATTGAAATTTGGTATAGTGATAGTTACAGTCCCGGGAAAGGACATAAGATAGTTTTTATCCCGGAATATGGCATAGTTCCCGCGGGATAGCGACAAGCGAATTCATCGCAGACGGAGTGCGGGCAACAGCTAGTAAATACATAAATCACGTCTTTATCCCTTACGGGATAGACAGAGCCTAAGGTATAACATGAACAGTATGATTTATTGACATACTAGCTGTTGCCTGCGACTTCGTCTGCAAAGAATTCGTTTATCGCTATCCCGTGGAAATTTTCCGGGATAAAAAGTAGCCTATGTGCTATTCCAAATTTTTCTCTATCTATGTGCCGAATTCATGCAGATTCGTTGGGCCGTTCTGGCGTGATTGAGTAACAAACAAATATCCATCCATCCAATCCATACTTTCGCATTTATAATATTAGTTAGATTTCGCAATTTTTTTCTAGAATGATTAGTTTTTTCACGAAAGTACCTACAGTATACAGGATGTATCAGACACCCCCTAACAATAATCCACTGGGGTATATAACCATAGCTATAGAAGCTATAAAAAATATTTTGAAAAAAATACTCCAATTTTTGTCAAAATATTTTTTTTAGCTTCTGTAGCTATGGTTATATACCCCAGTGGATTATTGTTAGGGAGTATCTGATACACCCTGTATATTGTTTTTTTTTTTAATGTGGGGATTTGGCTATGTTACCATATTTGAGAGCTCTCGAACCTCCAGCCAACCCTAGTCCGTGTGGGTTGCTAGGGCTGTCACAAACGGATTATTTACGACGCGGCTCATTAGGATGCGGCGTGACGCGCGTTGCATCCCTGTTGCAATACGTGACGCTTTTGTGCGTCGCCGATTCAAAAGTAATCGACGTCGGCTTCACTGGCTTCCTCATGCAGATTTTGCAGCTTTGCTAGGGTTATTCATCTAACTAATATTATAAATGCCAAAGTTTGGATAGATGGGTGAATAAATAATAATGGTAAATTCTTACAGCTATTTAAATCGTAAGATACAATAAGTGGAGGAGCGGTGTTCTCTTAGCACGAGTATCTCGTATACTCAAAAAGAGGCACCAGCACAGATACTGTTGTTGTAATTTAAGTTACTGAATAAATATTTTTTCATTTTCGAAAGTATGGATGGATGGATGGATGGATTGGATGGATGGATATTTGTTTGTTACCCAATCACGCCAGGACGGCCCATCGAATCTGGATGAAATTCGGCATATAATAGATAGAGAAAAGTCTGGAATAGCACATAAGCTACTTTTTATCCCGGAAAATTCCCGCGGAATAGCGATAAACGAATTCTTTGCAGACGAAGTCGCGGGCAACAGTTAGTACATGCATAAATCACGTCTTTATTCCATACAGGATAGACAGATCCTAAGGTAATAAGACTAAGATTCTTGATTTACCTCTGTAAGTTAGGCAGTCGATGTCATATGATGAAGTTTTATAAATACCTATTAAAAGTAATGGACGTCGGCTTCATTCGCTTCCTCATGCAGATTTTGCAGTTTGCGTAGTGATAGGGTTATAGTGGTAGGTAACGTTATACTTTCTGTCTCTCTTACCTCTATAAAATCAGAGAAATAATCGATGTTATCAATGACGTATAATGGAGGCTTAAAAGTATTTTTTACGCTGGTGCTTTGCTGGACTATTAGTATAGTTTAAATAAATATGTCTAACGACTGCTGTAAATAGAAACGGTATGTTGACTAATTGTTACTTGCATTTTAGTACAAAAATGTGAAAATTGGCTTATAAAAATATCAGCATGCCAATTAGTTACTTCGTGATATTAAAAAACCCATAACTTGTATCGAGTTGACAGCTTTATACAACCCTGATTTGTTACCCCACATGTTTCACAATCTATCAAAACTTTACTAATTTGCTTGTCATCAAAACACTGTCGAATTCCAATATTTATTTCCGTCGACACTACTTATAGTCACCTTTATTATCTCGTCCACGTAAAAAACACAGTTTTACCAGTCTCCATCCCAATTAATAAAGCTTTCTTTTATTTCAAACAACATCCAATTACAACATAGTTCCATCCAACGAAACATTTCCATCTTAATTCATTTTCTCTGTAAACGCAAAAAACCGTTAACGACCGCCTTAATGAACACGAAACCAACATGTGCCTTTTACGACACTAAACGACCTTTAACTTTATTGACAGCCCTTAAACACGAGCCAATGGTGTGTGAGCGGTCCGATCGATTAAGAATACACCGCCACGCGCCACCCGCGACGTCTTACGCCTCAATTATTATAGAGCGCTGCATACTTTGTTGTTTGTAGGCAGGGCTGTGCAAAACGTTAGACTCACATTAGTTTTTGAAGGGAAAACTTCTTTAGCGGCGTTGAGCACTTTTTGGGATGGCTAAAAAATGTTAAACTCGCGTCAGGCGTAAGACGGAGGGAGAGTTTAAGTACCAGGATATAGTTCTTCTAAGAGCTTATTTTGAAATACGAATGAATCGCGTTCGTATTTTGAAGTGTTTTTTGTTGAGTCGCGGAACAATAGTACTAGGGCATCAGCATATTATTAGTGGTCTGTCAATATAGATAATACGTATTTTTGTAAGCGGCCAGTACGGTATTTTTTAATGTATTTAACAAAGAGCGAGACTAAGGAGATAGCGGGACAGATGCAGATCGCGTATGTACCCTCCTTACCTGATACTCACATGGTATGATATTGCGTCAGATTAAGGAGTCGTGGAAGTCAAGATTCCTTTGCCCAAAAGGCAAATAAAAAAAACCCGGCTGTTGCCCGCAGTTGTTGTTGTCTTACAGGAACTATGCATTTTCCGGGGATATTAAGAAGGATTCATAATTCAGAAGCTGCGTTAAAGAATGTATCTTGAACTAGGGATGTACTCGTAACTCCGTTAAGACAAAAGCTAAAATTTTAATTAAAATTTAATCACCAGCAATAGAAGATGCTTTTATCGACGGGAAATAATACAGGAAGAATTATGATTTACTGTTTTAATCAAGCCACAGTTGTAGTAAATAGTGGAGCAAATGAGTTTTTAATTGATTCAGACATGGCTTGTGAAAACGTGGAACGATATTAAATGATTAACGCGAAATTACATGCATCTGTGCCATAGTTTAAACTTAGTAGACATAGTTCCATTACACATGCAGTCCGTGAACTCTTAGATCGATATTTTATGATAAAGACGACATGTAATAACTATAACTATTATGAATAAATGAGTATGAGTATGTGGGTTTCAGGCACCATCGTCCAATTCAAGTATCAAACCTATAAGAATGAGTGAGACAGTAAGGCAAGACAAACCCGAATACCGTTCTGGAAGTTTACGGACTGTAAGCTGTAGGTTTATTGTCTAACTCGCTCGCAATCGCCATCGTGTTCATTTTGACAGTTCTTGTATGAATGTGACAGCTAGCTGATTCCGGTGCCAATTCTCAGCCCATACATGAACCTTCTTCTTCTTTCTTGCACCAATTCTCCTGATCTTACCAAAGCGATGATGAAAAGCGAAATGTGTTTGTACCTAATTTACCTTCCGAGTTTATCATATACTTTGGTTGTCCTAAGCCACAAAGTTATGTACCTACTCTGATGACTACTGGCGCAATTTATGTAAAAATCTAAGATAAATAAGATATTTAAGACAAAAATGCGGTAAATATAAAAAAATACTTAAGATTTCTTTTGTACACTTGACATCACTGAGAAGATTCTAAGGGGACGTCTATGCGCAACAGTGGGTAGGCTGTAGATGATGACGATGAAGTAGGGTAGAAATGAAACTTCAATACCTACCACTAACGCAACCAATACATTTGACCTAAGGTAAGATTCCCTTCGACAGCAAAAAGCAAACCGACAAACCGGGT